>JAPTYO010000009.1:1599755-3999755 GCA_036873135.1 Clarkia xantiana subsp. parviflora
GGTAGTAAGGGAAATTCTTCAATTCGGCCAAGTTCTCATTTTTTCAATATAACCTCACTCGGACCTCTATTTTTTGTGAAATCAATTTTATTTGCACTCTTACTCGTCGTATATGACCGTGGAATAGTTTAATGTACTACTCATTTTGGAATCAAAGCATCACGTTTTCTGTGATGGTTAGTAAGGAAATTCTTCAATTTCGGCCAAGTTTCTCATTTTTTCAATATAACTTCACTCGGACCTCTATTTTTGTGAAATCAATTTTTATTTTCACTATTACTCGTCGTATATGTCCTGGAATAGTTTAATGTACTACACATTTTGGATCAAAGCATCATGTTTCTGTGATGGTTAGTAAGGGAAATTCTTCAATTTCGGCAAAGTTTCTCATTTTTCAATATAACCTCACTCGGACCTCTATATTTTTTGTGAAATCAATTTATTTGCACTCTTACTCGTCTATATGTCGTGGAATAGTTTAATGTACTACTCATTTTGGAATCAAAGCATCACGTTTTCTGTGATGGTTAGTAAGGGAAATTCTTCAATTTCGGCCAAGTTTCTCATTTTTTCAATATAACCTCACTCGGACCTCTATTTTTTGTGAAAAAATTTTATTTGCACTCTTACTCGTCGTATATGTCGTGGAATAGTTTAATGTACTAGTCATTTTGCAATCAAAGCATCACGTTTTCTGTGATGGTTAGTAAGGGAAATTCTTCAAGTTTGGCAAGTTTCTCATTTTTTCAATATAACCTCACTCGGACCTCTATTTTTTGTGAAATCAATTTATTTGCACTCTTACTCGTCGTATATGTCCGTGGAATAGTTTAATGTACTACTCATTTTGGAATCAAAGCATCACGTTTCTGTGATGGTTAGTAAGGGAAATTCTTCAATTTCGGCCAAGTTTCTCATTTTTTCAATATAACTTCACTCGGACCTCTATTTTTTGTGAAATCAATTTTATTTGCACTCTTACTCGTCGTATGTGACCGTGGAATAGTTAATGTACTAGTCATTTTGAAATCAAAGCATCACACGTTTTCTGTGATGGTTAGTAAGGGAAATTCTTCAATTTCGGCCAAGTTTCTCATTTTTTCAATATAACCTCACTCGGACCTCTATTTTTTGAAATCAATTTTATTTTCACTCTTACTGTCGTATGTGACCGTGGAATAGTTTAAGTACTACTCATTTTGGAATCACAGCATCACGTGTTCTGTGATGTTAGTATGGGAAATTCTTCAATTTCGACCAAGTTCTCATTTTTTCAATATGACCTCACTCGGAGCTCTATTTTTGTGTGAAATCAATTTTATTTGCACTCTTACTCGTCGTATATGACCGTGGAAAAGTTTAATGTATTACTCATTTTGGAATCAAAGCATCACGTTTTTCTGTGATGCTTAGTAAGGGAAATTCTTCAATTTCGGCCAAGTTTCTCATTTTTTCAATATAACCTCACTCGGACCTCTATTTTTTGTGAAATCAATTTTATTTGCATTCTTACTCGTCGTATATGACCGTGGAATAGTTAATGTACTAGTCATTTTGAAATCAAAGCATCACGTTTTCTGTGATGTTAGTAAGGGAAATTCTTCAATTTGGCCAAGTTTCTCATTATTCAATATAACCTCACTCGGACCTCTATTTTTTGTGAAATCAATTTATTTGCACTCTTACTCGTCGTATATGTCCGTGGAATAGTTTAATGTACTACTCATTTTGGAATCAAAGCATCACGTTTTCTGTGATGCTTAGTAAGGGAAATTCATCAATTTCGGCCAAGTTCTCATTTTTTTTCAATATAACTTTACTCAGACTTCTATTTTGTGTAATCAATTTTATTTTCACTATTACTCGTCGTATATGTCCGTGGAATAGTTTAATGTACTACATTTTGGAATAAAAGCATCACGTTTTCTGTGATGGTTAGTAAGGGAAATTCTTCAATTTCGGCCAAAGTTTCTCATTTTTTTCAATATAACCTCACTCGGACTCTATTTTTTGTGAAATCAATTTTATTTGCACTCTTACTCGTCGTATATGTCCGTGGAATAGTTTAATGTACTACTCATTTTGAAATCAAAGCATCACGTTTTCTGTGATGGTTAGTAAGGGAAATTCTTCAATTTCGGCCAAGTTTCTCATTTTTTCAATATAAACTTCACTCGGACCTCTATTTTTTGTGAAAATATTTTATTTGCACTCTTACTCGTCGTATATGACCGTGGAATAGTTTAATGTATTACTCATTTTGGAATCAAAGCATCACGTTTTCTGTGATGCTTAGTAAGGGAAATTCTTCAATTTCGGCCAAGTTTCTCATTTTTTCAATATAACCTCACTCGGACCTCTATTTTTTGTGAAATCAATTTTATTTGCATTCTTACTCGTCGTATATGACCGTGGAATAGTTTAATGTACTAGTCATTTTGAAATCAAAGCTCACGTTTTCTGTGATGCTTAGTAAGGGAAATTCTTCAATTTTGGCCAAGTTTCTCATTATTTCAATATAACCTCACTCGGACCTCTATTTTTTGTGAAATCAATTTTATTTGCATTCTTCTCGTCGTATATGACCGTGAAATAGTTTAATGTACTACTCATTTTGAAATCAAATATCACGTTTCTGTGATGGTTAGTAAGGGAAATTCTTCAATTTCGGCCAAGTTTCTCATTTTTCAATATAACCTCACTCGGACCTCTATTTTTGTGAAATCAATTTTATTTGCACTCTTACTCGTCGTATATGACCGTGGAATAGTTTAATGTACTTCTCATTTTGGAATCAAAGCATCACGTTTTCTGTGATGGTTAGTAAGGAAAATTCTTCAATTTCGGCCAACTTTCTCATTTTTCAATATAACTTCACTCGGACCTCTATTTTTTGTGAAATCAATTTATTTTCACTCTTACTCGTCGTATATGACCGTGGAATAGTTTAATGTACTACGCATTTTGGAATCAAAGCATCACGTTTTCTGTGATGCATAGTAAGGGAAATTCATCAATTTCGGCCAAGTTTCTCATTTTTTCAATATAACTTCACTCGGACCTCTTTTTTGTGAAAACAACTTTATTTCACTCTTACTCGTCGTATATGACCGTGGAATAGTTTAATGTACTACTCATTTTGGAATCAAAGCATCACGTTTTCTGTGATGGTTAGTAAGGGAAATTCTATAATTTCGTCCAAGTTTCTCATTTTTTCAATATAACTCACTCAGACTTCTATTTTTGTGAAATCAATTTTATTTTCACTATTACTCGTCGTATATGTCAGTGGAATAGTTTAATGTACTACAAATTTGCAATCAAAGCATCACGTTTCTGTGATGGTTAGTAAGGGAAATTCTTCAATTTCGGCCAAGTTTCTCATTTTGTTCAATATAAACTCACTCGGACCTCTATTTTTTGTGAAATCAATTTTATTTGCACTCTTACTCGTCGTATATGTCCGTGGAATAGTTTAATGTACTACTACATTTTGGAATCAAAGCATCACGTTTTCTGTGATGGTTAGTAAGGGAAATTCATCAATTTCGGCCAAGTTTCTCATTTTTTCAATATAACTCACTCGGACCTCTATTTTTTGTGAAATCAATTTTATTTGCACTCTTACTCGTCGTATATGACCGTGGAATAGTTTAATGTACTAGTCATTTGAATCAAAGCATCACGTTTTCTGTGATGCTTAGTAAGGGAAATTCTTCAATTTCGGCCAAGTTTCTTATTTTTTCAATATAACTTCACTCGGACCTCTATTTTTTGTGAAATATATTTATTTGCACTCTTACTCGTCGTATATGACCGTGGAATAGTTTAATGTACTACTCATTTTGGAATCAAAGCATCACGTTTTCTGTGATGCTTAGTAAGGAAATTCTTCAATTTCGGCCAAGTTTCTCATTTTTTCAATATAACGTCACTCGGACCTCTATTTTTTGTGAAATCAATTTTATTTGCACTCTTACTCGTCGTATATGTCCGTGGAATAGTTTAATGTACTACTCATTTTGGAATCAAAGCATCACGTTTTCTGTGATGGTTAGTAAGGGAAATTCTTCAATTTCGGCCAAGTTTCTTATTTTTTCAATATAACTTCACTCGGACCTCTATTTTTTGTGAAATATTTTATTTGCACTCTTACTCGTCGTATATGACCGTGGAATAGTTTAATGTACTACTCATTTTGGAATCAAAGCATCACGTTTTCTGTGATGGTTAGTAAGGAAATTCATCAATTTCGGCCAAGTTTCTCATTTTTTCAATATAACTTCACTCGGACTCTATTTTTTGTGAAATCAATTTTATTTGCACTATTACTCGTCGTATATGACCGTGGGATAGTTTAATGTACTACTCATTTTGGAATCAAAGCATCACGTTTTCTGTGATGGTTAGTAAGGGAAATTCTTCAATTTCGGCCAAGTTTCTCATTTTTTCAATATAACCTCACTCGGACCTCTATTTTTTGTGAAATCAATTTTATTTGCACTCTTACTCGTCGTATATGTCCGTGGAATAGTTTAATGTACTACTCATTTTGGAATCAAAGCATCACGTTTTCTGTGATGGTTAGTAAGGGAAATTCTTCAATTTCGGCCAAGTTTCTCATTTTTTCAATATAACTTCACTCGGACCTCTATTTTTTGTGAAATCAATTTTATTTGCACTCTTACTCGTCGTATATGACCGTGGAATAGTTTAATGTACTAGTCATTTTGAATCAAAGCATCACGTTTTCTGTGATGGTTAGTAAGGGAAATTCTTCAATTTCGGCCAAGTTTCTCATTTTTTCACTCGGACCTCTATTTTTTGTGAAATAATTTTATTTGCACTCTTACTCGTCGTATATGACCGTGGAATAGTTTAATGTACTACTCATTTTGGAATCAAAGCATCACGTTTTCTGTGATGTTAGTAAGGGAAATTCTTCAATTTCGGCCAAGTTTCTCATTTTTTCAATATAACCTCACTCGGAGCTCTATTTTTTGTGAAATCAATTTTATTTGCACTCTTACTCGTCGTATATGACCGTGGAATAGTTTAATGTATTACTCATTTTGGAATCAAAGCATCACGTTTTCTGTGATGGTTAGTAAGGGAAATTCTTCAATTTCGGCCAAGTTTCTCATTTTTTCAATATAACCTCACTCGGACCTCTATTTTTTATGAAATCAATTTTATTTGCATTCTTACTCGTCGTATATGACCGTGGAATAGTTTAATGTACTAGTCATTTTGAAATCAAAGCATCACGTTTTCTGTGATGGTTAGTAAGGGAAATTCTTCAATTTCGGCCAAGTTTCTCATTTTTTCAATATAACCTCACTCGGACCTCTATTTTTTGTGAAATCAATTTTATTTGCACTCTTACTCGTCGTATATGTCCGTGGAATAGTTTAATGTACTACTCATTTTGGAATCAAAGCATCAAGTTTTCTGTGATGCTTAGTAAGGGAAATTCATCAATTTCGGCCAAATTTCTCATTTTTTCAATATAACTTCACTCAGACTTCTATTTTTTGTGAAATCAATTTTATTTTCACTATTACTCGTCGTATATGTCCGTGGAATAGTTTAATGTACTACACATTTTGGAATAAAAGCATCACGTTTTCTGTGATGGTTAGTAAGGGAAATTCTTCAATTTCGGCCAAGTTTCTCATTTTTTCAATATAACCTCACTCGGACCTCTATTTTTTGTGAAATCAATTTTATTTGCACTCTTACTCGTCGTATATGTCCGTGGAATAGTTTAATGTACTAGTCATTTTGAAATCAAAGCATCACGTTTTCTGTGATGCTTAGTAAGGGAAATTCTTCAATTTCGGCCAAGTTTCTCATTTTTTCAATATAACTTCACTCGGACCTCTATTTTTTGTGAAATATATTTTATTTGCACTCTTACTCGTCGTATATGACCGTGGAATAGTTTAATGTACTACTTATTTTGGAATCAAAGCATCATGTTTTCTGTGATGCTTAGTAAGGGAAATTCATCAATTTCGTCCAAGTTTCTCATTTTTTCAATATAACTTCACTCAGACTTCTATTTTTTGTGAAATCAATTTTATTTTCACTATAACTCGTCGTATATGTCCGTGGAATAGTTTAATGTACTACACATTTTGGAATCAAAGCATCACGTTTTCTGTGATGGTTAGTAAGGGAAATTCTTCAATTTCGGCCAAGTTTCTCATTTTTTCAATATAACCTCACTCGGACCTCTATTTTTGTGAATACAATTTTATTTGCACTCTTACTCGTCGTATATGTCCGTGGAATAGTTTAATGTACTACTCATTTTGGAATCAAAGCATCACGTTTTCTGTGATGGTTAGTAAGGAAATTCTTCAATTTCGGCCAAGTTTCTCATTTTTTCAATATAACTTCACTCGGACCTCTATTTTTTGTGAAATCAATTTTATTTGCACTCTTACTCGTCATATGATACCGTGGAATAGTTTAATGTACTAGTCATTTTGAAATCAAAGCATCACGTTTTCTGTGATGGTTAGTAAGGGAAATTCTTCAATTTCGGCCAAGTTTCTCATTTTTTCAATATAACCTCACTCAGACCTCTATTTTTTGTGAAATAAATTTTATTTGGACTCTTACTCGTCGTATATGTCCGTGGAATAGTTTAATGTACTAGTCATTTTGAAATCAAAGCATCACGTTTTCTGTGATGCTTAGTAAGGGAAATCTTCAATTTCGGCCAAGTTTCTTATTTTTTCAATATAACTTCACTCGGACCTCTATTTTTTGTGAAATATATTTTATTTGCACTCTTACTCGTCGTATATGACCGTGGAATAGTTTAATGTACTACTCATTTTGGAATCAAAGCATCACGTTTTCTGTGATGCTTAGTAAGGGAAATTCATCAATTTCGGCCAAGTTTCTCATTTTTTCAATATAACTTCACTCGGACTTCTATTTTTTGTGAAATCAATTTTATTTTCACTATTACTCGTCGTATATGTCCGTGGAATAGTTTAATGTACTACTCATTTTGGAATCAAAGCATCACGTTTTCTGTGATGGTTAGTAAGGGAAATTCTTCAATTTCGGCCAAGTTTCTCATTTTTACAATATAACCTCACTCGGACCTCTATTTTTTGTGAAATCAATTTTATTTGCACTCTTACTCGTCGTATATGTCCGTGGAATAGTTTAATGTACTACTCATTTTGGAATCAAAGCATCACGTTTTCTGTGATGGTTAGTAAGGGAAATTCTTCAATTTCGGCCAAGTTTCTCATTTTTTCAATATAACTTCACTCGACCTCTATTTTTTGTGAAATAAATTTTTTTGCACTCTTACTCGTCGTATATGACCGTGAAATAGTTTAATGTACTAGTCATTTTGAAATCAAAGCATCACGTTTTCTGTGATGGTTAGTAAGGGAAATTCTTCAATTTCGGCCAAGTTTCTCATTTTTTCAATATAACCTCACTCGGACCTCTATTTTTTGTGAAATCAATTTTATTTTAACTCTTACTCGTCGTATATGACCGTGGAATAGTTTAATGTACTACTCATTTTGGAATCAAAGCATCACGTTTTCTGTGATGGTTAGTAAGGGAAATTCTTCAATTTCGGCCAAGTTTCTCATTTTTTCAATATAACTTCACTCGGACCTCTATTTTTTGTGAAATCAATTTTATTTGCACTCTTTCTCGTCGTATATGACCGTGAAATAGTTTAATGTACTACTCATTTTGAAATCAAATAATCACGTTTTCTGTGATGGTTAGTAAGGGAAATTCTTAATTTCGGCCAAGTTTCTCATTTTTTCAATATAACCTCACTCGGACCTCTATTTTTTGTGAAATCAATTTTATTTGCACTCTTACTCGTCGTATATGACCGTGGAATAGTTTAATGTACTACTCATTTTGGAATCAAAGCATCACGTTTTCTGTGATGGTTAGTAAGGGAAATTCTTCAATTTCGGCCAAGTTTCTCATTTTTTCAATATAACTTCACTCGGACCTCTATTTTTTGTGAAATCAATTTTATTTTCACTCTTACTCGTCGTATATGACCGTGGAATAGTTTAATGTATTACGCATTTTGGAATCAAAGCATCACGTTTTCTGTGATGCTTAGTAAGGGAAATTCATCAATTTCGGCCAAGTTTCTCATTTTTTCAATATAACTTCACTCGGACCTCTATTTTTTGTGAAATCAATTTTATTTTCACTCTTACTCGTCGTATATGTCCGTGGAATAGTTTAATGTACTACTCATTTTGGAATCAAAGCATCACGTTTTCTGTGATGGTTAGTAAGGGAAATTCTTCAATTTCGGCCAAGTTTCTCATTTTTTCAATATAACCTCACTCGGACCTCTATTTTTTGTGAAATCAATTTTATTTGCACTCTTACTCGTTGTATATGACCGTGGAATAGTTTAATGTACTACTCATTTTGGAATCAAAGCATCACGTTTTCTGTGATGGTTAGTAAGGGAAATTCTTCAATTTCGGCAAAGTTTCTCATTTTTCAATATAACTTCACTCGGACCTCTATTTTTTGTGAAATCAATTTTATTTTCACTCTTACTCGTCGTATATGACCGTGGAATAGTTTAATGTACTAATCATTTTGGAATCAAAGCATCACGTTTTCTGTGATGGTTAGTAAGGGAAATTCTTCAATTTCGGCCAAGTTTCTCATTTTTTCAATATAACCTCACTCGGACCTCTATTTTTGTGAAATCAATTTTATTTGCACTCTTACTCGTCGTATATGTCCGTGGAATAGTTTAATGTACTACTCATTTTGGAATCAAAGCATCACGTTTTCTGTGATGGTTAGTAAGGGAAATTCTTCAATTTCGGCCAAGTTTCTCATTTTTCAATATAACCTCACTCGGACCTCTATTTTTTGTGAATACAATTTTATTTGCACTCTTACTCGTCGTATATGACCGTGGAATAGTTTAATGTACTACTCATTTTGGAATCAAAGCATCATGTTTTCTGTGATGCTTAGTAAGGGAAATTCATCAATTTCGTCCAAGTTTCTTATTTTTTCAATATAACTTCACTCAGACTTCTATTTTTTGTGAAATCAATTTTATTTTCACTCTTACTCGTCGTATATGTCCGTGGAATAGTTTAATGTACTACTCATTTTGCAATCAAAGCATCACGTTTTCTGTGATGGTTAGTAAGGGAAATTCTTCAATTTCGGCCAAGTTTCTCATTTTTTCAATATAACCTCACTCGGACCTCTATTTTTTGTGAAATAAATTTATTTGCACTCTTACTCGTCGTATATGTCCGTGGAATAGTTTAATGTACTACTCATTTTGAATCAAAGCATCACGTTTTCTGTGATGCTTAGTAAGGGAAATTCTTCAATTTCGGCCAAGTTTCTTATTTTTTCAATATAACTTCACTCGGACCTCTATTTTTTGTGAAATATATTTTATTTGCACTCTTACTCGTCGTATATGACCGTGGAATAGTTTAATGTACTACTTATTTTGGAATCAAAGCATCACGTTTTCTGTGATGTTAGTAAGGGAAATTCATCAATTTCGGCCAAGTTTCTCATTTTTTCAATATAACTTCACTCGGACTCTATTTTTGTGAAATCAATTTTATTTTCACTCTTACTCGTCGTATATGTCCGTGGAATAGTTTAATGTACTACACATTTTGGAATCAAAGCATCACGTTTTCTGTGATGGTTAGTAAGGGAAATTCTTCAATTTCATCCAAGTTTCTCATTTTTTCAATATAACCTCACTCGGACCTCTATTTTTTGTGAAATCAATTTTATTTGCACTCTTACTCGTCGTATGTCCTGGAATAGTTTAATGTACTACTCATTTTGGAATCAAAGCATCACGTTTTTTGTGATGGTTAGTAAGGGAATTCTTCAATTTGGCCAAGTTTCTCATTTTTTCAATATAACTTCACTCGGACCTCTATTTTTTGTGAAATCAATTTTATTTTCACTCTTACTCGTCGTATATGACCGTGGAATAGTTTAATGTACTACTCATTTTGGAATCAAAGCATCACGTTTTCTGTGATGGTTAGTAAGGGAAATTCTTCAATTTCGGCCAAGTTTCTCATTTTTTCAATATAACCTCACTCGGACCAATATTTTTTGTGAAATCAATTTTATTTGCACTATTACTCGTCGTATATGTCCGTGGAATAGTTTAATGTACTACACATTTTGGAATCAAAGCATCACGTTTTCGGTGATGGTTAGTAAGGGAAATTCTTCAATTTCGGCCAAGTTTCTCAATTTTTCAATATAACCTCACTCGGACCTCTATTTTTTGTGAATACAATTTTATTTGCACTCTTACTCGTCGTAGATGACCGTGGAATAGTTTAATGTACTACTCATTTTGGAATCAAAGCATCATGTTTTCTGTGATGCTTAGTAAGGGAAATTCATCAATTTCGTCCAAGTTTCTTATTTTTTCAATATAACTTCACTCAGACTTCTATTTTTTGTGAAATCAATTTTATTTTCACTATTACTCGTCGTATATGTCCGTGTAATAGTTTAATGTACTACACATTTTGCAATCAAAGCATCACGTTTTCTGTGATGGTTAGTAAGGGAAATTCTTCAATTTCGGCCAAGTTTCTCATTTTTTCAATATAACCTCACTCGGACCTCTATTTTTTGTGAAATAAATTTTATTTGCACTCTTACTCGTCGTATATGTCCGTGGAATAGTTTAATGTACTAGTCATTTTGAAATCAAAGAATCACGTTTTCTGTGATGCTTAGTAAGGGAAATTCTTCAATTTCGGCCAAGTTTCTTATTTTTTCAATATAACTTCACTCGGACCTCTATTTTTTGTGAAATATATTTTATTTGCACTCTTACTCGTCGTATATGACCGTGGAATAGTTTAATGTACTACTCATTTTGGAATCAAAGCATCACGTTTTCTGTGATGCTTAGTAAGGGAAATTCATCAATTTCGGCCAGGTTTCTCATTTTTTTCAATATAACTTCACTCGGACTTCTATTATTTGTGAAATCAATTTTATTTTCACTATTACTCGTCGTATATGTCCGTGGAATAGTTTAATGTACTACACATTTTGGAATCAAAGCATCACGTTTTCTGTGATGGTTATTAGTAAGGGAAATTCTTCAATTTCGGCCAAGTTTCTCATTTTTTTCAATATAACCTCACTCGGACCTCTATTTTTTGTGAAATCAATTTTATTTGCACTCTTACTCGTCGTATATGTCCTCGGAATAGTTTAATGTACTACTCATTTTGGAATCAAAGCATCACGTTTTTTGTGATGGTTAGTAAGGGAAATTCTTCAATTTTGGCCAAGTTTCTCATTTTTTCAATATAACTTCACTCGGACCTCTACTTTTTGTGAAATCAATTTTATTTGCACTCTTACTCGTCGTATGTGACCGTGGAATAGTTTAATGTACTAGTCATTTTGAAATCAAAGCATCACGTTTTCTGTGATGGTTAGTAAGGGAAATTCTTCAAATTTGGCCAAGTTTCTCATTTTTTCAATATAACTTCACTCGGACCTCTATTTTTTGTGAAATCAATTTTATTTTCACTCTTACTCGTCGTATATGTCCGTGGAATAGTTTAATGTACTACTCATTTTGGAATCAAAGCATCACGTGTTCTGTGATGCTTAGTATGGGAAATTCTTCGATTTCGACCAAGTTTCTCATTTTTTCAATATAACCTCACTCGGACCTCTATTTTTTGTGAAATCAATTTTATTTGCACTCTTACTCGTCGTATATGACCGTGGAATAGTTTAATGTATTACTCATTTTGAAATCAAAGCATTACGTTTTCTGTGATGCTTAGTAAGGGAAATTCTTCAATTTTGGCCAAGTTTCTCATTATTTCAATATAACCTCACTCGGACCTCTATTTTTTGTGAAATCAATTTTATTTGCACTCTTACTCGTCGTATATGTCCGTGGAATAGTTTAACTTACTACTCATTTTGGAATCAAAGCATCACGTTTTCTATGATGGTTAGTAAGGGAAATTCATCAATTTCGGCCAAGTTTCTCATTTTTTCAATATAACTTCACTCAGACTTCTATTTTTTGTGAAATCAATTTTATTTTCACTATTACTCGTCGTATATGTCCGTGGAATAGTTTAATGTACTACACATTTTGGAATAAAAGCATCACGTTTTCTGTGATGGTTAGTAAGGGAAATTCTTCAATTTCGGCAAAGTTTCTCATTTTTTCAATATAACCTCACTCGGACCTCTATTTTTTGTGAAATCAATTTTATTTGCACTCTTACTCGTCGTATATGTCCGTGGAATAGTTTAATGTACTAGTCATTTTGAAATCAAAGCATCACGTTTTCTGTGATGGTTAGTAAGGGAAATTCTTCAAAATTTGGCCAAGTTTCTCATTTTTTCAATATAACTTCACTCGGACCTCTATTTTTTGTGAAATCAATTTTATTTGCACTCTTACTCGTCGTATATGACCGTGGAATAGTTTAATGTATTACTCATTTTGGAATCAAAGCATCACGTTTTCTGTGATGCTTAGTAAGGGAAATTCTTCAATTTCGGCCAAGTTTCTCATTTTTTCAATATAACCTCACTCGGACCTCTATTTTTTGTGAAATAAATTTTATTTGCATTCTTACTCGTCGAATATGACCGTGGAATAGTTTAATGTATTAGTCATTTTGAAATCAAAGCATCACGTTTTCTGTGATGGTTAGTAAGGGAAATTCTTCAATTTCGGCCAAGTTTCTCATTTTTTCAATATAACCTCACTCGGACCTCTATTTTTTGTGAAATCAATTTTATTTGCACTCTTACTCGTCGTATATGTCCGTGGAATAGTTTAATGTACTACTCATTTTAGAATCAAAGCATCACGTTTTTTGTGATGGTTAGTAAGGGAAATTCTTCAATTTCGGCCAAGTTTCTCATTTTTTCAATATAACTTCACTCGGACCTCTATTTTTTGTGAAATCAATTTTATTTTCACTCTTACTCGTCGTATATGACCGTGGAATAGTTTAATGTACTACTCATTTTGGAATCAAAGCATCACGTTTTCTGTGATGGTTAGTAAGGGAAATTCTTCAATTTCGGCCAAGTTTCTCATTTTTTCAATATAACTTCACTCGGACCTAAATTTTTTGTGAAAACAACTTTATTTTCACTCTTACTCGTCGTATATGACCGTGGAATAGTTTAATGTACTACTCATTTTGGAATCAAAGCATCACGTTTTCTGTGATGGTTAGTAAGGGAAATTTTTTAATTTCGTCCAAGTTTCTCATTTTTTAAATATAACTTCACTCAGACTTCTATTTTTTGTGAAATCAATTTTATTTTCACTATTACTCGTCGTATATGTCCGTGGAATAGTTTAATGTACTACACATTTTGCAATCAAAGCATCACGTTTTCTGTGATGGTTAGTAAGGGAAATTCTTCAATTTCGGCCAAGTTTCTCATTTTTTCAATATAACCTCACTCGGACCTCTATTTTTTGTGAAATAAATTTTATTTGCATTCTTACTCGTCGAATATGACCGTGGAATAGTTTAATGTATTAGTCATTTTGAAATCAAAGCATCACGTTTTCTGTGATGGTTAGTAAGGGAAATTCTTCAATTTCGGCCAAGTTTCTCTTTTTTTCAATATAACCTCACTCGGACCTCTATTTTTTGTGAAATCAATTTTATTTGCACTCTTACTCGTAGTATATGACCGTGGAATAGTTTAGTGTACTACTCATTTTGGAATCAAAGCATCACGTTTTCTGTGATGCTTAGTATGGGAAATTCTTCAATTTCGACCAAGTTTCTCATTTTTTCAATATAACCTCACTCGGACCTCTATTTTTTGTGAAATATATTTTATTTGCACTCTTACTCGTCGTATATGACCGTGGAATAGTTTAATGTACTAGTCATTTTGGAATCAAAGCATCACGTTTTCTGTGATGCTTAGTAAGAGAAATTCATCAATTTCGGCCAAGTTTTTCATTTTTTCAATATAACTTCCTCGGACTTCTATTTTTTGTGAAATCAATTTTATTTTCACTATTACTCGTCGTATATGTCCGTGGAATAGTTTAATGTACTACACATTTTGGAATCAAAGCATCACGTTTTCTGTGATGGTTAGTAAGGGAAATTCTTCAATTTCGGCCAAGTTTCTCATTTTTTCAATATAACCTCACTCGGACCTCTATTTTTTGTGAAGTCAAATTTATTTGCACTTTTACTCGTCGTATATGTCCGTGGAATATGATGGACATACGCGTGATCCGGGCTCGGTTTTAATTATTCGGACCTCACATTCGCACGAGGCCCTTAGCAAGACCCGATTTCAAGCTAACCGGGGTAAACCGGGCAAGTCGCGAACTTGCCCGGTGCCCCGGGGGGCTTACCCGGAAAATTCCGGGTAAGCCTAGCTTACCCGGAATTTCCGGGTAAGCTAGGCTTACCCGGAAAATTCCGGGTAAGCTAGGCTTACCCGGAATTTCCGGGTAAGCTTAGCTTACCCGGAAATTCCGGGTAAGCCCCAGCTTACCCGGAATTTCCGGGTAAGCTAAGCTTACCCGGAATTCCGGGTAAGCTTGGCTTACCCGGAATCTCCGGGTAAGCCAAAGCTTACCCGGAAGTCCGGGTAAGCCTAGGCTTACCCGGAATTCCGGGTAAGTCCCACCCCGGGGGGTGTCGCGCACACCCCCCATTTTCTCTCGGATACGTACGGGGACCCGATTTTTACACTAACTCCTACGTGTCCGAGACCTTTGTTTTAGCGGCGCGCTCGTCCCGTTTATGATAGCCGCCTGAGACGCACGTCAGAGCCCCTTTTCCCGAAGCTTACCTACGCATCCCGGTTCATATTTTCACATTGAACCGGGTCAAAACCGGTTTACAGTCCAAGATGGCCTATAAATAGCCACCTTGGGGGTGAACATTTTCAACGGATTCCAAATTCACTTTGGGCAAACTTCGGAAAAGCTCTGACTTCTCTCTAAAAATCCTCTCTTTCTCTCTCTAGAAAAACACTGATGTTGAGCGTCGGAGTGAGCACGCCAAGCACCCCCCCCCTCTCCACGGGGACTGCTTGGTAAACGCTCTTCTGCAGGTGCCGGCGGACACCCCGTTAGAGATTCAGAGAGGCTTACCATCTCCTGGAAGACAGAGCTAAAGCCCGCGTACGACCCTAGAAGGCGGATTCAGCTTACACATAACCCGAAGACCCCGACCAGTTATCCAGCGGACAGTCCGCAATAACCCGGTCGAAACACTTGGCGCCGTCTGCGGATCACCCACAGAACCAACAGCATGGCAAGCAACGAGCAGCCACCGCCGACTAAGACGAAGAGAAGAGGACCAGGACGTCCAAGGAAAACTCCGGCTCCGGAGTCAAGCATGAGACCTCCTCCGCAGAGAGCTCCCCCGCAGAGCCAAGGCGAGGCCTCAGTCGCCTCATCTATGCCGACTAGAAGCGTACACTCTCGGAGTAACGCGCAGGGGGGCACGCAGCAAACCAACGCTCCTCCAGGCTTCGCCCACCAAACCTTCAATACGCAGGAGCAACCATACGGAATGCCGAACGCGGGAGCATACAACCAAGCACCAGGGGCACAGACTGCACCTACAGTCACCCCGGAAATGATGGCTGCACTCGAACAGCTACTTCAGCTAAGAGAAGCTCTTCGCAACCAAGGATACGGGGCGCCACCGCCCCCTCCCGCACAACAAGCAAATATGCCCCCGCCACCAAGGCAAGCTCCTCCGATGAATGCACCTCAGCAGAGAGGCCCTACAATATCAAAAACCCCAACTTTCCACGGGAATGCACAGCAGAGCAGGCAGTTCCCCCAGCAGTGGACAAGACAGGGGCTTTCGCACTCGCAAACACCCTACCAAGCAGGGCCATACAGTGAAGGAGCCTGGAGGCAGCCGTCTCAGACATTCCAGGGATATCAAGGTGGATATTCTCAATATAACCCAACACAGGCGCAATTTCCCCAACAAGGCGCAAGCTTGGGCCAAGAAGCATACCCCCAAAATCAGGATAACCCAATCACCGGGTTGACGGAGGAGATGCTCGAAAAGCTGATCGAGAAGAAGATAAAAGAAAGGAAAATGAGAGGGATGAACACATTGGTAGACACAACATCCCATCCTTTCACCGACGAGCTGGTATACAGTCGCGTCCCAGACGCACTGTACAATCTAAGGCCAGAAAAATACCGAGGCAAGGGAGACCCAATAGAGCATGTACAGCAGCATGAACTAATGCTCTTGGGAAGGACTGACAACCCTCACCACATAGCCATGACGTTCCCCCAAACGTTAGGCGGACCAGCTGCACACTGGCTCTTCTCCCTGCCAAAGAAAAGCATAGACTCGTGGCAGTCCCTCAAAGAAAAGTTCATCCAACGTTACATGGGAGAACGATCGATTATCAAAGGATCAAATGCCTTGGATGACGTCAAGCAAGAGTGGAATGAGTCCCTCGCAAGCTATTACATTCGTTTCAATCAAAACATCTCCGAAATCCAAACAAACATCGCAGAGACAGAAGTCATTCATGCCTTTGTCAGAAATCTGGGTAGGCACGGGTACGACTTAGGCCAAAAGCTTTCCACAAGACCTGCAGAAACAATGGAAGAACTCGTGGCAAGAGTTAAAGAGTACATCGATGCTGAGCATTACAAGATGACAGCACGGGACAAATGGGGCAAGCCAAGCAACAAGAAGGATGAAAGCAAGCCAGGCCCCCCGAAACAGAATCAAACCCCCCAGCAAAAACAATGGACTCCGCCCCAGAAAAGAACATTCAACATTGAAGAAGACAAGAATGCAGATGTCAATACCATCGAGCTGATCCCTTTGAATGCTCCCCTGAGCGTCATACTGAAAGAAATGAAAGAGCAAAACCTCTGGAAAGAGCCATTCGGGTTCAGAAAGGGACAGCTGGGGAAGGAGCAAGACAAGTGGTGCGAAAGCCACGAAGTCAACGGCCATGAAACAGACGACTGTAGAAGCCTTAAGTTCCAAATCAATCGAATCATCCAAGAAGGCGGACTTAAGCACTACGTCGATCAGGGGGGAAAGATCGAAAAGGTGAAGAGAAAATTCACGTCAAAGGAAAAAGGAAAGGAGAAGACCACTGACAACCCTCCTCCTAAAAAGAGGGGAGTCATTAACGTCATTCATGGTGGTCCAGCTGCAGGAGGACAAGTCTCCAACACAAGAGATGTCTACGCTGCGCAGGCAAGCACACTCCCCAAATATGGAAAAAGAAAGAAACCAGAAGAGGAGGACCTCGTGATAGGATTCTCAAGAAAAGACATGGCACACATCGTCTACCCACATGATGACGCGTTAGTAATAACGATGGAAATCAACGGGTTCGATGTCAAAAGAATTCTAGTCGACGGGGGAAGTTCGTCAGACATCCTTCATATTAACGTCCTCGAACAGCTGGGAATGAAAAGAGAGGACCTGAAGCCGGGAAATTTCCCGTTAGTAAGCTTTGCTGGAGCTGCTACGTACCCACTGGGAATGATCACCCTTCCCACTGTGATAGGGGAAGGGTGGAACGAAATGAAAATCGACATCACTTTTGTGATCGTCGAAAGCCTCGGCGCTTACAACGGAATTCTTGGGCGAACAACGATAAACCCCTACGAGATGGTGCCCTCAACGGCACATCAAAAGCTGAAATACCGCTTAAAGGGAGGAATCGGTGAAGTCCTGGGCGATCAGACAACAGCACGAAAATGCTATGTCAACGCCCTAAGATGCAAGAACCGCCTGGATGTAGCAGTCATTGAGAGAGGACAGTCTTCCAAGTCTGAAGTCGAAGTGCGATTCAATGAAATGATGAGCAAAGGACAAAGGCTCCCAACACTTCAAACCCCAATGCTCCCAAGCATATGGGACATCAAACAAGGAGAGTCAGAATCCATCCAAAACTACTTCAAGCGATTTGCTATTAACGCAACTTCAAGTTTTGCAGACAAGTCAGCCGTGATCAATGGATTTTTCCTGAACATGAACTCACCCACATTTCTCCTGTTCGGACGAACACATGGGTGGAGGACAACCAAGTCTATGGCTGACCTAAAGGAAAAGATGGAAACGGCAATCGAAGTCGCAAATGAGCTGGGGTGGTTCAGCCCACCTGCAGAACACGAGAAGGCGTGCGAACAAGAGCATGCAAGACAAGACTTGAACAATAACCAAGATGGAGAATACACACCTCTAAACATAGAGGTGGAAGAGTTGTTCAAGACCATCCTGAAGGATGTTTTACCTCCTCCCAGCGAGATCCGAATTGCCTTCATCGGGAAGAATCCGGAATTGTGGTGCCACTATCACAACAGATGGGGTCACAGCACAAATGGCTGCCCCTCCCTTCGCAACAAAATCGAGGACCTGATCAAACAAGGAGCTCTTCGCTCCCACATCGCATGCAGGAAGCCAGCTTTATCAACCCGTCACTAAGGGAATAACCCTTCCCTTATGACATGCACATACTCTATCTTTACTTAATGCTAAGTAGAACATTTAGGATAGGAGATCAGTTGACTCCATCCATGCACGACCTTTGTAAATAAACAAGAAAACTAATGAAGTTCACTCCTTGCGTAGGAAAAATCACTATGTAATGGCAAGCTTCCCCGGTCCAATATCAGGAACAAGCCACATACATCACCAACAAAGACCCTAATCCTATGCGCAGAAAGGGCAACCAACAAGAAAAGCCGTCAGAAAGATATCAAAGCAATCCCAAGCAAAGCTCCTCACAACAAACCAAAACAAAGGACGTTAGACGCGAACAAGGAGTTAGAGTATCCTCATAACAAGGATGTGAACGTACTAATCTATTCACATCCTTGCCAAAAGTCGGGGGATAAACGGATCATTGGGAATCCCGCCTCGCAAATAAATGCAAGTGTCGGACGTACTAATCTATCCACACTTCGCCAAACTACAAGGATGTGAACGTACTAATCTATTCACATCCTTGCAAAAATCGGGGGATAAACGGATCATTGGGAATCCTACCTCGCAAATAAATGCAAGTGTCGGACGTACTAATCTATCCACACTTCGCCAAACTACAAGGATGTGAACGTACTAATCTATTCACATCCTTGCAAAAATCGGGGGATAAACGGATCATTGGGAATCCTACCTCGCAAATAAATGCAAGTGTCGGACGTACTAATCTATCCACACTTCGCCATACTACAAGGATGTGAACGCACTAATTCACATCCTTGCAAAAAATCGGGGGATAAACGGATCATTGGGAATCCTACCTCGCAAACAAATGCAAGTGTCGGACGTACTAATCTATCCACACTTCGCCATACTACAAGGATGTGAACATACTAATCTATTCACATCCTTGCAAAAAATCGGGGGATAAGCGGATCATTGGGAATCTTCCCTCGCAAACATAAATAGGGGTTGAACGTACTAACCCATCCACACTTAGCCACAGCACCAAATATGTGAACAAACTAGTTTGTTCACATCCTCATAAAGAAAGACAAACACTTCAACTGGGATCATCCTCCCTACAAAGCCACAGACGACGGTAATATAAACTCACCCACAACCGTCACCAACAAAGATGCAGTTTCCTAAGGAAAACCATCGAATCAAGAAAACCAACCAGTCAATAGAGCAACACTCTTACAAAAAAGAGAACAAGCCACTGAGACAACAATAAAAGAAGATGCAAAATAATACTTAGTATTATATCTTTCTAACATCTCATGTCAGGCATATATATATAATATAGCAGGACTCAAAAGTAACGACATCCGGCCAGCTTAAAAGTCGAGCCCAAGATGCAACCTGTCAAAATCTCACCCATGCAAGGGGAGCAGCCATATGTACACATGGAAAAACAAAGAAAGATCAACCTGACCCACCGTCAGGAGTACCAGAACCAAAGTCATCAGTCATAAAAACATCTTGCGCTGGGCCTTTGAAAGCACCCCGGCGATCATCACCAACAGGGACGGACGCCTGTCCCGCCAAACCACTCGTTCCGCCACCCGCCTGGATCCCAGCAATAGCCCCAAGGGCATACCCAGCATACGGACCAGCACTCTGGAAAGGAAAATCGGGGGCAAGGGAGTGTACCCTCCTGAAGTAATCCACAGAGAAGGACTCCATGCGATCATCACGCGCCTTCTCAAGAAGCTTGGAATAATCAGCTGTAGTAGGAAACTCGATCATCCCTAGCTGATCACCCAGGACAACGTGAGACTCTTTAGTCTCCCTCAGCACCACAGCATGTGCCTCCTCATCAACCTTCTCCTGACGTAGTAGGGCAAACAACTCCGCCTCCAGCTGAGACGCATAATCCTGACTCCTCTTGAGATCAGCGGAAGCCTCGGAAGAAGCATCTGAATGCGCGCGCGCCTTCTCCCTCAACACAACAACATCCTGAGACAAGTGCTCATGACGATCCTGCAGACCCCTCGTCTCCTCAACAAGCTCAACAACGAAAGAGGATAGGTTGGTCATCACAGCATTCACCTACAACAACAACACAAACACATCATACACAGAGAAGTCAGACAAACATGATAGATCCAACATAAAAGAAAAACAACGTACGGGAGCAAAGCGCGCGAGTGACTCCTCAACGCATTTCAACGCAGCCTCAGGATCTCGGGGGCACATCTTGCGGTCAGCCGGTGGAACAGACCGCTGAACCACACGCACACCAACAGCAGGCGTACTCAAGGAAACATCCTTGGGAAAACGGACAGCAGACTGACAATACGGAACCCACTCACTCCCAGACACATCCCGATCAGGCCGGCAAATCAAATCAGACTTGCGAAGAGCCGGAGGAGCAGGGACAACTACACATCAATAGCAAACACATTATAAAAAGGCAAACCGCACTAGTACAACCACAAGGCAATCACAGTTACCTGCCAAGGGAGGCACCTCCTCTGAACGCCCGCTCCCCGACCGGGGGGCACGCATGGTCGAATCGGCATGCACAGGCCCCTTCCCTTTGTCGCTGGAAGGAGCAAGAGGCATACCGTCAGATGTCAACCTCCTAGGATCGCTCGGGGAGCGGACGTCAGCATCATGCTCCCCGACAGGAACAACTCCCCCCGCTGGCGGAAAGTCCAAGCCTACAAAGACAACCGCAAAGAAACCTTTAGTGTGTCAACATACGAAAAACCACAACAAAACATTTAAAAGGCACAAATCCCATACCCGGGCCAACAGGAAGGGTATCATCTAGGCCAGGAACAATCTGAGAAGACCCGCCTGCAACTCCACCCTGTACACAGGGGCGTCTGTTAAGAAACCAACCTACAAGAAAACAAGGGCAGATGTTACAAAACTTCAAAACATACCGACTCCTCCCCCGAAGGACGTACGTGAATGCCCGCCGCGAGCAGCTCGGCGTCAGATGCACGATAGAGGGGGCTGTACTCCCCCGCCCTATTCGCCGCGTGGATCTTCTTCCAGCGGCAGGAACAACTCCCCCCGCTGGCGGAAAGTCCAAGCCTACAAAGACAACCGCAAAGAAACCTTTAGTGTGTCAACATACGAAAAACCACAACAAAACATTTAAAAGGCACAAATCCCATACCCGGGCCAACAGGAAGGGTATCATCTAGGCCAGGAACAATCTGAGAAGACCCGCCTGCAACTCCACCCTGTACACAGGGGCGTCTGTTAAGAAACCAACCTACAAGAAAACAAGGGCAGATGTTACAAAACTTCAAAACATACCGACTCCTCCCCCGAAGGACGTACGTGAATGCCCGCCGCGAGCAGCTCGGCGTCAGATGCACGATAGAGGGGGCTGTACTCCCCCGCCCTATTCGCCGCGTGGATCTTCTTCAAAGCGACCTTATCTCTATCCGAGAACTCCTGAAATCGTGGAACGGGATCGGCATCCAATATGTGAGAAGTCGCCCAAGTCGTGCCTGCATCCTTCACAAAAAAGTACTGACACTTCCATTTATTCTGGGAAGTGTCCGACCGTTCGCAGAATCGCGCTTCAGTGTTCCACCCCGCCCGACGCAAACCAAGGGAAGAGAATCCCTTTTCGGTCATATGAGGCCAACGTAGGCTGAAGGTGCACATCCCAGACTCATCTGCCTTACCCAGGCGGTAGAAGGCTCGAAACAACACTATGGAGTAATCCCAGGAATTCAGGTGACATTGCACCCGAAAACACGTCCAAGCCCTAAACCCCGGAGGGGTAATAGAGACAGGGGAAATTCTATAATGTCGACAAAGACGGACCAGATCCTGACAGTAAGGAAACCGCAGTCCTTCTCGAAACTGTGAAAGGTAGACCGCCTCATACTCAGCTGGAGGAACGGTGGGCCGTCCAAATCCAACTCCCTTCACAACATCCCAAGGATACGAGACCTCTAGGCCGGGACACCAGCCCCGGGTCGAGACATAGAGGTCAAACTTGGAACGTGGAAGCTTGTTGGGGAAAAATATCTGAGTCTTCTCCAATATCACGCGGTCGCCCGACGGCCCCAAGAGTACACCGCTTTGAGACCCAGACTCGGAATCCATGGTGCTTTCGCCAACCTCACCCTCAAAGTTATCCGAAACAAAAGGATAAGACTTACTCATTATGCGAAGAAGGGGAAACCGTTTCCTATCAAGAATACTCTAAGTATCAGAGTCGGACGCCTGCAAGCTCGCCTACCGAGCCCTGCAAAAACCATACACCAACTCGATCAAAAACCAAAGCAACACATCAACCACACTCATCGAAATCCTTTACAAGGACATTCAACCCAACGGACCGACTGTCCGCCTGCAAACAGCTAGGGACCCTCCCGCTCGGGAGTCAAAAATCCTTACGCTCATCAAAGGCCTAGGCCACCTACTAAACAAATTTTCATACATTTGTGCAATGTGTCACAGGTATTCAAGCGCTCTACAAAGCAACAAGTTCAAAAGCTAAAGGAATCAAAGGCATACAAAGTTGGTCATAATTACCAAAATGCCACCCGACTACCTTTTAATCAAAATTCATCCCTGGAATGGTTCAAGGCTCCGGGGACACATACGAGCAGCTCAAACGCACTCAAGCAAGCCCCTTACATGCCACGGAGGGATTCACCCCTCCCCGAACAACCCGAAAAACACTCGGGTCAACTAAAAAGCTAACGAAGGCAAACTACCAAGCATTCACCTAAACTCCGGGAGCATGGCAATCCACTCACAAACAATCAAGGGGGCTCTATCACAATAGGAGACATCATTTCAAGTTATCCATATCAAGAAACAAGGGGTCAAACATTTCGCTCGAAAAACTCCGATTTCGAACCCCCGCGATTTCCCTTCGGTTGATCGAAACCTAGGGGCCACTTCACAAAGGGAGTTTCCTATCCCTAACTCTATCTATTTACATCTAAAACTTAGCCAAAAGCAAATTTCGAAAATCAAGCAAAAACTTCACTCATGCATTTTATCAAACACCTACAAGGCACCTTATTGGAGTTCAAATGTGCAGCCCTATATACTCAATTAACTTCAAGAAAAGGGAGTGGTGGACGTTACCAATCGATGCTCGACGAAAAGGACTCGAAATCGGACCGAATCGGGCTCAAAATCGAGCCACACAAGGTGCAGCCGCCCCCGCCACAGCCGCCGGACCCGCCGCCTGCAGCCGCCGCCTCGCCGCCGCTGCGCCGCCCTGGTGTCGCCGGAGGTCCCCCTGGTGGTGGTTGGCCGGAATGTGGTCTCCCTTGCTTCCTAGAGTGAGTTCCTAAAATCCCTACCTTAGCTCCTCCAAAACTATCACCATAGCCAATTCAAAAGTTGATAGTTTTATAAACTATCATGGAAGAGAAGGAACTACACAACATGGTAAGTACCATACATCAAGGAGGTATATCCCTATCTACCATTCATTTTTAAGAAGTTGTTGATGGCTTGGGTTTTTAACTATCAAAGGACTTGGATAATTTTAACTAAGTCATTTCAAATACCCTCAACCTTTTAAAAACGTGGAGATCATGATTTTTGCGTGTTAGGGCCGTTGCACATAATTTTCCAAAACTCGGCCCTATTTTATTCACTCAAAACCGTCACCTCGCCGTCAAGACGACCGTCTCGGACGACGGGCTCCCAAAAACTATTGCACTACGCGAAAGACATTTTTTCAAGACTTGCATGATTTATTATCACTTTGATGCACTTAGTCGTATCATGAACATTCAATATTTGTTAGCTCATCGTACGAGCTCGGAAAATTTCATACGTGCTCGCACCTTAATTCTCCAAACAATCATGTGTCTCATTTCATCCGTAGTCTATTGTGCTACTAACCCTTCATGCAGTTACCAAGCGTGACCACCTCAAAAACTAGGACAAGGAATTCGTCGGAGCCGCGCGCTTCCTTCCTCGGTAGGTCAAAACTCAAGGTGAGCGAACGGCCCGAATCACGCATATTCCCTATCTTATAATAGAGTTAAACAAAGGTCAAGCCATTGTTTTACTCGGGGGCAAGTGATGGACATACGCGTGATCCGGGCTCGGTTTTAATTATTCGGACCTCACATTCGCACGAGGCCCTTAGCAAGACCCGATTTCAAGCTAACCGGGGTAAACCGGGCAAGTCGCGAACTTGCCCGGTGCCCCGGGGGGCTTACCCGGAAAATTCCGGGTAAGCCTAGCTTACCCGGAATTTCCGGGTAAGCTAGGCTTACCCGGAAAATTCCGGGTAAGCTAGGCTTACCCGGAATTTCCGGGTAAGCTTAGCTTACCCGGAAATTCCGGGTAAGCCCCAGCTTACCCGGAATTTCCGGGTAAGCTAAGCTTACCCGGAATTCCGGGTAAGCTTGGCTTACCCGGAATCTCCGGGTAAGCCAAAGCTTACCCGGAAGTCCGGGTAAGCCTAGGCTTACCCGGAATTCCGGGTAAGTCCCACCCCGGGGGGTGTCGCGCACACCCCCCATTTTCTCTCGGATACGTACGGGGACCCGATTTTTACACTAACTCCTACGTGTCCGAGACCTTTGTTTTAGCGGCGCGCTCGTCCCGTTTATGATAGCCGCCTGAGACGCACGTCAGAGCCCCTTTTCCCGAAGCTTACCTACGCATCCCGGTTCATATTTTCACATTGAACCGGGTCAAAACCGGTTTACAGTCCAAGATGGCCTATAAATAGCCACCTTGGGGGTGAACATTTTCAACGGATTCCAAATTCACTTTGGGCAAACTTCGGAAAAGCTCTGACTTCTCTCTAAAAATCCTCTCTTTCTCTCTCTAGAAAAACACTGATGTTGAGCGTCGGAGTGAGCACGCCAAGCACCCCCCCCCTCTCCACGGGGACTGCTTGGTAAACGCTCTTCTGCAGGTGCCGGCGGACACCCCGTTAGAGATTCAGAGAGGCTTACCATCTCCTGGAAGACAGAGCTAAAGCCCGCGTACGACCCTAGAAGGCGGATTCAGCTTACACATAACCCGAAGACCCCGACCAGTTATCCAGCGGACAGTCCGCAATAACCCGGTCGAAACAGAATAGTTTAATGTACTACTCATTTTGGAATCAAAGCATCACGTTTTCTGTGATGGTTAGTAAGGGAAATTCTTCAATTTCGGCCAAGTTTTTCATTTTTTCAATATAACTTCACTCGGACCTCTATTTTTTGTGAAATCAATTTTATTTGCACTCTTACTCGTCGTATGTGACCGTGGAATAGTTTAATGTACTAGTCATTTTGAAATCAAAGCATCACGTTTTCTGTGATGGTTAGTAAGGGAAATTCTTCAATTTCGGCCAAGTTTCTCATTTTTTCAATATAACTTCACTCGGACCTCTATTTTTTGTGAAATCAATTTTATTTGCACTCTTACTCGTCGTATGTGACCGTGGAATAGTTTAATGTACTAGTCATTTTGAAATCAAAGCATCACGTTTTCTGTGATGGTTAGTAAGGGAAATTCTTCAATTTCGGCCAAGTTTCTCATTTTTTCAATATAACCACACTCGGACATCTATTTTTTGTGAAATCAATTTTATTTGCATTCTTTCTCGTCGTATAAGACCGTGGAATAGTTTAATGTACTACTCATTTTGAAATCAAATCATCACGTTTTCTGTGATGGTTAGTAAGGGAAATTCTTCAATTTCGGCCAAGTTTCTCATTTTTTCAATATAACTTCACTCGGACCTCTATTTTTTGTAAAATCAATTTTATTTGCACTCTTACTCGTCGTATATAACCGTGGAATAGTTTAATGTACTACTCATTTTGGAATCAAAGTATCACGTTTTCTGTGAGCCCTATCTTCATCATTTTCATGCAATTCAGAGAAATTATGCTTCTACAATGAAAAATCCACATTGAGCAAGAAACGTTAGCAAACTTCAATCACTTCGAATACTGTTTCTGGCAAATTTACCAGATATAAGTTTGCAGATCGCATATGGAACTCATAACAAACCCTAGCTTCATCAATTTTGTGCAATTTTGGAAAACATTAGAGAATCCAAATCGAGCAATAAATCGAACTAACTACAGAAAATTCCGGTTGATTTCACTCGAAATCACACAATAATGCGCATAATCATTCTCGAACAATCTCAATATCAATATATTGCAGTTTCCGGGTAATCTACCTGTTGAGCAAATTCAAAATCGAAGACGATCGAGAAACGAGAAGCCATCGATCGACCTGTTACGAATCAATCGTCGTCTCTGCGCTTCGGTTTGCGGTAATTCTCCTCGTAGTGCTTGGCGATGACGACTCCAGTATCGGCGAGCTTCTTGAGGTTAGGGACGTTGTAGTTCTGAGCGACGTAGATGCCGAAGGCCGTACCTACCGTGAAGGTGAAGCTTCGTCGGATTATCCCCATCGGAGTCTGCTGCTGCGGCGGCCAAATCGTCGATTGAAGACACCGGATCGGAGATTTAACGGCCTTATAGAGAGAAGCTCTGCTGATTCGCTGACCCCTTGCGCAAGTTGCTAAAACGACGGTTTCTGATTGGCTCCGCCTTCTATCGCCGCCGTGAAAGAGGGTTTGTATTTTACAGACGGCTCGTAGGCCCGGTGAGGACCCAAAAGGAAGACGAATATGGGTTGGGCTCGAGTTTTAGATTTGTAAGACCCAATTAAACGGCCCATTTTTATATACTTCCTTATGTTTATGTATATTACCTAATGTTTGGATTTCCCTATTCAAGATCTGTATTTTTTTTTTTTTTTCGAACATATAGTTTTTTCGAACAGATGTAGCGAACAATCAATACATGCATTGATTTTGTTAATGTAACTTTACCAACAACTTACTATAGCTAAGAAGTCGGTTCATTAAGTCCAGTTCTACTCGAATTTATCTTATGTGTGAGTTTGACGTAGCAATTGGTTCATGCGAAATTCGATATTTTAATTAAGTCATCATAAGGTGACTCCCGAAGGGTTTCAAACAGACTTAGAGAACAATCAATGCATGTACTGACCCTCAAGTTAGCTCTACCAATAACCTAGTATAAACAAGAGACCGGCCCGTTAAGCCAAGTTTTACACACCTCCTCTTATATATATCTGACGCAGTATGTAGGCAAGACGAGATCTGATAATTTAATCAAGTCACCGCGAGGGCGGTGACTACTCGAGGGGTTTCGATCCTGAAATTTCATAGTTCAAACCAGTATTATCATAACCGGACTGGACTGGTCGGGTTCAAACCGAAACTGATGCCTCCAACGGTTATAATATAACCACAAGACCACTCCCGGTGGTATTTGATACATTTAGTATGCTTCATTGAAATTTTGTGTATTTTATAAATATAGTGGACTTAAATGTAATATAAAAAACTTTAAAAGTATTTTCTTTTTCTGTTTAAGCTACATTGAATATGGTAATTGACCATATTAATAGATGCCAAACCAAATAATATGATTAAAAAAACATATATGGTAATAAATTTAATATTGTTCTAAGTTTTCTAATATAAAATTGTGATACATTGCATATATTATGTATATAGAATAAATAAATGTATGTTGACCTCATTAATTATGGAAGGTTATTAATTGTTAGTGAAAAAAAAGTATAAATATGGACCAAGAAGCTTAATTATATGAATTTCATCCATTCATAGACCAATACACTAAAAAGAATACTCTTCAATGATGGAGATTACTTCATCCAAGCAAATGTTGTCCATGGCTTTGTTTGCTCTACTGTTTATGAGCATTCCAAATATATTGGCAGTGCGGGACTATACTCCACTTGAATGTGATAATGGTTGTGATCAAGATCAAGTGTGCATTGACAACAAGTGTTATAATTTTATGAATTATTATAGTGGAGATTCTGAAGAGATCGTTCCAAACAGTGGTGACGATAAGATCATTCCTCTACATTCTCCAACTCGTGCAGATGATCACGTTGAAGAGCTCACTCCAAACAGTGGCGGCGATACGATCATTCCGTTACATTCTCAAACTCGTGCAGATGATCAGGTTGAAGAGCTCATTCCAAACAGAGGCGGCGATACGATCATTCCGTTACATTCTCAAACTCGTGCAGATGATCAGGTTGAAGAGCTCATTCCAAACAGTGGTGGCGATAGGATCAT
Organism: Clarkia xantiana subsp. parviflora; assembly: GCA_036873135.1. Classification (NCBI taxonomy): domain Eukaryota; kingdom Viridiplantae; phylum Streptophyta; class Magnoliopsida; order Myrtales; family Onagraceae; genus Clarkia; species Clarkia xantiana. The sequence continues at coordinate 1,628,391 of JAPTYO010000009.1, forward strand.
TCCGTTGCATTCTCCAATTATCGTAAGGCACCCCAGCTCAGATGATCACTATGAAGAGCTCGTTCCAAACAGTGGTGGAGATACGATCATTCCGTTACATTCTCAAACTCGTGCAGATGATCACGTTGAAGAGCTCATTCCAAACAGTGGTGACGATAGGATCATTCCGTTGCATTCTCCAATTATCGTAAGGCCCCCAAGTTCAGATGATCACTATGAAGAGCTCGTTCCAAACAGTGGTGGAGATACGATCATTCTGTTACATTCTCAAACTCGTGCAGATGATCACGTTGAAGAGCTCATTCCAAACAGTGGTGACGATAGGATCATTCCGTTGCATTCTCCAATTATCGTAAGGCACCCCAGCTCAGATGATCACTATGAAGAGCTCGTTCCAAACAGTGGTGGAGATACGATCATTCCGTTACATTCTCAAACTCGTGCAGATGATCACGTTGAAGAGCTCATTCCAAACAGTGGTGACGATAGGATCATTCCGTTGCATTCTCCAATTATCGTAAGGCCCCCAAGTTCAGATGATCACTATGAAGAGCTCGTTCCAAACAGTGGTGGAGATACGATCATTCTGTTACATTCTCAAACTCGTGCAGATGATCACGTTGAAGAGCTCATTCCAAACAGTGGTGACGATAGGATCATTCCGTTGCATTCTCCAATTATCGTAAGGCCCCCAAGTTCAGATGATCACTATGAAGAGCTCGTTCCAAACAGTGGTGGAGATACGATCATTCCGTTACATTCTCAAACTCGTGCAGATGATCACGTTGAAGAGCTCATTCCAAACAGTGGTGACAATAAGATTATTCCGTTACATTCTCCAATCACAGACAATAATGTGTAAGATTTAGAGTCTAACACCCTTGTTTCTCAATCTATCAAACCCATCCATATATGTAGATCTATCTTTTCCATAGTACAAAATTCGATATTGTGTACTTTGGTTAAGTAAGAAGAACTATTCAATAAATGATATAACCTTTTATTATTTTTATTATATGGTTGATGTTTCTTCTGTTATTAATTCATGACTTCTATTTTCTAGAGCATTGAAGTATCTAACAATTTTTATCAATGAATCTATAATTACCATGACTAGTGACAAAAATGTATATTTTTTATATATAAAAACATCTACCATATTTTGATGCATGTTTACTTTGTTGAAGCATGGTTAATTATAATTTTGAGGCTATAGAAAAGTTGATTAATACGTTATATAGTGCGCATGTTTGAATCTTCGCAATGTTGAGTTTAAATTTATTGATTAAATTTTTTGACGTAGTGGACCTTTCAAATATTTCAACTACAAATGATGTAGAATATTAAAATAAAGGTTTAACCATATTTTTATTTATAATTTTAAAGTTTTAAGATAGTTGATCAAATTATAAGTTCGAATCTTCACATACCTTATCATATACACAATTTTTAGTTTGGATTAAGGTATTTTATAGAGACTTATATATTATTAATTATTCGTGATTCACTAAAAAAAATGGATTTCCACTCCATAAATTTACACACTGAAATATTTGTGTATAGGTAAAAAAAAATCACTCAGAGTCTATATCTGTGCATGGTTAAGTAATGTTTGGATTCTATTCAAGATTTTGTGATTTTTCTGAACAAACAAAAACTTAGTATAGTTAATAGGTCGGTCTGTTAATTTCAGTTCTACTCTAATTTTGCTTATGTCTGACAGTTGACGTGCTATCTGGGTCATGCGAGATTTAATATTTTTATCAAGTCATAAGGTGACTCCCGAGGGTTTTCAAACAGACTTAAAGAACAATCATTACATGTACTGGCCCCGTCAAGCTAGCTCTACCAACAACCTAGTATAACCAAGAGACCAGTCTGTTAAGCCAAGCTCTACACACCTCCTCTTATGTCTGACGCAGTATGTGAGTCAGGCTAGATCTGATATTTTAATCAAGTCACCGCGAGGTGACTACTCGAAAGGTTTCGAACATGAAATTTCATAATAAAAAATAGTGTTATCAGAATCGAACCGGACCGACGGTCCGACCGGGTTCAAACCGGAACCGGTGCCTCCAACGGTTGTAGTATAACTACTAGACCACCACTGTTTGTCTGGTGATATTTGATACATTTAGTATGCTTCATTTAAATTTTGTGTAATTTATAAATATAGTGGACTTAAATGTAATATAAAAAACTTTTAAAGTAATTTGTTCTTTTTAATTAAGCTACATTCAATAGTAATTGACCATATTAATTGATGCCAAACCAAATAATACGATTAAAATACATATATTTGGAAATAAATTTAATATTGTTCTAAATTTTCTAATATATATATAATTGTGATACATTGAATATATTATATTATAGAATAAATAAATGTATGTTGACCTCATTATGGAAGGTTAGTGAAAAAGACAGTATAAATATGGACCAAGAAGCTTAATTATATGGCTTTTATCCATTCATAGACCAATACACTACTTCATCCAAGCAAATGTTGTCCTTTATAGACGTGTTTGCTTTACTGTTTATGAGCAGCATTCCAAACGGCGGTAACGATGAGACCATTCCGCTACATTCTCCGATTCGTGCAGATAATCATGTTGAAGAGCTCATTCCAAACAGTGGTGGCAATGAGATCATTCAGTTGCATTTTTCAACTCGTGCAGATGATCATGCTGAAGAGCTCATTCCAAACAGTAGTGGCGATGAGATCATTCTGTTGCATTCTCCAACTCATGCAGATGATTACGTTGAAGAGCTCGTTCCAGACAGTGGTGGCGATGAGATCATTTCGTTGCATTCTCAAACTCATGCAGATGATTACGTTGAAGAGCTCATTCCAAACAGTGGTGACGATGAGATCATTCTGTTGCATTCTCCAACTCGTGCAGATGTTCACGTTGAAGAGCTCATTCCAAAGAGTGGTGACGATACGATCATTCCGTTGCATTCTCCAACTCATGCATATGATTACGTTGAAGAGCTCATTCCAAACAGTGGTGACGATACGATCATTCTGTTGCATTCTCCAACTCGTGCAGATGATCACATTGAAGAGCTCATTCCAAACGGTAGTTGCGATGATCTCATTCCGCCGCATTCTCCAATTATCATAAGGCCCCCAAGTTCAGATGATCACGTTGAAGAGCTCAGTCCATACAGTGACGGTGATGGGATCATTCTATACAGTGATGGTAATGATTTCATCAGTGGTTGTGACGATATGATCATTCCGTTGCATTCTCCAATTATCATAAGACCTCTAAGTTCAGATAATCACATTGAAGAGCTCATTCCAAATATTGGTGATGGTGATATTATTCCGTTACATTCTCCAACTAACAATCAACGACCATATGTTCGCTTGTTTTCTGAATCTATGGAATACAACTCATTTAAGTAGATCTATCTTTCCCGGAGTATAAAATTAAACTATTGTTGTACTAAATGTTGTAAACATTGTGTATGACGCTTAAATTATGTGTACTTTTGGTTAAGTAAGAAGAACTATTCAATAGATTAGATACCCTTTTATTATTTTTATTATATGATTGATGTTTCTTCTATTTTCTAGTGCATTTAAGTATCTAACATTTTTTTTTATCAATGAATCTATAATTAACTTGACTACCAACAAAAATATATAATTTTTTTTATATAAAAACATTTACCATATTTTGACGCATATTTGTTGAAGTATGGTTTAATTATAATTTTGAGGTTATAGAAAACTTGGTTGATACATTATATAGTGCGCATATTTAAATCTTCGTAATGTGGAGTTTAAATTCATTGATTAAAAACATTGACGTGATAGACCTTTAAAATATTTAAACTACAAATGATGTAGAATATTAAAATAAAGGTTTAACCATACTTTCACTTATTAACTTAAAGTTTTAAGATAGTTAGATCAAATTACAAGTTTGAATATTCATATACTTTATCATACATACAATTTTTAGTTTGGATTGAGGTGTTTTATAGAGACTTGTAGACAAGGTGGACAACCATGGAGACATTGACTATGTAGTATTTGATAACGTTTTTTGTATTTGAACGAACAAGATTTACGGAGCTTATGGATTTGGAACTTATGAATTTGTGTGTAGTATTTAAATGTTGGAATGGTTTTTTTTTTTTTAGGCTGGGAGACGGAGATTTGACCAAACACTTTGGTCAAATCCTCGACTGGGAGACGAGGATTTGCTTAAAGTTTAGATGCTTATTTTCGTAATTAAGATTAAAAACATGTCTACTTAGCAAAACGACTCTTCATATACAGTCAGTTGACTCGATATAGTAGTTGATACATGGTTCAAACTGCAACGTAAAGTTCTGTTTCATAAATATTTTTCTATTTTTAGGGCGGGCGGTTTTAAACCAGAAAAATATGGTTAATGGATTAAGCATTATATATTTACACCATATTATTGGGCTGAGCAAGAAGCCCAAATAGTCTGACCCGAGCCCGTCCTGAAAATCTAGTCCTTGAAGGTGGTCCGAGCCTGGTCGGGCGGAAATTTTCTTCCCAAGTCGGACTCGGATTTATTCTTTTTAAAAGCCCGAAAGTTTCGAGCTCGCTCGAGTATATGTATATACGATATCTATTTAAGTTTAACATAAGTGTACTAACTTATAGTTTAAGTAATTTTACTATTTTTAAATTTTTTTAAAAAAAAAAACCTAGAGTTAGACTATGAATGATGTTTGAACTTGTTGAATTTTGTGTTGATGTGTTGAACTTGCATGTATTTGAAATGGATTGACTTAATTATGATCGAATTACGTAAGCACAACAAAACGTTATTGAAAACTCATGCTTTGGTGTAAACCACTTCAGATGATATATACACCTATATATATATACGAGAAGTTATTATCTACCATCGAGCCAATACGTGGTTATAAGGTGCATGTTGTCTCTTCAGGCAATCAGTATATATGATATGTGAAGAAATTTTTCCAAAGGAACGAAGTCAACAAATGATCCGAAATGTTACCCCACAACCATTGAAAACTTGACATGTGGCAAGATGTCAGTAAATTCGTGCTATCAGAAAGTATTCGTGCAAGATGATATTATGTCCATTCAGAAAGTATTCGTGCCTAATTATGACTATTTGATTACGATATTTAAAATTAATAACAAATAAATTTATAAACAATAAAAATATAGTATCATTAAAAAAATTATTTCGTTTTAAAGTTCAGAATCGACAATATATCTTCAAGCTATTATGCTCTGTTACGGTCTGAATTTTTTTCCAATCATAATTTAGTAAACAACCAGCGCATAACCGACTCCGTCAACGTTACCTATCGACAAAGAAACAAATCTCGTTGTTAGTAAGGGAACAAAACAAGAGCTATGCATGGATAATAGAGAAGGTAAAAGATAAAAGTTCCGACAATTTCACAATCCGAAATTCCGAATATAAGGATTTAGGAAAATGCCATCAAAGTTTGCAGAAATTACACTCTTTGCCCCTGTTACACAAGTCGGAACATGTAGGAACATGATGTCGGAACTGCTATCACACATCTCAATAGAGAAAGCATGTCACGAGAAAGGCTCTGTATCTTTGAAGTTCGCAAAAACATGTCTCAAAGTCGGTATCTCTCTGATCACTCTGTATCTTCTTTACGAGCTCGCCACGTGTCGTTTAGGGTTAGTCACGTGTGCCCTACCATCTCAACTATTTAAACACTCCTCCTTGAAGAAACCCTAACCAAGAAACAAAAAACCCTAACTGAAGATGATGGTTTCCATTTCAAAGCTCATCGCCATTTTCTTCATCATCAAGTTTCTCATGTTATTGTCTCTCCCGCCGATTTATGCATGCGGCTACTGTTCTCCGCCACACCATGGTGGAGGCGGAGGTGGCGGTGGCGGTGGTGGCGGACATCATGGTGGCGGAAGCGGCGATGGTGGTGGTTCTGGACATGGAGGTGGCGGTGGAAGTGGCGGTAAAGGTGGTGCCGGAGGAAGTGGTGGCGGCGGCGGTTCTGGACACGGAGGTGGCGGCGGAAGTGGCGGCAAAGGTGGTGCCGGAGGAAGCGGTGGTAAAGGCGGTTCCGGCGGAAGTGGCGGTGGAGGAGGAAGAGGCGGTAAAGGCGGTGGCGGCAGTCGAGGCGGTGGTGGCGGTGCTCCACCATCAATTCCGCTTCCTCCGATCGTGAGACCACCGATCACAAACCCTCCGGGAAGTGGCGGCACCGCCCCTAATCCACCGTACACCCCACCTGGCGGCGGCGGCGGCGGCGGTGGAGGTGGCGGAGCGGTCCCACCACCGACAACTCCGGCGACATGTCCGATCGACGCCCTAAAACTAGGGTTATGTGTGGATTTGTTAGGTGGATTAGTCCACATTGGACTCGGGAACCCGGTCGAGAACACGTGTTGCCCGGTGCTTCAAGGATTGCTCGAGCTCGAGGCGGCGATCTGCCTCTGCACGGCGATTAGGGCAAAGCTTTTGAACCTAAACATCTTTGTTCCTCTTGCATTGCAAGTTTTAGCTACTTGTGGGTTAACTCCTCCACCTGGTTTTGTTTGCCCTCCTCTACAATGAAATAATGTCTAGTAAAATTAAACACTTTGGTTGTCTTTATAAATTTAGGGTTTGTTGTGGTCATCTTTTTGATGGCTATAGTAGTTGGGGTCTTAAATTTAGGGTTTTGTATTTGCTATATAATGTAATAATGGGTCGTTTCTTAATAAGAGAGCCAAAGTCTTTTAACTTTTATGGTTAGGTAAAAAAAAAGTCCATCGTAATTCAAGTCGATTTCTTAATCGTTAGATCGTATGAGATATAATGCATTAAATTGTAAGGGAGAAATAAATAAAAATTAATATTTTTATATAGATTTTGATTTACTTGATTTGGAAGTTGAAAAATTAACTTGAATTACAAGTGACTTCATTTTAGTCAAACCATATATACAAATATAATGTAGCAGTCCAACCTGATTCTTTAATTGGAAATTTTAGGTTTGAAATATGAGAATGTAAAAACATTCATTATCATCATTTTATTACCTCTTACGAACATATCTAGTGCACGTAGAGATTATATTACGTGCCGAGCATTATATTATGTGTGAAGCAAACATACTACATACTAGGGGTGGCAATTCGTGCTATCGTGCGTGCTATCGTGCGCCTCAGTGATCGTGTCGTGTTAAACTTACTGAACACGAACACGCACGATAAGCTTATCGTGCCACATTTTACAAACACGAACACGACACGGATATTTTCGTGCGTGTTCGTGTCGTGCTATCGTGTTGTGAAGGATATTCGGTTGTATATATATATACGAGATCTTTGAGCAAAAATCAAAATAATTAACTTCATATTTAAAAAACCATGAATTAATATGTCACTATTCATAAGTTAGTATTATATAGTTTAAAAACACTAAATAATAAACCACTAATTGGAGGTAATAGATAAGATTTGCTCAAAAAATACTTAAAATTTAGTCTTATTAGCACAACTTTATCGTGTTATCGTGCGTGTCGTGTTAGGATACTCAAACACGAACACGGCACGTAAGTTATATCGTGTTAGTCGTGTTCGTGCTATCGTGTTATCGTACTGCCATATGCTAGCACGAACACGGTTTTTTTCGTGCGTGTTCGTGTCGTGATATCGTGTCGTGTCACAAATTGCCAGCCCTACTACATACAACTGTTTAGACACTCTGTGATTTAAAAATGCTATCATATATCATTTATCTTCTTAGTTATGTGTATTTTGTTATCACTGCCTTTTTTTTTTTTTTTGTATTATGTAGACTTGACTAACAATAATATATGACGATCACTCATTGTTCACGTATATGTATAGAAAACCTTTGAAATGTGACAAACATGGTTCACGGATCATGGAATATATATACTAGAGGGGCCTACCTTTGATTACATTTACATCACATCACATCATCTTCGTAATTTGCTTCATTTGTATATGCTTTTTTTATGGTATATGGTCACATGATAACTTGCATTATATATTGCTATATTTATAAGTTTAGATTTTAATCAACAATATATATAAGAAAGTTCATATTCAATCAAAAAATATGGTTAATAAGTTGTAAATTTTCCTGCTAATCAATTATATATTACATTGAATGTTTTACAAACATGACACTATATATTATAATATATATAACTTTAGCTAAATGAAGTCATGATATGTACACTCCATATATATAAACAATAACTTATATTAATAAAAAAAAATTACATTAATAAAAACATCGATCCGTCAATGATATAGAACTTTCATTCTTCAGCTTATTCATTTCTAAAAACACACATAAACGTAAGACACGTGCACACAAGAAACATGGTTTAGAATTTAGGGTTTAGGATACAGCTTATTCATTCCCTTCATATCACTACACAAAGCAACAAAACAGAAAAATAAAACAAATCTCAATTCAACATATCTTAGGAGATGCATATATATATATATATATATATATATATATATATATATATATATATATATATATATATATATATATATATATATTATTGGCTATCAGGATTTTATAACCATTTAAGCACATTTGAAGCCAGATGGGACATTCTTCGAGCAAACATTGAGAAGCAAGCTAAGCGATAGCGGAACATCGAGATTGATTCCCAGAATATTCGCCTTGACGGCGGTGCACAGGCAAACCGCCGCCTCGAGATCGGCCAAACCCTCGATGAGTGAACAACACGGGGTCACCGGTGGGGTCCCCACGGTCAAGTTGAGGAGCCCACTTAGCAAATCGGCGCACACTCCCAATTTTAGGGTATCTTTAGGGCACGAACCGGTATGGCTCGTGTGGCTAGGGTTTGGTTTAGGGTTTGAGCTAGTGCAAGAGCCACATGCGCTTGTGAGGGTGAAGAAAATGAGGTTTAGGGTGAGGAAGAGAATAATTGTTGAGGTGGTGATCTTGGAAGCCATGATAGTGTGTGTGTCTAGATTTCTTTTAGGGTTTAGGGTTTGAGATGAAAAAAATGCATGGGTGGCAAGGGTTTTTATAAGTGGTATTTTTTTTTTCAATAAAGGAATGATTATATGGTAGGCCATAGATTGGGAGAATTTGCACCTATTATTGATTTTAATAGTGACGACTTTAGATTCATAGTGACGACTTTAGATTCATCACGGTATGTAATGTTCAGACTTTTCCGTTTACGGTTTGGAATTTTTCTGACTAGACTTATTAAACAAGCAGCACATACAATGTCTACGTGATCAATATTAGCCCCAAGAAGCCGACTTGTTAAACCAAGTTCTATCCGCCTCCTCTTATACATCGTACGGTATGTGACTCCTCATAAGTTTGCGAACTTTCAAAACTAAATTACAATCAGCACATGCAATGTTCCCGTCAACATAACTCCACAAATAGTCTAATATACTTAAGAGGCCGACCTGTTAATTAAGTCAAATTTTATTCGTCTTATATATGATGCAATATGTAGACCAGTCAAAACCTGATATTTTAATCAGGTTATCGAATGTGACTCTTCATTAGTTTACAGAACCAGAAATTTCGAAGCTAAATTACATGAGAGTATGCACTCTTAATCTTCAGACCACCACAATTAGTAATATAATAGTTTGAAGTTTTGGAATTGTTGTTAATAATGGGCTGGATTTAATTCATGGCAAAACAAAACTATGATTGAAATATTCCATGTTCCCATGTGATATATCTTGGGATCATTAGCTGGCAGAAAAATGAAATTTCTAGGGGTTTCTTTTTGGCTCTTTCTCGCCTCGAAAATTGGCTTATAAATCAACCGTACGTGTCGAAAAAATTAAAAATCTACTTATATTCTTAATTATCTGGCAATTTTCTAGTTACACATACTTACAAATGGGGAAGGAATTTATTAGAAAAATATTTACTAAAACTTGCAATTCCGATAAAAAAATATTAACTTTAAAGAAAACCAGAAATATTAACTTCAATTATAAAAAAAGTTTAAAACAAAAATTATTTTCTTGGAAAACAAAGAATGGAAAGATAGAGCTGCTTATAGTTTTAGATATAGTCATGTACAGTTATATTATTAAGACTCAAAAGTTTGAGTTAATCTAAAAATTAGAAATTAAAAATTAATTAATACGCACGTCTTATTTTTAACGCTAATTCAGTTAATTAGTGGAATACACAGCTCATATCTTTAGGTGAAAAAATATAAGTCACATGCTAAATAATTTTGTCATTTAGAGAGTTTGGCTCCAAGATATATTTTTCTACCACTTGGTTCCAATATATATATATATATATATATATATATATATATATATATATATATATATATATATATATATATAAAGTTAAGTATAGTTCTTGATTAGTTAGTAATCACGAGATTAGTTTACAAAGCACCCGTGAACCCGAGAATTTATATAATATATCAATACAATTAGTAAACTAATACTTAATTAATAAACATTAATCAAGTAGCGTTCCCGACCATATATTTAGTTAATTCAAGTGCTGGTTACGTGACCTTAATTTACACCAAACTCCTGCATGTGCTAGTTTCGTGACCTTAATTTACACCGAAATCCTCACTAAAAAAATCCGTACACTCGAAACGTGTTTCATATTTAGATGAATTATAAACGTATGCACCATGATATATTTGTTATGGTAGTAATAAAATAATACACATTTTTAATTAACTTTCTTATAACTTGAACTTGTAGAAAGAACGATTGAATATGTTTTTATGCATATATTTTAATACTAAAATCTTGTAGCCTTTGTTAGCTTAGTAATAACTACCAAGAATTAGACAGAACACGTCTACTTTCAGAGAGCGATCACAAATATCAGAAGAACTAAATAGTTACTAGATGATTAACGAGTATTTTGTGCGGTTGAACAAATTGCTGCCCCAAATGCACAGTTTTTTTAATAAATGGTCTACCTGTTAATAATATATATAAGACGCGTATCTTAACCAACTGTCTCATAAGTTCGAATTTGTGGGTAAAGACGTTCAACACTCTTATATACTATACTAATACCACCATTTTATTTGCTTTCCTACATATATGCTTAAGTTTATATCGCATAAACGATCCAAGTAAAGATCTGCAACTAGAAATCAGAGTCTCTCACCATCTCCTATATATAATCCTCATTTTTACCATTTTTGTTAGATACAAACTCAATCCAACACAACACTTATGCACTTACTTAGATACCCTTTTGCATATTAATTAACACAATGGCTTCCAAAAGCTCTTCCTTGTTCTCTACTTCACTCTTCTTATCCATCAACATCATATTTTTTACCCTAATTAGTGGCACCATGACAAACCCTAGCACAAACCCTAACCCACTTTTCTCATCACCATCTACTATCAAAACCTGCCCTAGAGATGCCCTAAAGTTCGGAATTTGCGCCAATGTCTTCGACGGACACATCGGTGCCATCATTGGGACCCCGCCAGTGGCTCACTGCTGCTCGCTCCTAGACGGTCTTATTGGCCTAGAAGCCGCGATTTGTCTTTGCAGCGCCATGAAAGCAAACATCCTCGGAATCAACATTAACATTCCGATCGCCATGACCTTCCTCTTAAACATATGCCAAACGAATGTCCCGTCTGACTTCCAATGCGCGTGACCGGCTCGGGTCGCGATTATCGTGTTTTTTTTTTTTTGGGTTTTTCACGGGGTGGTTTTTTAGGAGAAGTGTATTTTTATTTCCACTTGTTAGGAATAAAACATACTCTTTAACTAATTAATCCATAAACTCGAATTTGTGAGTGAAGATGTTTAGTATACACTTAAACTCCCTTATATTCATTATTTGGTAGTTTTCGTCTCTAATAATTAATGTACTTGTATTCGTCTCAAATTTGGAGCCCGGATTTGTTTCTCGACGGTTTTGCTATAACACATAATAACTAAGAATATTGAAATATACTAATTAATACATATGTATAATGACTATGTTTGGATAGACACTTATTATACTAATAAATATAATAATATATGCATAATAACAATATAAGATTGTATATGTATTTAATTATCAACATATTAATTAGCTAAGTTCCTCGATCTCACTATCCAATCAGTTCCTAACGGTTTCGGAATACCAACAAATTACATGGTCTTGTTATTTTTATCAAATACTAGAATAGAAGTTACTTTTTGCTAGATTAAAAAAAAAAAAAAAAAAAAAAAAAAAAAAAAAAAAAACCCACAAGTCTGCATTATGGGCCTCGTCTCAATCAAATGGGCCTAGTGAATAGACATAGTCGTTCGGGTTATCTTCAGAATTGGGCTTAAAGTTGAAAAAAAGTAGGCCCATTAATATATATATATTTTAACTAAGGAAACTGTTCGAGAATTATAAAATAAAAACGTAGGAAGTCTAATATTCATTATTGTAATCTCTAAGTATAAGAATACGTACAAAAGGAAGGGGTCGCTAAAATAACAAAGGCCTATTAAATATTTATTAGTATAATGTTAAAGTCTTTTAATACGAGTGTAACAATATTATAATAAACTACAACAACTAAAAACAACTTGCAAAATCAAACATAAGTTGTATTTAAAATAGCGTTCAAATAAATCAACCTCGTAATCTCACAATTTATTATTTAGGGTTAAAGAGGTAATTTTCACACCACATGTTTGACCGAATGTGGCTTTTAATACCAGATGTTTGGTTTAGTATACTTTTGGTACCAAACATTTGAAAAAAAATGTGGCTTTGGATAACCTGTTAGTTGCCCGTTAGTTTTAGCCGTTAAATGACATGTGCAAGTCACGTGACCGACCCTAAACTTTTAATTTTGTTCAATTTAGTCCCTCAAATGTATTCATAACTTTTATTTTGTTTAATATAGTCTAAAACTTCAAAATCGAACCCAACTAAACCATTCAAACCCAATTGACTTAGACACAATTAGTCCAGTTAATCCAATTGGGGCTAGGTCAATTGGGAGGTCGATTTTGAGGTTTTAGGAGTAAATTATACAAAATAAAAGTTAGGAATATATTTGAGGGACCAAATTTAACAAAATCAAAAGGGGTCGGTCACGTGACTTGCACAAGTCATTTAACGAGCAAAACTAACGGCTAACTAACAGATGTACCAAAAACCACATTTTTTCAAACGTTTGGTACCAAAAGTATACAAAACCAAACATCCGGTACACCATATTCGGTCAAACATGTGGTGCGAAAAGTACATTTAACCTATTATTTATTTCTTAAACATAAAAGAGCTAAATGGAAACTAAACAACCAAAGGTGACAAACTTGATATTGAAACACACACACTAATTAAGGATCACATTGCTGAACGCCAGTAGGATTCTTGGAGCATTTAGTGAGGAGATGGGTGAGCTGAGGTGAAAGAATCTCGACCATGCCGAGCCCGGTTTTCGCGGCGTCGCAAAGGCAAATCCTACTCTCATCTGCAGATAAACCTTGTAATAGAGAGCAGCAGAGGTTTGTGTATAAGTTAGTACCATACTGCGCTGCGTATATGCAGTAGCTGTTTAATTGCTCGATATTGTCGGAGCAGTCACCAGATGCACTGCTGGGTAACATCACCAAGATGAACAATAGGTTGAGACTCATGAACAAGAGAGACACATACACATGATTATTTGCCATAATAATGAATATATATATGTATATATGATGAGAGATGTATGAACTTTTGGGATAACTAGTGTAGCTAGCTAGGGCTTTTATATAGAGGATAGAGGAGTGCATTCAGGATGGCAATGGGTCAAAACCCGCGGTTTTAACGCATACTTATATTTGTATCGTATATTTTTCGTGTAATTCATATCTAATTTATATTCATATAAAAATTTGTGGATCACCTGTATCCACTCTGCGATATAATATGGTTGCCCGCACCGCACTGTATTCTGTCGAAGAAATCGGTGGTGGTCGTCCGGAGTCGGGATTGTGGCTGACCGGAGTTGGGGTGGTGGTCGGCCGGAGTCGTGGTGGTGGCCAACCGGAGTCGTGGTGGTGGCCGGCCGGAGTCGTGGTGGTGGTCGCCGGAGTTGTGCGGTTGCCGGCCGGAGTTGTGGTGGTGGTCGCTGGAGTCGTGGTGGTGATCGCCGGAGTCGTGGTGCTGGTGGTGGTCGCCGGAGTTGGGCGGTGATGGTCGCCAGAGTTGAGCGGTGGCCGGCCGGAGTCGTGATGGCCGGTTGAATTAGTGGCGATGGCCGATTGGAGTCGTAGAAGTGGCCAATCCAAGTCGTGACTGATCGAATTACGATTTTGATTGATTTTAGTTAAATTATGCAGATCCACGTTTTATACGGATCAACCCGTTTTCAGTCCATATCCATATGGATATATTTCTAATATCCGTATTAGCTCCGCGGATTCATTGTGCAGATATCTGCAGTGAAATGTGGTGCGATTTATCCATGGCAGGTAAAAACTCACATCCATTGCCATCCTCCATAGGAGTAATATATATATTTATATAGCCCATAAAGATTCATTCATTAATCAGAAATTTCGAGTGTATTCTGCTAACTAGAGTCTTAAAACGAAAAAGTATTCATATCAACATTTTACTCCTTACGGACCGAATATGAAATATATACGATTCCAATTTGCAATATTTTAAGATATATATAATATTTATATAATTAATGACCAATTATTATATATATATGGGTGAGGTTAGGGATAAAAAGGAATATCGCCCCATGCAAGGCATCATGCCACGTTTAATGGCTAATCAAGTTACTTTGTGTAATGTTAACTTGACTTACCCTTTACTTAAAGGGACTTGACTTTTCTATTAATCAACTTACCTAACAATAGTTTAATAATAGTCAATGTTAAATATAAGTTGTGTGTTTAAGCTAATTTTTCCGAAAACTCGAACTTATGATGACTATTTTTAGCACAATATTATTATGATACTTCAACAACCTCCTTTATTTGCTTTCCTACATATATGCTTAAGTTTATATCGCATAAACGATCCAAGTAAAGATCTGTAACCAGAAATCCTATAAATATAATCCTCATTTTTTACCCAATGTTAGATACAAACTCAATCCAACACAACACTTTGTAATTACTTAGAGACCCTTTTGCATATTAACACAATGGCTTCCAAGAACTCTTCGTTGTTGTTCTCTACTTCATTGTTCCTATCCACCAACCTCATATTTTTTACCCTAATTAGTGGCACCATGACAAACCCTAGCACAAACCCTAACCCACTTTTCTCATCACCATCTACTATCAAAAGTTGCCCTAGAGATGCCCTAAAGTTCGGAATTTGCACCAATGTCTTCGACGGACACATTGGTGCCATCATTGGGACTCCGCCAGTGGCTAACTGCTGCTCGCTCCTGAACGGTCTTATTGGCCTAGAAGCCGCGATTTGTCTTTGCAGCGCCATGAAAGCAAACATCCTTGGAATCAACATTAACATTCCGATCGCCATGACCTTCCTCTTAAACATATGCCAAACGAATGTCCCGTCTGACTTCCAATGCGCGTGACCGGCTCGGGTCGCGATTATCGTGTTTTTTTTTTGTTTTTTTTTTTTTTTGGGTTTTTCACGGGGTGGTTTTTTTAGGAGAAGTGTATTTTTATTTCCACTTGTTAGGAATAAAACATACTCTTTAACTAATTAACCCATAAGCTCGAATTTGTGAGTGAAGATGTTTAGTATACACTTAAACTCCCTTATATTCATTATGTGGTAGTTTTCGTCTCTAATAATTAATGTACTTGTATTCGTCTCAAATTTTAAGGATATTAAGATATACTAAAGCATAATGGCAATGTAATATAATTTTTTGATGCACATTAATATTATGCATAATGGCAATGTAAGACACTATTGGATCTTAGGAACTTTTTATTTTGGTGTTATTCTAATTTCTTAATACTAAAAGATTACACGATATCTGAAGCCGCTCACTCTAAATATTTCCAATGCAAATGCTTTTTTTTTTTTTCATAATTGTTTGTGATTTTTTCAAACACTAGAATATAAATTATTATTTTTTTCCATACACTACAATAAAACTTAAAAGATACTCTTTTTGCTAGATATTAAAAAAAAAAAAAAAGAAGAACAAAAGCCCCCCCGCATAGTCAACTGGGCCTGAGAATAAACATAGTCGTTTGGATGATCTTCAGAATTGGGCTTAAAGTTGCAAAAATCGGCCCATTATAATATATTTTTTAAAAAACGGGGAACTGCTATAGAATTATTAATATTAAAAATAACTATGAAAGTCTAATATAAGACGGTAGAAGCCAGCATTATAGTGTTATTATTATAATCTTAGGTTTTATATTTAATAAACCAGAGTTGACTTTAAAAAAAAATTTAACGTGTTAATATGTTTCTTTTAATAAACATAGTTTAAAAAAAATTGACTTTACTTTATTTAATTATTATTTCATATTAGTCTATCAAAAATTACAAATACACAATATAATATATTAGAGTGTTAATAACTAAAAAATTGTCAAATATTTACCTTATATTAAGTAAATGTCTTAAGTTTGAACCCACTCATAATTCATCACTCCTTACTCTTCACAAAATCGTCAAATTTCACCCAAAAGTTGAACATACAAAGTAAAAGGTTTCTAACAGAGTGGTGTTAGATTATATTCAGAATTGACTTATCTAAAGTAATCACAATGAGACACCACATTTTAACAAAATTGAAACCTTAAACACTACTGTTTAACATTCGAAACTTCAGACACCTACTTTTAACAAAGGTAATCATTAGACAGATTTTTAGTTATTAACCATTAGATGCAAGGCTGGCAATTCGTGCGGGTCCTGCGTGTTCGTGTCGTGCTAACTTCGTGTCGTGTTCTGGGGGTCAGCCCAAACCCAGCCCAACATGAAAAATCAGCATGAAAAACCTAGAATAAATTGAATAAAAAATAAAAAATAAAAATTTTAAACTAAAATTTTAAAATTATCGTACTATCGTGTCGTGTCGTGCCGTGTCATCAATATTAAACTCAAACCCGTAATTTTCGTATCAAGTTCGTATCAGCCCATCGTGCCGGGCCCAAATTGCCAGCCCTAATGCATGGTGGGCAATATAAATCCTATATTATATTAGATGGTGGGTAATATAATATAAATACATATTCTAACTGCCAATCCCATCTCCTCTATAAAAACCCTAGCTAGCTAGTTAGTTTTGCCACATCCATATTCACTCACAACCCTAAAATCTCATTATGGCAAAAAAAGCTAGTCCTCCTAATCATCATCATCATCATGTATCTTTCTTCTTCATCACTAATCTCATCCTATTGTTCTTCATCCTACCCTGCAATGTTTCTGCTGCAGATTGTTCCGATCGTTACGGCGAAATAATCAGCAAATGCGGCATAGATATATTTGATCATCCTGGTAAATCCCTTTTTTGGTCTACTTGCTGCCCTGTATTGGAAGGTTTAACTGAAAATGAGAGTAGAATCTGCATTTGCAACGCTGCCAAATCCAGAAATTTACCAGAAATTTTTGCTCTTGATTCATCAACTCTTCGATATATCATCTCTGAATGCTACTTTAAATTTAAAGCAGGCAACGAGGAATGTGATCCTTAATTAAGTACTAGTTCACATTATTAAGGAGGAGCGTAATTGTGTTTGTTTGGTTAATAATTTCTTTGTTATTATTATTATTATGTTTAAAAACCAAATAATAAATCGTGTGTGGAATATTGCGATGATATATTGTAAATTCATATATATATATATAAAGTGTTATAATATTATTATATTTGTTGAAGTGTGAATTGTTTGCGTTTGGTGAATGAGCCGCCGTAATAGGAGTCATTAATATAAGCCCAACATCTTAAATGGGTAATGTCACATTAGAGATTTTGGACTGGGCCTAAATCTTAACTGACATGAGGTTCAAAATTGGGCCTCCCCCTTTAACACGGCCGGCCGAAAATAGTGTGTAACACTAGGTGGGTTTTGCCCACCTCCTCTTATAAATTGAGAGTGTTAGAGATTTATTTGGGGTTAATCACTTTCTCCCTTTTACTTGATACTAAAGAAATTCATCTCCCTTTACACCACTAGTTTCGGCCGAACCTACCTAAGAGCAAGGATGTGCCTAATTGATTTGAGCAATCAACCCGGAGATCCATCCTAGTGACCGATTGAAAAGAGGTTTTGCTGTGGAGATCATTCATCGTGGATTGCTCCTTCACAAGAGTTCCTACATGAGTCGTCCGGCAGACCGTGAACTCCTTGTCACGTTTCTGGGGCTACGAAAAATAATATAAGTATATGCACCATTTCCGCTGCGTAATTAGTTACATAGCATGTAACTTGAGTTTTTGTTTCCGTAGTGATTATCCCCTAATTCCAACACGAATCTAACCTTGTTGTATTTCATATGTGTCTTTGTTATTTGGCTAGCTAGTCCATTTTTGTTATTTTAGTGACTTGGTTGTTTTTTATTTTCAGTTTGTTGTTTTATTACTTTTGTTATCGTTAAGGGGATAATTCCTTCACTTGTACAAATTGTGGGGTAACACCTGATATTATCAGATTTCTCTTAGCTAGTATTATAAGTTGAGAACTTGACAATTGAAGTAATCAAATTCGATGAGCTGCAATTCTTTCTCATTTTCTTTTTTCGACTTTGTCAATTGTTCATCTTTCACCATAGCTCTAAGATTTGGGTGGTTTCTTGTGTGAATTTATTATCATAATATTAGAGCGCTTTATCGCCTTGTCTTTCTAATCTTCGCTTCTTCTGGCGATGTGTGCTACTTTATAATTGTGTGGTCAATTAGTTAACAACTTATAAAACCCAAGATATATTATAACATGTAAATAATAATTTAGTTAAATAAAGTCAACTCTATTTAAATAAACTCATTAAGATGAACGTTGTACCTTTAAAAATTTCAACTCTCTGATTTATGAAATATAAAACCCAATATAATGTATAAATAATAATTAAATGAACTATATATTTGGCTTAAGGCGATCACATTTATAGTAATGAGCTTCCTTAAAGAAAGTTGGCTTTATTTTACTTATTTATTATTTATATTATAATATATCTTAAGTTGTATAGATTACTAACTAATTACACCACGCAATAATGAACTTCATTACTACAATTCTATTATATATATGAAGTTGTGCATCTCTTCAATGATGCTATCTTTTTGGCACGGTTTTGAAAATAAAAACATATATATATATATATATATATATATATATATATATATATAATCATCAATAAATAGCGCCTCATGCAAGAATCATGCCTGGTTTAATGGCTAATCAAGTTACTTTGCGTAATGTTAACTTGACCTAGCCTTTACTTAAATAGAGATGATTTTTTTTTTTTTTTTAAACTAGAAGGTATTCATCTTAATCAACTTACTTAACAGTTAACAATAGTTGAATAACAATCAATGTTAAAAACACATGTCTAAACTAATTTTCCACAAATTCAAACTTGTGAATGAATGTTTTCAATACACTCTTATATATATATATATATATATATATATATATATATATTTCAACTCCCTCATTAAACTGATGTTTCTGAATAATATTTCACACCGGACTTTTCAATACCATGTATTTACAAGCTCAAGTTTTATGAGAAAATTGGGAAAATAACACATTTTATTTTTAATATGGTATTATAGCTCGTAAATTTAGATTTCTTGTGACACCGTTCGTTTATAAGTGTATACAAATACTTTATGGGTCTCATCTCGGTCCACTGGGCCTGGAGAATAGGAATAGGCCCATTGCATATAATTTTTACATATATGTATAACACGTTCCGAATTCCGATCACGTACACAATTCCAATCTTATTAGTTTTTAGAGTACAAAAAAAAAAAAAAAAAAAAAAAAAAAGATAAGATAAGATAAGATAAGAGTATATTCTTTTTTTTTTTTTAGAATTATATCGGGTATTTATATAGATGTTATAGTTATTTTAATTAGTTACACATCTTTTATCGAAACAAACGTCTCAAATTTGAAGCGAGATAACCTTTTAAGTACCTATTTGTGCAAATTAGTGCAAATGTCAAAGTTCCCATGATCTTATACTTGATTGTAGCACAAACTTGTTGCATTACTCACTTACCAAAGAATAATTTATTTTATAACATTTTTTTTTATATTTATATTAAAAAAAAGTAGAAAAAACGATCACGGGAATTGGTTGTAATGAGTCGACCACTTTGTTCCAACTTTACCTCCAATAAAGCATTAGGAATATTCAACATTGGTCACTCACCACACACCACTACCCAAATAATGTGGAACTTAATTTATACAATAAAGTTGACTTTTTGCTAAATTATTATTATTATTATTATTATTATTATTATTATCGGGTGAGGAAATAATAATGATATACACCTAGATAATTAGGATCCATGAAGAAACAAAAAATTGTACAAGCATCTCACATGTACTTTAGTATCATTTAAATTTACTTGTGGCGGGCTCTCTAGATAGCATATTATATTATTCACGAACGCGTAAAAAAATATTCATAATCAGTGTTTTATCTCTTACGGTTAATCGGGTGTGATTGTTAATTATTTTATGTGTAGAGAAAGTATATTAAAGATCGTAATGCCTCCTGCGGAAAACTAAAAGGTTGAATTTATTTCTTTATATATAATTACTTAATTAACCTTTCTTTATTTACTATTGTTTTTTTTTTTTTTTTTTTTTTTTTTTTGGTTTCCCGCGGGGTGGTCCTAGGGGGGCCCTCATCAGGAGGGCAGCACCCGTAGCATGCTTGCTCCACACCTAGACTAATCCCCACTCGCACCGGGTCAGCCCGTAAGGGGTAAAGTGCTGGCCATGAATAATTTTCCATTCCCATGGTCACTAGCGGGGATTGAACCCCTAACCTTTTATTTACTATTGTTAAATTGGTCTTTTTTGTACTTTAGGAACTACTATTTATATGCTCGTGTTTTACTTTGTTGTTCTAAATTTTTCGGTTATGCTAGCAGCTATGCTATTTGTATAGATATCCAAAGATCATGACGTGCCTATTTTTTTCCTGAGTTTTGTAGTCGATGTGGTATTTTTAATAATTAATATCAGTTTTACTATAAAAAAAAAAATCTACTTATAACATTAGAATTTAGCTAAACTAATGGTTTTTGTTTTACCAAAAAATGAATGGGATAATTGTGACGTAGATATCGACCCTAATTAATTTTATCCAGCTACGTAATGTTTACGATCTGATATTTACATGCATAATCAATATAACACCATTGTCGGCGGTAAATTAGTGGTTAATTAGTGATGGTTATTTAGAAGTGCATAAACACTAATTAATGTCACTTTTGAAAAAAAAAAAAAAAAGTTAAAGTTAAAAGACACACTACCCGTCTACGTAACTATACTATCTTGAATTAATATGCACTTTACAATTTATTCAATCACTTTGTCAATATATATGGCTTACTAGCATTATGAGGGACACATATTAGAATTTAGAAATTAGAAAATTGAATAAAGAAATTAAAAGGAATTAGAAATTTGTAGCGGTACGATATGATTAATTTTTCTAAAACTAGATTATATAATTTAATTTATATTCCCACCCAATAATAAAATAAAAATAAACCCTAATGATCATGTCCCACATAAAATCATTATCGATAAAGGGTGGATTAAAAGGATGCGAATCTCCATTCTTTATAAATTGGTGGCCCTTCGAAGATCCGAGAGAGTATCTCTAATTCTCTATAGTTTTTAAAAAATAAATTAAAACTAAAAAATGCATGTTTTCTAGTTAATGGTTGACATAAATAATTAATGTTCTAATCATATAATGACCACAAATTATCAAAATAAAAAAAAACTTATTTTGCCGCCCTAATTTAACACGTAAGTTTATCCCATACAATGACAGCCATATAGTTTTGGATAGCTTACTTTAAAAACATCATGGTCGGCACGCATTTTCATTATAGTTCCCGATCAAATCGGTTTTTGCATTAATCATCATAATTAAAATCTTATGTCACTTATAAATTCGTGGTTTAATAGTCGAGAGCGCTGATTTTTAAACGGTTTGGTCGTAGGGTTATGAGCTCGGATAAGGGAGTAAACGAGCTGAGTATATGACAAGCTTGACTCGACTCGACTCATTTTTCTCGAGTTAAGTTCGAACTTGACCGAACTTAAAATTTGCAAACTTGAGCTCGACTCGATCCAATACTCAACGAGGTCGAGCTGGCTCGACTCGGCTCGCCATTTTAAAATTGTTCAAATATATCGCAAATGGTGCACCTTAGCTTGAGCTCTAACTCGACTCGATTAGGCTTTTGGCTCGAACTCGACTTGAGTTAAAAGATATATATGTATACAATATTATATAAAGTTCGAATAACTCGAGCTCGAACTCGACTCGAATAGGCACAAAAAAAAAACTCGAATAGGCTCGCGAGCCTCTCTAATTGAGTACCAGCGTATTCGTACTCGACTCGACTCAAAATTTAGCGACTCAAATTCGAGCATTAACCAAGCTGATCTTAAAGTAGCTCACGAGTAGTTTGACTCATTTTACACCCCTATCTCGGATCCCCTAAGGTGGTTTGATTATTTAAAATCATTTACTCATAGAAATGAAGAATAACGGGATGATCTCTTAATTATACTAGACCCGGTGAGTTATTTTAACTTTTAAGTCACAATTAACTAAAATTCAGAGTATGTTCGAAGTGCACCACAATTTTATCCATTAACATACTATTCATATACTATATAGTTAATCAAGTTCGATCATATCATCTTCTAAGAATTTGATAGTTTAAATCAAAGTATAGGCAAACTAATTTGTAACTAAATCGTAAATTTAAACCCCCAAATATAAATATATATATATATATATATATATATATATATATATATATATATATATATATATATATATATGCATGGCCTCTATATACATACGTACGTAATCATGTTGTGCCTAACAGGAGTCGTCACGCCTTTATCCTACACGTAGAGTTTCTCTCTCTTTTCTATTATGCATGTATTATTATATTAATATATTTCACTAATCATTCACACGTAAGTTAAGGGAATTTAACGTAAATCAAAAATTCTTGTATAATATGTGTTAGTTTATTATGTTTGTTGCATAAATTTATTTTATATCAACACATATTTTTTTTTAAATTATTAGTTTTCTATACTAATGTACGTATATTAAAAATGTATGCTATTATATGAAGCAATCAGTTTGTAAATCGGAGAAGATTAGACAAATTCATGTCAATTTAATAATAATACATAAAACGGATGAAGGATGAAGCATTGAACCGCTTCCCTATTATATGTTTTTTATTTATATTATATATCTTTAATTAAGTATAAATATATTTCTTAGGATTTACGGTGCTGAAAAACAAATAGATATAGTCGACTTTGGAAAGACATACATAGTTCATACTCTGTTCTTATTCATCCACTTGGCAATTCTTTGTCTGGTCTCAATGGCCCTTCGTTCCATTGAAAGAACTACAAGATTCTTTAAGATACTATTTCTTCAAATTCATGCCATCTAGCTAGTTATTATTTCTTATATAATATATATATAATAATACAATAGACCACACTTATTTCTGTTATTTATTATTTTTATTTTGACTTCATATCTCCATTATATTAAGGATAATATTTTTATTTTAAATGAACAAAGGTAGAAGTGGCGACTTAAATTCATCATGTTGGGTTGTAATAATTGAGTTTTTTTTTTTTCTTTTCCTGACCAGACTTAGAGAACCAACGAGCCACTGGCGTATTAAGGATTTACACAATGGAATATACTTTTTAAAAATGAATACAAAATTAAAAATAAAGAGAATTATCGAGGCACGGTACAATAATCTAGCCATCTAGGTTTTGCTCTCTCTGCCCGCTTCTTTATTTGATTTTTGTTTAAAAAAAATAATATTTTTCTATTACCCTCTAACTTTTCAAAACACTGATATTGACCCCTATAGTTAATTAAAGTATTAAAAACTACCTAATAATTAAGATTACTAAAAATTTATATGAAAAATTGCAAAAAAAAAGGACATTGGTCCCTCCTTTTTCTACACTAGATACGCCCCTGCAACCGGCACATGTTTTGACCATCAATGTAGCCTCACCGAGTGCATAATATAGTCAAAAGCTAGTCCGTTAAATCCGACGGCCCGTTAAATCCTATTAGTTACCGTGAGATAACTTCACGGTTTATGATTTTTCCGACCAGACTTAGTGAAAAATCGGTGCATGCACTGAACTCGTTAATATGTCGTATCGTTAAGTATAATCAATATGTCGTCTCGTTAGGTCTAGTTCTACACGGACGAAACCTAATATTTGTATTAAGTCACCGGTGAGATGAATTTCCGAAGGGTTTTGAATCTAAAATTTCAAAATCGAATCATTTAAGTAAACATTCTTAATCACTGGATCATCGCTACCACTTTTATATAGAGGATAATGAAATGCATTATATGAGGGGAGATGCATATTTGACGGTGACACGATAGCATTATTGTTCTCATTTGACAGAGTATTGATCAACTATTGTATGTCTAGTAGTCAAAGTCCAAATTAGGGTTTACTAACTTTTGCAGAAATTAACCATTTATTGGAGAAAGGTCTCGATCGAGTCGGGTCGGGCTGGACATAAAAGTCTTTTCGGTCCCCCAACCACAGAAAGAAAAATAAACAAATTCATTTGATCAATATATGGAAATATAATATTCGGAAAAAATTAGGTACAAAATATATATAATCCGATTGTAATATTTGTATAAATCATTATAGTTCAGTTATGATACTTTGAAATATACTTTAACTATTTTTTGCATTTGAAATTGCATTTAACGACAATTTTTGGCCAAACGACTAGAGAGGGAATACAAATTATTTGTATTTTGTAACATGTTGTACAGTTTAAAACATATTAATACAAAAATTCCATTTTTTTCAAACATGTTATATATTTTAGATAGCTTTCCCAATAAAATACTTTTAAATATTAAATATTTGTAAAAAAAATTAAAATAGCATACCTCATTTTCAGTTACTTTTTAATTTTTAAAATTTTAAGCATTTTTTTATTCGGCACATATTTAAATACACATATGTATAGATTGATTGATGCATATATCCATATATACATTATTATAGGCCAATAATTCAGCCTAGCTATGGCATTCACGTAATATAGTATATATTATAATAATTACAGAAAAATTATTCCCCTAGACTGTGTAGAGAAGGGTCGAGTGACGTATGTCATATCATATAGAGACCTCTTTATACATACTTCAATATCCTTCTGGTCACTTGGATTCACTTGGATCGATATTATGTTTTTCATCTGGTCATTTCGGCTTTGACCTCATTAATTAGTTCATATATATATATAATGGGTTTCAACTTGATCGCCATCGGGACAAGAATATGTGTGCACGCTGATATATTATATAAAGAATAAAACGTATACATTAACTAATTGTCTTATAAGCTCGATCTTATGGTTGAAAGAGTTCACAACACATTTCTTACACATACTTCAATATTTTAGATGTGGAATAAAACATAGTACGGGTGCGGCGCTTCTTACTTCAGTATCCTCCCAGTCACCATGCATTGAGCTCACTTGGGTCGATATATCTCGGTCTTGACCTCACTCGGATCCATATATATAATGTGCCAACCGGATCGTCAACAGGAAACTAGAACTTATGTATAATCTGATATCATATATAAATAATAAGACGTATGCATTAATTAACTGATCAATACATTCTGACACATACTTCAACATTTTAAATGTGGAATAAACATAGTACTTAGGGATGGAAAAAAAAAAAAAACCGGTCCGGCCCGGAACTGGATCGGACTGTTTGGAACCGGTTCATACTGGACCGGTTCCAAACGGATCAGGTTTTGCAAGTGGAAACCGAGCTAAAAACCGTTTGTATACTTCTGATGGAACCAGTTTTAAACTGGACCGGACTGGTTTGGACCAGTTTTTTTTTACCCGGACTGGTTTTTTGTTTGTTTTTTTTGTGTGTGTAAATCTATAAATAAAAACGGGTCGGACCGGTTCTGGACCGGACTGGTCTGCTTTTTATAAAACAGTCCAGAACGGCAGAACCGGTCCGGAACCGGATCAGATTTTATTGATCAACATCTAATTCGGTCCGGACCGGACCGGACTACATAAACCAGTTCTGGTCCCGTCCAGAACCGGCCCATGCCGGACCAGTCCAATGCCCATCCCTAATAGTACTAGTGCAACACTTCTTACTACAATAAACCCCTTGCATGGTCTCTCCATAAATAACTAAGTTCAATTCACATGCAACCAAATGATAAGAATATACGTACAATTCAATCCATATATATATCATAAACGTCGACAAGATTCATATACGAGTTGAAACATATTATACGTACGGTTACATCGACATGCGTTTTCGACAAAGAAAGTTATTATTCCATATATACGTACGTAAGTTGCTCGAAAAGACAGCGAAACGGACATTTTGTGTCAAGTCACTCAAGTGGCCGCTTCATTGATTCAAAAGTCTATCTATCTATATATATATAAATCATGCATGGATCCCATCTAGTTAAATTAATTACGTAGGACCCACCGACATTTCGGCAGTATATGGCGGAATCAATTGAAATTGGATCCCATAACATTCTTCTAATTATATAATTAATGTTAGTTAATACTTGCCAACTTGAGTACCTAGCTTAGCTAGCTAAATAGGGCTTAAACTATGTAATAGGGTGTAGTGGTTCAGTAGTCATTACGTTACTTTTTAACTAAGTGACCACAGTAGTGGTGGTCTAGTGGTTAAGAACGCTTACAGCCAAGTGGTTTGGCTCCGATGTCTCAGGTTCGAAAGTCCTCAGGGGTGTCACCTCGCGGTGACCTGATTAAAATATCAGTTCCCGTCCGGCCCGCATACCGCGTCAGACATATGAGGATGTGAGTAGAACTGGGCTTAAGAGCCGCTCTCTTGACTATACTAGGCTGCTGGTGGGGTTACGTTGATGGGGTCAGTGCATGCGCTGGTGGTTCGTTAAGTCTAGTCGGAGAAAATCTAGACCGTGAGCAGGAGAGTCCGAACATTACGTAACGGGATGAGCTTAGGGTCACCACTACTAACCCATTCATTTTTTCGGCAAAAATAAAAAAGTGGTTAGGGGTTCAAACCCCGTTAGAGATTCCGAAAATGAAAATATATTCATTGCTAGCATTTTATTCCTTACAAACTGATTCAATGTGAGTGAGATTAGTCTAAACTTGGATTAAACATGCTATATATACTGCCCCTAGAACCGCCCACAGTAAACAAAAATAAAAAGCTAGCTAGGGCTCATCTTACTTTTTTTTTAATAAATAAAGAGGTGCTTAAAATATTTCAAACTCTTAAGTAATTGAAATTTTTTAACCATCTAATATGGTGTACTAGTTTAGCATGTCATCCCTTAAATAAGAGATCCATGTGGTTCAAACCCGTTGAAACCCTGAAAATAAAAAAATCTATTCATGATCAGCGCTTTATTTTTTTATGGACTGATCTAGTGCGAGTGAAAATTAATTTAAGCGTAGATCAAATATGTTACGAGTTTTGCACTCCTGATAAGCATCTCTAAGACTATCCTGCAGAAAAAAAATGAAAAGGTTAAAAACTTATATATATCCATGATATCAATGTAAAGAAGGTATATTATGAGTTTATATATCATAATAATTATAACATAATATTTATTTGGCCAATAACTTAATATTATTCAAGTAAACTTTATTGCTTATATATTTTTAATTATCCAAATATTTTTGCGACAATCACTCACGTAAAATGCCGTGACGTGAGTTAATTAGATATTATTTAGTAATCAATTTTTGTAACTGTTAATAATGGAGATTTTGCAATATCGATATTTATTCTCTTGAAAAATTCGGTGACGATATTTCCATGTTCAAACTTCAAATACAACCTGACAGAGATTGTACTATGTCTATGGTCTTTAATTATCACGTGCAGAAAGTATTTCATATTGTTATCCTCGCATGTGTGTATTTCTTTTTTTTTATTAGAAATTATTATATCGTATATACGCTATTATTGGTCATTAATGGTTTCTTCATCTGATTTGTTTTCATGGCTGAGTTTATTTATCTAAATTGATAGCGAAACTTTCGTTGAATGTACCCGTTATATATATGAGCATTGACACTCTTTAAATTAACATTAGCACTCCATTTTATTTAAATTATATTGAATTTCAATTTGGTAGTGCTATTGGTAAAAATATATAAAATAAAATCTGGCAGTGCTAATTATAATAATGTTTTTTTTTTCATTGGGTTATAGGCGTTAGAGTTTAGTATAATTTAGGATCGCACAATAAGAGGTAAAATATCCATAATTTTTTTTTTCTTTTTTAGAGCTCGTGCGGAATTTGAACCCGAAAGCTCTAATTAATTGATGAACCGTTTAATAGTTACACCATCTGCTTAATGTTTATTGGGAAAACAATATAAATGGTCCTCGAACTTTACTCAATTTTCCATTTTTGTCATTGAACTTTATTTTTTTCTATTGATGTACTTGAACTCGTCAAATCCATTCTGTTATAGTCCCGTCGTTAAATTTTATTGTTAATTGTGGGTGATTAGACGCTGATTAAGCAAAAAATATTGATGTGGACAAGCTAACATGACATATTTAGGTTCACATCATATTTTTTAATACATATTAATAACTAAAAAAAAATAAATGAATAAATAAAGAAAAAAATAAAAGAAAATTAAAAAAAACATGAAAATGAAAGGCACTAAACATGATGTGGCCAAACTATGACACGCCAACTTGTCCATGTCAATATTTTTTGCTTAATCAACATCTAATCACCCACAATTAACAGTAAAATTTTAACACGGGACTAAAAGAGAATGAATTTGACGAGTTCAAGTACATCAATAGAAAAAAATTAAGTTCAAGGACATAAATAGAAAAATGAGTAAAGTTCGAGGATCATTTATGTTGTTTTCATGTTTATTTTTGTTAAAAATGGAAAAAAAAAAAAGTGAATACTTTTTTGTTTAGGCTAAATTAAATGAAATCAACTATAAATGCAGTCGAAATTACAATTATTAGATTATGAGATGTAATAATTTTTTTTAAAAAAATAAAATTTAATCAAATCTTAACCGTTACACAAATTTTAATGTATCTAATCCAATTGCAGTAAATTCGACTGCATTTTACGGTAACCTTACTTAGTGGGGAAGTGATGAAGATAAGAGGGTTTTAGACACAAGAACTTGCTTATCTAGCTAGTTGATCGACATGCTCATTTATCAAACACGAAAATGTCACTAATATATAAGAAGTTGTAAATATATATATATATATATATATATATATATATATATATATATATATATATATATATATATAAAGTACTCAATTACTACAAAGAAACATATATGTTTTCCTATTCTTGGCTATTATGACACGACAGGAAATTTGAAACCCGAAAATGAAAAACATGGAGGCATTAACGATGGTTCTTAGAGCATAGACAACCTCAGCCGTTGAAACAAACACCTTAATTAATTAATTAAATTTAAAAAGCTGTCGAGAAATACGTAGTGGATTAGTCAAATATAGCTTATTAGCAGCTATTTACACACATTTTATTTGCTTTATATGATAGCTAGTGTGCTTCCTTTTTATTTTTCCGCAATTTTTTTAGGTGAATGCTTTGTCATAAGAAGTAGATGATTAATGTAGTTAATATGCTAACCCAATTTAAACATGTGCATGTACAAACTTAGTCTATATGGGAGAAATACAAACATATGATGATATATATATATATATAAAAATCATCGATAATGGTGATATAGAGATTAATTAAGAGCGCTTACTCTTATATGGTTTGACTTAAATTATAGTTTCGAACCTTTTAAGGGCGTCACCTCGTGACTCGCGTGACCCGATTGAAATATCAGTTCTCATTTGACCCATACTACATACCGCGTCATGCATATAAGGATGCGGGTAGAATTGTGTTTAACGAACGGCGTTTTGACTACGAAGATGTTGGTAGAGCTACGTTATTAGGGTGTGCATATGTTAATTGTTAACTAAATCTGGACGGAAAAATCTCAGACCGTAAATATGAGAGTCCGAAATTACGAAGCGGGATGACCATAATATCATCCCTACTAGCTCATTCTTTTATGAAAAAAAATTACACTAAAAAATCTTTTTTTCCTCGATATATTTACTTTTTACCCAAAAAAAAGGAACTCCACTTTAAAAGAGCATGTTTTGTACGTGGGAAATTTTTTTTTTTTCTATATCACTCCCACATTTTTTTTTTACTTTGTCGCATATATGAAAAAGAACTATATTTCATATTTGCAACAAAAAGCTCGAATATCTCCCATAATTAGTTTCAACGATTTCCAACATAATCCATATATGGTTCTTTCTTATACCTACGAAACTTTCTTGACTTGGGTACTCTCAAGTATACGGTTCGGTTTTAAGTTTTCAACCTTGTGTAAATTTTGTATAGACCCCTATTTTTTTAAAGAAAATATTAGTAGTTATATGTAATCTCTTAATTTATCTAATTTAAAGAAATATAACTATGCTTAATTAAATTAGATCATGATACGATACGAAATCGGCAATTCTATATAAATGTAACCTTAATTCTACAGATTCTGGACTCAAATACATATTATTGCGCCACGTGACACAATTGGTAATTCTAAACTTTAAAACGCATCAGGAAATTTTACTTCATTAAATAATACTAATATTTGTAAATGTATTTGTTACATTTAATTCACTACATAATTATTTAAACTTAAATATTGTTAAAGTAAAAAAAAATAGTTTTTATACAATATTCTAATTTACGAATATTAATAGTATATGTAAATTAAAATATATGATATGTTGTGACATGAACAATTATAAAAGATGTCCACGTCCTCAATGAATTTCCCTTTTTTATTTTATTGTTTATTAAAATGGACGGCTTTCAAATACTATATAAAGGCTACAAATTGCATCTAACTTCACTACATTTCTCACTTCAAACTCTTCATAATTCTCAATAACATCTTATTTCTTAGCCATTCATATCATATGGAACTTCCCCAAACCCTAAAAGAGACCCTCCACGATGCATGGGACTACAAAGGCCGCCCCGCCGAAAGGGCGAAAACCGGCGGCTGGGCTAGCGCCGCCATGATCTTAGGTATCGTAAACCCTACATTTTACAAAACCGTCCGAAAACGTTTATCGTTTCGATTCGATCTCATATTTTTTAATTTTTTTTTAAAGGTGGTGAGGCTTGCGAGCGATTGACCACGCTGGGTATAGCGGTTAACCTCGTGACGTACCTGACAGACACGATGCATCTCGGTAATGCCACGTCAGCAAACACCGTCACCAACTTCCTTGGGACCTCGTTCATGTTATGTTTGCTTGGAGGATTCATCGCCGACACGTTTTTAGGCCGGTTCGGTCCTAACCCGCCTCATATATGAATATATATTCTAAAATTTATGTAATGTTAATGTATTTGATATTTTTTACAGGTATCTTACCATTGCGATCTTCGCCGCCGTTCAAGCTGCGGTAATTTTTACTTTTTTAAACACGGCATAAATTTTACTTATTAAGAAAATATGAGTTGGTGTAGTATCTAAGAAGAAATTATTGGAGAGCTCGAAGGTAGCAGCTGGAAGCCACTTGTAGCTCTTTGTCTAATCAGAACATGACTGAACATGACATGTGTCTTTGCATCCTCATTACTTTTGTTCAAAAGCTGTGCACGGACACGTGTCATGTTCTGATTGAATGAAAAGCCACCAGGTGGCTTTCAGTTATTACCGCTCCAACCTAATAAGAGTTTTTTTTTTTTACTTATACGCTCGCTTATACTCTAAACTTCTAGAATCTGAACTCGATCGGGTTTTAAATAGGGTGTTACCATCTTGACGATCTCGACGATAATCCCGGGCCTCCAACCACCGAAGTGCCACCTCAGCACCGGCCAGGCATGCATCCCGGCAAGCGGGACCCAGTTATTAGTCCTCTACGCGGCGTTATACACCACCGCGCTCGGTACGGGCGGGTTAAAATCGAGTGTTTCCGGGCTCGGGTCGGACCAGTTCGACGATTCCGACAAAACCGAGCGAGCCCAGATGGTGAACTTCTTCAACTGGTTCTTCTTCTTCATAAGCATCGGCTCGCTCGGCGCCGTCACGGTGTTGGTCTACATACAGGACAACCTAGGCCGCGCGTGGGGGTACGGTATCTGCGCGTGTGCGATCATGCTTGGTTTGTTGGTGTTTTTGTCCGGTACGAGGAGGTACCGGTTCAAGAAGTTGGCCGGCAGCCCGTTGACGCAGATTGCGGCGGTTTTTGTGGCGGCGTGGAAGAAGAGGCACATGGAAACGCCGTCGGATGTGTCGGAGCTGTATAATGTGGAGGATGTGGTGGATGGTGGGGCCAACGTGGGGAAGAAGAAGAAGAACATGAAGCAAAGGTTGCCTCATAGCAAGCAGTTCCGGTGAGTCATCCATTTTTATTTATTATTATAATTAATTATTTAGAGTAATTAATTTATATAAATTAAATGTTCATAAATATTCTGCTTGACCTAACTAAAAAAGACTTTTAAAGTTGTTCAACGCTATTTTTAATATTTGGTTCAGCACATTACCCATTAACCGTTTAAATTTAATCAAAATTCTGAGAAAAAATATTTATGGTCAGCCATTTACCCTTACGAGATAACTCTATGCAAGTGATGAATAGTCTAAATTACTTTAATTTAGGTCCATGACCATTTATATTTGCAGTTTATAACATTTTTTAACGAAGTACTCTAAAATAATCGAAAGAAAACATGTTATCTTTTAAATAAATATATATACTTTTTTCTACAATTTTGGGTAAATATATTATCTCTTTTACGGTTGGTTATAATAAATTTGAGTTTATTTCGACTCTACTGATTTTAGTATGTAAAATCTCACTTTTAATAAATCGAATTGAAATAAACTCGATTTTATTTTGTTCGGATATATGTGAAATGTATTAATTAAACCCAAAAGTGTGGAAAGCTCCAAGAAGAGAGGGGGACGTTGAGAAAAGGACATGAATCAATAATTGGGTGGTTATTCAAAGGCTTAGCTTATCTTTTTATGGTGGGGTTGGGGATTCAACACCACCCAATTAGGGGCCTAGAGCTAGCTACACTTTTTGGATTTATGGAAGATTCTTTAGTGTTCTTTCACAAATTTATATATATATATATATATATATATATATATATATATATAATATATATATATATATAATATATATATAAGCATAATATCATATTTGTAAAATCTAAACTACGTAATATGATGTAGTGAAATTCGATTATTTATCAAAAAGTTAAGGGTTTAAGTTTTGTTAAATTTCTGTGAATAAAAAAATATTCGTAACCAGTATTTTACTTATTACATCTGAATCTTTGTGAGCAGAAATTAGTTTAAAAATAGGCAAATCCATCTATATATTTATTGATTTGACGTGACAATATATATAGTGTATATAGTTAGATAAATGAAGTATGATATTTGATGTGACAATATATATAGTGTATATAGTTTGATATTTACATTCAAAAGAGTATATAATATATATATATATTCATGATTCGAGTTTATACACTAGCTAGCCTAGGTAGTCACTTTCGTTGGTGTGTCATTTTAGTCTTAAGAGTTTACACCCTCACGTTTCTCCAAAGGTTAAATATCACCCTCTCTCCTTATAATTCCAAAACTTGTAGGCCTCTTTTTGATTCCAAAATCATAACCATCATCTAACATTTTATTTTAATAATTACACGTAATCTAAAATCTACTATTTGATTGAAAATAAATACAACTATATCATTTGATATATTGGTATTTAGCAATGTTTTTGAAAACCAAACCGACAGAGTGGTTAGTTTCCGATCTGGTCAAACTGAATCGATTTGACCCTATTTGATCGGTTTCAACAGAAATAACACTGTCCACTTCTCTTTTTAAACTTTCAAATCCAATCTAGTCCCTATTTTTTTTTTCTTTTAAAACCGACGAATTTGTACCAATTTATCTCATTAATCCAGTCCAACCCGGTTTTAACTTGTTGAACCAAAATTATTACACATTTCGATATTTTACTAAAACAAAATCGTTAGTGTGATCGGTTCACAATCCAATCCAGTATTCAAAACATTAGTACTTTTTCAATATTTTCAAATTTAAAAAAAAAATTAAAAAAAATTGTTGGTATATAGAATCCTTTTGTTTTTCTAGCCAATAAGTCTTTGTAGTATCTTCTTAACCAATCATTCTTCCATGTTGAAGAAAAGAGACAAAATATGTCGTGTTGAGTCCACATTAATGGAGAGTCTTATTGACAATAATGTCACCATTCCAACAACTTGTTTGACCTAATTAAAAAAAAAAATTACACCGACATTATTTATTTCTTTTTTATTGCTTTCACACTTGACTATAATTACTTGCTCCCTATAATATATAGTAAAAACTTGCTAAGTAAATTTTTGGATGAATTCTCAAAGAAGGCCGACTCATATACAAATTGATATGGAATATATATATACATATATATACACCCCTTAAATCTATATAATTTCTATAAAAATAGTGTAAATATTAATAAAATATATATGTGAACTTTGATCACACTAAAAAATGGTGCACTAAATAAATAGTAGCTTTGGTTGATCACTTTTGTACCTACATTCTCGGATTCTGTATCTGTCACTGATTCTTCATAACTATATTCATGATTAAACAATCATGAATAATATAATTTTGAAAATTACTTGAGATTTAATTCCTTTATCAATAATGATTTTTTTTTTTTTTTTTTTTTTTTTGTAGTTTCTTGGACAAGGCAGCTATCAAGGACTCAGAGATGTACACTAACCCTAACCTAGCCAACAAGTGGAACTTATCAACCCTAACTGATGTAGAAGAAGTGAAGCTCATTGTTCGAATGCTACCCATATGGGCAACCACCATCATTTTCTGGACAGTCTACGCGCAAATGACCACCTTCTCCGTCTCTCAGGCCACCACCATGGACCGCCACATCGGCACGTTCCAAATCCCCGGCGCCTCGCTCACCGTCTTCTTCGTCGGCTCTATTCTCCTAACCGTCCCCATTTACGATCGTATTATCGTCCCCATTTGCCGGAAACTTATCGGAAACCCGCACGGCATGACTCCTCTTCAGAGGATCGGGGTCGGTTTGGTATTGTCAATACTAGCCATGGTTGCCGCCGCCCTAACCGAGATCAAGCGGCTAAGGGTGGCTCAGGACCATGGGCTCACTGACAACCCGACCGCTCAGATCCCTCTGAGCGTCTTCTGGTTGATTCCGCAGTTCGTCCTAGTCGGTGCAGGTGAGGCTAAGCTTTAATGTTGTGCAATTTTAGGCCTAAAACAAGTCATTTTTGTTGAAGTATAAAGATTAAGTGACACATTCACATATCACCTTAAGTTTTAGGTAGAGTTGTGCATTTAAAAAGGTCTGGCTGGACCGGTCTAGAACTGAACTGTTTGGAATCGGTCTAGTCCAGACTGAATCCAAACAGTCAAGTTCTATAATGGGTAAACCAGACAAAGAATCGTGAATTTGCTTATTCAAAATCGATGTTGGACTGATTTTTCAGTTTCTTAAAAAAAATCTAATTCAAATCTTAATTAAAAAACGGACTAGGTCGGATCACAACCGAACCAAAACAGCTTTTCACAAACAACCCAAAACCGGTTCCAAACAAACCTGTTCTTTTCAGAAGAACCATGCCCAATTAAAAACCTAGTTCATTGTTGGACCGGAACTGAATAAATTAGTTCCGAACTAGTTCTATGCCCATCCCTACTTTTAGGACAGTTAGTTAAGTATTTAGTCTTAACTTTCACAATTATCTTCAATTTAGCCTTCTAAATTTAAATTTAATTATTTGTTATACTCTAATTTCTTACCCGAATGACATAAATTCCTGACTTCGTCCCTGCAGGTGAGGCATTCACTTACATAGGGCAGCTTGATTTCTTCCTAAGGGAGTGCCCTAAAGGGATGAAAACAATGAGCACCGGGTTGTTCCTTAGTACGTTGTCGCTAGGATTTTTCGTAAGTACCCTGTTGGTGACGGTAGTTCACAAGGTGACCGGCGACAGACACCCGTGGTTGGCCGACAACCTTAACCGAGGAAAACTCTACGATTTCTATTGGCTATTGGCGATGTTGAGTTCGATCAACTTCGTGATCTACTTGGTTTGCGCGAAGTGGTACGTGTACAAGGACAAGAGGTTGGCCGACGAGGGGATCGAGCTAGAAGAGGAAGGGCCCACGTGTCATGCTTGATTATCTAAGTAATTAAGCTAAGCACATTGGTTAATTAAGGGTGTGGTTTCTTAATCACTCTAGCTAGGGTTTTAATTTGTGTGTCCTGTCAAATATATGTATGTATGTATAGTGAGCTTGCGAATGTTGCAAGGAGCGAGCAATGCAATAAGGGACATGTTTTGTAACGGTTAAACACCCAATTAAGTTTAGTGTCATGTGTAAGAATATATTATGCAACACAAGTTGATATATAAAAGACTTTATTTTCTTCGTTAAGTGATCCACATGACATATATTTATTAGGGTACTTAGTGTAATATTCTAATTTTGTGCGACTAAAAGTTTAAGTTTTGTGGATGAGAGGACTTATGAAGTTATTATTATTTACTTAGCGGTCTCTAGCTTCGCTTCGCTTATAAATAAATGGTCAGTGTCATTCATTCAGATGTTCCATCCAGAGCAAATTCTTTAAAATATATATGTATCATTCTTTTATTAAAAAATTACTGTTTGCCCTCCTTTCCAACTCTTAAATTCATCATCTAGAATGATGGTTGCAAGATGAGTACCTTTTTCAATCACGACCTAAAGTAAAATATATTTATTATTCATAGTTCGACTGGAGGTACGACTAGAGGTCGATAGAGTTATTATCTATTTGGTAAATGTAAAAGTATTTTGGTTATTAGTTGCTATATGTATTAAATAATACCATATTCTAAATTATATTTAGCTCATTATTAATTTACTCAATAAATGTGTATTAAAATACATAGATATTACGTATTACCACCAAATATCGAATATGGATGAAAATGTGAAAATACCTGAGATCACAGGCTAGCAATCAATCAATCATAAGTTCATAATTTATGTATAGGTAGGATTACATACATTTAATTCATCCAGATGTTCCATCCAGAGCAAATTCTTTAAAATATATATGTATCATTCTTTTATTAAAAAATTACCGTTTGCCCTCCTTTCCAACTCTTAAATTCATCATCTAGAATGATGGTTGCCAGATAAGGACCTTTTTCAATCACGACCTAAAGTAAAATATATTTATTATTCATAGTTCGACTGGAGGTACGACTGCAGGTACGACTAGAGGTACCACTGGAGGTCGCTAGAGTATTATCTATTAGGTAAATGTAAAAATATTTTGGTTATTAGTTGCTATATGTATTAAATAATACCATGTTCTAAATTATATTTAGCTCATTATTAATTTACTCAATAAATGTGTATTAAAATACATAGATATTACGTATTACCACCAAATATCTAATATGGATGAAAATGTGAAAATACCTGAGATCACATGCTAGCAATCAATCAATCATAAGTTCATAATTTATGTATAGGTAGGATGACATACATTTAATATTAGCCGAAAAAGATATGTATTTTTTCCTTAAAGACATAATAATTTTAAATATGTTAAATAATGATCTCGGAGATTCTCAAGAATATGCGAGTGAAAGTGGCATCTGAAACATTGGTCAGTTTGTGACAAATGGAGCAAAAATCATCATCCACAGCAACCACACCAACATTATCAACAAAATTATGAACAAGCATCTTAATAAAGTTCAAGACTAGGCTAACTCAAAATATATTCAATCATCCCTATAATATAATAGAATAGCACAGAGCATAGCATAGCACAGATTAGTTAGTGTTCATCAACTCACACTAGTTTAGTATTCATACACTTACTAGTTAGTGTTGGATTTTGGCTATTTTTTAATAAAGTTGGTTTTGGGCTGGTTTTTGGACTAATGGTTTAAGCCCAATTTTTAAATTAAGCCCAACTATTTTTAGCCCAAATTTGAGTGAATGGAATTGTGAAAAACATTTTGTACCACATCGAATAGGTGAGCTCTCCTCCTCCCTTCTCTTCTCCTATATAAAGGAGTCTTCCTCTTTACTTTTTTGGTAGAAGAAAATGAGATCTCTTCCTTTTGGTTGAGTATCCAATATTTTCGGAATCCATATTTTTGGAATCCAAGTTATTTTTCTCCTCCTCTGTTCTTCGTGTTGACGAATTGCAGAGTTCTTCTTAGGTTGATTTCGACTTATGTCGTGTTCAACCTTTCTAGTTGTTTTTAGCCGTTGTCGTCGGCATTTCTGTTCTTTGTTTGAGTTCAGGTATTGGGTTCGGTTCGGTCGAGCGTGTTGCATGAATAACACGATTCGATGACACTGTTGAATCCTGGGAGGTGATCGCCCCTTGTATAAACCCCTTTGCATAACCCGAGGGTGGGGAGGGGCGAAATTTCCTTAAGGAGACTGTGATTAGCACGAGCCTTAATATAAAAATACGTATTCGTTTTCGTGTCGAAGTATACGTACAATTTCGGTGTTGCCTATATCTTGCATGTTAATTGGAGGAATTACTTGTAAGTAACCGAGATTTGATTAGTTGCATTTTGGTCCATGGACTTTATAAATTTGCATATTTACCCTCAATATTTCCAACAATCTTAAGGAAATTTTATTTGTTGGTTTTATGAGAGGATGCTTAATTGAATTTTGAGATTCAATTTTTTGAGAAAATTATTTATTCTCTAAAGTTCACAAATATTGTCGAACAATGATGTTGTTGAGAATGTGAACATGCTCGAGAGCACATGCGACTGATAAAATCACTAAGGCCATTAAGGCCCTCGAGACTGATAAAGTCGTCAAAAGTCGTTGAGGCTATTAGGACCGTTGAGGTCACTAAGTCGTTGAGACTATTATGACCAATCGAGATGGTCAAGGTTATTGAGTTTGTTTGATAAAGAGGCTTTGGTCACTTGACCCACTTTAGCCGTTGGGGCTTATGGGGTCGTTGAATCCATTGTTGAAAATTGGATTAAGAAATCGGTTAAAACCGATTGAGTGTGTATGACAACTGTTATGGAATTTTATTTCCTTGTCTAAACACTGAGTATTACATTGTATATAAATGTACGTGTGAATCAACGAATCGATTGTACACACCTAAACCTTGGCACGTATGTATGCCGCGATAAATGTACATGAGTGTTTACTCAGAAGGTTAGCTCCGTGTGAGTCTGGTTTTGTTAAAACCGAATTTAACCGTGTCCAGGTTTATTTTCTGTCCAACATTAGGAAAAAAAAATTGATTTTTGTAATTGAAGTGATGAAACTTAATTACTGAAATCAGATATTCAAATCGTTATTTGAATTTCAGTAATCCAAATTTGAGGTTCCGGATTAATTACTATTGTGGAGTCGGGTACCAAATACTCGGACTTCTAATAAATCTAAGGGGGTTGGTCATAAGTCCAATGTTTGAACGCTACTCAATGACAATGTAGCTATCACTTGGCAAACAACTCCAAAATTGAGAAAGACTACAATCTTCTCGATGTGGTCTATAAATACGATTATTCTGCAAGTTATGATATCGCAGATGCCGACGCGGGGTTGGACACTCGTCTAGGATACCGTCTATGTTGCCGGAAAGTCGCCGAGACTTACTTCATAAGTTGAAGTCATAAGATGGAATTCTTTTTGACAAAATCTGGAAATAAAAAATGAGGAGGAAGCATCCCTGTTGGGAGCACTCGAAATCGTCAAAAGAACTGTACGTTAAATACGGATAGACGACAAATTTGATTGAGATGAAGTTGAATTACTTTAAGTGTAATGGCCGTAGAGCCTAAAGTAAACATGAGTAAAATTGGTTTTGCATTGGCCGTAGTGCCTAAAGTGAACGTGAAATAAGAATGTTCCTTATTGTGCTGAATTTGTGGCACAATAATT
Organism: Clarkia xantiana subsp. parviflora; assembly: GCA_036873135.1. NCBI lineage: Eukaryota > Viridiplantae > Streptophyta > Magnoliopsida > Myrtales > Onagraceae > Clarkia > Clarkia xantiana. The sequence continues at coordinate 1,668,733 of JAPTYO010000009.1, forward strand.
TAGGACCTGTTAATTACGATACCTTGCGGAGGTTATCTAACATGGTTCATATTCCTAAATCAAAATAGATCAAGAACTTAAATGTGAAGTTTGCGTTGAAACGAAACTTATTCGGTCGATAGGATTACCGAACTTCTTGTTCTAAATACATAGCGATGTTTGCGACTTAATACATGTCCAAACGCGATGCGAAAAATAAGTACTTCATTACGTTAGTAGATGATAGTACGAAATATTGCTATGTATACTTGATGAAGGAAAATATGAAACAATAACAAATTCATGGTTTACAAATAAAAACTTGAGTTTCAACTAAATAATTAATTGTTTTCGCAATGAGAAATGCGGCAACAATTATTCTCTGTTTAGAGAATGTTGACTTTAACACAATTTAATTTGTGAAGTCATTGCACTGCATAAAACCCCGATTTAGTTGGTTCGCGGTTTCGATACCACCGGGCGACGGTTAAGGTTTTTTTTTCTTAGTGGGTGAATGGATTGTCATTAGGTAAAAATGATCGAATCCAACCACATTCTATCCTTCAAAAAAAAAAAAAAAAAGGTAGTTTTGGCACTTGCGGTGCAACGGGCCGATGTCGTTTATTGGTCGGAGGGTTATACCATTTTTAGAAACGTGGCGGTCTAATGACCAAATTTGATCTCATATTGTTTTAAGAAAAATGTTGATGTTTTGACGGTCTGATGACCTACATTGGTACGATGGTGATCTGATGATCAATGATGATGTGGTTGAGAGTTTGTAATAACTTCATACCAAAATCGTGTGTTAACACGTTAAAATTTTCCTGGAAGAAATAAAATAATGTGGTTGAGACCATGTTTGTTAGCAATTACCTTTTGAATAAGGTACCCCATAAGAAGGAAGATAAACTCTGTTTGAGTTGTGCCTTCAAATGTGGGGGTGTCTTGCTAAAAGTTATGATACCTCTACGGAAAAGGCGCATACATGCGCTAAACTGTTGATTGCATAAGATATGCTCAGAACAGTAACGCGTATCGATTTCTTCTGTTTGAATCGAAAGTGTCGAATAAACACAAAGATACGTTAATGTAATCAAGAAATGCATTTTTCTTTGGAAAATGTATTTTTGGCTAAGTCTAGAGGAGAGGCAAGCATATGAGACTATAGAGGAAAAATAGTCAAGACCGAGAACATGGAGGGCATGTTAAGGTCGAGACCGAGGTTGAAACCGAGGTCGAAACCGAGGTCAAGCCCATGATGAGTAAAAGGGCAAGGATTGAAAAATCCTATGGTCCAGTTTTTTTGACCTATATGCTTGAAGTCGAACCTTAGACTTACCACGAAGCCGTAAACTCTTCTGAGAGACCTCTATGAAAATAGGCAATCAATAGTGATATTGAATCCATCTTGCAGAACAACACTTGAGAGCTGGTGGATCTTCCGCCCGGAGACAAACCGTTAGGCTACAAGTGGATATTCAAACGTAGAATGAACGAAGATGGATCAATTGATAATTACAAAGCCCGACTTGTCATAAAAGACTATAGACAAAAGTAAGGACTGGATTATTTTGATACATTTTCTCCAGTATCTAGAATCACATTCATAAGGATGGTGCTTACGATCGCAGCCTTGCGAAATCTAGAAATACAACGAATGGATGTGAAAAACAGCTTTCTTACATGGAGGTTTAGAGGAATAAATCTACATAGAACAACCTGAGAGTTTCTCTGCGCGAGAGCAGGAAAAGAAAGCATGTAACCTTGTCAATTCTCTGTATGGTCTTAGACAGATGCCTAAACACTGGCTTGATAAATTTGACAGCGTTTTATTGGAGAAATGTTTCAAAATAAATAAGTATGACAAACGTTTTACGTTGATGTTAATCGTTGGAAAAAAACGATGAGGTAGTCTGGTCCACTGGACCTATAATGAATTTGAGTATTGACATGAAAGACATGAATCTTGCCGATGTGATCTTTGGATTAAAACTCAGTAGATCATCGGAAAGTCTCATTTTAAGTCAAACTCATATATTGACAAGATTTTGGATAAATTCAACAAAGATGACAAGAACGAGGTCACTACTCTAAAAGATTTGAGTAAGTATTTTTCAAAGAACAAGGGAGAATGTTTTACCCAAATTGAGTACGCTCAAATTATTGGAAGTGTCATGTACTTAATGTCATGCACTAGACCAGATATCGCTCACGTTGTAAGTGTATTGAGTCGATATACGAGTAACCCCAGTGTTGACCACTAGAACGAGGTAATCAGGGTACTTAGATATCTGAGACTTATTCGTAATCATGGTCTAGACAAAGAGATATCCTTATGTGATAGAATGTTATAGTGATGCAAAATCGATATCCGATTAGACACTACCACATTGAGCATAAGTGGTTACGTATTCACCTTACGAGGTGCAATAGTGTCGTAGAAAATCCTAAAAAACAAACAGTCATAGCCAGATCGACGATCAAGTCTGAGTTATTGTACTGGAAAAATGTGCCGAAGATGCAGAATGGCTATGCCATTTTCTCGAGGATTTTACTAATTGGCCAAAACCTGTGTTAGTGCAAAGATTGATGAGTTTGTTTTTTGGTTTAATCCAAATAAAATCCAGTCTAATGAAAGGTTGAAGATTTTGTTTAAAAGACAAGGTTAACGCGGATATAAGTGGTGCACCCCCTATTTGGCTTGAAAACCTTTGTTAAAGGTTGGGAAATGGGACACTCTGCGAACCTGTTGTCCACATAAGAATCAACCTAAGTTTAGTTGTTGGATTGACAAAAATTATTCCTGCAGAAAATGATAGTCTGAGGACTGTGATGATTTGAGAACATTGATGCAACGTTGCGATAATCAATTTGTATAACATAGTATAACCTATCTAATGGAATGTCCAAACATATACGTCATAGACGTTATATTACCATTAGACAATTGCTCTCAAATATATTTAGTGTGCCCGATATAGTAAAGTCGGCAGATAAATAGCGGATCCGCTACCCGAAAGGGTTAAACAGAGAGTTATTTGGCCAAGCATCGAAGGGAATGAGGCTAAAGCCCGTGGAGGAAACACTCTTGAGAAGGAAAACCCAACCATGATGACTGGAGATCCCAAGAACTTGGTTCAATGGGACAACCTAATCACAAGAGTGAGTGTTGTCACTGTGGGGGGTCAAACCCCGAGCCTATTCCCATGATGCAAACAGTGATGGAGATGAGGTTAAGCTTTTGCCGGTATTGATCTTCAATAATCGGTTAAACCGAGCACAGTAATTAGAAATTACTTAATTGAAATCATTTTTTACGCAAAGCTTTTAATGATTCGTAAGGAGAACTCAGAGTCGTGATGATGCTCTTGAGACATAGAATCACCTATGCGAGTGAGAAGTGGGGCCGCTTCGAAAGGAATTGTTGAGGGCGCAATTCTTAGAAACGCTTGCAGAACCAGGCGAGTGATCCAGGGCCTAGGGATCACAGGGCGTGAACCGAACTATACTAGGAAGGTACCTGTGTGGGTTATGTCGTCATCTACACCAACGACAGTCGGTTCAAGGACATCGCGTCTACCGACCAGTCAGTAGAGAAGGCATGATCTCACTAGGGATAGGTTCAAAGGGGTCACCCCTACCTATCCTTTGCAGGTATTGACCGTTGAACTCAAATTTCGTGTCTAGATTTCCAATTTCCATTCATGTGGGGGATTGTTGGATTTTGGCTATTTTTTAATAAAGTTGGTTTTGGGCTGGTTTTTGGACTAATGGTTTAAGCCCAATTTTTAAATTAAGCCCAACTATTTTTAGCCCAAATTTGAGTGAATGGAATTGTGAAAAACATTTTGTACCACATCGAATAGGTGAGCTCTCCTCCTCCCTTCTCTTCTCCTATATAAAGGAGTCTTCCTCTTTACTTTTTTGGTAGAAGAAAATGAGATCTCTTCCTTTTGGTTGAGTATCCAATATTTTCGGAATCCATATTTTTGGAATCCAAGTTATTTTTCTCATCCTCTGTTCTTCGTGTTGACAAATTGCAGAGTTCTTCTTAGGTTGATTTCGACTTATGTCGTGTTCAACCTTTCTTGTTGTTTTTAGCCGTTGTCGTCGGCATTTCTGTTCTTTGTTTGAGTTCAGGTATTGGGTTCAGTTCGATCGAGCGTGTTGCATGCATAACACGATTCGATGACACTGTTGAATCCTGGGAGGTGATCGCCCCTTGTATAAACCCCTTTGCATAACCCGAGGGTGGGGAGGGGCGAAATTGCCTTAAGGAGACTGTGATTAGCACGGGTCTCAGTATAAAAATACGTATTCGTTTTCGTGTCGAAGTATACGTACAATTTCGGTGTTGCCTATATCTTGCATGTTAATTGGAGGAATTACTTGTAAGTAACCGAGATATGATTAGTTGCATTTTGGTCCATGGACTTTATAAATTTGCATATTTACCCTCAATATTTCCAACAGTTAGTGTGTTCATTCACATAAACAGTACTCTACCTCATACTTGAGAATAGGCCCGCATGTGACCTTAGCTTCAAACCACCTCACTTTACAATTCAAAGAGCCATTTGCTGTAAATGTGATGTAATGACTAGGGGTGTAAACGAGTCAAGCTACTCGTGAGCTACTCGAGATCGGCTTGGTCGATATTCGAATTCGACTCGCTAAATTTCGAGTCGAGTCGAGCTCGAGTCGAGCTTTTTCTGAAGCCGAGTCGAGTTCGAGCTCACTGGAACTCGACTCGAGAGGCTCGCGAGCCTAATTGAGTTTTTCTCTTTTGCCTATTCGAGTCGAGTTCGAGTCCGAGCTCGAGCTTTTCGAGCTTTAAATAATAATATTATATATGTATATATTGAGTTCAAGTCGAGTTCGAGCTCGAGTTAAGGTGCGTCGTTTACGTTTTAATTGAAAAGATATTACCTTATCGAGCCGCGAGTCGAGCCGAGCTCGAACTCGTCGAGTATGGCACAGAGTCGAGTTCGAGCTCGGAAAATTAAGGCTCGGCCGAGTTCGAACTCGAGTAAAATGAGTCGAGTCGAGTCGAGCTTGCCAGATACTAGACTCGGCTCGTTTACAAACATCTTCAGAATCAGATTTAACTTCTTCTTCACAAGCATCTTTAGAATCAGATTCTTGACCTAGGGTGCAGTTAATAATGTTTAGGGGATAAGTTACAAAAAATAAAAAGTTAGGACTAAACTGAATAAAATAAAATTTTAGGGCTAAGTATGTGCAACTCACGTGACGGTCAACTAATGAATTGACCAAAAGTATACAAGTAGCAACCGTATAGTACAAAAAAAAAATGTTATACCAAAAGTCAAAAGTTGTCAAATATATAGTACTAAAATACATATTAACCCTAAAATTTAAAATGGACTGATCCTGCATGTATGAATAATGATTAGCATGGTCCTGTTTTTTTTTTAGAAGTACCACTGTACTAACACGTGACACCCACGTGGTTCTCCTTCATTCAATGAAAAATTGACATATATAAAAGAGAGAGATATAAGTGTATATGTTCCAATTTTTCATTGAATGAAGGCTACCATGTGCGCCACGTGTTAGTACGGTGGTACCAATAATTTCTCCTATTTTTTGTTGGAAGAACTCGAACCGAGTCAAACAAGTCGGAAATTGACCAATTACCAGTTCAATACCGATAGGATTTTCAAAACATTAATTAGAGTTATTTAGACGAAGATTTGAGATTAAACCGTATTCGTTACAAATTATTTATTCGTATCATGTCGAAAATTGAAACACTAAGGGGATATTTGGATGAATTTAATGTGGGATGTAATTTCACGTTACGTCCCACATTACATCAACATTACGTTGTTTGATTTGCCAAACGACGTAATGTGCATTGTAATGTAATGCCCATTATAATATCAGATTACGTCCAAACTTCATTCAACGTAATGTAAGATTACATCCAAAAACGGATGTAATGTGAGATTACGTCCAACGTCCAACGTTACGTAGTGTTATTATTTTATTAATATTTATTAAATAGAAAAAATAATTTGTATTATCATTATATATTATTATGATAATAATTTTGTTATTATTAGTAGTTTTTATTTTATTTTTATCTAATTCATAACTCATTATTAAAATAAATAATAATGCACATGACGTTCGTATAAAATGAGTAAAGTCTTTTCAATGCATTCTTTATGAAAATTATCTTATAAAAGTACATATAATGTTTTAACTATTAGAATTTTAATAGTTGTGGTTGTGCATATTTGTTTTTAGAATTCATAAATGACTATAATATTAACCATAAAACATAAATTTTAAGAAGTTATTTGTTGTCAAAATATATTTTCTTTTTTAAATCTTATCATATAAGAATATAATATACTCTCTATAAATTAATATAATAATAATAATAAAGTCACATTACAATGCACATTACAACACATACCAAACACTGTAATCTAACATTACACTCCACATTACAGCACAACCAAATATTGTAATCTAATAGTTCAACTAATCTCACATTACAGCTCACATTACTTGTAACCTTACATTTCAAGTAATCTCACATTACCTCCATCCAAACGCACCCTAAATATTTCATAGCCCTAGTATAAAATATAAATGGTTTATGGATTAAATTCCATAATTGAAAAGGTTAATGAAGAAACCTTCTCAATAGAAGAGTTAATACATCATTTAGTTACTTATTTTTACCCATCGTGATCGAATGATTACTTTCGTTTTTTGACGTTATTTTTTTATTACATATGTTTTGAAATGTGATTAAATGGTTTAAACTTGTTTTCTTTAGTTACTTAAGTTTGATTTAAGGTGATTAAATGATTATAAAATGACGATTTCACCCTTATCTTTAATAATAATTTAAGAAAAAATGAATTTAGCCCAAAAAAAAACGAAGTTGCAGTCCCCTTCCCACCTTAACTCTCTCCGTTCTGCTATGGCGTCGTCGGCGGGGAAATCGGCAGTGAATTCCAAAACTCCACCAGATCTCAGAACCATGCTATGTTTTTCACTGATTTTTAAAAAATGTTTTTTTAAAAAAAAAAAAAAAAGACTATATGTCGTCGTCTCCACTGAAGCTCGAGGAGTTTCTTGAAAAAACATCAATGGGAGATCAGTCGCAGACTCGCAACACCTCCCCACGTCCCCGTTCTATTTTTTTTTATAAATAATTTAGTTTTTTTTTTTATTATGCCTTTCATAAAGAATATGTAAATGAAAGAATATAAAAAGGGTATTTTGGACATTTAACTTCGGAGTAATCAAATAATCACATTTGAGAACGTATGTAACTAAAACGTACATGTTTGAATCAAACGATCACATTGACAAACTTAAACAAACTTAAGTAACCAAATTATGTATTAACCCCTTCAATATAATCTTCTAGGTCACGAAGACACTGCAGCTTTCCCTGAAGCGGGCAATTCTTGTGTAGGCTTGGTGTTTACACCAAGCCAATATTATAATGACAAGTGTCACTCTTTTATTGGTTGTTTTTCTAAAACCCTAAGAATGAACCTAGAATGGTGGGAGCAAAAACACTTGTCATTTATATTGGTTTGGTGTAAACACCAAGCTTACCTATAATTCTCCCTCTGAAGCTCACCTCTTTCACGAAGACACTGCCGCCGCCGACTCCCAGAAGCGCAGTGATGGTAAGAGCTTTTGATGTCGGCGCCGTTCCCTTCAACTCCGACGGATGGGGACCGCCGGAATCCGCCGCAGCCACCGCAACTACCCTCCCGTTCGACGTTCCGTTTGTTCCGTTTTCCCGATCTGACAAGCTCGGCCGGATTGCTGATTGGACGAGGAACATGAACAATCAACACAAGAACCCTAAGCAGGTCGGCTCCGATTCTATCTTCGATTTTAACGCCGACGATTCGTTTGGCCTAGGCGATGAGGATTCCGCCTTCCGCCTCGTCGACTCTAAGCCGGCGCCGCGGCCGAGGTTCGGCCCTAAGTGGCGGTTCAACCAGAATCGATCCCAGCTCCCTCAGCGCCGGGATGAGGAGGTGGAGGCCAAAAAGCGGGAGGCTGAGAAGGAGCGCGCGCGCCGGGACAAGCATTTTAATTCGAACAGGCCTAACACTTGGCAACAGCGTCGTGAAGCGGCAGTGTACAAGTCGTCTGTGGATATTCAGCCGGAATGGAACATGCTCGATCAGATTCCGTTTTCTAGTTTCTCGAAATTGTCGTTCTCAGTGGCTGAACCTGAGGATCTGCTTCTCTGTGGCGGGCTTGAATACTATGACAAAGTGTATGATCGTGTGACGCCAAAGAATGAGCGCCGTCTTGAGAGGTATCTTTTATTCAGCTTATCGTTTGGTTTATGCTTCCAATTTTAAAAGAATAGAACTGTGATTTCCTATTGTGCTATAGAGTAATTGCTCTCAGATCAGTGTTTACTTTGTTGAGCTTCAAGAACATTAGAAAGTTCACATATTTTCAACATCACCTGAACAATTGTTATGAACATCTATTTATCTAGTCTTTATCAATGATAAATTTTGAGTTTTGATGTTCAATTATCAGTATCCAACATATATTAGAAGGGATACAATAGTTTTGTTATTGTTGTTTAATGATGGATGATGCAAATTGTTGTTTGTTGTTAATGTAAGCTATGATTTGTAGAGAAGAGTAAATCAGTGCAATCAAGCTAGATTAACTGCTCTTAGATCAGTGTTTATTTCATTGTGCTTCAAGAACATTAGAAAGTTCACATATATTTTCAAAATCACCTGAACAATTGTTATAAACATCTATTAATCTAGTCTTTATCAATGATAAATCTTGAGTTTTGATGTTCAATTATTAATATCCAGCATATATTAGAAGGGATACAATAGTTTTGTTGTTATTGTTTAATGAGGGATGATGCAAATTGTTGTTCGTTGTTAATGTAAGCTATGATTTGTAGAGAAGAGTAAATCAGTGCAATCAAGCTAGATTAACTGCTCTTAGATCAGTGTTTATTTCATTGTGCTTCAAGAACATTAGAAAGTTCACATATATTTTCAAAATCACCTGAACAATTGTTATAAACATCTATTAATCTAGTCTTTATCAATGATAAATCTTGAGTTTTGATGTTCAATTATTAATATCCAGCATATATTAGAAGGGATACAATAGTTTTGTTGTTATTGTTTAATGAGGGATGATGCAAATTGTTGTTCGTTGTTAATGTAAGCTATGATTTGTAGAGAAGAGTAAATCAGTGCAATCAAGCTAGATTAACTGCTTTCAGATCGGTGCTTATTTCGTTGAGCTTCAAGGACATTAGAAAGTCCACATCTTTTCAACATCACCTGAACAATTGATATGAACATCTATTAATCTAGTCTTTATCAATGATAAATTTTGAGTTTTGATGTTGAACTATTCAATTATTCATCATGTATTAGAAGGGATACAATAGTTTCGTTGTTACTGTTTTTTAATGATGGATGATGCAAATTGTTGTTACTTGTTCGTTGTTAGTTACTGTAAGCAATGATGCTATAGAAGAGTAAATCAGTGCAATCAAGCAGCTATTTCTGTTTACTGATTATTATTCTTCACATTGTGGTTATTCAGGTTCAAGAACAGGAACTTCTTCAAGGTTACTACCACCGATGATCCCGTGATTCGCCGCCTGGCAAACGAGGATAAAGCTACCGTTTTTGCAACAGACACCATTCTCTCCACCTTAATGTGTGCCCCAAGGTCAGTTTACTCATGGGACATTGTTGTTCAAAGAGTTGGAAACAAGCTCTTCTTTGACAAAAGAGACGGGTCACAGCTTGATTTGCTTTCCGTTCACGAGACATCACAGGAGCCTCTACCGGAGGCCAAAGACGACATTAACTCCGCACATTCATTGAGCGTTGAAGCAGCCTATATCAACCAGAATTTCTCACAACAAGTTCTGATGAAAGATGGAAACAAAGTTACTACCTTTGACGAACCAAACCCGTTTGCAAACGACGGAGAAGAGGTCGCCTCAGTGGCGTACAAATACCGGCGATGGAAGCTTGATAACGATACGTATCTCGTAGCACGGTGTGAGGTCCAAAGTGTTAACGAGATTAATAACCAGAAATCGTTCTTGACTGTCAATGCCCTGAACGAGTTTGATTCTAAATACTCCGGCGTTGATTGGAGGCAGAAGCTAGAGACCCAGAGAGGTGCAGTCCTAGCTACCGAGCTTAAAAACAATGCTAATAAACTAGCGAAGTGGACTGCACAAGCACTGTTGGCCAATGCTGATTACATGAAACTAGGGTTTGTTTCTCGGGTTCATCCCCGTGACCACTTCAACCATGTCATCTTGGCTGTCCAGCAATATAAGCCGAAGGACTTTGCATCGCAAATCAATCTCAACACTTCGAATATGTGGGGAATTGTGAAGTCTATTGTTGATTTGTGCATGAAACTGAATGAAGGCAAGTATGTTTTGGTGAAGGATCCATCGAAACCGCAAGTCAGGATCTATGAGGTTCCACAAGACGCGTTTGAGAATGACTATATGGAGGAGCCGTTGCCTGAAGACGAACAAGTGCAGCCACCAGCAGAGGCTGTTGATGCTGTTGATGGTATCACTGATGATGTTGAGAAGAAAGTCGATGCAAAAATATGAAGGTGAAGTATAATTTCTCATGCAATTTAGTTTCTGCCATATATTGAATCATATCTATTGCCAAACTTGATATAGGAGTGATCATCAAACTTGATTAGGATAGAATAGTTTTTGATAATCAAGCTTCCTTTTAACATGGCCCGACTTATCGGTTTGTATAACTTATTGTGTTTGGATTGTAAATTCATTCATTCATGCATTCTCTACTCTAATTTGTTATTATGTGTTGTTCAAATTGTGTAGATCTTAGGATGGAACACACCTATAGGCTGCTCTGGAGTCGAATTCCCGAACCGATGGTTGGATCGAGACGAGACTGTGATGCAACAACTCCTTTGAAGGAAATTTTGCTGTTTAGAGTTTTGGTTTTGGTAATTAAAGCTTTCTGTTAGGAAGACCCTTGATCATTTTCAAAGTTGTGTTGAAATTACTGAAAAGATTGGTTGATGTTTTATGTCTGGATAATCAATTCTTGGATATGCTACTCCAAATGGACTAGAAGCCAATCAAAAGGAACAATTGGAATTAGACAAATGGTGGGTGATTTAAAAGTTTCATCTATGTTATAATTAGATCATTTCTATTAGATTCTGTTCTTATGACATTTTTTTGCCTTTTTTTTGGAAACAACAAACTTGAAGAATGAATAAGGGAAAACAACATAAATGATACTCGAACTTTACTCATTTTTCTATTTCTGTCTTTGAACTTAATTTTTTCTATTGATGTACTTGAACTCGTCAAATTCATTCTCTTTTAGTCCCGTGTTAAAATTTTACTGTTAATTGTGGGTGATTAGATGTTGATTAAGCAAAAATATTGACATGGACAAGTTGGCGTGTCATAGTTTTGGCCACATTATGTTTAGTGCCTTTCATTTTCATGTTTTTTTTAATTTTCTTTTATTTTTTCTTTATTTATTTATTCATTTATTTATTTTTTAGTTATTGATATATATTAAAAAATACGATGTGAACCTAAATATGTCATGTTAGCTTGTCCACATCAATATTTTTTGCTAAATCAGCGTCTAATACCCACAATTAACAGTAAAATTTAACGACGGGACTATAACAGAATGGATTTGACGAGTTCAAGTACATCAATAGAAAAAAATAAAGTTCAAGGACAGAAATAGAAAAATGAGTAAGTTCGAGGACCATTTATATACATAGAACAGAAAAAGGTAGCAACTAGCAGGTGATATATACATAAGAATGAATTTCTGGTTGTTGCAGAAAAAGTATTGCACCAGCCGGGAATCGAACCCGGGTCTGTACCGTGGCAGGGTACTATTCTACCACTAGACCACTGGTGCTTGTTGTGTAAGAAGTGGAATTATTTATCAACACACCCATATGCTAAAAAAGGTTTGTTGTTGCTAATCACTATTTTAGAATAAAAAAGTTGGTAATCGGTGTTCTAACTATCATATTTGTTGCTTTCTACTTTTTATGTATCGGAATTTATTGCTCATGATTTAAGTTTATTAATTTAAAAAGTGTTTGTAATTCTTCATTTTTAAGAGAAAAAAGTAAAAAATTATCAATTTAGATACATCATAGTTGAGAGTGTTTTTAAGTTTTTAACCAAAGACAGCATACAAGTTTCCGTCATTATCCTAAACTAGCTTATTGCAATTTTGTATACAGACCAAATCCTATGATGTTACCAAAGAACAAATGTAAACATCATATGAACAATCAAACAACACATTGCACAAATTTGCAACATAAACCGAACCCGATAATACGAAACCAATCAGTACTACATCGAATACGAGCAATCCATCAATCGTGGTTCATCAATTCATCAATCTAACATATCCAGGCCATGAAAACAGAGTAATAGTAGCAAAGTACCTTTCTTTCATCAGATCTTATCGATATCTTCATCTTCAAACTCGATGTAATCGTCGTTAGGTCCTTCATCATCTTCATCGACAATACCCTCGTTCAAACGGGTGTTCTCCGGAAGCTCGCCATAAGCCTTGAGCAATCTCGCTTCATCGGGCATGTACTTGAGGATGACATCGGCTTTGTCGTCTTGGTAATCACGGAGACCGACAAGAACTATGTCACCTCCGGCAATCCAGACCTTCTTGTGCATCTTTCCTCGGATATGGCAGAGCCGCTTGGTTCCGTCTATGCAGGTGGCCTCGCATCTGCCATTGCCGAGCATTCGAAGTACCTGGGCGTATTCTTGTCCGTCTTCTTTGAAGACGAGTTCTCGCTTTTCGTCGTCAGCTTCGTTCTTTCCTCTCTTTCTGTTCTTTCCTCCCTTTCCCTTGTTCTTCGGCATGGCTAATACACCAAGAAATCGATAATCAAATATTGTTTCCTCACAATTTGTGTTCAATCACTCGAGCAAAGAATCAATCGTGTTTTGAATTTTGAGAAAATCAATAAATTTTGCTCCTTTGAGATTGCAAACAATCTGAAGCGTTACAATTGATTAATCTAACCACCTAAGTAATCAACTTCGGCATGGAAATCAACAAACTTCATGGATGATGATTCAAGTTCACAAGTTAGCTCCCTGATCCTATTCCAGAACCAAGATTGAATCTTGATCACACACAATCGAAAATCGGTGCAGAAAACCCTAAGTTAACTGTGTTATCAACTTGCGCATGTTAATCAACAAACTTCACGATGATTCCAGTTCACAAGTTAGCTCACTAATCCTATTCCGGAACCAAGATTGAATCCTGCTCACAAGCGATCAAAAACCGGTGCAGAAAACCCTAAATTAAGAATAGTGTAGCAGTTAAATATGATACGAATCCCAACCATGAAATCATCTGTGTTATCAATGCGCATGGAAAATTGGAAATTAAATAAACTTTCATGGATGATTCCAATTCACAAGTTGCTGACTAATCCTATAACGGAACCAAGATTAAATCCAGCTCAGACACAATCGAAAATCAGTGCAGAAAACACTAATTTAACAAAATTGGGGCAGTTAACTATCATACGAATCGCAACAATGAAATCAGCTGTGTTATCAACATGCGCATGGAAATCAAATAAAATTTCATGGACGATTCCAATTCACAAGTTAGCTCCCTAATCCTATTCCGGAACCAAGATTGATTCCTGCTCACAAACAATCAAAAACCGGTGCAGAAAACCCTAATTTAACAAAATTGGATCAGTTAAATATCATACGAATCACAACCATGAAATCAACAGACACCTTGGTGATAGATTTAACCTAATTGAACAAGAACTTCAATCCGACGATACTCGGCTCAAAAAATCAAAAACCATATGCTAAAGAATTACCTCACGAAGCAGAATACGAACCGCGGTTGATCGGAACGGCGCCGGAAAGCGGAAGACGAGCGATTCGGAGGTCTACGGTACCGCTTTCTGCTAAAAGGACTGCTCTTTGAAGAAGGAGAGTAATATATGGTGTCGTAGTAAAGACCACCGCCAAACACACTAGTCAATGTTGGGCCATCTTGAGCTCAATTCAGGCCCATCACGGAGCCCAATAAGTTAGTTTTTGGCCCAAACCCAACAACTTAGTTCGGTGCCAATTATTTTCGGTTAATAATTGTATTGTGTTAAAAGTTAAAACACGGTAATATTATCGTTTTTACAACAACTACGGTGTGTAATTTTTCGAGCGTGTTCGTGTTGTTATAATTTATTCGGTTGTAAATCTATGTACAAGTTTTTTAAGTAAAAATTAAAGTAATAAACTTTATATAGAAATAAAAGTGAATTAATATGTTAGTATTCAAAGTTCGGAATATAAGGTCGTTGACAAATTTTAAAAACTAAATGACTAATTGAGGTTTTAAATGTTATTACATAAGTTTTGTTCAAAAAATAACATTGAAAATTAGACTTAATAACACAACTTTATCATGCGTCTCATGTTGTGATACCTAAACGTGAATATAACCCGAGAATTATATTGTGATATCGTGTTGTCATTATGTCATATTTTTTATGCGAAGACAGTTTTTTTCATGTGTCTTTGTATCATCTATCGCGCCATTTGAGAAATTGCTAACCTAGTACCACGTGACATAATCGATTACTCTAGTTTTAAAAACGTGCCAGAAAATCTACGTAATTAAATCATATTATATAATGTTAATATTTATCTATACATATATTTGTTTATTTTTATTTAATATATATATAATTGTCTATACTTTGAATATCATAAGCAAATATATTTTTTTTCTATAATATGATTTAGAAAATGAATTTTTATATGAGACAAAATATTAAAACTATTTGAATGATATTTCATATATATTCATAAGGAATGTATATATTTTTTTAATATGTTATTATTAATTAGAAACAAATTTCAGTACTAAAGGAATCAATGTTAGGTAATTACTAGCGTATGTTAATAAAATCATTCTATTGAATCGAAATATATACGATGGATAATATACATATATAATGCTTGGTACAAATAATGTGTATTGTTATATTTTCCAATGGGATGTAATTAAGAAAACATAACAAGAACAATACATGTATCATATCGAATCCTATGTTAGCTAGTGTCCCATATTGACTACCCATGTTAGGTCCATTATATTAGCCGAAGGTGACGATTCAATCTTTTTCGTTATCTCCGGTCCGACCACACCGAAAGCCGGTCGGACCAAATCGGCATAAGAATGACTTTTCAGCAAATCGAGCGGAATTAGGACCGTAATAAGGACACCGTTGGCCGTGCGGTTCGGTCCCTTAATCGTCTGTCGAACCGGTTCTGATAACTCAACCAACGGCACGAACCACGATCGCATGGTCAGAGTCTTTTGCTTCGGACTCACCCTATCCGAACCGAAATCCACTCCACAACGGATCTCGCCCTTATCGTCACCGACCGAGATTTCCTTAACCGTCGGGTGGTCCCGCATGACCCGACCAAAAACCGGTCTCATCTCAAAAAACAACCGCATCAAACCGGCCAACCACCTGACCCGTCTCTTCGCCCACCCGACCCGGAACCGAAACCGATCATTCATAATACCCGACCCGACCCGCTCCAGTACCACGCAGCTCTTGAACCCTAACCAATAATCCATCGACACCTCCAGTTTCCAGCTAACGACGTCGTTGCATCTGTACGGAACGTCCCCTCTCGTAAACCTCATGCAAAGGTGACGAATCTCTTTGAAAGAATTCAACTGCGCGAGATTTTCTAGCTTTTTACGGTGATTTAGTGGGTCCCGCGGCCAGTACATCCCGAAAGGCCGAAACGACGTCGTCTTGTTCCCTGATCCAGTAATCACGTGTAGCCAGTTTTGATTAGCGGAGTTTTGTAAAGGGTAGCCATTGAACGGCTGATGTGTCAAGTTGAAGCATTGGACACTCGCCGATGGACGGTGGATCTTGAGCGACACGGATCGAGCCATGGCGGCGAGCGATGCGAAACGTTTCGAGACGGCCATGCATCGGGTTAGGGTTTTGGCGTCTTTGGTGGTTTCCATGATTTTCAAGATGAGTTCGTCGGGAAAAGCTTCGAATCGATCTTCGTCTTCTTCGTTTGAGATTCTTCGTCGAATCCTTCTGCAATTCTTCATCGTCATTGTAATGAGTTTAGTGTAATATTTCTTCGTGTATGATTATAAGTAGTGATTTATAGGAGAGACTTAAAAATTACATGTACTATCGTGTATATATATATATATAGCAGCTAGATATTTCATTATACAAAAATAAAGCTAGAGATTTGGATTTGGGAATATATAATATTTATGTTTTGTTATATATACACGTGTGATGATATATTGTGTTACCTAAGGTTTAGCCGGGTTGCCACGTATATATAATAATAATAATATATTGACTTTTGTTTGTATAGATTTATGTATATCGTAAAATATTGGCTTATCTTTCTATAGTATATTGTGCTACGTAAGGTTTAGGATTGCCACTACGTGACGTGTATATATAAATATATATTGTCTTGTTTGTATAGAGATTTATGTATCGTAAAATATTGTCTTTATGTTTGTATAGATTTGTGTATCGTATATATTATTGTTATATGTTTGTATCGTATATATATTATTGTTATATGTTTGTACATAACATATATTGTATTATATTTGTATAGATTTATGTCTCGATATTGGTTAATAACCAAAGCTATCTAAAATTTGAGTTAATTACAAATTTATAGTCGAACTTAGATAGCAATTATTGGCACAAAAAAAAAAACAATTGGCCAATAAAAGAAATTAGTTAGTAGTGACGACTATATACCCATTCACTATATAATGTTCGAGTTCTCTTACTCACGATCGATTTGGATTTTTCTGACCAAATTTAGTGATCAGCTAACGCATGCACTAACCCGTCAGAGACTGACATGTATATGGGAAAGGCGGAACCTGATATTTAATTAAGTTACCGCGAAGTGACGCTCCTAATGAGTTTCGATACTAGAATTTTAAAGCCAAATCACGTGGAAATAAGCATTCTCGACCACCAGACCACAACTGCTAGTGAGATAGCAATTTGTAATTTAGTCAAAATTCACGTGGGGATTCAGTTTTTCTTTCTTTCTTTACGTGTAGATTTAGAAGGGGCCCATTAGTAGAACTGCACTCGTAGCATACTTGTTTCTCACTTAATGCTCATTCGTATCAAACCCGCACGTAAAATAAAAAATAAAGTGTTAACTATAATTTTTTTTTTTTTCGTACAACGGCTAACTTAGTTATTTAATAACTTTATAGATGGCATTAGAGACTTATAGAATGGACCAATCCGAGATATTGGGCTTTACCAAAGGCCCTTATGTTTTATATTATACGGCTAAAAATTGAATTTCCATTTAATCTACACGTATATATATACTTTGGGAAAAATGCGAATACGCCCTAACAAACACGTGAACCCTCATTATAATTTTATTTTATTTAAAACAAAAAAAAAAAAAAACAAAAAAACAAAAACAAAAAACAAATTTGTGCACCTTAAGTAATAATAATATATTACTATATAGACAGTGATCATTATGATCCATACTCTCTTCAATATACTATATAATTAGTATATTATATTTCTATATCTTGTTAATTGTGTCATACTCTATCATTTTTACATCTAGCAGAAACAAAAAAATGCTTTTAGAGATTCAGTGATGTATATAACAAAAGCAAAAGCTTAGTTTGTATATTAAGCTACTTCTAACTTAAGATACACTTTGAACTGCTACATACAACTTAATGCACAAAACACACCTTACAAAAAAGCATCAAACACACACTCTAAAAGTAGAAAATTACCTTAAGACATAAAAGGTGTACACTTTTATAACATGCATATCTTAATTTACACATTATAACCCTATCTTTTTTTATAGGACCTCTATGGTTTCCCGACCGGCTTATGTCGAGACGCAAACCCCTCGCACAGAGCCAGCGCGTTGCTCGTGATTCTGGCAACATCGAAAATCGTACTCCTTACGTGAACTTTAACGTTCCCGTCCATATCACTCCTCGCGAACCCGTCTAGACACGTGTTCTCGTTCGTCAGGGCCCCACTGACCCAGGTCTGGAGGTTACTTGCATGCCACTCGTAGTCAGACCCAGTAACCGACTTATTCATCGCTTCTAATTCATCGATAGACTGGCTCAGGCGGTCCATGCTTCCCTGGAGGTTAACGTAACAATCGGTTAGAGCACGCGATTCCCTGGGCTTGATGCCCTGGACCCGTGACATTTTCGTCACGAACTCCTTAGCTGACTGGGCTCGAGCCAGGCTAACAGACAGTGCGGTTTGGACTAGGGTTTGCTCGTTGTGTTGGATCTTGGTTGCATAGCTAGATAGGCATTGAACACATACTTTCGGGAAGCGGGTTGGGCGACAAGACGTGGTAACGAAGTCGGTTGGAGTCGAGGGTTTGTCGGTGGCCGGTTCGGCCTTTAGGGGAGTGTAGAAGAGAGCTAGAGAGAGTTGCACTAGCAAGTAGAGAGCAAGTTTTGCCATTGTTATATGTTTTTTTGAGTTGGTGGTGAAGTGAGTTAAGAGCTAGGGTTTTATATATAGGGAAGGTCTCTAAATATAGAGAGGTTTCTAGGGATCTTCTTAAGCCAAATAAACAATTGCTAGATGGTTAATAGAATCTTGTAAATAGAACTTAAATTAATTACAACTCGCATCAAGCTAGTTAGTAACGAGTAAATATTTTTTTATTCATAGAATTTTAACTTTTAATCTTTAATTAAATTGTGATGTGTTGAACTGTTTCACTATTTATTTAATAACAGTTTGCTAGTAATAATTGTTATGTAAATGTAATATATATTTATATTATTTATTATAAATAGTGCCTTTAGCTAACAATAATGAGCTATACATATATATATATTTTTCCTTACAAAATATTTAAATCAATTATATCAGAAATAGTGATATAATAATGGATTTTTGACTAGCTAGCTAGTACACATTAAGTGGGCGGCTTTAAATTATAATTTAGGGAGAGTCCCAACTCCCAATGTTACACAGTAGTCAGTAGCCAGCTAAGTAATAGTGTTTAATATTTATCATTTTCTAAGTTGTTGAACTATAATCGGTGTGATCTTAATTCTTAAGTCGGATACACTAATTAATTTGAGTTTTTATATTATTTAAAAAAATAATCATATTTATATATCATCATAAATTCATTCCGTTACGTAATATTCGAACTCTTCTGTTCTCGGTCTGAGTTTTTTCCGACCAGATTTAGCGAGCAACCAACACGCGCACTAGCATCGTCAATGTAGCCCCACCAGTAGCCTAGTATAGTGATCAAGAGGTCGTCATGTAGCCAGTGCTACTCGCATCCTCATATGTCTGACGCGATGTGTGGGTCAGGCGGGACCCTATATTTTTTAAACAGGTCACCGCGATGTGACGCCTCTGAGAAGTTTCGAACCTGGAATCTCAAAGTCAAACTACATAAGAGTAAACGCTTTTAACTACTAGACCACCACAGCTGGTGATAACAATACCTATATTTAAAAAGTGAGCGTTGACATGATAAATATGAGACCAGAAGTTCAAATACCGGGACGACTCACGTATGGGCTGAACCATTTTAAAGACTTAGATTTCCGAACCCAGTCAACGTAATAATATTCAAAATATTTATACACAAGTGTAGTTTTAGTTTATTGTTATTGATCTTCATATATATAGGTCCGACAATAATTGATGTATCTCGACTAATGAACGTGTACGCATATGGTTTTTAAAGAAAGATTAAAAATGCAGTTCCCGACAAAGAGAAGAACAGAGAGTTGACCTAGCTCAATATACAATAAAGAACTTGTAATTGAAGTCAGACACCCTTCCGATGCCAACCACGTGATAACTATTATTATTTTACGTAAATCGAACCGGCTTTCGAACCGATTAGATGGTCGGTTTCCCGTCCGATCAGGTTCAGATCGGTTCGACCGGTTTTAGCAACCAAACATTGCAGTACAATCAGGGACGAAGCTATAAATTTATTTAGGAAGCAATAACTGAACTAAGAGTAAACAATTAATATAAAAAAAATCAGATCAACAAGTATCAGATTTTAAATGGTCAAATCGAGAAAATTATAACTTTTAAAGTTAAAATTACATATTGTGTAAAGTTGATGGGGTAAATTACCTCTCAACAATCCTTAACTCTGTCCATGAGTCTATACTTCATCTCTATATTTAAAGTCAATTCATGACAACATTTTTTTTTATCATTCGAATAGGCAAACATGAACCGGTTTTATAATTCGACCGTGGTTCACTCGTTAAATTGGTTTGTTCTGCCATTACGATCTTTAATCGAACCGGAACAATGTTATGACGCTTTACGGCCTAATCCGGTTCGGTTTTCAAATCATGCTTCAGATAGAACCTTTGTCTACTTTATGTTTATTATTATAAATAAATATGGTATATAATATAATATAATATAATATAATATAATAAGATTGGATTAAGTAACAAACTACACATCAATATATCTATCCATTTGTTAATTAAGTAGATAGTTCAAATTGGCTAGATCTATTGTAACTTCACAATTCAAATCCTTTGGAATCAAAGATTTGATATATCGTGTATTTAATTAAAAATTAAAATAGCTCTCACTATGCAACGAAGAATTGAAACTTAAATTAAGACCACCAATTAATGTGAGTCAATAATGTACGATGTGGTCTATAAATTATTATAGTATCATGTAATTAAGTTGTGATCGATATATATGAAACTATACTTTTATAAGTAGTTACACTTAATTATTCGTTAGACTTACACTTACTCCTCGTAACATGAAATTTTAACATCTACTTAAACTAAAATAAAAATAGAATGTTGCGACTTTAGAATTAACTTGTCGCGACGCTAAATTATGTCACTATGAAGTTAGGGGCGATTGTAGCGACGCAAATCGATATGTCGTTTCTGATCACTGTCGTGATAAACTCTGCGACGCTTTAGAGCATCGTCGTTACTCTTAAAAGACGTGACGTTTTTGCTTGCGTTGCAAGTGCATGCAAATATCAACACAACTAAGCGTCGTTAAAATATTTTTTAATTGAAAATTGTGTTACATAAATCAAAACTTAACGACACTTTAAAAAGCGTCGAAATAATACAAGAAGAAACGACGCTACTACAAAGCGTTGTCAATTTTGAATGAATCTAATTATTGTGAAGATTGTGACGCTTGTTATTATATTGCAACCTAAACAAACCATAATAATAATAATAAGATACTAAAAAGCCATACAAAATTTATCAGATACGAATTTATTGAAAAACCGAACATGTGTACTCTCTTGTCGGCCCAAAAGGAAAAGAATATTCTAAATTTATAAGATGTCAACATTATTGTGGGCCTGGGCCGCATGAAAATATGAGACGGACCTCGATCTGGAGCGTGGATGAGACGCGCGGACTAGAGTGAGGTGGCTTGCGAAATTTGTTGTTGCCCCCAGTCAACGGTAAGCTTGTTTTTTTTTTTTGGTTTGTCTGATTATATGACACGTGTCATAGGAGATGTGAAAAGAAAAAAAAAAACAGAGACTTTTATAAATGTTGTGGTTTGTTCCAATTCGTAGACTTGCTCCAAATTGCGCGTGAAGCCGAACTTTTCATGTGGAAGTGGAATTGGTCTTCTAATATCTTGTTGGGAGAAAAAAAAAAGTTCTAATATCTTTTAATATATATATATATATATATATATATATATATATATATATATGATATCAAACAAAATATTCATAACTAGCAAATTACTCTTTAGAGCATCCACAATAGTTTTACATAAATTGTATTCTTTAAAGTTGCCACGTAGACATTTATGTACACTTTAAGTAATACGTAAATTTAAGACACACGTAAAAAATATTTTCTCTGCAATCGTATTACTTAAACATATTCCTTAAATATATTTTATTATTAAATTTTCCAACAACCACCAATAAGATATTAACATTAATTATAAAATGAATTAATTTATAATAAAAAATTGGTTACGTAATACATAGTGCATTACTTATATTTAAGGAATGCTTTATGTAAAAACATAAATTTACGTGTGGGTCTCATCTTTAAGGAATGCTATGTAAAACCACTGTAGATAGTTTTTGTTGCTTTACTTAAATAAACATGTATGACCCACGTTTACGTAATCTTTACGTAATACCACTGTGGATGCTCTTATAAACTTATTATCCGATGCAAATATGTATTATTATTTTTTATCGTAAACAAATATGCTATAAATACCGCTCTCTTAATAAGGTTCCGTAGAATACCCGCGAAAAACATTATAAATAAATAGATCAACTTTATTTAATAAAAAATTATACCTGACTTAGGTCTTCTACAGAAGTTGAAATTATTAATGTTTATTACATATGCATTATCATTATCTATACTATATATGTTTGTAAAGTTTTTTAATATTATTTTTTCGGTTCAAACACTTCCGGATTGTTTGCAGAACAATTTAGACTATTCAACCAAATCAAGCTCGTGTATTGTATAAAATTTAGTTTTAA
The DNA here is from genome assembly GCA_036873135.1 of Clarkia xantiana subsp. parviflora. Lineage (NCBI taxonomy): Eukaryota > Viridiplantae > Streptophyta > Magnoliopsida > Myrtales > Onagraceae > Clarkia > Clarkia xantiana. The sequence continues at coordinate 1,691,408 of JAPTYO010000009.1, forward strand.
CTATAAAATGATTTTGATTATCTGCATACAACAAATTATATGCTCCGGAAAAGAAAGAGTCCAAGCATCTTTTTATAGACCATGACTTCTGAATTATTCAGTCAACCATTTACTAGTAGAAGAACTACTATTCTAGTTAAACTATTGGATTAAAATATAATTAAAAAAAAAACTAATATAAAATTTTTATAGTATTCAAATCAAACTACTAAACTAGTCCTTCAGACACTTCAAAATTGCAAATAAGCACATAATCTTCACACTTTCAATTTCTTATATGCTACACATTACATATGTATGGAAAAAAAAAATACAAATTAAACCACAATAGTTACCTTTTTTTTTTTTTTTTTCATTTGTATGATTATATATATGTTCAAACTAATATTTAATATTTTCAGCAATGGCTGCCAAGAGCCATAGACTCTTCTATAAATAAAAAATACAATTGAGAAGCGTGACGTAAACGCGCTGAAGATCGCGTTGATGGCGCCAAAATGATCGGAGTTGACACGTCACATATTCCTCCCCGCGCAATTTAATATAAATTGGTCACAGAGCATTCACAGTCCACCACAGCTGTTATTGTGCGCCTCAACCACCACAATAATGGCTTCCCACACGGCTCATATCTTGCTAATTACGGCGGTGCTCGCGGCGGCGATGGTGAGCTCATCGGATGCGCAATCGACTCCGTCGTGCGCGTCTAAGCTAGTTCCCTGTGCAGATTACATGAACTCCACTAACCCGCCGGACTCCTGCTGCAATCCGATCAAGGAGGCGGTGGCGACCGACCGGACCTGCCTCTGCAACCTCTACAACACTCCCGGGCTCCTCGAGTCGTTCGGGATCAACGTCACTCAGGCCCTTGCCCTCACTCGTGCCTGCGGCGTCGACTCCGATACTACTTTGTGCCAAGGTATTCTAGATCCTTCCATGGCTTCCTTCCGAAAATGCTAGCTGAATTGACGAATCTAATTGAGTATTGCTAGTTTGAGTGTTGAAATTGATTGCTCTAATTGAAGTTAGGGTTCACAATTTTGCGATTACAGTATGATTCTGGGTTAGGGAAAGTAGATTTGATGAAATTGATCTGTTAACTTGTTCAGGAAGATAGAATATTCTGGAGGATATAGGTTTCATGAAGTTATTGTTTCATTATTGCAGTATATTTAGTTAAGTTGTGAACTAATTTTGCTTTGTATATTATTTCTGCAGTTGCAGCTCCACCACCAGCATCTGTTACACCTCCAGGTAATTAGCAAACTGTGAAATGTTCTTGCTAACTTCTAACTCTTCAATTATCAACTCGACTTCAATGCCTGCCTCTTTTTTGTTTCTATATTTAGATTTGAGTGATGTTATTCCACTGTTTATGACCCTATTTACCAATCTTCAGATCTCTAATCATTAGGTTTAGCTTAAGATCCTGATATACTTTCATAATTTAGCAATAATGTGTTCATAGTTCTTGCCTAATTGCCTAAAATGACAACAAAGATGGAAAATTTCCATAACTTAGACATACTTCCTAAGTAAACCCGTTGTCGGTCCACAATTCTGCGATTGCAGTATGATTCTGGATTGCGGAAAGTAGTTTTGATGAAATTAATTTGGTAACTTGTTCAGGAAGATAGAATATTCTGGAATTATGTAGGATTCATGAAGTAATTGGTTCATTATTACAAGTATATGTTCTTAGTTAACTCTTTGATTATCCACTCAACTTCAATGTCTGCCTTTTATTGTTGCTATATTTAGACTTGAATGATGGACTTTGTCTTAGTTGGTTCACTTTCTCAAATCTATTAATGCAAAGATGAACACAATTCCACTGCTTATGACCCTATTTACCAATCTTAAGATCTCTAACCATTAGCTTTAGCTCAAGATCCTCTTATACTTTCATCATTTCGCGATTATGTTGGCATTCAGTAGCAATATTGTGTTCATTTCTTGCCTAATTGCCTAAAATGAGATCAGAAAGGAAAATTTCCATAACATGTAGATGATACTTCACTAACTTTAGCAATTTTACGCTCTCGTTGTAGTTGTGACTATATTGAAATCATTTTTGCAAGTTATAATGAATTCAAAAATCCAACTTTGGTTGAATAATTTGCAGGGGTACCCGGAAACGATGCAGGGAAGATAGCATTGATCGGATTTCCGAGCTTGTTCTTACTCTGGGCTTCGATGTTGGTCTACTGAGGGAATTTACATCGAGCCGAAACTCGTATTACGCAATCGACATTCGGTTTTGCGATTAGAGAGGTGAAGTAGTGTCCACATTGGCACTTGCAGATTCTATATGTATGTATTTCCTCAGTACCAGTAACAGTATGTATATGTATTGTTGTTGTAATATTTGCATTTTGATTACTGGCAATCATCATGACATTATTCTTTGTTTGAACTCTCGAGATGTTCGTGTTAACAATATTTTGTGGATTGCCCTTAATTAATCATAATAAGATCTTATTATTATGCTGAATTTCATCTCATAATTGAACTATGTTGAAATATGTATTCATTGCTTAATTGTTTAATCTCTTTAGTGCAATCCAAATGGGAGATTATACATGTGTGGATTGCACTTTAGAGATTAACTCTAAGGTTGTCAACGGGGCGGGTCGACCCGCGGGTCACCTATTAGTGGTACATAATATATTATTAGCAATTTAAACTCTAAATTCTATATTTATCATATACAAATTCAATTTAAAATTTAAATCACAAATAATAAATTTAACTTAAAATCCAAATACAAGTCACAAATCCTAATTATTTTACCTATGTATTATATTACCTATATAGTTTTATATAAATAAACGTAATATATATATAAATTATCCACATACGGGACGGGGCGGGGCGACTCAAAAATTGTACTCGTCCCACGGGTTACGGATCGCGGGACAACAGGTCAAAATCGGAACGGGCCCCGCGGGTCACGGATTACCCGTTGCCACCCCTAATTAACTCCAACTTAAGTGGATGTTATATTGGACTTGGGACATTTAGTTTATTGATTGGCTAAGCCAATTTAAGTTATGGGCCAAGCTATTTCACATAGACTAAAGTTTAAGTAAAACCATTTTATGAGCAATAAATATATTTACAACAATTGAATTGTTGAGTCTCTCATTTCTTATTTGGTTGTTGCGGCTCAAGCAAGGGCTAAGGTAAGGAAATTAGCATGGCCATGCTTGCATTGGCTCAGCCTATTATTAATCAACTATACCGATTCTCATAACATCTTATTATTATTAAATGTAGCTAATTAATTAAGGGTAATCCACAAAATATTGTTAACAGTTCGTACATGAAATATTCAAAACATTTCAGACCGGCTATTGACTAAAATAGGTTGTTGGTAATGCTACGTGGGCAAATCTGTGCATGCACTAGTTGTTCAAACCCATGATATGGTCACAAATGAACACAATAGTCTAAACATTATTGATGCAGACGGAACCGACTAGACTTCGAAAATATTTGACCGTGAATAGTGTTTTTTCGGGCGGAAACGTGTTTCCGGCCGTGAAATACACCGTTTTTTGGCCAAATCCCATCATCTGATGTCTCAAAATCGCGTTTTATGTTATTTCGGGTCATTTTTGCAGTTTTTTGTTTATTTAGTATTTGTTCGTTATTTTCGGTTATTTCATAGATTAGGGATTTCTATTTAAGACATTATTGACCGAATTTTACATTCAGTTATTTGATTAATCAGAAAATCGAGGTTTTGCCTCAACCCTGCGTTCGATTTCGTATTGCTTTCGATTTCTGCGCATCTATCCCACCATCACGCTGCATCAATTACGTAGCGGGATGTGCTTATGGTCACCACTGCTAACCTAAAAAAATATATACTAATGTATAATACATAGGTAATTCAATACTTTTTTAAAGTTTATAATCGTTAATTACGCCACATTATAATGTATATATTTCTAGAAAAAACACTATAATTGATTTTAAAATTTATAAATGCTGATATTTTCGAATGTCGTTATTATATTTCTTTATCTTTAGATATTTTAAAAGATTAGATGATATGACACCATTCTTATCACCTCGTTTTAAATAAGTTGGTTTTGCAACCCTTTCCGTAGTTATCGCCTTCATTTGTGCAATTAATAAAAGGAACAACAAATCATTATTAAATTAAAACTATAAATACTATAAACTTTAACTATGTTATCGTCACATATAAGTCATTATATTGTAGAGCCACTAGCACTATTTTTTTTTAAATGAATATTTCACGGTTTCAATTGTTTTAAGTGTTGTCTAATGTCAACACAATAAATAAACGGCAAGTGGACAAATAACTATGACGTATCGAGCTCATCGGTCAACTCACTATCACCACCACTTTAAGAACTTGTATTTTTTTTAATGTCGTGGAAAAAACGTAACTACAGTGATTTTTCTTAAGAAAATTGTTATTTTATTTAGTATATGATACTTCGGGATAATTTTGCGTGTTATATAATGTGTAAATAAGTTTATTGTGATAAATTTATCAAATATGTTTATTGTATCATGGTTACGAATATGGAAATGATATAGCAATTTTTTGTACGGCTTATTCTATATTATCATGTTTTGTTAAATTAGTTAGTTATAAGTTCATATGTGAATTTTTTAAATAAATATAAAACGAATGAATTTAGAACCGGTATAACATTACCATATGTGAACTAGTCCGTTCGAATCGGTTTAAATGCCCAATTCTAGTATAATAGTTTTCTTAATTAAATTCTCATTAATATGTGAAACATATATAAAGTTATTTTACTTTGTAATTTTACATTTTTAACCCTAAAATATGAATGAAAAAAAAAATCATATGAACAACTTGAAAGAGAAGGGATGAAATGGAGGTGATATTTAGTAGCACTTATGATCGATCACAAGAATCGTTCAATTACAAGCAAAACACGATACACATCTTTGTTGGATTTCACTTTTCAGACAACTGCTGACTTTTATACAACACGACAAGAAAATCTATCTCTAGATTAGCATCTTTGATTCTTTATCAAGTACAGGTATCAACTTCTGTATTTTATTCGTTATATTATTTTTAATCATTATTATTATATATACATACAATTATATGGAAAAATATATGTAAACTCATATTATATTATAAATAAAAGGGTTGATAAAATTAAATTTGACATAATTATAAATCCTTATTTAAACTTTAATTTTGTAAAATTACTATCTGATGATCAACATATATATATATATATATATATCAAGAAATATCTCTTGATATTTGAGTGCCAAATATTATTAAGTTGATCCTCCAAAAATAAAAAATAAATCTTGTTTGTATAAGTGTAGTTAGATATATAAATATAGTTTCATCAACAATCCATATATAATAGTATAAGTCGATTTTTTTTTTTTTTTTTTTTAATAATGCTACACAATTTAACACATAAGCATCACGATTGTTACCCAATATTTGTTGGACCAAATGATAAAAAACGAATTGTATTCTTAAATACAAACCGAGTTCGAATTTAACTAAAGACGTCTCCTTGAAGATAATTTAACATTAACGCTCTCAGTCCAAATATATTGATGAAATCCTATCTATAAAAAAATATCACGATGGCTACATGGTGAAATGGTACTAAATTCATGAAATTAAAATCAGTGTTATCAGAACCGGACCGGGGCCTGAACCGGCAGGGCCACCGGTTCTCGGTTCAGTCGGTCGGACCCGGTCCGAACCGGGTCCGACCGGTTTTAGTAAAAAAAATGCAGATTTGCAGAGCCTCTCTGTAAGTTAACCCTTCTGTAGGTTTTAGTCCGGACCGGGGCCTGCCTCTCTGTAAGTTAACCCTTTTTTTTTTTTTAATGAAAGGAGTCCGAACCGGCAAACCGCCCGGTTCGCCCAAAACCGGCCGGTTCGGTGAAAACCGGACTTCAGAACCGGGTTCGCTTACATCCTCTGGAAATAAGCAAACCGGACCGTAGAGGGGTCCGGTCCGGTTCTGATAACACTGATTAAAATAGCACTTAAATTCAAATCCAACAAAATATAATATATGGTAATGGTGGTGTTTGTTAAAGAGGGTGTGGGTATATATAAGTGCAAATTGACAAACCATGATATAATAATTAGTCTTTAGACTTCATCAACCGATATAGTGGAAGTACACAGTTGTAACAACTATGGACCTTTGTGGTACGTACGGTTGTCTTTCAAACTTGAAGATATATTCATTTATATCATCACGTAGCCACTAAATTTCCACATAATTAGTCTATTGGCCCTATGGAAAGTTGGTTAATTATGCTTTCTATTCTTAATTGTGGTATTAGAGTTCGCAATTAGGGTTGGACATTAAATCTGGTCTGGAATTCGACCGTTTGGACCGGTTTAGTCCGGATTGGTTCTAAACAGACCGTGTTTATAAAGAGTGAACTGGTATAAAAAATCGTAAGTATACTTCTATAGAACTGGTTTTGTACTAGACGAGAACCGGTTTGAATTTTTATTTTTAATAATAAAAATGTAATGTAAACATTCATTGATAATCATTTTTTTTCTAAACAATTCCGAACAAGTCCAAAATCGGACCTAGACCAGTTATTTTAGAATAAACCAGTTAAAAAAACGTTTCACACAGATCATAACTGTTTAAAACAATTCTACCAGTTCCATATCCAACCGTACTTGCAGGTAGGCCTGTCAATTTTACCCGTGACCCGCGGGTGACCCGCAAATGACCCGCTCACGGGTCGGGTATGGGTGACCCTAAGTATGCTAACGGGTCATTTACGGGTTGACCCGTAAATGACCCGTTGAGAGCGGCCGGGTACGGGTTTGGGGTTACGACCCGTACCCGGCCCATGACCCGTTTAAATCAGTTTTTTTTTTTTTTTTTTTTTTCGTTTCCCTAAATAATGGCTAAAATCTGAATGCTAAATTGCTAACCCTAGGCGCGCTAGTCCTCTCACTCTTAGTCACTCATTCCAATCTTAAACTTCTTTCTATATACCGACAAATTAAACTACTAATTAATATTTGATCTCATAATTAATTGATATCCAATTACTTTCGTACGTCCACTCAAATTCGGGTGCATATATTAGTAGTGTGTGTTCGAACGAGTTCGAAACATCACTTATTTAAATTTGCATTGCATGTTTGACCGGGGTCACGGGTCAACACGGGTCAACCCGTTGACCCGTGTCCCGGGTACGGGTTTATAATCTTGACCCGTGATGACCCCCGGGTCAATCACGGGTCGGGTCATCCTTGACCCGCGGGTCACAGGTCACGGGTTGTGACCCGTTGACAGGCCTACTTGCAGGTTCAAACAAATCGATGTTTAAAAGTGAAGTTTTCTATTAAGAAAGCGAAAGTGGAGATTCTGATGTAAACAGTTGTTCACAAATATCAGTTCAAATTAATGAATGTAGTGAAGTATGATGTAGAACATATATCAAAAGTCTTTAACTCACTAATTTTGAGCTTGTGTTGTAGTATGGTTAACAGTACACGGTAAAATTTCACTTACAATTTCAAATTTATAGAAAAATTGAATAACATACGTATTTTAATGCTTATATCAAAGTGATGTTACATAGTGAATATCTAGTATATCTGTTATTATCATTATTTAAAAAATGTATCTATCATATAATTAAATTATATTATTTTAGTAGTCCGTACGAATATGAACAAATGTGCTTACACTTCCTTCCGACAACTGATATTTATTTGAAATTTAGTTTTGGATGAAAAAGGGTAGGTGCAGTGTATCTATCGTATTGTACACGTATGTGTGGGGACCTAATTGAGAAACATAATAATCCCTTCAAAATTTGTGAGAGATTGTTTCCTTTAAAAAATGTTGTCACAAATTAACAATTTTCTCGTAGTGATATTGATAGAGCTCACAATTTTTTACACGACGCGGTAGTATGATGCGAATGCGCATGACAAAAGTTGTGTTCGTACAAACACATGGAAGAACAATAACACGACAAAACACGATATGATTTTCGTGTCGTGTTTGTGTTTATATATCACAATACGACATCCACAATAAAGTTGTGTGCTACTAAATCTAATCCTTGAGTACTTTAAATCTCATTTAATAACTTTTAGAACTCAAATGGGTGGTTTAATTTTTCGATTTTGTCAACCATATACTATGAACTTAAGAAAACTAACATAATTAATTAATAGTTTTTGCTATATGAAGTTCTTTATTTTGATTTTATTTAAAAACCCCGTAAATAGATGTATAACTGAATAACATAAGACAATACATTACAAACAAGCACGGGAAATTGCATATCTTATTTATAAAACATTTAACAATAGACTAACTATATCTGTTTGTATACTTTAAGTTTAACATGATACGATTATTTATAGGGGTGGCAACAGGTCACGGGTAATCTGTGACCCGCGGGGCCCCGCCCCGATTTTGATCCGTTGACCCACGATCCGTGAACCGTGGGGCGGGTACGGTTTTGGGGTCGCCCTGCCCCTTTGACCTGCCCCACCCCGTATGTGGATAATTTATACATATATTACACGTATTTATATAAAACTATATAGGTAATATAATACATAGTTAAAATAATTAGGATTTGTGACTTGTATTTGGATTTGAAGTTAAATTTATTATTTGTGATTTAAATTTTAAATTGAATTTGTATATGGTAAATATAGAATTTATGGTTTAAATTGTTAATAATATATTATGTACCACTAATAGGTGACCCGCGGGTCGACCCGCCCCGCAAACTATGTGAGACGGGCACGGGTCGACCATCTCGACCCGCGGAGCGGGTACGGGGCAAGCAACACCCGCACCAACCCGACCCGACCCGTTGACAACCTAGTTATTTACACACAATAACACGTCTAAATACACAAATTGACCGTATATGAATACGTATCACTATCATTTGATAAGACAAAAGCAACCATTGTCAACGGTCCCAGAAAACCCTTTTTCTAGGACTCTGTGTATAAATAAATACACCCCACCAACAACACTAACTACCAATTCTTCCACACACAACCACCTTAAAGAAACACAACAAGATCTCAAGAACAACAAAGATGAAGCTCATATGGTCTCCAGAAACAGCCTCAAAAGCTTACCTAGAAACCGTCTCATCTGTAAGTAACCAACTCCTATACATACATATATTATATATATTAGGGTTTACTTTCTGTATTTTTTAACGACGAAAGCTCCGATCTGTACAGTGCATGATTCACAAAGAATCCGGCGTCCCGGAGCTCATCTCCGCCATGGCGGCCGGCTGGAACGCGCGGCTGATCGTCGAAACGTGGCGCCGGAGCAGCCCCATAGACACAAGCGTCGGCCTCGCGGTGGCCAGCCGCCACACCGGCGCGAGACACGTCTGCGTGGTCCCCGACAGCCAGTCGAGGTTGGAGTATACTGCAGCCATGGCGGCGGCCGGAGTTGGTACTGACGTCATGGTGGGGGAGCCCGGAGAGGCCATAACCGGCCTTGCCGGAGTGGATTTCATGGTGGTGGATTCCGGGGTGAGTGGGTTCGCCGCCGCGCTTGGGGCGGCGGAGCTCGGGGCTCGCGGCGCGGTGCTGGTGTGTAAGAACGTGAGTTCTAGGGTGGGGTCGGGGTTTGGGTGGCGCGGCGTGCTTGACGGCGGGTCCCGGCGGTTGGCTCGGTCGGTGTTTTTGCCGGTGGGGAAGGGGCTGGATATTGCGTATGTGGCTGCATGCGGCGGCGGCGGCGGTTCTAGGAGGAATAAGCGGTGGATCAAGCATGTGGATCGGCGGTCCGGTGAGGAGATCGTTATCAGGAAGTGAAGAAGATCTATTGAGAGAATTTTTATTTTCATGTTTTGATTTTTTTTTTCTTTTTTTATTTATGTATGTTTGTACATAATTAGTCATAAACACAATTTTCTCGAGTAGAGGATTGTTTTTTTTATGTGCCTAGATATATAAATGAGCCGAGTCGAGCGGAGTATCTGTCAAGCTCGACTTGATTAGTATATGCCAAGTTTGAATTCAAGTTTGAACTCGATCGAGCTCTAATTTGAAACTCGAACTCGACTCGAATCCAAACTCGACATAATCGAGCTCGACTCGACTTATTAGTCAATTATATATACAAATAAATTATCATTTCTCATAATTTAAAAAAAAAAAAAAGAGCTCGATTCAACTAAACTCGAACTCGATTGACTTATTTATTATTAAATAAGAATAAGAATAATAATAAAAATCAAGCTCGACTCGACTTATAAACTCGAACTCGAATCTCGTTTAGGCTCGTGAGTAACTCGAACCGAGCATTATCAAGCTCGACTCGATTTTTTTCGAGCCGAATTCGAATTTTTGTCCGAGTAGCTCACGAATAGCTTGATTCGTTTACACCCCTAGGTGTGTCTAGAGGGGGACTATCATGAGTGCAACTTTTGTAATACGTTGCTCTATATATAAACTAATTCATGCTCGCACTGGATTAATATGTAAGTGATTAAGTGCTGATTATAAATATTTTTCTATTTTTAGGAATTAAATGAAATTTAAATCCGAAATCTTAATTAATGAGTGACATGTTGAACCATTAATTCATATTATATACTTTTATTTATTGAAATATTATATGGTTCAAGTAGATGATTGTTGTTACTTAAAAAATAATTTAATAATTATGTTATGTTTTATTTTTTTTTATATTTTGCTATCAAAATGTAGTGCATTGTTGAAAGTCAAAACTGAGGTGGTCAGGCTTAACCATAATATGGACCCAAATTTAATGTCAAGTTCGGTTCAGATGGCAGCACTCGTAACATTTTTACTCCACACTTAGACTAATCTCCACTCACACCGGGTCAGTCTGTAAGGGGTATAGTGCTGACCATGAACAATTTTTCATTCTCACAGTCACTAGCGGAGATTAAAACTCTAACATCTGGTTAATGAATGAGGCGCTGAACCACTGCAGCATTGTTTTATGCGGAACCTCTCATTAATACTAGTGTATGTGTATGTATAGGTGTATACGTCTGAATAGACTAGCTAGAGTCCTAGACTGACAACATAATTTATGTTTTGAGCGGCCCAAGATTTTGATAAGTGGACCTCTTTCGGCTGAAAGATATAAGTGGAGTAAGTACTACAGATAAGTGGAGGAGTATTACTTGTAAACATATAAGCATACATGCATATATTGGTTCAAAATTTAGGCCGTTTTAATTAATACATTAATAATTAGTTAATACTTAATAGTAGATAATAATATTAGTAGTAGCCAAAAAAAGATAATAATATTATTAATTAATATTGGCTTCCCCGGCTCCACATTAATTATTACTGCCAATGGCAATGGCAATGAGTACACTTTTACTTTCCCTTTCTTTATTTTCTTTTATATTCTCCTCTCAATAACCGGAAAAACAATAAAATAAATGTCTACAATTTCACTTAATGGCTGTAAATACAGTGTAAACGAACCGGGTTGAGTATATCTCAAGTTCAACTAAAAATTATTGAGTTTGAACTCAATCTGGGTTGAGCTCAACTTTTTTAAGAGTTTTGATATACATGCCGAATATAGAGTTCCGATAAGTCACAACAGCGAGACAGTGGCAGAGTGGGTAATTATTATCAACTTTTAGGTCAAACACTTACCACTCAGAGTCAGAACAAATCGGTATTCCATTGACGGAATCTATATTTTCTCTCTCTCTCTCTTTTTTTAAAAAAAAAAAATTTGAACGTTACTGCATTCAAACTTGACATAATCGAGTTTAGCTCAACTAGATTCCTAAACACATTATATATCTTAACAAGTTAGTATTTCTCATAATTTAAAAAATCTAGTTGAACTCCATCGATTCGAACTTGGTTGATTTATACACATATTATAAAGTTCATTTAGGCTCGCGAATAGTTCGAGGCGAATATTATCAAGATCAAACTCGTCTTGACGGACCAAAAAGCTCGACGTGCAATTTTTTGAATTGAATTCGAGTTTTGACGAGTCGATTAAGTAGCTCACGAGTAGTTTCGTTCGCTTACACTCGTAGCTGCAACATCAAGTGCATATGCATGTTAACAATTCTATATGTACTAATCATTTACCTACGCGTCCGTCACACGAGATTTTACTTCGATAAAAAAAAAAAAAACTATATATTATCATATTAGTGACTCGCGCTTTGAGTATAAACCCGCCTCCAAAATTAATACATTAAAAGAAAATATGCATTTTATTCTTGATTAATTTATTACAATAGTGTATGACATATATATGTAAATTAAAAATATATAATATCACATGTCAATCTAAAAAATTTCAGATCTATTTCAATATGAAAAAAAGTTTGCAATTGATAATACATTATATCTATTTGATTACAATATTCAAAAGTATCTAACATTATAGTTTTAAAAATATATTTTTTCAATATGTTTTAAAACCCAGAATTGTTAACTGTGCCACGTATTATTACAATAATACACGTTTACGATATTTTTAGTAAATGGAATTGGAAATGAGAAATAATAAGAAATAAGAAATGATGAATGAGCAAAATATCTAACATATTTCAAACGGTAGCAAGTTTAACTGTATTTATACCTGAACCGACGTCGTTTTTCCGAGCAATTCTCCTCCAAACACGGCAAATGAAAATCACAGTGAATCCCACATACAACACTGCGCTCAAAAGAGTATCCCCTGCATAAACAAGAACTTCTTGATTCGCTTTTGACATATCTTCCATCTCCCATGATGTCGCGACGAACACGAAGAATCCAACGATATAAGCCGTTAATGTTATACGTAGAATCTTGATGTCGTTCGGGGAATTTTTGGTCGATCGTCGAGATGATATCACTCTCCGGAAGAGATTCAGCATGAGCGAAATCGCGGCGAAGAGAAGAAACCGGGAAATGTACTGCATGAGATTGAGATGACGATGATTCGATTTGAGCGCGATCTCCGAACCGCTGAAAATCGGGACGATATACCCGAGAATCTGGATCCCGAGCATGACGGAGATTCGTGGAGTCTTACGTTCGGGTTTTTGTTCATGTGATGGCTTAGTATGATCACGATATCGAGCGAAAGAATGAGAACCCGAAAGGGTACGTCTTTTAGATCGTCGGTCCCGAGCACGTAACTTTTGAGCCTAATCGGAGTGAAATGGAGTGGATCGGTGGTGTTTCTCTGGCTCGTAACGGTAATATTCACGATCGGCTGCTTAAACCATCCAGTATTGGACGGTGAGTACTCGAGTCTCGCTTCGATCGAATATTCCATAAGTTTGCTAATCATCTCGCAACCGGTCGGGTGCATTTCCCCGACCGAGTTGTCGTATAAGCCCTCGAAGAACATATCGGTGACGATCTCGTAATTTCCATGGTAGATAAAATGCGGATCGTCGATAAACATGAGATGGATCGCAACGTCATCAATTCCGTTCATGACGTAGTTACCGTAATTGCCACATCGCGGTCCCAACGATAGGACCTCCATTTGGACCATGAAACGACCGGCATAACGAGGACGAACCGCGAGCACGTAGGATCGGAACGAAAGTTGTTCCGTTGAAGGGTACGTTAGGATCCAGTTCTCGATCGTTCTAGTGAAACTAGACCCTCGGTTTCTTCGGTGCCGAAGTTGTTGTGCGAATTCGATCTTCGAGTAGTTATATCGACAAGGCATCATCGTGTAGTTCATAAGCGAACTCGGTTGAGCCAAAAAACCGAATGTTAACGGAGAATAGTAAAACGCGTCGCTTCGGTTTCCGATGTTGCTCGATATAGTTCCCAGTACGATATTCCTCTGTCTGACCGATAACCATGTCGGGAAATAGAACGATATCTGAGAATCGCAACGACCTTCGACACATCCGATTCCGAAAAATATGTTATTACTCTATGTCCCCTCGATAGACATTGTAGCTCCGGAGATTCCCGTTTTAAAATACGTTTTAAAATTTAGAATTAACATCTAAATATATTAAAAGTAACACATGCAAATTTCTTATTATTAATTTTAAATTGATTTTTTATTTTTAAAAACAATTTAATTAAGTATAATATATATTTTTTTTAAATATTATATATCTGAATAGTGGGACCGGAATGTTCAGAACCCACCCGCTCAACGAAACTTGTGCTTCCACGAAATCGATCCTCCACTCGCGCTGTCCGCTTGATCTGAGTCGATCCGCCGAGCTCCGGCCGCCTTCCTTGCATCGTCTCTTCGTATTACGCCGGCGACCACGTCTTCCTTCATCGTCCAGCCGGTGATTCTCTCCCTTCAACCGGCGTTGAGTTGACTTGTAAATTCCTGAGCAAATTTCAATTGACAAGGGATTCTGATTATGGGGGATCTCCTTACATGGCTGTTCTCCTTCTTCTTCGTCATCGCTATCATAGTCCTCGTTGTTTATCAGGTTTGCGCATAAACCCTAGCAATCTATTTTCGTACTGTTATTGTTGGTTCGTGAGATTAGAGCTTAGTTAACAGCTTTTGGTTTGATTGATTAAGGAGAGACTACTTTTTTTTTTTGTTGGGCTGCAAGTTTGGTTCTTCTAAGCTGTAGGCTGCTTGTAAAAGTCATTGCTAGCTGAGCTTTTGATTTAATGGGTGATTCGAATTATAGCACTCAGCTTTTGATATCTGGTTTCAAACCTCGGTTTCGATTCGAGCAAATTTGGGAGGATTGAAGCTAAAGTATGCTCTTTTAGATTTTGATCCTGATGATTTTGCAGCTGGTCAGCTCCTGAGCAATCTTACTAGGCAATTAGCTTAAGCATGCTCTTTAAAACGATTTACTGCAGTTTCTCTCCATCTGATTTGAATACAGGATACAACTTTAGAAGGTAGTAAGAATGCCAAATAAAGATGTTAATGGGAAAACAAGATTTATCTCGGGCATGTTTTTGGAGGAAACAGTTCTGTGTTTAACCGTGAAACTCGTATTACCAATGGTAGTTCTTTAGATGTAAAGTGGTGGCAATCTCTTGTTGTAAACAGATTAATCTTTCTTCTCCACCAGAATCCTAATTATGTTCTTCTGAAAAATGAACACTTTTCGTGTTTGTATTTACCGAAAATATATATTTACCAATGGGTAGTTCTTACTTCTCTAGATGTAAACTTGTAGCAGACTCTTTTTGTTAACAGATTAATCTTTAGTTATTTACCCTCCATGAGAACCCATATTACGTTCTTCCGAAAAATCAACACTTTTTGTGTTTGTATATAAGTACTGAATTTTGTTAATATCAGCATAGTTCTGTTTTCTTGATCTATCCCATTTATCTGGGATTCGGTTGAGGTTTCGATGATGTTCTTGGACAGTATTCTGCAGATTCGTTCTTTACCCGTGTGTAGTAATTTCAATTCAGTTTCTGGAGGCTTACTTGCCAATTCCTTCATTTGCTGAAGAGAGATTAACACAAAAATATTGCTTTTTGCAGCTAATGTGCTTGGCTGATCTTGAATTTGATTACATAAACCCGTACGATTCTGCTCGACGTATAAACGCCGTGGTTCTACCCGAATTCATTGGCCAAGCAGTGTTGGGTGTGTACTATACTGTGACAGGACACTGGCTTATGGCTCTCTTATGTATCCCTTATCTCTATTACAACATCAGACTGTAAGTTCTATATTTACTCCCATTCACTCTTTGCTTAATGCATTTGATTTAGGGTTAAGCTGATGATGAATTTGGGTATCTCCATTTATAAGGTACACCGAGAAGAAGCATTTGGTCGATGTGACGGAGATATACAACATGCTTAAACGGGAAAAGACGATTCGGCTATTCAAGCTCGGTTATTTAGTCTGTTTGCTATTCATGTCCTTATTTTGGTACCATTCCCTTTGAATCTTTCAATTTTTTCTAATACGATGATATGAACGATGTATGTATCGATTATTGATCGGTTTGTTCATATTTTGCAGGTTAATCTATTCGTCATTGGATGATATCGAATAAATCTGCATCGAGCTGCTTTTAAATTAGGGTTTGGAGTGCTGAATTGTTCTGTTGTAATTTTCATTTTGTTTCCAGAATGGTCAATGAAAGAAAGAGTGTATTGAATATTTTGATGTTGTAAAATATTTAGCGACACTTTAATATGTCGCCTCTTCTCATGTCAAAAATGAATTAGTTCTAAATGTCTCTCAAATTTGTCGAAAAATATTCATTTTCTATCCAATTTGAGGTCAATTGTGACGGAGTTAACAAAATTGCTAAAAAAAATTGAAAGTCCAGATTGTCAATTGTAAAAAATTAAAGTTTGTGTAGCAATTTGTAATTAATTCAAAGTTCTGGTAGCGATAGACTATTAACCCTTAAAAAATCAGTGTTATCAGAACCGAACATCGAACTGGTAAAATTTAATTTGTACCAAACAAATCAAAGATCCGTCACTAAAACTATTTCCGGTTTAACCGCAACCCGGCCCTAATCGAACCATAACAAACCAAAGTAGAAGCCTAGATTAACTGTTTGTCTGAATAAGAAACTTACAGATACATAGATCATAAGGAGTTCAACAAGATGTCAGGCAGGGCTTGACTGTAACTTGTTTAACAAGTCAACTGTTTCTTGCCGAACAAGTCAACTGTTTCTTGGCTGTTAAGGCAACTGTCCATTGTTGTCGCTTGGCTTGTTCCTCGATTGATGTCCCGAGAAAGACCAGTTACCACTTCCACCAAAGCCCGGGGAAGCCGAGTTGTTCGGTTTTGGTTCGGACGATGAGAATGGAACGGATATAGGTGTTGTGGAGAAAGTTGATATCGTTTCGTGCTTCTTTTTCTTATCGTCTTGTTCGTTCCCGATTATGAAACTTCCGACAACAATCTAAACAACACAAAGAAGATCAAAAGCCGGATCGAGAAAATATCATGAAACTACGGATACTGCCCAGACAGACATGCACGCTCTGATACTATGTCGTAAGGCCAATTCAACTAGAGTCTTAACAATTTTGTTCTCTTACAAATGTTAAGAACCTAAAAACAGTCTCAACTATACGTTATGTTGCTAATTGATGTCTCATAATTAAATGTTGATATTCGATGTACCAACTGTTAAATTGGGTGATTTTCACTTTTTTCAATCAAAATTGACGGAAAATACCATATTTTTTTGGAATCAAATAAGCCTAAACCACGAGTAACAAATCCGATACTTTGAAAATGTGGAAAATAACATGTTTTTGTTACTTAAAACACCAATTTTAATGCAAAAATCAGTGGAAAACAACAAATCTGATAGTTGAGATACCAAATATCAATATTTTAAATCTGGGCAATTAGCAACATAACCTATAGTTGGAACTGTTTATAGGTTCTTAACACCTCTAACAATCATTCACATTGTATGAAAATCGACATACCTGTATAGGGGCCGCGGCGACTAGTAGCCCGGCTACTCCACCACCAATAACGCGTCCATCTGGGCCCGCTAAAGATACGCTCATACCACCCGACCGACTCTTTGTTCCTCCGGTTTCACTGGGGGTGAACGACCCGGTCAAGGACAGTATCTCAAAACGACCCTACACAAGATAGCATTTTTCGAATGAGGGATTATTACGCGCTTTACGCGCGATGTGAACGCCAAACCATCTAACATATCACTAAAAAATTATGAATGAACACATTCAAAATGTAAAATATAGAAAGATTCATCACCTCATATGTTAATGTGCCTCCACACGAATCGGGTTGTCGAAGTGTTACACTTGAGATGGCACCACTCGCTGAGAGAATGCAGATAGATCGAGTCCCTTGTTGAGAAAACGATATGATTTTCATCGTAACGTCCTAAAATAAGCAAATATTATTAGACAATAAACCGAAAAGTTGCATTATAGTTAACTCGTCATGTTTAATTCATACATACCTCGCCTGTATTAACCGTGATAATGTGGGGCGTAAAATTAGAGCCGACATTGCACGGAACGGATTCACCTACAAATGAAAGAATTCGCAAATATCAGTGTTCGGTAAATGCAGCATTATGGAAGAACAATTACTTGCAAGAACTGCAAATCATGTAGATACTCTAAATCATTGTACTAATACCAATAACAAGAATGGAAAGAAAACAAAAAAAGTTGTTTTTTTTAGTGATCATGCTCAAACTTGGAATCTGGGTTATCAATTTCTAATACGGTACATAACGATACAAGATTCGGGAATCAAAGTCTTGCTGAAGAAGCAAAACAGCAGATGCAGATGTCGGGATTATATCGAAAAGCGAACATTTTGAGTGATGGAGGTTCAAAGATCTAATAAAGGAGGCCAACCCAGTAATCACAAATGCTTATGAAGGCTATGAATCACAAACTGAACCAAACAGTGATGAGAATTTTCAGTACTCAGCTTAGATCTCCAGTTGTGGCAGCTAAAAATGTTAACTTTAAGAGAAGATTCCATCTTTTAAGTTTTCAACTAGAGTATCAGCAAGAATTCCATATGGGAATCCAATCACAAGGTCCCACATCTACCCTAAAGATCAATTCTGTTTTAGTTTTTTTGGTTAAGAATCTAAAGACAAGTCAGAAGTTATGATGCTAATAGTTGTGTCAGATTTAAAATGTTGATATTCGGTGTACTAACTATTATATTAGTTGATTTCACATATTTCTCTTAAAATTGAAGAATCAAAAACATGTTTTTTAAGTATCAAATAAGCCTAAACCATAAAAAACAAATTCGATATTTCAGAAAAGTGGAAAACAATATGTTATTGTTGTTTAAAACGCTAAATTTAACGCTAAAATCAATCGGAAAACAAAAAATGGAAAACAAAAAATCTGATACCAAATATCAACATTATAAACTTGCGAAAGTGTTTAGCAGCATAACATATAATTTAAACTGTTTTTAATTCTTAACTTTCTTTTTTAATTATCATGCAATTTTGAAGAGTAAGGCAGTTCATGTAACTTATGAGAATAAGATTCATAGAGCAATGAACATAAATAGATTCCTTCAAAAGATAACCTCAAATTCAAACAAAAGGTAACCAGATCAAATAAATGAAGCAAGAATCCGAGGTTGTTGTGTTTTCCTTTACCTAAGCTTTCCATTCCGAAACTGGATTTGCCCACCGTAGGCTTCATCTTTCCGCGCTTCGGGGCGGCGGAGAAGTCAATCACCGCCGGCGCCGGCTCCGGCGCCGCCGAAGATATCGGCTTTGGTGAAAGAACCGAGTTTGGGGGTGACCCACCTGGAAAGTGCTTCCTTGGCCGGCCTCTCTTCTTCTTCACCGGCTCATCCGCCGCACCCGCCGCCGTGGCGGCTGAAAATGGGACTTGGGTCGGCGGAGCATCTGATCCTACTGTAACACCTCCGCCACTGCTACTGACTACGCCTTCTCTTCCCTCCATTGTAAAAAGAAAAAGCTTTTAAATGGGAAATTTCCTGCAAAACCCCAAATTTTTACAAAACCCATCGAAATAATCTTCATCAGAAAGAAAAATATAACAAAATTAATAACTTTTTGAAGAAAAATAAAAGATCTTGAAGAAGGTCTGAAAGAAGCTTACACAGCATGTCAATTACAGAGAAATACACACAGAGTTCTTAATTTCTGAGAAGAAAAATGATATTTTTGATAAAAGATTTTGGCTTTTGGAAAGATAATTTAGTTTGGCCATGGGAGGTAAATTTAGTTTTAAGAAAATAAAAAAGCTGTCATTTTTCCCTTTGTTTGAGCTAATTTTGCTCTAACTTTCCTATCAATGTCCGAATAGAAATTGGAATCAAGCAATAAAATAAAATAAAATAAAATAATAATAAAGTAGAAAGAAAATAATAAATGAGGGTACACCATTGAAGTTTCCTATGTCTAAAATATTTTTAATTTTATATTTATTTTGTCTTGTTTTTATTATATTGATTATTGATTATATATATTATTGTTATTATTATTATAAATTGAATCTTTCAATGTATTTGGTTGGAATTTGGTGGAGAAGTGAAAGTATTTATTAATAACAATAATAAACAATGGCTTTTTGAAAGTAGATGGAATCATTTCCATTTCCTTGCAAAGAAAAAATGATTATGGAAATAAAAAAATCTATCCAGAAATATTAAAAATAAAGAAAAGGTAGATTAATTTATTGAGGACTCATTTTTCTATTTTAATAACTTTAAATTATTAACAATTTTCAATAGAAATAATATAGTATTTTTTATTTAGTATTGAGATAAGGGTTTTGAATTTTTTAGTGGTATTTGACTAAGTCTACTCTTTGTATTTATGGGCAATTAATGAATATTTCAATTAAACAAAGGCATTGTTAAAATATAATATTTCAAACCATTTGTTTTTTGCATTTTTAGATATTTTTTATTCGTTTTAAAGCGAAATTAAAAAAAAAAAACAAAAAAATGGAACTTTGTACGAAGTTACTTGATTTAAATAAATGATTTTTTTTTTTTGTCTTCTCTAAAAAAATCAATTATTACTACTTAGAATTCAAAATCTGACTCCCATACCTCATATTAATAAATTATATTAATTAAAGCTGTAGTAAGCGGTAGAAAAAGTATGTTAATAAATATTTTTTAATGATTAGACCCAATGTATGTTGCTTTTGTTTATTGTTTTAATTAATTCAATAATTACACAAATTGCTTTTTTTTAATGAGTAAAGAATAGAAGATGGGTATATAAAAATTGATATTGCATTGTTTAAATAATATTAAAATATAAATATTATAAATTGCCTTTCAGTTTCTAACCTGACCTGACTTTAATTTTATTTTACTCTTCAAAAAGGGGAAATAATATATATATAATACTTTTTAAATGGGCCTAAACGGAAGCAAAACCCAATAGTGTCTTAATGGGTCATTATTTTTTGAAATAGAATAAAAGCCTATGTCTTAGAAGGCCACTGATTAGTAATGGGCCTCAACAAATTCATAAGAAAGAGAGCAGGCCCGGCCCAAATAATTCTCTAAAACATGGGCCTGTGGCCCAACTATTTCCCATTTAGGAGTACACACAAAATGGAAAACGATGTCTATCTTTCTACTATCTATATGGGTTTTTCTAACATGCTTCACAAGTGTTATATTTGTGCTAATTTACTATAAAAGACTTAAGAGAAATGTTAGGGATTTCGATACTTAAAGTTCCGAGTTGTTACGACTGTTAGGGAATGAAAAAATACCACAAAAGTTGACATTATTTAGCAGTGATGCCACTGTGTCTTAATTAGTGATGTCTCAGAACGTTTGGCCGGACTCTTTATCACATCTCAAAACTTAATTGTAACATATATAGATAAAAGAGGAAATGGGTATTATAACGCAACTAGCCGAACACATCTCTTTTCTGGATTGTATTGCGCAATTCAGTTTCCAGTTTGAATAGCGCGTCGACGAATCAGTTTCCAATCCACTTTGTGTATCATAACTGCGAAATGGTGGACCTAACTAAGAGTTTTTGACTAATATATGCCTATATTAACAATCAAATACAAATATAGAATATTTGAACAATCAATTACAAAATTAGGTCAAACCGAGATGTGACATCTCGGTTTAAAATATTAAAAAAAAAAAAAAAAAAGGTCTTTTCCCTTGACCAAAATCTGTTTTTTTTTTTTTTTTTTTTTTCCGAAATCGAGATGTGACATAGCGGTTTGGATTTAAAAACCCTAACCGAGATATGATATCTCGGTTTGACCTATTTTTGTAATTAACTATTCAAGTATTCTATATTTGTATTTGGTTGTTCTTATAGGCATATATTAGTCAAAAACTCCATAACTAATAATATTTTCAAGCTTCCAATCAGGATTTGTCGTTGAGTTCCGGATTTGGTTTACTAGGGATACATGTTAAAGTTGGTCAAATAGGACCAAACCAAAAAATTGATACTTAATTAGTGTTTGCTTAAATATTGTATTAACTAAGTTAATTAGGAGAATAATCCGAATTAATTATTATTCCCAAGTGTCTTCTTGTGGAGAAAGTTTTGAGAGAATCTTATATTACTTAATTAATTTAATAACACCAAGATTCCTATGGAACCGACTTGTTTTAAATGACAAACTAACAAAAGGATATACATATGAATTTAGGATATATAGTTGATAGCTTTCTCGAATTTTATGTCTTTTATATATAAAAGTTTTATGCCTTATATATATATATATATATATATATATATATATATATATATATATATATATATATATAAAAGTTTTTAACAATTATATTTTGATGTGGCTGATTTAAATATCGTAAATTCAACTGTAAATACAGTCAACATTAGTTTCGTCGAACCCTTAAACTCGCATAATCAATATATATACATAGTATTCAATAGGAGAGTATTTATTTGATATGACGAAGTGGTTCAGCGTTTTGTCCATTGGATAAAAAGTATATAGTAGGTAGATTAAAAATAAACTTCGTTAATTAAGCTAGTAAATATGTTTGTATATGAACACTTTAGTTAATATACAATATAATCTATCTAATTAGAGTAAGAGTAAAGATGGGATTTTGTTTCGTTTGAGGGAACAAATATTTCTTTTCGAGTAATGTAATAAAAGTAGAATATATATCAAGACATCTGGTTAAGGGACGAAACATAAACCACTTAATCATATTAAATCAATATTCAAATGAGATGATTAACTTAAGGGTCCGACTAAACTAGTTTCAATTGTATTTATAGTCAAATTACAATAACGAAAATATCCATAATGACTTTTTTTTTATATAAAATCCATAATGACTTTAAATTCGACTTTAAATATAATCGTCACTAATTTAGGGAAGCCATTAATAATATCGGTAGAGATTCATGTATAAGGAATGTTGCATGAAAGTGATGGATTCATGTAGACACTTACTTAATGATGGCCATGAAAATTACGAGGAATAGCATGCATGCATTGAATTTGAATCATCAATTTATGAAGAAGAAGCTTCAAGTTTGAAAAGAAGAGCCAAAAACCACGTGACAGACATGCCCGGCGCATTGGTCGGACCACGTTGATTAATGTTCCCTAAGTTTTGATTCGGACACTTTCGGTCCCCTTTCTTTGAACATGGTACATGAAATACCCATACCTTGAATAAGTCTTTTCCTAAATGAGGAGTGATACGGATTCCGACCCGTGGTCCGACATATTTTGATATGTGTGGCATGGTATATAATTTTTAATAACTTTAAGGTCAATTAATTATAACTCATAGTCGACATGTGGTCAGATTCTCCAAGTCGGAATTTGAATCATTTTCGTTCCTAAATATAGTTGCTTTAGAGTGGACAATACTTTAATAGTTATGATCATAAAAGTTTGGGATCTTTCTTAGTTTCGCCGCGATAAATATCTCGGGAAGAAAATGTGAGTGTCTGACATACAATCTCTCTCTGACGATCTAATTAGTATAGTGTTTATGAAAGTTGTAATCTCTTTAAATACACGAGCTTACTATTTATAGGTATTTCCACCGCCATTTGGTGGTGGTGGCTCCTTGCTCGCGATTGGTATAGGGGACGACGACTGTTGGCTGAGAATGACGACTAAGGAAAACAAGTAGGTTGCCAACTGGTGTTGATGACAAGTAGGTTGACACCTAGTGATGATGACAAATAGATTGCCATTTGATGTTAATGACGAGTAGGTTGTCATCTGGTGTCGACGACAAGGAGATTGATATCTGACGACACTGATCAGGGATCTTTGGTGTGTAGGCGTCCTAAGGTCCTTTGCAGACAAGTTATGGGGACTATATGACGACAAGTGTATCTTAGAGATCGATTATGATCGTTGCCCCAACTCATATTTTATACCACCGGCGACGCCAGGCCATAAGCCATAAGGTCATGGCGTATCTCCAAGTCATAGTTAATTCGATTGATTCCCAACCGTAGTAATGCATTGTTTCATCTATTAATTAGAAGTATCGTCTTCAAGCTCTGAGAAATGAAAAAAGAAATCTTCATGATCCCTTTACGGACTAACTCAGTTCAAATATAGATCACTATTATTGCTAAAGTGTGGTGAAACATCCCATAGAATAAAATTCGAGGCGGTCAAGTGAAAACCTAGTTACTCACCAAGTATGAGTCTAGTGTGTAAAACTCATGTTACAGACCAAATGATTAGTCTGATGTGTAAACTGTTGTTCGAAAATATCCGTTTAATAAATGGAACAAAAATATACGTTACAATATATATAAAAGTATACCGAAAGTATTCATTCACAAATAAGATTTTATAGAAAACCTTGCTATTGAAGTCAAAGTCTATTAGCTGTGAAGCACTCACGTTTTGATCAAATTGAATTCACTTTCTCGAAAGCAACCAACCAACCCCACCCTATAGCTAGTCTACTTCTCCCTGTCCATACATGAAGAAAATAAATATGTTAAAACTTCAAAAGCTTTGATCTTCTTTGAATTTCACTTTAAAAAAACATAAAAACCTCATTTTTACTTTGTTGACCTTATAAAGTTTTAGAATGAGAAAATGTAACATGTCTTTTCACCACTCATTGAAAATGTAACATGTTTCTTCTTGGGGTGAGCTAAAAAATAATGCTGGCTAACAATTTTGAAGCAAAAAAAACTTAAATGTTAAGGTGGCCGAGTTATCTATTATATATATGCATCTAAATGAGCATGGGACGGAATTATATTAAGACGAGGGGATAATTGATCATTCAACTTTTTGTGATATACAATTTTTAGATAAAAATTTGTAATTATTGACAGTTTAGCTCTTTAAATTCTTATATTTGTCGCGTAAATTTTATTTATACTAATTATTTTTCTTTAGCTATATTCTTTCTTAGCCTGAACATATATAAGTTATTATGGCTGCGCCCGTGTAAGTGAGGGTAATGCTTATGCAGTCTGGCTGAAACTCAATAGTATGGACCCAAGTGAAGTCAAGATTAACGTGGTTGTAAGGATGTTGGACAGTTAAATTATGTATAAGAGTGTACTGACTGTTAAATTCAAACAGAAATAAAATATTAATAAAAAAATTGAATGAACTCTTCGATTGAATTACTCAAAGACTGATATTTCTATGATTTGGATCGTCCATATATATATATACTATATAGGATGAAGAGTTAATTAATATGCACATTTTATTCTTAAAAATAAAGTTTCAAATCTAAAAGGCAAAGTGCAATCGAGTTGAAATAGAGTGAAGAGTACAAATGAAAGAAGATGAGTAGGAGAAGATACCAAAGAAATCTAAGATTATATTAATTATTAAGTAAGCATGATTATAATTAAATAATAATAATAACATAACTAAATGATAATGATTATTATTATGTGTTGGAAGAAGGCAAGAAGCCAAGAAGATACAAAGAAGGTAATTGACAAAAACGACAACGTTCAGGCCAATCGTCTTCTCCCGCGCTGTCATTATACTGTTTAGCTCTTTCCTCTTGCTCTGCTTTCCTTGTCGTTGACTACTTTTTTTAATAAAAAAAATTAGGGTTTGATTTGATGGAATGGAGCTGAATTAAGTTTAAAATATTAGCCATCTCATCTAATATCGTATAATAATAATTCACGCTTCATGTTAGAATTTCAACTTCGTTAAAATTTTGAGAATGAAAAAAAAATTTATAATTAGCATTTTATCATTTATATGTAGACCCGATACGAGTGCGTATTAATTTAAGTGTGAAATAAGTATGATAGATATGATATCCTCCTAACAGGCTACTAAGACCACCTTCTAAAAAAATGAAACCATTAAATATACCGGTTTATATATTTATTAATTATCATTTAACTAGATCTTTCCTATTTAAGCGTTGTGAATGAACAAATACTTTTATAATCAATATCTACCATTTAAAAGCTGATCATATACGAGCAGAAATTATTTTAAAATCTAAACGAAAATAAGTTCAAACCCTTAATTATGTAATTTATAGAGTGTATTTGGATTTATTTGGTGAAGCTCTATCCTTGTTAAAGTAAATATAAAGATTCTTTCTGTTAGATTAAAGATTCCTCCTTCTGTATTATTATATATCGTGAGTCATGTTTTGATTCCACTTAGTTATTCTCACATGCAGTGTTATCAGAACCGGACCGGACCGGCGGTCGGTCGGACCGGAACCGGACCCCTCACCGGTCCGGTTTGCTTATTTCCGAAGGATGTAAGCGAACCCGGTTCTGAAGTCCGGTTTTCACCGAACCGGCCGGTTTTGGGCGAACCGGGCGGTTCACCGGTTCGCCGGTTCGGACTCTTTTCATTAAAAAAAATTAAAAAAAAAAATTTAAAATTTTTTTAAGGTAAACTTATAGAGAGGCAGGCCCCGATCCGGACTAAAACCTACATAAGGGTTAACTTACAAAGAGGATATGCAAATTTGCATTTTTTTTTTTACTAAAACCGGTCGGACCCGGTTCGGACCGGGTCCGACCGGCCGAACCGGGAACCGGTGGCCCTGCCGGTTCAGGCCCCGGTCCGGTTCTGATAACACTGCTCACATGTGTATAAATTTCAAATTTCATATATGAGATATAACTTTTCTTTATAGATGTAAAAAAGAACATTTTATATTTTTATAAGGTATACTTTGGATGAAATTATATAGTAGGATGAGGCTATAATCGCCACTAATAATCAATTCATTTCCATTTAAAAAAAAATCACAAATAAAATAAATCTATAGATATGATAATTGATAATATAATAATAAAATAAAATAAAAGGTCTCAATCTTGCTTTACTCCTAAGTCCTAATCTATCCTATTCCACCAACAAATCCCCAACTATATCAACTAACTACTACCAAATTCCCACCTTTCCCCTCCCTATTTAAACACACATCCCCAAATCTCAAGCAAAATATATGCCACCTCACCATTGCCCAATCACCATCCACCATGGACACCATTTCCCGATCCCGAATCGCCGTTCGGCCGATCGGTATCGGACATTCACCGTATCGAATAGTCGATTTGCATCTTTTTATTGATTCCAGATGCTTTAACTGTGCGATCTGACGAGTCCGAAATGGAAGAGGTTCCTCCTGAAGAGACTGCCTAGAGACAGTAGCACGGTCCCGGCGACCCCGACTGCCTCTTCTTGTCGTTCGTCGAGACGATAGGCCAATGGGACTTCCTTGACTTGCAAGTCACTCAACCCGATACTCTCCCTCACCGCCCCGATGAGTTTCCGGTCCGGAAGGTTCCCTAATGCGTCCGTGACGTAAAAGACGTTGAATGTCGTCCCCATTGTCGTGGAAACTTCTGCCCTCGTGATGTTTAGACCGTTCTCACGGAACGTTCGGGTAACATCTGCGAGTAGTCCCGATCGGTCCGACGTGCATAGCTCCAATCTCACACCCTAGAGAATTTTTGAAAAATACACATTAGCACCTTATGAGTTATGAACAAAGTTGCATACCCTAAACTTAAAGATCCAGATCGTCTGCCCCACTCTTCGTGTCTTAAGTCGTGTCTCGCCGTTGTGATTAATTTTGTGATTTTTGAAATAGGTAAACCATAAAAGAAAAATATTAAATCTAAGTATACGAGGTGAGTCACGATCTAGTAGGGCAGGTAATCTAAATCCTAAACTTAAACCCTTCGGTTCATAACAATACCTCGGTTGCTCTTCTTTCAACTGCGGCTTCTAAACATTGAATGACTCGTTGCTTCTCCGGTTCGGAGTTGATCGGGGTTCCGTCAATGTGCCTAATGCAAAATTCCTGCAAAAAATTCAAAATTTTCGGTTAGTGACCATCGACCGAGACCAATTTCGTTACGATTAATCGGGGATCAGGATTGGTTAAAGATGTCGAAAGCGCACCAAATATGCGGTTTCTCCGGTAGTGTTCACGGTCGCATGGAACACAACATACTGCATATCGGTCAATGTGCAGACAACATCGAACAACAGCTTGGTCCGGTCTTTGCCCTGAATGTTAACCACCGAGTAACCCCGGTCGGCCCAGTTCTGAACCGTCACGACCGGGAAATTCTCCGACGAGTCAACCACCGGCTTTCTCTCATAGTCCCGGTCAGCAAACATCATTTGATGTAACCGCCGTTCGGTGTGGGTCACCGACATCGAAACCGCGGTTTTCGCGCTGCGAATATCGTTGTCTCCCTTAAGAACGCTTCGTAATAGAGCCTCGATTCGGTCTATTTGGTCGGAATCTTCGATCGGAGATCCCGAGCTGTCCTTGACATGGATTAAGGACGCGATTCTTCCATTGTGGGTCCACACCTTGGCTTCCACCACGTGGCATTCATGGTGAGCAAGAACTGCAAAAACCTCCGACATGAGCCCGACTCGGTCGGTTCCGGTCAGTTCTAGGGCTGTTAGGCCAGTGTAGTCGTTAGGCTTGCCGTGATTAATCTTCCCAAGAGACTGTAACAAAAACACGGTTATTAACGTTAATCCGACAGCGATTAATGTTAATTCGACATGATTAATGTTAATTCGACAGTTATGATCGGATGTTATGGGAAAAAAAGAACGAACCTGTTCGATGTAGCTAATGACGCTTTCCTCGGTTAATTTCTTCCCGTTCTGATCGGTCACATGAAACACTGTAACCAGAAACATCCGACATTGTACGAATTAGCGAAACATCCTCACAATTTGGTTTGACTAATCGACTTGGAGAGAGAAAGTAGAGAGAGAGAGAGCTCACCGTCCATGAACCACCGTCCATCGGAGGATATGTAAGCCTTCTTAATCGACAGGTTCAGATCCGTCAGAACCTGAACCGCTTCCAGAAGGATTCCGTTTTTCCTAGCACAATCCACCTGAGAACAAACAGAACATCATAGATCAGTGTCGGTCCTCTGTCTTGTCGGCGAGGAATGACCAATCAAGGCTCTAATTCATGATTTGCTCTTACCTTAATAATGGTGGAACTAGGGCAAGCACCGTTATCGATCACGACTCTGTAACCAAATGCAAATCGCAAAATCAGACACAGAAACTCAAATTAAGGATGTTCCGAAACCAATTAAGGATGTTCCAGATCAGATCGTGAAATCGAAACTAACCTCGGAGTGTCCAATCGGTAAACGAGCTTCTGGTACTCGTCCAAGTAAGAGCTCCAACCTTCGCAACCCATAATCAACTCTCCGAATCGTTTGGTTACGGAGAGACAGGAGAAATCGTTATCCTCGACTTCGTCGAACGCTGTTCAGTGTTGGTCGGAGAATATATAAGCAGTCGGTCGGCCGCGGATAATTCAGCGCTGGACGGCGGCGAATTCGAAGACGGCGGAGGAAAATTACCGGTAGCAGAAGCTCCTGTTGGAACACCCTCTCTGTAACCTTCGAATTAATCGAACCTAATGAAGGAGACCTCTGTGTCTCTGCTGTCTGTCTATGCTTCTTCTTCTCTCTCAACTGAGAAGTCCTATTTATATTTCGCACTATATACCCGTTTTTTTCTTTATTAATAATTAATTTTTATTATATTTGTTTTGCATTTTCTTATTTTTGTTAATTAATAATAATAATAGGCTAATGAGCACATCCCTACATAATTTTGATTTAATTACAAATCGCACCCGAATTTTTATATTTCAAAATTAGCTACTAAAGATTTTAATTTCCAAAAAAAAATAGTATATACATTTATATTTAAGATATGATAACATAAGTTCTTTTACGGGTATTTTAAGGAGTAACATCAGAATAATAATATCTGTATCATATTTATTTCACACTTAAAATAATTTATACAAGTAACGAATCAATCTGTAAAATATAAATCACCCGTTATTATTAATATAATTTTGATTCTATCTTTTAAAAAAAAATTAGTTGACAACCATCTTATATATTAAGAAAATATATATCACCGGCCTAGAATATATATATATATATTATATATAAATATTCCAATCAATTTGAAAGACATAATTGCACAGGGATATATATATGTATATATTCATTAAGCTAGTAATTAAGGAAACTAGGTTTGCATTGATCCATTGACAAAAAAAGGGTAAGAAAACTATAGGTTAATATATAGATACATATATTTTTATAAACGGCAATTTGTCTTTTCGGCTGGCAACTTTCGGCTAATGAGCCGGCGTCAGTTGACGGACGGACAAACCGAAACGACCGTTCATCGCGGGAAATCGGTGGCATTCCCGCCAAATCAGACGGCGGAGTGGGGCCCACAAACGGTGAGGGAAAGAGAGGTGGGCCCCGTCGAAGGATTCCGGGACTGCTGTCGTCCATTCATTGGCTGTCCTTGGACAGCTCAAAGGGTCGATATACGAATACGAAGAGGTCCGCCACGTGGATTGACAGCTAGGACGTTGGTCGTGGGCCAGCCAAGCCTTTTCTATATAATATTATATATTTGGATTTTTTTTTGCCAATAAGATATTTCTTATATTTTTTTTTATTTGGTGTGAAAATTCCCGCCTTTTCTCTTTGCTGGGTGCATTGCGTTTCTTGACCACGTGTATATATATATATATATATGCATTTTCAAACGGTTGGTGCCATGTCACTTCGAGACTATAATTGAGATATTCATAATATAAAGACAAATATATGCACGGATACGTGATATTTTTGTTCATTTTGATTTTAAAAAAACTAATAATTAACACTTTTTGATAGATACCGGTAAAGTGAGTTGGGTTCACGGGGCGGCATGGGGTTGAATCCCACTGTATACGTCACACTAAGGAGAGATTTAATTTTAACGCTCACGATCCGAAATTGCAAAAACAATTGTATATAACAAAAAAGAAAGTACCAAATATTGACAAAAAATAATGTCATCGTACTAAAAAGGCACAAATAAGTGTTGAAATATAAAGACTATACTACATATTGACTGTAAGGTTTTAAAACAGTTCCCGAGTTGCTTGTTTGAAATTTCACGTGATATTAAAACTTATAAGTTCAAAATTACGCTTCGATAAGTTAAAAAACTCAAATTTAATTAAAATTTTATGTGATGAATTTTTAAAAATATTACAAATCACATGTAAGGAGAAATGCTGTGGAGTATAACAATTATATACTAATAAACAGTTTTCTATAATCTTAGTGATTTAGAATATAATTAGTCTAAGTGATTCATCTAAAATTTCATATACATGTATCTTTCATGAACTAATTCATTAAGTGGTTGTAAATAATTGTATCAATTAAATAGCGTACCATATACTTTCTTGGCTAATGAAACTTTCGACGTGGCTTCATGTTCTGCAACACTTTTGTGTGGCTCTTATGTCATCACTTAATTTGCAGGAGAAATTCTTGTATACATCGGCTTCACCACGTGGCATTGACGTGTTGCTCCTTTAACCAATCAAATTGTGACATATGTCTTTGTCCACTCTCTCACTTGACACATGTCACGATTTGATTGGTTAACGGGGCAACACGTCAGCGCCACATGGTGAAGCCAATGTATACAAGAATTTCTCTAATTTGCAGTTATTGGTAACTCGTTTATTT
This sequence comes from Clarkia xantiana subsp. parviflora, assembly GCA_036873135.1. Lineage (NCBI taxonomy): Eukaryota > Viridiplantae > Streptophyta > Magnoliopsida > Myrtales > Onagraceae > Clarkia > Clarkia xantiana. The sequence goes on from JAPTYO010000009.1 coordinate 1,722,923, forward strand.
GTTGAGTGGTAAATTGATTTTGACAGTTTATGTTGGTTCTAACTTTATGAGTCTTCTTCGTTATGCAACTACATTATCATTAGTTGTAAATAATACTCTAGTCTATCATGTTACCTAATATTTAGACTCTTTTTTAATTATGATATGAGTTTTTTATTCAGATCTTACTAAATAACCAACACATGTATTATTCCATCAACGCAGTCCTACTTTCAGTAAATTTAGTAGAGTTAAGATTTTATATCACTAAACTTAGGGCTGGCAAATTCGTGCGGGTCGTGCGTGTTCGTGTCGTGTTCTGGGGGTCAGCCCAAACCCAGCCCAACCCGGCCCAACATGAAAAATCAGCATGAAAAATCTAGAATAAACTGAATAAAAAAATCTTTATAAAATTTTAAAATTATCGTGCTATCGTGTCGTGCCGTGTCATCAATATCAAACCCAAACCCGTAATTTTCGTGTAGTGTTCGTGTCGGCCCATCGTACCGAGCCCAAATTGCCAGCCTTAACTAAACTCAGTTTTACTCGCATTCTTATATGTCTGACGTGGTAAGTTAGTCAGACGAGACTCGAGAGATTTCAAACAATTGACTACCATATCAGATCACATAGGAATAAACGTTCAAGGATTGTCCTCTAATAACTAATTATATAAGATTCCTCATGGAATAAAAAAAAATACTATTTATATTCATCCCACTAAATTGTCCATTGATTTTTTATAATAATAATAGTGTAATTATCTAATTAATTAATGGTATAAGCGGTTTAACTTTAAGCTAGGGTTTGGGATTGTTCGAAGAGCAATACACAGATGCGCCGCAAATCTGCGTATCTTTCCGCAGACACAGTCGAGGCATGTTTTCCTCTAACGTGAGTACGTGACTAAACATGTCGGATATTATATTATTCAATTAATTAATTAATTAACAGAGTATAAAATCATAATATATTACATATATCCATGAGATATTAATGGATCTTATAACTTGTATTGCTACGTTACTTGCATGCACGTAGTTTAAAATAACGCGTCATACAGTCCACGAGTGACTAGCGATTTTTTTTTCTTTTCTCATGGGTGTCCTATCCACGACATAATTGATTAATTTTTAAAATAATTTTCAATTGCACCAGGTTAGTCTGTAAGAAATAAACCGTTATTCATAAATATTTTTTCATTTTTAGAGATTCGATGAAATTTAAATTAAAACTTCGTCTGCCTAATAAAATGAAACGAGAACCGATTTGCATTATATTTTAGGGTTAATAACTAAAAAACTGTCCAAGGTTTACCCTATGTTAAAATTAGGTGTCTGAAGTTTGAAATGTTAAAATGGACTGTCCCAAGTTTCATTTTTGTTGAAATTTGGTGTCTCGGTGTGATTACTTTTTAGAGAAGTCAATTCTGACGAAACCGTCTGTCAAATTCGAGCTCTCATACACACTCCCTTCTCGTCATCTCGACGAAACCGTCACCTAAAACGTTGGTCACATCCGGACAAGTAAATCTCGCTCTATTGTCATTGGAAAATGGCTTCACGCCACACATCTAGAAACTTTTTTTTTTTAATATTCAATTTTTATGGGAACTTTGACGATTTTGTAAAAAGTAAAGAGTGATGGATTATGAGTGTGTTGATGAAAATGATTGAATGGAGATGAAAAGACGCACAGAGACACCAAATTTCAACAAAAATGAAACTTGGGACAATACATTTCAAACTTCAGACACCTAATTTTAACATACGGTAAACATTTGACATTTTTTTAGTTAATAAATATTTATCCTTATTACATTAATATAAAAGGACTCTTTAATAATCATTCTCTAGGGGATTTGTAAAGATCTCCGTATATAGTATTACAATAATATGATGTTTATATTAAATTAATTAATTAAAATAAAAGTAGAGGAAATGATTTATATAATGTTATTTAATGATGTAATTTTATTAGTTTTTGTAGCTTTTAAATTGTCAATCATGTCACTTATAAAAATAATATCAATTTAAATACATAAAATTAATTTTAAAATCATGTCACTTATACTTTCATGTATTGAGGGGGCAAAATCTAACTAAAATATTCGTTAATTTTTAATAAATGAAGTTAAGTTGTTGCTTAAACATGGAGAAGATAAAGTTGGAGTAGATTGAATATTATTAGGGGACAGTATTTAAATTTTTCTCAGGAATCATGCACGTATGTTTGTGATTATTATTATTTAAAAAATGTCATATATATTAAAATAGCTACAATATGCTGCGGCACGTCCATTTAATTTGGACCTCCAATCTTATTTAAAAACTAATATAATATAATTGCCACTTCAAATAGATACTTTTGGACAAAAAAAATACACGAATATAACATAAATGGAAAAGAAGGGGAAAAAAAAACGTAGATAGAAAATATAATAATTAATAATCAATATCTAAAAGAAGATAAAAACAAAATATAAAAAGTAAATGTCGATGTCAAGAGAGATCCGATCGGATCATAATAACCTGTGGGAGGGGGACTATAGCAGCACATGCAGTGATTAAATACATGCATGAATTTAAATCGATTTTTGACTAAAATGCACTCGTTTGTAAATATAATTGAATTTATATATATATATATGTATATAAATAGAATGAATTGAATTTTAGAAAAAAAAAATTAATCAAATCTCAGTCATTACATAAACCTTTTAATAAGCTTAATAAATGAAAATAATCGATCTAGCTGAAAAAAAAAAAAGAAGAAGGTTAAAGAGTGTTATATATTTGGTCAATATTGACTTTTGATACAATATATTTTTTTATAAGCTTTTGTACTATGTGTTTGTATTTTGTAAACTTTTAGTGCATTCGTTAGCAACTGTCAAGTTTGACCGTTAGTTATTTTTCTCAATTCTGTCTATTAACTGTCAAATTTGACAGTTGACTAACGGATGAACCAAAAGTCTACAAAATACAAACATATGACACCAAAAGCCTATGAAAAGAAACATATGACACCAAATCCAACATTAGTAAAAAATATAACACCAAAATACTTTCTTTTTTTTTTTTTTTTGTCTTTCGTAGAGTTGTAGAATCTAGGGGGTGCTCATCAGGAGGGTAGCACTGTAGCATGCTTACTCAAACTTAGACAATTTTTACGTGCAATTAGCACTGAGTCAGCTACTAAAGTGTAAAATTTTAATTATGAATATATATTTTTTTTAATTTTCAAAATCTCTTTGTATTTAAATTTATGACATCTTAATTAACTGATGAAATGCCGAATTATTACACTATATTTTACGATTTATACTTTACAGTCAACTGCAATTTAATCCAACATTAAGTATAAAAAAAGAAAAAAAAATTGTGATGTTCCATATTAAGAAGGTGTAATGTGATCTTAGTGGGAACCACGTTTGCTTCCTTCTTTTGACTTTATAGTTTCCTAATTGTGGGGTTACCCCTTTTGAAAGGGTAACTCTATCAACTCATAGAAGGTTTCCCATCCTTATTTTTAATGAATATCTTAGTTTACTTAAACAAAGTGTGGCATTAGATATGCTCTTACATATCATTATATTCCTTGAACATAAACACTTATCAATTAATACTACAATTATTAGTGACGAAACCACATACAGTTGAGGGTTTCGTAACGTAAGATCTGACAACTTCATTTTTTTTATTACAGAAGATTTTACATTTAAGCGACAAAAAAATAGTATATACACATTCTGATATCATATTAAGAACAAAACACGCAAATAAACTAATTTTATCATAATTTTTTTTTACCACGTAAATATTCAACCTTTTATCATAAAATTGAATGATGATATTTAGTTACATAAGCTACAATAAATTGACGGAAAAGTGACATGATATCTGGTCTTGGTATTCTTCATAGATCACCATTATTCAAAGTAAAAGTAAAAAAAAAAACTAAAATCTAATATTGTGCAATATATATAACTAGGAAATTGAGCCCAAAAAGATAGGAAGTTTATGATAGGAAGTTAGGCCCGAATAAATGGGCCTCTAATATTAGGAAATTGAGCCCAAAAATATTATATTCAAATAATATAACTATATTAATAGTATTAATTTTTTTAGTACATTTTAAAACTCTGAATTGTCGATTTTACCACGTGACCAAGAGTTGAACAAAGAAGTGTAAAAAAATTGATTTTGAATTTCAGAACCATCAATTTTATTACGTGTATAGTAATCTTATTTAATTGAATAGAATTATATTTCTTTATATATATATATAGTTTCATATCAATATATATATATAAAAACACAATATATATATAAAATAATAATAATATAAAGTTGAGGAAAAATAGTAAAATACTCGCGCTGTCCCCAAGCTTTACCTAAATTTCCCGGGAAAATATTTTCCCGGTAAATTAACCTCTACCAAATCTACTGTATAATCTCCTCTCTGAGGTGAGCTATCATGGCGGATCCAACAACACCGCCGCCGCCACCGCCACGACCCGCCGGACAGCCGCTTCTCAATCTGCCTCCGACAATGTCCGTCGAAGCCCTCAATTCCGACCACGTCAATCGCATGATCAATTCCGCCCACTCCCCCTCGCCGTCGCGGACAATCTGCTCCGACCGGTTCATCCCGAGCCGATCTTCGTCCAAATTCGCCCTTTTCAACCTCCCCCCGTCTCCCAAAGTGTCGTCGTCGACTCCCGACGGCAAGGACGAAATTGCGTCGTCGTCGTCCTCCGCGTACACGGCGATGCTCCGGGCGGCGCTGTTTGGGCCAGACACGCCGGACAGGAAGGATGTGCCGGGGGTATCTAAGAATATATTCCGGTTCAAGACGGAGACGAAGCGGTCGCTGCAGTCGCTGTCGCCGTTTGGGTTCGAGGAGGCTGATACGGCGGTTATGGCTAGTCCCGTGAAGGCGCCGCGGAAGGTTCTACGGTCTCCTTACAAGGTAAAGTTTGATACTTTGATCAATTGTTTGGTTCTAAGCTGAGTATGTGAGCTCACTCTATTGATTCAGTACTAATTTTACTCAGTTCTGTGCAATTGACTGGTAGTCCCACTCTGAAGGAAGATAGCTTTGGTAATTTGATGTGTGTGTATCCAGTTTCTTGTAATGGTTATGTAGTAGGCCTAGTTTGGAAACAGCTGTTCTTTTGATCCATCCAAGTTTCTTGTTTATCAGCTTGCTTAGTATTTTCATGTTTTTAAGTACCTAAAAACAGTCCCAACTATAGTTTATGTTGCTAATCACTGTCTCAGATTTTAAATGTTTATATTCAGTGTTTCAACTATCGGATTTGATGCATTCCATTTGTTTCGACTAATTTTCAAGTTAAAATTGGCGATTTAAGCAATCAAAAGCATATTTCTTTTAACTTTTCCAAAGTATCACATTTGTTGCTGATGGATTAGGCTTGTTTGATACTTAAAAACATGTTTTTTATTTCGTCAAGAAGAAGTGAAAATCGATCAATCTGATAGTTGAGACACCGAATATCAACATTTTAAATCTGGGACAACGATTATCAACATGACCAATAGTTGAGATTGTTTTTAGGTTCTTAACCCATCTACATGTCAGATCCCTTTACAGAAAAAAGATTGAACATTCAGGATTTTGTCATTCTTTTGTCAAAAAGTTGAGAACTTGTTGCTTTGCATATCATGATTCTTGGTTTTTGTTTCAGGTTCTTGATGCACCTGCACTGCAAGATGATTTCTACTTGAACCTAGTGGATTGGTCTTCACATAATGTGCTTGCTGTGGGATTGGGCAATTGTGTGTACCTATGGAATGCTTGTAGTAGTAAGGTAGTAGCCTCTTATATTAATATGTATATGCTCTTCTTACATTATTCTTGATAGATCTTTATCATAGCTACGGGTAACGGGTTTTGTGTTTGCTATTTTCTCTGCAGGTGACTAAGTTATGTGACTTAGGTATTGATGATAGTGTTTGTTCAGTCGGGTGGGCTCAGCGAGGAACACAACTAGCTGTTGGAACTAGCAATGGTAAAGTACAGGTACTATATTCAAATTGGCAATTCGGGTTCCCAATTATTATGTAGGTGAAGCTGTTTGAGAGACGATTTAGCAGTTTATTAGATCTAGCAATAATATTCTAGTATATACAAACTTAACTGTTTATTGTTCGTAAAACTATGAAAGAAAATGTGGAACCCATCATTATTTTGTTCTTTGATAGGTCTCTTGATTTCTGTTAACAAATAGAAAAACAGTCTCAAATATGGGCCATGTTGCTAATCGCTGCCCCAGATGTAAAATGTTGATATTCAGTGTTCAAACTATCAGATTTGTTGCTTTCCAATTTTTTCGACTGATTTTTTGCGTTAAAATTGACGTTTTAAGCAACAAAAATATGTTTTTTCCACTTTTTCGAAGCAATCGATTTGTTGTTTATGCTTTAGGCTTATTAGGTGCTTAAAAATATTTTTTTTCCCATCAATTTTAAGAGAAAAAATGTGGAAATCAACTATTCTAGTAGTCGAGACACTGAATATCAACATTTTAAATCTGGAACAGCGATTAGCAACATGACATATAATTTAGACTGTTTTTAGGTTCTTAACCCTTCCTGTTAACAAATAGCTTAATTTTCTGCCTCCGACCTTTTGCAGATATGGGATGCAGCTCGGTGCAAGAATGTAAGAACTATGGAGGGGCATCGATTAAGAGTCGGTTCCTTAGCTTGGAGCTCATCGCTCTTGTCTACTGGTAGCCGTGACAAGAGTATACTCCAGAGAGATATGAGAACACCAGATGATTTCGTGAGTAAACTGTCTGGACATAAATCAGAGGTAAAAATTCAATCTTTTCTTTGTATGGTCTCAATACGCTTCAATGATAATGGATTCGTTGACCAAATTCATGATCTTCAAGCGTAATTTTGTTCGTTTTCCAGGTTTGTGGACTCAAATGGTCTTATGACAATCGAGAACTTGCTTCAGGTGGAAATGATAACAAAGTATGTTCTCTTCTTTGATTTGTTGAAACAATGGTTAAGAACGTCCCAACTATAGGCTGTGTTGCTAATTGCTATCCCGGATTTAAAATGTTGATATTCGGTGTCTCATCTATCAAATTTGTTGTTTTTCACTTTTTTTTTACTGATTTTAGCGTTTAAATTGATGTTTAAAGCAACAAAAATACATTTTTTCTTCACTTTTTCGAAGTATCGGATTTGTTGCTTATGGTTTAAGCTTATTTAACGCTTAAAAAACGTGTTTTTATTCGGTCAATAATAGGAAAAAAAATAAAAATTAACAAATATGATAGTGTTAATACATAAATTTGGGATAGCGATTAGCAGCATGACTTATAATTGATACTGTTTTTAGGTTCTTAACCCTAATTTTGATCTCAACACCTTCTTGATCACTAAAATTACCTAAAAATGCAGCTTTTTGTCTGGAATCAACATTCGACCCAACCCGTTTTAAAATACTGCGAACACACCGCAGCAGTTAAAGCAATTGCCTGGTCACCGCATATCCGTGGACTTCTTGCATCTGGTGGCGGCACTGCCGACCGTTGCATTCGGTTCTGGAATACAACAACAAATTCACATCTCAGCTGCATCGATACCGGCAGCCAAGTAATTCCCATTTCCTAAATTCAACAAATTCATCTGTTTTATTGAATTGTTCGAGCTGATGATGATGTTTTCCGGGTTTATTTCTATTTTGCAGGTCTGCAATCTTGTATGGTCTAAGAATGTCAATGAACTCGTAAGCACACACGGGTACTCTCAGAATCAAATCATAGTTTGGAGATATCCAACAATGTCCAAGGTAAATAAAATACCGGTTCTTGCCGTTTTTCGAGACAAAAAGAAACTTGGGACAGTCAATTTTAACATTTTAAACATTAGACACCTAATTTTAATATAGGGTAAACTTTGGACTGTTTTTTAGTTATTAACCCTAAATAAAATACCGGATCTTGCCATTTTTCGAGGCAAAACGAAATCTTTTCACCTTTTTGTCGCGTAATAATCTCAGTTTTGTTGAATGCAGCTTGCAACACTCACAGGACACACTTTTAGAGTTCTTTATCTTGCCATTTCACCTGATGGACAGGTAAGTTCCATTCCATAGCTCAAAATGAAACCTTTCCGATGTTACGAAAAGTAGAAAGCTTTTGGTGATCACGGTTTTCATACGTGGCTCGTTTTTCTTCAGACGATTGTGACTGGAGCAGGCGACGAAACGCTTAGATTTTGGAACGTATTTCCGTCTCCTAAATCTCAGGTAGACATCTTTTCTTTGGAAACAACTCGAACGTAATGTTGCACCAGTTTAAACTGATTTAACCAAAGTTCAACCTAACTACGCATCTGCGACATTTTACGTAAGCTCTTGATACACATGTTTTTTTTTTCCTTATCGATCTTCTTTTCTGCAGAACAACGAGAGCAAGATTGGAGCTTTTTCGCTCGGAAGAACGGTAATTCGTTGATTTATACTCGAGAAACTTGGTTGGTTTTACACGACACGTAAAAATCGAAGCTTTCGACCGAGAATGATGATTATTATTCTGCTCTTGAGAGCAAACAGAGATGATTCTCAAGAGGTTTCAGATGTGCAAAAAGGAAACACATTACCACTTGAAGATCATAGCATTTTATTTTATATACTTACCTTTTGTGTATATTGTGGTTCTAGTTGGCTTCTACATTATTCTATGTAAATATAACTCTCAAGAGAAATGATAGAGTCATTACTAGATAATTAATTACTCTGTAAGTAATTTTACTATTTTATAGCAATTTTCCAATTTTTTTAATCACATGCAAGTTGTGATCAACTATGTTCAAATTTGAAAGAATATTTAACATGGCTAATATTTGTCCACAAACAAAATCAACCTCACTATCAAATTATCTAAAAAACTTTAGTTAACAACTTATAAGCTAGAAATTTGATTATTAGCATAATAAAATGTAATTTGGGCCAAGGAAAAAAAAAATATACTACAAAACATAGGAGTTAATTAACTTACCATAATGTGGTCTTGGCCACTATTTTGTACTATTTATCTCTTCCATTGGGATCAAATTTCATATAATTGACAGTTCATTTTTTACATAAATTAACCGCATGATTAACCGTGCCAACCTTTCAGATATGAATATAGTTTCGACCGTATCAAATCTTTGTAAACTACTTCTCCTTCGAGAGAAGCTGAGTTTTTCTTCGGCGCTCCTAACGAGTGCTAGTCCTCGTATAATCCTCGTGTAGGGATGCATTGGTACCCTGGTCTTTGGCGTCGTTGTTTACCGTGAAGGAATCTCTACCATCTCCGACTCCCTCAAGTGGTTTTTATTGTTGTTAATTGAATTGTCTGTAATTTTATCGTATTTGGCGACCTTTCTGCTATCACTTATCACGAAGGCGTGTTGTTAGCTAGTTCTTCTTTGAATGACTCTCAATTTTTCTTCATGGTGTTGATCGTTTCGCTAAATCAGATATGTCCCTCCTCACCAAGCTACTATCGTTTATTTGATGTTTTTTTAATTTCCTAAGTTGGTTGTGTTATTTGCTTTGGTTATTAGTGATTGTTTGGATGTGTCATCCTTTGTTGTTTTGTATTTCCCTAAGCTAATAATTACACTATTTGTACGAGCATTTAGATTCATTCAAAGATACAACAATAACTCTTTTCCCCTTTATTTCTGTAATCGATGTGGTTTCTAATAATATCAGTCTTTTCCGAAAAAAAAAAAACTTACCATAATATAAAAATAAAAAATAAATAAAATCAAACTTATATTTCTAAGTCTAGAGTTTTTTAAAAATTGCCCTAAAGCTCAAACATCTGTTGATTGAGTGCAATGTATCTCCATCTTTCCTTCTCTACAAAATCTGCATCCAAGAACCTTGACACAAAGCTCCATACCCTATACACATCTTCAAAATTTGTCAAGAACCCTAATGCAACACTTACCACACACATTTTGCTCTCTTTCCTTTTCCTAATCTCCATTCCTCGAAACTCGACCGCCTTCTCATCCTCCCGAGCCGCGTGGTCGGGGACCCACATGTTCTTTACGAACCCGTAGCTCAACGAGATCCCCATCCGGTCCGCTAGTTTTTGTACTAGCGGCGGTTCGACCCTCTCCCCTTTCCAGTCGAACACGTTGAACGCCACTGCATGAGCCCGTTCAAATGTCACGTGCGGTCCGTAGATTTGAACTAGCGGGATCTGATTCGCTGAGTCGGGATGTTCTAGTCTTAGTAGCGCATTGACGAGCCAATTGATTAGGTACCTAGAAAAAACATCAATACATTTTACGTGAAAATGACCCATTTAGCTTCTCGTAACGTTAAAAATGAGTGAACTAGAAATGTAAATAAATATTTCATTTCTGAAAGACGCTGCGTAAAATATTGTGACGCTTTACAATAGTGTCATAAACTCTTAAAAATACGACGTTTGTTAACGTCAGCAGTGACTGCAAAAGTAATACCTTATGCTAGAGCGACTGAACCCGAATCTAATAACTTCAATAAATAGTACATTCCTCTAGTATTGATCTATACTAACCCTAGAACCAATTGATTAGGTACCTAGAAAAATATCAATAATACATTACATGAAATATGACCCATTTAGCAACTGACTTTTCGTGTCGCGAAAAGTTGTCGCCCTATAACTAGCAACCCAAATAAATATTTCATTTCTGTGTGTCGCCATGTAAAATATTGTGACGTTTTGCAATAGCGTCATAAAACTCTTAAAAGATACAACACTTGCTTGCGTCAGCATAGCGATTGAACCCGAATTTAACAACTTCAATTATAGTACCTTCCTCTAGTATTGATCAATACTAGCCCTAACGTATCCGCGTGGTCTAACCCGCTAAACTCGATATTCGAGTTCAACGTTGTTTCGACCTGTACAATTTCAGACGAAGAAAGCGCTCCGGAGTCTTCCGATTCGTCAAATCCCGACGATGAAGAGTGATGGTGTAGGCTTACAATGCCGATCGACGGAGCACCCGAGTCTTGCAGTAGGACCGAGGCGGAGGATCGTTTCACGAACAAGCAAGCGAAGCCGCTCGGGTTGTTTCCGAAGACCTTGTAGAAGGTGCAAATGAGGAAATCTGGTTTGAACAAGGACAGGCCTAATGTTTCCATGTCCTTTGGTCCTAAAGCACATGCATCAAGAAGAACATGCCATCCTGTTTGTTTGAGGAATAATCAAAAACCCGATAATCGCGACGAAAATACGTATCGATCGATCGTTAGTCGTCGAATGTGTGTACCTTTCTCTTGTGCCAAACCCATCCAAGAGTAGGAGTATCTTGATCCAGTTAGTCTTGATTGGAGAGGAAATACAAAGAGGCCTTGGTTCTTCTTCTTTGTCTTACCTATTAGATACATTACAAATGCTATTAACTCGTTTTTACGACTCTGGACGCGTATTAACTCGTATTTTTACGACTGTACACGCGTTTCTACCTGTTTTTATGCAGAAAACGACTACAATTACGTGTTTTAACTCGTTTTTAAGGTAAAGACGTAAAAACAAGACGTTTATGCGACCTAAAAACGATTTTGCATGCGTTTCTACTTGTTTTTTACGCAGAAAATGACTATAATTGCGTGTTTTAACTCGTTTTTAAAGGTAAATACACCTAAAAACGAGTTTTTAACTACATAGAACCGTAAGTAAACAAATTGCGATATGAGTTTATTCAAGAAAAGAGACATTACCCATTACCATCTTCATTAGCTTTGTTGATCTGATCCTAAGTTTCGGCCACGAAAACTCGGCCGATTTCACTCGCGCGCCGTTCTTCTTCGCCGCATCGTTCATAAGCTCCATCGCCTCGCTTTCATGGTCGTAAACCGACAGAAGCTTCTTATTCGATCGAAACGGATAAGACTCCGCTAATAGCTTAAAAGCCGACGACTGGCTCGACGTAAATACCACCGCATAATCGTCTTCACTCATGTTCATAAACGCCGTGACTCGTTTCCTAACCTTCGACTCGAACCCCGATTCCGCGCCGCCATACGCAACGAAATCTCCCAAGTTCACCGATTTATGCACCGTCTCGAAAAAAGGCGAACTCTTTGAAGGATGATTGGACGACGATGGAGCTGACGCGTCACCGTACGAGAATAGACCGTGTCCGATGTAGTCGAGACAGACGTGGTTGGTCGAAGCGAGATGGCGGTAGTGTCCGGATCGAATAATGTCGGCCTCGTTCGTTTCGACGAACTGCGGGTACGCTCCGGTGAATAAGGCGAAAGATTCGTCGACTGAAGGGAGAGACTCGTGGTTAGTGAAAGGGTAAGTCCGGTGAAGAGACAACGCGATCGAGTTCGCAAACTCCGACCGGAACGAGGAATTCCGGTCGGACTGTGGATGGGACGAGTCGGAGCTGCCGTGGAACGGCGAGCAGCCATGGAAACACGCTTCCGATGCTTCTCGGATGCACGGCGAGTCCATCGTCAGTGAAAAACCGCCGGAAATACTTTTAGCGACGAAAAACCACCGGAAATACTTTTAGCGACGGAAAACCGCTCCGAGTTTCTTCCGTTTATGAAGTTTCCGATTCCGGCGAAAGCTTTTCCGGCGAAGATATGGATATTAGGAGCAAGCTGCATTATTACAATGACTGTGTGGCATGAAGTAAGTGGCTATGGCGATTTGCGATAAGGGGAATAATGAAGAACAGATGGGAGATGAAAAGAGACAAGAAGAAAAGGTTGTTGGATTTCTGGGAGTGGACGGCACTATCCATGCAAATTGCAGGCTTGAAGAAGTTTCTCCGTTCATGTCTCCATCGCCGGAGCCACCATTGACCAAAATGTTGGTGAGTTGACTTAAACAATAATTACTCTAAATCGTTCTCGCTACGTAACGTTTGAACTATCTTCTTTTCGGTTATGAATTTTTTTCGACCGGATTTACTGAACAATCAGTGCATGTATTGACTACTGTTTATTAACAGTTTAATTCGTTAAATTTAGTTTTACTTAATTCCTCGTATGTTAATAGTGGCTCATGTGGGATATGATATTTTAATCACGTCAGTGAAAGGTGACTCGGGCTCTCTCTTGCTCACGTTCTGAAGTTTTTTCCGATCAGACTTAAGTGAACAACCGGCGCATGCACTGGTCACAATAGCCGCCTATAATCCGTTAAGCTCAGTCATATTCGCCTCCTTATATGTTTAATGCAGTATGTATGTCAGAGTGTCTGATATTATAATCACGTCACCACAAAATCAAATATTATAATCACGTCCGCGATCTTTGAAATTTTAATAACATCACCGATGTGATGACTCTGAGAAATTTTAAATATGGGATTTCAGAGTCAAACCACGTAGCATCCACACATAAGAAATTATATTTCTAAGGTTTGACAAAATTAAAACAACAAAAATGCTATATTAACAACAATATTTGTAAGTTTTTTTTGGTAAAGAATACTTATGAGTTGAATAAGACTAAATGGATAGAGTTTTGCTTGAATAAGACTACTACTAGAGACCTATATGTAGTATATATTTTTATGCTTATATTTGTTTTATAAGTATATATACATAATAATGCCACATCTCGGTGAGAAATTAGATGGATGTTTAAGTTTAACGATGAAAAGTTTAATTTTTAACAAGTAACTATTTTATTTAATTACTTATCAATGCCTCACCAAATATATATTATATATATAAATTATATAAATATATTATATATATATACGGTGGAATGATGGGCTCATTAATTAAGTTGACCCATACGTAGGAAATGAAATTGGTCTAAGTTGTCATTTTCATCATTTACGTTCCACATAATAATAATAATAATAATAATAATAATAATAATAATAATAATAATAATAATAAAAGGAATAATCATGATAGGAACCGTACACTTAATGTATGTTTGTTTTAATCGTGAACATAAAGTTGCTACGTGTGCATGATAACCAGTCACAATAGCATAATTAATTATTATGCAAGTTGAAGTTGACGTATATTACATTTTGGAATTGTATCACTTTATTTCATTACTTATTAGCCAATTTACATCCTAACATTTGACCCGTATTGTAAAATGATATTTTAAGTGTAAAACTCTTCAATATTTGATCAAAAGTGCACACTCTTTTAAAAATCGACGTTAAAGACTATTATTTAGTAAGTATTATCAATCATGTCACCAATAATAATAATAATATGCATCACAATAAATTCTTCATTTCGTCACAAAATTACATTAAAATTAGTTCGATATTATTAATAATACTAATATCAAGCTAGTTGGAATTTTCTTGTGCAAGTCTCTCGTTCAACATACGAACACCCATGTATCTTCCAAGCATCATGACCGTAGCTTGCGGGTTAGTCCCCGGCGAGTAATTAAACGTCGACCCGTCGATAACCCGAAGTGCGTCCAACCCGAGCACCTTATAATCCCGATCCACGACCCGCCCGACTTGGCACCCGCCATGGTAATGCCAGATCGTCATCACCGAGTCCTTACAGTACTGCTCCACCGACGTCGTGGAGTTAGCGTGTTTCGGCAACAAATTCACCGGTGCGCCCAGAGTCATGTTAAGCAACTCCTGTTATTAGGGAATAAATATATTATGATTCATAATATAACTTAATCAGAAGATAATGAAATATATTTATTTCCTAATACCTGCATAGAGAAGTAATTGTAGGTGAAGTTCACGAACGATTGGGACTCGATGATCCTCTCGATCGTCGAGATGCCTTGAACGCATCTTTGGAGGTCCTCTGGGTGTTGGAAGTAGTTGAATGTGACCGACGGGTTGTCGTTAGGGCTTCGGGTGCGGAGCTCGAGGTGGCCGGTTGATATCGGGCCCATGATTTTCTCGAGGATGAAGCCGCCACGGAAGGCCGCATCGTCTAGGGTTTTCATGGACTCCATGGCCTTGGCGATGGCTTCTGGCGTCCTTTCTTTTGGCGGCACAGTCGACAGCTGCCCAATCTGTGTATTTTTAGGTAGTTTATATATATATATCAGTTTGTGTCGCGTAATATATTCTAACAGTATAAACAGACACTTTTTGTCGGTATATACATATATTAATCACTAAAAGCCTCTAATTTCGTCTCTAAAAGTCTACATCGTCATTAAAAGTCTCTCATCTCCGTTACTAAAAGTATCTTTAGTCACTAGAAGTCTCTATCCGTCACTAAAAGTCTGTTTCCGTTACTAAAAGTCTCTCATTTGCATAGAAATTTCCAAACCATATGTACATGAAATGGTAACATCACCTTAGGAGAGAACATGCCATAGTCCCTCGGAGAGTTGCCGTTGGCGAAGTCCTCGCCGCTAGCAGCTTCGATATAGCTTCCGAACTGCGTAATCCCGACGACCTGAATAAGCGACACCTCAACCGGGCTTGGGGAAGGTACGTAAATCGCATTCATGGGGTTGTCAGACATGCCCTGGCCAACCATAGGTTGGTCTAGGACAACCGTTATGTTGTGTTCCGCTAGGTGCGCCGCGGGACCCACGCCGCTCAGCATTAGCAGTTGCGGGCTACCTAATGCTCCTGCCGAAACGATGATCTCATTCATCGAACCGGGCCTTAGGTAGGCTCGGTGGTTAACCCCGTTTGCATCCCTGAAGACCACTCCGTGCGCAATTGGCCTCGGATACCCTATAAAATAATCGCCGATTTATACGTTATAACTGTGAAATTTCAGACATACTAGTTGACCGACTATGCTGATTTAACATTTAATTTAAATAATTTTTCGAATATTATGCGGGAATTTAGTATAATCGTACCGTTAATGCCGAACAATATTCGGTGCACGGGAGCGTATAGAAGGACGGTGACTCCAGTGGGATTCGCATACTGTAAGAGATCGGCAGCCGTGTGTCTCTGGCCCGACTGATCAAAGATCGAACCGCCGACTTTGGTGCCGTAAATGTGATCGTAGGTGAACCCATTGTACGGTCCGATCCCGACCTCCAATAAACCGTCCCTGACGGCCGACTGCCACTGACGCATCGGCGGCTGAAACGCTACTTTGTTCTCCACCCACTCATACGACTCGTTCACCAATCGCCCCTCCCAACCCACCTCACTAAATTTTTAAAAACATGAACTATAAAGTTAAAAATGAAATTTATAGGGTACTCGAAACTAGTATGGAACCGTTCCGGTTTGGATCTGAACCGGATCAGAAATGTTTTAAACTGTTTCGGTTCATGGTGTGGATCGATTTGTTTCTTCGGTTTATTCTAAAAGAACTGTTTTGTTTGGAAACGGTTCAAAAAATGCTTTGTAAAAAAAATCTAGTTCGGTTCCGAACCGGCCGGGACCATTTTAGTGAAGTTTTGCACTAAATTAAAGAAAAAAATAGTCCAAAATCAGTTTCTATCCAGTTCTATACCATTTCCGCTTAAGTATACTTACGGTTGTTGATACTGGTTTATTCTTTGTAGACTTGGTCTGTTTGGAATCGACGGAACTAGACCAGTTCCAAATGGAACTATTCCATACAAGTTCCGGTCTGATTCCAGATAGGTTCCGGTCCGGTTCCGGACAAAATTTGATCCGGTTTGGCCGATTTTAATACCAACCCTACTTGGAATCGGTTCTGGACCGGTTCAGAGAGAATAAAAAAACAGTTATGGTTCTTTTTCGAGCCGGCATTGACCATTTTTTAATGAATGTTTGCACTAAATTGATAAAAATAAAAAAATCAGTTCAAAACCGATTCCAATCCAATGCAGAACCAGTTCCGCAGAAGTACTTCTTTGTAAACCTGATTTGTTTTGAACCGATCCGGTTTCAAACCAGTTCCGTCAGAACCGATTTTAATACCAAACCCTACTCGGAACCGTTAACCCGTAGTTTTCACGTACCTCACGTAGTACGGAGCCGCACGCGTGTAAAACCCGGCATTGAGACAACTTCCACCACCCAAGACACGCGCACGCGCGTTGATGACACCGTCCTCGGAGATAAACCGTTGAGAAGGCGACGACTGGGAAGTGTCGGCAAGCGGGGCCCCGAATAGCGCCAAGTCGGAGATGTTCGGGTTTCCGTACGGCGACCCACCCCGTTCGAGAAGTAGCACCGAGAAGTTCTGCGAAAGAGTAGCCGCTAGAGGACACCCCGCCGTGCCGCCACCTACGATGATGTAATCGTAGTACGACACGGGAGGCGCTGACGTGGCGTCACGGACGAACGAGTATTCGTAGTTATTGTCGGCGCGTGAGAGTAGAAACCCTAGAAACGTCGCCGCTGCAGTGATGAGGAATGTGGCTCGACAATAGTAAGCCATGGTTTGCATGTATGATGATGTTTCTGATGTTCAATTGTGTCTTGTTTGGTGTTTATATATATATATGTATATGACGTATATATATATATGTATATATTGTGACGTGGATTTAGAGAAGCTAGCAATGTGGACGGGTTGGGTGCAAAGATCTCCTTCGTGGGTTTTTTCGGGTGTATGAAATGTGTGTAAGAGAATATCTCTATAAATGCAAAGGTGATAAAGTAAACTACCTCGTCCATTAATGTCGTGTAGGGTTATATTATGATTATAACTATATATATATATATATTTGCCAAAGATTATAAACTTTATATAAATATTCTATTTTGTTGGGTTGGATTAAAATGTAGTCGACTGTAAATGTATCGTTAGATCGAAGCGAGAAAACATCAGAATTCAAATGAGGGGAACTTAATCAGATCTTAGATGTTGCATAGATTTTGATATGTCTGATCTAACAACTGCAAATTCGACTGTATTTGCAGTTGATTGCATTTTAGCCAAACATTAATTTTCGAAGTGTCACATAAGTTATTAGAAGGAAGCACCCATAGCATGATTATTTCACAACTTAAATAATTTTAACTGGCATTGGGTCAATTTGTAAGGAAGCGGTTTGTCTAACATCATTTTAAAGTATTGATACTTTCATGCATTATTTTTGTTAATAAATTATTTTATTTATAGTTTAATTCTTCAATTTTAAGAGCATTATAGTATGTCTCTTATTAGTAATTATTTCATTTTTATTTTTGCCTCAGAATATTTGTTTTTTGTGTTTTTTTTTAAAAACTTTTATTTTTATTTTCTACAATGTAAACCTTAACATTTAAATTCAAAAAAATAATCTTAAAATTCAATTTATAACCATTGTGATTATTCAGTTTAATTTTACAATTTTTTGAGTAAAATTATAAATAAAATATTTGCAAAAATAAGTTTAAAGGATGGATACTTTCAAAGGATCCTAGCAAATCCCGGAAGGAAGTGGCTAGCTATTCTATGTATATTTAAGGAAAAATTACATTTTTAGTGTCTCAACTATCGGTCATTGACATTTTAGTACCTTAATTTTTTTTTTAAACTTTTAGACATCTCAACTATTCGAAGTGTGATTATTCAATGACGCATGACTCGATTCATCTGGTTAAAAGCTCGCAGTCCATGCTAGACATGATCACCTAGTATGAAAGATCATGTCTAGCAAAAATCTGGGCCAGTTCGAACCCTAGTTCACATTGATTGATCAAAACTCTAAACTGGGCAGGCTCAATTGGACATGCTAGATGGCTCGACTTGACCCGAACTTCTGCTAGTCATGATCTTCTAAACTAGATGATCAGGTCTAGCATGAATTAAGTTTAAGAACTATATTTTGTATTATATGATATTATATATATATATACATATATATATAAACTAAAAATTAGAATATGATGCATTTTAATTTTTTTCTCTTATTATTGTTCTTAAATTTTTCCGACATGCTCTTAAATATACTTCAACCAACTTCGATGACATATATAATTACGCATTTGATCCCCACGCGATTTATTGCTCTTTCACATCATATACCATTTAATTTGGAAGCTTGGCAAGTCATTAGTTAGTTATTAAATGGAAAAGGATACCTGAGCTAATAAACACAACTACTATATGTCCAACTCGGCCCAATGATTTAATGAGAAACAACCACTTTCAAAAGGGTAGCTCAGCTATAGTAATTTCCCTAATGCAATATGTGGAAAAAAGTGATACACTTATTGAATTATTATATATTCATTTAATTTTTATAAAGCATGATACCACACTAATATCATAGTTGGATTAATATCATAGTCGAATCCCTACTTAATGCAGTCAAGCTACTCGTGAGCTACTGAGATTAAGCTACTAGATCGGTTTGGTCAATATTTAAATTCAAATCGCTAAATTTCAAGTCAGCTCGTCAGCTCGAGTTGAGTTTTTATAGTACCGAGGCAGGTACGAATACGAATTCATTTATACTCAATTCGAGTGACTCGCGAAAATAATCTGAGTTTTTTTTTGGCCAAAATCATTTTCGAATCAAATTCGAACTTAACATAATATAATATATATATTCAATTCAAGTGAGTCAAAAGCCTATTCGAGTAGAGTTCGAGCTAAGATGCATCATTATGACTGAAATAAACAATTTTAAACTTGCTGAGCCGAATGGAGCTCACCGAAACGAATTCGAGCTCGAGTAAAATGAACATAATATAATATTATATATAATCCTATTCGAGTCGAGTTCGAGCTAAGATGCATCACTAAGATTGAAATAAACAATTTTAAACTTGCTGAGCTGAATGGAGCTCAAACTCATCGAGTATGACACCGAAACAAATTCAAGCTCGAGTAAAATGAGTCGATCTTGTCAGATACTCGGCTCAGTTACACCCCTACCTACCTACCACAATGGTAAGAACAATCTTATAATAACCACAGTAAAAGAACAGCAGTAAAAGAATGCAGAGAAACTATTGCAAGTTCCATTCATCAAGAAAATCACAGTTTGACAGAGAGGAAGCTGCTATTTGTGGTATTCTCCCTACACTACTACACCAGCAAATCCAAACTTCCATTCAAAAAAAAAAAAAAAAAAAAACTCACTCTACTTTCCGGGGCTTCGATTTTGAAGGCTTCGCGGGTTTTACGACGTAGCTAAGTAGAATCAGCGCTATCGGGATAACCGTCCAGATGTAGTACACACTCGCGTACGAGGAAATCGTCTCATGCAAGCTCAACACCTGCATCATCAATGAACAAACCAAAAAAAATTCAACTTTGGTTCATTTTCATGCCACATTATGTAGATTCGGGTCTATTTGATGAGTAATACTAACCATGAACCCGACGCATGAATAATTCAAGACCAAAACCGTGTAAGCGAAGTTTAAGAACACGAGGATGTTCTTGAGTAAAGACATCTTTGGTGGTACAGCTTGTTGCCATCTGTATATAACTGTATATGGTTTTAACAAGTTAGAAGAGTTGATGATGGTTAGTAATTTAGAAGTGGTTGATTAATAAGTTACCTTTTGAACCCGAGATCATCAAAGCAGACTGCACGAAGAAAATTAGGTATCCCGGGTACAGTCCCTGTATGAAATTCATGATTTTGTTACTAAGAACAAAAGGAAGAATATGATCCAAATTCTTATCTTGATTGAAGTTATAACAGCAGTAGCTAGCAGTTCTAATCTTTGATGTAATGAGAAAATGGCCAGTTGGTTCAATATAAAGCAACATGATATTATGGGAAGAGAATCAAGAACATGATAATGGCAATATAAAGGGTTAAGAACCTAAAAAAGTCATGTTACTAATCAATGTTGATATTTGGTGTCCTGACTATCAGATTTATTGCTTTTCACTTTTTTAGATTGGTTTTGGGGTTATAATTGGTGTTTAAACAACAAAAACATGTTGTTTTTCACTTTTCCGAAGTATCAGACTTGCTGTTCATGATTTAAGCTTATTTGATGCTTAAAAAACTTGTTTTTGTTTCGTCAATTTTAGGAGAACAAAGTGGAAATCAACCAATCTGATAGTTGAGACACCGAAAATCAACATTTCAAATCCGGGACAGAGATTAGCAACATGGTCTACAGTTGGGAGTGTTTCGAGATTCTTAAACCCCAATATAAATCATGGCAGCAGCAAAAAGTTGGCAACTTTTTCTGCATTATTAAGCAAAGCAGAAAATTTCACTTACATGCCAAATAGCGCTGACGGTCTGAGTAGCCAACAATTGGAAGAAACCAGGCTTCTTCCCCTTCTGGACAAGCCTCTCATAAACATCTGCAGCAAAACACAATTCATCAATTACAGGTTCCGAGAAAAATCCCCAGTATTAAGAGAAAGATACTGATTATCACTTAGAAAGTAAAAAAGAGATACGGATACTAACAATGACGGAGCCAAGTGCTGACTTGAATGTTCCACACTAATGGCAACTGAACTGAGCTCTTAGCAAATTCAACACCTAGAACATCAACATTTATGGCTCTATCCCACTTTGGCTTTGGTGGATTAGTTTCGGTCCAACCGCTGAAGCCAAGACCTGATATAATAATAGACGCCTCGGAAATCGACCAGATAAAGTAATACTTCCAGCGTGCTGTGAAACCGGACATGTATTGGTAACTTAATCGCTTCCAGAATCCCCATTCTTGGTATACTGGATCAGTAAACTGAGACAAGGGATAATGAGGTACTAGGTATAGGTACAAAGCCATGCAGAAAGCAGCTTGGATAATTGCTCGAAGAGTTGCTACATATGGAGAAGGTTTCGGTCCTTTCTCTGAAAAGCTCCATATCTGTTCATACAAGGTTTATTACCAACTTGATTGGAAATGGCGAAAGCATACGTAAAAATGATAAATTTGTTTTAAGATGATGAAAAAATAAATTTTTTTTACCCCTTTTCCTTCAGTCCACTCAAGATAATCTTTCATTTCATAAACAGGACCCGCAAAATGACTACCACAGCAGAGACAGTAGCCAAAGTATTCTATCAGTGAAGGTAACTTAATCAAACGATTCTTCTTCTGGGACTCGCTTAGAGCCTCTTCTGGCAATGCACCATCATTGTAGTTCATCGAACATGAGATGACTTTCAACGTTAACACCATTAAAGCTCCTAATCAAGAGAGTACAAAAAAAATAAGTTGAACATACAACAAAAATGTTGAACAGTTGGAGTTATCATACCAAGAGGGTGTACAGAGAGATTTAAAGGTATATGAAACTCAAAAGCTATACGGAAAATGTCAAACATAGGGCTACCCACTTTTACAAAAATCACAAGTTAGGATTATTTGATGTCAACTGCGTATAATGCACCAAAAGGAAATTGTGTGACTCACTGTTAGGAGTTGGAAACTTACTGGATTTACTATTGTCTTAAGACAGTAAGATCGAGCATAAATGAAGGCCAATGTCAGTTGACAGTTAAGTCGACCATAAAGTATCCATGTGGAACTAACTTTTGTGTGTAAAGAATTATTTTTATTTCACTAGAACCGCATTTTTCCATTCGTAAGCAGAAAAAATAAATGTCTAACAGAAATCTATGCTTGCCTGTAGCATCAATGCCACCTTCCTTCCATGCATCCCCGCTCATGTAGTAGACATGGCTGCATTTAGAAACAATCTATCAACAGTTGATCCATTATAATCTCACCGAATATGAGCACGAAAAAAGATTTCTTTTTTCAAGATAGATAGTCCAGGGGGAGAGGCAACATCACTTAGATCACATCTAATACTATGAATGTTCAAAGGTGCAAAGCCAAAAAATAAGCATTATTAATTGAAGATATTCAAAATGCAAAAAACAGATGACAGTTGCTCAAGTATTCAAGAACCTAGAGCCATTCCATGCAGAACAGTTGTAGTACTGTTACCTCAGTTTATATACTGAATAACTGAAAACCAAAACACCAAGAATTGGAATCAATTGTTAGAAGAAATATATTTCTCCCAAACAATTGATAACATTAATGAGAAACTTCTTTGTGTTCTGCAAAGTAATGCAATCAGTGATAGGAAACTTCTATGTATCCACCTAAAATATGTATGCTTCCACATGCACTCATGCAGTTCGATTCACTTGCGAGGAATTTTTTTCAATTTCTACATTAAGCTCCCTAAATCAAAGCACGCTGATCTTACACTAATGAGCAACTTCTTCGTGTTCTACAAAATAATGCAATCAGTGATAGGAAACTTCTATGTATCCTCCTAAAATATGTATGCTTCCACATGCAGTCCAAATCACTTGCGAGGAAAGTTTTTCAATTTCTACATTAAGCTCCCTAAATCAAAAGCACGATGATCTTACACCAATGAGCAACTTCTTCGTGTTCTGCAAAATAATGCAATCAGTGATAGGAAACTTCTATGTATCCTCCTAAAATACGTATGCTTCCACATGCAGTCCAATCCACTTGCGAGGAAAGTTTTTCAATTTCTACATTAAGCTCCCTAAATCAAAGCACGCTGATCTTACACTAATGAGCAACTTCTTCGTGTTCTACAAAATAATGCAATCAGTGATAGGAAACTTCTATGTATCCTCCTAAAATATGTATGCTTCCACATGCAGTCCAAATCACTTGCGAGGAAAGTTTTTCAATTTCTACATTAAGCTCCCTAAATCAAAAGCACGATGATCTTACACCAATGAGCAACTTCTTCGTGTTCTGCAAAATAATGCAATCAGTGATAGGAAACTTCTATGTATCCTCCTAAAATACGTATGCTTCCACATGCAGTCCAATCCACTTGCGAGGAAAGTTTTTCAATTTCTACATTAAGCTCCCTAAATCAAAGCACGCTGATCTTACACTAATGAGCAGCTTCTGCATGTTCTACAAAATAATGCAATCAGTGATAGGAAACTTCTATCTATCCTCCTAAAATATGTATGCTTCAACATGCAGTCCAATCCACTTACGAGGAAAGTTTTCAATTTCTAAATTAAGCTCCCTATATCAAAGCACGCTGATCTTACACTAATGAGCAACTTCTTCATGTTCTACAAAATAATGCAATCAGTGATAGGAAACTTCTATGTATCCTCCTAAAATATGTATGCTTCCACATGCAGAAAGTTTTTCAATTTCTACATTAAGCTCCCTAAATGCATGCTAATCTGACAGTAACAAGAAATTAGAAAGGGGAAAATTTAAAATTTTGAAGTTGATCAACTTCCAATTAACATCATTCCAGCCAACAGATAACAAAATTTAAGAACCCAACCACTCATTCACACACAGTAGCTTTATAAATCAATCCATTAACACGTACCAGCCAATGAGGTATCCGAATCCAAGGAAGAAAGTCAAAATCCCGCATTTAGCACGAAACAGTGCCATCGACAAGTATCCGAGCGTCATCGGAACGAGGAAGTGGAGATTCGAGGAGAACCCAAACGAGAGGTACGACAGAAGAGCTCCAGATCCGGCAGCGTATGCATGCTTGGCGAGCCGGCCGGGTGCAAAGCGCCAGAAGAAGGAGACAGGGATGGTGGCGAGGTAGCAGAGGAGGAAGCGGAATACAGGCACGGAAACTCCGATCGTGGCCGCCATCGCCGCCAGGTCCAGTTCCATGGCTTAACTCTCCGGCGAGGGAATTTGATGGAGAAGAAGAACGATGCTGTGGAGAGAATTGGGAAGAGTGTGGGAGTTGGTTTCGTATAGGGCTCTCTGTTCGCTGCTTCTTCGCCAACTGAAATTACTTAAATACCCTCTCTGTCTGTACCGGCTTATTAGTTATTTATTATTATTACGCGCGCTCTTTCCTTCCTCGGAATTATCGAACAAGATGAAGCCAAACACAAAATTGATCCCTGTGGTTTAATCCTTTGGAGATTTGCCCCTTGTATTTAGGGGCTCATAATTTCATATACAACACAATTAGGGCCTCCTTTCTACTATGCTCTACAGACATCATTCTTGTGGTAGTTTTTTATTATATTTTTATATTGTCATAAATATGAATATTATAAAAAAAATTGATATTATCAATAGTATGATACAAATTTTATGTGTAATTAAAAAATTTCATACTTTTTCATACTTTTAAAGTTTTACATATGTTACAATTAAGTCCAACCTATTAGTAAAAAAGCACAAATATGGTGCTCCACAAGCATGATAGAAAAATTCCCAAGAAAAAACTGTGTTTGTATAAGTAAATAAAAAATTGATAATATCGTAGCACGATCACAATTTAAATTAGGATTAATATTTAAAATCCATCTGAATTTTGACCAAATTATAAATTGCTACTCAAATTTTTATGAACTTTCAATTTTCGAGCAAATTACTACATCTGTTATAATTTACGTTAAATTATAAAGAAAAAAAAGAGCGTGTCTCATTCATGAAGTATTTTTTTTTTATGTGTAACTAAAATAAATTAGATAGCAAAATGAAAGCATTGCAACGAAATGCTTTCAACTAGACGTTCCATTTAACATCCTCCAATTCCAAAAGTGTCTTTCAATTGAGTGTTTAATTAAATGTATTTGTTGCAATTTTTTCTATTTTGTACAAATTCATTTCGGGTATCTATCAAAACACCTCATGTAGCTAAAATATACTTATATGATAAAACACATCTTAGAAATATACCATTACATTTGTCTAAACAAATAACCATTTGCACAAATTGTTCCTCAACAACCCCAACTGCATACACACATCTCACAAAACAAGCAGTATGCTCAAATACACACAATTTCTGCTTTTGCTTTGATCACAACTCTCTTCCTCAACCCATCAAAAAGATCCGACCCGACCCGACTATTCCTATACAACAAACACAATATCACATTCCTAAACCCTAACATGAGAGTGATTAAAGAGCAGCTTAAAAATGCTTTAACCTCTCTTTGTACTCACTAGGGTATATCATTACCGAGTCGAGGCAAAGACCGCCTTTCGTGTGTGTACAGTCGATCTGGGTCACTGAAAACTTAACCTTTGTCGTTTCGCGCTTTGAAACAGTGAAATCCCCGACGTGGTAGTTTATCCATTTACCGGGTTCGGTCAAGAAACACTTGGAGGCAGTTGATTGGCCGTCTGACGTGGACAGGTGGAACCTCACGGGCTTTATGTCCCAACCGTGGACTTGTTCGGTGTTGCAGAGCCTACGACCGAACCATTTATGTGTCCGACCTAACTGAACCCTGATGAACACAGTGTAGGTTCCTGGTGGGAATGGGAACTCGACTTCGCCTTCAACCTCGAACCACCATGTTTGTTGGACATATGCAATGGTATTGAATCTGCAAAGGAAAACAATTAGGGATTAAAAATCGATTTTTTCGGATTTTTATAAGATGATGATGATTAACAGTTTCCTGAAATAGTAAAGCATTCGACTTTCTGTCTAAGTTTCACACTTCGTAGCATTTCTCTGTACATAATTTCTTACTTTTCCATTTATATTAGCTCTAAAAGATCCTGAGCTCTAGTCTCTTGAGTTGCCACAAAATGCATAGGAACTTGAGAGTGCAATTACGTCCCATATTAACTCAACATTGCCAGAATCCCGAGTTTTCAAGGTGATGAATAGAGAAATACAATTCTCTCCATTGTTATTAGGATAGAAATATGAAGTTTGTTTACAAGCTATTGCATTATTGGGTAGCAACATGGGCAGGTATCCGAAATTACGTGTAACTCGACTAGCAAAACCGAAATTTTGAGTCTAAAGGAGATTATAATGGTACAGGCATAGCACAGAAGGTCAATTGAAGGATATGCCATTTTCTGAACCTTAAAAAAACAATATTTACTAAGAATCCTTCTAGGTTCTATTGCTTGGTGCCTATCATGGTGGAAAGTTCTTCATTTGGCATCATCTCTGCAACTTTTTTACTACAAGCATAACTTAGGTTGGAGAAAGAGATCTAATGAGTCAAATGGCGAAAGGGTCTAAACTGAAGTCGAGTTTATTTAAAACTTCATTTCTTAACCGTTAGATCAAGAGAGCGAATAAATCAGATTTTAAGAGTGAGAAAAAAATGTTTCTTATACAGATCATGATTTGCCTGATCTAACGGTTGAATAATAGAGTTTAAATAAACTTGACTTCAGTTTCACCAAATCCCGGCGAAAATAAAGGGGTCAAACCTAACCTGTTAGAAAAAAAGGACACTAAAAGCAAACCCAGTTAGAGATTATCCAAATCAAGAAGTACTACCCTAAGCAAAAACCAATTAGAGATACCCAATTCAAGAATTACTACCCTAAGAAAACCAGGGACTTTGGATGGGAAAGGAATGTGATGAGTAAAATTCCTAAAAAAACTTAGCTCATGCTAAGAATTGAAAGAATTCCATAAAAGGTGAAATATCTCAATCAAGCAATACAGATACAAACCAATACAAACAACACTGAGGTTTACAAGTTTTGATGAGATTATTCTCCTTAAAAGGAAGCACTTAATTCATTTAGTGAGATTATTCTCCTTCAAATTTAAGCTCCTTTACATAAAAGATAAATGTCAAATTAATTTTTTTTGCCAGTTCTAGTGATAATGAAGGCAGGGAACCTTACCTAGACTCATCGGTCGGGATGTACTTCCAATATCTACGATCATCAATTCCGGTAACAGTTAGACCTCTCACGGAGATGTGTAAACAGATTCGGCTTGTTCGTTTGTCTAGCCAAACTCTCTGCAGAAATTCCAAAAAATTGATCAATTAGCCATTCCACCTTAAAAACTATAGCTTTAATCAAATCATGAGTTAGTTCTATAAATAAATGATCAAAGGTTCAATTTGTATACTACTTCATACACAACGATTCAATTGGTGTACACTATCAATCATCACCGCCAAAGAAACGCGCCAAATCGAGGAATAGTGAAAGTACCTTGCTGCCGCCATCAAAAGTAGTAGCCCGGCAAAGCCTAGTGTAAATCTCTCTCTTACCCAAACCCTCAATCAATCCATCGAACACCTTGCCTGCAAGAACACCGTAGTTCTCCGGCAACTTCGACTCCCACACAAAATCGGCCAACGACGCGCCGCGGAAAGCCGGGTTCAGCCTCGCTAGCCGGCAAATATCTTCAGGGCCGAGGTAACTCAGCACCGCCGCCGCGCATCCCTCCGGAAGATCCCCGAGGGTGGTCGGCCGCACAGAAGGAGCATCGGAAGAAGAACACTGGGAAGAGGCGGCGGAGAAGAAAGCACCCATTGAGTCAAAGATCAAGACTAGAATTTTCTTGAAATTACAAGCGGTTGCTGCAAGTTTTCATGGATCGTGAATCTCAATAATTGCTGGTGAGAATTTGAGAAAAGTGGGTTTTGTAGAAATTGATTCGTCTGTTTGTTTGTTCGACAGAGACAGGGAGGTTACGGTCGACTTCTGTACGCCTAGGATATTGTTCGTTAAAGAATAGCTGGGTGGTTTTTGATTTAGATGGATGCGCCTGGTTTTTGTGGGCCGATGAAGATATTGGGATAGAAAAGACTTAGGCTCATATGCTCCAGGCGCACGGATAATGTTCACGGTAAATTAGGTCAAATATATACTGGATTAGAAAATCCAGTTAATTAGATTACGTTTGGATAAAATAAAGATTTTTAAAGATAATTTAGTAAAACCTGCCAACTTTTTACAGGTTTTTTTTTTTTATTTTACTATGTTTCTTGAATCCCATAATGAGTAGTTATAGAGCATCCGGTATTAGATATACTTAAATATGAGTTTAAAATATATTTTATTTTATGTAAAATAAATAAAAACGTGTTATAATGGTTTTACATAACATTTCTTAAAAGTGTAACTCACCTATTTTTACGTAACATATTCTTTAAATTTAATAATGCACTATGTATTACGTAACTAATTTTTAATTATAAATTAATTCATTTTATAATTAATTCTAATATCTTATTGGTGGTTGTTTGAAAATTTAATAATAAAATAATTTAAGTAATACGATTACAAAGCAAATATTGTTTAAGTGTATGATAACTTTACGTATACATAAATGTCTACGTAGCAACTTTAAAGAATATAATTTAAGTAAAACTATTGTGGATGCTCTTATATAATAAATAAATAAATAAATAGTTAATAATTAATATGAGCTTTAACTTCATTACAAATTATGATTTTAATTTAATTTTTTAAATTGATTATTTGAACCTTTAATTTTTGAACAAATTGATACAGTATGTTATAATTTTACGTCAAAACGCATAGAAAATAAACATGTTTCAACTATGTATTCTCTTTTGATATGTACTAAGATAAAATGCATAATATTCAATTTGACTTACTAAGTTTAATTGTGTCTTTCAATTGAACGTTCAGCTGAATGTATTTATTTTAGTCATTCTAATTTTTTGTCGAATCCATCTCAAGTACCGAACTCACGTAGCACGAGCATACTTATTTTATTTTCAATTTGATATAATTTGTAAAGAAAATACCTCTGTTTAAACAGTTAATTTAAAAATTAAAGTGATAGTGTTATTAGCCCATAATAATATAATAAATAATAAACAAATAAGATAAGTAGCTAGTCGGTCAAAAAAAACAAGAAAAGTGTTTAAAAAACAATAAATAAATAAAAGTAGGAAAAAGTAGACATATATAGATATTATAAATTTATTTATATAATATATATATATATACATGAAAATAAAACAAAATTAAGTACGGTGCTCACAACCATGCAACGTGCGTCTGAGTCAGGCTCGAAGTCAGTGTCATCCACATGACGGCTGTGGTTGTACTTGCTTTTCGAGTGTATTTCCAAAATATGCTCGTCTTCAAATTTAATTTTTAAATCAAATTGTTTTGAAAATTAATTCCTAAATTATCATTTTTATTTCTCTAAATTATTTTTATTTTTTTACTTCATACTCTAAAAATTATATTACATTATAAATGAACCTAAAGTAAAATATAAACATAAAAGAATAAGATTTAAAAAAAAATTAAGAGATAATGTAAGAAATAAAAAGAAAAATGAAATAAAAGGAAATAGATTATTTAACTAAAATATATTATTAAATTTCTCCTATCAATTTTATGTTAGTGTATTTTTATTTTTCCAAGGACCAATTTTATATAATTTTTTAAATTTTAGATGTATTCATTTGGATTTATATTATTTTTATATTTTCATACTTTAAAAAACAAAAATTCATGTATATTTATTATCTTTAAAATTTATTTGTATATATTATCATTTTGGTATATATATATATATATGATATATATATATATATATATATATATAATTAATACTATATAAAAGCATTTGTAGATTGTACCAAACCAAACTCTGCCATAATAGGCTATAGATATAGACAAATATATATATAGTTAACAATAGAGACACGGAAGCTACTTATTGTATATACTATATATATACATCAGAGTATTTTTATACGTGGATATGTGTTGGATCAATGATTGTCGAGCTTAATGGGCCAAGCCCATTTCAAAGCATTGTCCAACATATTACCCAAATGTCATTCACTAAGATTATTTGGACACTGTTAAGCCCAATTGTCCAACATTAACGATAGAGTAGACATATTGCTTGATATCAAGGAGGTTATATCAGTGTTATCAGAACCGGACCGGACCGGCGGTCCGACCGCGGTCGGACCGGAACCGGACCTCTCACCGGTCCGGTTTGCTTATTTCCGGAGGATGTAAGCGAATCCGGTTCTGAAGTCCGGTTTTCACCGAACCGGCCGGTTTTGGGCGAACCGGCCGGTTCGCCGGTTCGGACTCTTTTCATTAAAAAAAAATTAAAACAAAATAAAAAAAAAATTTAAAATTTTTTTAGGGTAAACTTATAGAGAGGCAGGCCCCGATCCGGACTAAAACCTACAGAAGGGTTAACTTACAAAGAGGATATGCAAATTTGCATTTTTTTTTTACTAAAACCGGTCGGACCCGGTTCGGACTGGGTCCGACCGGCCGAACCGGGAACCGGTGGCCCTGCCGGTTCAGGCCCCGGTCCGGTTCTGATAACACTGGGTTATATGCTTATACGTCGTCTATGTTGTTTAGGGAATTACTTGTTGAAGATAGATCACTGATCGTATTGATTCTTGTGTATTGCTCGCGTTTAAATGAATTTTTTAAAATGATATTGTCGAAGTGACTCAGTATCTATTGTCTGTAGCAATTAGAGTATTGGGATTCATTATCTAAAAAACCTACATTTGAACCATTTAAGTGGTGGTTGTTGATGATTATTGATTTATACCACTTTGGTTGGAAATTAAATATTAGAGATTTAGTAATTAAGAGAGGTACTACTCAAATCCAGTATGAATTTCTATTTTTTTTGGCCCAAGTGAGGACAACGGGCGGCTCAGTCAGACTGAGTTGGTTAATAGTAGAGCAGTCACTCGAGCTTGTGGCGTGACAGAACTGTATCAGAGCCGCAATGAAAGAGTCATTGCCAACGAGAGATAATAACTAGTATTTGTCTTACCCTAAGGGTATATGACAATATTAATCCCTACCGGGGTAAAAATCCTAGTATGAGTCGTGACGAGGACGTCACACGCATTAATGTGGATAGATTATAATACCACCTGTTTATATCATATTAGTTGAAAATAATAGATTTTGAGTCTTAATAAGTAAAAGATGTACTACTAAAACCCAATAAAAATTTATCATTTTTTACATTAGAATTAGTGAGAATATTTACCTCGGGTTTAAGGTGTAATAGGTAGTATTCCTAACTCAGATTCAGATCCCCCGCTCCACTCTTTGTGCTCCAGATCGTGCCTCGCCGTTAAGATTTTG
This sequence comes from Clarkia xantiana subsp. parviflora, assembly GCA_036873135.1. Lineage (NCBI taxonomy): Eukaryota > Viridiplantae > Streptophyta > Magnoliopsida > Myrtales > Onagraceae > Clarkia > Clarkia xantiana. The sequence goes on from JAPTYO010000009.1 coordinate 1,754,580, forward strand.
ACACATGTCCTTAGATTTAATATTTTTCTTATAGGGCTCACCAATCACAATAGTACTTTAGGAAAAAAAATCACAAAATTAATTAAACCCATAACACGTGTCGAAATTTTAACAGTGAGATACGATCTAGAAAGAAGAAGAAATATGTATCTTACCAACACCACCTATAAGAATGTTGATGCATTCCTTGTGTACACCATATAAAGCCTTGATATGACATGATATCCATTAATCAAGATGATTTTTTTTTAAATGTCTTATCATAATAAATATCATAAATGTGCCTAGCTATAGCTACATAATTATTGGCATTTGAAAACCCACATATATTTGTGACAAGTGTTTCTTTCCACACATGATGTATAAGTAACACTGGTGCATGCATGCACAAAAGAAACGTTGTCGTTTTCCTCAAAATATCTATCTTCTAAACCAGAAACAGAACATAGCCAGCTAGTTGATGATGTTACATTCGACCACTTCTAATCATATATGTGGACCAATCCTTCATTACCCAACAACCTTACTATTACAAAAGATCTCCATACCAAACTTACTACTATAATTTAACCATGTCTTATAGCGTTATGGGTAGGGGTGGCAAACAGGTCGTGTCGTGTCGATTCGTGTTGTGTTGCTAGTGACACACGTGTCAACAGATCTCTCATGTCTAAACAGATCATTTTAAATATGACACAGGCAAATCTCGTGAAACACAGATATCGTGTCACACGGAACACAGACACGAGACACGAAATTTTGTTTTTACACCAAAAAAATATTACACTTTTTAGCCCAAAACTTTTAAAAATGTTACAAAATCATCCTAAATCAAGCACCATCATATTTTGACAAATAATTGGATCTTCTCATTATGCAAATAATAAGTTCATAAAGAAAAACTACTTAAATATAAAAAAAATCGAACATTACAAACAAAATAAGCGGATGTCTAAATTTCAAGTTATCTTGAAGCTAGCACATGAAATCATATTATATGTTTTTTTTTTTCAATAAAAGTTTTTATTATTACAAACAATCACATTATAAGTTTTTTTTAAATAGATTAATGTATTGAATAGTTGCAATATTTTTAAAATTATTATTGATAATTATATATATTTTTTGGCAAAATCATTGGTCTTTATATAAATATTAAGTTTCAAATAAGTCGTGTCGATGTGTGTCTATCGTGGACCTACAGATCAGATCTACACGGATTTGCCTAAAAACGTGTATAGTCGTGTCACAGATCTATCAAACACGGTCAGATTTTCGTGTAGATCAGGACACGAAAAAAAGCAGGTCCGTGTCAGATCGTGTCGTCGTGTCGTGTCAGCAATTGCCACCCCTAGTTATGGGTTACACCATAGAGATATAAAATTTAATATAATATAGCGATTCAATGTTTTTTATCTATTTATTAACTAAATATTAGATATTTACACTCTGCTGAAATTTCGAGAAAGAAAAATTATTCATAGTTAACGATTTATCTCTTATAAGCTAATTTGGTACGAGTGAAATTAGTTTAGGCATGAAGCAAATATGTTATAAGTGTCGTCTTCTTAATTGCAATCTGCGAAAAAAGAAGAAGACGCTAGTGGAGATAAGATACATATCGTATAGGACGTAGGGGTTCAATGTTTCATTCATTAACTAGATATTAGATGTTCAAACTCCGCTGAGACTATAAAGAGAAAATTGTTTAAAAGTCATCAATTTACCATTTACAAGCTGACATGTTGCAAGTGAAGATTAATCTAATTGTGAAACAAATATGTTACATATGTTATCCTCTTGATGGCCACTCTTGGAAAAAAAAGAAGACAAAATTGTCCATATCCAAAAGTCTTCATCACATTTTGAGATTTGAGGAAATATTTAAGATTATATGAATGTAATACATAACCTAACATTGAGGAGCACACATCCAATTTCCACCAATATCCGACCCAACCCGACCCGACCCAAATAGACACCCAATGAAGTACAAGCACCATTTTAGTTTCAACTAACCACCACAGAGATTATAACTTCATGCTCCTTTACACATAAATAACACTAAATCGACTCTAAATACAATGCTTCTTGTTTGCTTGTTAGCCCCAGCTCACTCAATGTCAATGTGCTTTCGCCATCTCCGAACGCCCGCCTCGGGTATGGCCTCACCTATTTAACAACTTGCTAGTTCATCATCACGAATTCGAAGAAACCAAAGTTGAATGATGAGAAATGAAGTATTTACCAGTTTATAGCTACCAGGCTTGACTACTTTACCAATGTCTATGAAGTCGAACAGGTACTGCAGAGCCAAACCACAGTCAAATTGAGCATAGGCAGCATAAAGTTTCAATTTTTAACAAAATTATTGAGCATAGAGAGCAAAGTTACAACTTTTAACAGAATTATTGAGCATAGTCAGCAAAGTTACAATTTTTAACAGAATTATTGAGCATAGACAGCATAAAGTTACAATTTTTAACAGAATTATTGAGCATAGACACATAAAGTTTCAATTTTTAGCAGAATTATTGAGCATAGACAGCAAAGTTACATTTTTTAACAGAATTATTGAGCAGAGACAGCATAAAGTTGTAATTTTTAACAGAAATTTGTATTGGATTCAATTTTACCTGAAGCTTGTCTGACTTTGAGAATCTTCGGCCTCTGCGGCTACCATCTGGCATTCTGACAAGAAGGTTAACGGCGTTTACATCGTCTGAGGCGGGTTCGCGTGGCAAAGAAGCTTCTTTGGCAGCTAATAGTCTCTCGAGTTCCTGATCATGACAATATATGGAATATTATTTGCAAATACACTCCGAGAGGAGGTATGAAGAAATATAAGACTGATAATAGATCCGGGTTAGTTACCAAATTGCATACCAATGGGCAATGGACTGCAAAAGCCATACTTTTTTTGGGCCATGAACAAAAGACATACTGAACTGTATCTCTTATGACAAATAGCAAAATGATCTTGAGCTAATTTTGAAAACACCATACTCTGTCACTTTTTTGGTTAAATATGACGAGCTTATTTAAAAAACAGCAAAATGAAAAAACCCATCTTCAATTCTTCATTGTTAAACCCGTGTGTTAGGTCAATTGTTTTTATATAAAATTTAGTTTTTTTAAAGGGTTGTGCTTTTTAACTATATATATATATAAGTCAATTTTAATGGAAGAAAGTGACCAACTGGTGCTTACAAATTGGATTAAGTATCACTTTGTTATTTGAAAAGAAAATATATTCACTATATTTATTTATTACTTATTATTTCTTTTTGCAATTCTTCGGGATTCAGTATGCAATTCGGTTATTACCCCATAAATTGGTAGTGTTTCATGGATGAATTTCAGTCAGCCATACAAATTACAAACCTGTTGTTCCTCCAATTTCCTGCGAGATTCATCTTCCCTTCGTTTCTCCTCTTCAAGAGCAGCTACTTTAGCCGCCTCTTCTTCCAACAGACGAGCCTCAGCTTCGGCCCTTGCCCTTTCTTCCTTCTCTCTGTCAGCTTGCAGTGATGCAAGATACTCATCATCCTGTATTAACAATGTTTGTCATTAAAGTTATCAAAATGCAGCTAATTGAGGATAATCAAAAGCTAGAGAACAAGAACTAAACCTGTTGCTCTCGGATTAAGCGCTGAGCTTCAAGAGAAGGGGAAGGAGGACGAGGTGCTGGTCGGGGATAACGAATTTCAGCGTGCCTGAATTGATGAGGTGTATATGCATATTGATAATTTGTCCCTTCTGGAATTCCACCAAACATTGCTGCTTCAAGCATAACGGCTTCATCGTGTTCAACTGAAGACATGCCTCCCCACTGATCGAAGAGTAAGAACCATATGGATAATTAGATGATCAATGTTCATATTCATAACTCCATATTTTGCAATATAAACCATCAATTCTGATTTTTAAGTACAAAAATGGCCGAACAATTTAAAAATGGGTTAAGAACCTATAAACTGTCCAAAGTTTGAGCATTGTGAGATAATGGTGTCTGGAGTTTCAAATGTTGATATGAAATTTGGTGTCTCCGTCTGTTTTTGTTGTTAAGTCAAACAGAAATTGGTCATGTGATGACCACGTGACTTGAACAAAAAAAAAATCCCAAAAATGCCCATTGTTCAATAGTCACATGCTCGAATGAAAAGTCAAAAATACCCCTTATAGCAAAAAAAATCAGTATCATCCTCATTGTTTGACTCTATGTAGTTAAAAACTCGTTTCTAGGTCGTAAAAACGCACGTTTCTACGTTTTTACCATAAAAAACGAGTTAAAACGTACCAGAATCGCTTTCTGAGTAGAAACGGGTAGAAACGCGAGTAGAGTCGTAAAAACGGGTAGAAACGGTAAAAACGTAAGTTTCTACCCGTTTCTAGAATTTTTACCTTAATTTGCTAAAAATTACTCAAATCTAATAAATTATGCCAATCCCACAAAATTTATCAACCAAACCCACGAGAGTTTTTTTCATGGATCTTAATTTGTGGGTCAAATCATCTTTTATTAATTCAAAACCTATTCTTATTCTATTCAAGTTCAATATCCATTAATTAGTTAATAATATGCAAGAGTCTTAGACCCCATCAATATCTCTTTCTCATTTAAACTTCTAAAATAATAAAATATCAATTGAGATACTGGCCCACACTACAATTGACCCGTCAATTCTTCTCACGGTTCCACAACAATTGCTCACCGTGACGGTTGAGGTGACTACTGGTGGGGTCATATCTTTTATTGAAAAAATGTTATAGGCTATTAACGAGTATATTAATTATTTTCGTATCTCTTTTGCATAATTACATATATGTACATTTATACATTTCATTACTAATAATTTTAGCATTAGGTAGAAACTTACGTTTCTACGTTCCGTCTTTACGACTCGACTTTACCTACCATTTTCCGTCTCTACTTAGAAACTCGTTTTTGACTGCATAGGTTTGACTCCAGGGGTAATTTTGTCATTTCACATTTTCTCAAATAAGGTAGTAAATAAAAAAATATATTAAAATGGCAAAAATGTCATTTCACACAAATCTGTTAAATTTAACCTGAAAAATGGATGGAAAACCAAATTTCAATAAAGTTGAAACTTCAGACACCTTATATCAACAAGTGAAACTCCAGACACCAAAATCTCATAAGGGTCAAACCTTGGACAATTTATAGGTTCTTAACCCTTTAAAAATTACTAGTTGCGAGAAAGTACCTCATCAGATGGAAAGTTACTCTGAGCCACATTCTCTTCAAAGGGCGGCAGGCTATCATCATCATCATCATCAATTTCTTGGCCAACTTCAGTAGTGCAAGAAGCTACACGTCTAGATCTACGCCTAATAAGAGGTTGCTCGACCTCTTCAACTTCATCTGGAATAGATGAGCTTCCTATCTCCAATCTAGACATGAGATTCGAAACAAAAATAAAATAAAAATGAAGTTGACATATGGATTAACTTTCTGATGCAAAAAGTTATTGTTTTTAATTACCTTCCATTTGAAGATGGTATTTGGTCAAGATCAACCTCTGGAGCAGCTGAAGCTTTTTCTTGTTCAGCAGCCTGCCGCCATTTCAATTGCATGAGATAAAAAAAAAAACAATAATATAACTAAAGTTCTCTTTTTTAATATTAAGTCATATCATACAACTAAGTTTCTAGTATTCTTAGTAACTAACCTTCAAGGATAATGAAACGGCACGGGCAAGCTCTGGATCCTCAGGATGGGACTGCCTTCTCTCGGGACCGACATGGTTTTGTTCTGCTATCTCCCTTCTCGACGCCTCTATAACAGCTCGAATAATTTCTTCTTCCACATCATCAATGTCGGGGGAATTGGCATATTCAGAAACAATTGGTCTAGCATTTCCACTGCTTGAACCAATAACTTCAACATCTTCATTCTCATTACGTGTTGAGGAAGCAGTTGGAATATCATCTTTTTCATCAACTATCACGGTCCCACGAACTGCAGAGTGGCTATTATCGTATTCACTTCCAGTTACCTCCTCAATGACGGGACCACTGCCCGAACGGCCAGATGAGGCGTTCCCATCCTTTACCTCAATAGGGATCTCCCGGACTTCTCTGGGGTGTGATACAAATGGTTCGCTATTTCCTAATCCAAAAGGGGGAATTCCGTCGAAATATCTCCTGGCGAGATTGTCGTCGAGTAAGGAGAATGGGTTCAAATTGCTTCTAGAAGATGGAAGCAGTGATTGAAGAGGTGCCCTAGGTTGAAGTTGAACTGGATCATCATCAATGTCCATGAGGTCATCATCTTCCGGTTGAGCTATAGGTCTTGGATTTGCATTTGCTCTATACCGGAAATTACTCAAATTAGAACATTGGAACTTTAAAATACAAAACTCAATGGAAACAAAAAAGTAAGAGATTAGAGGAAAACTAACATGGTTCTATCTCCTTCATTGAAATGAGCATTAAGAGCTTCGTTGAGGTTACCTCCATGCTCCTGATAAAAAGCAATGGTGAAAGTGAGGCTACGAGGCATACTAAAGAAAGCTTACAACCCAAATCATCCGATAAAATAAAACTAATTCAGATACAATCTACACGAATCCAACACTTTATACATAAGTCATAGAATTACAATAATTGGGGAAAACATATTATTCGTAACACAAAATTTGAATCATGAAATACAAAGAAACCATGATTTGCACCCATGAACCGAACATATTAATAAATTACTAACTATTGGAAGCATGAACTGAGTTCTATCAGTACAGCAAAAGGGTACTCTATTTCAGATTTTGGCCTTTGCATCATCAAGTCAAACTGAAACTGCAGAAAAAAAAATGCAGCATTTCGAATGCAAAAACGCAAAATCTTATTTCAGTTGCAATAGCAATGCATTAGAAAGTTTATGTCCACTTCTTCTGAACTATGTGTTTAGAGTTAAGTGAGCAGAAATTTAGCTATAAAAATATAATTTTCAGCTCAAGTTAGCTCAATAAGTATACTACCAAAAAGATCCAGTCTTTTGAATTTATTCAATCATCCATCTCAATTCAGAAACCTAACCCATAACGATTACCCTGTGGGCACCAATTAAGCTTCCCTAAAAAACCTAATTCATAAATGGTAGAGTGTGGATAGCACAGAACTTGCACAATCATTATCCTGGACAATTATCACCCAAAAAACATGAGGAAGAGCAGCTGTAAGAATCTGAGAGCTAAGAGCAATCAATGTACATAACTACATATACACAGAACATTAATCAGCTAAACCAACAAATAAAACCCTAACAAAATCGAAACTTGACAATCAAGCAGCACGCCGATGACTGAACCAAATCGCCAACTATTCAAATTCCAGTTAAACGAGCCGACTAAGCAAGAAAAACCCTGCGTCGATTACGGAATTTACCTCGAGCTTCTGTACGGCAGCGGATTCAGACAAGCCAGTCACGCTGACAAACGTTGCGATGTCTTCCTGATTAGGTCTGGCCATGGCAGAGGCAATCCAAGTTAGAATCTGAACTGTGCTGCGTCAGATTTCGTGTGGATGAGTTTCCTTTTTGCGGAAGGCAGATGAGATTCTAGAACTGGAAGGAAACTAGAGAGACGAACTTATATACGCTGCTGCTGTTGCTGAAGCGTAAGAGATGAAGAAGGACGGGGGTAGTTTGGGAAATCCAGTCGAACTTACTCCAAGATTCTGTTGGATTCAGGTTTTTGGGTCCTAAACTTCATCACCTATGTATATATAGACCCAAAGTTTGGTAAATTGTTTTTCCCAGTTTATAATCGGGTCTTTCTATCATGCTCCCAGAGCATTATGCTTTTGGTATTTTTTCGTATTTTCCTATTGCCCTAAAGGTGAACCCTAGAGGAAAATTGATATTATTAATAGTATGATGCAAATATTAGATGTGGTTAAAAAAATTCATATACTTTTTATACTTTTAAAGTTTTACATATGTTACAATTAAGTCCACTTTAATAATTAATAAAAAAATCAGTAGGATGGTGCTCTTGGATTATGATGGATCTTTCTATCATGCTCCAAGAGCACCATACTTTTGATATTATTATTATTATTTTTTGTATTTTTCTATTGCCTTAAAGTGAACCCTAGAGGAAAAATGATATTATTAATAATATGATGCAAATATTAGGCGTGGATAAAAAAATTTATATTTTTTCATACTTTTAAAGTTTTACATATGTTACAATTAAGTCCACTATAGTAATAAAAAAAAAAACCAAAAGCATGGTGCTATTGGAGCATGGTAGAAGAATCCGAAAAATTCGGGTTTGCGGGGGCAAAATCAATATAAGGGCAAACAATGAGGGCCAATTTGAGACATTAAGGGCACGTTTGATTGCCGGTATTGCGATATCCTAATACCGGTATTAGTTAATACATGCTTAGCTAATACATGCTTAACTAATACAATGTTTGATTGAGCCATGTATTAGGATATCCTAATACAATGTTTGAATGAACTTTGTATTAGGATATCCTAATACAATGACTAAAAGACCTAAATACCCCTACTTGCATTTTCAATGAAGATATATTTTACATATGATTAATTTAACAAAGATAAAATTTAACAAAAATAAGTAACTTCAATTATTTAAAATAATATTTTTCATAAAAAAAAAAATCAAATTTATATATAAATAGAGCAATGATACGCGTTCTGAAAGCAAGTTCCGAGAACGTCCGATTTTAGAGAGAGTGGTATATGATGTAATTGTTGACAACTTTTGAGGCTGATTTATTTCTCTCACAGTAGGATCTTCTCGGACCATGGCTTTCGGAATGTGGATCATTTTCGATATAAATAATAAAAACTATTTTTGCTGATATATAAATATGTATATATATAAAGAAAATAGTACAAAACAATTGAAAAAGTGATTAGCCCGACCCGGCCCGTTCTAGCCGGGCCTAGCCCGAACTAACCAAAGCAACATAAAGCAACTTGACTCGAACAGCTCGAATTGCTCAGCCCGGCCCGAACCGCACAGCCCGACCCGAATTGACCTGCATTGCCCGAACCACCCAACCCGGCCCGAAATGACCAGCCCAGCCCGAATCACCCAGCCCGGCCCGAACTGACCAGCCTAGCCCAAATCACCCAGCTCGGCCCGAACTGACCAGCCCAACCCGAACCACCCAACCCGGCCCGAACCGCCCGACCCGAACAGCCCGAATTGCCCAGCCCGGCCCGAACAGCCCGAATTGCCCAAACCGGCCCGAACCGCCCAGCCCGGCCCGAACATGACTCGCCCCGACCCGTGTCCGAAGTTTCGATGTAAATGGGGTCCAGCCCGAAACTACGATGTAAACAGTGAGAGTTTGCCTTATATTACAAGGGTAAATTGGTAATTAGAAGATTGGTATTAGCTAATGCTTTACTTTTAGATGGTATTAATTAATACCAAATTCCTTCTATAATTGAGTATTAGCTAATACCAAGTATTAGCTAATACCAATACCAAGTTGACACAAACACGATATTAGCTAATATCGGTAGTAGGATATCGCAATACCGGCAATAACGTGAACTAAGTTTTACACCGGAGATCGGATCATACTCACTGTTAGTTAAGTTCCGGTGAACTGAGTTCGAGTTCGCAGAGGAAATCAAAATGGAGAAGAAGAAGAGAACCTCGAGCTCTGGATTCTGGCGATGGACGATCGCTTCAATCCTTTTCCGCCTCGTTCTCGTCTACTTCCCAAAGAATCTTCGCCTCTCTTCTCGGCCCGAAGTCTCCACCCCTCTCACCAGCCTCCGTCGCCGTACTTTCTCTATTTCCTCTAATTACTTCATTTGCATGATCACCTGCATCTTCGTTGCTCAATTGGATTGAATCTTTGTTTTCTCTGCGTGTCCAGTGGCTGAAGGCTACTGGCTGAAGCAGTCGGGGATGTCTCCATACGCAGGTTCAACTTCTCACTTGATCTCACTCCTTCCAGAAGTTTTCTATTATGTTAGGATTGCGGTGTGTGTTAGTTGTTGATTAGTGCGCGCTTTATAGGATCCATGTACCATGGCTCGCCCTTGCTGTTATCAATTCTAGGGCCACTCACTGTTCAAAGGTACTGCAGAAGCATCGCCTGGCTCTTCTCTTTTGTAGCTAGGTCAAAACCTTTTGAGCTGTAACAACTTTTACTGATTAAGCTGTTTTTATTTTTATACCATTTCAAGAATTGAAGGTCAGCCAGAGCAGCTTCTATGCAGGTATCTTCATACTTTCCTTACTGAATTTATGCTATATTGCTTCTTGCTTCAGGGATTGTATTGGCTCATCTGATTCAATATGTCACTTGCATCAAGCATGGTGAAGTTATGTACAATTTCTCCTGTCCTCCTCTTAGAATGCTCTTACTATCGTCCATTTCCTTTATTTTGGTATAAACTGATAGATTTAACCTTCTTGTTTGTGGATGTAATGTGCACAATTTAGTCTACACTTAGGGAGTACAAAGTCTTTCTTGGATGATTTCTATCTTTTACCGCTTTTTATTCAAGTTTCAATGTAAACATCCCTTACTACCAAGCAGTATCACCACATCCATTTGGATATAGTTTCGTTTTTATACTTGCAGATATTGTCAGTGCAATGCTGATTCGTGCTATTGGTCAGAAGCTTCAAGCAGCATATAGTCAGAGTCTGGACCTTCTTAAATCCTCAGAAGCTTCAGGTAATCTTACTTTCAGCAACAGTGACAGCTAACCAAGTTTTAGACTTTATTCTCAAATATCATTCAATTCTTGGTAGACATGGAAATGCAACAGTAGTGGCTTTAGGGATTTATTGAAGTGCCAAATTGATCAGTTCAAGACTTGTTTCACTTCCATTGGTTCTTTCGATTTTCCCTAGGTTATATCCAGCTCATTAGTTGGATGTATATATCACTGCTAAGCATTATTTTGTTATTAGTCCAGTTTCAGTGCATTGTTAGCATTTCAGTTTATTGAATGCGTATCCAGCTGAAAAAGCAATGGCTGTTCATTGATTGGTTCCTAACCTGCAAGCTGCTATTGTTCTAGGAAGCTTACCATCCGGAGATGTTGCAGCATTGATCTACTTATGGAATCCTTTCACGATAATTTCATGTGTTGGGCTTTCTACATCTCCAATTGAAAATATGGTTGTTATATTGGCCCTTTATGGAGCTTGTGCCAGTAAGAATCTATCACCATATTTCTAGAGAGCTTCTGTATTTTTTTCTTCAGTATATTTAATCTGCTAATGGTACTTCTCAAATTCTAACAATCTTTGTAAGTTCTCATTTATTGCTACAAAATTGTGAATGAGCGCTAATTTGAGGAATTCATGTGGCCAAGGAATAAATTTTTAGGTTGTCCCTTTTCAGTTAATAATGCAAAAATTTATATTACATTGTACAGTTAGTTTTATCTTCTCAAACTAGTTAATTGATCTTTGAAATTGCAGAATTGGTGCCCTTGGCAGCATTTGGGTGGATCATGGCAACCCACTTGTCTCTTTATCCTGCAATCCTTGTTGTTCCTGTATGTTCCTACTCTAGCATACTCATATAAGATGTTTTGAGCTGCTATCTGGATTAAAAAAAAAAAAATCATTTTCTTATTATCCGCAGTTTTTCTTGAGCGAGGTCATGTGAGCGTGGAGGGAAATTTTATTTACTCTTAGTTTACATAAGTTTTGTATCTAACCATATGTATTTTTCCTGCCTAGATAATTCTCTTGCTAGGACATGGTCCTGATGCTCCTCCTAGGAAAGTATTTTTGCAAGCAAAAGCTGGAAGTACTACCCATGATCAGGCAGCAGAAAAAGTGAAACTGCCAGACCAATCTGAGTGCCATATTAGCTTCTCATCTAGACAACCTGTGCATTTCCTCCTCTGGTCCGTTATCTGGGGATCTTATATTCTGGTCCTCTCGGGGGTATCTGTCAGGCAATACGGTGGTCTATTAGAGATGCTTAAAAGGTGACCTTTGCTTTTTTTTTCAAAAGCTCTTTGATGTGCTGCCTTGCAACAAGTACATAATTTCAAAAGATTTGTGTACTTGATGTAATAATTTCGGAAGGTTCGTTCATGGTTTTAAATCTTAGCTGATCCTTCTTTGTGCAGTACATATGGCTTTATCCTCTCCGTGGAAGACCTATCTCCAAATATGGGCGTTTTATGGTCGGTCTCTTAACCCTACTGTTTAGCACTGTAATTTTGTTTTTTTAGCCACATTTTAACCTACCAACTTGACAATTTTATAGTCTTTTTAATTTCAAAAGAGAATTGATCTGCTTATAACTTGTCAACTGCTGGTATAAATTGCAGGTACTTCTTTGCAGAAGTCTTCGACTTTTTCCGGAGCTTTTTCTTGATCGTCTTCCAAATGAATATCCTGTTTATGATAGTCCCGCTGGCTATACGGCTAAATCACCGCCCTGCCTTCCTCGCTTTTGTGTATATTGCAGTCTCTTCGATGTTCAAATCTTATCCTTCAGTAAGCATCTTTCCTATCTTTAGCAAAAAAAGAGACTACATACTATTTCTGAATCTTTACCCTCTTCCGAATCCCGAACTTGAATCAGGTTGGGGATTCTGCTCTATACATGGGATTGGTTGCTCTATTCATAAATGAATTGTCAGGCAAGTTAACTATCATTGTTTCACTTTTCTCGGTTCCTACATCCGTATATATATATATAACTCGACTTTTACATCTTCAGATATGAAGTTCTCCTTCTTCCTCTTCTGTGGCTATGTTGGAATTTCTCTTCTAAGCCCTGTCATGCACAATCTATGGATATGGAGGGTAACTAGAATATGTCCATTTCAATGAAGCTCTGATGTACATTCAGTCACTTATCTCTGCTCTGATGGTAATACATTTACAGGGAACCGGAAATGCGAACTTTTACTTCGCAACTGGCATGGCTTTTGCTTGCTTAAGGGTGTGTCAATCTCTCTCTTAGGCTACACGTTTTTGCGCATATACGAATATAATGTCGTGATTCGGTTTGGTCGAATGTTGTTCAAGCAATTCTGGAATTTTTGCAGATAATATTGATCGTGGAGAGCGTTAGCTCGATACTCAATCACGACAGGCTACTTACGAAGATCGCTACAAAAAATTCTCAAGGCGGCAAATCCTGAGACTCAACAAGATCATTATCTCCATGAATCGGTTTCTTAACTTGATTGTTTTTACAATGTGTGATCTGTGTTGAAGTTTCTGTGGCCAGATTATGTAGAGGATACACATCAGTTGATAGATTGTTGCAATTTTTAGAAGAAGCTATAATCCAAAAAAAGAACACTGTAGTATGATCATGTTTGTCTATACAACACATTATCAAAGAGAAGCATCTAGACAGAACACACAGAATGTACATGTATAATCTCAAGATCTGGGGAAACAATAAAAGAAGATATATATAGAACCAGAACAAGAATCAAACATGACATGGCAGCAACAACAGCAGAAGGTCTCATAGATTCCTTAGTTTCCACATTTCCATCTGGATGTCGGCACGCAGCTGAGGTAGTGGCACCAACTACAGTGCTTGTTCGCGTTCACCCCTTTAAACAGCACCACCAGCCCAGTCACAAATCTGCAAAAAGGAATTATTTTGATCCACCTTTGGTTAAAAAAAGTGTTTTTTAGTTGAAAAGGAATGATTAAGATTGTCAATGGTTGAAGATTTGGTAAAAGAAGAGGTTTTTATAATGAAAATGAGTGATTTTGATTCGGCCCAGTCACAAATCTGGAAAAAAGAATGATTTTGATCTGCCTTTGGTTGAAATTTGGTTAAAAAAATAGATTTTTAATTGAAAAGCGATGATTTTGATCGTCAAATTTGGTAAAAGAAGAGCTTTTATAATGAAAATGAGCGATTTTGATCCAGCCCAGTCACAAATCTGGAAAAGAGAATGATTTTGATCCACCTTAGGTTGAAGATTTGGTTAAAAAGGAGATTTTTAATTGAAAAAGAGTGATTTTGATCCTCAATGGTTGAAAGAATTGGTAAAAGAAGAGGTTTTCATAATGAAAATCAGTGATTTTGATCCAGTCCAGTCACAAAATCTGCAAACAGGAATGATTTTCATCCGCCTTTGGTTGAAAGTTTGGTAAAAAAAAGAGACTTTTAATTGAAAAGGAATGATTTTGAACGTCAATGGTTGAAGATTTGGTTAAAGAATAGGTTTTCACACAGAAAATCAATATTGATCCAAGTTAAAGATTCGGAAAAGGAACTTACCCGGCGATGAGCAGAAACACAGCGACGATCCATAACACGTATTGGTAAACCTTGTACTTGGATTTGATACGGGTGTCCAAGGGTTGGTTGCGGCGCGGGACCCACCCGAACTGGGGCCTCACGAGGAAAACAAACCCGAGTAGGAATCCGGACAGGAAACCTCCGATGTGGGCAAAGTTATCCACGTGTGGGAGGATTCCGACCGCTAGATTGATAGCAATGATGACCACTAGAGTGAATAGAGCAGCTGCCTGTTCAAATGAACCGTCAAATAAAGGCGATATGAAACCGAACATAAGTAAAAGCAAAGATTAAGGTTAAAGTTAAAGTATATTCTGATTTGCAGCTTGTTGAAGATCACCTAATTTTCTTGATCAATGAATGATTTTGATCCACCTTTGGTTAAAAAAGTGAATTTTAATTGAAGGAATGATTTTGATCGCCAATTGTCGAAGATTTGGTAAAAGAAGAGATTTTTATATAAAAAGTAATGATTTTGATTGCCAATTGTCGAAGATCTGGTAAAAGAAGAGATTTTTATTTGAAAAGTAATGATTTTGATCTTCAATGGTTGAAGACTGGAAAAAGAAGAGGTTTTTATAAAGAAAATGAGCGCTTTTGATCCAGCCCAGTCACAAATATGGAAAAAGGAATGTTTTTTATCCGCCTTTGGTTGAAGATTCGGTTAAAAAAGAGATTTTTAATTGAAAAGGAATGATTTTGATCGTCAATGGTTGAAGATTTGGTAAAAGAAGAAGCTTTTTATAATGAAAATGAGCGATTTTGATCCAGCACAGTCACAAGTATATTCTGATTTGCAGCTTGTTGAAAAACACCTAGCTTACCTTATTGGTGTATATAGTCCAGTTTGTAAGGAGTTCTGATAGCATTGCACCAAGCAATCCAAAGAGAGCACCCGAGGCACCAACCGAGATGTTGGATCGAAGAAACAAAGAGGATAAAATGCTTCCTCCCAATCCAGATAAAAGATAGATCAATCCAACTCGAACTGCCAAAATAGCAAAATCAAGAAATCTTAGTTTCCAATAAACAAGAAAAGTTCATGTTTTTTCGTTGACGATCTGGAGGAGAAATATGAGATACCGAATCCAAATTGCTGCTCAAGACGGATGCCGATGAAGACCAAACTCAGCATGTTAGCAGCCAGGTGGATAACTCCGGCGTGAAGCCAAATGCAGGTTATTAGTCTCCACCCTTCATTTCCATGAACCACCTTGTACCATTGGAGAGCACCCATTTTATCTAACCTACACAATTATAATGTCAACTTTAGATGAACCCAACAGCAGCCACGAGAAATGAAATCAACAATAACACGATACTATTTTATTCAAGATGACAAGATGTATCCTGCTGCAAAAACTGTTTAATCTAGCCATATGTTATGGGAACAAGCATTAAACTTTTAAGGCTTCTAAAGGTCGATTCCTCGCATTAAACACATAGAGATGGGTGAATTGAGGCCTTAAATGAACCGAACAACCTTTTTTTTGTATAATCTTGAACCTTCTTAGTGCTTAACTGCTTATTGTAATGATAATATCTAAAGTTTCGATTTTTTTCAATGTGCTTACATATATTAGAAGGTGTTCACTTACACCGTGGGGCGTGGATTGATCTCTTATATAAAAAACAGATTTCAGTATTCACTTACTATCAAAACAACGAAAACTGATGTTCATGGAGAAGAATCTGCCAGCAAAACTAATAGACTGACAATTGCACACATTACTTTGTTCAGATTCTTCAGAAAAACAATTTTCAACATAACTGCAGCTTATCGGAATTAAAGATTCAAACAAATGAATTCGAAAATGCAAAGAAAGCCAGATTAGCTCATTTGAAATGGTCATTAATTCCACATACTATTACTAACAGCTTTGCTTAAACAGTGGAATCTAATAAAGCAGACAGATTTCAGTATTCACTTATCAAACAACGAAAACTGATGATCGTGAAAATATGACGAGAAGAATCTGCCACCAAAACGAATAGACTGAGAATTGCACACATTATTGTGTTCATAACACAATTTTCAACATAATTGCAGCTTATCGGGATAAAAGATCGAAACAAAATGATTTGAAAAGGCAAAGAAAGCCAGATTAGCTCATTTGAAATGGTCAATAATTTCACACACTATCACTAAAAGCTTTGCTTAAACAATGGAATCTAATAAAGTTGTCTAAATCAATGACAGCTCCATTTTCCAGCCTCAATATTCATAAAGTTAGCAACAACTTCACCAACCAAACTAAACTTAACTCCACAACCACAATCCACACCTAAAACCTAGCTAATTCAATTAATTTCCCAACCAAGAAACTAGTCTAGCTCAACTAATTCATTCAATCAATTACATCATAATTGAACTGAAACTGATCGAACTGAATGTGCTTACGTGGCAGACGAGGGCCCGAAGAGGGGATTCTCCTTCAGAGGCTCGAACGAGAGCCTCCCCAGGAACTTAGCGACGCAGCCGCCATCGAAGCCAAGATTGTTCCTAGGGCAATTGTTGACGAACATGGCGATTACGAAAACCGCAACATTGACCGCCACGATCAATGGGACCAACCACGAAGTCCACTGCTTCTCCGCCGCTTCGTCGTAGTACTGTCCGCTGTGTGAGTAACCGCTGCCGGCGGCCGCTATCCGGGGCTTCCCCGTCCGTTCAAGATCTCCGGTTGCCATGGCTACGCTGTGTCTCTGGCAAAATGACAGCTGAAAAACCGAGTTTGAACGATTGTATTTGTACAGAAGGAGAAGTGACTTGGAAGGGATGAAGGCGTTGAAATTCACAGTCCGAGAAGAAAGATTGGATTTGCAGAGTTTACAGAATTGAATTGATTCAGAGAAGCAGAAGAAGAAGACGAAGAATTAGAATCGAAGCTTGCAGAATCGAAGAAGAGCTTTAGTGGAACGATGAAGCGGTGGGATTGATAAAATTACCCGGCAAATGCTTATTTATGTGGTGAACGTCACATTCCCAAAAATACCATAATACCCTTGGTTACATAATGGTGATATTATATATATCAAGTTTTCTTTTTGGCTAAAATATATATATATATATATATATATATATATATATATATATTATATTTTTGGCTAACTGGTAAAATATATAATGATAGAAGATTCAAAACTTTAGATCCGATTAAATCTAAATAATTAAATTAAATAATGTATATTTACTTTTAATCTTTTATTAATGATGTAGGGAATGAGTTTAGGTTTAATTTAGTGTAAATTAAGTATAAGAATTCATGGGAACTTTTTTTATTAAATATAAATAAGATTGATCATAATCAATGCATTGAGACTTCATTTGATAGCCTCATTCTTCCAATTATTTAAAAATAGATAGATTATAATTGCAACTAAATAGCATGTGAAGAAGAATTTATACCAACCAACATAATATAGATGTTATTCTTATTTATAATAGCTTTATTATCATCATAAAAAAGAATAGTAATACTTAGTTGTGGACGCGTGCGTATTCGGACATATCATTTGAAAAATAAATTCCATCCTTAAATACATTCTTAAATGGATTCGGTTTTAAATCCAATTAATAATAATACATATATCAAAATATGTATTATAAATAAATTTATATATATATATATTCCAAAAATTTATTATTTTTGTTAGCTACTATATATAATTAACAAGATATTCACTATTATAAAATTACATGAAATGATTTGTGTTATAGTTGTACATTGATTACACGTATAAATAATTTTTGTAAAAAATGTTCAGATCATTGATTATGACATTTCCTCTAAAATTAATTAAGGATTATAATTAGGTTTAGACGGACGGGCTCGATTTTTACGAGTTTTTCGAGACGGGTAGTTTTTTAATTCAATATTAATTATTGGACAAATTTCTCAAGTTATTTCAGGTTTTTTTTATATCTACCCACTAATACGGCCCCCTAATTCTCAAACAAACAATGTGAAATATTATTATTGTATTATAAAATAAATATCGCAAAAAGTATTTATTTAAAGAATAAATCATTTATTTAATCCATATATTTTATTATTTAAAAAGTGTTGCAACCGTATTATATGTCCTTTACATTCTTGCATGTTACATTTGGTTAAGAGAATGAAATGCACATCTCCATCGTCTACCTAACCCTACAATAATGGGTCAACAGTTTTATTTTATTCAGATGTTTTTACGAGCAACTAATTAATTAAGTCAATTATTTATTTATAATTGGCCAAAAAAATTTATTTATTTTTACAGTAATAGAAAACCACGACGGAGTATTATAGAGAAATGATACACGCTACGATCAGATATAAATAAATAATTATCATATAAGTCTTTAAAAATTACAAGCCATATCGTATTGTTCGGGTCGGAACTTGAATTTCTAGTTAAGAGCGGCCTCAATAAAAATACATGGGGCATTTTTTTAATTAGTTTTATTTTTTGTGTCTTGGTGTGATTACTTTAGAGAAGTCAATACCGACGAAACTGACTGTCAAATTCGAGCTCATATACACGATTCATTCTCGTCACCTTGTCGGGACCGTCACCTGAGAAGCTGATCACATCCGCGCAAGTAAATACCGCTCTGTTGTCACTGGAAATTAATCACCACTCTGTTGGAAACGTTTTCTTTTGGATGTTCAACTTTTGTGTGAAATCTTGCGAATTTTTTTAAAGTAAAAACTAATGGATTATGAGTGGATGAGTGGGTTGATCCAAATGATTAAAGGGAGATGAATATACGTGTGAAGACACCAAATTTAAAAAAAATAAAAAAAAAATAAAAAAGAATCATGAGACTATCCATTTTAACGTTTCGAACTTCGAACACCAAATTTTAACATTGATCAAATTTCAAACAGTTTATAGATTATTTAACTCTAAAAATACATTAGATGTTTTATAAATTGGTTTTTATTTATGGGACATGTATGTAACTATACCAAAAAAAGAATTCAACCACAAAATGGCACAAACGATAAGGGTAGATGAGTAATTTCGGACAGGCGAAAAGGAAGCATATGACAGGTAGGTGACTGAATGACACTTGGCAAAGTGGGAAACGATGACGACTATTGGAGTTGCCGCGTCACTTTCGTGGGAGCAACTTACCTTAGGAAACAAAGTAACGTACGCGCGTACGCCACGCGTGGGAAATACTAAAATATTGCATTTTTTTATTAATAAATAAAATAAATAAATAATTGAGTTAATCAATTATAATTTATATTACATACGGTAATTGTGGTATAGTGGTTAAGAGCGCTGGTGTTTTATCTCGTAATAATTTTATTAACATATTATGTATTTTCGGTCTCGCATACACAGTCAGATATATGAATATGCGAATAGAACTGGTCTTAACGTGTCGATCTCTTGATTATACTAAGTCTGGTTGTGTTACGTTAATAGGATTAGTTCATTGTTTGCTCTTGATGCAGGCGGAACCGATTAATTTCGAAGATTTTTTGCCGTGAATAGTGTTTTTCTGGCGAACGTTCATATTTTGGCGCGTGAATAGTGTTTTTCGGGCGGAAACAACGTTCCGGTCCGAATTCACAGCTACGCAGTGCCCTGCGCTGTTTTTTGGCCAAATTCTATCATCTGAGTGGTCAAAATCGCGTTTTTATGTTATGTCGGGTCTTTTTTATAGTTTTCAATTTATTCGGAACTTGTTCATTATTTTCGGTTATTTCATATATTATGGTTTTCTATTTAAGACATTGTTGGCCGAATTTTACATTCAGTTATTGATAAATCAGAAAATCGAGGTTTTTTTCTCAACCCTACGTGTGAACTTTCGGTATTCATAGAATCAACGAATTTCTGCATTTTTATCCTCGTCACGATGCATCAGCTCTCCAAGTCTGATCAGAAAAATTCCAAATCGTGATGAGAGTCTAAATAATAGATAACATGACGGATTTAGTATCTTTTTTCCCTGGCAACAAAATTATTTTTGTACAAAATTACTTATAATAACAATTACATACTAGTAATGATGTCTTTCATAGTCATAGATTCAGTAATATTCACTTATGAAGTATTCAATACTACGGTTTATCACTTGACTAATCATCTTTAAGTCATTAATTATATTTTTATATACACAATAATAATTACGAAGATTAAACAAATATAGTATATAAGGTCTTATAATTATAAGAGTTGAAACTTTTGTTGGTTTGGTAAACATAAGAGTTGAATAAACTTATTTTTATATTAAATAAAGTTATTAAATTATTTCCTTATTCTACCCAAAACAATATCTTCTTATTGTTTTTTTCCTTAAAAAACAGTTGCCTACTTTCTATTTATTTCTCAATAAAAATCAGATCTTCTATTTCCCATATATATGTTTGACTAAATATTGTCAATCGTTAACTGTTACTAAATTAGCGGTTTTGGCAGAAAAAAAAAAAAAAAAAACTAAATTAGCGGTTAAATTATGAATGATAGAATATGAGAGAAAAAATTGTTGAATTGCCCTTATTATATTTATTTATTCGTTTGCCTTTATTTAAGTTTTTATATTCTATCTTATTTATACTTATAAATATTTAGAAACATTAGCCCCTTTCCAAATAAGCTGGGAAGAAAATAATATTATATTAAACAGAAAATAAGTATGCTTTTGTGTGAGGTTTTTTTTAATAGGTACCGCCGTACCGCGATATTTATATATATTATTATTAAAATATGAAGAAAATATTTGTTCTTTTTATAAAAAGTATAGAATATATTATATTATTAGACTTGTAATAATATATATTATAATATATATATATATAATTATATATTAGACTTCTAATATATATAATAATATATTATATGATATATCTAATAATATATATTTATATATATATAACAATCGCCGCAGCCATCTCTCTCGCTAATTGCTAGGGTTTACCTAGATCTCATAATTAATTCAGAAATCAGCCATGGATTTGGACGCCGGCGAAAACGCCGCCGACGACTGTTACCTCAGCAGCAGCGACGATGACAGTTACCTCGACCCCACTGACGTTGACGATTTATTATCCGACATCGAAAACGAAAACCAAGCCTCCGACCACACTGTCCTAACCAAGGACGAAATCCGGCGCCGGCAAGACCACGACATCTCCGGTGTCTCGTCTCTCTTATCCGTTTCTCGAGACGAAGCCATCATTCTCCTCCGCCACTGCAAGTGGAACCCGGAAAACGTCCCCTGCGTCTATTTCGACGAAAAAACACGGAAATCGCTCGGTTTATCAACCCCACTCCAAAACCCTAACCCTAAAAACCCAAACCCAAACCCTAACCCTAACCCTAAACCTATCATTTGTTCGACCTGCTTCGAGAAATATCCCGAAGGCGAGTTATTCGCTGCGGCGTGTGGGCACCCCTTCTGCCGCCGCTGCTGGGCCGAATACATGAGGGCCGCCATTAGCGACGGTTCGGGATGTCTGTCGCTGCGATGTCCCTATCCGACATGTTTCTCCGCTGTCGGAGAAAGCATGGTTAGGGTTTTAGCGGCGGAGGAGGATAAGGAGAAGTATAGCGATTATCTCGTTCGATCGTACGTCGAGAACAGTAGGGTTATCAAGTGGTGTACGGCTCCGGGATGTGAATACGCCGTCGAGTTCGATTACGGTACGTCGGATGTTACGTGTCTTTGCTCGAACCGGTTTTGCTGGAAGTGCGGCGAAGACGCGCACCGGCCGGTCGACTGCGCGACCGTGGAGAAGTGGACGATCAAGACCATGGACGAAGGTAATTTCATTGTCGATCGGGTGAATGAGAAATTGATAGTTGTTTTAGTATGCACCTTACTAGATATAATGAATATAATATATTGATTTCATTATTAGAATTTAGGGTTAAGAATTACGATTTCAAATTTGCGTCATGTTGCTTTTAGGTGCTCCATATGTGTTTAAATTGTTATTTATAGATGTCCGTCCCAGATTTGCACCATGTTTTCTCAGTTTTACACCATGCTGCTTCTTAAGTGTCCCAGATGCATCCCAGTTTTACACCATGTTGCTTTTAGATATCTCAGTTTTGCACCATGTTGTCCTAGTTTTACACCATGCTGCTTCTAATGTCCCAGATGTATCCCAGTTTTACACAATGTTGCTTTTAGATATCTCAGTTTTGCACCATGTTGTTTATCTTTTGCACCCTTGCTTCTAGTTGTCCTTTTTTGCACCATGTTGTCTCAGTTTTGCACCATGTAGCTTCTAGGTGTCCCAATTTTGCACTATGCACCTTCTAGGTGTCCTAGTTTTGAACCATGCATGTTGCTTCTAGGTATCTTGGTTTTGCACCATGTTACTTCTAGGTATCCCAGTTTCTACCATGTTGCTTCTAGATATCCCAGTTTGCACCATATTGCTTTTAAGATATTACAATTTTGCACCATGTTGCTTCTATGTGTCACGGTTTTGCACAATGTTGTTTTTAGGTTTCCATATTTCATTCTCATTACTTTTTTGTTTTCCGTCTGTTTTTTCGTTTAAAATTGGCTTTTTCTTCAATTTATGCCAGTTAAGTTGAACTAGACCTCAATTTGCATAAATTCTTCATTTTCATTGTATGTACACATTAAATGCGCTTACTTGGTTGAATTTTATAGAGCCATGAACCAAAATGTATCAAAATTAATAGAAAAATGGACGTAAACCAAAATTACAACGAAAAATAAATTTAAAACCCATATTAGCAACAATTTAAACATGGAACACTTAAAAACAACACGATACAAACTTTGGAATTGTAGTTAGGTTCTTAAACTTAGAATTTTTCTCGTGTCAATCGTTATTTACTTTACTAAACTCTTACATTTAGTCGATAAGAAAATTCTCCTTTAAAATTTCCCTTTTAACAGGCGAGAACACGAACTGGATACTCGTGAACTGCAAACCCTGTCCGAAATGCCGGCGACATATCGAGAAAAACTACGGATGCATGCACATGACATGCACACGAGATTGCGGGTTTCAATTCTGCTGGCTATGTCTTCAAGAATGGTCGAACCACGATTCGGTCGTGGGTGGCTCCGCCTGTAATACCTACCGAGAAGAACTCGAAAAGGACGAAAACCGCATCGTCGCACAAAAAGCGCTGAACCGTTACACACATTACTACGAGCGGTGGCTAAGCAACCACAACTCGAGAAAAAAAGCGATTTCCGATCTCCGAGAAATAAAAACCGTGAAAATGAAGCGGCTATCCGAACTAAACTGGGTTCCCGAACCGTCGGTTCGGTTCGTGGCCGATGCGTGGGAGCAGATTGTGGAGTGTAGGAGGGTTTTGAAGTGGAGCTATGCTTATGGGTATTACAATTGTAGTGAAGAGAGTGAAGATGAGAAATGTAAGAAGAGTTTTTTTGAGTTTACGCAGGGCCAGGCTGAGTATTGGTTGGAGAAGCTTCATGAATGTGCGGAGAAGGAAATTGAGCAATACTTTGACGATGACGGTGCAATTAAACTTGAAAAATTAGGGTTTTTTGAATATAAGTATAAGCTAAGGGCATTGACTGATGTTACGAGAGGGTATTTTGAGAAATTGGTTGAGGGTTTGGAGAATAATGGGATATAGTGTAGTTTTTCATTATTTTCGTATTCGTAATAGTGCGAAATAGAGCCCGATTTTAAGTTGTTGTTCAAGAATAAATAGCGTCGTCGAGTTGTTTTTATATTTTATTTTAAGATTAGTCAGTTTAATTTCTTGATAATTCAGTGAAGATATTGCATTATTGACATCTTCTTGATCTCTATTATAGTTTAATTTCATTAAAACAACCATTTATAAACATATTTTATTTAAAACAATCACCATAAAGCATGTTACATCTTTTACGATATAGAGTAAACATATTAGAAATGAAAGAAATCGTGTTAGGGTGACATGCAAGTTGATAGTAACACTTTGTTTAAAACCCAAAAGCTTAATATAATAATAGGAGGGTTTATATCAAATCAAATCTTCAAATAATTGTTTAAAAATATATATAAAAACAACATAATCAAAATTCTAAAATAAAATATTTTAGAAATTCTATAAAATATAAAAATTTTAAGAATTGTTTACTTTTAGTTAGCAAACTAGGTATTAGTAAAAAAAAATTGATGCAGCGTGATGGTGAGATAGAAGAGCAGAAATTCGTTGATTCTATGAATACCAAAAAATCAAACGCAGGGTTGAGGAAAAAATATCGATTTTCTGATTTATCAATAACTGGCTGTAAAATTCGGCCAATAATGTCTTAAATAGAAAACCCTAATCTATGAAATAACCGAAAATAACGAACAAGTCCCGAATAATTTGAAAACTATAAAAAAGACCTGAAATAACATAAAAACGCGATTTTGACCCTTCAGATGATGGAATTTGGCCAAAAAACAGTGCAGTTCACGGCGTAAATCTGACAAGCAGGGCAGTTCATGCTGTTTCCGCCCGAAAAACACTATTCATGCGCCAAAAATCTAAACGTTCGCAAAAAAAAAAAAAAACTATTCACGGCAAAAAATCTTCGAAACTACTCGATTCCGCTGCATAAAAAAATCGACTGAAAAAATTACATAAAGTTCATAAAAATTCACCAATTAACTAGTATTATTATTTTCTCCAAAAAAAGATGAGAAGGAGTTCACTTTCGTTAATTGGTGGACTAATAAATTTTATTAAGACGTTCAAAATATAAATATAGTGGTTACAAAATACGTAATAAAGTATAACATGACACGTTTATGACATGATCTTTTAAAGTCATAGTACACATCAATCGTCACTACTGATTTTCTAGAAAGAAACGCAACTATTTTATTTGGAAACCACCAACTACTACCCGTGCACCGGGTGCACACAATTTTACCACTACCACGTTTTTTTCACTCTACGAAACCGCGTCCCTATTTCCCGCCAATACGGCGGTCCGTTCTGCCTGAACCGGGTGTTTCAGCGCCTTATAAATAAGACCGGTCAATTCACAGACAGACATCACCCTCGAATTGCAGAGCACGACCGTCGCTGTCTCCGATCGATTCTCCGACACGACAATGCCTGCCGGAAAGGTCCAAGTTCTTCTTGTCGGCGCCAAGGGCCTCGAAAACACAGATTTCCTCAGTAAGTCCTTCCACCATGTCATTGATTTCGATCGTAGATGACATTATTTCTTCGTTATCCCCTTTTTTCGCGACAATCTCCGTAGATTGTGCGATTTCGAACATGAATTTAGGATTTCTGTCTGTGATTAGAACTTTGCTCAGTAGATCTTAGTCAAATTGCGACAGTTACGGTTGATCTTGCAGTAACTGCTAGCTGATGTGCTGATCAGTAGATCTAATCGAAGACGAGCTTTGTTATTTGCCGGAACGTTCTCGATCCGAAATTGTGTTGTCTTGTCGGATTGGAGTTATGTTTGTGTGAACGTGTCAAATTATGCTCTTTTTTGGTCAAAATTTGCATCTGCATGCTGTAATTTGGTACCAGGTAACGACTAAAATGAGATCGGATACTGTTGAGGTTGACATTTTATTATCCTCATTGAAATTTCACACATATGCTTATTATGGGGTTAACTATATAAGTTTTTGAACAATGGACTAGTGTTTTGGGGTGAATGTGGTTCTTTCAAAAAAAAAAAAAATAATGTATGTTCGGGTATAAAAAAAGGGTTAAGAACCAAAAATAGTCTCAACTATAAGCTAACGTTATTATTCGCTGCTCCATAATTAAAATATTGATGTTCCAACTATCAGATTTGTTGATATTCACAATTTTCTCTTAAAATTGATAAAACAAAAACATGTTTTTTAAGCATAAAAAAACCCCTAAATCATGAGCATTAAATCTAATACTTCGTATATTGCTTATAGGCAAATTTTCACGCCCAAATCAATTAAAAAAAGCGAAAATCAACAAATCTGATAGTTGAGATACTGAATATTAACATGAATATTAACAGTTTAAATCCGGGACACAAATTAGCAACATGATATACAGTTGGGACTGTTTTTAGATTATAAACCTTAAAAATATATGAAAATATTCGAAATGGAGTGACGATAATACATGTGTGTCCACCACTGGCTGTGAATGTTTCATCAATGCAGGAAACAACATTAAATGTCCTGAGTTCACAATGGTTGTAAATGCTCATAATACATTTCAACACATTTTCTAAACACTTGCTAGAAAAATTGTTCTAGTGCATTTTCATTATCGAAAACCGAACATTGGTTATGTTGTTTGGCACGGGTCGCTAACATTTCCGGTATATGCAGTGAGCATGGACCCGTACGTGATCCTGACATGTCGTACCCAGGAACACAAGAGCAGTGTTGCACAAGGTTGTTACCTTGTAACCCGGTTTTGCTTCTCTTCTAATGGTAGCCATACATTGATACATCATCATCACTAAATTGCAGGGCAAGGCTCGACACCCGCATGGAACGAGACATTCATATTCACCGTGTCTGATATGGTCGAACAACTCCATTTGAAAATCATGGACAGCGATTTCGGTAGCAACGATGATTTTGTTGGCGAGGCCACGTGAGTTTTTTTATACAAAAACCGTATCAAATTGAAGATTCGCGGTTTAGTGATGATAATTTGACAATGTATCTGCAGAATTCCGCTTGAACCGGTGTTCGAAGAAGGTAGCCTCCCTGTTCTGTCGTACAATGTTGTCAAAGACGGCGAGTATAAGGGAGAGATTAAGGTTTCGCTCATCTTCACCCCTGAGGTAACGAACGCATTCGAATCCGAACACAGTAAAAACAGTCTCAACTATATGTCATGTTGAAAACAGTTTCAACTATATGACGTGTTGATAGTTGCTGATCTATATTTAAAATGTTGATATTCTGTGTTTGATCTATCAGATTTGTTGTTTTTCTACTTTTATCAGACTTATTTTAACGTTTTAAGCAACAAAAACATGTTTTTTTTTTTTTTTTTTTTTTCACTTCTATGAAGTTTCAAATTTGTTGCTCGTGGTATAGCTTATTTGATGCTTGAAAAATATGTTTTTGTTTCTTTGATTTTTAGAGAAATGTGGAAATAAACTGATAGTTGAGACACCGAATATCAATATTTTAAATCTGGGACAGCGATTAGCGATATAACCTATGATTGAAACTGGTTTTAAGTTGTTATTATGTATGGATATGTTTTGTGAGACACATAGTTTATTGTTGTTGCAGGTTAGTAGAGACAGGGATTTTGATGTAGAGGAATTTGGTGGGTGGAAACAATCTTCTTACAACTGAGCATATGGAACATTATCATAAGGATTATTGTTCTTCATTGTGGAGTGTGTCTTGTGTCTGGTTCCTGGGATCATGTTGTGGTTTTTCTATGTCAAGTGAAACATCTTGAAACATTTATGAACTTCAATGAATTATAGGGTGTGTCATTTTGGTGCTCAAGTATGTTTTTTTTTTTTTTAGTAATAACTTGATTCACCTAGTTAAGAGCTGATTTAAGTCTATAGTCTGCTAGATCTGACCTAATTAATATGTCAGTTATCATAAGTTCGTAATATAATGTGAATAAGCTCTAAAAATTAAATAATTAATTGGAATTTTTGAAAGCTATTAAATATTATTTGTTTCAAAAAATTACTCATGAATTAGACTTAGTAGCATTATTTTATTGTTAGGTGCAAAGTTGACTTCTCCACAAAGTTTAGGGGGTAACATGCAGTTAACTTTTGTTTGGGTCTATTTCAAGTCCAATTATAGCCCAGCCCAATGAGGCCCAAAATCGAAATCTCATTATGTCGTCTTCTTCATCCTTAAACCCTAAACCCCATTCCGATTCAGTCATCGGATTACGCTGCGATGATTTCATTTCTTCTCCGGGATCATTCCCGGAAGTTGACGTCACTGCTAGAATGCTCCGGTACCTCGGCGAAGCTAGAATTTGTCCGCTCCATGGGCGGCGGACCGCGGACCTTCCCCGGCGGCCTGAACAAGTGGCAGTGGAAGCGCATGCACGAGAATAAAGCCAGAGACAAGGAGAAGAGACTGCTCGATCAGGAGAAGCAGCTCTACCAAGCTCGGATACGATCGGAGATCCGAGCCAACCTCGCAGGGCAACCCAACACACAGCTGGACACGTCGAGGACTCACGATCCGATGTCCCCGAAGGACCAAATCAAAGCCTTGGCTGATCGGTTTATGAAGGAAGGAGCTGAAGATTTGTGGAACAAAGACGACGGTCCGTTGAAACCACCGCCTCCAAAATCAGCTCCGTATGGACAGTCTGGGCCGATTCAATCAATGGCGCCGGTTGATTTGAGGGAAATGGTGGCTGAATCAGGACGTAGCTTTAACGTTGTAGATAATGTGAGACCGATCAGAGCTGGCGCTCACAGTTACGGTAGTTTCAGGAAATACTCTGTTCAGAGCTTTCGAAGAAATGAGAGGTCTGAGAGTGAAAATAATTCCAGAGTTCATCTGAGGAGTCGTACTTTGTCTGTTAAGTCTCCGAAAGTGAAGGATACCCCGAAAACTGGGAAAATTACAATGCCGAGGAAGAAACGGTTCTTTAAGAGTAATGATTCTTCAAGTGATGATTCAGATTTGGACAGTGAGGAAGATAATGATGTGCAGGACAGCCGTTCAAGATGGCCGAGGTTAGTAGAGCCTGAGGAAGAGAAGGGGATCGGTAGAGGGATGAAAAAAGGGAAATTTGGAGGTAGAGCTTCTTTGGGTGAGTATGATATAAAAAGAAAGAAAAGAGTGCCACTGAACAGTCTGGAGGATGAATGTGATTTTGCTCAGGAGGTGGAGACACTTAAGTATGAGCTGAAGAAGAAGAACTATGCTGAAGATGAAGGTGGCAGGATGGGCGAGGATTCGGTTCTTACGAACAAAAGGTATAGCTTCCCTCTTCTTGAAAATTGTCACTGCTTGCTAATGGAGATGATTTGCATAGTGTATCAGTAAGTTGATTTCATTCGAAATGAACCAAATATTATGCTTGCTAATGGAGTTTGGATAATGCATACTAGTGAATTCGTCTTATAGTAACAATATTGTGGATCTTCTTGCAGATTTGATGAATGCGACATATCGCCATTGACTATTAAGGCTCTTTCTTTAGCTGGGTATGTTCAGATGACAAGGGTGCAGGAGGCGACTCTATCAGTTTGCCTTGAGGGTGAGCTTGTTATGAACTGCTTCATACGATTCGACCTTGTATTGTATATTGCTGTTATTCATAATTTCTTATTTCATGGATATATGTATCGTTTATAGGCAAGGATGCTTTGGTCAAAGCTAAAACCGGAACTGGAAAAAGTGCTGCATTTCTGGTAGATTTCTTATTCCTTTATCGCCAATTAAAATTTGAAGTTACTTAGCTCGAGTGGTGGAAAAACTTTCTTTAAACATGTGCAGCTTCCTGCTATTGAAACAGTTTTGAAGCCCAGTACTACTACTAGCAGAAATCAACGGGTGCCCCCAGTACACGTTCTTATTCTTTGCCCCGCGAGAGAGTTGGCTAGTCAAATTGCTGCCGAAGCCAAAGCTTTGCTGAAGTACCATGAAGGGATTGGTGTACAGACACTAGTTGGGGGTACACGTTTCAAAGATGATCAGAAACGCTTAGAATCCGAACCTTGTGAGGTTTGTTCTTCCTATGCAAGTAGTTACATTTACACGTCTTGTCTTACACTCTTACTATAGCTATGGTCTGTCATTTATGCAGAGTGATATTTTTGTTTTTAAATTTGCAGATAGTTGTTGCAACGCCTGGTCGGTTGTTGGACCACATAGAGAACAAATCAAGCTTATCCTTACGGTTGACGGGTTTAAAAATGCTGATTCTAGATGAAGCTGATCATTTACTTGATCTTGGTTTTCGTAAAGACGTGGAGAAGATAGTCGGCTCTATACCTCGTCAAAGGCAGTCCTTGCTATTTTCCGCAACAGTACCAAAGGAGGTAAAATTAAGTCCTTTCTTATCCGTGTATCACAAATTCCGTACTTTGCAATCATCAATTTTTTATTTTTTCTATAATTTCCGATTATGCAGGTGAGAAGAGTATCTCAGCTTGTCCTGAAGAGAGAACATGACTTCATCGATACAGTAGGCACGGGTTGTGTAGAAACTCCTGCAAAGGTAATTATATAAATTTTTTCGGTTTTTGCTAATGACTGGACTATATAGCATCGAAAAGAAGATTTATTCTGCATGATAGAGGTTCTTTTCATGATTGTCTCACATAAAATATGGTCAAAACCTGGAGGTACATTTTTCATTGATAAGAGTTGGCAACCAGAATTCAAAGCTTTAATCTTCATAATGCAGGTGAGGCAGTCCTATCTAATAGCTCCACACGAAACCCATTTTCATATCATATACCAA
Source organism: Clarkia xantiana subsp. parviflora (assembly GCA_036873135.1). Taxonomy (NCBI): domain Eukaryota; kingdom Viridiplantae; phylum Streptophyta; class Magnoliopsida; order Myrtales; family Onagraceae; genus Clarkia; species Clarkia xantiana. Next base: position 1,785,237 of record JAPTYO010000009.1, read on the forward strand.
CTTTTGAAGGATCACATCTTACGAACACCTGATTACAAGGTATGGTTGCTATAACTTATGTGTATATAGTTTCTTAACATTGACTCAATTTGGATTTTTCTTTTTGGTCTCTTAATTCGAAACAACGCCCCATCCAGGTAATTGTTTTTTGCACAACTGGGATGTCAACCTCGCTACTGTATTTACTTATGCGGGAAACAAAAATGAATGTCCGAGAGATACACTCCAGAAAACCTCAACTCTACCGCACCCGCGTCTCTGATGAATTTAAGCAATCAAAGCAAATGATTCTCATCACTTCAGACGTTTCAGCACGGGGGATGAATTACCCTGATGTCACACTAGTCATTCAGGTAACAGAAAACCTGCTTAAATAAATCTATTTTCTTCCATTTACGATTTTTTTTTTTTTTTTAAATTTCAAATCTTGTCTCATGGGATTAAAATTACGATCAGGCGGGAATTCCTTCTGATCGGGAACAATATATTCACCGACTCGGTAGAACGGGACGGGAAGGGAAATATGGAGAAGGAATCTTACTTCTTGCACCTTGGGAAGAATATTTCTTGACAGAAATAAAAGACCTGCCTTTAGAGAAACTCCCTTTACCATTTCTTGATCCACAAAACAAACTCAAGGTTTGTGATTTTGTGCATTTTCAGAATTTTTGCCAGATTTGAGTGATTGGGTATTTCTGCATTTGGAGAAACTCCATTTACCATTTCTAGATCCACATAACAAACTCAAGGTTTGTGATTTTGTGCATCTTTCAATTTTTTACCATTTGCTAGATTTGAGTGATTATTTTTCTGCAGGTTGAGGAATCACTTGCAAAAGTGGACACAAGTGTGAAAGAAGGAGCTTACCATGCTTGGCTCGGTTACTACAACTCGGTCAGTGAAATCGGAAGAGACAAGACAACATTGGTGGAGCTAGCCAGACGTTTCGGTGACTCGATCGGTTTGCAAACTCCTCCTTCACTCTTCAGAAAAACAGCTCTGAAAATGGGTTTGAAAGATATTCCCGGAATCAAAATCCGCAAATAGCAGGTGAATTTTCAATCCAATTTCTCAAGTTGATTCGGATTATCGTATTGATGGATCGGTTTCTTAATCGAGCTCCCTTTTGTAATTGATTCGGATTGTCTATCGTATTGATGGATCGGTTTCTTAATCGAGTTCCCTTTTGAAATCTTTTTGCCATAATGTATAAGGTTTTACATACTATAGGGTTAGTATTGTGTCAAGAAGACGCAGAAGGTCTTAAAGACCCATTTGCCATCTCTTTGTAAATTTGTGGGAACCTATGATGGTTTATTGAATTTATTTGCAATGTTTCTTTTTGGTCATTAAGTTTTATACTTATTTTGGTGCTATGTTTTTATATGAATCATGTAAGTTTAGGAATATCAACACTTCATCACTTAGTATTTTACTCTTTACAGGTCCACATAAATTATTGGGTTAATAACTAAAAAACTGTATAAGGTTTACCATATGTTAAAATTAGGTATCTGAAGTTTGAAATGTTAAAATGACTGTCCCAAGTTTTATTATTGTTGAAATTTGGTGTCTCTGCGCGTCTTTTCATCTCTATTCAATCATTTTTATCAACCCACCCACTCATAATCCATCACTTTATACTTTTCACAAAATCGTCAAATTTCACCCAAAAATTGAACATTAAAAAAAAGTTTCTAGAAGAGTAGTGTGGAGCTATTTTCCAAGGACAAAAGAGCGAGATTTACTTGCGCGGATGTGACCAACTTCTTAGGTGACGGTCCCGGCAAAATAACGAGAATGAAGTGTGTATGGGAGCTCGAATTTGACAGACGGTTTCGTCGGAATTGACTTCTCTAAATTAATCACACTAAGACACCACATTTTAACAAAATTGAAACCTTGGACACTACAGTTTAACATTTGAAACTTCAGACACCTAATTTTAACGTAGGGTAAACCTTGTACAGTTTTTTAGTTATTAACTTATATTTTTTTTGGGAAAAAAAAAACTCATATTTCTAATGTCAGTTTAAGATTGGGGTTTAGAACATAAACATCAATATTGTTTTAGAGTTACTTGGTGTAATCTTAATCATCTAGCAAACTTGAATACTTGTCATTTATTCTAGATCATTCATTTGTTTTAGTCTTTCAATTCAAACTATGAAGAATAAAAAAATTAAGAATTCCACTTCTAAATATGGACTAAATTATGGCAAAAAAGGGATTAAATTAATTTTGTTTACTTATAAAACCTACTTAATTTTGACTGCCCCTTGTAACTGAAATTCCTCTCATTAATAGGCAGCCTATTAATTAATTAATTGATTATTTATTTATTTATTTAGTTTAAAGTTCACCTATATAGAAACTTCAAATTTTGCAGGAGAACTTTGCAGTACTGGAGTTCTCTTCTAAGATAAAGAAAGTTCATCTGATATGTGACAATATATTCATTCCGATCATCATATCGAATCGAATATGAATCGAATTTTAATTTTTCTTATTTTCTTGTAATTTTATTGTGCAGGACTCGAAAATTCGATATGGATGTACCGGCGGGCCGACGTGTCTCGGTTCTCGTCTTCGTTTGTTTACTTGCGCTCCAAGGCGAAGCGAAAAAAGCATTAACTAGAGAAGAAGATTTCGAGATCGAGCAGCAACTGAAACGTCTCAATAAACCCGCTGTTAAGACTATTCAGGTAATTTTATAATTTCATTTTCGTATCATATCGCGAAAAACTCACAAAAATGATAAAGTCGGCCGTATAAATACGTTATTTGATGAAAATACAGACGAAACATGGAGATGTATATGCTTGTGTCGATTTCTACAAGCAACCTGCATTCGATCACCCATTACTCAAGAACCACACTTATCATTTCCAGGTCGGTTTTCGAACACTATTACCCCGCGTTTAGTATGCTTAAATTAAGGATATACATTAATTAAGATGATTAGTATTGAGTTGTTAAAATGCAGATGAAGCCTAAATCATCCCCGAAAAAACGGGCACGAACCGAAAAAATATCGACCGATGAAAATGTCGTAAATGTAGAGCCCATGAGAGTTAATTGTCCATACGGTACTGTTCCGATTCGGAGAATCACCAAAGACGAACTAATTCGCGCGAAATTACAACAATCTCAAGCGTATTCGCCGAACTACAGACCCGACACTGCGGATAAACATGGTCGTCATGTAAGTTACTGTTAAAAAATAAATATATTTTATTATATTCTGATTAAGTTATATTATGAACATATATATTTTTAATATATTATCATTTCAGATATATTTATTCTCTAATACTGGCGTGATGGTTCGGTCGAGTTACAACTTGCGATAGTTAGGACAAAGAACGTGGCGTCGAAGAAGTATAACGGAGGAGGTGCGAGGGTTACGATTGAAAACCCGCATACCGAAGATTCACAATACAGTTTGGCTCGAATGGAGGTCGGAAGTGGCGCCGACGCTATTCAAGTTGGATCAATGGTTAGTCGACTCGAAATATGTTTATTTACCAACGAAAGATTATGTCGGAATATGAAGCGTCGCTAAAAGTTCTGTTGAAGGAAAGTAGTACGGTCAACGTATTTCGTTGGTTTATGGTCGTCACTACTAGCCTATTCCTTTTTTTGGTCGAAAAAAACTCAGACCGTGAGCAGGAGAGTTCGAACATTACGTAGCGGGATGGACCTAGAGTCACCACTACTGACGCTTTCCTTATTTTGGCAAAATAAATATATTTCGTCGGTAAAAACATTAAATTTTGTGTTAAGAACCTAAAAACAGTCCCCAACTATAAGTTATATTGCTAATATTGATATCTGGTGTCCCAACTTTCAAATTTGTTGATTTTCCATTTTTTTAATTGACGATACAAAAACATATTTTTTAAGCATCAAAAGTCAAACTTTTAGTAACAAATCTTACAATTCAAAAGAGTGAAAAACAACTTTTTATTACTTAAAACACCAATTTTAATGACAAAATCAGTGGAAAAAGTAGAAAGTAGTAAATCTGATAATTTGGAAACCAACATTTTAATTTTAAGACAACGATTAACAACATAATTTTATAGTTAGATTTTTTTTTTTTAAAGTTCTTAAATATTAACCCTTACATTTTTGCCTAACTAATGTTTTGTATTTGCTTTTCACATTTCCAGGTGAATCCAGAAGTTTACGGCGACAACCGAACTCGAGGTTTCATATCATTTAGGGCAAGTTCTAATCTCACAATATAACCCTAATATAGAATTTTTAACTATTTAAGACTAATAAGTAACTTGCTAAATTTTACAATCTAGACTCTTTGTTAACTTACTTTTTATTTTTTTACAAATTACTGGCTGAATTTATACATTATAAATGCTACATTCATCTAATTTTACTTTAAATATGAACAAAAAGTTTCACATCGCAATACGTATATCAGAATTCAACTACCAAATCGCAAAATTTTACATACTAACAAATTGCAAATAATTTTCTCAAAGCTCGGCTAGTAATTTTTTACAAAAATAAAAAAATAACAAATTTAACTTCAAAATTTAGCTAGCAAATTGACTAATTAACCACATTATACATCAGCTAATTAATTTCCGATTCGCAGACTGCTGGATCTTCTTGCTTCAACACATTGTGCTCGGGATTCATCCTCGTCAGCCACGAAATTCCGATTGACGGAATTCTCGAACCGATATCCGTTCCCGGCAAAATGATTTATTTCTACGAAGCCATTATTTACCGAGTAAGTTTACGCGTATCTACAGTATAGATATATCTTTTAAAATTCCTGAATCCACCACTGAACTGTAACCGTATTTGTAATATATAACATTTAAAATTTTATGAATCCGTCACTGAACTGTAACCGTATTTGTAATATGTAACATTTAAAAATGTCTGAATCCATCATTGAACTGTAACCGTATTTATAATATATAACATTTAAAAATTCCTGAATCCGTCACTGATCTGTAACCGTATTTATAATATATAACATTTTAAAAATTCATGAATCCGTCACTGAACTGTAACCGCATTTCTAATATATAACATTTAAAATTTTGAATCTGCCACTGAACTGTAACCGTATTTCTAATATACAACATTTAAAATTTTCTGAATCCGTCACTGAACTGTAACCGTGTTTGTAGGACGAGTTTAGCGGAAACTGGTGGGTCGAGCTCGGTAGCCAACACATTCGGGTCGGGTTTTGGCCACGACGTTTGTTTAGCAATCTTCGGGACTTAGCCAACTACGTAGAATGGGGCGGAGAAGTGTTTAGTCCACCGGAGAAACCTAGTCCGGCAATGGGTCGGGGAAACTGGCTAGACCGTTATATATTGAACGACGCGTTTGTCGATCACATGACTACGATTAACGAATCCGATCACGAGATTGTCGATGTTTCGAAAGAGATCGACGCGTTTTGCGACACCGATCCGAAGTTCTATGAGGTTTCGGATGCTGGATTCGATCAAGTTGGTAATCATCAGCGTTACATGTATTATGGTGGCCCTGGTGGCACTACTGGTAATTAATAAAATAAAATTAGCGTTAATTTTTTTTTTTAATCTTAGTTGATAAAAAGTAAGTTTAGCGACGGAAAGTTTAGCGACGGTTTTTAGATTTCTCAATATAAAATTTTATTACCGACAAAAATATATATATTATCGATAGTATGGAATACTTTTTCCGACAAATATTACTTTTTCATAAGCAAAAACCTTTTATTTACTAAGAATTTGGTACCTCCAACGGTTCGATTCGAGCATAACATGAGGATGTAAATGAATTTGGTTCAAAAGCCCGGTTTTCAGCAAACCGTCCGGTTCGCCGGTTTTGAACCCCATAACAAACAAAAATCAATTGGGTTGTATTTTCTGTTATTTTATTAAAATTTATTATGTTGGAAACTCACCATATGAATATATGTTGTATTTTCTACGGTTTTATTAAAACTTATTGATGTTGCACTAAAACCGGTATGTCCGGTTCGACATCCGGTCCGGTCCTGATAACACTGATTTAAGTAAACACATAATAACTTCTATTTCCACAACCAAACTAATATTTAATTTATTACACAAACCCTATAGATTATACAAGCTTTTTGTATGGCTACGTTGTATGCGTTGATTATTCACTAATTCTGGTCGGAAAAAATTTCAGACTATAAATAATAGAGCCCAAACATTACGTAGGAGAACGAACCTAAGCTGCTAATACTATTCAACTGATTTTGTTGAACAAAAAAACTTTTATTTTCCATAATAATTATTACACTAATAATAGAATCCTCTTGAAATAGAAAACAGACAACCTTGGACTCTTTAACTGCAAACTACCATCAAATCGAGTCAGTTTCTCTATCTCAATCCATCGGTTAACAAGTCATTTCATCTTCTTTAATTTTTTGTTTACCAAAAAAAATAAAAGAACCATTGTAAAACTGATTACGCAGAACGAACATCAAACCTTAGTTGTTTTTTCAACACGAAATCTATTACGAAGATCGCATAACGAGAAAAAAAAAAAAAAAAAACCATTTTTTTCTCTTATTATTGTTTTTCTGCAACTGCGGTGGCTGAGTTTAAGGACTGCATGATGGAGCCGGACGATGATCCAGCAACGTCGTCACCGGTGGAGGAGAAATCGGTCATCCACGACAAACCCGCAAAATCAAGTAACTAAACATCGTTTGAGAAATTTAATGTTCTTGTTCTTTGTTACTATACTTTAGAATCAAACAGGTATCTGATATAATACGCGTTGATAAATTGGTATTCTAGATAATTTTCGTAACTTTTAGGCAGTGTTATCAGAATCGGACCGGTCCGAAGGTCAGAACCGGTTCCTCTAATGGTACGGTTCGAGCAAAAGCGGAGGATGTAAGCGAACCCGGTTTGGAAGCCGATGTTCGGCGAATAGTTCGGTTTTGAGCAGACCGGTCGGTTCGAACTCCGTAACAAAAAAAAATCGTTGTATTTTCTGTGATTTTTTTGAAATTTATTGTGTTGGAAACTCACTATATAAATCTATGTTGTAATTTCTGCGATTTTATTGGAATTTATTGATGTTGTACTAGAACGAGTCAGACCGGGTTCAAACAGGGTCGGGCCGGACGAATCGGTGGCCTGGCCGGTTCGACCTCCGGTCCCGTCCTGATAACACTACTTTGAGGTACCTGAGAAATCCAAATTGTTCCACCAATCAGAACTAGGCCCCAATTAACCTAGCCCGGGTCGACCCTGCGGCTTAGTCCGACCATGGTTAGGGTAACCTAAATTCAGGCGAACCTAACTATGTTCGGACCTAGCTCTGGACTCGATCCATGCTAGGTCAGTTGGGATCTAATTCTGGTTGGTGCAACAATTTGGACTTCTTAAGTACTTAAAATTCACTACAATTATATCGGATACTAATTTTTCAACGCGCAATATTTCAGATACCTGTTTGATTTTAAACCCCCTACCATATGTCGTAATTATACAAAGCTCGATGTGCTTAATCTTAATATTTCCGACTGCAGAAGTCGCATTTGCCGACCCGATCGAGAAAAATATCGACGGAGCGATTGATCCGGGTAAATCCCTTGATTTGAATTTCAATTTGTTACATTATATGATATATGAATGTGTATATATAATATATATCCAGCCATATATATATTGGATTGATGCATTTGATTATTATGACTTTAATTAGACGTTGCTCTAGAACGGATCGCAAATGAGAAGCGATTGGCTTTGATCCGGGCATGGGAAGAAAGCGAAAAAATCAAAACCGAGAATAGGTAAAATTGTAATATCATATGCGTAAACTGTATACTATAATTTCCGAAAATACACAAATGTTTATGTAAAATGTATAATGTTAGGGCGCATAAGAGTTACTCGGCCGTCGAAGCATGGGAGGCGAGCAAGAAAGCCGTCATCGAAGCTCAACTTAGAAGGATCGAGGTACGTAACTAATTATCGTCTTCGCCGCGTCGGGTTATAATCACACGATACGTAATTAATACGGTCTATAGACCCGGCTATGGATCGGACCTTGTCATGATCAATTTAGACATAGGTCTAATTAAGAATCTTTGGGGACTAAATTGTAAAAACTAAAAGTTGGATATATTAATTGGAGGATTAAATTGAACAAAATCAAAGTATTTAACAGTCAAACTTAACAGTTGTCTAACGGATGCGAGATTTTCTACAATGCTCTTGGAGCACCATGCTTTTATTTTTTTTTTACTATTGCAGTAAACTTAATTGTAACATATGTAAAACTTTAAAAGTATAAAAAAACTATGAATTATTAACTACACCTAAGATTTGTATCATATTATTAATAATGCTAATTTTCTTATAGGGTTCGCCTTTATGACAATATAAAAATGTAAGGAAAGCTACCACAAACACAAACATATGACACCAAAAGTCTTTTAAAAAGAAACATATAACAACAAAAGTCAACTTTAATCAAACATAAAATACCAAAATAACCTCTAACTCTTCATTTTTTATGTATTTTTGTGGGTTAAGAACCTACTTACAATCTCAAGTTTGCACTATATTACTTTTAGGCGTTCCATGTTTAAATTGTTGATAATAGGTGTCTCTCTCATGTTTCGTTTCCGCTATTTTTTAGTTTTCCGTCCGTTTTTGTCATTAAATTTGATGGATTTTGATCCAATGATCCATAAAATTTAACAGTAGAAGTATTTAAAGAAGAAAAAATAACAAAATAACAGTTACACCGCCCTTTAACTTATGAATTTGTGTATATACATACAGTGAAATTGAAGAATTTATACAAATTTGAGATTCAATTTAACTTAATAGACATAACTATACATAAATTGAAAAACTCATATCCAAATCCGTCAAATTTAACAGAAAAAATAAACGGAAAACGAAGCATTTATTAGCCACGAAAACGAAACATAAAACAATTATTAACAACAATTTACCCTGGAACACGTAAAAGTAAACATGGTGCAAACCTGATACTGGTTAACGTGAGACAAAAACACTCTACGTATATTATCGCTAACAATTTCCGCCGTCATGAAGGAAAAATACGAGAGGAAGAAGGCGGAGTACGCGGAGAAGATGAAGAACAAGATCGCAGATGTTCATAAGATAGCGGACGAGAAACGAGCGGCGGTTCGAGCCAAACGAGCGGAGAAGCTAATCAATATCGAGGAGGCGGCGGTGAATTTACGGGCGAATCGGGACGTGCCATCGAGGAGGTTTCTCGGATGCTTCCCGAAGTAACGGTAGATAGCTAGCTAGCTAGATAGTGTTTGCGTCCTATGTTATGTGTATTGCATTGTGTGTACATTGTACAAGGTTTTTGTGGGAAGCCATAAACTCTATGATGCCACGAACATAAATTAAAAGTATTATAATGAAATACTTTTAATTGGATGATCAGTTGGATTTCTACTCAATTCGAACAGTGTTTTTCAGTTAAGTATCCTTTCAATTTATATATGAACCATTTGGGTAGACATGAAAATACCTTATATTATCTGTTTCTGATCTATTTGACATTAATTGAAAAAAAAAATATAACAATTTGCTCGGAAATTAAAAAATTAATAGCTAATTTTTAATAAAAAAAAACTTATTAAAGTTTTAGGTAGTGATTTATAAATTAGTCAAAGTTTACGTAGTAATTTGGTTATTAACCCTCTATATATATATTAGTACACCTAATTATTACATTAAATTAAGAAGTTTTCTTACTGTCCAAGAAAACAGACAAAATTGTTTAGATATATAGTACTCATTTCTCAATTCGATTAAAATACATCACCATTAACCATATATATATATATTAGTACACCTAATTATTATTTTATTACATAATAAAAGAAACCATTAGTTGGTGAAATTAAGACGTTTTCTTGTGGTCCAAGAAAACAGACAAAATTGCTTAGAAATGCGTATTTATTCTAAGTTCGGGTAAAAGACATTACCTTGAAAGACAGTAACTTGGGAACGAAGCAAAGAGGTACCCGTTATCAATGTCTCGATCGGGAATAATGGTTATCATTCGGGTTCCTCTTTCCGCTGAAAACCGCCATGGCTTTCCTCACCGGAGGCTGAAAAGGCGATCTCTTATCTGTGTGGTGGACGAAGATGTTGTCTGGTGTCATGAACTCAATTTCCTGCAACAAAAATGACATTTTTAAGGATTAGGGTTTGTTAATTGCACAGAAAGAGAAGACAACAGCACAAATTACACGAATCGACCGACCTTGGTCTTCTTTTTCGTTTTAGGGTGAAGATACTTATGCGGTAACTGATACTCGCGCAAGATCAGATTTTTAGTGATGGCGTCTCGACCTCCTTGAGGCGAGGGCAACGAGAACTGCACGAGAAAATACGTATTTTAATAATTGTCTCGATCTCTTGTAATGAAACCCACATTTGGGAAGTGATAAGTGTACTTACTTTGGTGCCACGGAGTCTAATGCGCGGTTGGTGGGCAGCCATAACGATTCCGTTCTCATTTACGGTAACAGCTGCTTTGCGCAAAGTCCCGCCGTTTCCACAGTTCGGGCAGAAGATTCTTCCCATTTCAGCAGTGACAGCATAACAGGCATGGCATTTCAGAATCCATCTGGTTAAAACAATGGAACGATTCGTAAGCATGGTAGTAACTTAACATGGAAAGGTCTGAACAATGATTGCAATGAAGATGAAACAAAATTGCATTCTGAATGAAGACTCAAGAGTTTGAAGCTAATTGCTATGGCCTATCAATCTTAGAACTCGGCTGAAAATTTACTATGCTAACTGCACAATCTAGGATTGGATCAGGGTACAAAAATATTTCCAATCATTAATTGAAAAGAGAGTTTTTTTTTTTTTTGGCCATGAATTGAAAAGAGAGTTGATTATGACTTTCCCATAGTATATTATACTTTAGAAGTTGAGCTTGGATGAGACAGAGTCTATCTGGTATTCAACTAAATGTACAAAACAGAGCAGCCTACAAACCAAGCTTTCCACTAGAACAGCTAGCATTATTTCATGCATTATACCACTAGTGTTTTTTTTTTATTTAAAGCAATCTACAGGAATGAATCATCACACAAAGATAGACAGTTCAGATGTACCTCTGGAGCTGTCGAATTTGCATTCCACCAGGTGCTAGGAGCCGCAGACCCATCTGAAGGATGACATTTTGCATTGCAAAGTCACTAGTAACACAAGCTACGGTGGACTCTGACATTGATCTGACCATCCAACTCTGCTCACTGCTCTCATCCTCCAGATAAGATTCATCGTCACTTGCGTTTGTCTGGCTTGAGACATCCAACTCTGCGCCAATTACATTAACATCGTGTTCATGTCCTTCAACAAGATCAAGGTCTTTACCTTCTTCAAGAACAGTACATGATTCTTCCTGCAGACTCAACTGATTCAAGAGTGGAGGCAGACCATCAGTGCTACGCAACCCTGCTGCTGTTTCAGTCCGAGCCTCCTCAGAAGTTCCATTAACTGATTTCGCATTTCCAGAACATGGGCGCAATGAAAAATCTGCAGAGGCTTGATTATTGTCCACCGTGTTATCAGGCTTCTGCTCACATTCTTTTTCGAATAATGCTTCGTTAGACTCACGCCTCGCTTTTCTTCTGAGAAATCTTCTGTGTGTACTTCGGCTAACAGCAGGCATCCAATCACCAGCATCAGAATCAACTTCCCCATTTGATGCATCAATTCCATCAGCCACCATCTTCTTCCCATCAATAACAACATCCTTCTTCTTAATAGGATATCTCTTATTTGTCCTCAAACCGCCCTCGAAACCTTCCAGATTCTCAGACTTGTTATCAGCAGTAGCAGATAAAGCTTCTCCAGAAAGTTCGCTTTCTGGAATAACATTCAAATTCAAGTCTTTCAACGGGAGAATTTTCGATTCAGCATTTGATACATCATCCCCTTCTTGTTCCAATGCTTCCCACTCTTCCAGATTAGGAACATTCGCGCCCCACCCAGGCATGTCTTTCTCAGGAAGCCTCTTGACGTTAACTGTCTGAACAGGTGGAGGGCAGTCTCTTAAATTTTGTATTCCATGGATTTGAGCTTCCAGAGTATAAGTCAGGGCAATCAATTTTATATCAACATCTGACAATGTCTGTATGTCTCCAGTTGCCTTCGCAAACTTGGTAACTGTCAATTCACGTTGCATGAATATCGTTAACTATTTGATCCGATAAAAATTGCATATCAAATTCGCAAAATCCACCAAACGAACATTCTAGCAGCTTTTTCAATATTCATTCAAATGAAAAAATTCCTCAGAAGTTACCTTTACTCAGTGATTCCGGAGAAGGCTCCATTGTTTCGATGGGGAACGGCAAGAAATCGAGGCGGCGGCGAGCCACAGGGTCACGGATCTCGCTCATCACCTCGGGAACCGACACGAACCTGTCCGCCAAGCTGGAGAGGCTTTGTCCACCATCGATGACGGCATTCGCATCGACGACGGCGATGGCGACACCTTTGGAGGACTTGCAGCTACCGACAATGAATTTATCGGCTGAAGCGACATCATGCTTCTCAACTGGCTTCGGAGGTGGCTGACTCTTAAGTATGCTGCTCCAGCAAGGAGACTGATCAACGGCGGGGGCGGCGGATTGCGACGGTGCTTCCTCCATCGTTGGAATTCACAGAGAGGAGAGAGAAAGGCTTAAACCCTAGCGAGGAGCGAGAGATTCTTATTGGAAGAGATCACCCGCCAAGCGGTTGGTTCGGTTCATAACCCAACTTGACCGTTGTTGAACTGAACCGGTTCTTATTTACTTACAAGTGGGTTAATAATTAAATTGTTAATTGATGTTTGAGTAATTAAATAAATTTATAATTTTTTTTTTTTGTTAAATTGCTAACTGATGTTTAAAAACTAGGAAAATTGCTAGAAGAACTTGGCAATTTTTTTTTGTCTAATTTGAATGATTGGGTCGCATGACCGGTACATGATAAACAATAACTTACAAATTGCTAGTTGATATTTAGGTAGTTGAATAAATTATTAATTAATTTTTAGGTAGTGAAATAAATTAATAGTGTTTTTATTCATCACGTGCAATTCGAGGATGATTTCATCTAAGAAAGACAAAAATCACAACAAATGTATTGCTAGAGCAAATAAATAAATATTTTAATATTATTATAACAAATATATCTATGTCAATATTATATATGCAAATAACTCTTACATTTTATAATATATATATATATATTATTTGTATATGAAAATCATTTTTTTTTTCACTTAACAATATTAAAATTAAAGCTATCTCCATAATAAATATATTAGAAGGTAAATATAAATTCCACATCAATCAAGATACAAGTTCATGAATACACATGTTATTACATGAAATATAATAACCATGAAAAGCATTACAACACTTACAAATAATGCACAAGGCATCCCTAAGTACATTTAGAAGATGTCATTTTTACATACATATTTTTGCATTAAATTGAAATTATTATACAAAGTAAATGAAAGTTTTTTTAATACACACCTATAGACATTAATACGTGAAACCCAATTTGGAAATGTTAGAAATTAAGGGCTCATTGGTCCCTAGTTGTCCAATATGAAGATGAACAATCTATAGAGCCCTTCCTTGTACAATATCCAAGCTCATTTCGCTAGGATCAGTTGCTTGCAGCTCGACTTGAATGCCATCTAATTCCCTCTTAAATCGATCCTTGGAACTAGCATATAGCATTTTACTCCTCACCTTTGACGAGTCAGGTGACCTACATATAAATAGATAAATCGTGATATATTTCATATTTAAGTTGATTTGTAATAATGTTTTGAAAATCGGACTGAACTTTAAAACAGTTAGGTGGTTGGTTTCTAGTATGATCCGGTTCTAGTAAAAAAAAAGCCAGTTCATAATTTCTTTTATAAACCTGCATGTCCAACCTAGTTCAATTTTTTTTTTTTTTTATTATTTGAATTGACGAACGGGTATCGGGTCGATCAGACCCAACTATGTTTTCACCAGTCGTACCCGCTCCATTGCGTATCGCTCCATTGCGTATTCTAATATTCTTACTAGAATTTGAATGCTTGTGTGACAAGTTTGCAGCCTGACCCGATCCGACCGTCGTTATGTTCCAATTTTCAAACAATGATTTATACGATTGTGATTTCTTCTATTTCTTACCAAGCAACGAAGAAGATCTTGCTCTTCTGACAATTCTCGTTAGTGGTAAAATCATGATCGTAAACTGCATAACGACACTCATCACGGGGAAAACTTGAAGTGAAATCTTCATAGGTTGCATTGGCTTGCCCTAACTTCTCCACCTTTACTTGTTGGATGTCTTCATCAATCTTGAAGATTATGAACCTAAAGCTTCTTTTGGCTTTTAACTCCAGAAACTTGAGTTTACACTCATCATTTACAGCCATTCCTGACGAAGAGTTTGCCTGAAACATGAAAGTAAAACTCAAAGTTGTGACAAAAACACAAATAAAAGAAAAGAAAATTAATATTTTTTTTAATTGAATATGTTGTAAAAGACAATACCATCTTGTCACTCCAATGAGGAAGGAAGCTAAGGAAGGTGAGGAAATGTATGATGAGAGCTTAATGATTTGAGACAAGAATTCATCCATTTTATAAGCATCATATGATGGCTAAGAGAATTTGTAGGATAAAATTTCTCACACCACTAATTTTTATACATCATTGTCTTCTTAAATCCCATGGTTTGGGTAATCTAATCTCTAAATTATAATTTGGATAAAATTAATCCATTTAATCATCTTATTATCCAAATATAGAAATGAGGGAGTACTACCGACCTTACACTCATTCTGCTACTTATTAAAACTACCGCATGCACTGAATTCGTCAATATAGTCCCACAAACAGCTAGTATAAGATGTCGACATTTTAAGCTCATTTTTAATTACATCCTATTATGACTGACAGTGTATCGAGTCAGACGAGACTTGGTATTATATAACTTTTTTAATTAGTGACAAATTGACATCCTATTATGACTGACAGTATATTTTTCTTTTTCTTTATTATTATACATTTCTTGCCAAACAAGAAAAAGGAAATGAGGTGGAAGTTTAGATGATTTGTGCCCTAAGAAACGAGAGATTATTCAATGGAACGGATCTACCACGTGGCGCTGACGTGGTAGACCTTCTGCCAATAAAATCGGGCCATGTGGAGTATTCAATTCTCTCTCTTAAGACATGGCACGAGATTATTCGTCGAAGGTCTACCACGTCAGCGCCACGTGGTAGATCCGTTCCATTGAATAATCTCTCCTAAGAAACTAACAAAAGCAGATCACACGTGGCAGGGGCCACCACGTGGTGACCCCGGGGCACATCAAAATATTTCGTTAGAATGAGTCCACGTGTCATTGAAATCCTCCATTAAAAAATCACGGCATCCATGCAGCCAACCAACAGTTACACACAGAGAGCTTCTTCTAAATAATCGTCTTCTACAAATGCTCTGTTCGTCGTCAAGGTTGAATCTACGCTTCGCTTCCCTGCTCATCGCGAAGAACTTCTCTTCTCATTCTCAGTGAATTCGTTTCTCGTTTCACGGAGAGGCTCCATCTTATTCATCGTTCCAGAGTTGATCGTTTGGTTCCTCGTACATCTCTGATCGGAGACTTCCGTCGGGTAATTGGAGATCGGATCATACCATGGCATCAAGCCAATTGCATAATTCAGTTCACGATTTCACCGTCAAGGTAGAGCCAGTTGCGCTGTTGATTTCTGTTTTGTAGTTAGATGGTCATAGATCGCAGCAATTTTGTCAGTAGTCGATCAAATCGATGAATTAGCTGCAAATTTTAGGTTAATCAAATCGGTTTAGTCTCAGATTCTAGGATTATTGGTTTTGGCAGCACTCTAGCTGAATCCTAGATTTAACCTAGTTTATGATTCGAATCTCAGGATGCTAGGGGAAACGATGTTGATCTGAGCATCTACAAGGGCAAGGTGCTGTTGATTGTCAATGTTGCATCTCAATGGTAATTTCTCAACGATTTCTTCTGGGTTGAGTAATTGTTTTTGAGACTCAAAGCATTGCGTAGTTACTTGAATGAATTTCGTTTTGGGTATATGTTAATCCATTTTCGCACTTATCTTCAAGCAATGGTAGGTTAATATACTGCAATTAGATTACGCCTCTGTTCTGATATAGAAAAGATCGATTAGGTTTTGAATCATTCTACCCTGATGAGCCATTGCAGATAGCTTGCAGCTTCACATATCTATGTCTTGTTTTTAAATTCAGTGGACTGACCAATTCAAACTACACTGCGTTGGCGCAGATTTATGAGAAATACAAGAACAAAGGTTGGTATTTTGTTCTTCACTTCGGGTTTATTAAAAGTTTTAGCATCAAATCTAGTAGCAAGGCATGAATCATTAGCTTTGATCAATTCAACATTCATGATCAAATGTTCTAGTATCAACTATCAAATCTAGTAGCAATGCATGAATCATAAGCTTTGAACAATTCATCATTCATGATCGTGTTTGGAAAATGACGATTTCATATTCTGATCTCGAATCTTTTGCAAAGGCCTGGAGATTTTGGCATTTCCCTGCAACCAATTCAACGGGCAGGAGCCAGGCACGAACGAGGAGATCGTCCAGTTTGCCTGCACTCGTTTCAAAGCCGAGTACCCCATCTTCGACAAGGTAAGGGGCTCTGTCTTTGCAATCAAAAGAGTCTAGTTTGAATTCTTTTAGACATTGTGTTCAATGTTCATTAGAATTCAACAGCTGATATGCAATTCATAATCCTAATTAGGTGGATGTGAATGGTCCAAACGCTTCTCCACTATACAAGTTCCTTAAGTCGAGCAAGGGTGGATTTTTGGTCGACAAAATCAAATGGAACTTCTCAAAGTTCCTTGTCGATAAAGACGGGAAAGTAATTGATCGCTACGCCCCGACTACTTCTCCTCGTAGTATCGAGGTATGACAACCGTCAAATCATAGAACCGACTTTCTTGATGCCTTCTTTGTATGAACAATTGAATATTAAGACATATATTGTTTGTTGTGTTGCAGAAGCACATCAAGAAGCTGTTGGGTGAGAACTAAGAGCTGATAGCTGCTGCTGAATGAATTGCATTACAGTAAGATAGATAAATATAGCTTAAATAAACTGAATTGTATTACAGTTTTTCGGAAATTACAGATTCTTACTTTCGTCTCGGTTTTTACTGCAATTTGCGATTTACGTTACCATCGGTGTGGTGTAGCGCATTGCTACTTGGAATGAAACAGCACAATTACATCTAAAACGTTCGAGTAATGTATCTGAATGTTGTAGCTTGCAGTACAAGAAATGTACTTGATCATCTATATGAATGTTGTAGCTTGCAGTACAAGAAATGTTCCTGATCTGTATGAATGCTGTAGCTTGCAATACAAGAAATGTTCTTGATCTATATAAAAAATATAACATAATTACGCATATAACCATCGAGCACTTTGAAAGAGCGACGAGCTGATGTGGCATGCTAACGTATTCATGGATTCATTCCCTGCAAATCACGTCAACTCGCCACACTTTGAAATAGTGTCGAGAGTTAAATGACAATTATTTTATGCTTAAGCACAATTTATATACTTATTTCATCCAAACATTGTATTATACACTGACCCCAAACAGTGCTTAGTACCACTGCAAATTAATTGCAACTATAACGATGTATCCAGACCGTCGATCAGGTCCGGTTTTTAAAACATTGGTTGGAAGAAAAATATATATCTACAAAATTATAAGGCCTAAAAAAATGGAAAGAGATTTTAAAAATCAATTTTCTAATGAAATTTCTTGTGAAATTTCAATAGAATGTAAGAAAGAGAAAGTGAATGAACAAATGTATTGATACTTGGTGCGACCCTATATCACTTTCTATAGAAATTTCACATAAAATTTCACGGTTATTAATTTTGTCCAAATTAGAGAAGCTAGCTATTATTTTATTCACAATCTTAATCGTGTAAGTTTCCAGCGACTCTCTCTAGTCTCTAGCTCTACTGCCACCATTACTCCATTACTACCAGGCCGTTGGTAACCGCGCAGACACCACCACAATCCATAAGCAAAATGGGGAACCGGCGCGTGGCGAGCAGCGACGACGAGGAGGAGGAGGCGGTGGTGTTCAAGCGTGCGAGTGTGACACGCTCTGGCAGAGACGAGGAGGAAGGTGCCGATAGGCCAAATTCTAAGAAGGCTAGGGTTTCGGATATCGAGGAGCGGCAAGGTGATGAAGCTGAGGATGTGGAGGAGGAAGAGGAGGAGCCAGAGGCGAGGCCTATTGGCGAGGCGGTTAGGGTTTCAGGAAAAGGCAAGGGTCGCAAGAGCCATTTTCTGGCTTTTGAGTACGACGGAAATCACTATGATCTTGTGAGTTTCTTTCTCTGATTTACTCAACTTTTATTTTGGGTAGATTCATCAATTTGTTGCTTAGCACCAAAATGAAGCTGGTTTAGCTTTCAGCTTCTTAAGCGATTGGATGAAATCTCAGTGTGTATGGGATGATTTAGGGGTTTAGCTTCAGTTAATGCATTTTCCTATTTGTTAATTGATAGTGCTTAGTGCTCCCAATCATAATGCTAGATGTATGTTTTAGAGAGGGGTAGTTCAGATTCAGAAGGTGTTTTCACCCAAATGCAGGTGTGTTCATGATCATCTTATCAGTATTCGGAAGTAATGACTTCTTCTTTGTGCAAATCCTTTTATTAGTAATATGGAAAGGTGTGTGGGAAAAGAATCATGTAGTTATGCTTTCAACAATAAGATCTTCTAATAGAAAAACAGTAAGATCTTCTAGAAAATTAAGCTCATCAAATGATGTATTCATTGTGAATTGATCTGGATCAATATTTCATTTCATTACTGTAGTTGGGACTTGGGACTTTATTATCGCACTTATTGAAGTTGTGTGGTTTTCTCAATCGTCTTTGTTTCCTGCAAGGCTTCCTAACTTGGAATATTGAGAGTATTTTACTTTTAGTGGAATCTGTGTACATTGTACAAAACATGAGGCCTTGACGTTTGAATTAATAAGTTTCATGGATTGATTACTGAACAATCAAGTTTTCATCAATCTGTTCTGAAGCGGAAGATAAAGAAGTCACTCTAAAGAATGATAGTTACAACAAACATTGACAGTTGCTATGCTTTCCAATCCAATGGCAGTTCAGTAAGATAATCAGGATACTATACGGTTCTGCTTGCTGTAAATCATTGAGATGAAATCCCACTTCCTTTCAGTTTTCTGGACTATTGATTGGCTAAAACTTAATGTTATTCTCATACATCAGTTTCTCTTAATGCATTGTCCAGAACCTGCAAGACCCACGTTTTGTTGTTGTAATCCTAAGAATATTTCTTTGGTGTCATCTTGGCTTACAAGTTAGCTAACATTTTCAAGCATTCTTTTAGCTCGCACTGCAAGTATATGCTTGTAAATATCACTGCTGTAAATTTAGCTAGCCGGTCAAATCCTGAATACGGAACTTCAGATCACTCTCTGACCAATTTAATAATCTCTATGAAGTGATGGCTTATTTTATTGTTGTATTTTCTCAGGAGGATCCCGTGCTTCTAGTCCCCGAAGAGAAAGGTCAAAAACCCTATGTTGCTATCATCAAGGTAATTGCGTTCAGAAGAGTGTATGATTTCAAATAGTTGGAATTGCTATATCTTACTGTTTTATATGTTTTAAGTCTGAATCTGAATTATAGAATCTTATAACTTTTCCTCTCGTGGTACTATGTAATAGGATATAACTCAAGCCAAGGATGGCATGTTGATGGTAACTGGACAATGGTTCTATCGTCCAGAGGAGGCAGAGAAGAAAGGGGGTGGGAATTGGCAGTCAGGCGATACGAGGGAGCTATTTTATAGTTTTCATCGTGATGATGTCCCAGCTGAATCAGTGATGCACAAGTGTGTTGTGCATTTTGTGCCAATACACAAGCAAATTCCAAGTCGGAAGCAACATCCTGGCTTCATAGTGCAGAAGGTGTACGACACAGTGGAGAAGAAGCTGTGGAAGCTAACGGATAAGGATTATGAAGACAACAAGCAGCATGAGATCGATCTTCTTGTTCAGAAGACAATGTCATGCTTGGTAGATCTTCCAGATATAAAAACGGATGAGAACACTGACCAAGAAGAGCTGGCAAAGGTCAAAAAGGGTCTCCGTAGAAGACATACATCACCGGAGGAAGATGCCTCGATGAAGCCAGATACTCCAGGAGCTGTTCCAGCTAATGCGAATGAATATACTGCGATGTTAGTGCAATTCAATGTACTAACAGGAGATGATCATAGAGACAAGTGGTTGGAGAAGCTTCTTCAGACGGTCCATTACATTTGGGATCCTAAACCAAGTGAAAACGGGAATGTCGAAACACCTGTTGAATCCCAAGTAAAGGACTCAAAGGTATCTGTTCGACCTTTCTAAAATTTGTTTAATAAAGTTTAGTATTTTAGATGAACTGAAGAGATGAGAATGACTTGGTTCTTCTTAACATTGTAACTTCGTTTTGCTGTGTAGGGGGACAAGCCTTTAACCTGGCCCGATGCTGCTATCTCAACATTAACATCTTTGGAGAAAGCTTCACATGAAGCTCTTGCTGCAGATTTTCAGAAGTATAACCAAAAGATGAGGTCGCTAATCTTCAATTTAAAGGTGCGTAACAGTGACCAGATTATTCATCAGATGCCCTTACATCCTTTTGGATCCATGCTATGTATCTGACTATGTGTATGTTTGAAGAGTAATATATGTGGTTCTATACTTTGCAGAATAACTCATTTCTGGCTAGGCGCGTTTTAAGTGGAGAGTTGGAACCCTCGAAGATTCTTAACATGACACCAACTGAATTGAAGGTATAATCTTTGTGACTGCTGTCTGGACTGCTGTCTTTCTTATACAAACTATGCGCATGGCCTCTCTTGCATATAATCTTTAGCTTTGCAGTCATCATTGGGTAGATTACCTGCTATTATTCTACGGTTACGAACTTAAAATCAGTCCCGAGTATAGTTTATGTTGCTAATCGTTGTCCCATATTAAAAATGTTGATATTCGGTGTCCCAACTATCAGATTTGTTGATTTCACATTGTTTTCTTAAAATTGATTTTCTAAGCATCAAATCAGCCTAAACCATGAGGAACAAATCTGAAAGTTTGGAAAATCCGAAAGCAACATGTTTTTGTTGGTTAAAACACCAATTTTAACACAAAAATCAGTCGAAAAAAACTGAAAAGCCACAAATCTGATAGTTATCCACCTAATATTAACATTTTAAATTTAAGATATTGATTAACAAAACGGTCTATAGTTGGGACTGTTTTATAGAAACAAAACATTAATTTTGCAGGAGGGATTGACACATGAAGAGACTGCAACCAAGGAGCCTGAAGAGTTGAAGCAAATTCAGGTTCCCTCCACTGTTTAACTCATTATATTTTACCCGGAAAAAAAAAACAATCGATTCTCATCTGTGTTAAGTTCCTTCTGGTCCATGCAACAGATGACAGATGCTCGATGTTCAAGATGCAGCGAGTTAGCATTCGTAAGGGACATTATCCGTGCTGGACACGCAGATAGATATCAGGTAACAATGCTCCTTCTAATCGATATCTCTGGCCCATTGCTGTTCGGTTCAGCCTTTCCCGACTTCACTTCTTATTCGGTTTCAGCTGGAGTGCACTGCTTGTGGCCATTCGTGGTTCTCATCCAGAGACGCGATCTCTACACTATCCATCACTACGCCCAACTCGGCAACAAACGTGGGGACCGCACCGTGGGCCACAGCCAAGTTTGACAGCGTGGAGAAGCAGCTGAACAGCCCCCGCGAGCCCGTGTTGGAGAGACAAAAGTCCATCGGTAAGCCTAAAACCGACACGGGTTCTGAACCGATAAAGAAAGCTGTGGATGGTGGGAGTGAGGCTCAAAAGGCGGCTGAGTAGGAGAAATTATTCTGTACATCGGATCCAACACGTGAATTCGATGTGGTGGCCCATCAACCAATCAGAAGTCGACATCTGTCCACGTGTCAGATTAATTTTGACACGTGTCATGAATTGGTTGGCTGATGGTGCACCACATCGGACCCACGTGTTGGATCCGATGTATAGTATAATTTCTCGTGGAGTAGACAGGTTGGTTGATGACGTTGCGTGTACAGTCGGTATAGTCTATCGAGTATAGTCTTAGTTTTAGTTTCTTGGGGTTCAAGTAATTTTAGTTTCTTGGGGGGTAAAGTAGTTTTAGTTTTAGTTTCTTGGGGTTTAAGTAATTTTAGTTTCTTGGGGGTCAAGTAGTTTTAGTTTCTTGAGGTTCTAGTAGTTTTAGTTTCTTGGGGTTCAAGTAATTCAGACCAGCTGACTGAGTCTGGGATAGTGGAGATTATAGATGTGTCTTATGGTTGAATCAGCTACAATGGATAAAAGAGAAGTAAATCCACATTTGTGTGCTCTTGACTTGATTGCCAAGGCTCTGTTCTGTCTATGGTATGTTTTTTGAGGCTTAATGAAACCGTTAAGTTACTTTCTGTTCAGGGTTGTAAATGAATCGAGTCGAGTTTTGACCTATTTGAACTCGACCGGGACTTTTTTGGTAAGCTCAAGTTTGGCCGAGCCTAGTTTTTTAAACTCGACTCAGAGCCATACGCTACAAGTTGAAGCTATGTGAGGTCTTTTATAGGTATCGAATATGTATTCAAACATAAATTGAAATGATAATGGTATTTTTCATATAACTTGTTTGACCGGAATCCACTTTTTTTTTTTTACACTTTTGTTACAAACCGTTTACATTTTGTACCATTTTAGTACCTTCGTTAAAGTTCCCTCTATTTTAGCCGTTAAGAGTCATGTGTCGTACACGTGAGTCGCCCTAAACTTTTTATTTTGTTCAGTTTAATCCCTCTAATAGATCCCCGACTTTTATTTTGTTCAATTTAATCATAAAATTTCAAAATAAAACCAATAACCCAAATTGACCTAGCCTCAATTAGGTCCAATTAAAAATACTTCACGTGAACTAAAACATGCTCATTAATTTTCTCATAAATTAAAAATTCAAATAGCCAATTTTAAAAACTTAAAATTCAAATAGCGATTTATAAATTAGTCAAAACTTAAGATAGCAATTTACTTATTAACCCTTATCTTTACATACATGCAAGGGTAAATCAGGAAACTGCAATTCCAAATGTGCCCTTATCTATACAATGAATTTACACACAAGAGTGCAGAGGAATCTCCCTTCTGCTGCTGTACCCTAGTTGTTCTAGCTGACACTGTTACAACATTTGACAACTAATATCCATCTTGTCTAATGAGTCTGGCCAATCACCTTCCTCACCAACAATTATAATTACATACATTATATGTACACATGATCTGCTACAACAGCTACAGCAGTAGAAAATACAATGAATCTTCTTCTTCTTCGTGTAAATCGAGATCAAACTCATCGAAACCCGTCTCTTCCGCTTCGATTCCAATCGGGCAGCACCGGTTTTTTCATTTTCTGGTGATTCTCGCCTCGTTGCTTCATCAAGATACTACTACTATTACTTACAGATTGTAATCTACTAGTTGGAGGACATGTTCTGTTCGGTTTTGGAGCCGACCAAGTCGCCGGAGACAGCTTTGGCTTCTTAGTGAAGAATGTCTTGTCAGAATCATCGACGGTGTGTCCCGATATTAGAGATGGGCGACTCAGGGTTTCGGGTTTCGGTTTTGATCTCATTGGAGGGCGTTTATGTAACTTTATCTTCGCTGAGGAAGACCCGGCTGCCATGTCGCATAAGGTCCGTGCAGCGCCAAGTGTGCTGCAAGATCTGTCTTCTGCAATAGAGTGAGGTTCGATTCAGTGATTCAGTAAAGCAAGACAAATGCGAAAATGCATTCAAAGTTTATACAAAGCATGTAGTTTTATGAAAGTCCGGATTTTGTCGGGTCTATGACTATTCTGTGAGTAAAGCAAGAAAAATAAAATGCAGTCAAAGTTTATAGAAGCCATGTAGTTTTCTGAAAGTCGGTTTTTTTTTTTTTCGGGTCTATGACTATTCAGTGATGCAGTAAAGCAAGACAAAGAAAATGCAGTCGAAATTTTATAGGAGTCATGTAGTTTTCTGAAAGTCCGGATTTTGTTGGGTCTATGACTATTCAGTGATGTAGTATGTAGTTTTATGAAAGTCTGGGTTTTTATGGGTCTATGACTATTTAGTGATGCAGGAAAGCAAGACAAATGCGGAAAGCAAGACAAAGTTTATAGAAGGCATGTAGTTTTCTGAAAGTTCGGATTTTGTCGGGTCTATATGCATTAATCTCTGCTAAAATGCTGTCAAGTTTAATAGGAGCCATGTAGTTTTATGAAAGTCTGGATTTTTTCAGGTCTATGACTATTCAGTGATGCAGTAAAGCAAGACAAAGAAAATGCAGTCAAAGTTTATTGAAGCCATGTAGTTTTCTGAAAGTCCGGGTTTTTCGGGTCTATGACACCGAAATCCATTAACTTAATATTATCCATGTGAACAGTTGATTAAGAGGATATGAGCAGGAAAAGTCTTTGTTTTGAAATAGAAATTATACCTTGTTGCCGATCATCCATCTCTGCGTTTTGTTCTGTAAATTCAACATTATTTTATTACAAAACAGTCAGATATTGGGAAACTAGAAAAATTTGAATCCAATTATGAAAAGGAGAAACTTTATCACCTCCAGAAACAAATGAACAAGTTGCTGATGAGGAGGAGAGAGTCCACTTGATAGATGGAACAAGAGAAGATCCAACTTTAGATTCTGGAACAAGGCTCTGGTCATAGGTGATTGAGTCCAAGCTCGTGAATCTGTCGCTTGGAAAGCCTAATAAATTAGTGGGGTTCTTCATCCTAGCCCACTTACCTGGACAGAAGGATCCTTTACCCGCGGGCATCTTCACTGCATCTGGATTGGATCGGAAATGTCCATTAAAAGCATGGGACCAAGGGAAAGATGGCATTCCACCGCGCTTTGCTACCTGCTTGCCTAAACGTAACTCAGGTGCACTCTTTGATGCTGAAATGGGTTTCGATGCTTCAATGAGCAGAGACTCTAAATCCTTTGGGGACGAGAGGGATAGTCTTTCTAGTAAGTCTTTTGGTGAATATAATGTTGATTCATCATGCTCGATGGCGGCTTCAGGTTTCTTACATGGAAACTGCATTTTTTGTTTAAGAAAACAATCCCAAGGTTAATCACTGATTTTGATCATATTATTGCACAATGTAATGAATAATGATGCAGTGCAGAAAATGATGCCCCATGAGATCATGTCACAAGTATATATGCATCGTAAAAGCACACCCTTTAGAATTAGATGCATGGATACCGATGTCCATCAAGTATATGTGGCCAGGAAATACGGAACTCAAATAAAGACTTGTTGAAACCATCACATTAAATTTTAAGGTTTTTGAACTTATTAAGATTATACACAATTCTTATCAAGGTGGACCCAATGTACTTTTACTGACCTCATTCGTCGTGCAAGGGTCTCGAGAATCATCATCAACTTCACTTTGGTCTACAGCCATGCAGCTCAAAAAAGGGTTGGCTATTGGTTGGTCTCTGGAATTATCTAATTCGGCAAGATTTTGGGATTTTCCAGGCCTTAGTGGCTGAAGCATAGTGCAGGCCTTTCTGACTGATTGCATTATATTATCATTAAGGTTTGCTGCTTTCTTTCCCTTCTCTTTACCTCTACTAGGACACTGACAAGTTCCCTGAAGAATGTCATTCAGTGATAGATCATCAACAAGCTTGGTGAAGTCTTGAATATCTGTCTTCAACCCATAGAACCCTGCATAAAAATCTTACACAGTTATATAATATATATATATATATTCATAAAAAAAAAAAAGCACACATATTACGGTAAGTTGCATGCAACTAGAAGAACATTATGTGGAATCTCAGGTACAGTAACACAGTTGTCATACCAAGAGTATTTGTGCTGCTAGATACATTTGGGGCTGCGGTGCCTGACTTCATAGGAAAAGAATCAAATTTGGCCTTCATATGGAGTTTGGAGCTCCTCTTTTCACTTCGCTTTGTAGCAGCATTTTTCTGTCTCCCCAACTGATTTCCATCTTTGTTTTTGGAAAATGAACATAAAAACAAAACAATGGAATTAGTGTAGACTCTTATTAAGAGAATGTTTCCTCATAAAATCTAGAAGAGCAATTACAATTCACACACATTCATATTGATTCAAGAACTTCAGCTTCCATGCATTTTTTTTCAATGGGGCCCGTGTTGTAGACATTTCTAAACAATGCATATATCAGCATTCATGATTAAGTCCAAACAAATGGAACTAGGTACATGAAAGAAAGATATATATGTTCAGTTGGGACTGATGTTGAGAAAACTCCTTCCAATTTATAGCTAGCTTCTTATGACCAATGAGGATACTTATAGATTCCACATCATTTTGAAAAGAAAATGGAAACACACGAGAATTTATAGTCTACAAGCTTCAGGAGAAGCTAACAATTACTGGATATCTATATAAGGGAAAGAAATTAGTACCTAGGGATGCGCTCTTTGCCAAATATTTATCAGCTAAATCTCTTATTTCACAAGCATCGCTAACTCTTGAAGTTTCTTCAGCTTGACTAATACGTGGTCTTTTTGAAAATTTACCAACACTTCGTGAAACTTTTCCTGGTTTACATTTTTGCAAATTGCTTTCTAGTGATCCAGAATGAAGGAAAGCTTTTCTGTCCCTGGTGAAGGAGTTTTGGGACAACTCTTCACTACTGAAACTGGGCAGCTGATCTGTATGCCTGAAGCTTTCAATGGCTGCTCTTTTACCTTGAAAAGGAGACTCAGATGCATTGATGGCTATTCTCCTCTCATCTGCAAATGATTGGCAAGTAATAAGCAACAGCAGAACACAAAATCTATGTATCAAACACTGGAGGCTAGTGGGGTTCCAAATTCATCTACATGTGCATTGCCTATTGTATATATAATCAATTTGAACATATCCAGATTTTGCAACTAGAAATCCAAGTGAAAATCAAAAGTTATGAACCATATGCAATAAGTTTTTGTCCTAGAGATAATTATGGATCGAGGCGCGGACTTTTAACCTGTCATCAGAAATTTTTCAACAAATAACAAGGAGATGGACATCTCAAGGACTCATTTAACTATTGACGAGACCTTTTCAAGGATAATCGACCCAACATAGGCCAAGCAGTATTGTTCACTAGTTTGAAAAAAAATGGTCGATAAACAAACAGGACGGAATATATTTATTATTTACATCCAGCTCAAAATGAACAAACCGCTAAGCTCAACTTCAATCAAGTACATACTTCCATCTAGCTCATTTTCTTATATTTTTTTTAATTTAACAATATACAGGACGGAATTATGTCAATCTGCCAATTAACAGCAGATCACAGAAAATAACCATATCAAAGAGACACATAATAAGCCTCTAGATTTGCATGTCTATCTACAGCCGCGTATCGAAAAAACACTAAAATCCAGAAAATCAAGACAAACAGTAACTGACTTTCCATAAATGCAAAATATTACTTAACAGTGAACTCCGAAAATATCCCAGACTACATGTACAAGCTCAATCAAGCCAGATAAGCTGCAGAATATCTACCTTTATCGCCATGGGAGGAGCTGCACCACCCATTTGAGACGACCCGGTCCAAGTCGCAATGCCCAACTTCCTTCAACTTCGCTACAGCTCTTCCAAACCCATCCGATCCCATGAGCTTACAGATCGACACTGGTGCCACATCAACTGGATAAGGCAGCTCAACTGCATCCATTACCACCACAGAAACCCACAAAACCTACCACCATGCTCCGAGATTGCTGAAACCCTAGCTCGGAATCAAGATCAGAACATCCTCTCTGCTCCAATTGGGACGACGATGGCGCTGTGACGCAGCTGCGGGCGGCTACTTGAGACGAAATGGAGAGATTTCTAGGGCACGAAATGAGGGTAATCGAGGTATTTATAGTTTTAGGAAAAAGGATAGGGCTCTAGGTAGTTCGTTGAGGGCTATAATCAGGTGCGGTGCGCTTACTGTACACCCCTCCCGACCTCGTATTATCTGATGTCATGTTGTACTTGTTTTTCTCACGTGTCGTTATCCACTTTATCGAAAGGCTGGCACGTGACGTGAGAGGGATCTAATTCGGATCGGATCGCCGGTGGTAGGAGGAAAAATCACTCAAATAACTAGTATTTGAAACTCAAACACAAAAACAAGGGAAAATTTCGGCCAAAAATCAAAATAACCAATGGAGCATCTCCCAGATGAGCCATTTAGGGCGCATCTGGGAGATGAGCCATTTTCCCCGGACCTGTTAACGGTCTTCCTTCGACCGTTAACGAAAATGGAGCAACTGCGTGATGAGCCGGAAATGGCGCATCTGGCAGTTGCGGCATTTACGGCGCAACTGCCAGATGAGCCATTTCCGGCTGAGTCAAATGGCGCGTCTGAGAGCGCCATTTGGCTCAACGGTCAAAAATTTGACCGTTGAGTCAAATGGCGCATCTGCGTGATGCGCCATTTGACTCAACGGTCAAATTTTTGACCGTTGAGCCAAAATTGGGTTAACGGTCAAAAAAGTTGATCGTTAACCCTTGGGGAAAATGGCTCATCTCCCAGATGCGCCCTAAATGGCTCATCTGGGAGATGCTCCATTGGTTATTTTGAGTTTTGGCCGAAATTTCCCCTTGTTTTTGTGTTTGAGTTTCAAATACTAGTTATTTGGGTGATTTTTCCCGGTGAGGAACTCGAATTCGATTCTACAAGATAATGCAATTAATATGATTTGTTATTATTATTTGTATAATTTTTTAATAGAACTAATTTTTATTTTTTTTGCAAACAAAAAAAACGCCTATGCCCATCTAGTTATGCAATATTCTGGTTCTCTGGCTCATGGTCTGATTTTTTTTCCGATCAGACTTAGCGAACAAACAACGCATGCACTGGTCGCGCCCTGTTAATGTAATCCCACCAATCAGCTCATATGTCTAATGTAATAACCAGCGCATGCACTGACTTTGTCAATGTAACCCCACCAGCTCATATGTTGGACGTGGTATGTGAGGTGCGACCTGATATTTATATCAGGTCACCTTGAGAAGTTTCAAACTTGAGACTCAAGGTCAAACCACTTATGAGTAAACGATTTTAAACATTAGACCATCACTTTTGGTGGTTATAATAGAGCTAATTAATAGCTTATTAGTAGCTGAGTTTTGCTGGATGAAATGGATATATAATTATATAGCAAAATATTGCAACTAAATTATTGAGGTATGATTTGGCGCAAAAAAAAAAAAAAAAATTATTGAGGTATGACCATTTGGGTAATTGACTCTAAATAAATAAAATACAAAAATATAAAAATTGTTTTAAGTTAAAGAGTAAAGAAACCAATATCGAATATTAAAATTAAAATTAAAAAAAAAAAAAAAAAAAAAAGTTCAAACCTACGCCCATAGGACCGGATATAGGCTGCAACGGCGAGCCAATAGTGAACCCCATTTGGCGCAGCGGAGTAGTGACACCGGAGTTCTGCAAAATTCTCCACCGTCATCGACGGCCGGCGTTATGCACCCCTCTGAGTTCAATGCTCTCCGAGTCAGCGTCGTAGCAGAGCGCCTATCCGCTTACTTCAAGGGCGAAGCTGCCTCCTCCAACTCTCAGATCCCCAACTCCATGGAGTACTTCAATCTCTTGCTTTCACTCTCCAGGTCTGTTACCGAGCTCTGCAGTCTCTCTCAATCCTTTATTGCTTGCGCAGTGTCTTCGATTTCACTTTCTCTTCACGCAATATCAGCGAATTACAGTGAGCAAGACTGTGATTGCAACTCTGAGGATTGCATGTATTCAGTTGTGTCGTTAGGTTAGAATCAGTATTGCAGTAGTTCAGTTTCTTGCATTTTTCAAATTGATGAGCTGAATTACTAGTTTTGTGTATTGGACTGAACAGACAGATCATCTTCATTTAAGTATTTAAGTAGCTTTGGAGCTAAGATTAACTGAATTTTAGATGGAAAAGGAGTTCTGAATGCAACTCTAAGGATTGCATGTATCATCTGTGTAATTAGGTTAGAATCTGCACTGCATTCGCTCAGTTTCTTGTATTGTTCAAACAGATGAGCTGAATTACTAGTTTTGTGTATTGGACTGAACAGAGAGATCATCTTCAGTTAAGTAGTTTCGGTGCAAAGATTAACTGAATTTTAGATGGAAAAGGATCAGTAATTGGTTCTAGAACAGAAGAGAGGTGTTATACTGTTACTCCTTAGCACCTGAGATCGGGGGCAGAAATATAATATGTGAGACTAGACTCAGTTTGTGTCCTTGGTCAAGGTAGATTGCAGTTTGCACTGCAGTTTTCATGTGTCCCTTTTTGGGCCATTTGTTTTGAATGATCATGAAGCACCAAGAGGTGTAAGAGGGTAACTAAAGTTAAATATAAATGATTAATGGGCATGTTGCTGTTCGAGTGCTTGTATCGTGGATTGATGAATTTATTCCTTTCTTAGCTGTCTTTCTTTCTTAAATATTTAGTTTTTATGATTATTTACCCCAGATTTTTTCTTTAATGACTGAATTTTCTTTTGATAATCAGAGGGATTGATTACTCGATTGCAAACAATGAGATTCCTCCTAGAGCTGAAGAGTTGCCTAAAGTATTGAATGAGGTAGTTCAGGGATATGCTTTTTTATTTCCTATATGCAGTTTCATGTTGACATATGAGCTATCCCAGCTACATTATTTATTATATATTATGTGTTAAGCTTAGTTACATATATATACTCGCATATTTTGTGGTTTTAAGCTTGCTAATGCTGTTGCTTTTATCTTATTAAATTCTGTATGCTTTAACAGATCCGCCTACGAAAAGCCGATGCCAGTGCACAAGGAATAGTTATGGTACTGATGATTTCAGTAAAGGTATAAGTATGACATCCAGTTTTTCGTCTTGACCAATTATATCTAAACAGACATGTTAGCAAAGTGCACCATTTTTACAGAGGGGATAAAAGATATTCAACTTTTCGTGATAGATATTCATCTTATGGTGTTACACTCATTATAATATGATCTGAGCCATTTGTATGTTCTGTACATTGGTAGAATGCCTGCAGGGCCGGATGGTTCCACGAGAAGGATTCTCTGGAGCTCATTGCTTATACTGATGAAGTATGTATCTACTTTGTTGTTGAATCTTCGATAGGGGACTGAATGTAATATTCTCGTTGATTGATCGGACTGGCTCACTTTCAGTTGTTTTTCCACATATAGCTTGGAAGATGCTTCTGTGATCCAAGAAATATCAGTGCTGTAAGTAATGAATCACATTCTGCAATATCAACAATCTTGTCCAGGTATATAATCATTTGTACTACAAGCTCCTTTATTCTCTGCCTCATATTAGTTAAGCAGTTTTATTTACATGAACAGTCATGTGGTTGATTGCCATATGAGGGAAAAAAACTGTTAATGGCCTGGATAGTGAGTGGTAGGATAGGTAGGATAGGGTGGTGACCTCGCTGGAGGGAATTCGATCTCTGAAACCTCGGTTTCTGATTAATCTTCTGCTTATTGTTTTATTCATAACCATATCCCTTAAATAGGATTAGAGCAATACAATCTATGGAGATAATATATCTTAGCTAATAAAAATAGGAAATAAAATATATAACCCTTATCACTAACGATCCTATCTATAATATTACGTATATCTTTATCCGTAACAAAAGCATTCTTTTTGTGGGATTTCTTTGTAGATTCTATCCGCAAATGAAGATGGGCCATGTGCTTGCTGCACTTGAAGTCCAGGTAGTTGCTTTTTTTGAACTCATCCATCTTTCACAAATGTTCACTCAGTGGCATTTCGAATGCTAATTCCTTTTCTTTTTTAAAACCATTGTAGTCAGGGTATGGGGCATTTGCAGTTGACTTTGTGATCTCAAAAAGTACAACACATTTGCCAGAAGAAAAGATTGTAAGAGAATCTGGATCCATACTATTTTGCAATGAACCTAGTTCCATACTTCTCTCTAAAGAATCGAACTATTGCGACAGAAAATTGAATCCAGTCCCGTATGCTTCGTGTTTCGTGATTTAGTTAGGAGATTCAATTCCTGGAATATCTTTGCTAGTTTATCAATACTTTACTGCTATTGATCGATACTTACTTCCCTTTTCCATCAGATGTTATTTACAGCACTGATGGATAGTTTGGAGACTTCTGCATGTATCATAACTCCTCAACAAGTAAAGTATGGGACTTTTCAACTATTCGATTTCAGATAATTATGCACATATGACGGTTTTGACATCTTACTTTTTGTTTTGTTTTTTGTAGCTTCTTATTGAATGGCAAAGCAGTTGAGAGAAGGACAAACATATTCTTGGTTGGTACAAAATTTACCCTTTTAAATACCATTTAGGGTTTAATTTACCAGTTGGCTAGTTAAATTACCAGTCTTTGGTTCGTTAAAGACGTCTCTTTTCGGTATTTAGGACCCTGGCCCTCAAATGCCCAATAATGTCACTCCACTACTCAAGTATGGAACAAATCTTCTCCAAGCTGTAGGACAGTTCAATGGTAAGCAATTCATGTTATATTTCTTAGTTCGACTTGTTCTAATCTTCGATATTGTCATTTGACAGGACGATACGTGGTTTATGTT
Source organism: Clarkia xantiana subsp. parviflora (assembly GCA_036873135.1). Taxonomy (NCBI): domain Eukaryota; kingdom Viridiplantae; phylum Streptophyta; class Magnoliopsida; order Myrtales; family Onagraceae; genus Clarkia; species Clarkia xantiana. The sequence goes on from JAPTYO010000009.1 coordinate 1,818,067, forward strand.
GCCTTTATGAGTATATCAACCCAACCCGAACCAACCCTGCTGAAAGATTACGTCCAACCGGTTTCCTCTACTATAGATTCAGGTATGCTTTGAAAGAACGTAACTTTTTGACTCATTCCGATTCACCATAGTGTAAAACACTTCCATATTGTTTTTTTTTCTTCTAGAAAAATGTGAACAACTAGAAAGAAAGGTTGCACCAATTTAAACTGATACAACCAAAATTCAACCTAACTATGCAACAACATGCATAACCCTTCCATATTGTTGATTGTGTCAAATTCATTGTTCTGTAATTTTCAGATTCCGACTTAATCGAGTGTCAATCACGGATATCTCTTAACTGTCCTATTAGGTATGCTATGTATGTTACTATTATCATGATTGTTTTTCGTCCGACTAGACTCGGTATCATTTTTGACAATTTTCTTTTCTGAAACAGTCGGACTCGTATTCAAGTTCCTGTAAAAGGACACTCATGCAAGCATCCTCAGGTAAAAACAACCAAATGCAAAAATATTCTCCTTTCAAATTTAAACCAGTCTTGCTTACAAATTCATCTTCAGTGTTTTGATTATAGTAATTTCCTCGACATAAATTCAAGACGACCTTCATGGCGCTGCTCGCACTGCAATAACTACGTCTGCTTCACCGACCTCCGCATCGACCAAACCATTGCCGAGGTACCTCCATCATCTAATTTGCTTCTTTTCTTCTTCAATCCATAGAAACTGATTTTTCTAAAAAAATTTAAATCAAAGATCTTGAAGGAGGTGGGTGATAATGTGAGTGATGTACTAATTTCTGCTGACGGGTCGTGGAAAGCAATCATAGATAGCGATAATGACGATCGTGATCCGGTCCAGCCACAAGTGCTCGATAATCGAGCTTCGGTTGGGTCTCCACATCCAATATTCGATCTGACAGAGGATCGTGATCCGGTCCAGCCACAAGTGCTCGATAATCGAGCTTCGGTTGTGTCTTCACATCCAATATTCGATCTGACGGAGGATGATGATGCAATGGATATACTGTTAAGTACCGAAAACGACGAGATTAATCCTACACAGACGAACACTGTTAATCTCGAAGACGAGTTTTGGTCAGGAGTGATGGAATATGTGGCCGGAAATCCGACATCAGCAGTGTTCAAGGATACAAACACCACTGCAGTGACTAATCAAGATGGTTCAGTAAATGCAGATTCCGGTTCGGTGCGGAATGAAGGGAGAAACACGGTGCTGGCCCTTCCGGCCAGTTCCCCGAGTCCCGGTTCGGTCCATAGATTGAGATCCGTGGATACGTTTCCGGTTCTTAACAGTTCTTCTGCAACCACGGTTCATTCGTCTGAAGTCAGGGTTGATTCGGAGAAGCAGCAAAGTAACCACGATAGTCCGGTAAATGCAGATTCCGGTTCGGTACAGACGGAAGGGAGAAACTCGGTTCATGCCCGTCACACCAATTTCCCGATTCCCGGTTCGGTCCAAAGATCGAGATTCTTGAATACGGTTCTTAGCGGTTCTTCTGCAGCCGCGGTTCCTTCGGTACCTCCTTGGGCTCAACGAACACCACCGGTTCAAAACCCTAATTCTCCAAAACCGCCGGTTCAAAACCCTAATTCTCCGAAACCGCCACCCGGCCGGTTTACCGGCTTTCTGAATTCTCACTTACAGCAAGCTTTTAACCCTAGAAACCCACCGCTGGCTCGCCCAACGGGCCCGCCATCCGAGACCGGTGGGCCACCTGGGTTCCAGCCTTCTAAACCGGTTCCCACCGAGCAAAGAGGACCGGAACCGGGAGGTGGTTCAGACGAGAGTTGGAGACCCAGCGGACGAATGCGTGGAAGCTTAACGGGCCGGGCCTTGCCGGATGACATCAGCCAGCTTTTGATCCAGCCGAGCCGTGGGCCTGGTGGGCCACCGCCGGCTAACTTAACCGCTCCGCCTCACTTGCAGAAGTCCGGTCCGACCGGAAATCAGTTACCTAGTGCATCATCTTCTGGAAATGGAAACTCACAGAACACTCAGTAATTAATGTAGTGTTGTTATGTAATTTGTATCAGCCTCTAATTAGAATTAGTTTCGTGTAATAGAAAAGAGGTATTAATCATGCTTTACATGAATTTTTCATTTTTTGTGTCAAATGAGGAACCTTTAGAATATATTTGTTTCGATATATATACCTATATTAGCCAATAATATTATAAGGCTTACTGAATTTATATAAAAAAATTATTATGAATTAAATATTGTTCTATTTCTCTCTAGCACTTTACAAACTCTACTATAATATTATTAGTTTTCTACTTTTAAAAAGCTACTAATAAGCTAATATTATTTGCCCACTTTTAAACAACGTCGTCAAAGAATTTTAATTTTTAAACCCAAAAAAATCAAAGAATTTAATAGTGACATTTCACATTTGCTACTTCCGAGAAATAAAGACCAAGGGAGCATATTTAGGAATTATTGACGTGACTTAAATAAATACATAATATTGACTGGAAGTCAATCCAATAGTCAATAGTCTTCACTCTTCATAGTTCATATAGTATTGCTATTCAAACTAGTGCCTAAATATCTAATCTAGTTAAATTTAAGTGTTAATAATGAAATTGTTACCTCAACTTTTTAATTATAAATTGCTATTTAATTTTTTTACACTAAAAAAAAAGGTTTATCCTAACTTTTAATTGGACGGAAAATATAAAAATTTTGCCACGTATATATAGTTTTTTCATATATACACATGATAGATTCAGACATAAATTAAAATAAATAATAAGAAATACATTCGATTAGACACTCAGTTGAAAAAATACCATTAAAACTGGGCGGAAGTCGAACGTTGAGATATGAATCTCAATTCCACTCTTATAACAAATAACCATTTTTTGACCCTCCCTTAAAAATAAATACTACATTCCGCATTTTTTATTTCGTATTCTCTATTCGTATTTTAATAATAAACCCTAACTCTCATATATATATATAGCACACTCGCTTTCCTTCTTTCAAACGCCATATCATGTCGACTAATCGTCGATCACCACCACCAACTCGGCCGCTCCTCCACCACGCTCCGGTAATAGCACGGCGGAGGTGCGTAATTGTAGAGATACTGATTTTGCAAGTATAGAGCTTCTAATTCTTTTATCTCCTTATTATCCTTATTCTTATCACCATCTTCCTTTTTATCTTCCCCCAAAGTTACGAGGTCCACGTGGCAGAGCTTCCTAAGCTTGTTCGCCACCTCCACGGCGTCCACGTCACCCGTTACCGTCAGCTTCTTCTCCACCATGTCAATGTTAACGGAGATCACGCCTGTAAATAATGACGAATTCATAAATTTCAAAAGGCAGATATAAGATTTTAAAGGGTTAAATCGAAAAAATATATATATTTAGGGTCTAAAGTATACATCAACATAAATTGAGGGGCAAATTGCCCACTCATTTTTACGTAGCTTCATCCATGTCTGTGTATATGAAGTATATCGATGCTTCAGAAAGATTTAGAGACACTGACAATTCTTACTTTACATTACAAGGAAATTGGATAACGATTTTTTCAAGGGAAGCAATATCCTTTATAAATTATTATAATTTTCAAGGGTTTTATTATATTTCGACGAAAATTTCTTACAAAACTCAAAATTTTGTAAGAGATTTTTCACGGAAATTTATAGTCAAGCTTTCTGATAGGATTCTTTCTCATAGATTTTTTTAAAAAATATTGTATTTGCAAGAGATTTTCTTCATTCCATTATAAATAAGGTTATATATCTCTCACAAATAAATCTGCCACAAACAACTAGATTTTTTGTAATTTATAAGTTAAATTTCACGTAAATTAAATTTAAATCCATTAACAACTCTAAGCTCATTATATATATATATATATATATATATATATATATATATATATATATATAATATTACAAATAATGTGAGCTAGCTACCTACATAATCATTTAATATATATATATATATATATATATATATATATATAATTAGTACCTGAGATACCGGAAACTTTTTGCATGACCTTCTTCTTTATCTTACCGTCATGCACGTTCACTTTCATCACCAACTTCTACATTAACAAAAAAATACTTACTATTTCATTAAACTCGAAAACCGAAAACACGGAAATTACGATCGATCGAGTGGGAAACGTACCTTCATTTTTTTCGCGGTTGGGTAATTAAGAGACTAATTAAGGAGAGGTTAAGTGAAATATTTTAGGTCGTGAAACGTTGTGGTTTGGAGAAACGTTATTGAGTCTTTGATGAAATGGTATGGAAATTGGAAACTAATGATGTAGGGTTTTATAGAGCATTCATATATTTGGAGGAAAACGACAAGAAAAATATTAGTTGAAAGACACGGAAAGTCTACGACACGGTTTGTTGAAACTACCGAGAATATTAACAACATTGCTTATTTTATCCAAATCGCAATATATATTTATATTAATTAAAAGCCAAGACTTTTCTTTCCATAATACTTCACATATAAATCAATTTTCACTCACCAATGATTGATTCAGAATTTAAGATTAGGATGCAAGACGGAATATTTTTTTTATAGAAAATATTGTATAAACTAATTATTTAAAAAAGTTAAAAAATTACCTACTAAAAGGAAAAAAAAAAAAAAAAAAAACATTCACATAAAGGGAAAAAAACTAATAGAATATAATCTAATAATTTAAAAGTAAACCAAAAGAAAATGACAGTGTTACTAATGTCATTAGTTGCTTGTGTTAGTTTTACTACCAATTTTGAATAATTTGCTAGTTTTATATTTGGGAAAAATTGGAAAATGTAAACATCTAACTTAACTTTGGGATTGTGGTATATAGGGGATTCAGATCTCCCGTCCTACTCTTTGTGCCTCAGATTATGCCTCAACATTTAGATTTTGACACGTTTATTAAATTTAATATTTTTTTTTTTTAAGGTTCACCAATCACAATAGTAACCACAAAATTAATTACATACATGACACGTGTCAAGATCTTAACGGTGAGACACAATCTGGGACACGAAGATGGGGCAGGAGATCTGTATCCGGTATATAGTACCTCGACAATCTCCGGGTCGGAATATCAAGTATTAATTAAATGGTATTACAATTATTTCATAACTTGAGTATATAACAGTGACTTGGAGGCCAATCCATTAGTCAAATAGTTCATACTCTCAACATTCAAACCTCTTGTCATAAAAAAGATCCAAAACACATACTAACCACACTTTTTCAACTCCCTCTTATTTCTCTGCTTCAAGTATCCAACAATTGAAGATGCTTCAACTTTCACAAGCCTGAGCTAGCAATCTGCAATGCCTCCTCCACAGATGATGCATTCTGCAGTTTCGCTTTATCGATCGAAGGCTGGCTCCGAGCGAGCTTCGGGAGTAGTTGAAATTCCTGATTTTTATTTAAAAAATTAAAAATTAAAAAAAGATTAAAGGGTCATGTCAAGTTCTGTCAAATTTAACAGCAGAAATGGACGGAAAACCAAATTTTAACAAAGTTGAAACTTCAGACAGTAAATATCAACAATTTAAACTCCAGACACCAAAATCTCACATAGGGAAAACCTCAGACAGTTTATAGGTTCTTAACCCAAGATTAAATGTCTGAATTCATCTAGCAATCAACATAGATTCAATCATACAGTAATGTTCTTATGTTATAAACAGATGCATATACCTCAGGACTTCCACTTTCAAGAAGTACGCCTTTTAATTTCCCGGAATCGATCCAGAAAGTAGCTATCTTAGGGTCAAAGTTACCTACTTCAATCGCCTCACCAACTGCAGTTCATAACAGCATCAGTTAGAGATTCAATAGAAGAACTGGAACATGTAATGAAATCGAATTGTGATTGTTTTACCATTGTCACCGAAGAATTGCCACCAGATTTTCCTGGGGCTACCTTCGTATTCGAATACCCTCGAGTAAAAGTGAGGGAGGTAATCGTATCTGCGTATTTTGTATTGTCAGTGAAAAATGTAGCGATACGAATTTTGTTATATTCTGGTATGATAGTAATGAAACATACGTGTGAGTCTGTGCTGTGAGTAAAGATTTGACACAGTGTTGTGCTGATCGCCTCGCGTGATCCACATGTTCGACTCGAGAAATGCGGTCATACATCTGTTAAAATGAAAATCAAGATTCCATAAGTGGTTTACTATTTGCCTCCTATGAATAAGAGCTAGAAAATCATACCTTCAATGGGAATGCTGCAACATCTCCAATGGCAAAGATCCCAGGAACATTTGTTCGGAACTGTCCATCAACCTGAAGTTTCAAATTTTAGTTCTTTTGTCCAGAAACTAACATTTCATTGTTTGTATAGATAGAGTATGGACTATGGAGTATGCAAAATCATAGTAATTGGCCCGTGATTGGCATGTTCGTACCTGTATTCCACCAACCGAGTCATTTAAACCGACCCTTTCAAATGGACCAACAGCGGGTTTTGCTCCAATGCCAATAACCACCTGTTAAAACAAGATACAGAATAATGAATTTATCCTTACTGTGTTTGGCTTCCAACATGTTTTTACTGCTTAAAACGTCAATTTTCAAGCCAAAAATCAGTCGAAAAAAGTAGAAAGCAACAAAGCTGATAGTTGGGACACTGTATATCAACATTTTAAATCTGGTACAGCGATTAGCAACATTGCCTATAGTTCAAACTATTTTTAAGTTATTAACCCATGAATTTATCCTTGCTGTGTTTGGATGGAACTACTCGGTTTAGGAGAAACAAGATATCGAATTCAAATGGATGGAGTACCGTATCTGCTTCTACTATAGATCCATCTCCAAGTTTGACAGCAGAGACTCGTCCATCCGGACCAGTTTCCAAGGTTTTGATGGAGGCGCCCTGATCACGTTAAATAAACAATGAGAAGAGAGTTAAGGTTTATTAGAAATGGTGCGGAAAATCGAACACACAAAAATGCTACCAAGAAGATGAAGGGAGAGACTATTGAGAGACCTTCAAGAACTTCACACCGTTTTCTTGGTAGAACTTTTCGTATCTCTGAGCAAGTGAAGGAGTAAAGAGTCTTTGCAGCAGATGGTCCTCTGGAAATACGATCTGTATAATGATTCTCGGGTCTGTTAGCAATTCTTCGTTATATTTGAAGTGATAAATTATGAAATGGTACTTGCTCGTGCGATTCAAAGGCGTTAAACTGACGCTTCATTAAGTTGTACACATCATATGCAATGAATGACAAGCTAGCCAGACGAGTAAATGGCTCTAATTTCAAACTCGACTTTCATAAGCGAAAACAGAGTTAACAAATTTAATTGAGATAATGCGTGTGTAGGTTCGGATATTTGGTACTCACCGTAGTGTCAAGTTTCCAAGCCACAGCTGCTGCAGCAACCTCCATGCCAATATAACCCCCACCGACAATAACTATTTTCTTTGCCTTTTCCTACAAGGAGCAGTTTCATATTGGCAGCATTTAACTACAATTTCTAATCATTCCAGTGATTTATTTATAAGCAGTCAGGGCAGCATTTAACATACAAATTGCATTTCTACATAATCTTTGATATTCGAACTAATCTGGGAAATGGTAATCAGCTCCCAGAATCAAGCAGAATGAGACATGATATTCACTGCAAAGGTATGAAATCTTAAACACTCACCAAGGATGATATTAGTGAATTAGCATCTGCAACATCTCGGATATAATGAACACCGGGAAGATTTCCTCCGATTTTCTCAGGGAATCTGAAATCATGTTGAGAAATCAGCCAACTCGAGAACTTACTCAACAGCTTATAGTTTTGACAGATAAGATAGGATTTAGGCATTAGTACCTTGAGGCAGTGCATCCTGTTGCAATGATAAGTGATCCATACTTCAGAATTTTTCCGGAATCTGTTGTTAATGTGTGCTTTTCAATATCAATGCCTGCTACTGGATCTTCATACAACATCTACAGACAAACGATAGCAGCTATGATCACAAGGGCGCTAATAATAATAGTCAAAATGATTCCATGAACAAGTTCTTCCCTTCTGAATAAGATAGATTCATATCTGAAAACCAATGTAAGGATTATAGTAACAACCTCTATTCCTTTCTGTTGATACCAATCTGGAGTTTGTCTTTCACCACCCGAGCCAACACATGTATGAAAACCCTACAAATCAAAAGATCACTGTTTTATCATGAAAAGCAAAGTTCCTACATTTTTTCACTATAAACATGGAAAAAGGCATTCTGGTATTCATAAGTAATGTCAAGACAATCATGAAGTAATTTACACTGCATTTTCCGACTCTTAGAACCGGGTTCCTCTACTACTTTCAGTACATTCACACATTTCATGATTGAAGATCATAACTTCCAATAAAATGAGAGATGGTACTTTCACTAACCGGTAAGCGAGCCGGTTTCTTGTCCAAAGGAAACAAGTAGCCCTTCGTCAAAGCCGGACGCTCATAGGGAGCATGAGCCTGCAATTCCAACACGAACAATAACCACATGACCGTCGATTTTGTATTCATCATCTTACCACTTGTCAAGTCCTAAAGTTACACAACTCACCTCTTTTGACACAATGCACAGCTTTCCATCCGCCAAGCCTTCTTCCACAAAAACTCGAGCTGCATAACCAGCAGCATTCCCACCACCAACAATCACATATCTGAAGTAAAAAACAAGAAATTGAAATACCTAATTCTCGATTATGCAAATGAGCTCCTTATAGAATCTTTCACCAAATTGGCACTAATTGAACAATCAAACAAAAAACTATCAAACTTTTCACATACATGGCGATTAAATAAAACGAAAAGATAGGACATACTCTCGATTCTCGTTGGCAAATGCGGACGAGGCCACAACAAAGCTTCTCCGAGAAAATCGAAATCCGATCGACGGATTGCGATCCAGAGAAGCGGACCTCGGGCACCTCAGAGACAGGCCGTGCTTAAGTGACAATGAATTCGATATACTCGCCATGGCTCTTCGACCTGCAGCTTTCAGAACTGGAAACAATACCAAATCGTCAAAGAATGAAAGACAGGGAGCAGTGTAGGTAGATAGATAGACTGTACCTGTAGCCATTGGTGATTGCGAATATAGACAAGATGATGCGTGAAAGAATAATTAAATAATGGAGAAGAGTCAGAGATGGCTATAGACAAATTCGAAGAGGCAGGAGAGTGGAGGAAACCGTATGGGCCGCCATTGGCGCTGCTCAAGAGCTACAAAGCGATGGCGTTTCTAGAGAATGGGCAGTTCAGAGAAAGCCGATGGTTGCTCGTTGGTGGAGAAGCTCGATATGTATCATTTGACAAATCAGAGTCGATTTTCTGGGCTTTGCTCATTGAGTGGGGAAGAAAATGACAAACCGATAAAACCGCAGAAATAGAATCCCCAACTGTTTCGAATACGAAAAAAAAAAAAAAAAAAAAAAATCAAAATTGAAGTATGGAAAAACAATTTAAATGTAAAAAAAATAAAATTATGTGTACAATTGATCATTAGAAAACTCTATTATCACCTACCTGTGACCATTTTATTTTTAAATTATAGTATTGTAGAAAAAATTATAATTATTAATATTATATCTTAATTTTTTATATTATTATATTAAAGTAATATTATTTAATGATTTTGAATTTATATTATACTTGCAATTTTTTTTATAGTAGAGCTCATATTACTAGGAAGTCAAAGAGATTACAAAATCAGGGGGAAAATAGTTAGATGATATTTTTGGATAAATTCAAGTATAAGTGGGAATATATAAAAACGGAGTATGATAGAAGTATACAAATATAAATGCTCAAAAGTGAATAATAATATCAACTTAACAATAATAAATACCACATAAAAATGATATAATATTGGTGAGAGGACATAAACTGATTTAGCTGAATGATTAATTGCAATAAGACATGTGAATCTTTTAAGGAAGATATAGATAGCAACAGCGTTACGCGACAAATGATACAGAAGGGGCACCAAATACAATAAAATCAAAATAACAAATAAGAAAAACAAATGAGGGGGTTGAAGTTGGTTAAGGTTCATTCGAGGTAGTCAATGCCAAATACTAAGTTACGTAGACATCCACGAACGCATAACATACAGGAACTAGCACATGTTAGGGGTGTGAAGAAAAACTCGGTTTTTTTTTTTTTTAAGGATAACTAGTTTAGAATGGTTGATAGAGTTAACACCATATCAAAATTCAATGAGAGGGAACATCTACTTATGTTGTTAATTGTTTAAGAATATACATTTGTTCATGTAGCATATGGTTCCCCGCCGGAAGTGGTAGATAATACAAAATAGTGACCAATATCACAATAAAAGTCAAGGCGTAGACCCATATAGCGATCCTGTAAACATTGTCGTTGATGGGGCCGATTGAATGTATCGAAAACTGGGAGGTGGCCGTAAAAACAAAAATAAGAAAGCAAACATGGTGACCAGGAAACTAACCAGTCAGACTGATCAACTATGAGGAGTTGGTAGAGATCCGATGAATGGTAGATCTGACGAAGTAACTAAAAATCTGGCCACTATTAGGAGTAGGATGAATCAAAGTTGGAGTTGGAGTTGGGGTTGGTGGTAATAAGTAATAACTATGAAAATGTGGTGGTCATAGGTGATAATATATTTATGGAAAAAAAGTTTATAAATCAAATTAACGTTGAACAAGTTATGATTATTAACTATTTAAGAGTATATAATATTATAGTGAATAAAAATAAATAACATACTAAAATTATAATATTGTTTTTATTGAGGTAGATTATTTTGGTATATTTCTAGCTTTGAATCGTTTGTTGTGCCAGTTGACATAATAACACATATTTGAAAAAAAAAATTTACACTTGTCAATTTTTTTTAAACCGGCCTAAAATTCAATTGGGCTGAGATATTGCCGGAATTGCCTTAAGCCCAATAGACCATCTTCGGCGAGCTCCATTGTTGTTGCTGCTTATAAAATCACGGCTTTGATGTACTAGGGTTTCTGCATAGCAAGAGTCTCTCTGTTCTTATTGGTCTCTTGCCGCCACAGCTATCATCTCCTTCGCCTCATCGCAATCATGGTAATGATCTCTCTCTGCATCAATTTTTCATTATCATAGCTAAGCTAGGCTTCTTATTTGTTTGGTTTGATTGATGCTGAAAGGAATTGAGAATTGGTTAGGTTAACATGTCGTCTCTGTATGCGTAGGTTTTGTAATACGACAGTAACGATGCTTCTATTAGTTTAAAATTTCTGCTGTTTTGTGAAAATTGAACATTTTTGGGTCTTCGTATTTCTGATCTGTTATTTTGTAACTCAGATTATCTCAGAGAAGAACCGACGTGAGATTTCCAAGTACCTCTTCCAAGGTCAGTCTGATTTCTGATTATCTGTAATGTTTAAGCACATTTGTGTATTGTGATTTCCCAGATTCATTGCATAAACTAGGTTTGAATGCGTATTGTGGTTCATTATTCTTCAGGTTACAATTCCATGACTATGTTTGATGTGAAAATGCCGGGATTAAGTTGTTATGTACCAATCTGTGCTAGCCCAGTGAAAGATTAGCCAAACAATGTCTGTTTGCTGAGCACATTATGCAGTAGATGCAATGCTGTTGTCGATTGTGCATTATAAAACGAAATAAGAGACCATTTTTACAGTTACAAATCCGTGTCTCGATAAGATTAGAGTTCTTAATAACTGTTCTCATGATTGGTCATCTTCATATGTTCATTGTCTAATAGCTACCCAAGGTGAATTTCTGTCAGCATGCTGCCTATAAGCTCTTTAAATTGGATTTTTTTTTTGCGGCACACATAACACTTGAAAGATGAGATTAGGGTTCTTAGTAAATGTTCTTATGATAAGTCCATCTTCACATGTTCATTGTATTAGCTAACCCAAGGTGAAGTTCTGTTAACACTCCTTATAAGCTCTTAGAATTGGATTAAATTGTTTCGAAGTGGAACATATAAAACTTGAAAGACAAGATTTTTTTAATCTAGATTGCTTTATGATGCTGGTTCTGCTCTACTATTGATATGGTTTCTGATTTCACACTCTTCATCTTCTGATACATCCAGAGGGAGTCTGCTATGCCAAGAAGGACTTCAACCTTGCAAAGCACCCAGACATCGATGTCCCAAATCTACAGGTAATCAAGTTGATGCAGAGCTTCAAGTCGAAGGAGTATGTCAGGGAGACCTTTGCATGGATGCACTACTACTGGTACCTCACCAATGATGGAATTGAGTTCCTCAGGACCTACCTGAACCTCCCATCTGAAATTGTTCCAGCTACTCTGAAGAAACAAGCCAAGCCACCTGGCAGGCCCCTTGGTGGCCCAGGCGGTGACCGTCCCCGGTAATCTCTTCTATAACAATCACTCAAATTGTGCATAAAGATTGTTCATTGCATATCTATCTGCAACATTTAGAGGCTTCATTTAGATACAAATTGTTTTCTCTGAAAAGGGTATTCTTTGGTTCCATTTCTAATTCTGAGTTCCATTCTTCAGTGGCCCACCTCGTTACGGTGAAGGAGGAGAGCGCCGATTTGGTGACCGTGAGGGATACCGTGGTGGCCCTAGGGGACCTGCCGGTGAATTTGGTGAGAAGAGTGGCGCCCCTGCTGATTACAGACCTTCTTTCGGGGTAAGTCTTTCGTTTCTTGATCCCTCTTAAAAGTATCTTCATTTTTAGCTTACATAAATCAAGAATCTGCTATAATTTTTCTTCTTTGTCTCCAGTTTTGATCTTAATATGCATTGTACTGATTACAACTTGTTGATTGAAGTCTTTCATTTCTTGATCCCTTTCAAGTATCTTCATTTTTAGCTTACACAAATCAAGAATCTGCTATAATTTTCTAGTTTTTCTCCAGTTTTGATCTTAATATGCATTGTACTGATTACAACTTGTTGATCGAAGTCTTTCATTTCTTGATCCCTTTCAAGTATCTTCATTTTTAGCTTACACAAATCAAGAATCTGCTATAATTTTCTAGTTTTTCTACTTTGTCTCCAGTTTTGATCTTAATGTGCATTGTACTGATTACAACTTGTTGATCTATTTTCAGGGTGGTCCTAGTGGAAGACCCGCATTCGGCCGAGGTGGTGGTGGATTTGGTGCAGGTCCTGCTGCTCCTACCTCCAACCTTTCTTGAATGGTGTTCTTGCAGCATCATGTTCACAATGTTGGGTTTTAAAAAATTTGTTCCTTTTTAGTTGTTACCCAATGTTTTTTAGTGTTGAGTACTGTCTTCAGCTTTTGTTGGATTACAATTTTGTTATGAGATATCTACATTGGTTGCTATTATAGTTCTTTCAATGCAATTGGATGCTTATGTGCTTTGTTATTTATGTCTCTGGTGTCTATTTGGTTGCTACTGAATTGGTTCCTACACATTAAGATTGTGGATTACGGATGTTAATTATGCAAAAATAAGATTGAAAACTAATGTAATGTTCGTTCCTAATCCGTTAGGAATTAACTATGTATCACTATAAACATGACAAGTGTTATACTATTATGGTGGTTTTTTTTACAACTCTAAGAATGAACACTAAAATGGTGGGACACGTAAAAGCTACGTGGTGACCCTTCATCCCTTCATCCAATAATAACCTGACACGTGTATATAGGGATGGCAACGGGGCGGGTTTTCGCAGACCCGGACCCGCCCCGCGGGTCGGCCTGGTTGACCCGGCTCCGGCCAAATGGACTTTCCGGGTCGGGTCAACAATCCCGCGGGTCCCCGACCCGTCCCGTCATGTGAACAATTTTTTTTTTTTTTTTTCAATATTAAATACAATATTTTTTGTCAAAATATTACATTATATATAAATTCAAAATATAAATCTAACACCAATCAAATATAAACAACAAACAAATCAAATTCATTACAAATACAAATTCAAATACCAAATTAACAAATCTTAATAATCTAAATATATATCTATTTGTAATTTGGTCCATGTTATTTATATATGTACTATATTAACCATATTGTTTAGTAAATGTTAGATCATATTAATATTAAAAAAAAATTATATATATATGCACTTCGGGGCGGGTCTACGGGCCCCGGGTCGCTAGACCCGGACCTGCCCCGACCCGAGCCTGACCCGACCCGTGACCCGCGGGTCGGCGGGTCAAAACCGGGTCGGGGTCCCGCGGGTCGGCGGGTCAAAACCGGGTCGGGGTCCCGCGGGTCAGCGGGGCCCCGAGATCCGTTGCCACCCCTACGTGTATATGCACAACTTTTTTTTAGTAAAAGTGATAAAATATATAAACAAGTGTCAGGTTCTGATTGGACGGAGGGCCACCATGCGGCTTCCATCTATTATTGGCGGAGTTACCTAATAATTTCTCATGATTTTGGGCTTGGTCAAACCTGGATTAACCATTGGGAGCAATCACGCTACGAATGTTGTCATCCAAGACAATTTGTGTGAAACAAAAAATGCAGGAAATTCATATCCAACAACGCGGAGATTATGGCTAACTCAATACGTCTTAAGATTATTCTCGTTGTGAAGTAAACATGTTATGACTCTACAAGTGCTATCTCAAACCTCGGAAGTCGGAGCACATCACCCAAAAAAATAACCCTAGATTGGGTGCACCCAGTAATGGTGAGCGGTTCCGGATACCTGTAATTTTAAGATATCCCAGAACCAGACCAGTACTAAACGGTTCCTAAAATTCATTATCCAGAACCATACCAGAACCATTTGGACCAGAACCGTTTCTAAACCGTTAGAAACGATTGGTTTACCCGTTTGGAACCAGTTACACCCATGAAGTTTTTACAAAGTCAGTCTAACCATTTTTTTTATTAATATATAAACAAACACACATACATATGTAAATCTTTTATTGTAATTGAATAGATTGGATTAATAGCTTAGTACGAAACATTTAATTTTAGAAGAAAAAAAGACATTTAATTATTAATTTATATATATAAAGGTTTTAGTTTCGGGAATTTGGGGTACCTAAATGGTTATCCCATAACCAGAACCCAAAATACCGATTTTTGAAATTTTATTTTAAAACTATATCAGAACCGTTTACCTCTACTGAATTCTACGCAAATATCCGGTTCCGGCTCCAATTAGGTATTTTTTGCCAGGGATAATCTTAGGTCATAAATAAGGAAGCAGATTGCACGGATACACATAACTGTCAACAATTTAAAAAGTTGCCCATTCATCACCTGACAAAATCTCTCTCTCTCTCTCTACAACGTTGTGTATTCTGTGTTCTTCACTGAACTCTGCAAAAACATTAAAAAGTATCCTTCATCTTCACGGATTTTCAGATCAAAAGTGAAATTCACATTTTTGAACCCACTTCACGGTTCCTGAGCTCAACTCCATAACCACTCTCCTCCATTCATCTTGTTCTCCCTCTCCATCTGATTTCTCAAAAAAAAAAAAAAAGCTTGCTTCATTCATGGCCGCCGCCGCCGGAAAAGACAAGGAGGCTCGTTCGGACGGGACTAACATCAGAGGCGTCGTAACCCACGGCGGCCGGTACGTGCAGTACAACGTGTACGGCAACCTGTTCGAGGTTTCGACAAAGTATGTCCCTCCCATTCGTCCCATTGGTCGTGGGGCCTGCGGTCTTGTCTGGTAAGATTCATTCCTTTTTTGGTAGTTCGGGTTTCACTATTTGGATAATTTGTTAGTTCGGTCTTTTTGGATAATTTGTTAGGTGAGTTTCGTAAGTGGACAAATAGTTAGCTCGGTTTTAATTTTCCGGGTTTTAATTTCCGTAATTTTTGGGCAATGGTTTTAATTTTCCGTTATTTTTGGGCAATAGTTGACACGTGCGAATAAAAACTATATAATTTGCTAAATGATGTACGTTCACAGTGTGCAATTTGCTAACTGATGTATGTTTTAGTATATTGAGCACATTTCTGTACCGTTCAAAGAACGGAAAATTTAACTGATTCAGCAATTTGTCCACTTAAAGAACTTGGACTAATAAATTATTCAGAAAAATATTTAGGAAGGCTTTGATACCGCTCTCTTGGAAATAAGACATGGATTTTATCCAATTTTCTTGTATGCTCGAACTTATTGAATTTATAAGAGCTCGAACTTATGTGTGAAGAATTAGTGCATGAGCATTAATGCCTTATTGAATTGGCGCGATTTATTTTTGTATGGTGCATAGTGTTTATACCGCGAATGCGGGATAACATGGAACTTGAAATATTTATTAATAATGTAATTAAGACTAATAAAAAAAACCGGCTCATAAGCTCGAATTTATAGATGAAGATATGCACTTTACATATATAATTTTCAAAATAATTAAATTACTCATTCAATATTCAATTGATGAATTAGTGTTTGTTTGATTTAATTGATGTTTGTTCTACACAGAAGCTGAAAACTTCTGACAAAGACAAAGACATCCACTTCTATTTGCAGTTGAAGCTTCAACATCATCATATAAGTTGTTATTACTTATTGTTAATTGTTGCTTTTTTGATAAAAAAAACTGATTCTGATGAATTACTTTGTAGGGGAAAATTTATATTCATGATCTTACTTACCCAGCCTATCATGTTGCCTAGATTTTGAATTTAGGGTTTAATTTCTAATTTATAACTCAATTACCCGATCGAATTTTACGTAGTGCGGCTGTGAACGTTGAGACCCGCGAGGAGGTCGCGATTAAGAAGATCGGAAATGCGTTTGACAATAGGATTGACGCAAAGAGGACTCTTCGAGAAATCAAGCTGCTTCGTCACATGACACATGAAAATGTGAGTTCTAACGGTAAAAAGAGCGTTGAATACTAGAAGAAAAACAGTCACCATGCCCTATTTTGAATGTTTATGTATAGTTTAGTGTTGGTGTATAAAGATTAAATCATTAAGCTATGACCTTAATGATTCAGTTAAAAAATTTCACACTTAGTCATTGTGAAACATTTATATTTCAGGTTATAGCTATCAACGACATAATTCGGCCGCCTAGTAAAGAAGCCTTTAACGATGTCTACATCGTGTACGAGTTGATGGACACAGATCTTCACCAGATTATTCGCTCTAGTCAACCGTTAAATGACGATCATTGCCAGGTTCGACTAATTTCACAATTTATATGCCAGTGATTACATTTGTCTATTGACTCTTATGTTTCGTGGATCGTTGCAGTACTTTATGTATCAGTTGTTACGTGGTTTGAAATACGTGCATTCTGCGAACGTGTTGCACCGCGATCTAAAACCGAGCAATTTGCTTCTAAACGCAAATTGTGACCTTAAAATCGGAGACTTTGGTCTGGCAAGGACAACCTCAGAAACCGATTTCATGACCGAGTATGTCGTGACTCGTTGGTACCGAGCACCTGAGTTGCTCCTTAATTGTTCAGAGTACACTGCTGCTATCGATATCTGGTCTGTCGGGTGTATATTCGGTGAAATCGTGACAAGGGAGCCTCTTTTTCCCGGTAAAGATTATGTTCATCAGCTCAGGCTCATCACCGAGGTATGATTTCATGCAAATTAGTTAGCTCCGTCCATATTTCCGTTAAAGGTGTGAAAAAACACTAACCGTGTTGTAAACGTTGTTGTTTTGATGAAAAGTTGTTGGGTTCTCCTGATGATGCGAGCCTCGGGTTTCTTCGGAGCAACAATGCACGAAGATATGTAAGACAACTCCCGCAATACCGAAAACAACAATTCTCCATTAGGTTTCCGACCATGTCGTCGAAGGCCGTCGATCTTCTCGAGAAAATGCTCGTGTTCGACCCCACCAAACGAATCACCGGTAATTATTTAATGGGTCACAACTACTATATCATTCACCTTTAACAAATTACAAAAGTCATATTGAACTTTTTTTTGTTTCTGCGGGTGGTCTTAGGTGGGGCCCCCCGTCAGGAGGGTTGCTTACTCCACATTTCGACTAATCCTCCCTCGCACCAGGGTCTGCCCGTAAGGGGTTAGATGGTGATCATAAATATCTTTCCATTTTTCATGGTCACCGGTGGAGTTTGAATCCCTAACCTTTGATTAAGGGATGAAGCGCTGAACCGCTATACCATATTGCACTTTAATTGGGTATAATTGAGCTCCGGCCGAGCCAGAGTTCAACTGTAACAGTTCGAAAAGTTTCAAACCTTTTAATTGTGATATTTAAAAAAGTATTCCGTTATTTTTGCAGTCGATGAGGCACTTTGTCACCCTTACTTGGCATCCCTCCACGACATCAACGACGAGCCGGTGTGCCCGGCACCCTTCCATTTCGACTTTGAGCACCCATCGTGCACGGAGGAGCACATTAAGGAGCTCATCTGGAAGGAGTCCGTCAAGTTCAATCCCGACCCGTCAGATTAAACAGAAGCACAATACCGACCAATAAGTTGTCTTTCTAGAATGCGATACAAAGAACACATTCGGTTTTCGTATTACTCGGTATGAGGGATGCTCGACGTCTGGAAGGATTTGATCGGAGTTATAATCGATCAGACCGATCACCATATAAACTTCATTGCTAATGTGTGGAGATTTTGTTTCCTTTGCTGCTTTGGTTATATGTATTTAGTGTTGAAACTGATGAACATTGTGGGTGTAGAGATAGATATATGCAGAGTTCTACAAATTAGTAATCTAGGTTGAGCTTTGCCATGGAATGTCCCTAGTTGTTGGAAAAAGTTAGAAAATAAAATTTGTTAAAATGGTTTGAAGACTGTATGGAGATGCAGGGGATCGAACCCTGTACCTCTCGCATGCAAAGCGAGCGCTCTACCATTTGAGCTACATCCCCTTTGTGCACAAGACACGTTTACTCTCAGAGTGACCACAAATATCGGCAAAAGCAATAGTCATTAGATCAATGAGTACTTCATGCAGTTGAACAAATTGCTGCTCCAAATGCACGGCCTCCTTTAGTTAAGTGGTCCATCACTTTGTTTGCTTCCCGATAGATATTGTATAAGTTTATAACGCGTAAATGATCCAAGTAAAGATCTGCAATCAGACATTAGAGGCATTAGCGGTCTCTCATCATTTGTATTCTCGATAATAAGATTGATTATTTCTTTTGCATCTGACTCCATATATATCGAACTAAGGTGTAAGTCTTTAAAAATAAGTAAACCTTTCTTATAGCCTAAAGTTCAGACACAAGGTTATTTTAAAACCCTAGTTTCCTTTAAAACCTTTAATCCAACCTCCAAATTCATTTCGAATGACTCTCCACAACCCGCTGGTTCAGAATTTCTAATAGCAGAGCCATTAGTGTTCAATTTGGACTACCCCTACAAAGGAGGTTTTCAACACACTTGGATGATAACTTCCTCAGAGTTTACTTCAACTTTTGTAAAAAAAGTTATGAACCCAATTATATTAAACCCTAAAATTTGGCAAAAAAAAAACATCACTATAATGAAACAAAGCAATGTAAATATAGCATTTCCACTCTACAAAATGACCTTCAACTTCTCTAGCTCCCAATCAAAGAACCAATAAGTATGTTAAATACAAAATACACCCCAAATCTCAAACCTCAACAACACACTACCCTAACAACATCATATTACCAAATACATCACAAATTTTCCGAATTCGCAACCGTAATCTGCATCAACCTCGCCGGCAACTCCTCACCGTTCCGTCTCCAAAACGCCCTTCTCCACCAAACCTCGAATCCTCTCTGAATATTCGGGCAATCTTCGCCCGAATTCAAAAACCGATCGAACCAAGCAAGCATGATGTCTTGCTGCCACGTCAGCGGCAGCGTCAAAATGGTGTTACTAAGACCGTCCTCTATCAAATGTCGGTCGAGCCCCCTCGAAGCCCTCCTCATCCACCCGAAATCATCGTAAAACGGCCCTAACCATGTTTCTAAAAGCCGACACCTCACGTCTTTTGTCGCCAAAAGCTGTCCTTTCCCAATCCCGACAAACAATCTCGCCGTCACTCTACTAATTTCGAATCTATGAACAACCGGTACTTTCGAGTGGGCTCCCGATAGCTCCGTCTGCAAAACCCATGTCTTCAAGAAATCTTCTGCTATCTGCCGATCGATCAAAATGTCGAGAATCCAGTGTAAATTATCCGCATGTCGAGCGATTTGACCCACTTGGGTCAAATCCGATGAAGCGGCCTGCAAAAAGTGTTTTTTTAACAATCCCATGCAAGAATCGCAAGCCGAGTATAACGAGCCCTTTTTAATATCGGTTTGGGACGAGTTTTCGCGTAGCATTTTGGAGACGAGGCCTTTCATGTCGCGTCGAGCCTTCTCGTCTTTTCCTTCGAGAACGACTTGGAGGAGTTTGAGGAGAATATCTTCATCGGCCGGTTCGTCGGGGACCTCGACGGAGACTCGTTTGAGAACTTCTCCGGCAGCCACACCGTCAAATCGGAGTTTTGATAGGAGGGTGGCCACCTTCTCTTCTTCGTCCTCTGCCCATGGGGCAGCTTCGAGGAACTCTAAGCATGATAAGACTCCTGCATCGAAACCGATCGCTGCTGATACCTGAAAAAAAAAAAAACAGAGAAACCCAATTGATGAGAAAAGAGTGAATTTTTTACATACATGATGAGAAAATATAATTTTTTTGACATAAATGATGAGAAAAGATTGAATTTTTTACATACATGATGAGAAAATATTAAATTTTTGACATACATGATGAGAAAAGATTGAATTTTTTACATACATGATGAGAAAAGATTAAATTTTTGACATACATGATGAGAAAGTGTCAATTTTTTTACATACAAGATGAGAAAAGATCAAATTTTTTAAATACCTGATGAGAAAAGATAGGTTTTTTTACATACATGATGAGAAAAAATTGAATTCTTTACAAACATGATGAGTATAGATTGAATTTTTGACATACATGATGAGAAAAGATTGAATTTTTACATACATGATGAGAAAAGATTGAATTTTTGACATACATGATGAGAAAAGATCAAATTTATTACATAGAATATGAGAAAATATTGAATTTTTTTACCTTTAGAATACCAAGAACTCTGCTTACATCCTCCCTCATGAGCATCTTCCTCAAATCCTCACAATACATCAACCTCAATGCTTCAATATACACCTCTACATCTTCACAATCCGCGATCTCGACAATGTACGGAGCAGCTGCTCTCTGCTGCTTTATCCACTGATCCGACAACTTAACCGCGAAAAATCTACTGTGTGCAACCAGAATTTGTCTGTGCACATTCATCGATACGCTGATTCCATCTTTGGAGCTTAGAGTGAGCTTAATATTGCTCGTCGGGGCGTCGTTGAAGAGATTTCCGGGACTTTTGGACGATAAAATGTCGGATATTCTCTGCATTGCTAGGGCTTGTTTGTCTTGTGTAGTTTGTGCCTGTAGAGGAGCCAATATGTCCTATTAACAATTGAGCAATTGCCAAAGTGGTCTCTTCAACAACAGTATCAATATACTAGGATATGTTTAAAAAATTCTAGCAATGTTAGAATTTCCGTAATTTGATTATACGAAATGGATCGCGTGATCAGCACGTAATGAACATAAAAGCTTCAATTGCTAGCTGATTTTGGGCAATCGAATAAAAAGTTACCATGATCATTTTCAGGTGATCCATTCGGTCCAAATTAAACGGAAATCATAACGAAGATCGCCCATTTTCATCATCAGGTGATCCATTCGGTTTATATTAGACGGAAATCGTAATGAAGCTATCAATTTGTACGCATATAAAACTTGAGATAGCAAATTGTTAAGAAAAACTTCAATTTGCAATTGTTAACTATTCAAACAACAACTAGCAATTTTTTGATAATTAACCTCAATACCATCATCAATAGTAGCAGCTGAAGTAATCATTGAATTCAATCCATTTACGTCAATTTTTCAATAACTGTGCAGCA
Organism: Clarkia xantiana subsp. parviflora; assembly: GCA_036873135.1. Taxonomy (NCBI): domain Eukaryota; kingdom Viridiplantae; phylum Streptophyta; class Magnoliopsida; order Myrtales; family Onagraceae; genus Clarkia; species Clarkia xantiana. Next base: position 1,839,994 of record JAPTYO010000009.1, read on the forward strand.
AAAAAATTGTTTTTTTGCACAAATTGAGAAAAACGAACAAGATCAGCGACATCAACGGAACCAAAATTAAGGAAAATGATTAACGGATCACGAACCAGCGGTTTCGGCGTTACTGGGTTGCCGGAGATCTGAACGCGAGGGTGGGCGTCGGGTTCGCTCGCCATCATCTCGAACAGCGTCGGACTGGATCGAGTCTTGTCGGACGGCGGCGGCGGCGACATTGGATTCAGGAGCCCCGCCGTGAGTACAGAGTTGAACTTGCTGAACCCATTGCCGACGTGGCCCGACGGAGAGTAGTCCATGAGCGGGGACAGAGTTTCCGGCGAGAACCGGACGCGGAACGGCGAGTCGGGCGGGAGGGCGTGGATCTGGTCGCTGTCGGCGGTGGGGAGTTCGGCGGCGGCGGTTGCACGGCAGCGGCGGCGCTTGGGCTTGGCGGTGGAGGGGGAATTGAGAGGTTGGTGATGGACTTTAAGGTGCTGAGTAGTAGTAGTTGTAGTGGCCATGGAAATTAAAAAGCTTTAATTAATGGTGTCGTTTAGCTGAGGGGCCGCATCAGAGGCGGAGGAGAAAGCGACGAACACGGCGGTGGAAACGAGACGGCGGCCAAGAGAGAGAGAGATAGGCCGAGCAATTAATGCATATATGTTGTTGGTAACTTGGTATTGACAGTGAAGAAGACGAGTTCTTTCTTTTTGTGTCACCTTTTAAATTTGTCCTCTAAAATATCAAATTTTCAACTAAAATATCCACCATTTTTTTAAAAATACATTTAAAAAAATAATAAATAATAATTTTGAGGGTTTATTATCAAATTGTTAACTAATATTTAGTTTGTCAGATTAAATAATTATCTGATTTTTTTGACAATTTAGTATATGTTTCAACTTGTTAATTTTGATAAATATTTTATCTAACTTGAACGGAATTAGTAACGTGATTAACTTATAGTTAAAGAAAAAATGATGAAAATTCCATATAATTTCGGTCACATTGTTGTTTTAATGATTTGTTAAGAATTAATAAATTTTAATGATTTGTTAAGAATTAATAAATTTGAATATATTTTTACACAATAATATTATTCTCACTATTAATAGTATTATTTCCACTAGAAAAGGGCTAAAGCACATACACAACATAATCACTTCTTATATTTTTGTAGTTTTTATCATATATATTTAGCACTTCATATGTAATATATATAGTTTTAGAAAATGTGAAAAAGGAAATTGTTTTATTCAATAAGGTTTAGCATTTGATAAAGATGGATGAAGATGGTGATGATGGTGGGTGAGGTGTGGAGGATGAGCTGGGTCTGCCTTTTGAGGACTCTTCTCTTCCAATGGTGGGTGGGGTTCATTTCAGTTACAGTGAGAACTGAGAAATATAATAGTCTGTAAAGAGAAGTAAAGTAGAAAAAGAAGCATATAGAAAGATAAAGTAATACCCAAATAGGTTGGATTTGATTAATCGGTAAACTGAGTTGCGTTCTTAAAGACGAACCGAGTCTGAATGCTTCCGGAGACGCTACATTGAGAATAGCTTTAATGCTTTCGGTTTGAAATTGCGAACGCAGTTTTGTAATATAATTAAAAAATGAAATAACCATCTAATATCATACATTGTTTTAGTATGTACTCATTAACCAAGATGTCACGGATTTAAAATCCGCTGAGACTTTAAGAATGTAAAAATATTTATGGTTATCACTTTTTTTATATCTTTTTTTTTTTTAAACTTTTTTTATACCTTAAATCCGATATATTATAAACTTACAAAAAAACGGAAATAAACAAGCCTAGGACCTCCGTAATGGAAGCGGGATATCCTGTGCTACCCAAGATTCAGTTACAGACAGATTTGCAGCACGCGCAATAATTTTGTGTGCTACAGAAACATTCAATCTAGGTACAACAAAATTCGAAGCCGAAAGCGAAACTAATAAAAACTGGATATCTTGAATGACGCAAATAAGGATGGTTGCAGCCTGTAGAGATGATGACTCGATCTGATGCATCAATTTCGTCGAATTTGTGTACAAGATGCGGTGATCTTGGGATACGATTGGGCTAACAGTAGACCTGACCTACAAGCTAACATGTACAAGGTGACCTGGTGCGTATGATAATTAGTCTATATATGGAGTAAGCATGCTACGAGTGTTGTTAATATATTATGTAGTGGTTCGTCACATCACCTATTAACTAAGAAGTCAGATGTTCAAACCCGTAAAAACTTTAAGAATAATAATAAAAATCATCGTAAAAATGTTACCCATTACAAACTGATCTGATACAAGTAATGATTAGTTTATGTATGAAACAAACATATACAAATAATGTAATAATGTCATATTTCTAGAACCACATCCCAAAAAAAAAATAGAAAGATAAAGTTGCCCCACATTCAAAATGTCAGTGTCGATTTAAATGAAATGAATAGAAAGCTAGCAAATGTCTTTTGTTTTTGGGTTATTGCTTCAATTGTCAGATACTTCCACTTGTCTTGGTGTTTTCTTTAGGTTCTAATAATCATGTCTTGGTTTTTGGATTCATTATGTAGCACAAGCACTACATCTCATACATATTTGTTTACTTTTATTATATAATAATAATAATTATTATAATAACAAATATATGGCAATTTAGTTACTTATATTGGTTTATATCAATTAATTTATTTTTAAAAATTAAGATTTTAATTACTTATATTTTAGAATATTGATATTTAGTTGTATTCAATAACAAAAATTAACCGAACAAACATGCTACGTATGTTGACAGACTTCTAATTAGAGCTCTTAGAATATTCAGCGAAAAAAATAAGTTTAGCTTTAAAAGAGCATCATTGTTGAGGAAGGAATGTAGAAAACATCCAAGGTTGGTTGGACCAATTGGTAAAACGAGTTGTATTTTCACGGGCAACGCCTCTTTAGAAAATGTTTTAACATTAGCGCTCCCGACCTGAAATTGCGTGAGAAATGCAAAATGGGAGTTTCTAGTTCCTAGATTAGCCATTGGACGCTGACTAGGCGTGACTATGATTATTAATATTACCGTTTTGACATTATCAAGTGAATAGTGAAGTGGGACAGTTCCACTATTAGGAACTCCCCCGTTATTGTTTATGTCGAGTCTTACTCTTTAATATTATTTTATTCAATTATTTTGCTTCTCTTTTTTATTTTTTATATATATATAGAAAACGAAATGAATGAATGAAGGCCACCAAGCGGACCATTCAATTACATGAGTCAGAAAACATGACCCAAAAATGGTCCTTCATCATTGGATTCAGCTGCAAAGTCTGTCTTGCTTAGAATGACTATTATTTCTTACACAAAAAAAAAAAAAAAAACAATTATTAAAAAAAATTCAATTGCTCACTGAATTTATTCAAAATTTATATAAAACCACATTACACTACAATTATTTAATAAAAAATAAAGATTGTGGAGCATCACTACAACGAATTTACATAAATTAGTGATTTAAACTCTGTTGAGCCTTAAAATAAAAAATATATCCATGATCAAAATTTAATTAATTATTTATGAGCCCCTAAAAAAAATGTGGTTGCAGAAAATATATCAGTTCATGCATATTCAAATCATTATAAAAACATAAAACTTTTAAAGTTCATTGAAATCATTAACTATCTTGCTTAATCACAACCTTTTTTTTTTTTTAACTTTATTATTAAGTTTTACGCATTATAAGATGTTTAGAAAGAGTATATATATTATTGGTGGGTCGATATAGACAATGAAATTGAAATGTCCGGCTTCATAATAGTAATAATGAAACGGGGGACAGTGTGGGGTTAGCAATTTTTAATGTAGTTTTCTTATGATATATTATAGAGCCGATCGTGATGACAATATTCATATCATATTTACTTTTTACTTAAATTAATATCTATTTATATCTGGATAGTAAAATTAATGCCATCTATACATATTTTACAATGACAAGACCTTAATTTAATTTAAATCTAAAAGTTATAATTAAATTATATGACTTTGAAGTCCTAGACTCGAAACTCGTCAAATAGTTATCTTGTTGTGACCCGATTAAAATATCAGGTTCCGTTTAGTTACATATCGTATCAGATAAAAGAGCGGCAACTAGAATTGAGCTTAATGGACAAGCCTCTTAATTATACTAGATTTTTAATGAGACAAAGTTAGAATGCATGTGTTGGTTGTTCATTAAATCTGGTTAGAAAAACTCCACACACTATAAGCATGAGAGTCTTAACATTACGTTGATGACAAAATGCATGTGTTCGTAGCCTGATTTTTTTGTTTTTAAATTATAATTAATTTAAAAAATTTAATTTTTTTGGCTGAATAAATAAAAATATAATATAAAATAAATGATTTATTCAATAATATGACGAAATAATAATTTGATGTGCTTCGTGTTGTGTGTAGCTTTAAGATAGCCGTTAGTTTAGGCCCAATAAAGCTAATATAGCCCAAAGCTTTGTCTGTTTGGGCCACATTGTCTAGTCTGATAAGAGGGAAAATCAACCCAACCGGCCCACTATTTGTGTGTTTTTTTTGTCTTAGCCCATTTTTAAAAGATAAAATAAATGAATGGACTAACAGTAACGATTATAGAATCATTCGGTTACGTAATATTTGATAGGGTGAGTAGTTCCGGGTACTTTATAATTTTAAGGTATTTCGAAATTAGACTAGTACTAAAATGTTCCTAACCTTTATTATCCAAAATTGTATCATAACCGCTTGAAACTGGAACCGTCTTAGAAGTGTTTGGAATCAGTAACATCGATGAATGTTCTACAAATTCAATCTAAGCGTTTCCTTTTTTTGTATTAACAAACACCCACACATCTCTGTAAATCACGTGTCGTAATTGAACACAAAAGGTTAATAATTTAGTAAATAAACATTTATTTTTGGAAAAAAGAAACATATAAATAATATAATATACATATACTAAACGGTTCCGGTTATGAATATTTGGATACCCAGATACTTATACAGGAATCGAAACCGAAAATACTTCGTAGAATATTATCCTGTAATTGTAGCAAAAGCGTTTACCCCTATCCAGAACTTACCCATAGAGCCGGTTTGATTCCGGGTCAAATCATGTATTTTGCTCACCTCTAAATAAAAGCGCTGAACCGTTACATCACATTATATAATTTTGATCTAAATTGTTAAATTTATAATTTTTACTATTGGTATCGACTCTAATTATATTTTTTTACCGATCCCGAAGCATACTAATTGTGCTGTCCTCCGAATAAACGTCACAGAAAATTAATTAAATAAGAAAAATTAAAATGGTATTTAGGCCTCTCAGTCTTTTCGGCCTATTTTATAACGGGCCGAGAAAGCAATGCTGAATCTCGGCCTTGTAAGAACATCGAGCACCAGTGAATGAATCATCTCTCTCTTCTTGATTTTCTTCGTCAGTTGCTGTGTAGATGAAACGTTGAATCGGTTGTTAGGGCACGGTGTTTACTCCGCCTTCGACCTCCGAGGTACTTTCTTGCTCAATCTCTACCGTTTCCGTCAATAATTTCCATGATTCACGGTCCGTTGTTCGATTGTAAGTGTAGTTGCACCAATTCTTGGTCTAAACTTAGCAACATGATCTTGATTTCTGCATTTTTCTTCCCGTCTCTTTGGATAATTTCGGAAAACGATGAACTTGGTCCAGTTCTGTTGATTTTCATAGTTTAGCTGCTTCATTTTCGCCTAATCGCCAGTTCGAAATTCTGGAGCTCGTCTCTCATAATGTCACAGTAACTCGTTGATCTAAGCTCACAGCCTGTTATTTAGGGCCTAGGGTTTATATTAGTTGGAGAAATGCTAAATTGGAGAGGAAACTGGTTTCATTCTCTAGCTAAATACCTATAGTGAACTAATTTGAGCTACCAGAGATGGGATTTTAGTTTCGTAGCTTCAAGTTTTTATTTTGTTTTTCTAATATGCTATTTAATGCTCTTGAATCAGATTTTCAGTAAACGATACATATGTAATCTGATATTCTGATGTATATTGATGCTTGATATTAATGTAGATGGCTTACACAAGGAGAATAAGGTCAGTGTGCTTCGGAATATTCTATATTTGTTTTGCTCTGTTCTTGTATATATAGTTCACAATTTTGTGGTATTGGATGGTCACCTACCAGATCTGCTTCTCCACCTGCTGCTACTTCTCCTGTGAGAGGTCGTCGATCTCGATCAAGATCCACTTCTAGAGAACCAAGATCGAGGAGAAGCCGCTCAAGGTGTGTATCTGTTTTTTTTTAGTTCAATTGCATAACAAGAAGCTGTTACACTTACACATGATGATGGTTTATTAAGTTTACTTCTTGTTTGTTAGAAAAACAAAGGAAGCTTAATTGAGAATGATATGAAAAGATTGTGATGTCAGGAGCCAAGATTCTGTGGATGCATCTAACCCGGGAAACAATCTGTATGTAACTGGGTTATCGACTCGGGTCACAAGCAGTGACCTTGAAAAATGTTTCAGTGCTGAAGGAAAGGTATCCTATTCACATTTTTTGAGTTATTATTTCTAAATGCACTTTTACTCATGCTATTATCGACGAAATACAACAAATACGGTCTATCTAGATTCTTGATGTTTTTGTGTCTGCACTTAATTTGTTATTTTGGTCGAAATTGCTGCTGTAAATTGACCACAATCACTGAAAGTTCCTCTGCTTCTGGCATTTGATTATGATTTAAGGTTGTGGAGTGCCAGTTGGTTAAAGATCCCCGATCTGGAGAATCGCGTGGATTTGCTTTCATTACAATGGGGAGTAGTGCAGATGCAGAACGCTGTATAAAGCATTTGAACCGTAAAGTTCTGGAAGGCCGACTCATCACTGTTGAAAAGGTTTGTTTATCCGATAACCAAAAACAAGGCATGAACATCCATAAGTTGATGTTTTATGTTTATCATATATAGGAACATATAACCTGATAAGTTGTAACAGCAGGTCTGATCTGGTCTGGTTTGTGTAACTACATCGAAATTCACTCACAGTATAAGATCTGAACCGTTCTCTGCATCGACCCAACTCTCTCATCGATTCAAATTCGACTAATTTCTGCTTTACAAAAATGAGTGACAGTATCTAACGTCAAGCTCTGTTTACTTTCTCTGTTCGTATTTGAAGATGCAGTAACGACTCCTCCACTCCTCCTCTGACATCAATGTCTTGCTATCACATGATACATTTTATAAGGTGAAAACCGAGTTCATTAGAGTAAAAATGAAATTTTTTTCCTTGTTCTTGAATCTGCACAGGCAAAAAGAAAGCGTGGCAGGACCCCGACTCCAGGAAAGTACCTCGGTGGAGGAAGAGAAAGGCGAGGTATGACTTCAAATTCCCTCTTGTTGTGATTTTGGACTGCAAGGCACAGATGTTGACATTAATGTCTGCGACGATAGAATCATGGGTTAAGACCCTAAAAACAGTTCCAACTATAGTTCATGTTGCTAATCGCTGTCCCAGATTTAAAGTGTTGGTATTAGATGTCCAAACTATTAGAAGGGTTGATTTCCACTTTTTTCTCTTAAAATTAAGGAAAAAAATATATTTTTTAAGCCTCAAATAAGCCTAAACCATGAGCAACAACTCTGGTATTTCTAAAAAGTGGAAAACAATATGCTTTTGTTGCTTAAAACGTCAATTTTAACATCAAAACCAGTAAAAGAAGTGGAAAACAACTAATCTGATAGTTGGGACACCAAATATCAACATTTTAAATCTGAGACAGTGATTAACAACATAACGTATAGTTGGGAATGTTTTTAGGATCTTAACCCTAGAATCGTTCCCCCTGAAAATTTCGATTAGACCCATTATTCATCCCCTTGTTTAGCCATGTAATTACTTTCCTAGTCTAAATTTCATTCCTGCTGCCGTCAAGTTCTGATGCTATCCATTTTTCCTGAAATCTTAGATTTGGAAGTGAGATTACTTGTTTCTTTAGATTAGTTGTTACTGAAACTATCCGGTAAATGTGCAGGAAGACCCGGTGGAAGGAGATCAAGAAGCTACTCTCCAGAAAGACGCCGTGAAAGGGATAACCGCCACGCCAGCTCAAGGGACAACCCGAGGCGAAGATCACGATCCCCTCCTTACAACCCTAGGAGAAGATCGCGCTCTCCTGCTCCATCCTCATCAAGAAGAGACCGAGACCACCGTTCTCACGGAAAGCGCTAGCTTATGGCTCGCTCGTTTCCTAGCCAAGAACAATCATGGACCCTGCATTTCATATCTGTAAGACAGCAACATATAGATTTGCCTTGTGATTTGCTCATGTTGTGTGTGTGACTTCAGCTGATAGATTGACTGGTATATGTAATTTGAGATTGATGATGATATATGGCATTGTTAATGGTTGTGTGTTGTTCTTCATAATTGTGTGATCTCAATTTTTACAAAGCTTTGATAAAGAGTACTGTTCTGGGTTTGAAATTGAACTATTGAGGGAAATATTTTGGTCAACAAATTGAGTAAATTGTATTTGCCTTGTGATTTCCTCATGTTGTGTGTGTGACTTCAGCTGATGGATTGATTGGTATAAGTAATTTGGGATTGATGATAATATATGGCATTGTTAATGGTTGTGTGTTGTTCTTCATAATTGTGTGATCTCAATCTTTACAAAGCTTTGATTTGATAAAGAATACTGTTCTGGGTTTAGTGCTAAAATAATGACTTGTATGTTCTTTTTATATAAATGATTTAAAATTGTTAATGAAGTCAAATTTTAATTTTGTACTCTGAATACATTTTCTAAGAATATACTGAATTGTTTATAAGTTATACTAATGTTAGAAAATAAAATAAAAGAATATCAATTTTAATGTTAAAAAAGTGATGAAATTCGGAATATGCAATATTCTACTTAATGTATTATGTATATTGAATATTGATAGAAACAATGCTAATTTGTTTTTTCATATGCAATTCCTGATTTTTTTTTTATGAGTAAATGATCCTAATTTGGTATTTAATTAATTGAAAGTAATAAACAACAGTTTAATTTGTTTAAAAACCCTATAAATTAGTAAACTAACTCTATTCTCCACAAGCGCAGAGTGTAAGTAGTTATTATTACTTATTATAAACGGATAAGATAATAAACATCTAAATATTAATGGCTAAACATATAAATTTCAGCAATAATTATATATTAATAAATTTACTTATCTATGGATATTAGATTTGAAGTTATTATTATCAATAAAAATATTATTATTTTTTCAAATAAATAATACGAAAATACGATTTTTTTTTCTTAAAAAAAACCTCATGCCACGTCCCAATTTTTTCTGGTCGAGTTGGCCAACTTCCGGACACTTCATTTAGACACGTGTCAATCCGATGTCGGGCGATGGAACGTTCCACCAACTATGAGCGCGTGAAGCAGAGCGAATGTAATATATATATCAATTAAATTAAATTATAAGTTTTCTGAATATTATTTATTATTTATTTTTTCTGAATATTCTGAAATATAAGTTTTCTTTTTCCTTTTTTCGCTCCACTGAAACTCAACGGAGAAGAAGAAGAGAAGACCTTTCCTCTTTTCTCGTCAAAAGCCATCAGTTCGAGACTTCGATGTGCCGTCTCTGCAACTTGATTCTTCATCTCTTCCGCTGATTCCGATCAATCCTCTTTTCGACAGGTGAGGCGTCTGCTCCACTCTTTACTGTTTTGGTGACAGTTCAATTTCGTCGTTCTCCTCAAGCGGTAGCTACTGGATAGTGGATACCGCCGTTGATTCTGTTTTCCTATCTCCGATTCCTTGATTACGCAGTTTTAGCTGCCGCTGCTGTTATGCGGCGCTCGGTGGTGGTGTAGTGTCGTTTCTGTAGATAGGTTGAAGTTCAATTCTGGTAGGTGTTACTGCGATGAGCTTCCGTTATTGGTTGCGATGTTGAAGGATCGAAGTTCTTTTTGCTAGTTTGAAATTTGATTAGACATGTTGCTGAATGCTGGTTGAGTTGTTGGCGGCGATAATCTGTGAATTATGTGATTAGCTTCTGTTTTAGGATTCCGAATTGTATTATTGAGCAGTGGATTGTTGCCTGACCTGATAGTGCTCAATATTTCTTCTGCTGGTGATTTTTGGTTGATTCTTCTTCTTTTTTCTTTGTCCCATCATACAAATGATGAAAGCTTAAGGAGGTTTGGTCTAATATATTTAGAAGCTAATTTTCAAGGCTGTTAGAAGATATCAACTGAGATTCATGGAACTTATGAGTAGTAGTTACATTTCACAAAGAAATCCATCAGGCTCTTGGAGATTCATCAATATGACTCAGAGGTGCGCCTCATTCAATGAGTCTAGTGCCTCGTTTTCGCCCCAAATTTGAGGCCATATTTAGCCTTTGCACCTAAGTGTGCCTTTTGCCTTTGATAACATTGGAATCAGTCTTCCTGATCAAACACATAATTGATAGCTTATGTCACTGAACGAAGTTAGATTTAGGGACACATTGTTATCCTCTGCAATTTATTTAAATTCTGTGCAAACCGACATCTTATGCACAGTTTTCACCACTCTATATGTCTCATTATTAACTTTTGCTGTACAATTTACCTTGAGCTACCTCCCGTCGGATTTGTTAATTGCATTGTTTCATTATATTACGTGAAATTCCGATGAAATTTTTGCAAGTGAAGTGCACCTGCTTCTTCTTCTTCCATTGACCATGGTCCATGACATAGCTACTAGTGTATTATGCTGAAGTAGTTTATGTCTTATTTACCAGGTCATAACTTTTATGGTGCCGAGTTGGATATGAACCACCACTTGCTGATAGTCCTACTGAACTAGCAGAGGAAAGACCAACATGGGAGGCTGCTGCTGTACTCTTCACGGGTCCACCCCTTCTCCAGCTGATGTTAATTATGTAAGTAAACTGCACATTCCTCAATGTATTTCCTTTAAACTGTTTCTTCTCCTCATCTTCTGGGTACCTCTTTTCACTACAGCAAGCAGTTAACTTAACCATTAGACTACCTCCTTCCGTTTTCTTATAGCTAGCTGACTCTGGACATCACTCTAAATATATTTCAGCTTAAATCTGATCTTATAATTACGGTTATGATATACTGTTACAAAGAGTCTATATGGTTCCGGTCAATATCTTCGTGTAAAATTGAAAAAATAAATGCCACACAGTTTGTCTAGGACTGTAGGTTTGGTGGGTACTATACTGTGTCTAGAGCCTACTCATTTCCCATTTTATTTATGTTAGCACAATTTTCTAAAACTTGAAGCAGCTGACTGAAGTCATTGAATTTCAATTAGTACCAAATGCTCATTTGATCTTTATCCTACCTCTTCTCAACATGGATCTTTCTACAGAATGATTTCGATGAGCATGTACCTTTATCATCCCATCAGGAAAGGGTTCCTATGCTCCCTCCAGGACTCATGGTAGATACAAATCTGGATACCTCTATGTCTGGCACTTATAGGTCACCCCCTGCGCCAGTGCCTTATGACGTAGTTTTAGGGCTTCCTCAAGCTCCAGTTGTGTTGGAAAAGACTACAGTCAACCAGAGTGATTCAGCCATTGGAACAACAAATTCTGGTTCTACTGAAGAGGTTGCCGAGAATCAAACCAAAGATAATTCGGTCAAGTGTGAAGACTTGAAGCTGTCAGACTGCAAGGTTCAGACTGATTTTGATCTTGACATGGAAAAAGATGAAATCGAGCTTGCGAAATCAGCAGAGCCCTTTATCCCATCACCTGACGAGTGTCCAACCTGTCTCGAGGGTATGCAACAACCTTCTCTTGATATATGATGCGAGCTTTTATGATCTTGCCAGAAATTCAATCCACTGCTTATATGATATTTTATTTTCTGGGTTTTGCAGAGTATGATGATGATAACCCAAAAATAATCACGAAATGTGATCACCACTTTCATCTTGCATGCATCTTTGAATGGCTGGAAAGAAGCGATACTTGTCCCGTTTGTGATAAGGTTCTCCTTGAAATTTTTACTTTTACCAAGAAAAGATCCTCTTTTGTTAGTTCCTTTAGCTGGGTTTTCTCTTTATATTGATGCAGGAGATGGTATTTGACGCACCACTAGCATCATAAAATGTCGGTGTTGGACTAAAAGCAGTGGTCCAACTTAGATACAGCTCCTTGCTTTTGCTTCACTGCCAGATCCTCCAGTTATCAGTTTTGTCTGGAAGGTGGAATTGCTATAGCATTCGTACATGATGATCCGTTTAATCGTTAGGTAGAAGAAAGGGAACCGAAAAGGTAAAAGAAAGGTCTGGATTACAATTTACACAGCAGCCCAGTTTCAATTCACTTGCATCTCTTTTTCTTTCTTTCAGCTCTGAGTAGTCCTCTCTAAGCTTGCTTTTATTTGGGTTTCATTCATAATTTTAAATAGTCATGTAGGAGCAAGCAAAGCAGTTTGTGGTATGGTTTCCCTGCAGATATATATGATTGGTGGCTTGAAAGTTGTACATTGTTTCACAGTATAAGGCTATGATAGAGTATGAATTTCACCTCAAATTAGTGTTGTTCGCCGTGTTCGTTTTACGCACGTAACATGATACTTGGGTTGGATTACTGGATTTATAGCTCTAGTGATACAATTTTATTCATGCTTGTTTCATTGTGATTCCATGTTGTATGGAAAGGAAATGTGGCTTAGAATTGCAGTTGGATCCACCTAATGATTGGAGAGAAGCAGCAAGCAAGTTGCTGAAATTGCACCAGAGTTGGTGAGTGAGCTTTTTTTTTTTTTTTTTTTTTTTTTTCCGGCAGGGTGTCCTAGGATAGTGGTTCATTTTCGAGATATCTGATTAATTGATGAATCAATGAATAATCTTATAAGGGATAAAGTGTTGATTATAAATATTTTTTTATGTATAAAGTTAACTTTGACATCTGGTTAACGGATGAAACAATGAGTTTTTGGTGCTGCCCTACATGTTTGTTTGTTTCTCCAAAAGCTGGTTCTTTTTTCATATATGAAATACAATGAAATTTGGATAGAGTCCACTTAGTAGTTAGTAGAAGGTTGGTTCCTAACAGTGCCATGTTTGTGGGGTCATTTTCGTAATCTCCACTTTTAGCTGTCATGGACAAAATGGACCCCAAAGATTCTCCTTATAAAGAAGTGAATTCTCTTAATCATGTAAGATAAGATGGGAAGAGGACGAGTACAATTGGAGCTTTTCTGTATTGAAGAATTTCCGACACTAGTGAGCCGACAGCATATAGCTAAGAAACAATAATAATAAGTGTAATTTCCATAAACTTTTGGGACATTACTAGTCGGTCTCCGTAATTCGACTTTCTTTGTTCGGTGCTACTTAGATTTTCATGTTCGGCCGGACTGATATTTATTATTTAGGGTTAAGGGTCTTTTGTGTAATATTGTCGTATGTTGGTTTTTGTGCAACATGTTTTATTTTTAAGAATTTTGGTGTCATATGTTTGTATTTTGAAGTGGAACTTTGTGACTCCGACCTGAGCCACAAAACTCCGACTGGGGCCTTCGGTTGCCTAATCGGGACCGGACGGGTTTAATCGGATCCGTCCGGCCCTGATTGGTGGTCACCGGTGGGCTTAGATGGTAGCCGGCGGCTTTGTGTGGTTCTGGCGGCCTTGTGTAGTGACTGAAAAAATATTAGTGACTAAATTAAATAAAATAAAAATATTTAACGATTAAACTTAACCATGCACAAAAGTCTAAAAAATGCAAATATATGACACTAAAAATTTATAAAATAAAAAATACAAATATATGACACTAAAAATTTATAAAATAAAACATGTGACACTAAAAAAATCTTTAACCCTATTATTTAAGTTAGAAATTGTAAAAGACCGATCCAAAAGTAATCTCGTACGGACTATTTTGGAACTCGCAATCGGTGACATGTTGCGCTTGGTTGAAGTTGCACGTAATGTCTGTTATTATTATATATATATAATAATAATAATAATAATAATAATAATAATAATAATAAAAGATAAATGGATGGTAGATGACTTATTGGTTTCAGAGCATTAAACAATCTCTATACATAATGTTTCATTTATTAATTGGCTATGTGATCAAGTCGTGGCACTTATCTCTTTCTCTCGACCGTCTTTATAATTCGTATCTCGATACGCACCGTTTCGTCGCTACCAATTGCGAATATTCCTCCACAGTTGTATGTACAATATAGTTAATGTCATTTTGACCGACACCTACTCATTTATATCTAAATAACTAATTGCCTAGAATTATAATTGAATTCGTCGGAAATTTAAAAAGTTAATTATTTGGATATTGATTTATAATTTGATTATTAATAACCCTTTAATATATTCTTTAGAGGAGGTATATGTAGTACGTGACGTGATTAGGCAGGGAACGAGCTCAATTATGGCAGTTAGGTTCATCTATTTTGGCCTCAAATTGTGTTTACATTCATTATTAATCATGTTTTAAATGCTTAAGAGCATCCACAGTGGTATTACGTAAATATTACGTAAACGTGGATCCTACATGTTTATTTAAGTAAAACAACAAAAACTATCTATAGTGGTTTTATATAGCATTCCTTAAAGATGGGACCCACACGTAAATTTATGTTTTTACATAAAGCATTCCTTAAATTTAATTAATGCACTATGTATTACGTAACCAATTTTTTATTATAAATTAATTCATTTTATAATTAATGCTAATATCTTATTGGTGATTGTTGGAAAATTTAATAATAAAATATATTTAAGGAATATGTTTAAGTAATACGATTGCAGAGAAAATATTTTTTACGTGTGTCTTAAATTTACGTATTACTTAAAGTGTACATAAATGTCTACGTGACAACTTTAAAAAATACAATTTATGTAAACATATGAATCTAAATTATATATAACTCATTACTGAATTTAATTTTTTTTTTTTAAACTATTTAGGGCATAAGTAACGTCTATTCAGAAATAATAAAAAAAAAATAAAACGTATAATTATGGAATGCTCATTTTTGTTTATAATAATAATAGTCACATAAAGAAAGTAACAGAACATGACGATAGGCATGAAACTTTGGGCCTAATTAATTGTAGGTTGAAACTGCAAGTAAAGTACAGGCCGCCGAAAAGGACAAAAGTTAGGTTTCGTCTTTGGCTTTTATTACCTAGCTTGTAAATTTTGCACATTTTATTTTGGCTAATAATTGTTCAGTACAATGCACATGATACACAAATACATCCATGTACGGTCCAATCTTGGAAAATAAAATTAAAAAAAATTAAAAATTTATTGATAATCAGAATTTTACTAGTTAGAGATTGGTATTTAGAATATTCCATAATTTCAGTAATAGGGGTAGTAAAGGTAAATGTGGTAAATCGTACCTATATGGCTATATATGTTATTGTGCATGTTAAACTTAGCTAGTTACTAAACATAAATATTATAATGAAATTATCGTTTTGTGTTAGTAAATACAAGCACAATAAGCAATTTATTATGTCTATTCATGTTGGGTTAAATTACTTAGTTATATATGTCCACATCCAAAAATATTTATGTAAATATCTAAATAATGATATTTTTAAAAAATAATTAAGGTTAATTACCTTATATATAAAATTAAACAACTAATTACAATTTTAAAAATTATTATTAATAAGGTCTCTATACTCAAATAATAAATTTACCAATACAATTTTATCGTGGTGTAATGTTATAATACTTATACACAAATATGTCACTTAGCTCTTTTTTTTTAATACTTTTTTTTTTAATAAATAAATGAATAAACTAATAGTGACGACGATCATAGATTCATCCTGATATGTAATATTCAATTTTTAATATTTATTTTTGAGCACAAAACATATTTTACAATGTACATAAGAACAATGCTTACAATGATCTCATTAATGTAGCACCAACACCAACCTAAGATATTTAAAAAGTCGAACACATGATATATTTGATGTGTATTCAAAACTGATGTCACGAGTTCGATTTCCCAAACGAATTGATTAAAATCGTTCCTTAGGAAAAAAAAAAGAGAGGCGCCTAATGAAAGACTGGTGTCTAACGAGTCAGTCTCTCAACTATACTAAACTATTGGTGATGCTGTATGTCAATGCATGAACTGGTTGTTCATAAGTATAATATACACATAAATTAACACGACATTACATAAACAGAAAGAACTTAAATCGTCACTACTAACTCATTTTTTTCACTTAAAAAAATATATTTAGTTACCTTATCTAGTGAATTTTATTTTATGAACAGAAATACATCATCACCATCAATTTCATGGGTACAAAACACCTTTATTTCGGAAATTGTGTCATCTTCGTCTAATTTCTCTCAACTCTCAAGAAGAAAGAAAACAAGGAGAAAAAAGAACCCAGCTACTCCCTCAACTGACGAACCAAGCAGCGGCGGCACTACAACGCAGCCATGTCATCCCCAAGCAAGCGCCGCGAGATGGACCTGATGAAGCTGTAATTCATCAATTTCCCTCTTCTTAATCCAACAATTTCTCCAATTTGCCTTGTTTCTGAAATTCGGTTCTTCTGGGTGTTGTGGGTTTGACTACAGGATGATGAGCGATTACAAGGTGGAGATGATCAACGATGGCATGCAGGAGTTCTATGTCGAATTCCATGGACCCAAAGAAAGTATATCTCTACACAACTTTAGATTTCTTGTGTTTGATTTGATTTTGAGCTTTTTTTGTATGATTAATGCTTCAATCTGCCACATACAGTAATTATCCCCAAAAAAAATCATGTTTTTATCAATGATTTAAGTGGATACTTGTAAATTTCAATGGTTTGTCTTGATTATTGCCTGGATGGTTCAAGAAATTGGCATAGAGAGTAAGTTTGAGCTAATTCCAGATTTTTTGGAATCTGGGTTTAGTGGGTTTGATTTTTTTATATTCACAAAAAAATTATAATTTTTTTACTTTGGTTTTAAAAAGTATACCCCCCCCTTACCCAATTTTAGATTTCTTGTGTTTTATTTGATTTTGAGCCTTTTTCATATGATTAATGCTTCAATATGCCACATACCTTAATTATCCCCCAAAAAAATCAAATTTTTATCAATGATTTAAGTGGATACTTGTAAATTTTCAATGATTTATCTTGATTATTGCCTGGATGGTTCAAGAAATTTCTGAAATTGCCATAGAGAGTAAGTTTCAGCTAACTCCAATTGTTATGGAATCTGGGTTTGGTTTTTTTGTTTTAAAAAAATTAATTTTTTTTACTCTGGTTTGGAGTTGATTGAGTGAATTTGAGCAGGTCCTTATCAAGGTGGTCTATGGAAGATAAGGGTTGAGCTACCAGATGCTTATCCATACAAATCTCCCTCCATTGGTTTCATAAACAAAATCTACCACCCAAATGTTGATGAAATGTGAGTTTAGTAAAAGTGCCTTCAATGGTGATTCAATCTATAATTCATATTTCCATTGTTCTTATTCAGTGAATGCTTCCCTGATCCAGGTCTGGCTCGGTTTGCTTGGACGTTATCAACCAAACCTGGAGCCCTATGTTCGGTACTTCGAAATCTTCCACTTTGTGTAGAAATTTCTGGAAAAAAATTATGTTTTTGTTGGAAAAAATTATGTTTTTGTTGGAAAAGCTGAGATTTTTATTGTGTGGTTTCTGCAGATTTGGTGAATGTGTTTGAAGTGTTTCTTCCTCAACTTCTGCTGTACCCGAACCCATCAGACCCGTTGAATGGCGAGGCTGCTGCACTTATGATGCGTGATAAGGCCATGTACGAGCAACGAGTGAAAGGTAGTTGACTATGAATAATTCATAGTGATTCTTTATTTGCAAGTTACAAATTTTTGGAAGAGTTCATATCTGATTGAAACCTAGATTCAAGATTCTTCAAAACTTGAGTTTCTTAAATTTGTAGTACACTGTTTATGAATGCTAAATTGTGTTAATTATCTTTAGTTTAGGGGTTAAAGAACCTAAAAACAGTCTCAGCTATATGTCATGTAGCTAATCGATGTCCCAGATTAAAAATGTTGATATTCAGTTTCCTAACTATCAGATTCGTTGGTTTCCACTTTTTTCAACTGCTTTTTGCGTTAAAATTGATTTATGTCGTTTTCTACCTTTTTTTTTTTAGTATCAGATTTGTTATTAATGGTTTAGACTTAACTGATACATAAAAAACATGTTTTTGTTTCGTCAATTTTAAAAGAAAAAAAAGTGGAAATCAACCATTCTGATACATTAATTAAAAAATGACTTATAGTTGGGATTGTGTTTGGGTGATTTTGATTAGACTTTACACTGCTATGATTGGCAACAAGTTTAATCTTTGATCCCCTAAATTGCTAAAACTACTCAGTGAAAATTACTTAAACAGTGTTTAGTCTAATCACTCAACTCTGCATTATTGGTAGGCCAATGATATTGAATTATTTGATTCTTGAGCTACTGACTTCTTGAAACTGGACCCTTTCCTGAAGATAACTTCAATAATTATCATTTGCATACAACATATTAACTCATTTTTCTATGAATCTGCATTTTTTCTATGAATCTGCATTTTTTATATGAATCTGCATTTTTTATATGAATCTGCATTTTTTTCTATGAATCTGCAGAATACTGTGAGAAATATGCTAAGCCAGAAGACATTGGTGCCGCGACAGAGGAGAAATCGAGCGACGAAGAGATGAGTGATGACGAGGTTTATGATGAATCGAGCGGCGACGAGGCGATTCTGGGGCCTGATCAACTTTAAGGATTGAATTGGAAGTTGGAAATGGAATTGTATTGTTAATTTCTCTGTAATATGTACATTATTAAGATGAACAATTGTGTCATGTAAGACTAAACTAGTAGCTCATAAAGTTCCCAGAAAATGAGGGATGATGGGAGAATATATTCCAAAACCAAGATAATTGTATCTTTAGTCCAAATTATGAAATTAAGTAGTTTTTAAATTGATAGAAATGTTCGATTTTTTTTTTAAATGTCACAGTTAATGGTGCAGCGTGGTGGGAGATGGTATGAAAACTTGTTGATTTAAGAGAATATTGAGAATTCGAGCGCGATTGAGGAGAATTCGTTTTTTCATTAATATAAATTAATAATGCTGACTTCTCAAAATCGGTTAAACGAAGTTTAAATACTGGAAGTAAAATACTAAACCTATAACAAATCTGAAAATAGAAAATAGGTTTTAACAAAACTGACAAATTGCAAATAAGTCCTGAATACATATGAACTGCGATTTTGACCCTCTAGATGAAGGATTTTGGCCGAAAAACATCGTACAAAGAGCATTGTTTCTGTATGAAAAAATGTATACAAACGATAAAATCCGACACTGGTAGTCGCAAAATTGACAATTTCGTCCGCATCATTTCCTCTGGGTTAGCGAAGATTCATCCTGGAATCAGAGGTCGGTTCCTCATCAGACGCAAAGCTTTATTCATAACGTGCATGAACGTGCTATGTACATTTAAAATGCCAAAGAGCATCACGAGCCACTTATAACCGTAGCATGTTTACTCTACATCTAAATTAATCTCTATTTGTATTTGTACTGAGTAAGTACTGACCATACATATCTTTTCATTATTAAAGAGACTCATCGAATGGTGAGATGTTGAACAGTTACACTATATTACATAGTAGTTGTCTTGGTCCATTGTTGTTATTGTTGTTTGTGGCTTGGTGTGTGATGTTTTTTTTTCTGTAAAATAAAATACTAGGCCCCTATTTTGTAGTATATTTATTTATGGGCTACACCTAACACTATTAAGGCCTTTAAATTTAAAGCTTTTTGGGTTTTAAGCATAAGCCCGCCAAATCAAACATTTTCGTCTCTATTTTCTCTATAAAATCATATTAATTAACATTATTTCTTTTAAAACACTCTTTAAAGTTTAAAGTGCTCAGGTAATTATTTCGAATATGATACAATTTTCTAATTCACATAAAGCTTCGTTTTAGTCATTATTACCTTTTTGAGAGGCAATGCAAAACTAGTCCGAAACTTATATGCACTACTATATATGTATTATGTATATTAGTATATATATACTTACAAATGTGAACCCTATATATATAAAGTGGTTGCATATTCAATACCACGTCTTAGTAGCTTGTGTTTATATTATACGTACGGTCGTGGTCCATATGTATAGTTGTATTCAATATCCAGTTAATATATTATTATATATAAATAATTAAGTTAATTAAGGAGAGCGACATCTTCGTATAATGTTGTGGCCAAAAGACAACATATGTGTTGCCAGGATATCCAAGATATGAGTTTATTTATTTATTTATTTATTTATTTATTTATTTATTTATTTATTTATTTATTTATTTATTTATTTATTTATTTATTTATTTATTTATTTATTTATTTATTTATTTATTTATTTATTTATTTATTATTATTATTATTATTATTATTATTATTATTATTATATATATAATAATAATAATAATATATAGTTATGTACAGGTCATTGTTTATGTATCATCATGCGTACACACATAAGAAACCATATTATAAAGGGTGAAGACAAATCTTCTATATATAATAATATTATCATGTAACTAGCATTCCATTTCGCCATGTTTATGTATGTATATACAATAAATA
Source organism: Clarkia xantiana subsp. parviflora (assembly GCA_036873135.1). Classification (NCBI taxonomy): domain Eukaryota; kingdom Viridiplantae; phylum Streptophyta; class Magnoliopsida; order Myrtales; family Onagraceae; genus Clarkia; species Clarkia xantiana. The sequence goes on from JAPTYO010000009.1 coordinate 1,860,672, forward strand.
ACACGTGTTGAACATGTCAATATTTATATAAACTTATATTTTATGAGTGCAAGGAATTAGTTAAGAAATGAGATTGCATCGTTAAATCCTAAACTTTAAATCGTACCACTTTGTTACACATGTAGCTTAGTTGGTATTATTGTTTCCACGCTCATTTTTTAAACATTAGGAAGAGTAGTTAAGATCTAATTAAAAGTTAATAACTAAATCGTTATTTAAATTGTAATATAATTACAAATCACTATACGATTTGTATTCTTTAAAAGTTGGCTACCTTAATTTTTAATTTACGTGCAAATTATTATATCTTTTATAATTTATGTTAAATTGCAGAAAATGAGCATGAGTAGTTAAGATCTAATTAAAAAATTAAAAGTTAATAACTAAATAGATATTTAAATTTTAATATAATTACAAACCACTATACGATTTTTATTATATGAAAGTTGGCTACCCGAACTTTTAATTTACGTGCAAATTATTATATCTGTTATAATTTATGTTAAATTGCAGAAAATGAGCATATGTTGGTTATGTAATGCATTTGGACGCGTATTCAAAATGATCTAAAATGATTGCAGTGAAATACATCCAATTGGACGTTCCACCAAATTCGACAATGTCTTTCTGTTAAGCGCACAGTTGAAATTATTTTGTCTTAATCCTTTCAATTTGATGTCGAATCCATCTTAGGTATATATGAAACAACCTTATGTGGACAAAAAATGTTATTTTTTATGTCTAATTTGACAGAAAAACAGATGTATCAATGTCAACGTAAATTCAAATTTTATGGAGCTAATTTGTTAAAAAACAATTGAAATTAGAGAGAATTTTTTTTTGTAATTATTCAAAATTTAAGTAGTAATTTGACTATTAACCCAACTACAAACTAGTTATATATATGTATACATATATAGATATATATTTGGGTGGTTGAGATGGTAGATATATATATTTAATACTGTAAAACTTGCTAAACAGGTAACATTGAAATTGACTTAACTGATACAACAGCAGATTTGAAAGGTTTACCCTAAAGTACCATATTTTCAAAATTTCTGACCAACTATCATAATTAGCAAATAAAAACATAAGTACCTAACATTGATTACTCTTGCATTTTTGAAGAAAGTAACCTAACGGCACGTTGGTTACTCATTTAGGCAAATTCAGAAAATATGCTAATTTTTGAAAACAGGATTGAACCGGCGGTTTGCCTGAGTCAGACCGTGAACCAATTACACATGCGGTCAAGTCTAGTAAAAGATCGGAATGCATAATGATTCGGTTCGAATAGTGAAAATTTGAGTTGGACTGAATAAACCGATTGCCGATTCACCGGTTCAAATGGAAAAAATAAATATAGACTGAAGTAGAGCCGAAGGTTTAGAAAGAAAGATTTGACTGAGCTGCTGAAACCGGTCGAACCAATTCAAACCGAAAATCGGGGCCTTTTCTAATTCAAGGTCCAATCCGTTTTTCAAAACGTTATCTAAAATGTTTCATTATATAATTAAATCCATTTTTTCTATAAGAAAAATATCAACTTTTCGTGGGTATTCTATTTAGAGGATCTCCTCAAGAGAGTAACACTATTGACATGTTTATTGTACTTTTAGAATATTTTTCATTCGCTTAATAGAGTAAACTACTGATTATAAATATTTGTTTATTTTCACAACTCGAATTGAGATCTGTAATTAAATAATGAAGTGATAAACCGTTAGATGTTTATGCCTTACTTGCTATCTTAACGTGTCTACCTCTTATATAACTTTCTATTAATATATTTTAAAGTGATTAAAAAAATCGAATATATTGTTTTCATCATCATATAATAATGAATACGAAAGTGGCATAGTAATCGCGTGTAGAACGAGTATGTATGTAATGTAATGACTCGATATATAGTCGATAACGTGTGCATTTTGAAGTGGGTTTTTTTTTTTTTTTTTTCAAATTTGTAATTAAACTAATCAATAGGATAACGATCGTCATTAAAAAATGAATAGAAGATCAGATATTGTGTAGGATCCAGTCGAGCCTCACGTTCACATTAAAATGCCAAAACATATTCAGATTGCGAAAGGACGCGTTTAACAATATACGATTACAAGATTAATGGTTTACACAACTATATTAAGATCAATCACCAGCAATCTGTTTGACTATTTGAAGTTCCAAATTATAACGTAATGTTAATTGTTGTATCAAATATATAAACGATATCCTTACTATTAGATTTGTTGATTTTAATTTTTTTTTTTTAATTTTATCATTAAAATTGATATTTTAAACAATAATATAGTTTTCACTTTTTTGAAGTATTTAATTTGTTCCTAATAGTTAACGCTTATTCGGTGTTAATAATATTTTTTTATTCCGTTAATTTTAAAAAATAAACTAAAAATCAACAAATTTGATAGTTATGACACCAAACATCAATATTTTTAAATAGGCACAACAATCAGCAACATAAGTACATAACATATAGTTAGATCTATTTTTAGTTTATTAACCATACTATTAAATCTGAGGTGACAATTTGATATTGACCCCTGTTTATTAATTAATTATATTAATTAAAAAAAAAACGCGAGTTTGCTTGAGTTAAAAGGCTTTGCACTTTGCAGAAACTGTGGCGTCTCCTCAACTTACTAGTCAATTAATTCAATTACGATCACCATTGCCCTCTCTCAATAACTTCCCCACAAGCCTGTCTTCTTCTACACGTTCCCTTTCTTTCAGCTTCCTTCCACACTACTCTTTCCCTCTCTGCTCTTGTTCTTATTCCTCCTACGAATTTTTCATCTGAATTCGTGAAAAAATCGAAGCTTGATCATCTGGGTGCTCATTTCTCCATCTGGGTATTGTTCCTGAAATCACAGTTCCTGTTCTTGAAGTGGGTTGACTAAAATTCCCAGGTTTTGATCTCTGTTCTTGTTTTCCTGTTCATCTTTTTTGGAATAAGTTGCAATTTTTAACATTTTTAGTTTGGTAATTATTGCTGTATTAGTCCAATCAGTGGTTTCCAAGACCAGCAAGATTATCTTTTATGATGTTTTTTGTTTGTCTGAATAATGTCGCATTTGCCATGTTGAGCTGTTCTTTTCATCTGGATGTTCATTTCTCCATCTGGGTATTGTTCACAAAATCGCAATTCCTGTTCTTGAAGTGATTTGACTAAAATTCCCAGGTTTTGATCTCTGTTATTGGTTTTCTGGCAAAAGTTGCAATTTTTAACATTTTTAATTTAGTAATTATTGCTGTATTAGTCCAATCAGTGAGCTTTGAGGTTTCCAAACCCAGCAAGATTGTCTTCTTATGATGTTTTTTGTTTCTCTGGGTAATGTCGCATTTGCCATGTTGAGCTGTTCTTTTCATCTTGATATTCATTTCTCCATCTGGGTATTGTTCACAAAATCGCAGATCCTGTTCTTGAAGTGATTTGACTAAAATTCCCAGGTTTTGATCCCTGTTCTTGTTTTTCTGGCAAAAGTTGCAATTTTTAACATTTTTAGTTTGGTAATTATTGCTGTATTAGTCCAATCAGTGAGCTTTTAGGTTTCCAAAACCAGCAAGATTGTCTTTTATGATGTTTTTTGTTTGTCTGGGTAATGTCACATTTTCCATATTGAGCTGTTCTTTTCAGTTTTCACTGTTCTTTTCCTTAACAATGTTGTTTTCTTCAGGAGCCAGAGAGACCAAAATCCTAGATTTTAATTTGATGCATTGTGATTGAGAATCCATTGAATTGAATTGACTTTCTAAAAATGGAAAGAAGATTCCCAAAAAGCCCTCTGCTTCATGAAGAGACTCAATCTGGATGCAGTTGGGCATTTAGGACTGTGTTTGAATTAATCTTCCATAAACACTCTGCTCGGAAGCTGCTATCAAACACGAACCGATTCAATCGAAATCGCTTCGGTGAGAATTAATCGATAATATTCATCACTCGATTCAGAATTTCGGATTAGTGATTACTAATTCGGGTTCCGTTCATCGTCATTTGCAGAGAATTGTGTTGCGAGGAAGAAAATCGATACTTTTCGTGCGGCTAAAGCAAAGTTCTGGGTAAATTTCTCGTTGAATTTACGCGTTTCCGTCTTGATTATGCTTCTAATTGTTGAGTTTTTGTTTCAAAATGAGCAATTTTTGAAAGCTAAATGCAGAAATGAGCAAAAAGTTTTCGAAATTACAAAACTGAGCAAACCCGGGTTTATAATGTTAATTGCAGGATGGAAAAGCCGAATTGGTTAAATCGAACAAACCGTTTTCTCCTCCCTCGAGTCGAACTTCTTGGCCATCAATGTTTAAAAGCTCGGACACGAACGGCACCAAGAATCCTAACACGCCCGATAAAGATTCTCGTTCGACATTGAGAGGAACATTCCATCATTATCTCCATTTGAACGAAGTTCGTAGAATCTACGGCTGCAAAAACATCGATGTCGTAGATTCCGAAGCAGTTAAGAATCTTGGTCCTGCTAGAAAGATGAAACGGTTTCGCGGGTTTAAGCGGTTTAATAAGAGAATCGTTCTATCGTGGAAGAGAACGAGGTTGCGGAAAAACCTGCTGTTGAAGAACAGCAAAATTGCGGCTTTAGAACCCAGAAATGAGATCGAGAGCTTCGGCTCGTATTTTTCATTCAAACGATGGATCGATAAGTTGAAGCGTCCGGAACACGAAAAAACAGCGGTTTCTTCCGTCACGGACATCAAAGAGACGAAAATCCGTAATTTGAAAAAAGCAAGAAATCGTAAAAAGAGAAATCTTGGGTCACAAGAAACTCCATACAGAAACCGCCTTGATGATGCTCAAGTGCATGAAGTAGTTCCTTGCACTACAAGCATCCAATTTGAAGGTAACTACAATCCTTGTTTCTTGTATCTCAAGAAACCCATATCCGAAAACGAGTATACTTTGTCGTAGATTCATTGCTTTTGAACTTTTTACTCCGAAATCTAACTTAAAGTCGATGTTTTGACAATTGCAGAATCTATAGATAACACCGATGAACACAACGAAGATTCTTCGGAATCTTCGCTAGATTCTCAAGAGCCAATTTCCTTAAACACCGAGGAAACCGAAAATTCCGTCCACTTACCGGCGAATCTTCCACCTCACGAGCTCGATCCAATCCACGATTACGTAAAATCGGTGCTTACAGCTGCCGGGTTGGAATGGGACGAGCTAATCATGAGCTGCCAAGTGTCCGACCAACTCCTCATCCCGACACTATACCAACAAGTGAAGTTCAAATCGGGTGGTTCCGACACCGACTCATTGATCCTCTTCGATTACGTGAACGAAGTTCTTCTAGAAGTTTACTGTCACCACTCGACAAAGCTCGGTTTTTTCCTCGTCGAGGAAGATGTGGCCCGCGAGGCAATGCGGTGCATCGATTGGGACCTTGTTTTGCGGAACGGGGCTCGGACTCTTGAGCAGGTTGTGAAAAAGGACTTGGCGAAGTTCGGGTCGTGGCTCGACGATCGAATCGGAGAGGAAGATATGGCTGTTGAGGTTGTTGAAGGTGTTCTAGATGACCTAATAGAGGAGATATATGCAGATTAGTCATGTTTATATATTAACGCCAATGTACAGTTGAGAATTTAGGTCACGTTTGTTTTGATGTATTATGTTACATGTATTGATTAATAATGTGTTTGAATTATATATATATATATATATATATATATATATATATATATATATATAGGTATTTGTTAATATTCATTTATACTGTAAATTATGTATTAGTTAAAATTTAGTAAAACTATGATAAGATTTAATACATAGTTGTTGGTGACTAAAATACCCTTAATTTTAGTGGATAATGACTTTGGCGACTTCAGGTCGGGCTCTAGTGACTTCGGGTTGGACTTCGACGTCGACTTCACTTTGGCGACTTCAGGCCGGACTCTAGTGTAGGGGTGAAACCAAAATCCGGTTGGTCCAAAAAACCGGTGAAAACCGATCCGGTCCGGACCGAAAAAACCGAATCCGAAATACACGGTTTGGTTTTTGGTCGGATTTTTTTACTCTAGTTCGGTTTTTCGGTCCGGTTCGGATTTTAATTTTTGAGGACCGTGGGGACCGAACCAACCGTTATGCTAACTAAATATATATAATATATATTATATTAGTTGATATTAATCAATATAATTAATTCATTAGGTTTATAAAAATTATGAAATAGTCATTTATGAAGATTATTTTTTCTAATTTTGTTTTATAATTTATTGAATTATAATAATTGACGTTATTTTTCATTTTTCTTTGATAAATTCCATGAAAATAACGAGAATTTTAAATAATAATTGTTACTTTTGGATTTTCGGTTTAAACCGAAAACCGAACCGAAAAAACCGTACTACCAATGGACGGTTTATTTTTTATCACATGGTTTTTTGGTCGGATTTTTTTAAGAAAAAAAACCGGACCGAAAATATGGATAACCGATCGAACCAAGCAAAAAACCGGTCCGACCGGTCCGGTTTCACCCCTACTCTAGTGACTTCAGGTCGGACTTCGGTGTCGACTTTAGGTCGGGGTCTATCTATCTCAGGATGTGATTCAATGACTTCTGGTCCGGTTTCGATGTCTTTGAGTCGGGCTTCGGCGACCTCGATATAGGCTTCGGCGCTTCGATGACTTTGGGTCAGGTTCTAGTGACTTCAGGTCGAGCCTCGGTGACTTTGGGCCGGGCTCCGGCGACTTTGGGCAGGGCTCCGGTGACTTCGGGCATACCTCATTAACTTCAAGTCGGGTTTCAATGTCTTTGGGTCGGGTTTCGACGACTTTGACTTGGGCTCCGGCGACCTCGACCTAGGCTTCGCTTACTTCAGTCGGGTTCCATTGACTTCGGGTCAAGCTTCAGTGACTTTGGGTCGGGTTCTGGAGACTAATGCAACGCTCTGATGACTTCGGACCGAGATATGGCAATCCCAAACCGAGTTCCAGTGACTTCGGGCTGGACTCCAGTGACATCGAGTCGACATTCGGTGACTTCGGGCCGAACTCTAGCGACCTCAGGTCGGGCTCCATTGATCTATAGAGGGGTCCGAGGACCTCGGATCGGGTCCTCGGTGACCTCAAGTTGGGCTTGGACGACCCTTGGGTTAGGCCCCGATGACCTTATTTTGGGCTCGATGACCATCGGGTCGGACTTTAATAATAATAATAATTGAAAAGTATATATGTACATAGAGACATTTATATTTTTTAGACACTTTATAAATATATTATCTAAATATTGTATTAGCTAAGAACCGAGAATATATCAGTCATACTTAACTAATACATAAAAATAAACATACCCTTAATATCTTTAAAAAAAAAAAATTGTCATCAAAATTCAAAATATTCAACATTTTAAGGTTAAGATGGATCATAGAGACGTAATTTTCAGTTATAACTTTTACGTCAAATTTTTGCTTCTTCTGTTTTGGTAGAAAATTTATTTGGGTGTTGTAGTCAAAGGTCTTAGTCTTAGTAATCTATACATTTATGCAAACTCATTAATTCACAATAATAAACTTCTACAGTTATAAAGCGTATTTATATTTATATATATACATTATATTTATATATATACATATAAATCATATAACTCTATCAATCCAGTTCTCCATAGTCTTTTCTCTATACAAGTATAAGCTTGCTGTTCTTATCAATGGCAGCTTCATATACAACACAGATCCTTCTCCTACTCGGGATCGGCACACTTCTCGTATCCGGCATTGCCGATGCAGCTCGATCGAAACACGAAGATTTGCAGTTGGAGAAAGAACTAAAACTTATCAATAAGCCTGCAAATATAAGTTTCCAGGTAATTAACTTTCGAAAAAATTCGGATCGAAAATCGAAGTAATTTCGTCGTAAAGTTTTTGTTTTTGTTTTTTTTTTTGCAGACTAAGTACGGTGATACAATCGACTGCGCCGATATTTACAAGCAACCTGCTTTTGATCATCCACTGTTGAAGAATCACAAAATTCAGTTAAAACCCGAAGGAGTTGACGAAAATGAAAAGGGAACATTTTCGTCGATTTTGCCCGAAATCGGGCCGTGCCCAGACGGAACAGTGCCGATCGTGCGAGCTAGGAAGGAAGATCTGTTAATGTCGAAACACATGATGCGCCACGCAACAAAAGATTCGTTTGGAAGGAATTCTAACGTCGGCGAGCCGCTGAAAGACCCGAAGGGTAGTCGTGTAAGTTTCACTCGGATTTGAGAATTTTTTTTCTGAAATAGTACTATTTGAATAACGAAATACGAAAATAGGTTATTGTATCAAAACAATTATCAAATTAGCACTTGCCAAGGGATTTGGTGTGATACTGATGAGATCAAAGAAATGGATTTGTGTCTGTAATCCGTTAAACCGGTCAAACAGTTGGTACAATTTTAAACTTGAATTTAGTGTTTACGAACTAATTGCTCGTCCAATTTTAGCATTCTAAGTTTAATTGGCCTAATTGAGGATTTTCGGGAAAAAAAAGTTTAAATTCCAAAACCTTAAAATAATTTTTTTTAATTAATTTTTTGTTTTGCCAAGAATCTGATTCTCAGTAGTGTAATCCTTGCCGAGAATCCGATTCTCAGCACAATCCTTGCCGAGAATCCGATTCTCAGCGCAATCCTTGCTGAGAATCCGATTCTCGTTAAGTGATAATTTGGTAATTGTTTTGCTACAATGGCCTATTTTCGTATTTATTTGTTCAAATAGTGCTAATTTGGTGAAAATTTTCGAACTTGAGGCGCATTACAGTCAACCTTTTAAACGTTCTGCGCTCGTAATTATTGTCCTGATGATAATAACGATCAATTGCTTTGTTCTAGTACGCGACTTTCACGTATCAAGGCCCGAATAATGGTGCATCTGGCAACATAAATGTGTGGCAAGTTACGGTTTTGCCCGGCCAAATCTCTAGCGCCGGAATCACATTGACGAGCGAACAAAACATCATACAAGTTGGTTGGATTGTGAGTGTTAATTCCGTGTTTGTTAAGATTAAGGGCGTTGTAATCGTATTCGGTTCTTAATTTCATCGTATTTCGCTAATTTCATCGTATTTCGCAGGTATACGATTATCTATACACGAACTATACCCGACTATTTGCACAGTGGACAGTAAGTTAGTTCGAGTTTGATGTTTTTCGATAGGTAACTTGGGATCTAAGTTTTCTTTTCTATTGCAGGTCGGCGGTAACAGCGGCTGCTACAATCTCTTGTGCCCGGGTTTTGTTCAGACAAGCCAGAAACTGCCGCTCGGGGCCGTTCTTGTTCCGGCGTCGGAGTATGGCGGAAAACAGTATGAGATCAGAGCTAAGATATATCAGGTGCACATCAGTTTCATTTGCTTGTGTTACAAGAAACCACGAAAAATGCGGTAACCTAGTATTGGCATGAAATCGGACCGGATCGGACCGGTTCAAACATGGACCAGAGCCATTTTAAACAATTCCGGTCCAAAGAGAATCGATCTTATTTTTTGTGGTGGTTTATTGTTGAAAATTGATCTGTTAGAACCGATTGGTCAAAAACAGTTATGGTCTGATTCAAGATCTAACTAGAACCGGTCTTGACCGTTTTTTTTAATGAAGATTTACATAAATAAAAAACCAGTTCAAAACCAACTTAGTCTAAACCGGTTTCGGACCATAACAAAACAGGCTCCACATAAGTATACTAATATTTTTTTTGTAGTGTATCACTCATTATAGACCTATTCTATTTAAAACCAGATCGGTCTCAAACTGTTTGGTCCGACCAAACCGGTTCTCACATGGACCGAAACCGTTTTAAACAGTTCCGGTCCAAAGAGAACCGATTTTATTTTTAGTACTAATTTATTGTTGAAAAACTGGCATGTTTGGAACCGATTTGTCAAAAAACAATTCCAGTCTGATTCAGAATCTAACCAAAACCGGTCTAGACCGTTTTTTTTAATGAAGAGTTACATTAAAAATACCAATTCATTACCAATCCAATTTCGATCCAAAACAAAATCGGTTTCATAGAAGTATACTAACGATTTTTCTACCGATTCACTCCTCGTAGATCTAGTCTATTTAGAACCGGACCGAACATATCGGTCTGGCCGAACCGTTTTTTCGTCCAACCCTACCTCATATGATTCATATATTGTAGGACAAAGAATTGGGCAACTGGTGGTTGAAACTTCACGACGAAGCAATCGGGTACTGGCCGCAAGTCTTGTTACCCGCGATGACAAACGGAGCGGCCAACGTGGCGTGGGGAGGGTACATTTACGGTAACAATTCCGGTCGGAGCCCACCGATGGGGAGCGGCCATTTCTGGCCTGAAGGCATGGGTAAGGCCGCGTACATTACTGGAATGACTTACGCGAATGGCCGCGAAAATTTCCAACTGCCCGATAGAAGCAAGCTCGTCTATACGGAGACGCAACCGTGCTACACTGCGGCGGTCGATCAACAAGAAGTGTATGGTGTGTTTATGTTGTACGGAGGACCGGGCGGATGCTCTTACCCACCGGCTACTGCTCGTTAATTGTACAAATTTCGAGAGCTCGGATCGTGTCGGTATATTTATGTTCCAGATGAACCAAAAGATTGGAGATTCAATTATCATGAAAAGCTTCCTATTCTACATTCCTGCATGAAGAATAGGACCGACATAAACTGAAGTAATAAGGTTGTTTTAAGCGATAACAACGATGTTAATCATCTGCATTTGAATTTGATCCATATATCATGAAAGAAACGCAGTACCGAGAAATAAAGATTAGACTATCGTTAATAACGAACGAAGAAACTGCTTACCGTTTACAAAAGTTGAAACCCTAGGAACGGATTAAATTCTCGGTTGGGTATAACGCATCATGTTTCTCCACTTGTCCTTCAAATCATTCTGAATCAGAAAGATTATTGGAATCGTTAATAAACGAGGCGAAACTAAAAAAGTAGGTAACTAAACTAAACAGCAGATGAATGTGTCTTACAGAAGTTCGGCCTTCAAAGCTTTCGGAGTAGCAATCCAGTATGAGCTTCCATTGTCCTTGACCAAACCTGCATTAATGAAAAAAAAAAACACATTACTAAGACAATAAAAACCTGTTCAATTAGTACAGCAAATTCAAAAAGAAGGGATCTATTGCAAGCTTTTTAATTGTGTCCAATACAAAAAGACCATCAACTATAAGCAGAGAGAACCATGATAGTGAAGAAGTATGTAATACAAAGATGTGCGTACTTGTGGACACCCGTTCTCAGTGTATCTTCTTCTTCTGAGCTCCATGTTCGTCTAAATCTTCTAGTGGACACTGGAACGGGTCTTGTGTCGGGGTTAGATTTCTCTTGTGGTCTTGTATTAGGATTAACTTTATCTCGCCCCACGAGATCTTCTTGTTCCTCCCACTGAAAAGTTTGAGTTTGGAATCATATAAGATAAAGAAATTGATTGCAACCATAAAAGACAATTTCTTGCAGATACAGAGTAACAGAACATGAACAAACAGAGATTGCAGTAGCAATGACTTTCATGAAACCGGATGACTGGAAATAAGTACCTCGTATGTATGGGCAGTGCAATTACGGTTCATTAAATTATATCTAGGAAGCTCACGACCGCCACAGGGCTGATTTCTAGATTTCTCTGGAACTGAAGATTCAGAAGCTCCATTGTTCTCCTTTAAGGATGTTTCAGCTGCACTGACATCTGTGCCATGATTTGAAATTTTGTTATGCTGGTCAGTTGCAGGCATTTCAGTCTCTTTGTGTGCTTCTGGAAGAGGATTCTTCATCCCATGATCCAGAACTGCTTCGTGTTGGTCAGATGGAGGCTGTTCAGTCACTCGGTTTGCAGCTGGAAGAGGATCCTCTGCCAAGTAACCAGATTGAAGTGCTACTTGCTCTTCAGCTACATAATCATATTGCTCAAGATTTGAACTTTGTTTGTGTTTATCAGATGCAAGCGATTCAGACACCTTCTGTGGATCTGGAAGAGAACCCCTCACCAAGTTACTAGATTGAAGTCTTTCTTGCACTTGAGTAGTATTAACATCTCCATCTAGAATTGAGATTTTGTTGTGCTTATTTGATTTAGGCAGCTCAGCCACAATCTGTGCATCTGGAAAAAGATTCTTCACCAAATGTGTAACTTGTCGGGTTTCCTTCTTTCCAGTAACTGCTGCAGTACAGGCAGATGTCCCAGTTTCGAATTCATCTTCATCTTCATCAGCAATCCTAACTCCTCTGTTAAGTCTACGGCGCATAACCCTTCCGGCTTTAAACGGTGCATTCCGTTTAAGGTTTTCTGAATACAAAATTCATCCAATTAATTCAATCATTCATTTGGAATTGCAACACCAACATGAATACTGCATCTTTTGTTCATCTAACAATAGTAAATCAATTTTTAACATCAATTGGCAGCAATGCAATTAAAGGATCTACTAGAACCTCAATGATAATCAGCTAATGAGCAGAATGACAGAATTTGAACAGTATGATTACAGGAGTATTACCACGACGATGCGGGCTAACGTTCCGGTCACCATCCTTACTGCCTTGCCCAGGTATGTTCTTCGCTGGAACCGCTAATAAAGGAAGCAAAACATCCAATTCTTCATCTAAATAAGCTTTCAATAACCTAAATGCTTCAGTCCGGACGTTCATCTCCAGGAGCTCACCACGGACGATCGGATCGGTAAGAGCAGCCTCTAGGCGAGTTCTCCATAGAAGGAGCTCGTCTGTAAGTAACCGGCTTCTCTTACCTGACTCCGCTTGCTCCATGAACCGAATCCTAACCCTCCAAATCCTCTCAAGAGCACCGAAGTACTGACTCTTCTTGTCAATTTTCCCCGGTAAGTACCTAGCAGTCAATTCCACTGCAACTGCGCGGTAGGCCTTCACCAGCGAGGCTGTGACGGAGGCGGCGCCGATGAGAGAGTCCAATTCATCGATGACTTCGAGCCAGTGGAGCGTGTCCTCGGTGATGGAGGAGTCATCATCAATCTGAAAGCGGATTCGGCAAAGGAGGTTCAATTTCTTCAAGAGAAGATCGTCGTCCGGAAGAGGAAGAACGGAGAGGAGCGGCTTGAACACTGAACAGGTGATTCCTCTCTGCTGAGCTATGAAGATCAAGATCCACCGCGATATAGCTCCGTCCATCTTCTGGATTGCAGTTGGCTTGATCGAATTAGGGTTAGGTTTGGGAGGAAGATTCATGCTTCGGAAAAATGCATAGTGGATCGTTCACTGGTTGGTTCCGGTTTTTCGTATTGGGCGGTGTTTGGGCTGACTCCAAAACACGACACGAACTCGCACGATTTGTCAGCCCTAATGTCACAGATATAACTGTTGGATCTTAATCTCCTGACGTGATTTTGAACTCGACTATCTGCGTCTGAGACCTGCACAAAGAGATTAAACTGGGGTTGGTCTCGGTGATTTCTTCTGAAGCTTAAGTCAGTCAAATTGAATTATATATATACAATGTATCGAAAATATTAATAAGAAGACTATTTATATGCAATTACCGTTACGGTATAATACTATTTAGTTAATTACTATTATTGTATCAGAGACTAGTTATAGTCGATTACCGTTACGATATTATAATAATTATAATGACACTTATGACATTAAATCAACTTGGGTTAAAGTCAATCATATCCGAGATGGTGGTGTAAATCATAATTAGCTAATATTTTAAGGATCACTTATTGATATTGAATTATCAAAATATTATGGATCATCTTTAGATCAATATCCATCAACAACACTACAATGTGATGACACAAACATAATTTGACATGAAAAAAAAATCACGTTTAGACATTACACATATAAACACGCATTTCATTAACGACACGATCCAACTGCCAATGATAGAGGCTGAAAACCGGTCCATAAAATCGAAATAATACCAAAAATCCTCCATCGTATAATAAAAGCGTATATTAGATTGTTGTTGGAGCTACGTTGACGAGGCTAGTGTGTACGTTAATTGCTCGATAAGTTTGGTCGGAAAAAACTCAGTCAGTGAGCATGAGAGCTTAAACAAAATCACAATTATTAATTATTAGCCCATTATTTTTTTAATATTTAAAGGCCCAGTTCGCGCCAAATGACAAAACCCTAAAACTCCATTGACGCCTCCTTAAACTAAACCCATCTCATCCACAGCCACCGTCGTCACTCCACGAACTCACTGCAACCTTTAATCAATCTCTTCCTCCTCCGCCGCAACTCCAGCCATGGCCATCGACCCAAAGGCCGTGAAAACCGACTTGGTCTTGATTCTCGACTACGGCTCCCAGTACACTCACCTCATCACTCGCCGAATCCGCAGCCTCTCAGTGTTCTCCCTCTGCATAACGGGCACGTCCCCGCTCAAGGCCATCACCGACCTTAACCCGCGCGTCGTGATCCTCTCCGGCGGGCCCCACTCCGTCCACGCCCCCGAAGCTCCGACCTTTCCTGACGGGTTCGTCGAGTGGGCGGAGTCGAACGGAGTGTTTGTTCTGGGGATTTGTTACGGGCTGCAATTGATTGCGCAGAAGCTGGGGGGAGATGTTAGGGTTGGGGAGAAGCAGGAGTATGGGAGGATGGAGATTGAGGTTGGGGATAATTTGGGGATTTATGGGAACAAGAGCATTGGGGACAAGCAAGCGGTTTGGATGAGCCATGGTGATGAAGTGGCTCGGTTACCCGATGGGTTTAAGGTCGTGGCTCGGAGTCAGCAGGGTGCGGTCGCAGCGGTTCAGAATCAGGATAGGCGTTTCTATGGCCTCCAGTATCATCCTGAGGTAAAATTTGAGATTTTTATGAATTCTCAAGTTGTGTAGTTTATTGGACTTTATTGTTCTTCTTGTTGATATTGTAAGTTCAATGTTTGGACGGATGTTCAGTTGCAGAAACTACATTTTGTTTTGTTGTCTAGGTAAAATGTTCAATATAGAAGAAAAACCAGGTTGCTTCCTCTTGATTTTATTGAATTCCTTTCATTTCCAGCATGTGGTTTCATTCTAAATTGCAGAATTTGTGATTCCTCTTGATTTTATGAGTTCCTTTCATTTCTAGCATGCGGTTTCATTCCAAATTGTAGAATTGTGATTCCTCTTGATTTTATTGAGTTCCTTTCATTTCCAGCATGTGGTTTCATTCCAAATTGTAGAATTTGTGATAATCTACATTTTGATGATGTTTCTCTTAATTTTCTGGGTCTAGCTAGATATGCTTTGTTACCTGTTTACTGCTAAAAAAAGATCAAATTTCATGATATTTTTTTAAGTTTACTAGTACCAGGCTCTTCTTATAGCTAAAATCTATATACTAACAAAGTGAAATTGCCAAAGTCGAATTTTTTATTAGTTTAATAGAATTCGATTGTCCTTAATATGTTACTTTGCTGTCAAGGAGTGGATGTAAACTTATTTAGGGATCAATTTTTTATTTTCTCACTCAGTTGCTGGTTGTCTATAGGTGACGCATTCACCCGAAGGAATGGATACCCTTCGCCATTTCCTGTTTGGTATCTGTGGAGTCGGTGCAGGATGGACAATGGAAGATGTACTGGACGAAGAAATCAAAGTGATAAATCGAACTGTCGGACCTGATGAACATGTCATTTGTGCATTATCTGGAGGTGTTGACTCAACAGTAGCAGCAACTCTTGTTCACAGAGCAATCGGTGACAGGCTTCACTGTATTTTCGTCGACAATGGTTTATTAAGGTGAGAATTACCTCGAACGTGTCTGTATTTCTTGTCAGAAATCGAATCCCGACTTGTTTCATTGATTTTGAATTAGGTTCAAGGAGCAAGAGCGAGTAATGGATACCTTTGAAAGAGATCTTCATTTACCAGTCACCTGCGTTGATGCCACGGAGCAGTTCCTTAGCAAACTCAAAGGTGTGGAAGATCCCGAAGTGAAGAGAAAGATCATTGGAAAGGAATTTATTTGCATATTCGACGACTTTGCTCAAGAGTTGGAGAAGAAACTCGGTAAAAAACCGGCTTACTTGGTTCAAGGAACTCTGTACCCAGATGTGATCGAATCTTGCCCACCGCCTGGAACTGGAAGAACTCACTCCCACACTATCAAGAGCCATCATAATGTCGGAGGACTTCCGAAAGACATGAAACTAAAGCTGATTGAACCGCTTAAACTACTATTCAAAGACGAGGTGATAAATATTTGCTTGAATTTCTCATCTTAGTCATGCAAATCTCAACTTTCTGGGTTATTCTTTTAGGTTCGACAACTGGGCAAGATCTTAAATGTTCCTCAAGGGTTTCTCAAGCGTCATCCGTTTCCCGGCCCTGGCCTTGCTGTTCGAGTTCTGGGTGATGTGACAAAAAACAATGCACTGGACATCCTCCGTCAGGTATTATTTTTTGGGTTAAGAACCTAAAAACAGTCTCAACTATCGACCATGTTGCTAATTGTTAAAATGTTGATATTCGCTATCCCAGCTATCTGATTTGTTGCTTTCACCTTTTACAACTGATTTTAACTTTAAAATTGGTGTTGTAAGCAACAAAAACATGTTTTTCATTTTTCCGATTATTTTATACTTAGAAAACATGTTTTTGTTCGTCAATTTTAAGAGAAAACGGTATAAATCAACCAATCTGATAGTTTGGACACCGAATATCAACATTTTTAAATCTGGATCACCATTAGCAACATGGCCTGAAACGGTTTTTACCCTTTTCTTTTTCTGGTAATGCATTGAAAAAGAGTTCTTTTTCCACAAAGTTGAAACTCAGGCTTAAGGTAATTAACTGTAACGTCATTTTAGGTGGATGAGATATTTATCCAATCGATCAAGGATGCGGGTCTTTACGATTCGATCTGGCAAGCTTTTGCGGTTTTTTTGCCGGTGAGGTCTGTAGGAGTTCAGGGTGATCAGAGGACTCATTCCCATGTAGTTGCTCTTCGAGCTGTTACAAGTCAAGATGGAATGACAGCAGATTGGTAAAAAAAAACCTCCTTTTCACCTTTTCTGTTCTGTTTAGGGTTTAGAATTTAGGGTTCAACACAATTGATGCTGAATTTATATGAAATGCTCTGCCTTTTGTGTTATGTTAGGTTTAGGGTTTATGGTTCAATGCAGTTGATGCTAAATTTCTATGAAATGCTCTGCCTTTTGTGTTATGTTTAAGGTTTAGGGTTTATGGTTCAATGCAGTTGATGCTGAATTTGTATAAAATGCTCTGCCTTTTGTGTTATGTTTAGGGTTTATGGTTCAATGCAGTTGATGCTGAATTTTTATGAAATGCTCTGCCTTTTGTGTTATGTTTAGGGTTTAGAGTTTATGATTCAATGCAGTTGATGCTGAATTCATATGAAATGCTCTGCAGGTATTATTTCGAACATAAATTCCTCGACGACGTGTCCCGGAAGATTTGCAACAGCGTTCGAGGGGTGAATCGGGTTGTGCAGGATATAACTTCGAAGCCGCCTTCGACAATTGAATGGGAATAAGAACACCATATTTTTTTAAAATTTTGCAGAATGCAAGATTGCTGAAAGTATGATTTTTGCAACCTTAAGCTTTGGTGTTGTAGGTTGTTAGGATTATCATAAGGGTGATGTATTATGAGTTTATGACTATATGCTTTGGATAATGAATTTATATTTGTAAAATTTTTCTCTTTGTTTAACCCTAAACCACAAAAAAGACCAAATTTAGTACTGTGAAAAATATTAATATAATTTATTTATCAAAGCTATATATGTGTCAAATGGTAAAGTTCTAACTAAATTTTTTGAAGTAAATTTCTAGCTGAACTTTTGATAATATTCAGTTGGCTAGTTCAGTCTATTTGTAGTGCAAGTTTGGACGTAAAAAAATTACTAAAAACACTTTAAAATTTTACTATGATTATGACATGAAGTTCTATATAAAATTAAATTTTTAAATAATATATGTAAATAAATAAATATACCAAGTTTTACACTTCAAAGGTAATCCAAAAACTACCAAAGTTTTCTTTTTACAATATTTTAAAAATTCTGTATGACAAAAAGTTTTAAACAGTATTTAATTTTTAAAGAGAACAAAGTTTTTAATAGAACGGTTTTCTTATGAATGGGAAATGAACTTACGAAACTCTACCTGTTTAAACAGAGAATCATAATCTCTTATCTAAACTAATAAAATAGAAAACTAAATAATTAAAATAAATTTTCTGTTTATTTTCTTATTCAAACAATTATCCTTTAAATAAGACTCGACATTACAATTTATAAAAATAATATATTAATTCTATTACCAAATATAATATATTCTATATTATAATGATAGAATCTATTCTATTATATATATATATATCACATATCTTTTATACTCAACTTTTACCAAAACTTCTATGCATTCTTGAATCAAACTAAGGTACCAAATCTAAACATTAAACAATGAACAAAACCACATAAACATTAAATTTCAGTAAGCAATACTAAACCTAAACCTAGCAGTCAATCCATCTTCATCAGCTTCTCCCAACAACTTTCTCTAGCTTCTGCCGAATCAATCCGGCCGACCCGATCATCGATCCACAAAGCTGCAAAACCGATCGATACGTAAGAAACGAATCTCCAAACTTCAATATTTTTCACGAAAAAACTCGAACAAACAATATGCACCTTGCATTTCATGTCGAGGAAGAGAACTCCGTCGATAGTCGATGACTGGACCGCTTCGGAATCTAAACCGAGGCTTCGGAGCGCTTCGACAATCTCGAGCAATAATCCTTCTCTCCAACTACACTTGACATCGATTTGCACGAACTTACCGGTCACACTGACGGTTAAATTAGTTGTCTCGTCGTGGTCCCGAATCTTCCTCTTGGTTCGTGTCGGTGTCGTGTTGACGCTTTCGTAGTTGTCCGATGTTTGTTCGGAAGTTTCTAGAGTGTTCTTTCTATGTAGTTTCGAATCGAGTCGGTATGATTCCAAATCGTCGACTCGTTTCTTAAGCTCGTTGAGGTATTCGATTGTGCTATCGAGGACGGTTACTTCATCCACCTGCAAAATCAAGAATTACGGTTCATATTCGAAAATAATAACCGAAATATCGTAAATTTTAGGGTTAAATATCGACTCGAATATATGGTGATATGAATGGACGATACATATAAACCTGAAACCCTAAACACGTCCAAGACGAAACAGAGATAGCAATCTGCACAAATGTACACCTAGCAACTAGCTCATCGGCCATAAATTTCGGCTAGCAATTCGTTTTTTCGAACAATGTTTTCTATAGAAATTACCGAGTTCATCAAATTATCATATATTTTCACTCTAAGGTTCATCAAATACCTTGTTGATTGACGGAACGATTGAATTCAGCGTCTGAAACCGCTCGATTATCTTCGACTCGTCCTGAGATTCAAACCGATGCATCTTCGGAACTTCAAACAACATTCTCTTCAGTAGTTTCTGCGATTCCGAAGCTTTCGTTCTTTGTAAACTAAGCGATCGTCCCTTCTTCCATTTCACGAAGCTCGATTCGTGTTTTCGAGAACGAGGACCCGAAACTAACCGATCTTGCGAATTCACCAGAGACGAAATAACACTCTCGTAGAACCGATCATCGATCGTGGGGTCCACAGCATTCAACTGTCCGGAGTTTCCCAGTTCGACAAAGGTTTGCGATATACAGTCTCCCGACGAGTGGTGGAAATCGTCATCGTTCATAGCTTCGATTATGAACGAGTCTTCGGGTGCAAGATCGGTTGAACCGATGTTCGGAGAATCTACGTCGAGTATTGGAAGAACAGGGACAAGATCAATGTTGCATATGTTGTTACAATAAGGTAGATCAACATTACTTGTCGGACAAGTATCGGGCTCGGGTTTCTCGACACAAACAGATATCGGAATCTCCAAAAACGAATCTTTTATTCGCCGAATGATCCACGGATCCTCCAAAACCTAAGAAAAAACAATTTGCTTACAACTTTTTACTTCATTTCAAAAGTTCATCAGTTACTATAAGCTAAATCAAGCTTAATGAACATTTTCACTTAAATTCGACATAATACCTGCTCGGTCGTACCAAGCTCGATCACACCACCGAGGTACGGAAAGCATACTATTGTCTGAACCATAGAAATTACCAGAAAAACACATCAGATTGTGTAGTTTTACATTTTTTTTATACAAAAAAATTTTCTATCATAGTAATAGTACCTGAATAGAAGCACTCTGATGATCAAACAGCAAAGGAACAAACAAATTCAACTTGTTAGCAGTAAATTCCGGAGATCAACTAATGTAAATCGATGATCATACGTAAAATCAAAGTCGGGACCGACCTTTGCGAGTAAAGACCGAGTGAATATCTTGCTATCTGCACTATCTGCATTGCATAACCAAAAGTGTTCTCCAGTTGCTAATGTTCTTCCAGGCAAGCTACAATTTGATTTTTTTTTGGCCAACAGTAGAAATTAACAAATCTTACCACAATTTTGGAAATTAATGAACGATACGAGTGAAAATAAAATTTACCATTGGCCAAAGTCGAACACGAAGGACATGCAAACCAAGTAATACCATTCGGTGTCGGATAGATCTTCGGGAGAAAGAGCAGCACAAGGTCTTTTACAATGAGGGCTGGATTCACCTGCAGATAGAGAATCGTAGAGTTGTCGAAGTTGTTCGCTTCTCTGCAACCCTAATTCTTCGGCATTGAATTCTACGGATTGAATCGTTTTTCGGGTCTTAATGTCTCCGTTATAGTATCCTTCCCCCCATTCCAAAGCCCTAGCAGATCAAGAACATCTAGTTAGTGAAACAAGTTTCGATTTTTTTGCATTGTGTTCATTGGATGATTTCGATTATCGAAATTTAACTAAAACCCACTTCATTTGAAATGCTGGCAAGTACATAATATTATGGGAATCAATTTCATTTCCTAGAGGCAATTAAACAGCAGATCAAGAACATCTAGCTACTGAAACAAGTTTTGATTTTTTTGCATTGTGTTCATTAGATGATTTCAATTATCGAAATCGATTAACTAAAATTCACTTCATTTGAAATGCTAGCAAGTACATTACATTATGGGCTATGAAACACATGGGAATCAATTTCATTTCCTAGAGGCAATTAGACAGCAGATCAAGAACATCTAGTTAGTGAAACAAGTTTCGATTTTTTTGCATTGTGTTCATTAGATGATTTCAATTATCGGAATCGACAACTAAAACCCACTTCATTCGAAATGCTGGCAAATACATAACATTATGAGCTCTGCGAAATTGTCCACTCCAGTTTACTCAAAACATACAGAGGACTCTGCATTAGCTCAACTAATAAATTAACAGGAAGCTCAAACAAACTGAGCTAAACGAAGTATATATATCAGTCAAATCTGCAAATTAAGTACACAAGTCAAAGATTCCAATTTTTAGACAAGAAAACGAACAACCAGACCAGTAAATAGACAAGTACCCAGGTTGTGTTGCTGAAATTGACCAGAAAATTGCGTAGCTCCACTGAATATTCCTCACGGCAAGAGAAAGCAGCTCCTTCAAGTTCTCTGGCACAGAACCCTGATTTATAGCCATTATAATTTATAACTTCTCAACGGCGGCTCTTGAGGCTACAGATGTCAAAATACACATAAATCTAGAGTGAAGCTCCAATTTTGTCCAAAATCCAACATTTATCAGCTCAATCCCTTGACTGAGCCATGACCCAGATGGGTTCTTGAACAGAAACCGCCATTGCAGCTGACACTGACTGATCGGAGATCTCAGTTGAGCTCAAGAACAAGAACTGGGTTTTTTTGAGCTCGAGCTCTCCGGTTATTGAAGGAAATGTGGAATTTATTGAAGTGATAAGGATCTTGCTGCTTTTTACTAGGAAATCCTAGACATTTCGGTCCTACGACAGGCAAAAAGAAGAGCTTTACTGTATGAGGTGGGAAATTCACCACAGAAACAGAAAAGCTTGGATCTTTAATGGAGATTGTGTGCTAAAACTGGATACGAAATAGAAAGGAGGAGTCAGAGAGGTTCAAATAGGTGCGGAGAAAGCACCATTCAATTCACGTCATGTGGGTGTCTGTTTGCTTCTGCCTGTTGTTAGCAGGGAGGTGGAGAAAGAGAGAGTGGTACGCACATTTTCAAGCATAGATTTTCACTTTTCATTTTTTTAGAGGGCTAAGCTAAAATGTATACTAGTTATTTTTTTAAAAATGTTTTTTAAGTATTAATTTCTCAAAATATTTTTTTTTTTTTACCAAATTCCAGCTGAGAGGATGATATTACCCAATTAAATTCACTTCTTGATCTTTAAACTACGATTTCGACAGATAAAAAGCACAAGTTCGTCGAAATCAATCACAATTGATGGAACCTAATATTTTTTTGGAAAAAAAAAATGAATACAGAGTATGGTTTCTGAGGGGAGGTTTCTACTGACAAGACTAGTTATGCGGGAAAGTGACAAGACGAGGGACGTGAAGTGTTTTTTTTTTTTTTTTTCATCAAGATGATATTTTAGTCATTTCAAATGGAGATATATATTTTGATTTTTCGTCAAAAGTGGTCATGTGACACACATGATTTTTCCATCCAAAATTATCGATCTTTTAGACAGTGCAACACATGGATCTTCTTAAGTACCAATTTGTCATAAAAACCATCTCGAATATCAATTTGTATCGGTGTATTATCTCAGGTACAGCTAAGCTAAAATGTATACTAGTTAAATTATTATTTTTTTCACCAAAATGAATGAGTTAGAGATGGCTAGTTAAGTATTTGAATTTTTATTTATTTATTTATTATATATTATTTTACAATGCTCTAAAAAAATATTGTTATAAAAAGATCATTACATTTAGAATATTTTTACTATGTGTAATTACATTATTATTTTTCTTACTTTTCCCATGAGAATAGAGTCTCGAAGCAAAATTAAAATATACCGCGTATTTGCGCGTAAACCGCGGGAATAAATATGGATGAACTTCCCACACACCAAACGCCACTCAATCTTTCTAGAAATACAAAGTCCAAAAAGGGTGTGATTCGATCGCCTGGATACTATTATAGTATCATTAGGATAATATATATATAACAGTAATAATAATAATAATAATAATAATAATAATTGCCACGTGTCATGCAGATTTGGTTTAAACAAAAAAACATGTTTCATGCATGTTTTGTTTTCACAGTATAATCGTTTGAAAAAGTGATTTTTTTTTTTATGCATCACACATGAATTTAAAAAAAAAAACCAAGACAATAAATTACAACATAATATACTTCAGTCTACTTTTAGTTCTTAACCTAAAAAAATTAATGAGATTAAAAAATCTAAATGTACGTAATTTAACAAAATTGAGATAAGAAACAGAATACTAGACTAAAATTATACGTAACTCAACCAAAATAATTAATTAACGTTACATATGTCGGACTAACAAAATTAAATGCAAATTAAGAACTTAATAACAAATTAAGCAAGCCCATATAGATAATATCCTGCTTAATAATTTGCTGTTAGTGATACCTACTCCAACCTAACTATATACTGATATACACCTATATTATTTCATAGAAGTTGTGTTTTGAATAGTGACACATCGATGGAAGATTAATTAAGTCATCAAGTATATAAAACTATATCAATCGGTTCAATCACTAAACCCTAGACATTTAGTTGATTGAAATTTAGTGAGCAATTTATTTAATTGCCCCGACATTAGCTAGTAATATAATAATTAACCAATATTATTTAGGCACTCACTGATTTCGTACATTTTGGGTATATTAGTTTCGGATATAATTAGTGAACAAGATTATCTATATATAATGAATTTCGGGTGTAAATTCACAAATAATTCCGACTCGTTCTAATCTGACACGTGAAACTAACTCACCTTACGAAGTGATGCAGCATGATGTGGATAGAAAACACAAAAATTCGTTGATTCGAGAGAATATTGAGAATAAATCTGTTGATTTAAGAGAATGTCGAGAATTCGATGCACGATTGAGGAAAACCTGAATTTTTCATTAATCAATCAATAGCTGAAACTCAAAGACGACGACTAAACAGAGTTTAAATACCGAAAGCAAAACCCTAACCCTAGAATAAATCCGAAAAATAACAAAAAAGTCTTAAAAAAATCCGACAAATTGCAAAACAACCTAAAGAAACATAAATTGCGATTTCGACCCTCTAAATGAAGAATTTTAGCCGAAAAACATCGTATTCCATCATCAAACGACGGGTTTTGCTCAGACCGTTATTTCCGCATAAAAAATTATA
Organism: Clarkia xantiana subsp. parviflora; assembly: GCA_036873135.1. Classification (NCBI taxonomy): domain Eukaryota; kingdom Viridiplantae; phylum Streptophyta; class Magnoliopsida; order Myrtales; family Onagraceae; genus Clarkia; species Clarkia xantiana. The sequence goes on from JAPTYO010000009.1 coordinate 1,884,965, forward strand.
TTCGCGCGTCAAATCCAACACTTCAAAACTGATATCGATAACCGTAAAATTGACAACATCACCCGCATCAGAAAGAAAATATCACTCCATATTAAATGGTTTAGACTTAGTTGGTCAAAATTCAAATATGCTCACGAATCATATTACAACACGTCAACCACCTCTGACTAGTTTAGTGAAATGATATGTTACGGATAACATGTGCATTGATTGTTGCACAGTGATAAGATTTAATTGGTTCCTTAATTCGTGTCGTATCCTCGTTGAACCGGCACCCGTCGATACACTGTCCATCCGTACGTATGATGTAGTCTCTGAGATCAGCATACACAAAGTATATATGTACTATGGTGACGTGGAAATGTAATTATATATCCTAGCTAAATTAACATCGGGAATTATAATTTATACACAGGTTACAATTATTTCTAAACTGATTATTTTTTTAAATACGTTTATTATGCAACGTGACACAATTTATTATTTTTATATTTTATAACAGAAAAATAATAATATTTTATAATTTTTTAATATCTACAAATATATTTGTTTGTTTTTATTATATATATAATATATAATATGACATATTCTTGAATATCATAATAATAGTCATACCCTTTTCTACATCACATTGATACACTATAATTTTTTTTTAAATGTGAAAGTATATATAAAAACCATTGAATGACATGTTATATATAAATTTTAGGGTTAAAGAATCTAAAAGCATTCTAAAGTATAAATTCTGTTGCGATTTCTCAACTATTTTTAGCGATATGATGTGTGAAGTATTATATATTTTTTTTTGTGACATTGAATCCCAACAGCCAAAACGCAACAATTATTTCATACAGTTTTTAAGCTCTTAACCCTAAATTTATTCAATTTTTTATACATACACAATTTTGTATATACGAAATGAAGAAGACGTAGGTGTATCTTAACTGTCGTATAACATAAATATTTACGTGGTAATTTTAAAGAATACAGTTTATATATAAAACCATTGTGGCATGTGGGTGCTCTAAAGTACATATACTATTATACAATGATATGCAGTGTTATCAGAACCGGACCGGACCGGCGGTCCGACCGCGGTCGGACCGGAACCGAACCCCTCCACGGTTCGGTTTGCTCATTTCCGGAGGATGTAAGCGAACTCGGTTCTGAAGTCCGGTTTTTACCGAACCGGTCGGTTTTGGGCAAACCGGGCGGTTCGCCAGTTCGGACTCCTTTCCTTTCATTAAAAAAAACAGAATTGGGGTTAACTTACTTACAGAGAAACGGGTCGGACCGACGGTCTGGATTAGTATTTCTATTATTGGGCTGAATTATTTATAATTATATCATATACATTGTATTATGTGGATCAGCAACCGAACCGGGTCGGACTGGCGGTCTGACCGGTGAACCGGGAACCCACACTCTTGCCGGTTCGACGTCCGGTCCGGTTCTAATAACACTAATGATATGTATAGTATATATACGTACACTTGCACCCCAAAGTTAATATACACATCACGATTTCATGTCTCACAAAGTTGTGAAATTCTCTTTATTACGTACCCTTTATCGAGTGATTGATGAAATTCCATAGTGTGTCATGGATTACAGCTTACAAAAGTCCCATAATGTCTCTATCTATCTATCTTTAAGGTTTTATTTATTTATCTTGCATGAAATCACATGCTATCCAATCATAACATTGCCGTACATTATCGATCCTAAGCGCTATCAAAAGAGAAGGACCCCATGTTTTAAGGCGATCATCGCTCCAATCTCATCATCACTACTCTATTTGACTTCCTTATTATTATTTTACTTTTACACCACGTAAAGTTTAAAAAAATGAAACTTACTATCAAAGTAAAAAAATAATGAAAACCGGTGTTTCAAAAACGGACCGGCGATCCGACCGGGTTCGATTCGGAATCGGTACATACCCAACGGTCCGGTTCAAGCAAAACCGGACGATGTAAACGATTCCGGTTCAAAAGTCCGGTTTTCAGTGAACCGGACGGTGAGCGTGCCGGTCGGTTCGGATTTCGTAACAAAGAAAATGTCAATCCGGCTGTATTTTTGTGATTTTATTGAAGTTTACTGTGTTGGAAACTCACCATATGAATCTATGTTGTATTCTCTATAATTTTATTGAAAGTTATTGAAGTTGTACTAGGATCGGTCGGTCCGGTTTCGAACCGGATTGAACCGGAAATCAGTGGCCTGGTCAGTTCGACCTTCGGTCTAGTCCTGATAACACTGATTAAAGCAGAATTAAGAAATATATTCCACAATTTCAAAAATTAAAAGTAATCTAATAAGGAATATATATAATCATGTTTGATTAAAATAGGTAATGACTTGTGGCGAAATTATAAATGCTATTGTTTTAAGATTAATTAAGCTTCTGCACGCGTATTATTTAGCAATGTGACACAACTGTCTATTTAGAGCTTTAAAACAAATCATATTAGTCCATGTCATTAAAAATAATATATAATTTTTTGCATAATTCTTTTGTTTAACTATATTTACTATAATATTATACGTCATATTTTTTTTTACGGTACTACGATTTATAAACATTTTCTTTTTATGAAAATTAGTAAATGTGAAGACTTTGCAATTACATTTTTTTGTTTCCCACAAGATGTCCTAAGTGTTATAGTCTAATATAATCATCACTCGCACCGAGTCAACCCGTAATGAATAAAATGTTAATTATGAATAGTTTTTCATTCATATGATTCGAGTAGAATTTGAATCCGAGACCTCTTAGAAAGGTCTTCTCTTTATTCACCAAAATTAATTATCCATTTATTTTATTTCAAAGACTACCAAACCTAGTTACTCTTCAATATTGTAGCTAGCTAGTTTGCGCTAATTTTTTTTTTTTTTTTTTTTTATGTTAATTTCTTATTTATTTGATGTAATAACTAATAATACCTTTTTTTTTGGCAACTAATTATATATAATGCCTAATTAAGTATCTGGGAATGAAAAGAGATGTATGTTCAAAACGAGCTATACATATATATTATATATATTGTCCTGGACTCCATTATTAAGTTGGATTAATAATCACGTGTATGTAAGTTATGATAAAATTGACCTATCAAGACAAAATGATATATATGGTCCATGCATACACTTTTTACATATGTATTATCATTTTCATCGACTGTGTTCTACGTACACTTCACATATCACATCCATGCACACTTTTACTTTAGATTTTTCACATAACCATGTCTATGTTGTTTTAAAAAGAATATATTTTGTAGTATTGTATTGTGAGACTTTATATGATTAATTCCGAATAATATTTTATTTAAAAAAAACGTAAAATCTAAAAAAAAAAAAAAAAAAAAAAAAAAAAAAAAAAACAATAATAAGATAATGTTTGTCACCTCGTTTATACACATGATTCTCACTCAAATATATAAAATTATTTATAAAAAAAAATACATATAAAATTTTGGCCTCCCAATGATAAAGCATTGGGAAAGAGCATTATAAAGTCAGGACCACCACTATGCATGAATTGCATGATGAGAAAGATTGACAATAAATGTCTCCATTCATTTCTCACTACAATTTTTCAATTATTAATTAATATGTGCCTATCTTACAAAACTTACCATAGACATGCTTAATAAAGAAGATATCTACATTTTCTCAATTATTATCATTTCAGTCCATGTATATTAGGGCTGGCAATTTGACATCGGCACGATGGGCCGATACGAACACGACACGAAAAGTACGGGTATGGGTTTGATATTAGTGACACAGCACGGCACGATAACTCGATTTAACACGACATTTTAAACTAAAATGGTTAAACATTAATTTTTTATTCATTTTACTACAGGTTTTTAGTACCGGTTTTTCTTGTTGGGCTGACCCCCAGAACATGACACGAACCTGGCAACCCGCACGAATTGCCAGCCCTAATATATATTCTTTTTGCATTAAGAGTAAGGGGACTCACAATCCAAATATGTAAAATGCCAAATTCAAGGACTAAATTGTTGGCTCTCATAAATTGAGGCTTGGCATTCACAACAAAAGTATAGTATAAACCTATAGAAAACATCCCAAACTTTCAAACAATGTCATAAAGGTCCGAACTTCTGAAAACCGAAGAAGGCCGAGTGGGATTCGGAAGGCGCACGAGTCGGTTCACTGCAGAATCCAGAAGATCGACGTTTCTTCTCAACGCCTTTCTGTTCAAGCAACTAAAGGAAAACACGATTTTTGAATTAAGAATCAAGTTTAGTGCCAAATCTATTCAAAGCCGGTACCGAACAAGGATACAGTCGAGTAGCTAGACCATCAATGTCCTTCATTTCCTCATTTAATCTGCAGCAGATTTGATAGAAAGATCAAATTGCCTTATATGTATATCAAGTTTTGACAGTAAAAATTGGCAAAAAAAAAAAAAAGTCTTGACAGCAAACAACAATATCATGAAATGCTGCACTGATATGAACTAGCAAGCTAACCCGAATATCAACCCATTTTCTAGCTTCTCCTTGAGAATAATGATTCACAGAGCTTGCGATGATTCGTAGTGGAAAAAGATAAACAGCAGAGGAAGAAAAGAAGAACTAACCTGAGGCATGAATTTATATAGCGGTTTCCTTTAGTCGATGCATCGAGCACTACAAAGAAAAAAAAACAAAATTAATGTTTTGCGACTGGAATGGTATGATCGAATAGGAGGATTTCCGAAACAAATCCATGAGTTTGTTTTTAACGGAATCATAAGAAAGATTACTAGCAAGCTAATAGAGGCTGCATATGAATGGTAGTCGCTAAGTTCATAATATGAGCAGATACTTTTAGCTCAGGGGATGATTTGAAATAGATCAATGAAACTTACAAGCACTCACTATAAGAGAAAAAAAAGGAAAATTCACAATTTTTCCTCTTACAAACACTAAACATTACTAATTTCATCCAAATATTAGTTGAAACACGAATAATATGGTTTGTTTCTGAAGAACAAATAGTTAACATCTAGAACTCCATACTCCATTACTGGATTCATAGACTACCTGATTCTTGAAGGCGACTAGCAGCAATGCAGCATCATTACTAATTTCATTCAAGTATATTTTTTTTGGCAACATTCAAGTATTATCCGAAAAACGAAAAATATGGTTTGCTTCTGAAGAACAAATAGTTAACATCTAGAACTCCATACTCCATTACGGATACATAGAATACCTGATTCTTGAATGCGACCAACAGCATCGTTACCAATTTCATTCAAGTATTAGCTGAAACACGAAAAATATGGCATGGTTCGAAAGAACAAATAGTTATCATCTAGAACTCCATACACCATTACTGGATTCATAGAATACCTGATTCTTGAATGCAAAACCAGCAGCATCATTACTAATTTCATTAAAGTATTAGCCGAAACACGAAAAATATGGTTTGCTTCTGAAGAACATATAGTTAACATCTAGAACTCCATACTCCATTACTGGATTCATAGAGTACCTGATTCTTGAAGGCGACCAGCAGCATCATTGAAGACTTCCATGTGGTCCACAGAGCAGCTTGTTACCTAGAATGTAAAAAAAAAAAAAAAATAGACATTTTTGCTTATCATATCAATATTGGCCATGAATTTCATCAAAATTCAGACCTTGAACCAAACCAAACAACCATCTATCAATCTTAGCCATGAATTTCATTACTATATTAGCTTTATCTACTCTTTCTATCTATTGAAGCATAATCTACAGGGAAATTTCTGCCCTTTCCAATTCGCCAGAACGAAAAGAAATTGGACAATTTTCTGCATAGTATAAGCTAATTGATCCTGGAATGACCTCAGAGAGAGTAACGCGGAGTGAATCAAAGAGAGATGTGAAGCTCCCGGCGATGGCGGCGGAGTCCCTGTCGACTACCTCCATAGCTCGGAAGATCTCCGCCTGGTTGATCGCCGGGGTAACCACTCCGCCGTCGTCCTGTTCGGCTTCAGCCGATCCCGCGGCGGAAGAAGTGGACACTGGATCTTGCTCCGGTTCCGCCATAGTAGGTTTCTCCAATGGTTGATTTCTCAGGGGTCTTCACTCTTCAGCTTCCATGGCCGCGCGATTTGAAGAAAACAACATTATCTGTAATTTAGATACTTTTAATTTCCATTGAAGCACATAACATCATTGTCTGGGTGGTGTAGTTGGTTATCACGTTAGTCTCACACACTAAAGGTCCCCGGTTCGAACCCGGGCTCAGACATTTTCTTTTAGCAAATTCTGCTTTTTTTTTGGTTAATCCAACCCAGCCATGTTCGCTTTCTTTCTAGTTTCTTCCTCCACACCCCGCTGATTTCTCTGTCAATCTTGGGTTCATCGGAAAAATGACAACTACAGCGGCGGCGGCTTTGTCATTCGCTCATGCGGCGAAATCATTATCAAGGTCTCAGCTTCCTTTCTCCGTATCATGAATTGATTTTGAATTCACGGTCTTCCGGCTTGTCATTGGTTTCTGTAGTCGGCTCAAGTATAGTCAATTGATATAGACTTGAATTCTCAGCTTGAATCCGTGAAAAGGACTGATTTTTTTCTGAGGCCAAAAGTGAAAAGGACTGATTGATTCTCGAACCAGCTTTATATTATCTGTTGATGTTCAATTTCGAGTTTTTTTGTGCTTGTTTGCTTCTGAACTGCATTTGTTAGCAATTTGAAGCTTCAACTACTATCGGTCTTTATCTACAGAAGCATTGGTTTATTTACTACTAAAAGAATCTAGAATCAAATGTTCGAGGGCGATATATCGGTAGTTGAAAGTTCAAACCTATTCATAGACTCTATATCTAAAATTTGAAGTTAATACTGGATATCCTTTTCAGCAACCAACTTCAGCCTTCAATTCAGTGTAATTTGAACTCGAATGTATACATTTGGACTTATAATTGCTGTGTGGGTCTCCAGTTTTTCATTGACCGGAACAACACTTCAAGAACATAGAAATAACTCACTTTGTCTTTCTCTGCTCAGCAGGAACCCTTTGGTGTTTTTGGACTTCCTTGCTTTAATCTTGGTTAGAGGGATGTTAAACATGAACAGCTGTCATGGCAGAACACTTTGATCTGGTAAAGATTTTCATGTATATGCTATTTATTTGATTTTGAATCTACCCAAGCGTTTTAAGTCGTAGCACCTGCTTCTATTTGTGTCTTGTGTTTTTTTATTGATAGTTACTCATATTCTAAGTTGATTTAAGCAGTTTTCCATGATTCAGAAAGGAAATTTCATCTCTCATGGCATAAGTTTTTCCGTTGATTTGATATAATATGCTCAGAGGTGTTCATTAGTTCAAGTATTGTGTTTGTTATGATCCTTCTATATTTTTATTCACATCCTTATATGCTTACTACATTAAAAGGCTCGAGCAATTACTCCTTAGCATAAGTTCATAGTTCAAACGACTAACATTGTTGTTCATTTTATGTTGCAGAGTCCTCTCAGCCAATCTATCATTCTCATACTGCTTATCAAAGTGCATTTGAGAAATGTCTCAAACTAGTAAGAAGTCCAAAGCTAACCCACCTTCAATAGAGTATAGGTGGAACCCGGTAGAAGGCGCGTCTTATGAGATTGCTGGTGTGATTACTGAGAAGCATACCCCAATTTCTACTAAGAACTATAAACCGAACAGTAAAACCGACGAGCCGAAGCCTTCTCAGATATTGACCACATCCCAACTCGTTTCAGCAGTTGGCCAAGTATTTGATTATACGAGTTCTCTTTTCCAACACAGGGAAAGTTCAAGTTTCAGAAAATGCACTGGAGAGAAAAATGATATTTTGGATATATTGAAATGGGAAACAGATGAAAGCACACTTGGATTGGCAGAGAAAAAGTCGATGTACTGTAGTGGTGTAGGTGATTTTTCACGTTTTGCGCGGTCCAGGTCAGATTTTTTTAGGATAGTTCATGGTTGTTCATCATTTCAATCTAAACATGAGATATTCAGCCATCCGATGTTACGGAGAATTATGGAAAGCCGTAAACATATCTCGATTGGATCTTGGGAAGATATGAAGGTATCTAGTCCAGAAATATCGTGTAGAGAAGTGAATATTACTACTGCAACAGTGAAAAACAAGGTTGATTATAATTGCATTGCTAGAACCACATTTAGTACTACTGTAGAAAGCACATCTAAAGAAGAAAAATGTATGAATTGCTTGCGAGCTGTAGGTGCAAAAGATCAAAGCTCTCTATGTTATGATTTCCTTGATGTTATTGGAAGCGTTGACACGAATAACAATGCTTTAGAAGCCTCTAGCTCTGGGATTTGTACAGATTATCGTTTAAAGCCTCTAACTTCTGAGAACAAGGAACATGAAGAACGGTCTAGTGATGAAGTTTTCAAGAGCAACAAAGGAAAAGATGTTGATTTCGTGGTATCTGATAGTGAATGCACGATAAAGTCTTTTCCCGCACCTCTCAAATCTGAGAATGCACTTGCGAAGCAAGAACATGCCTTTGCTGGGGCATTTGCTGGTGTTTGTGTCAGCCTCTGTTTACACCCTGTTGACACGGTTAAAACCGTTGTTCAGTCTTGTCGTGCTGGGGAGAAGTCTCTGTTCTACGTTGGCAAGTCGATTGTTTCTGAGAGAGGTAACAGTTAGTCTTGAACATGAAATTGATATTTGCATGATGTTTTGGATTTTGTCTAGTTTTTTTTCCCCAAAAGTTTGCATAATCATTATAGAATTGGCGTTTTAAGCAACAAAAACATTTTATTTTCCACTTTGCCGAAGTATCAGATTTGTTGCTCATAGTTTAAACTTTGGTGCTTAAAAAACAAGTTTTTTGTGTCGTCAATTTTAAGAGAAATAGTGAAAATCAACTAATGTGATAGTTGGGACACCGAATATTAACCTGTTCAAGTAAACAATAATGAAATGTTATTCCATCCCTAGGTTTGAGTGGACTCTATCGAGGGATTTCAAGCAATATTGCATCTTCAGCTCCAATTTCCGCTGTTTATACTTTCACATATGAGTCAGTCAAAGGAGCTCTTCTTCCTCTTTTTCCTAAGGTAACGTTGATCTCGTTCTTTACATTTCTGTTCATCCATCATCTACGTGCATGTAGCTCATTCAATTCCTGTTTCACTGCATCGTATTATCAGTACTATTATGGGTCTTGATAACCCTAACAACTAATCTACCTAAGAACTAGATAATTGAAATAACATGATAACTGAAATAACTTTCTGCTTGTTTTCTTATTCAATAACTGCGTCCCTTATATAAGACTAGGCCAGTACAATCTAAACAGATAGGATACTCTAATAGATAACTACTTTATGAACTAGAATTGGACATGGATTGAATGGACTTTATTGATTTGTTCCTTCATACAGGAATATTGTTCTGTAGCCCATTGTCTTGCTGGTGGTTCGGCTAGTATAGCAACATCCTTCATTTTTACCCCTAGTGAGCGCATAAAGCAGCAGATGCAAGTCGGCTCTCGGTATCATAACTGTTGGTAAGTCTTTGTTGACACAAGATGTAGATTTTAATGGAAAAACTAATCCTCGACTGCATGATGGAGTTTATATTTATCCGCAGGCAAGCATTGATTGGTGTTCTTAGACAAGGCGGTTTGCCTTCATTATACGCGGGATGGGGCGCCGTTCTTTGCAGGAATATTCCACACTCAGTGATCAAGGTAGGACAAATGATAGAAACAGTTGATATGATCTTTGCCTTATCTACACAGAAATTCTTACTTCTACAACTCTACGATATGCCATTTTGCAGTTCTATACATATGAAAATTTGAAGCAGTGGATGCTAACATCCAGTGTTCAACCGAGCACTTCACAAACGGTTGGTTATGACTTGTAAATCTTATTCGAAGTTTGATATAGCTTTGAATGGAAATTAGTGTTTCATTTTTCTGCTATATATAATTTGGTTCTTATTCATCCAATAGCTTGTGTGTGGAGGACTAGCTGGGTCTACTGCTGCCTTGTTCACTACTCCTTTCGATGTGGTCAAAACCCGATTGCAGACACAGGTTCGAATTTCTTTCTTGTGGCTACTTTTACAACAATATATGATCTGTAGTCCTAAAAACAGTCGCAACTATAGGTCATGTTGCTAATCACTGTCCCTGATTTAAAATGTTGATATTCGCTGTCCCAACTATCAGATTGTTTGATTTCCACTTTTTTGGACTGATTTTGTCAATAGAATTGTCGTTTTACGCAACAAAACATGTTTTCCACTTTGCTGAAGTATCAGATTTTAAGCTTATTTGATGCATAAAAAACATGTTTTTGTGCCGTCAATATTAAGAGAAAAGAGTGGAACTCAACCAATAAGATAGTCGAGACACCGAATATTAACATTTTAAATCCGGGACAACGATTAGCAACATGGCATATAGTTGGTACTGTTTTAGCTTCTTAACTCTTAATATAATAGTGGTATCAATGATATAATCTTCAGATACCGGGTACGGTTAGTCGATACAACGGTGTGGTTCATGCCCTTCAAGAGATCAACAAACACGAAGGTTTGCAAGGCCTTTATAGGTAACCAACTTGTGTATTCTTTTAAAACCCATACTTACTAGTTACTACTATTCATGCATTTTTACGAATTTCATTCTCTGATGAATAGGGGATTGACTCCGAGATTGGTCATGTATATTTCTCAAGGAGCATTGTTCTTCTCATCATACGAGTTCTTCAAGAGATTGATTATATCAGAAGAGTCACAACGCGACTTAATGGTCTGAAATGGTGAAAAAGGTAGCTTTTTCTGCTCTTTCTTTTTGTCGATAACCGATGTAAGGAATAGTAGAGCATACTGCATAATGGATGCAATTTTTTGGGATCTATCGAAAGGATTTAATCGGCAATAGTAGTGTGATTTTCCCGTGTCGTGTAATCGTTATGTTCGTAAATGAAATGGGTTTTTTGCATACCTTAATGGAGTCTCTACCTTATATGTTATTTTTACCAAAATCTAATGTTTGTAGCAAACTTTGATGAGTTGTTATTGTTTGTTCAAATGGGTAGCAAGCTTTCAACAAAGTCAAGCATTCAACAAAGTCGTTGTAGTATAGTGGTAAGTGCAACGGCGATTGTTTTTAATAATTCGTTACAAAATTTTGTCCTTTTTTGGTGAAAAAAAATTTAAAAAAAATTGTTTGAAAATAAAATTTTGCCTTGATATTGCCAACCCATGGTTTACCTATGTTAAAATTAGGGACAGTACATTTTAACAAAAATAGAACTTGGGACAGTCAATTTTAACATTTCAAGCTTCAGACACCTAATTTTAACATAGGGTAAACATTTGACAAGCTTTTTAGTTATTAACCCATATTATTATACAACATAGTAACTTCTCTTTCTGTATCTAGCTACAATATTGACAACACTGACTTCTACTCTACTGCAGCATACATACTCGAAACACATCCAAAGAATTATTGTTACAATGAAGAATCCTTCAGAAATCAAGTGTTTTTCGACACTATACCCGAGCTATTAGAGAGAACGGGGGATTAATCACGTAAGAGAACGGGTTCGGGATCTCTTCAACCTTCTTCTTCGGTAACTTCTTTTCCTCTAACAGGAAACTCACTTCCTCCTCGATCATCATCTTCAAAGAACTGAGCTCTTTGCTCTCTTTCTCGAAGGTGGTTCGGGTTTTGGCACCGTGCAACATGGAAACGCAGATCGAAAATGCCTGTAGTGTGGATAGCTGTGTATGGAAGTCAACCAGGTAGTGTCCCTCTTCAATCAACTTGATGGTTAATGCTGGTGTTTTATCTTTGGATCCCTGAAAGTAAATCCCAGTTATTTCTTTAGTTGAAGTTTGGAGATTTGAAGAATATGCTAGCTGAACATAAAGTTGCAATACAATAGGGTTTACTGTTAAATGTTTACTGGAAATTGCGTTTTGTTTATTGTCTGGTTGTGTTCATTGTGCAAATTTCTAGACAAGCTTCTGAAAGTTCTGCAATTTACAATTTAAATTAGGGTTAAGAATTGAAAAACAGTTTCAACTTTATGTCATGTTACTAACTACTGTTCTAGATTTAAAATGTTGATATTCGGTGTACCAACTATCAAATTGGTTGATTTTAACTTTTTATACTGGTTTTAGCGTTAAAATTGATGTTTTAGGCACAAAATATGTTATTTTCGACTTTTCTAATTATCATATTTGTTACTCATGTTTTAGACTTATTCTATGTTTAAAAAACATGTTTTTGTTCCGTCAATTTTTAAGAGAAAAAAGTTGAAATCAACTCATCTGATAGTTGAGGCACCGAATATCAACATTTTACATCCGGAACTGCTATTAGCAACATGGTATAAAGTTAGGACCGTTTTTAGGTTCTTAACCCTTTAAACTACGCGAAAATTTGCAATTTGCTAGTTGAACTCTGAGTAAATTTGCAATTTGCTAGCTGGATTCTGATGTGACGTGAAAGGCATGTGCATGTATCCGTCACAAGTTAACAACAAATTAAACGAAACTTGCAACTTGTAACTTTACGTAACTTCAGCTAGCAAATTGTCCGAATCGGTTAGAAAGCAAGTAAATAACCCAAAATCAAAATTTTACCTGAAGAAAGAGTTCTAATGGTTTGTGTTTCATGTTCTTGAATAGCCTTTCATCTACAAAACCACCCTGCAACTTGTTACCAAATACAGTGAGAGGACAACCCATGTCCCAACCACCACAATCACAGCCTCCTCCGCCTCTCCACCGATCCAACAGCGATCCCGGCCCGGAACTGTCAATCTCCGGCAACCCATGGTGTCCTGCCGGAACAATTACACTAACATCCTCTTTCCTCATCGGCTCTTTTACCGAAACCCGATGCATCTTCGAAATCTTCTTGAATAGACTAAAGTTATCATTTTTACTTGACCCGCAAGGAACCCGAATCACGACAGCCGCAGTTTCAACGTCTGAAGTGTCGTGTAGAACGGATTCCATTACTAATGAACTGTCGAATTCTCCGGTGGAGCTAAGCTTCGAGTTTATGTGGAATGAGATGATCATCTTACCCACCATTGTGGATTCTGATTCAGAGTATTTCCTTTTCTTGCTGTCCAGGTAATGGAAAGTGTATAGAGACTTAAAGGCTTCACCTTTGGCTTGATTCTTGGCGACGAAGATATCGTCATTGCCGGTCGGAGAAAACTCGAACGATGGTGTTCCGTTTTTGTCGTCGAACTTGAGAACTCCGTGCAAATGAATCGGAGAAGTTGCGACTGCCGATTCACGAGCATCGGTTTCGGGTTTGATGATCATGGGTCTGATTTTCGACTCGTTTTTGGTCGAATAAGCCGGGGAAGTTCGCAAAGATTTCGACTTTATCAACGGATCGAACATCTTTCTGATCGGACTGAATCGCACGCTAGGTCTCCTGCTCTCGGAAGTCGAGGGCGAATCGGGGAATTCGAGCTTCGTCGACAATGATTTTGACACAGTACGAGGATTTAATCGGACACCATTGCCGCCATTGACTCGAGTAACGATCTCGTCGCACCGAAACTTCGTGTTCTTGTTCATGTCCCTCTCCGATTCTTCCCTGTTCTTCCTCGGACATTCTTCGTCGGAACTACATAGAGAATCGACAATGCTCAAGCACGACGAATTATCAGTACTCCTCGAAACCTCGATCTTTCTCCGACCTTCCATTATCCCCACTGTTTCGGCTACCGGAATCTTCATCCTCCTCAGCTCATTTGAGCTTCGATTGGCCGAAGTTCGCTTCGGCTCGACCTTAGCACCGGAGATTCTAGAAGGAACGGGTTTGCATGAATTGCTGCGGTACCGGCTAAAATCGATTTCTAAGTAGTCGTCGTTGAGATTCAGCAGATCGTCTCTTCGAACGAGTTTCGATTTCGAAGTTCTTGATTTAGTGGCGGATCGACGCTTCTGTGGCGGCGGAAGAACAGTTTTAGGGCTGTCGCGGATCTTGTCGGAGTTTGACTCCATTTCTAACCACATTTAGGAATCTACACTTCTGCAGAAACACAAATACGTTATTTTTACTACATGATTTTGTGAATTAATGAAGAGATTTTGCAGATTAATACACAAAAGCAAATCAATTTAATCACCAATTTCCGACATTTCCTGTCCGACAATTAACAAATAAATGCAGAAAACACCAGCTATGGAGGAAAATAGCTTATGGGTAATGCTTGGAACACATTTAAGATTCATAAAAACCTAAACTTTGATCCTGAAGCATAAAAAAAATGTTTCTTGGAATCAATGTCTTCAACTTGGCTTGCATTTCAAGATTATGAATCATACCCAGATGAAAAAGAATAATAATTTCAAGAGATTTTGCAAGAAGAAGAGATTTTGCAGATTAACACACAAGAGCAAAGCAATTTGATCTTCGGGTGTACCAATTTCCGACAATAAACAAATTAATGCAGAAAATACTCAACTATGAGGAAATAGCTTCTGGGTAATGCTTGGAACACATTTAAGATTCATAAAAACCTAAATTTTGATGATACTGAAGCAAAAAAAAAACTGTTTCTTGGAATCAATGTCTTCAACTTGGCTTGCATTTCAAGATTATGAATCATACCCAGATGAAAAAGAATAGTAATTTCAAGAGATTTTGCTTGGCCAAAAAAATGAAGAAGAGATTTTGCAGATTAACACACAAGAGCAAATACAGTTTGATCTTCGGTTATACCAATTTCCGAAAATAAACAAATTAATGCAGAAAATACTTAACTATGGAGGAAATAGCTTCTGGGTAATGCTTGGAGCACATTTAAGATTCATAAAACTTTGATGATACTGAAGAAAAAAAACTATTTCTTGGAATCATTTTCTTCAACTTGGCTTGCATTTCAAGATTATGAATCAAACCCAGATGAAAAAGAATAATAATTTGGCGTACCCCACTGGAGTGAATCTTGAAGCAAGACCCGACAGCAACTCAATCATGTCCTTCTTCGTCTTCTTCAGTGAAACCAAACCAAACACAGAATCGAAGAGAGACCCAGAAACAGATTTTGATAGATTTAGCCAAAGAATGAAGTGAAGAACACTGTAGAGAGGGAAAAAAAAGCAACTTGAGCTTGACCTACTCAAGAGGCAACTATCAAGAACAGTGAAGATATATGAACATGATATGTTTAAAGTAAAAAGGAAAAGTTGTTATCCTTAGAGAGAGAGTGTTTGTGTTTGTGTCCCTATATGAGAATGAGGTAATCCAATCATAGATGGAAATGCATGCTTGATTTGTCTACTAAAGTAAGTAGAAACTGGATAAAGGTACTCTGATCGTGCCTCACTATTAATAACTTTATACGTGTTTTGTATATAATTAATTTTATAATTTTTTTTTCTAAAACTTATTAAAATTGATAAAATTCGAAAAAAAAATATTAAATTTAAGTAAACGTGTTAAAATTTTACTGATGATGCACGATCAGGAAAAGCAGAGTCAGAGTTGCCGAGCTTGTCTTTACCGACCAAAGTTAATGTTCATGACTTCATGTACTAGAAACCATCCAAATTCAAAAAGCAATGCTACGGAAGTGGCTAAAAACCTATAATAATGAATAAAATTTAATGCGACTGTGACTAACTTTTTTAAAAATATTACCAAAAAAAAAAACTTAAAAAGTACATTTAAAAATAGGTTAGATAGGATATGTATTGGTTAACTATTTTCTTTATTCAAGAATTGTAAATTATGTTGTTGATTTATATAGGATAAATAATATTGTTAAGCAATTATTACTATTTTTTATATAATTGTTTTAACTTTGTACCACCTATGATTTCATGTTTATTATGTTATGATTGATAAACTTGTTTGTAAAAATAATGCAATAATATTAATTCTAAAGAAGTTTTTTTTTTTTGGCCAAAAAGTTATATTCATAAACCATAATTACTGTATGAGGACACTATTTATTATTATTCTAAATATAAAAATATAAATTTATTTATAAGAATTATAAAAATATTTATAAGAATTATAAACAGATTTATAATAATTTTATGCATATTAAATTAAAAAACTGAAAAATATATTTTCTTATAGAAAAATCTAATCTGTATATTGTGTTCTGAATATGTTAAGTGTTTGGAGATATCGATACATACATATATACATGATTACACAATATTAAATTTATTTGTTTGTAGCATCTAAACCATTAATTATTATTATATAATGACTTCCAATATATTTATTGAACTGTATTATTATCATTAAGTGCAGGATATTACAGATCACCGACGAGTTACGAAATTACGACTGTACCCTAGTTTTTCCCTTATATTGCTACGCTTTTATTTTGCCCGTCAAAACAACATTAATTTTTATTTTTACCAAAACACATTAATTGGATTTGGATGAAACATCATAAATAGTGTGTTTAAACTTTAAACTTTACTATATATATGACTGATTTATTATAAAAAATATTATTTTGTTAATAATTGTGTATAATTGGAACTACAATACACATATTAAGTAACATTATATTCAATTTTTTATTGGCAAAAAAATACATTTTTCATCATTTATACATAATACCAATGAATAACTTTTAAATAGAGAAATAAATTGTGTATCATTTTAGTCGAGATCTATCAAACTTATCTATATACACCGAAAAAAGACTGCCTTTGTTTTCTATATAGTAATAATAATAATAATAATAATGTGGTCCATACATAATCCATCCATATTAATAAATTGAAAAGCAACGTGAGGGGTAAAATCGGAAAGAGAATCCATCTGCGATTTATTGACCGCTTTGACTACGTTAACTGAGGGCATATGATTCGATAAGGACATGCTACGGTGACATTATGGAACGGAGAAATGCTTGGCTACAACCGAGCCAACACGTGGATCCTACGTGTTGGCTCGGCAACCAATCAACAGCTGCCAATTGTTGCTGTGTCAGCTAAGAACTACCACGTGTCAGCTGTTTATTGGCAGCTGTTGATTGGTTGCCGAGCCAACACGTAGGATCCACGTGTTGGCTCTGTTGTAGCCAAAATTTCTCGAACGGAGGGAAGACACGTGGTGTATAAAAATATTACTTTTGCCCTCCATTTTTTTTTTTGGGCCACGCCCTTAATAAAGGCCTATTATATAGTAACAAACGTTTTGCCCATCAATAACAATAAATATTAAATGGGCCCTTGTAGAATTTTAATGGTGAAGCGTAATGGATTTGGGCTTAATATAAGTGAATAAAAGCCCAAAACTGAAATGAATAGATCCAATTCAATTCTATTAGAGATGCCAAATTTGACTAAAAAGCCATAAAAAGTCAATACGAGTGAGTAAAATATATATAAAAACAATATATTCTTGAAAAATTGGAAAATCTTGTTACACATGTAGAAACAAATAAATGTCTATCCTCCAAAAAAAAATATACAACTCATGTAAACATGTCCGAACAACAACTATAAATTCTCAAATTATTTACACGACACAGCTTTGACCGTCTTTGCTGAAACATCAATAATCATAGTACAGTTCATGTTAGTAGACTTCTTCTTCTTGAAAATAAGCATCAACTCCACATTTCCCGTCATTATCGCCACGCTGTTCAGCGTCACTACATTCGAGCGCAGCTCAGTCCCGGGCTGAGCCGGAATATTCGTCTTCATCTTCTTACCAAAAAAAACTGATTTTCATTTTTTTTATTAACAAAAATAAGTTAGTAGTGAAAACCATATATTTATTCCAATATGTAATGTTTGGAATAATAATTTTTCTTATGAAATTCGATGAACTGGCGTATATATCAATCTCATAAAGATAGCATCGCCATGTATGCTATAATATTTCGGTGTGGGAGGCTGTCATGTCACGTAGTGAGTGTTTGACTGGTACTGGTCAATGGTCATCTTTCTAGATATTTTTACCAAAAAAACACTATCTAGATTCAGGCCCCATTAATAATACTCCATAAATTGCAACGTTGTATACATATATTTGTATGAATAAAAAGTCTCAAATGACGCCTAAATAAGTCAGTTCCCATTAGAAAATTCAACTTTATCGTACGTGTCGTATTATGATACATAAACACGAATAAAACATAAAAATTTAGTCGTTTTATTCATGTTTCATTTTGTCAGACCCACGTGCTTGCACAATTTTTTTTATGTATATTCGTATCATGTAAGAAATTATCAGTCTTAAATAAAACATGCTTAATTCATTTACTAGTAATAAATTATAGGAAAAGAATCTATTTAATTTCTCAGGTTTACCTCATGTTTCAGTTTTGTGTCCCATGATTAAAGTGTTGATATGGACTGTCCCAAGTTTGAATAGTGTTGCAATTTGGTGTTCTGTTAAATATAGGTGTTAAGTTTAACAGGCTTATATGAAAAGACCATACTGCCCCTAAACCCGATTTCGGCCACCCACCTCCGATTACGGTCACCCACCTCCGATTACGGCCACCCACCTCCGATTCCGGCCACCTACCTCCGATTCCGGCCACCCACCTCCAATTCCGACCCGATTCCGACTAGTTTCGGCCGATTCCTGCCAGTTTCGGCCGATTCCGGCCAATTTAGGATTCCAACCGACTTAGGGTTCCGGCCGATTTAGGGTTCCGACGGTGGAGTAGCTGACTGATTTAGGGTTTAGGGTAATTTGGGGATTTTCAATTTTATTTGGTCATGTGCTGGTCACATGACCGAATTCTGTTAAATTTAACGTCAAAATTTGACGGAGACACCAAATAGCAACACTATTCAAACGTGGGACATTATAAGTACGCGTT
Organism: Clarkia xantiana subsp. parviflora; assembly: GCA_036873135.1. Classification (NCBI taxonomy): domain Eukaryota; kingdom Viridiplantae; phylum Streptophyta; class Magnoliopsida; order Myrtales; family Onagraceae; genus Clarkia; species Clarkia xantiana. Next base: position 1,903,790 of record JAPTYO010000009.1, read on the forward strand.
AGACACCAAACTAAAACATGAGGTAAACCTGAGACACTAAATAGGTTGTTTGCCCTAAATTATATAACTAATATAAATATATCATATTTCATTTGTTTATTAATCTTGTATTCTTGTTTACATGGAAGTTAATAAACAATTTATGGAAGAATTACTTGGGACCCTCAGAAGTTTCTTTTTATTAGCCGTACGTCTAGAAGCCGGCACGCGTTTAGTTGGTCTTCCACGAAATGCCAATCCTATATATATATATGTATATATGTATATACACTATATAAGCATTCCCAATTCTCATATAACTCTCAGACACAATTCATATCTTCTCCACATTAATCACTAAGCTCAGATCCAAGCTCCAATGGCGGACAAGAACCAAGTCCAATACCAACCGCCAACCTCAAACGGCTACACTCGAAACGACCAAGAGTCGTCACTCGACCCAACCGAGGCTCGCCGCAAGAAGCGAATCAAGCTCGCCATCTACGTGATCGCGTTTATCGTGTTTCAGTGCATCGTCATTGCGGTTTTTTCCGTGGTGGTCATGAAAGTGCGGACCCCGAAATTCCGGGTCGGAAACGGCGTCGAAATCCAAACCCTAAATGCCGATGCGCAAAAACCGTCGTTCGATATGACGTTTTTGGCACCGATTAGGGTTAAGAACGAGAATTTCGGACCGTATAAGTACGACGCAACGACGGTTGAGTTCACGTATGCCGGGGTTCAGGTGGGTCGGATCGTGATTCCTAAGAGTAAGGTTAGTTTTAAGTCGACTAAGAAGATCAACATGGTGGTGAGTTTAAACACGACTAATATGGCTAGTACACCGGCTCAGCTCGGGACCGAGCTCGGTTCGAATGTATTGACGTTGAACAGTGTGGCGACGATGACTGGGAAGGTGGAGTTGATGCTTATTTTTAAGAAGAAAAAGTCTACTAATATGAACTGTACTATGGTCGTTGATGTTGCGGCGAAGGCGATTAAGTCTGTGTCGTGCAAATGATTTATTGCTTAGTTAGTAGTTGTTTATCTATTTTGGGACATTTGTTGTTGTTATTACTATGTTTGTATGAGGAATTCTTTCCTTATTTATACAATAGATATTTTTTAGAGTTAAAAAGATACTTTTGGTCCTATATATTTGGTCCGTTTTTTTCACTTTTGGTATCATATAACTCTTTCCTCGTATACTTTTGATACCAAACATTTGAATTTTATATACTTTTGGTTATCCGTTAGTTGGTTGTTAAATGACACTTGTAAGTCACATGACTCACTCTAAACTTTTAATTTTATTCAATGTAGTCCCTCTAATACATCTTTAACCTTTTTTTTTTTCAATTTAGTCCCGAAATACCAAAATCGAACCCCTTAACCCAATTAGAATAGCCCCGGGCTAGGTCCAACCTCCCTTGGTCCGGCGACCCAGACCGAGGTCGAACCTACCCTTGGTCTAGCCCAGGGCTAGTCTAATTGGGTTAAGGGGTTCAATTTTTATATTTCAGGACTAAATTGAACAAAAAAAAGTTAGGATGTGTTATATGGACTAAATTGAACAATCAAAAGTTTAGGGTGGGTTATGTGACTGTCATTTAACGGCCAGAACTAGCAGCCAAATAACAGTGTATAAAGTTCAAACGTTTAGTACAAAAAATATACGGAAAAAAACATATGGTACCAAAAACAACAAACGATCAAACATATGGACCAAAAGTACCTTTAACCCTATTTTCTTTATGATATTTTGATCACGTAGCCGAAATATGCCCATTTTGTATCCAATTTGACGTAAATTGTAATAATAGTAATTTGCTCGAAAATTAGAAGTTCAAATAACTAAAGTTTTGATGGTTAAAGTTCAGGCAGCAGTTTGGTTACTAACCTCTATTTTTTTTTTCCTGCAAAAGTAGCAACAAAGTTGATTTTTTTTTTTTTTTTTTTCAAGAGCAAAACAAGTTCATAATGTACAACCAAATGGAGACACAGTAATAGGTAAACTCCTCAAACTTTCAAAATTATTCTACAAACAAAAGAAACAGAGCTATATGGTTCAATTCAACAACCTTTGAATAACATCATTCCTTGCATAACAAGGAACCAATCTAGTCTCAACTCTTCAAGGTGATCATACTCTCAAATGAAACAACTATGAACAACAAGAAAATTGACAAACATTATTCGTTTCGATAACAAAATCCGCAACTAAACCGCTTCTCAGAAGATAATATCATCATCCTTCTCCATCGCAGCAGACAACAAATTATGAGCAGAGTTCAAAGAAATACCTTTCTTCAACGAAACCTTCTCGGCAAATTGTTCTTCAGCAAATTGCTTAGCAGATGCAAGTTGCCTTTCGACTTCCCTCTTCTTGTACCCCTGAATCTTCTTCAACCTGAAAAAATCCTCCCTTTCGAGTTCATCCAACTCACCCTTGATGTAACTGATGGTATTCTCCAACCTGGGTTTCACGACGTTTTCCAAAGCATTGACTCTTCGATTCGTGGTCTTAATCGCCTCATCGAGCGTCAAGAACGATGTTTGGAGCGAAGCAAGCTCGACTAAAACCTCGATTGCTTTAACATACGCGGTTTTGCAGAGCTGGATCTGCTGCCCGCCTCGAGCCAGTCCAGTGAGGTTGTTCTTGGTTTCTCCTTCGGTGAAGTAATCGAATTTTGGAAGCTTCACTCCGGCGATGTTCTCTTGGCGGGACCGGACTTTGAGAGACGCGGTTTCTACGTTTTCTAAGACGATGTGTTTGATGTTTTCTCCGGCGACGTATTTTGCCTCGGTTAAGGCGAATGCCGATGCTTTCATGATGTCTCCCATGGATTCCTTCGCGGATACGATGTCTTTGAGGATCTGGCGGAACTGTACGGTCAAAGCATCGCTTTTTTTCTTGAGGAGAGCGTGACCTCTTGTGGCACCGATGAGACGAGCCTTCATGATTCCAAGCATCGTAACGGTTGGAACCACGGTCAATCTTTGGGTCTGTCCAGACATCTTCGCTCTGCAAAATCAGATATGCAATACAGAAAATAATCAATGCAACTGAAAGATAGGTTTTAAGTGAAGATTCGGATTCGGAAGATGATGATTATAACTGCAAATGACAGTAAACGAGTCTATTTTGAGCTCTAAATGAGAAAAACGATTAAGTCGATTATGATACTCCGCTTCAAGAAAAGGTTAATAAGCATGCTAGTACTGATAAGGTTAGCAAAAAGTATTATACTATGAGCATGTCATGATCTTATAATACAAAGAAAAAACCGAATCAGCAATAGTATGACGAATATCCAGCTTGAAACAAAAGAATGGCATTTACATTTTACACAAAACAGTTTGATCCCTTTCCCTTAATATTTAGCTGTAGTAAGCAATGGAAAAATTCTGCTTTTAGGAAATTTATCAATCTTTCAATTATGGACAGATCGAAATACAACTCATAAATTTTGACTCTATCAGCTTCAGTCTTGATCAATCCAGGTTTTCCTTCTAGGTTTAATACCTAGTAACCAAAACAAAACCACAATCTTGGAAAATTGCAGCATGGCAAAATCGACCTAATCGAAAAACCAAGAGAAACCTCCAATTGAATCAGAAAATCAGCTTCCATTGAACTTTCACCAATTAAGCCCTGAATTTATAATATTACACCTCAAAAAAAGAAATCCAGAGCGTAAAATCTAATGCCCAGTGGCAAACTGCAATGAACCAACTCCTTTCATCAACCTCTAACCGTAAAACAGACGCAATTTCAGATTCAAACATGTTAATTCAACAGTTTGTGACAAGAAAACAGAAATTGACAACGGAAAGAACATCAATCAGACTTAAACGCGCCAATTGAAACCTAAAACTCAAAAATAAAGATCGATCGCGTCGTTTTCTGTCCACTAAGATCAAATCTGAGCAGAATGTAACTTCACCTTGGATTCCTGAGGGGAGAAATTGAGATCACAAGGATGGTCTTGCCAAGTTCTTGATGGAGTGTAATTGCTAGTGCGATATTGGATGACGATTGATTGATTTAGCGGATGGGTGTTTATGAGCGAAACGACGAAAGAGGAGAGTGAGAGGAAACTGTCATGGCATTTTCTGATGCTCAATGGCAATTTAGTAATTATCCTTCTTATTTTTGGGCACATTAGTAATTGCATTTCACCCGTCCCTATCATTTTTACCTTTTTTTTTTCTGAAATTTTTGTTGCATTAACTCATAAAAATTAGAAGAGTACAAGAAAATGTGAGAAATTACATCCGTCTAAACATGAATGTGGGATGTAATCTCTCTTTCGGCCAAATCAAACAACGAAGGTGGTAGCCCCCTAAGAAGAAGAAAATTAAGAGACATTCTATCCCGATTCTTGAACATGGTCGCCAATTCATGCGCTAGCGTGTTGCCATCTCTTCTAATAAACCTAAATCTACTTTCTTCCAAAGTAGACATTAGTTGTTTGACATCTCGGTTATGAACTTCAATATCCCACCTGCCTAGCCATCCTTGCTCCGCGTTCAGGTGTTGTATTACTGTCTGATTATCACCTTCCAGAATCACTTTTCGGCTTTTTAATTCTAATGCCAATTTGGCTCCCACCTTTGCTGCGAGCGCTTCTGCTTGAATTGCCGAATTAGCCTTGCTCCAACCGAGAGCTGCTCCCATTATGCTTCCGTATTGATCCCTCGCAATTGCTGCGGCAATAGAGCTCCCATTCTGAAATGATGCATCAAAGTTTACCTTCAACCAAGAGTTAGGAGGTTTCGACTAATAGCCATGCGCTTGATGTTCCCTTATGAGGCCTCCATGGAGACTTTTGCTTCTTGCTTGAGTGACTTGGTAGGTGCTTGACTTAACCTCTTGAATGATCTGTTGGGGCTGGATTGCGACTTGCTCTCTTAATTAAGAAACAGTTCCTCACCCTCCATAGTTTGTCAATGGTAACACAAGCTGAGATGGTGAACTCCCAACATCTATCTCGAGGGATTGAGAGCTTTTCAGGTGATATAACCGCTGCTACCCATTCTTCAATGCTCCAGTTTATGCCTTGAGATGTATCTAAGCCCCATATATGCCTCCAGATGAGCATAGAATGCCGACAGAAGAACAAAGCATGTGTTAGGGTTTCGGTAGCCTCACCACAGATCGGACAATTGGTGTCGATGGTGGTCATTCTTCTTTGCAGAGCATCTCTAGTAGGAATGCAGTCATTGAGGGCTCTCCATAATAACATCTTGTGCCTCTGTTGGATATTCAGGTTCCATAGGTCCTTCCATGTTCGCATCCCGTCTTCCGAAGACGCATAATAGTACGAACCACATAATTTTTCGTGTCGTGTTTTTTTATTACGACACGATAACACGATAAAGTTGTGATACTATGTTTAATTTTTTTAGTATTGTTTTGAACAAATTCTTTTAACAACTTATAAACGTTGACTAATGATTTAATTTTTAGAGTTTGTCTACCTTATATTAAGAATTTATAAATAATGACATATTAGTTTATAGTTTTTTTTATATATAATAAGTCTGTTATTTGAATTTTTACTTGTCGTGTTTAATAAGTTTAACATAACACGACTATTTAGTCGAGCTTATTCGAGTAAAGAGATCTGAATCGAGTCGAGATTACCAAATACTCGGCTCGACTTGTTTACATCACTACTCAAATGAGCCGTATTCAACAACCTTTCATTATTTCTAGAGGAAACAAAAAACCATTATCTTACAATGCATATATTGGGAAATTTCTTGGTTCGTTATGTAGTACTAAACATTTCAAATTTTTTAAAATATATTTATTAATTATTGGTTATTATATAGTTATAGTTATATTATAGTTATATATATTGGAACATAACCCGTGAGAAATGTTCCATGAGAAAAGTAAAGACCATCTAGAAGGTCAACAAGTGTACACTTTTAAGCGTGTTCTTCATTTCAATTGCACAACACATATACTCTACTCTCTATATAAAAGCTCATAATTTCCTTCTCAAACCCATCAACCAAAACCTTCTCTATTACATACCTTGTTAACCAAGAAAACTTTTCGTGTTCATCAAGTAATGGCGGAAAAAGACGTCGAATCGTTTCAAATCCAAGACGAGAAGCGTCAGAAGAGAATCAAGTTAGCGGCATACATCGTTGCGTTCATCGTGTTCCAGTGCATCATCATTGCGGTTTTCTCCGTGGTGGTGATGAAGGTACGAACTCCCAAATTCCGGGTCGGAAACGGGCTCAAAATCAAAACCCTAACCACAAACACAGAATCTTCGCCGACGTTCGATATGACATTCGTTGCACCGATCAGAATCAAGAACGCCAACTTCGGACCGTATAAATACGACGTCGCCACCGTGGATTTCACTTACGGAGGGGTGCAGGTAGGGCAGGTGTCCGTGCCTAAGAGCAAGGTCAACTTCAAGTCAACTAAGAAAGTCGATGTGGCCGTGTCGCTAAACTCATCTGCTTTGCCAGTGAGCTCGAACCTCGGAAGTGATCTGAGTTCCGGGGTGCTAACCTTAACTAGTCAGGGTAAGATGAACGGAAAAGTGGAGCTGATGCTTATATTCAAGAAGAAGAAGTCTACCAATATGAACTGCACATTAGCTATCAATGTATTAGAAAAAACAGTGCAATCTGTTGAATGCAAATGATGTCGTTTTAGATATTGAATGATTTTTAATTATTATTATTTTTGAATTTTCATCATATAATTTATTAGTAGAAACATGTTCTATTGTTGTAATTATGTATTTATATTTATTATAGTAATATATATATAAAACAAATCATTTTTTTCTGGGTGTTCTAGGGTTTCTAAACGAAGATCAATTTCTATAATATAGAATTATAGATCAATTTCTACAAAATATTTGTATTTAGAATAATATTCAGTCGCAATCGCAAATGCAGTGGCCCTTTAATTAAGAAAAGAACACTAGCTATATATATATATATATAGGTCGAATTCTCACAAAAAAATAAGATAACAATGCATTTATGCCTATTAATAATTAATTAAGATATACACCATATAATATGATATTTTTTTATGATTACAATGAAGTCGAAATTATTTAAATCAATTTACCATCTGTAAGAATCCAATTCCTATTTTTTTGATAAAAGAATTCCGATTTTTATTTGATTTAGCGACTGAAAATCGAATCAAAATAAACTTTATTTTATTTTAGCGAATAAATGTTTTTTCTTATTCAGCTTGACAAGGTGGACCAAAGACTACGGATGAAAAAGACAGTAATTAGTTATTAATATCTGTCTCACATTATGGTAGTTAGATTTCATATAGATAAATAAATAATATCATTTTCGTTTACTAAAGAAAAACTCTCATTTTCATTGCACTATACTGCAAGCTAGTGGAGGAGATTATTTATTATTTCTTTAACGTTTATGGAGCAACTCATAATAATTTCAGTCTCAAATTTCTCAATCAATCATTTTGTGTATCAATCAATAAATTTAGTGCTTCTCATTCTAATAACATAAATAAAATTATAATAAATTAATAATGATCCTCGTAGTCATTCGTTGGTTGGGCGCACATCCCTATATAGCGTGTAAAGTAGTGATCGGCGCTGTCTTTTAAAAGAATGTTATTGTTAATACTTAATATATATTAGGATTAACGTGTCTTTTAGTCCATGATGTTTTTATTTGCTTAGTTTTGATACTATATGTTTGCAGATTTTTCTAGTTTTGGTCCGACCGTTACATTCTGTCCATTTTTTCCATTAAGTGACATGTGCAAGTCACGTGATTCACCATAAATTTTCAATTTTGTTCAAATTTAGGGGAATTGACTTACTGAATTAGGTTTAGGGTGTAAATTCCCTCAAATTTGACTCATTAAACCTAGTGCAATTCGCCCAAATTGAACTAGATTTAGGGTATCAATTCCCCCAAATTTAAACAATATTGAAAGTTTAGGGTGTATCACGTGACTTGCACATGTCACTTAACGGAAAAAAATGGATGAAATGTAACGGTCGGACCAAAACTAAGAAAATATGCAAACATATGGTACCAAAACTATGGGAAAAAAAACAACATGGATCAAAATCCAAAAGTGGTTAAACATCATGAACCAAAACACCCGTTATTATTTCCTTATGTTTAGGTTTATCCAATAAAATTATGAAACACAACAGTTACTTTCACAAACAGTCCAAAATTTTTCAAATATTGAAATTTGGTGTTGAATTTTGAAATGTTAAATTTGGTGCTGACTTTTGAAATGTTAAAATGGGTTGTTTCAGGTTTCATTTTTATTAAAATTTAATGTCTATATGACTAATGTGATTACTTTAGACTCTTAGAGAAGTAAATCCCGATGAAATAAACAGTCAAATTCGACATTTCATACACGCTCCGTTATAGTCATCTTGCTGGGACCGTCACATAAGAAGCTGGTCACATCCACGCAAGTAAATCCCGCTCCATTGTCGTTGGACATAGCTCCACACTACTCTGGTGGAAACCTTTTCTTTTGGATGTTCAAGTTTTGGGGAAGTTTGACTAATTTTCAAAATGTAAAGAGTGGTGGATTATAAGTGGGCGAGTGGGTTGATAAAAATGATTGTAGAGAGAAGAAAAGACGTGCGGAGACACTAAATTTTAACAAAAATGAAAACTAAAACGATCCATCTTAACATTTCAAACTTCAGACACCAAATTTTAATATTGGGCAATCATTGGACTGTTTATACGTTTTTAACCCTTTAACTTGCGTCAGGCATATGAGGAGGCGAGTATAACTGGGCACGAGCCAGCTTATTGACTATACTAGGTTGCTGGTAGGGCTATGTTGACGAGGTCAGTGCGTGCGCTGGTTGCTCGCTAAATCTGGTCGGAAAAAACTCAAACCGTGAGAATGAGAGCTCGAACATTAAGTAGCGAGATGACACGTGGTCGCCACTACTAGCCCATTCATTTTCATGAAAATATATATAAAAAAAAAAAATTAAGCATGTTGTAAGTTTATTACTTACTAGGTGCATTTTCCGCGCATTGCGCGGAGTGACTTACCAAATATGTATAATTAACAAACTAATATTCTATGAAATTTATACTGACTATTTGTAATATGTTGAAACACTATTTTTAAATAAAATATCAGTCTTGAACGGTCTGAAATTTTAATTGCGATTAATTGCACACATTAAATCTTGAACGTTCGAAATCAGGGAAATTTTAATTGTGATTAATCTCATACATTGAATCTTGAACGGTCCGAAATTTTAATTGCGATTAATTGTAACTTAAAAACCATCAGCTCTCTATTGCAATCAATGCTATGGAGCTAATAATTACAAAACCCTCAGCTCAATTTCGTAAATGTATCGATTAATGTAAAAAATTAAATTCTAGTTACACATTCATAAACTATTTTTTTTCGGAATATATAATGTATATAGATTAAATATAAAACATCATCGTTTAAAAATGGCCCCACTCAGTTTCCTCTTTCGCCGAGCTGTCCACTGCCAACTCTAGCCAGTAACCACTGTTCTTTCTTCTTCTTCCTCCATAGACCTACTATAAAAAATGGCAACTGCTACTGCAATCTAATAACTGAATCTCCATAGCCGTTCTCCAAAACCCAAACCCCCTCCAATGGCAGACCACGGACACACCCACGACGAGAAACGCAAGAAGACGATCAAGATAGTCTCCTACGTCGCCGCCTTCGTCGTTTTCCAAGCCATAGTCATCGCCCTCTTCGTCGTCCTCGTCATGCGCGTCCGCCGCCCGAGGTTCAGAGTCGCCGGCGACGTCGAGATCCGCAGCCTGGTCGCCGGCAACCAGTCCTCGCCGTCGTTCGACGTGTCGTTCACCGCGCCGATCAGGATCAAGAACCGGAACTTCGGGCCGTACAAGTACGACGCCACCACCGTGGACTTCACCTACGGCGGCGCCACCGTGGGCCACGCCGCCGTCGCGAAGGGCAAGGTCAACTTCATGAACACGAAGAAGGTTGATCTGTTGGTGACGTTGAACTCCTCCGCCGTGGGAAGCGGGTCCGGCCTGGAAACGGAGCTGAAGAACGGGGTTCTGACGTTGAACAGCGCCGGGAAGTTGACCGGAAAAGTGGAAATATTTCTCATTTTCAAGAAGAAGAAGGCGACGGAGATGAACTGTACTTTGGTGATCGCCACGGCGACGAGGACAGTGCAGTCGGTGAAGTGCAAGTAATTTTATACTATTTAATTTAATTGTTGTAAATTTTTATTATTATTATTGTTATTATTTTTTGCAGTATGGGTGAATTTTGGTATTTTTTGTGTTTTTAATTTTTATTGAGTTAGGTATCATTTATCAAACTTATATTTGTTGTATGGGTCTATAAATTCCCTTGATAGAATAAAACTTGATCCTTTTATGTTTCTTGAATTAAGGCTCACTTTTGTATATTAGCTTCCATTTTCTCTAATGTATATTGTAACAAAATTATTCTTTAAAATTTTAAACAAATCACTTATTAATTCTTATAAAAACCTTCTTTAGTTATTTTATTATGTTTTTTAAAGGCTCACTTTTGCATATTAGTTTCCATTTTCTAATGTATATTTAAAGGGTTGTTTTATGAAATTTTAGACTAGCTAATTAATAAGTATATGTCCTAAAAATTTGAGATTGTAGTTCTTTATACTTCAAAATTACACACATGTGAATTGAAACATTTTTAAAAATTCATTATGTGAAACTTTTAGTTAAATTAGGGTTTAACTTGATGTTGCGAAAATCTGAACAAAATTATATGAATTTTAGACTAACTAGCTATTTAATTAACCTTGGCAAAAAAAAAACTACTTAATTAACTGTCCTATGGTTTAATCTTATATATATCATACCATGTGAAATTTTAAACTAACTACTTGACCAATTATTATAGAGATGATCAATTTTTTAAAAAGAGTCTTTATAAGGTGGTTATCTCGATATCTTTATAAATAATAATTAACTGCTTTGATGTTCATTAGCAATATACACTTATAAAATATATATAAATATAATGACGGATTCCATTAATACACAACACATGCAATAATGTTTGATTGCTTCACAGAGAAACCATTGTTGGCCCATGCTAGCTAGTAATGGAGCTCATAAAGGCTTGAATGGACCTTGCATGCTTTTTTAATTATTAAAAACAAAAACAAAAACAAAAAAAACTTGCATGCTTTGTCGCGTATATAAAATGGACGAAGTAAAGATATATTTTTTTGGATGAAATAATTAAGTTATTGATGAATAATTAATGTAAAACAAATGCAGAAGTAAATATTAAATTTTATATTGAAAAATATTACAATTTTAGGGTTTAAAATTACACACTGTTAAAAGTTGAGGGGTAGAGTTTTACATCTCAACTTGTAATTTATTTGTTATATATATATAGTAGCTTAACATTATTTAAACGCTGCGTGTTTGTGGGATAGTTGATTAAGTCATAAATAGTCAAGTCTCAAATAAAAAAAAAACATTTAGAGTCTCAAAATTCGCACAAACAAACTCTTTTATAAATACAATGAATAAATAGTACATACAAAAGGAACTCACTCAAAGAATCAATCCATTTAAGTAACTTCTAGCATCAAGTTGCAGCTACTAATGAACTCAACAAACAATTACATCAACAACCACCAAACCAAACACATAGTTCGGTAATTAAGGAAAAGCATCATCATTTACATTCGACAGATCGAACTGTTTTGTCAGACACATTAATAACTAACGTGCAGTTCATATTGGTGGACTTCTTCTTCTTGAATATCAGCATCAACTCCACCTTTCCGTTCATTTTACCTTGACTAGTCAAAGTCAGCACGCCCGAGCTCAGATCACTTCCGAGGTTCGAGTTCGCCGGCAAAGCCGACGAGTTTATCAACACGGTCACATCGACTTTCTTGGTTGACTTAAAGTTGGCCTTGCTCTTAGGGATGGTCACTTGCCCTACTTGAACTCCGCCGTAAGTGAAATCCACGGTGGTGGCGTCGTATTTATACGGCCCGAAGTTGGCGTTCTTGATTCTGATCGGAGCAACAAAGGTCATATCGAATGACGGCGAAGATTGGGTGTTCGTGGTTAGGGATTGGATTGCGATACCATTTCCGACTCGGAACTTGGGAGTTCGCACCTGATATGAATAAATGTATTAGAAAAATATATTTTATTATATGTTGATTAAGTTATATTAGTAATATATATATTTTTCAATATGTTATCAGATTATGTTTTTTTATTATATTGTTACTAACAGTACCTTCATGACCACCACAGAGAAAACCGCGATGACGATACATTGGAACACGATAAACGCGACTATGTATGCCGCTAACTTGATTCGCTTCTGACGCTTCTCGTCTTGGGTTTGGAACGATTCGACGTCCTTTCCGGCCATTTTTCGGGTTCGGGTTTGTGAAAGGGGATGAAGAAAGTGGTTTTTTGTGTGATGGTTTTAGGAATGAAAGATTGAGTAATGGAATGAGAATTGTATGAATGTTTGTATGAATATATATAGTATATATGTTGATTGAAGGTAGGGGAATATATTCAGATAGTATATTAAAAGAAGAAAAGCATGTGGAGAGTTGGAATATTGAAAGGAGCAACGCGTCTATAAAGTTGTGAATTATTGACTTCTAGATGCTTAAGACTCTTCTTCTTGACTCTTAACCTTTCTTCTAGTTAACCCAAAAAAAAATAACATTTTTTCTAGGTGTATATAATTATTACTCGAATAAACAATTCTGATTTAGTGGTTAAGAGTGTTTACTTTCGTATGGTGTGATCTCAGAATCTCAAGTTCGAAATCCATCAATGAGTCATATCGGGTGACATGATTAAAAATATCAGGTTCGGAATAATTCATATACCGCGTCAATCATAAAACGAGGCGGTAGAATTTGATTTAATAGGACCTTTTAACTATACCAGGTTATTGTTGATGCTACATTGACAGTTATATATATATATATATATATTTGTCATGAATAAAACTTTATTAAGTAACAACAAAACTCAATCAGCATTACAGTCTAATAACATAATAGAAGAAAGAGGAGATGGAGTTCGGAAACCAAATCAATCGGACACATCTCCTTTCTGGATTGCAAAGCTATCCAGTTTGCGCTTCGCCGAGCAAAACACCATGAGATATCGGGTACTTGCTCACTAATGATTAATGGATTAGTTGGCTGTTCACAAAATCTCGTTAAAAAAAATATCAAATCGTAAACAAAAAAGTACAAACATTACGTAATAAGATAAACATGGCTATTAACTCATAAAAAATTTAAAATAATTGCTCTGTATTAATAATGGAAAACTTCGGCTGTAACCATTTCACTTTTGATGCTAATTTAGTAGGTATTTAATTATTAATTAATACAGCTATACATATATAAAGTTGATAACAACGATTTAATCTTTCTTTTAATTAGTTTATTATAGTGGTGGCAGAAAAAAATCGTTGATAGTGTGTATCGACAGTTTCTTTTTGTTAAATAAGGAGAATGTGTAGCTATTGTTGACTAGTTAGGAATGTAAACAAGTTGAGCCGAACCGAGTCTTATACAAATTGAGTTCGAACTCGATCGAGTATGAATTTTCATACTCGAATTTAGTTAAATTAAACTTGAATATATGTATTAAATTATAAACTCGATAACGAATTTGGGATCTCGTTAAAGCGCGAGCCGTGAATATCCAAAACTCAAGTTCTCAATCAAGCAAAGAGTTCGAGACGAATGCGAATATTGACTGAGTCAAGTTTTGCGAATTCAGGAGAAGGTCAAAGCGAGACGAGCCGTTTATCATTATAATAGGTGTCAAGTGGAAGTGAATTTTCTGTAACTCACGAACAGTTTTACAGCCATATTGGTATATGGAAACGCGTTTATTCCTCTACAAAAATTATCGGTTTTCGTGTTCATATAATCTAGTTTAAATTATCGATTTAAAGTTTAACAAAAATTTATTTTCTATTTTAATATAACAAATGAAAAATAAAGTATAAATAATCTAGATTTTGTTTTAGTTTAGCCAACTTAAGAATCAAACTTATAACATTGAAGTCCACATAAATGAATAAACATATATATATATCAAAGCTTAACAGACTTTAATGTATCTATACATCATACATGTAATATTTTACAAAATGGAACTTCTAATATAAATGAATAAACAAATAAATATATATAAATTATAAATCAAAGCTTTATCTTGCTCGTAGAAGCATTATTTGCACTCAACAGATTGAACTGTTTTCTCGGACACATTGATGGCCAGTGTGCAATTCATATTGGTGGACTTCTTCTTCTTGAAAATCAGCATCAGCTCCACCTTTCCGTTCATCTTACCTTGACTGCTCAAAGTCAGCACGCCAGAGCTCAGATCACTTCCGAGGTTCAAGCTCGCCGGCAAGGCCGACGAGTTTAGCGACACGGTCACATCAACCTTCTTGGTTGACTTAAAGTTGACCTTGCTCTTAGGGACGGTCACTTGCCCTACCCGAACCCCTCCGTAAGTGAAATCCACGGTGGAGGCATCGTATTTATACGGCCCGAAGTTGGCGTTCTTGATTCTGATCGGAGCAACGAATGTCATATCGAACGACGGCGAAGACTGGGTGTTTGTGGTTAGGGTTTCGATTTCGATACCGTTTCCGACCCGAAATTTTGGAGTTCGCACCTATTAGGAAATAAATATATTAAATTATATACTGATTAAGTTATATTAAGAATAAATATATTTTCAATATATTATCAGGTTACGTTTCTATTTTAGTAATAGTACCTTCATCACCACCACGGAGAAAACTGCAATGACGATACACTGGAACACGATGAATGCAATGATGTATGCGGCTAACTTGATTCGCTTCTGACGTTTCTCGTCTTGGGATTGGAACGATTCGACGTCTTTTCCCGCCATTTTAGTTACTATCGATGATTATGAAGTTTTTGTGTTTAAGGGTGGAGAGGAGAAGCTCAGAGGTGTGCTACAATGGAGGATTTGTTTTCTGGTTTGTTGATTTGAAGAAGTGCAAGCTTCTTTATATAAGGTTTGGTTCTTCTTCTAGGAAGGAGATGAGACTTTCCTTATGAAAAACACTGCGTAGAAAATATTAAACAACAGTCAAACGCGGCATAAAGAACAGAGTTGTTGACTTCTTCTAGATAGTCTTGACTTTGCTTAGAAAGTATAATGTTTTGAAAACCGGACCGGATCTCGAATAAATAAGGTGGCGGTTTTCGGTAAGCCTATTTCAACTAGCTTCAATAAAAAAATAGTTCAATCCAATCTTCATTTCTAAACCTTTAGATTCTGTCATGTTTTTTGTCTTTCGAAACGGTGAACAGTATCAGTTTATTCAGAACAATCCGATTTTCACTTGTTCAGGTTCATTGTTCATTCTTATATTTTTCTATATCTGGATTGCTAATGTGGTCGGTTCACGATCCGATCCGGTTCAATCATTGGTTCGAATTTTCAAAACATGGGTCTTTTGGGTTAAGTACAAATTGATCGTCGTAAAAAATCATATATAACCATGTACCAAACATTACGTAGCGGGGTTAGTTAAGGGTCGAAAATACTAACTCATTCTTTTTTTGCAAAAAAATATATACCAAATTGCTAGATAATATTTGTTCAGTCGGACAAATGGTTAGTTTATTTATTTTTTTACATTTTGTTAACTTAAATTTTACATATATACGAACCGTAGCTTCGTAGGATATTCATCTAATTTAGATATAATTAATTAATTATTAGTTGATATATGGATAAATTGTAAACTGATGTTTAACAATTGCATAATTGTTAGTTATTTAATTCATCAAACACGTGACTCATATGTCTAACTTGGATCGAAATTCTAACTTATATACATGTAAAATTTAAACTAATTAAATATTTAAAAAAATTTCTACTACATTTAACAGTTTGAATTAACAAACGTTTTTTTGCAAATATAAACTACACGTCTGGTGTAGTTCTAGAAGAATAACAGCTCGCAGCTTCATCACGGCAAGTTATTGTTAGACTTAGATTACGCGTGATTTGGCATTTCTGTATATAATTCTATGTAGGATTTAGATGAGACTAATGATAATTTTTAATGAAACAAAATATATTAAAGTGAATTTACAAATTTGAAGATAAGTGTTTGGTCAATTTCATATAAAAATTTCACTTTAGTGTTTGCCTAATAGTGCTAAGTTTTGATATATTATTGTTATTTTACGATGATAAAATGGTCACTTAATAATATAAAGATATTGATAATTTTTTTTTTGCCCAAATATAAAGATATTGATAATTAGTCACCGTGATAACCATTTTTCTAAAGTGATATTTAAGTAACACTCGTAATATGTGCGAGTTCAACCCCTAGTATATATATATAATAATTTTTAATTTAACACTTGATATAGAATTCTCATAAGATTGCTATTACAGAATGAGTTTTAAAATGAAGTGATCATTGGTTTTTAAAAATTTAAATGATGTACCATATTATTCCTCAAGTTCTCAATTCAAAATCAGTGTTATGGCTATCAAACCGTTAAGAAATTTAAATTTTTTTTAAAATATGGGAAGTATTTATTAGTGTTTTTTTTTTTTGCCATGAACTTTGGGAAGTTAATTTTTTTAAAAAAGACAAAAATAGTAAGTCTCTTTTCCAAATCAGTCCTTTCCGCACGTTTAACTCCGAAACCAACGGTTTGGCAAGACCTATCAACGGTTCAGATCGAATAATGAAAACATCTACGGCCAAGATCAACTCTCTCCCTTCACTATTCTATATAACACTGCGAGAAAACAGTAGAAGTGAAATTCCTGTTATAGTTTCCTTTCAGGTGGCTAAAACGCAGCGTTTTCAGGTTTAGGGTTTTGTGGACCGGTGACATTCGGATCGTTGGAGATCATGGCGGAGCACGACGAATCCAAGGCGGAGTCGATGATGGAGAAGATAGCGGAGAAGGTATACGAGTCCAAGTCCGACTCCATCATGGACAAGATAGCAGAGAAGATGCATCGCCACGACTCGTCTTCTGATTCCGACGACGAGAAGTCGTTTTCCTCGGAAACCAAGGAGAAGATCTTCCGTCTCTTCGGAAGGGAGAAACCTGTGCACAAAGTGCTTGGCGGTGGCAAACGTATGTTCTTCTCTGTTTCTAGATCTGTTTCCGTACAATGTGGCATTGTTTTGATTCGAATACATGTCATTTGCTAGATTGTTCATGTGATTCTCGCTACATTTGCCCTAGTTTGAGCTCGATTTGCTCACAGCTTCCGTTTCATGTACAATGTGCGTGTTCTCAGAATCTGCTTCTTAGTCTCATTGGATAATCTGCAATCTTGGTTTATATAGATCGCCTAAGTATTGTTATTGATCCAGTTTGTTTGTTTCTATAAATGTTACTGATCAATATAGAACGTGTGCAATGAAATTTCAATGTTGCTTCTGTAGGACGTAAATTGGAAACTATGGGAGGTTTGTTATTTCCATTTTCCAGTTACTCTGTTAAGATCAATTCAAAATTGTTTCGGAAGTCTCTCTAGAAATTCATGATCTTGTTATATTACGAAATGCTTGATTGGGTAGCTTGATGAAATTCGCAATGCGCTTGGAAAACTGATTTGTAAATCTGATACTGCAAATTTGATCTTACACCCTGATCAAGATAGAGCGTGTTCAATGTTATTTCAAGGTTGCTTCTGTAGGACGTAAATTGGAAACTATGGGAGGTTTGTTATTCCCAGATACTGTGTTAAGATCAATTCAAAATTGTTTCAGGAATCTCTCTAGAAATTCATGATCTTGATTATATTAATAAATGCTTGATTGTGTAGCTTGATGAAATTCGAAATGTGCTTGGAAATCTGATACTGCAAATGTGATCTTACACCCTGAATAGAAATTGTGTCATTCGCCGTTGGTCCTTGTTTAGTGTTGATCTGGTGGAAATATGTAACATTCATCAAAACATTCCTAATTTCCTCCCATGTACAGTCCTCATTTGCTGCACAAGTTTCATACTTTACTTGTGTATGCCTTTCCTTGTCCTTTATCCGACATACCTAATTATTTGCTTATGCAGCTGCTGATGTGTTCCTTTGGAGGGACAAGAAGCTATCTGGTGGTGCTCTTGGTGTAGCTACAGTAATCTGGGCTCTATTTGAGGTTGTTGAGTACCATTTACTTACATTGATCTGCCATGGACTAATTCTAGGACTTGCAATCTTGTTTCTTTGGTCGAATGCTACAGCCTTCATTCACAAGTAAGTTTTGAACATTCCATCTACTCAATTTAATCCCAAGTAATTCAATATTCCAGCTAACATTCTTAAATCACTCATTGTCCTAGGAGCCCACCCCAGTTTCCCGAAGTCACAATCCCCGAGAAACCTATTCTCGAGTTCTTCTCTGTTCTAAGATCCGAGATCAACCGTGCACTGTTTGTAGCGAGAGAGATTGCATCAGGAAAGAACTTGAAACAGTTCCTTGGGGTATGTAGTGAAGATTTCTTTACTTCTCCTTACACAAATGTGGCATTATTGGTTGATTTTGCTCCTTAATTCGATAAGGTAATTGCCGGGTTATGGATCTTATCCGTTGTGGGCAGCTGGTTCAACTTCTTGACTTTGTTGTACATAGGTATTGAATCTCAGCATCATATTAATGTCTTTTTTTTGCTAAAGAATGTCTTTTTTTCATTTTTCATGGTTGGTTTTGATGTTTGTTGATTTTCTGGGCAGTGTTTGTGCTGCTCCACACCGTACCCGTGCTTTACGAGAAACACGAGGACAAGGTCGACCCATTTGCAGAGAAGGCATTCGTCGAATTGAAGAAGCAATATGCGGTTTTTGACGAGAAGGTATTGAGCAAGATTCCGAAGGGTCCATTGAAGGACAAGAAATCGGCTTAAATCTACGAATGGCCAGCCTAGCCAGTAGATTCGTCGTCGGGTAATTTACGTGATGATGCGTTTAGAAGGATTAATTATGAACGTTACAGTTTTCGTGTTTCGGTTTCGTTTCATTTCGGTTTATTAGATGAGGTTTTGATGGTTTGGTTTTTGTATGGGAGGAGCTTAAGTATCGGTTAATCTTCGACATTAGAAGGATTGTAATTCGGATTATGCAATTCTTCATGCTCGACACATAATCAAATTAGAACTTTGTTAGGGAGGATAAAAACATAAAGCCTAAAAGAAAGATAATTGTACTTTTTATACGACTTGTTTGACCGGTATCCACTGTTTTTACCACTTGTTTGTTTGTACACTTTTGGTACCCAACCGTTTGTACTATGTACCCTTTTAGTACCTTCGTTGATTTTCGTCTGATTTCGACGTTAGGTGTCGTGCACGTGAGTTGACTAAAAGTTTTGATTTTGTTCAATTTGGTCATATATTTAACGCTGTCATTTTGCTCAATAGTTTCGTCGAAATCATTGCGGTGTCCATTGCTTCGACGAGTGGCAATAGCCCCCTTTGGCAGAAGGTTTCGCTTGTAGAGTAGGGTTATTGCTAATAAGGTTAAACGTTCAAAACTCACAACTTCCGTGTATTCGATCGAACTGCTGATCAGATCGTTTCATCATTTCCAAGTTGCAACCCTTGTTTGGGGTTCTACACGATATTAGATTTCTTATGCATTTATTATATGTTTCTGTTATCGCGATACATAGAGCTTCTGTTGTTTTTGCGCATAAGTTATTCGCCACGATACGACAATTATGTAACTGAATGTTGGCTTGCCCCTAATTTTCTGTTGTTTATGGGAGATCTTAGGTGAACATTTGTTTACATAATTCTTTGTTAAGATTTTTTTTTTTTTTAACAAAGCACTTAGTGGTTAAACCAAGTTTTGGGCTTAGACGAAGTTGTTTTACCTATTTAGACTTAGATGAAGTTGCTATTAGCAGCCCATAGGAGGCCCATTACTTATTTATTGAATTAGAGCCTGTTGCAATATAATATTTTGGGCTTAGACGAAGTTGTTTTACATATTTGGGCTTAGATGATATTGTTATTAGCTGCCCAATGGAGGCCCATTAGCTATTCATTGAATTCGAGCCTGTTACAATATGATGAGGCCCTTCTTTTTTTTTCTAAATTAAAAAAATAAAATGAAAATAGTAACTATAAATTCATTCTGTTACATAATCTTATTCTTTTATAAACACAATGTATGCGTTGACCCGTTAAACATAAGAATAACATAATGAGTATGAAAATTATGAAAAAGATAAATATATTAAATAAAGGGAGCAAAATGATGTAGCCTATGATTATAGATATCAAGTTGTATAAAAGTAATGTTAAAAATGGGGACAATGAAGTATCGGTTTAGCAAGAATGGGTTGTCATTGCTTGAGGGGAGGATGTTTAGTTATTCATACAATAAAAATTCATAGCTGACACGTAATAATAACGTATTGTTAAATGTTCATCCTAATAAAAGAGTATATTTTTATTTGAGAATATAAATTAAATTTTATTTTATTTTATTTTATTGTGGTTTTTTTTTTAATACAAATGAATCGTTCGCCGATAAATATTTTATTTAATGTGATTTTTTTTAGAATACAAATGACTTACGTGACGCGGGCATATTGGCTGATGGAGCTATCGTAACAGCTCGAGGTTTACTCTCTTATTTTCTCATAACCAGAAATTACTATTAGTATAGATTAATACTTTTCATATCACATACGTGTAGCAGAATGTACGACTATATGTCCATCCCACTATGTAATATTCAGATTTGTGCATGCACTGACTCCGTTAATATATCACAACCTTGAAAGATCGACACGTTAGACACTATTCATTATTTTCCTACCAGCAGTCTAGTATAGTGCACGAATCTTCGTTTCCTCATTACATAATTTTAATTAAGTCGGTTAAAGATTTCAAACTCATAATCTCAAAATCAAACCTTATAAAAATAATTAATTACAATTATTAAATCAAAGTGTTGGTGGTTACTTATTAACTCTATTGGTACCTATTATTATTATTATTATTATTATTATTATTATTATTATTATTATTATTATTATCTCGATTATTGAACGTTTTCATGTTCTCCAAATCTCTCTCTCCTACACGGTTTGATGAATATGAAATAATGAGATGACAACATATCATAATAAATGCTCCGACCAATCATGTTATGTAGGAACATGTGTATCCACATGAAGCTTCGTTTGGTACTCCAAATTTCTGGCCCGATATACGGTGGGTGACACATATATATATAAACGATAATATATATAGTATCCAAATTAAAAAAAAAAAAAATACCGACTCCATAATATTGAATAATTAATGCCATTATATATATATAATTTCGACAATGATAGAATTGTAAGCACTGTAAAATTAGTCAACTATGATGATATATCTGAACCCTACTGTCGCTTTTCGGAATCTTAATCATTTTACACGCTTTTCGGAATCTTAATCATTTTACATAAATACGGTTTTGGTATAACGCTATAATAAATTTGTTAAAAAAAATATTCACGTTTAAAGAAAAAGAAATATTTTCATTTTAATTAGAATGCATATTCATAATTTTTTTAAATAAATGTAATAATATATATATGTCCAGTTTTTATACGTTTATTAAAAGTAATAACTACATATTTATAGAGGAAAAAAATGAAAATTAGAGAGGAAGAAATGACTATGCATAATCATTTCCAATATGGTAATGTTTAGCCATCCAAAACTATAAATTGGTTATTAAAAATACATAAATTGGATAATAAAATAAAATGAAGCAAAAAGATATATATGGCTCATGAATGTGCTACATCTCATACTTTCACTTCATATAATACATGAAAATCAACTTTACATTATGTATCTATCTTGGCTAATTACTCTTTTTTTTTCTTTTTTCTTTTTTGAAGTAACTAAACAAAGAGAGAAAAAATAAATTACATGAATCTCCATAATTTTTCAATTTTTTTCCTTCAATATTTTCAATGTGTGAGAGCATTGAGCAATGAAACCCTAGTATTGATCAAGCTCCTAAACACTCTCCCACTCCCACTTTCAATATCCCCAAAACACCCCTCCAACTCTTCCATCTTTTTCAAAACCACCCTCACTTCATCTTCATTCATCTTCCTCAACTCCTTCAAAACCTTACTAGACATCTGCAACTCTTCAATACCATCATCCCCTTTCTCCGAGCTCATCTTCGCCCACGCGTAACACGACTTACGCGGCACGAATGATTCCGATATCCCGTTAAATAACGCGAGCGATACCGTTACCGTAACCCCAACCGCGTTTAGTATCGCGTTCAGCGCGTCGGCTTCCGGTCTAATTCTCGGCACGGGAGAAATCACGATGCTGACGTGGCGTTTCTCGATCGACTTGACCGTCGATACGAGCTTCTGAATCTCCTTTGCGGTTTTCTTAAGCGATTTCGCGTAAAACCCGAGTTTCGTTTCGTCGCGCTTACGAATCGCGACCAGCGCGGCGGTCTGTTCTTCCTTGATGGATAATACTAGGGTTTGGAAGATTCCGTAGATGTCGACGAAATGGAGGAAATCTTCTAGAAGCTTCTCGACTAACTGCGGGTACCGCGCTAGAGCGGTCTGAACGTGCGGGATCTGGAGGGCGTCGTCTAAGGCGTCGTGGATGGCGCGGAGGCGGGTGAGGCAGTCGACGAGCCACGCGGCGGCGCGTGGGCCGGGTGCGGCGGATTTGGCCTTGAGTTCGGCGATGGAGTCTTTGAGTTGAGAAACGATGGGGTGGGTGCGGGTCGGGAGAGAGACGGTGCGGTTGTGTGAAGATGCGGGAGGCTGACTTCCCGGCGGTTTGGCCGATAATGAGATCGACCGGCGAAAAGTTGCGGCCATTTTTAGGGTTTTGTGCTGTAATTAAAGAGAGAGAAGAAGAAGAAGTTTCGATTGTTATGGAGAAGAGAAAGAGAAGGTGATTATAAAGGGAAAGAGGAGATGCACACGAGTGGGTGAGAGAAGCTAGATCCTCGAATAACTGCATTTTTTTATTTTTATTTTTTATTTTTTTAATTGAGTTTTTTATTTTATTTTTCAACAAAAGGAATATGCTAGTAATGGCGAACGTAAACTCGTCCCGTTACGTAATGTTCGGGCTCTCTTACTTACGATCTGTAGTTTTTTCTGACCGTACTTAGCGAACAGTCAGAGTATGCACTGAGCTCGTCAACGTAGACCCACCAACAGCCTAGTATAGTCAAGAGGAGCCCTCGTTAAACCCGGTTCTACTCTCATACTCATATGCCTGATGCGGTTTGTGGGTCAAGCGGTACCTGTTTTTTTAAATAAGTCACGCATGTGGAAGTAAGCACTTTTGATTACTAAACCACCACTGCTGGTGGTAAATTGAGTTTTTTTCTTAAAAAAATAAAATAAATTCCTGCAAGTGGTCTTATTATGTGTAACCGTTCACTATTTGGAGTGCAATACTTATAGCATGCTTACTTCATTCTAGATTAATTATCACTTCATTCGTACTGGATCAGTCCGTAAGATGTAAAATATTAACTATAAATATTTTTATATTCTCAATATATGTAGTAAAATTTAATTTTTTTTTTTTATAATTAAAATGTGACGTGTTGAACCACTACACCATAATTCGTGATTAAAATAATAGTATTTGAGTTTCTTGTATTAAAGTTGCAACCTTTAGAGTTGGCTTAAGGGTAAACGAACGAGTGAGAGTGCATAAGTGAAGCACATGATATGTACGTTTGATTTTTCGATGCACTCAAAGTGCAAATAGTTTGAGTTGTTTAATTAAATGGGAAAAAAAAAAAATACTAATAAACTCTTACATATTTATAGCGGATCTGGTTTTAATTAATACCATTTTCGAAATATAGAGTTTGATATATATATATATATATATATATAACGGATTTAAACATAACTCACACTAAAAGTTAGCTTGAAAAGTGGGTATTGTGTGATTTGATGATTGATTTGGATAATTCTCATATTTCAAGTCCATATATTTCAAAATAGCGTGATAGACGTAGAATTGCTTATACTTATATATAGTATACGTACATTGCTTGTTATAGTAAAGTGTTTGTGTTATTGTTGAATTATTGCAATTAATGTGGTTATAATGGGACTTGTAAATACATATATAGTTATAATTTGGCAAAAAATAAAATAAAATATATAGTTAGTTATTAATATTGATGGAGCAATGATATATAGTAGTCAGTAGGAGCAGGAGACTTTGGAAGTTGGAGAAAGGTGATTAAAGTTTTCATAAATAGAATTTTGTTTTAATGTGAAGTACGATGCATTTATAAGTATAGTAATAATAATAACACCTTATTAAAGCCGTATATTGTCGCTTTCTTCGTAGTGACTAGTCAAATGACCTTATATAAGTTTTTATTATAACGTATCAAACTTTGAGAAATTATTAATTTTAAAAATCTTCACAATTACATATAAGTTAGTACGAATTTGAAAAGAATTGGTACCGAATCACGTAATATGATGTAGCGGTACATTGGTATCTCTTAATTAGAGGTCTCAAATCGAGCCTTATAAATGAAACATTACTCATGTCAGCAATTTACTATTTATCAGTTTTTCCGGTATCAACATGAGTTAATATTTTATGGACTGACGCTTAAGATAGGGTCGTTGACTGGGTTTAAGTCTGGACTTTTATGGTGATCTTGTTCACTACTTTGTATTTTCTACCTCTTTCAGTGAGAAAATAATAAAGGCTACAAAATTACATGTTCATTTTTCAAACAGTATCTAACCACGTGATTGACTGATCCCACCTTTCTGATTTGGATATGGTTTCGACTGTATCTAGTCAATTTAAACTATTTATCCATCTAGAGAAACTGAGGTTTTCTTTGGCACCCCTAAACGTGCGCTAGTCTTAGGATGTTCCGTGTTCAGGGATGCTTGGTAGCTTGGTTTTTGACATTGGCTACTTCGGAGGCGACTCAACCCAATTTCGACTAACTCACGTGGTTTTTCTTATTTGTTAATTTGATTTTCTGTGATCTTGTCGCATTTGCTGCTCATTATGGTATTACTTGTCGCGCAGAGCCACTGTTAACTAGATTTTCTTGAAAGAGCTTCAATTCTTCTTTATGACTTTGATCATTCTGCTGAATTAACATCGATCTTCCTCTATCCTCACCAAGCTTCTTTCATTTATCTGGGATCGTTATTGTTGTTAAACTGATATTGTCATTTAATATAACTAGTTATTTGTTTGTGCTTATGTGAAAGTTATGAAACATGTGGTCTCCATTTACTTTTATATATATATATATATATATATATATATATGCACGAATTCGAAGCTAGTATAAGCTGATGGGTAGTTGCCTCCTCAACTTTTTGTGATGTATAATTTTTACCCAAAAAATTATAATTATTATCAGTTTGGCTCTTTAAAACATTACATCAACCCCCCCCCCCCCCCCCCCCCCCCCCCCCCGCTTTTTTTTTTTTTTAATTATACTATGCATGTAAAAACAAAAAGTGAAACTAGGCTTTAAATCATGGAGAAGGAAGCTTGTTAATTACAAGGTTTAACCTTGTCTAGATGGATTATTAAAGGAAGATGAGGAGTGGCCAAACTCCATTAATTATTGAAAATTATCATAATTAATCATGTGAACAATAATTAATAATTAATTAATTAAGAGAGTTTTCTTGAAACTTGATCCATTCATGATGTGTAGCCTGTGTTTGGTCTCCATTTCCTGCGGAGAGGAGACAACACAAGTTATCTCCTAGCTGTCTCTCTCTTTCAAGCTTCTGGCCAAATACTTAATTAATTAGGGTTTGTTTGTAATCTCAGTGATATTAATCAGAAAAATCACTGCTCTAGTGGCCAACTGTTATTAAACCATAATTTAGTTATTAATATAATATGTTTATATAAAGTTAAAAACCTATGAGGTTTGACATTTTGGTATCTGATGTTTAAAATGTTGATATGAAATGTCTGAAGTTTCATTTTTGTTTAAATTTGATGCTTGCGTCCAAATTTGCAGATAAAATTGACAAAATTTGGTATGATTGTCACGTGGCCCGCTTAAAAAAAATAAATGCCAAAATTACCCATATATAATTGAGTGGTGGCCGGTTAGAATAAGGGTGGTGGTGGCCGGAGTTATGGTGGCGGTGGTGGCGGTGGTGGCGGAGTATGAATAAACTAGCTATAAATATTCTTACACATAATATTAATAAATATTATAAAAAATGGATTGTAAAAACTTATAATTTGTTTTTCCAAAAATTCTTCAGAAATACATTACACATAAAATTTACGCTAATTGAATTGCTATTAATTATTTTTTGCTTTAAATTTCAAAAGTTATTGCTCTGAATTTACCAATTATATCTAAAATATTGTATACTGCATTAATTTTTTGCTCGAGCTTCTATTTAATTAGTTCCTCCTTAGACATGATTATTGGTGCATTTTGGTAGCATTCACAACATCTTCATGTGTCGGACCAACCGATATAAATGCTATATATATATATATATATAATGGGGACGGTTTAACTTATTGATCAGAAGCTGAAATGGACGGGGTCTACAACATTTATGAAGCGGATGTGACAATATTACGTAACGTGCCGACATGCAACTACCATGCAAGTTTATTATGAGTTATATCAACCTTATAAATTATAATACAAGATACATGCATGTTAGGAACTATTATATATATCCATGCATGTATAATCAAATGTGGCATAAAAAGAACCATTAATATTTTTGGCATATAATTATGAGCACCAGCAGTGGTGGTTAAGTGTTTACGAATGATTAATTTTACGTGGTTTAACGTCTGACCCACATACTG
Organism: Clarkia xantiana subsp. parviflora; assembly: GCA_036873135.1. Lineage (NCBI taxonomy): Eukaryota > Viridiplantae > Streptophyta > Magnoliopsida > Myrtales > Onagraceae > Clarkia > Clarkia xantiana. The sequence continues at coordinate 1,930,714 of JAPTYO010000009.1, forward strand.
CCTTAGATATATAAGCAGACGAGTAAATCTTGACTTAAATGAGCCGGACGACTGCTTGAACTTGACTATACTACGTATACGTTTACGGGGACAGCGCATGTGGCTGGGTGTTCACTAAGTCTGCTTGTCGGGAAAAACCCTAGATTCTAGATTCTGAGTATAAGAGTCCAATCATTACGTAGCAAGATAAACCTAAGCCGATACTAGCTAGTAGCCCATTGCTTTTTTTTTTTTTTGGAAAAATAAAATACTACATTATTATAAGGAACCTAGCTTTTATAATTACACCATACATATATATATATATATATATATATATATATATATATATATATATATATATATACATGCACGTAGAAATTATTATGAGACCACTTACTAGCTAGATGTGGCATCGGGACGATAGAGATTATTATTGATCATTAACCATATGCATTTACATATAATATTAACATAAAAGTGTGGCAGAAAAAGAATTGTGAATATGTTTGGCATATTATACGTACCGACAAACTATTATTATGTGGAACCTTTTATTACACGATAGATATGCACGTAGAAATTATTATATCACATACTAGATGTGGCATTGGGACGATAGAGATTATATTAATTGATCATTAACCATGCATTGCATTCATATATATATATATATATATATATATATATAATAGTCTGAAATTCATGAAATATATATGACTATTACTAGCAGCAGTGATTTATTGATTAAAAACGCTTACTCTTATATAATTTTAATTTGCTCTGAAATTTCAGGTTTTAAACTTATCGGGGAATCATCTCGCGGTGACCTAATTAAATATCAGGACCCGTCTAATACATATTGGGTCGGACATAAGAAGAGGCAAACAGAATTACTCTAAAAAAATTGGCGGTAATTATGAGAAATTTCAGTAGTATAAATATATATTAAAGAAGTCAATTAATGTGTTAATTGTTCATTAAATTTGATCGTTAAAAATTATAAATCATGAGAAAAAGAATTAGTCCGAAAAATATGTAGTGAAGCGGGATAAAATTATAGTTACTACTACTAACTAATTTATTTTCATATATATATATATATATATATATAATAACTATAATTTTGTAGATCTAATAATAATGCAGATTCGATCCATAATGGGTGGTTTCAAAATTGATGAGGAGAGGGAGATGAAAAGTGGTCCTGCAAAAGGTTGGTGGCCCTTTGAAATTGAAGGGATCAATCGATTTTTATTGGCTTTCCTATTTTAATTTAATTTAATTTAATTATCTCAAACAACATAATAATTTTAATTTAATTTAAGGTCTCGCCAAATAGTTAGTTGTCTTACAACCAATTTTATAATCATTGAAGGCAGCGCCAGTTAATATGACACATCTATTGGGTCTTATACTTGGTTGTCCAAGTCTCCAATTAAATAATAGTAGTAATTTATTTTTACCAACGGTTAAATACAATTTTTTTTTTTTTTTTTAACTAACATGGACCTATTAACTAAGCTATAATAATATATATCCAAAAAAAAAAAAGTTACATTCAATAATATTTATATATACAACAGTGTTAAAAACCTATAAAGTAAAAACCGTCTGATATTTACCCTAAGTGAGATTTGGTGTTTGAAATTTAAATCGTTGATATTGACTGTCTGAATTTTCACCGTTGTTAAAATTTGATTTTTCAGTCATTTTTGCTGTTAAATTTGACAGAATGGTGTGAAAAGTCGAAATTGCCCCTGATACTATTATATATTTACTACGACCACCACCAACTCCAGCCGGCCACCGCCCTACTCCGGCCGGCTGCCACCCAACTAAGGGTAATTTTGTAATATTTTTGGGTCATGTGACAAACACATGACCAAGTTCTGTCAATTTTAACAGCACATTTGGACGGAGACATCAAATTTCTACAAAGTTGAAACTTCAGACAGTCAATATAAATAATTTAAACTTCTGGAATCAAAAAAGCTCTCACATAGGAAAAAACTCAGACAATTTATAGGTTATCAAGCTGTTTACGCACTAAAATAAAAATTCTAGAAAAATAGAAAAATAACTAAACATGACTGAAATATAAATAACCTAAGTTAATAAATGTCGGTTCAATCCAGGTAGATCATAGATAGACACAGACAGAGATAGAGATGGAGAGAGATTCTCTAACCGTGTAGAAGACAAGAGATCTGGAACTCAACACCTTCGTCAACGCTTTCCACCGATGCACACACAACCACACTATCCTCATCAGATCTGCAACTTGTTTCAGTTAGCAGACACGACAGATAAGCTCCGAGAAGACTGTCCTCAAGGTGTTCGACGAAATGCCGAGCTCACGTTTTTAGTCAATTATCCATCATCTCTTTCTCACTACCTACCATGGCGTCTGTGTCTACTCAGACCACGTGCACCAACAGGTTAGTAAGCAATAAGCATCTTTCTTTTCTTCTTCAATTTCCATGCCTTCTTACGGAGAAGAGAATATTTGTCTCAGACACGTTTATGCCGTTCCTCAAATTGGTCTCTCCTTCCTTAGCTAATGTCAACTCAGCCTGTTTGTTCATCCATCCAAGAAAATGAATCCAAAAAAAGAACCTTTTTGGATGAAAAATCAAACTTTCAGTTTGTTTTAGATTGATGATGTAAATGTTCAATCTGGAGAAGATGCTGCGTTACCATTATTGATGATTGTAGGATATTTCTGAAGTTATTTCGAAGATTCAGGATATGTCATAATTATCGTGAATCAAATAAAGTTGCTGATCAACATATTAAGGGAGTGGTCAACCTTCAAGATATCTATGCTTTGATTTTCTAGATCTTTCGTACTTAACAAATGTAATAATTTAGAAAATTTAACTTTTACGTGAATTGTAATTCTTCTTATTTACCAAAACTAAAACAAAATGAGAGGAAACAGGAAGGGAGCGTGCATATTAAGTTTAAATTTGACAGTCAGTTTCGTCAGGAATAACTTCTCTAAACTAATCATACCGAGATATCGAAAAGCAACCAATATGAAACTGAGACTATTCATATTAATATTTTGATCGCATACACCAAATCGCAATATGAATAAAACTTAAAGACCGTAAATAGATTATTAACCCTAAATTTTATTATCTACTGTTTTTTTTAATAAAACAATTTCATAAACAGTTTAAACGATTATGGACCGGGTTTTTTTACCCATAAAAATAAAAAATCAATCAACTTTATCTATGAAAAATTTTATCTATGAAAGAACTGAACTATCTTATGAACCGGCTCTGTTATGCGGAGTCGGTTTTTTCCGTCCCTAATTGACGGTGTACAAATATATTAACAATTTAACTACAGAAATTCTAAAATTATCTTAAAATGTACTAATTTTAAAATTAGTGATCATGTGAAATATATTTCTGTATATTAATTACGGCACTCTTTAGTTCTCCATTAGAATTCATCTTACATAATAATCCGATACATAGTCCGACACATCAAACACAATACATTAAATAGGCAAATAATAATACATTAAATTAGAAGAGAAAACTAAAATCGTTTTCCCTAAACAATTACAAATGCAAAATTTCCTAATATACCCCCCAAAAAATGAAACTACATCCACGTATTAAAGAGAAATTGAGGGCAATGACTGTCTAATAGACTTGCTCTTCGATATTCTGGAACAGAACATGAACATCAGCAACGCAAAGGAAAGCAAGAACAGCCTGAAGTATGTTCTTATCTCCTGCATTCCTAAATCGACCACCTCCGTTTTTTTCCCGTACCGACTGCTTCGATCCATCAAGTACCCGTCCAGGTAGTCCTCTATCGATTCCAGTTTCTTCGGGTTTGGAATAGACAATCCCGAGCTGATTTCTTTCAGGTATTTTGGACCGAGCTCGAATATCGTGAAAAATGCAGCTGACCAATCACCGAGCACTCTCTGGAATCACAGTAAGGTAACAAGAACTAATTTTTACGTTAACCCAAAAAAAAAAAACTAATTTTTACGATCTAAGAAGAAACCGACTTAGTTTTGAAGATGTTCGTACGTTGAATGTGGTGAGGTCGGCCGGGTTGAACATTTTGAAGCAGTCTCTTCCTGTTGCTTCGCCATCACCATATATCTGGAAATTTTGGAAATTTTGAAAGTTTACGGTTGATGATGAAACAGAATCGAGATATGATGTGAGGGAATGGATTGTTATACCTCGAAAGTGAAAGCCATTGGAACTCGGGCGATGCTATACATGTAATCAGTTGTTGTTCCGTGTGCAAGGTACCTGAAAAAATGGTACTAATGTCTTTAGATAGTAATGGTTATATATAAAAGGGTTAAGTACCAAATCACACTTTAAGGTTTGCAACATGTTGCTTTTAGGTGTCCCGGGTTTAACTTGTTGCTAATAGGTGTTCAGGTTTTATTTTCATTGTTTTTTGGTTTTCCGTCCGTTATTACTATTAAATTTGACTGATTTAGGCAATGGTTTTCTTCAATTTATGCATATTTATGCCAATTAAGTTGAATGGAATCCAAATTTTGCATAAGTTCTTCAATTTCACTGTATGTATAGAATGGTTACATATATATATAATGAAATGACATACCCGACTGAGCCTCCCCCAGACCCAATCATGCAGCGGTTATGGCAATGAAGACGGTTAAGATTTTCGAGCAATAACCTCATCTGAACAGAAGGTAAACCATATGGGGTAGTGTTTTTATGGTCATATGGCATAAAAAGTGCCTGAGGATCAAATAAATATGAACTGATTTATTACATGATATCATGATCATAGATATAAAACATGAGAAGAACGCTGCAGCAACCTTTTCAAATAAGAGGCGATTCGGTTTGCTGTTTAAGAGAAGGATGAAGGTAAGGACCTTATTCGACTTACTTCCATTCCCGAGTGAACATTGATCCATATATGAGGATCGAATGATGATGCAAGTTTTCGCATTATCTGACTTTCTGGTTCGCTAAAGGGAGACAACCCCGGGTTTTCTTCGTATGGATCATAGTCCTATAAACAGAAGGATAGAAATGCATTAGATTACTGTGTTTATCAGTTGGGAAGCTAATAACTGAAGGGCAGCAGCATTATCATGCATCAAGGATATGGTTTCTCAATTCTCATGGTAATTGCAGATAATATAGAAAGGGAGAAACCTTTTCTTTTTTGCCCCAATCTACACTCCAGTTGCGGTTGAGATCGACTCCCCTTCCTGTCAACAGAAAGATAGAACTCCCAAATATAAGTTCTTTCCCAAAAAACAATTTATTTAAAGGATTAAGAACCTTAGAAAAAGTCCCTACTATAAGCCATGTTAATATTTGTCCCAGATTTAAAATATTGTTATTCGGTGTCCCAACTATCAGATTTGTTGTTTTCCACTTTTTTCGACTGTTTTTGGAGTTAAAGTTGGGTTTTTAAGCAACAAAAACACGTTTTCCATTTTCCGAAGTATCATATTTGTTGCTCATGGTTTATGCTTAAAAATATATGTTTTTGTTTCATCAATTTTTAAGAGGAAAAAGTGGAAATCGACCAATCTGATAATTGACACACTGAATAACAACATTTGAAATACGTGACAGCGATTAGCAAAATGGCCTAAGTTGAGACTGTTTTTAGTTTCTTAACCCTTTTTTTAAACTATTGTAAGGGCTTAATTGCTCAAGAGTAAAGACCATTTCTCCTTTCACAAAGATCTCCCTGTTCAACAAGTTTGCGACCATTCAGATTCTCCATAGGTACCACCTATTATGCAGATAGATGCAAGAAGTTCATATCATGAAGTACAAGCAGCAGCATAAACATATCATGGAAACAACAATTTCATATCAGATATTCATGGAAATTTACCTTAATCACAAGCTTGTCGAGGAAACTATTCAACAAAACTGCATTTCTATCCGGCAACAACTGTTCATCACTTAAAATGGACAGAATCCTCAAAGCTAGCTCAGTTGTAATGAGCTCTCTCCCATGCTGTCCAAAACTCTGGAAGACAAGGAATCATCTGTCAAAAACACCAACAGTTATGGACCAGCAAATGATCTATTCTAAGCCAAAACTCATTCAATTTTTTTTTCTAAACTCCCATGAATTTTTCAAGAACTCAAAACAAGAAATACTTACAAGAAGGATTCTGAAGTTTGAATCATCATCGGTTCGTCCCCCACCACGGTGATAAGTAATCACATTGACCTCTGCATTGTAGCCTCTATTTCCACCCTTCATTGTAGTTATCTGCCATTCCTAACAAATTAAGCATTTAACAACCCACCAACTGAACAGTAGAATGACAAAGATGAACAGACAACTTACAGTAAATTTATCTGGATGGCGCCAAACTAAGGATTTTACCTCTTTTATCAAATGAAAGCTGCAGAACAAACCAATTTTACATAATTAGAGTGGATAGCAGTGAAAAGTTGGCTTACAATCATAGCCATTCTAACCAATTAATATCAGTTATCTTTCCAAAAGTAGTAATTTAGGCCAAAATCATAGAGAGCCAGCCATTTGAAGCTGCCCTGTATTCTAACGAGAGCTGAAAAATTAACAACAGATATTCACCAGAGCCGTGATCCATTGGAGTCTGATGAACTGCCTAAATCAAGCAGAGGAATAGATTTCCAAGCAATTACCAAACCTCATAGCGAAAAAAGCAGCAACTAATTAATCCGATCTAGTCAACTGCGCAAAAATCTATACCGCCAACGAGCGTTACCTGGAATGGTAGAGATCGAAATTGATGGGCGTAGATGAACCTTGCCGCGATCCGTCTGCTCTTCCGTCGCCGGCGAAGAAACCGACCAGAATTACAGCGTGAACTATGAGAAGCGGCAGAATTAGGAGCCGACGAGGACGGCAACGATCCATGATGGAAAAGCGATTGGGATGAAGGAAATGGAATGTCGATGGGTCGCTCTCATCTCATCGTACCGATTCAGATGCAGAAGCCACCAGAGAAAAGATTCCGTCGACAAAGATTAGATTTTATTTGTGACGGAGAGAGAGAGAGACAACAGTAGATACTATCATCATTAATTAATGGTGTGCGTTAGCGTTGACCTCTGTAAATTCCAGTGTATTCGTCCATAGACACTATTTTCTATACCTGTCATTTTCCGACCCGACCCGAATCGATCTAGGATCGGGTCGGATTCGGATCCTAACTTTCAGTATTCTTATCATTTTCGGGTTCACCTGAATCTGAACCGAGAATATACTGATCGGGTTCGGTTTCTGATATTGGACCTGAACTCGACCCATATGACTCAATATAATTAAATTCTAGATATTAATATAAATATATAATAATAAAATATTAAAAGTAAAAGTAATAAAAGTAAAATCAAACAAATAACAGAATAGAAATATTAACGTAATCAATTTATGTCTTATCTCAATTAGTCTTCTTCTCATTAATTTCAAAGGCTCAATCGGCTTTTAAATATAGTTACAACTCAGCTCATCAAATCACTGACCTCAAGCACGAGCACGACTCACAGTAAGCGGAGACATCAAAAAGAAAATCTCAGTCGCGTTCGACTCTTAGTCACTCGGAAAGAATCATCGATTATGATATATGAATCGCATATTCTAATTTCTGGCGTCTGAACTGATGACTCGAAATTGACGATTGGATTCTCCACGCGATGATAGAATTATTGACAGAAATGTGGAGATGAAGTTCTTTTAGGGTGGAGCAACAAATAACGAGCTAGAAGAAAGAGAAACGTTTGTGAAGAATAAGGGATCTGGTTCGTGAATGATAAGTGTTCGATGGAGATGAAACGTGCCAAAATCAACTAAGACGGTCTCGAAAGACAGATGGTATTGTTGGCGTGGTAAAGTTCCATACTGCTAAAGAATGAGATATTTCAAGAGAAGTAGTATGACTGCCGCAACGAGGGCATTGCATTGGTTGAGAAATTTCATTCTACCCAATCATGACATAAACTGAGCGTCCTCCCCCAATGGGGTATCGTTTTTTAGCTCAAAAATGATTTTCTTTATGTTTTAGAATTATCGGTTAAGTTGTAATACGTCTTTCAAGACCTTACTGTTTGTGAGCAGATGACTTTTCCATGATGGTCAAAACATGTCAAAAACTAGTCAAACCTCTTTAAAGAATAATACTCTATAAGTACGACTCGTTCTAAATGTAGGAAAAGCATATGTTGTATATATGCACAATATGAGTGTGGCGAAAACGATCTTGAGCGGAAAGACCATTGATCCAACCTATAATGAATGAATGTCATGTCGACTGATTCTGTTAGAAACGTTAAAACTCAAGACCCGTGGAACTATACTATTACTATAGAATAAAGTATTTAGTCGTTAGTTACGATTTGGCTTTAAATTAATTTGATTAGTCTTTAGCAAAAATTAATGTCAATGTACGTTATTCATGACTGAAAAGGACTATATCAACCGTTAAATCTGAAGAGGTCGGTTTCGGACCGTCAGATTTGATTTACTGACCGTTGGAGAAAGAGCAGCTGAAGCAATCCCATATAAAAGCCAAATCGAAAAAACAAAAGCGCCCAACCTCATTTTCAAATCGTCATCTCCACGCTCCTCAAAAACCCTAAATCTCTCTATGTCGAAGATGATGGCTCGGAAACCACCGCTGCCCAAGTCTCCGATCAGGCTCCGATCACGCCGTGTTCTGCAGTCAGCAAACTCCGCCGCACTTCAGTCCGTGATGACTCCTCCAGGTAATAGTTTTTTTCAGATTCAGTCCAGGAACTCGAATTGTGTTAGATTTAGATTGCTTGATTCTACGATCTGTTTAGTCTCCGTAGGATCTATACGATCTTACTTTCTCTGCTCTATGAATCAATTGATTTCGTTAAAAAAAATCGCTTAGTGTTCTTCCGCCCGATTCTGTTCTTATTTCTGTGTAGCGATGAATTCCAGTTCCAGATTACGAATTTATGGCCTGGTTTCCTCGAATTAATACTACTGACTGTATAATCGAGATAGTGTACTGATATATTTATGCAAGTTGAGCAGATTCCACTGACTGTTTAGCGATAAATCATGAAAAATTGAAAATGAATTCCAGATTACGAATTTATGGCCGGTTTTCCTCGAATCGATACTACTGACTATATAATCGAGATAGTAGACTGACTGATTTACGCAAATTGAGCAGGTTCTTTGACAAAATCTGCAAATGTGAGCCGATTGTGGTCAGGTTCTGGATCGGAGCTCCGGCCACATTACCTCCACTCCATGTCTTCCGAGTACCATGCCCTGACGAAAATGGTCCATAACGAAATCACAAACCCTAGTTCCATCCCCTCGGCGATGGATCTGAGCTGTGCCACAGAAGTATTCGAGAGAGGTAGGTTTTACGATCAGTACTCAGCTCGGAGAAACGAGCGGCTGAGGAGGAAGCGAAGCTGTAGTGGTGAGGAGACTCCATTGGAGATTACAAAGAAGTCTAATGCTTATGATCTCGGAGTTACTGCCGGACCGACTACTAAGAGGAGGGCTGCTGATTCGAAGAAGATTGAGAGTTTGAGGAAATCGGTGAGCAATGAGCCGGCCACTACAACTAGGTATTTACTGAGGAGCAGTATTAAGGGAAAGGAGAATGGTAAATCAACACAGATTGGTGTTTCTTCAAGTGCTGTGAAGACTCGGGTTTTTGGGAGTGAGCGTAAGATCACGACTCGACGATCGAGGAACGTTTGAAGTGATGAGATTGCGAGTCGAATTGGTTTCTGGGTTTGATTGATGTGTTGTTCTTGGCTGCATTGATAGTGTTTATTGAGCAAATGTGAATGTTTGCTGCAACTGATGGAATTTAGATTTGTATGTTGCAAAAAGATGAGTTAACGTTAAGATATTGAGTTTGGAAAGTTATGGAAGGAACAGATGTAATGAAAGTGGCTTTAGTGCTAATGGTAATTATGAAGTGTAGAACAACCCTAAAAAGATCTTTTGATTGGTTTTACTTATTACCAAAAAGATCTTTTATTAGTAAAAATCTTATATTAAAATGAATATGGATTCATTATGATTACAATTTAAATATGAACTGCAATTTGTCAAAATTTATAATTTACATTCTAATTTACAAAATTTGCGTTGTAATAATGAGAGCTTTATAAAATTTATTAGAAGAATTATTAAACAACCAGGGCAATATATTTTATAATATCGTACACAAAAATGCAACAATTCTGCTAATTATTCTCATAAATTATTAAAATTGCATAGAACTGCCATGCAGCGAAACATAAACTTCATTGTTGTCATTTTAATCTATAATATTAATAATAATAATTAAACAAAGTTGAAAACTTGATAAATCTGTATAGTTCACTTTCACGTTGTAATGAGAAGATACGCAAGGCCTTTCAGATACTCCACTATTTCAGAACCACCAAGCTTTGAACTTCCAAATACTCTATCAACAAACGTTATTGGAACCTACACATCAATTTGTATGCATCATAAGTTTCACTAAACTGAAAAATTTGTATCTTTCGAAATTTAACGCGTTATCTTACGACCCAAGTAACTCAATTATATATATATAAAGTACCTCTTCGATACGATAACCCTTTCTTGAAGCACGAACAATCATCTCCATCTGAAAAACATAGCCTTTACTAACACACGAGCTAATCAAATCCTCGAGTGCAGATTTCCGATACAACCTACAATTACGTCAAAAGAATAGCCATCTCTGAAATTCACGATACCAACAACGAGGCAGAAGCGAAACAAGAACCAAGAAATAAAAAGTTTACTAACCGGAAAGATCCGGTCAAATCAGACACACCGGGCCATAGAAGTGTTTGAGCAAGAACATTGGCTCCTCTACTCGTCAATTTGCGCATAAGGTTCCATCCATGGACACCTCCGCCTTTAACATAACGGGTTCCGGTAACTATGCTTGCACCTGTCTCTTTCTGTTTCCTAACATGAGCAGCAGATAAAAATGCTCAAAAGGGTTTTCGAAGAAGGATAAAGTTTGGAAATTTGACATAGTGAAAGGTTCTCACTTGATGAAGCTTGGCAAATACTTCGGCTGCAAAGAGGATCGCATTTTGATTCAGTAACCGGTGATAGACCGTAAAAGATGACAACGAGCGAGAGAATGTGCACAATATTACTCATACATTTCATCATCTCAAAGCATTAGTTTACAGAAATTGACACTAGTGGTGGATTATGAGTTTATAGCACGTATTATATGAACAGACTTACATGATGCGACAAATCAGCATCCATGATCACTACGAAATTGCCAGATGCGTGCTTCAGACCATGTGCATAGGCAGTACCTGGAATGTAGACCCGGATCAAGATTGAGTCGTGTTTAGAAAAGCAAACACCGACAGAGAATAAAAGTAGTATACCTAATCCGAGCTTCTTTGGTCTTGCCCTCAGTAGCTAAAATCAAGGAACACGTGTAGAGCAGCGAAGTGAGAATGATTCATTACATTAATCCTGGAATTTTTAATACTGTTTTTGAGCACTTACAACACGATCTTCGCCATAGACTTGCTGCAATTGTTTTACAATATCTTGTGTACCATCAGGACTCCCATCATCCACAATAATGATCTCAAAATCAACATCCCTGACAAAAGAAGGGGAAAACCAACTAAACTGTCACTGTGTTCGATCTAAAGTAGACTGTATCAACATTCATCAAATCTCAGACTTGCCAAGTTAGACATGATTTTACACAAGCAAATGAAAAATGAGTTCAATGATCAATTTGAACACCAACCAATTTTCTCACTATTCAGATGAAATTGGCGGAAAATCAATAGCTCAATTGAGAGGAAACAGCTCAGATTCGATAGATTCACCAAATTTGACCTAGAATCACCACGAAGACCAGAAAACAAGATACAACTTCCAGTAGCTAGATCGAACAACAAAAACATGATTCAGCACATGCGATGAATCCAATAAAGCTCAATTCAACCAGAAAAATAGCATAAATAGGACGATAATAAATCCGATAGAAACAGCTCAGAGTCGATACATTCGCCAAATTTGATCTAGAATCACCACGAAGACCAGTAAACAAGACAGAACTTCCAGTAGCTAGATCGACATACAAAAACATAATTCTGCACATGCGATGCAACAGAGCTCAATTCAACCATAAAAAATAAAAATAGCATAAAGAGGACGATAATGAATCGGATAGATGGATACCGGAGATGCTTGAAGACGAGGAAAACGATGAGGGCGATGTTGAGGCGCTCGTTGTAGGTGGGAATAATTAAGCTGTACTTGTCGCCTCCTTTGCTCGGCGGAACCTCCTCCATCGCTGTAGGTGAAACTAACAAAGCTCTGGCCTCTCCGCCGTTCAACCGATGGTGACTTCAGTTTCCGACTTTAGATCAAAACAGCGTCGCCGTTTTATTTTTCCTTTTTTTAGTTTACAATTACAAAAAAACCCCTGAACTATATAGTTTGTTCCACATTTGTAAAAATATTCACTCGCAACAGTCAGCTCGTAAATAGTAAAGTGCTGAGAGTTTAATCTTGAGACATTTATTTAAATGATGAAACGTTAAACCGTAACATCATATTATATGATTTACATCCTAATAGCGATCGTAATCATACATTAAACCACGCAGTCACACAACTTTAAACAGTGTCATGCAAGCGGGGATGTAACTATAATTTGATAAAAGTTGAGTCTAGGTCAGGCGAACATAATATGGCGGACTTAGCTCTGTACCCGACTCAGACTAATCAATCGAGACAAGGTTTCGATTGTAACAAATTTATGGACTAAATTATAAAAACAAATGTTTGGTATGTATTGGATAAATTAAACTTAATAAAATAAGACAAATGTATATACTTGTCTATCTAAGTGTCATTAGTGATCATATACTAGGCACAACACACTATCACTTTCCATCCAAAACGGATGGGTAAAATTACGGTGCAACAGTTTGGACTTCTCAAATATTTAAAAGTCACAGAAATTATTTTAATTATCAATTTGTAATTATGTTTAATTTTAAACCCTTTAAAATGTGATCGAGTTTATTTAAACTACAGTTCAAAGTTGATAGATTATGAGAGAAAAACAGGTTTTAGGAGAGAAAAAATATTTTCTACAAATACCATGATGTATCTAACTTAACGAATAAAAATAAAATTTAAATAAACTCGACTTTAATTTAGTTAAACTATTTTCTTCATAATAAAAGTAAAAATAATCTCTTTCCAAACATAATTATTTACTTTATTTATTTATTTGGTCACATAATCCAATCCATTGAAATCCAATAGAGAAGACAATACACTTCCTTAGAGAGGGCTCACCTGTTACAACAGTCATCCACACAACCTTCAGTCCCCAAATATACACACTAACATTCAACAGTGTACCTTCAACTTTTATTGATCCCAATTCCTTGTCATGCAAGCAAAGAGATCCTCATTCATCTGAAGCATCATCATCGAAATCATCTTCATCTTCCATATCCCTCGGCTTGATCACAAGTTCGGTTTCTTCACCTCTAGCAGCAGAATCTTCCATATCCTCCAAATGCTCTACCTCTGCAAGTACATCATCAACCAACCGAACAGAATCATTCGATCTATTCACATAACCCGTTGGTGCTACATCTTCTACATCGAATATAGAGTTCTTAGAAACCTCGTCTTCTGATGCGGTTTTTCCAACATCCAATGCATTGCCATTTCTCTCATCAACTCTGTAATAGACCTGCAAGTTCAAAAATTTCAAAATTTGAAATTTATCAAAAATTTCAAAATTTGAAATTTATCGGCTATTGGGTTATAGAATCAGTTGATTACCAGACAAGTTCGTGGAGGTGAGAGGACTTTGAAAGAGTTGGGTCGGTTGTTGAAGTTCGTCTCGGGGACTCCAGGGATGCCTTCAGGAGTTGTGAAATGGTCCGCATCGTGTCCCACCTATCAATTCTCAAAAGGCTTTAGTTTTCCGCAAATTTTAGTCGATGAAGTGCAAATTTCTCAAAAGTTCGGCTAGCAATTTGCAAAAACATTCTGTAACCATTTAACATCAGATAAAACAGAGCTAGCATATAGCATCTACGAGTAAGTTCAGCTACCAAATTGTCTAAGCCCTTAAAGTTCAGCTAGCAAGTTGTTAATTAACAATGTCTTTTTTGTTAAACATGTAAGATTCTTACTCTTCCAGCTCCACCGAAATCCCAAGCATCGCTGTCAAGTGCAACTCGGTATTTTCCGGGCAAATCACAGCCTACTTTGTACCTACAGAATCAGATTGCCTCATTTTTCTCAGGTAAAAAAAAAAACAAATATTGAATCAGAATTCTGATGCTTTATGCAACAAGATCGTACCCGTCATATGTATTTTTGGGGTGGAAATTGAAGACAAAAACTAAATCGCCACGCTCAAACACGATAACCTGTGAGATAGAACAGATAAGGCACATTGCTACATTGTGTTCTTCAAATCTAGAACACTGTTGCTTCGTACTACAACAAAACTAAATGTCCAACAATAACCAATTATTACCTTGTCTTCCTCATTTGTGCTGCTGACAATCTGCTTCGTCGATGAGAGAAATTTGAATTTTTCATCAAGCGAATGCATCGCTCTGTCAAACTCATTCATGAACTGCAAACAATATGAAAGAAACTCAACGCCGCATCACACCACCCAACCCAAGAATAGCTAAAATAGGTGTAAAAGAGTATTGAAAAGTTATACTAACTCAAGTGAGTGAACGAAAATCGAACCTTATATCTCAAGTAATCGGTGTCCACCAAGTTCCACTGTCGTCTGCACTTATCATAACTCCATCCATTACCTTCTCTTGGGAAATCAATCCATTCGGGATGGCCAAACTGGGACGAGCATTGTGCAGAACCACTCTTTCAGTGATAGAGCTTTAAGAAATTCTATTAAGGCCTTTTTTTTTTCATTTTACGCAAATAGATATGTCTTTAATGAACAACTCCTACTCGAAAGGCAGATTTATTTATTCATTTGTGTGGTTTGCATTGTGAGGTCTGCCTAACTTATAAAGTTTCATAAATCAAAACTCATAATAATAATTGATAAAATGTAGAGTAATCATGAACCGTCAAGAGAGCTTACCTCGTTCCCCATGAAATTGAGGTAGCCTTCTCCTCCTAATGCCAGAGTAATAAAATGTATCATCTGCAGAGAACAATGTATGTCCATCAACAAGATCTCAAACTTGAACTTCCGTGATCTTAAACTAACAACACCAATGAAATAAATATTGATGATATGCCATGAAACCTTCATTATAAGCACCAAAAAAACGACATCGATGTTGGCGCATTCTATTCTATAAACAAACCTTATGAAGAGCTATTCCCCGATCAACTACAGGAGTTATGCCGGTTAGGCAAGACATGCCAGAATACATTTCTTTGTCCATTAAGAGAAATGCTATTGTCTTGTCACCAACAATGGCCTGCCAAAGGCAAGAGATGAGAAAAAAATCCAATATAATAAATAAATTCATGTTAGTGAAAGTTACCTGATCATGACTCTCAGCATAGGCAATGCACTTCTCAGTATATCTCCTATTTGTCAAACTCCAAGAAATTTCTTGCATAGACCACTCTTCATCCTTTTTATTTTTCACATAATCAATCCACCTATCAGGAATCGCCATAGCTAACCGATAATCAAACCCAATCCCTCCCTCAGAAACAAGCCTCCCAAGTCCAGGCATCCCCGACACATCTTCAGCAATCACAGTTGCATCTGGTAAAACTTGATGAATCAAGTTATTCGCCAGCATAAGATAAACAACTGCATCAACATCGGTTGCCTCACTGAAATACTCATTATAATCTCCTGTAAAGCTCATGTTGATTCCATGGTGATGGTACAACATTGAAGTAACACCATCAAATCTGAACCCATCAAATCTATACTCATCAAGCCACCATCTCAAGTTTGATAGCAGAAATCGAAGAACTTCCCAGTTTCCATAGTTGAATAGTCTACTATCCCACAACTGATGGTAGCCTCTGTCTCCACTGTGAAAGTATGATTCTTGTGAGCTTTGACCAACATCAAAGCCATTGAGTCCATCCGTTACATTGTTACTTGTATGGCTATGGACAACATCCATTAGTACCCGTAGACCTAAACCATGGGCTTTGTCGATTAAGTATTTGAGGTCTTCTGGTGTTCCAGATCTACTACTAACTGCAAAGAAGTTTGTAATATGGTACCCAAATGATGCATAGTAAGAATGTTCCATTACTGCCATTAATTGGACCGTGTTGTAGTTATTTGCCCGAATACGTGGCAGAACATTATCGGCAAATTCTCTGTATGAACTGACACGTGGCTCTGTGCTGCTCATGCCAACATGAGCTTCATATATGCGTGGAGCCGCTGGTTTGGGAGGGTTGAGGTTTTTGAACTCGTATCTGCAGTTAAAACGAAACAGCAATGAATAAAATTAATGCAGTGCTATAAAGTGAGAAAATTATTGAGAAAGTAGGATCTCACACAATTTTAGGAAACAATTATTGTCTCATCTGATTACTATCACTGGATTTCACACTCGATATAATTTTCCTTTAGATAAATGATTGTTTCATAAAAACATCTCCGGAAACTAATAAGAACATTCTCTACTGGATGCACACAATTCATGATAATTTTACCAAAAAAAATGTAAAAAACAAGTTCAAGGGGTTTGTAACCAAATATAGGGTACTGCTTATGTTAAGTTCTATTACCTTTCTGAGGCTGGTGGATCCCAGTAAATACCATCATAAGGTGCTGCAAATCTCGAGGGGTCAACGGTGGCATATTTAATCCAAGCAGGGATTCGATCAACCCAGACCCCTTCACCATGCTTGAACCGGAACTTAATTCTTGAATTGTGAGGGATGGCTGGACTTCCATTATGATCAGGAATCTTAATACTCCATACACCGAATTCATTCTTTTCCATACTGTGCTTAGAACCATCCCATCCATTAAAATCTCCAATTATTTGAGCTTCCCTGTGTTGCAAGAAGAGTGACTTCAACTAAGGGTAAAAGCCAACTGATGGATCGATCAATCCAGTAGTAAAAATGCAGAACTTTCATATGAATATCTTACTGAGCAGCAGGAGCCCACTCACGGTACACAATGCCGCCTTCTTCTCGGTTAAACCCAAATTTTAAATACCCTATAGGAAATTAAAATTGGAGAAATATAAATTGTATCAGTCATCGAGTAACTACATCCATCAAAGAACGTAATATCAATGAACTACCTTTTGCAAACTCCTCAAGGCCGCCTTCATGCTTTTCAATGAGCTTCTTCTGATCCAGATATCTACCCATTCTATATTTAAAGTGATCCTTATATTGTGATAGATCAGGATCAACGCTCAATATACCCAGATTTTCAACACCGTCCTCAATCTTTGTGGCTCGATCATCACGTGTCATGACTGCTGAAATTGGGGAATGTCGCATCACCTGATCGACAACAACAGTTCCTATTCACAATCCATTCCAAATTAACTATAACTACTATCTTCATAATTTTGCTATATAGATTCACCTTAAACAAAACACAACACTTACCATTCCTTTCATTTCAATTCTAGAAGAAAAGAACTTGCATTTTCCTTGTAACTTCTTACATCGACAGGTTACCGAACTTATCTGTGTTGTGGCCGAGTTACTTCTTGGTGCCTGTCCAATCCAAAGATTAAAACAATCTCTTCAGACCTATCGAAGATCGATCTCAACTCAATGAACATATGGAATCAAATAAAGCATTCAAACAAAACTCTAGCAACTCATAATTTTACTTAAAATGACATGATTCTTCAAGCAAAGCATCCAAGATTCATCCAAAATCCGTACAATACACAAATATCGGAAACAGTAACAGAAAAGAGTTCGCGCTCAATAGCAAATGAGAAATCAATTACGCAGCATTGATCAAATCAAAATCATCATCCGTTTGCAATCGCAGAGAGAGAGAGAGAGAGAGAGATCACCGAGCGGTTGCATTGAGTCTTCGATTTAGAGCCAATAGCAGGGATTGAACTCAATCCAGAGCAACTCTGCATACTTCTCTTCTTCTTCTTCACTCTTCGTCGTCTTCTTCAGGTGTGTTCCGTGATTCATCAATTTCGGTCCGTACTATTTCATCTGTCACCAACAGTGGAAGCTTCCACTTCCCGGTGGCGAAGGATTCGTGGCCGTTGAAAAGGAGCTTTTATTGGGTGACTCGGCGCCACCAGCTGAAGTCGGTAACATGATCCATGCACCGGGTGTATCATAAACCCAAGATACCCATAATTTCTACGTCAAGGAAAAACATTGTATACCGGGTGCACTCAAATTTGGCAGAATAATTACTGCTTTCTTTTCTTGGACACTTCGGCAGTGACGTGTTTGGACGATTCTGTTTTGTTTTCTTTAGACTAAAGAAAAGAAAGAAGCAACGGTGTAAATCGCAGAAGACCATATACAAAGCAAAGCATATACTGCCACGTCATCTTAAATCGTGTCATGTTAAATTATTGAACATGAATGGTAAGCTTATTATGAATATGAACACAATATGAACACGATATTAAAAAAAAAAAATATTCGTGTTGTACTATTATAATCTAAGTATTTAGTTGTGCATATTTAGTACGAAATTTTTAAGCAAACTATAAATTTATATGTCAGTATTCTAAAAATTACTGTTTTAAAAGCGGTACTCAATAAGTAGACTTATTAGCACAACTTTATTATACTATCGTGCATTTTCTGTTGTAATATACAAACAGAACATGGCACGAGAATTATATAATGTTAATGGTGTTATCGTGTTAAGGACTGTTTGGCTTGCAGTAATCAACGGTCTGCAGAACAGTCTGCATTGTTCTTGTTTGTAAAGAAAATACAGTTGCATATACAGTTTTACTACACTAAATTGATGTTCTGCAGAATTTGAACAAACAAGAACAAGAACACTTCTTTTCATTTACTGTCACAAGTAAGATCACAGCAACGAATTAAAACGAACGATGCCTCATACTATACGGTAAATTCACAATGTCACAGAATCAGTTCGACTTTCAAGTGACAACACAAATCAAATGTTGTAAAATAATGAACATAGTAGAATCCGAACGAAATAGCCCCCAGGGGCAACTTATGTTGCTCAAATGTCACCCAACCCTGTAAAAAACCCGATCTTTTCTTCGTCGGAAAACCGTCTATAAGAACTTAGCAGGTGCAGTTCTTGCTGCATAGCCGAATTTCGATGTGCTGTATTTCCTGTGAACCCCAGTAAGCTTTCCAGTCCCAGATTGTTTCTGTAATGCAACCATCATCTTTGAACATTCTCTGCAAAAAAAGGTCAGATTTTTACAAAAAGGTCAGATTTTTACATTAATTCAAGAAACTGAGAACATTGTTTTATCTTCGATCTGAACAAGATTTCTGCAATAATACTTACATGAGTTGTTCCTCGGAGTAGCTAGTGTGCCATTCGCAGGTCGGGTTCCAGAGCCTAATCCCATTTACTGTGCACTGAGCTGTGTACACAGCAGCAGCTGCTAACAGAGATGGTGGGAATTTGAGCATTTCGTAATCCACTAGGCAGAGTTCGATGATGAAGAATGATAGAAGCTCGAGCTGAGGTAGGAACAATTTGAAGATCAGTTTCTTTTATCATAACAATCATATAAAGATAATTTTTAACATAAAAATCAAATCTTGACTATGCATCAGGGTTGATGAAACTTAAGCATCTCCACAAGACAGAGTTCGATGGTATAGAACGATAAGTATAGAACGATAAAAGCTCGAGCTGAGTTAGGAACAACTTAAAAGATCAGTTTTTTATCATAACAATCATATAAAGATTTATCATAAAAATCAAATCTTGACTATGATCAAGACTGATGGATGTTTTTTAGCATAACAATCATATAAAGATCAGTTTTTTGTTTTTATCATAACATTAAATCTTGACTATGTATCAAGATTGATGGATACCTTCTTGTCGGATTTTGCAGCTTTAAGAAACCTCCTCATGAAGACGTATGGAGTCGGAACTGACATGTTGAATTGTAGTTTGTTCACCATCAACCTCTCCTGCAAAACAAACATTAAAACTTAGATATTTGCTTCTTCTGCATTTTCCCCCAGAAATTTAGATAGATTATGGGTTTACCATGTCAAGAACTTCTTTTCTGCTATAAGCCTTATCCGAAATCAAAATCAGATCTTCCACAACCGGAACCGATACTTCTTCATACTTGCATGCAAGAAGCATTGCTGTGATTCCTACCAACTGAAGCTTCTTCCTCACAACTGGGTGGATTGCTAGAAACCGATCGATCAGATTCACCATGAGGTACAATGTTTCCTCCATTAGTTCAAACTTGTAATGGACCTCAATTAACCAATCAATGAGTATCCCTCTCATTCGTTCGTTTATGTCGAGTTGCTGCTCCATGTAGTTGTGTGGCACGCAGCCTGTACCCTGTGTAACAAGTAACTAAAGCTTAGGCCACAAGTTATAACAAAACAATTCATTTTCAGAAACCAAACAGCACCCTTACCAAACAGCCCCTCGACTTTTTTTAATGTGCAATTTTTATCCTAAAAATTGTAATTATTGTCAGTTTGGCCCTATAAATTCTTACATTTGCCCTCTAATTTTTTTTTTCTACTAATTATTTGCCAATAATTCAATTTTTTCCCTCTGAACAAGTCCCTGTCCTTACCTCAATCTTCTTGTAATAGCTATATAGATCATCAATGTATTCGACAACAGCAAGAGTGTTCTTCTTGTCACAGCTATCAATGTCCTCAATCGCCTCTCCATCGGCATCTTCCATCTCAACCTCATCCTGCAAAATCAATTTTTTTAGTTTCAGAGCTTGAGTTTCGATTTTTTTTTTTCTTTGCCACTGAGTTTTGAAATTCATTAATATGATTTCTTTCTGCAGAAAAGAAAGGATACCATTCGGTCTATCTCTTCCATCATCGCCTCGGTGTGCTGCACAAACATTGGAACCGGATAGTCATTGTTCATCTTGTCATCCTCAACTATGGCATTTGGTTGAATCGGGTTCTTGGTTTCCTGCAGATTCATAATTAACTCATCAGTAAAAAAAATCATGCACCGAAAAAGACGAACAAGGGAAACTAGACTAAGATTATAAGGTAACCTCTGGTTTGATCTGCTGCTTGTTAGCAACCTGAGCAGCATATTGCCTGTATAAAACAGCAAGATTGATTCAACACGGACCACAAGCATCAAACATCGATAAGTAGAGGCTAATCTAAGACATGTAACTAAATTAACATCAAGGCTGATAAATCTAAAGCCAAGAACTGACCTAGTAACCGGACGATGCACTGGAATCATGGGTGGGTTCTTATCACCTACTACATTTTTTCTGTAACCAGAAACATAAAAATTAAAACTCGAAAAGATGGACCTAAATCAGGGTTTTCACAATTCTTTTTGAAAAAATAACAAAATTGCAAACTCAAGATCCCCACTCCACTCTGATTCTATAACACACCTAAACATGCAGCAGATTTAGAGAACTAAAGCAAACAACAACTCAATTTCTAAACATTTATCGATCAATTAAAGAGATCGAAGAAATTACCCTGATCTCTTGTTGACTGCATAAGGAGGAAGGCCGGTGTTCTGATTGATATTGCTCAAGGCTCTTCTGTTTTGTCCAGCTGCAGCCATTGCCTTTCCTCCTCCAGCACCTACACCACCTTTTTAATTCAAAATCAAGTTCAGTACATTGAAGAAATGCAGATTTGCTCAAACTAGGTTATCTTTATCTACCTTGAAGATTTGCCTGGCCAATAACACCTGGATTGTTCTCATCCATTTCTATCAGTTAAGAAACAACAATTAGAACCAAAATATTTCAACCCAGGAATAAAATTCAAAAAAGATCATGAAATTCGAAACGCATAGACTCTATTTCAAAGATTCGAACTTGAATCCGAATTTTGAAACGCCCAATTGAACCCTGAAACCCTACTCCATAAATATATCGAATCAAAGTGCCAATCCGAGAAATGACAATATCAGATCATGAACATGCATAGCGTATGGAGAGGAAAGAACCCTCAAGAACAGAAATTGACAGTAGCATCAATTCAGAAACAATCCTAAATCCCTAATTTCCAACCCGTACCTCCAAGATCAACACAATCGTCAATATTTCCTCACGATCGGGATGAAATGAATCGATTCGCCGACTGGGTTTTCAGAGAGAGAGACGAACACTAATTCTCCATCAGAATCGCACTGATGAAAGTGATCTCTGTCCAACCTCTGATCAAACGTAAAACCCAAATCCTCTGCGCAAGATTAAGAATTCAATTGGAGAGAGGAGACGAAGACATGGCGTATAAATCTCTCAGCACATGCCTTTTCCCTTAAAATTTCAAAACTAACGGCTAGTAAATCCTGACCGTCCGATGGATCTCATCTAAAGGACGCGTTCTTTCGAGTCCTGAGTTGTCTCAACGGTAAACCTTATGTGGCTCCTTTCAAAATATTTAATTATTAGGCTGCCTTAATGTTAATTATTCTATAGTTATCCTAATTAATAATCAAATAATGGGCTTCAATTGGGAAATTTTATGTATATATGGAACCCTAATATATAGGGTAAGTAGTAAGATATTAAATTATTATTTTTTGGCCAAAGAAATATTAAATGATTGACATGTATATTTTAACTTGAATACAAAAAATATCTAAGTATTTATATAAAAAATGTCTATATTGTATGTAAACATATGAATAAACTTTGTATTGATTTAGATCAAGTTAGTTTAGCGCAAAACCGCTTGCTATTCTCTTTACGGTTTTCCTAAAACTGTAAATAACAGATAAAGACTCAATCAATCTTTACTTTAAACTCAACAAACTCTTAGTATGTTGACCTTAAATATTTTTTCTTGATTTTTTTAAATTTATTATTGACTGTCCTCTAAATTAAGAAAAAAAATCCAAATAATTAGTATTGTCTTTGAGGAAACATTTCCTTATTGATGATAATCAGATGTCCACATTAATTGGATGCCATTTGAGCTCCTCTAATTTTTCTGGCTATTCTAGTAAGATGCTTTTTTTTTTTTTTTTTTAATGTAGTTTCATAAATATCATAAAGTCCTTGAATGAAAATGGTAAGAATGGGACCAATTATTGATTATTATTACTATTATTATTATTTATGGTAGGTGGTCTTAATATCTTCACTCATTTAAACTCAATATTTCAGTACCTTGGTCTATTTATATTTTGAGTGTTGATACACATTCCGACATTGAAATGTCAGAAATACAATTTCATCTCAGTGGCAGCGTTGTAATTAATGTCATATGTCATTTGGGACATTTATATTTTAGCAGACAGTCGGAATATCTCGCATTCCCAACATCGGAATGTTTATCGTTATATTTTATAATAGCGGATGATGTAACTTTCTAACTCTAGACTAGTTAAGTAGATCCTAACTTATAAACTCAATACAATAAAGTCCTTAATATAATTAATTAAAAAAAAGTCCTTAATATAATGATACTTCTATAACAATACGTGTAACATATTTGCTGCTCACTTAGACTATCATTATATCATTATGATTTATTATATTGATATTTTTTCATTTATTTGGTATAATCTTTATTTATCTCCAACAAAATGTCCTAGAGCCTTGAATAACAAATCTTATTTTTGGATTGTATAATTATGCTTTTTTTTTTCCTTGATTTTTTTTTTTTTTTTTTGCCAACATCTTTGAATTTTATTTATTTTTTTCCGAAACAATACTACCTCTCTGTTTAGCATAACTGTTTTATTTATACAATTTATCAAAGTTTTATATATATTAATTAATAACCAAACTATTCGTCGTCGATAATTAGTTAATAACTTTTTTACGTGCGTGTACAAAATATAGTTTATTAATTAATGGTAAATAAGATATCCTGACAAAAGAACATGTAAATATTATTTGTCATTTTGAAGAATACGATGTTTTGACTGGCCCGACTCGGTAATTGACAAATACGCTCCTAGCCCAAATGGCCCAAACCTATCTGCGAACATTCCGAAGCACGTGTTTGACTTTTTCTAATAATAATTCTATATATATATAACTCACAAGATTTGGAATGTAAGTTTATGTACCATAGTTCATCTCGAGTAAAATGACAAAATATGGTGGAACTACTTCTAACAATTCGTACAATTCGTGCGGACCATGCGGATTCGTGTCGTGTTCTGGAGTCAATTCAAACACGGCTCAATATTAAGGCGTGTTAATTTTGTTCAGCACGAACACGACACGAAAAAAACACGACACGACCCGACACGGAAAATCGGCACGAAAAATCTATCGTAAATTGAATACAAAATTCACACATAACAATTTTTAAGCTAAAATTTTAAAATTACTCAATATAGAGAGAGTTTAATCCAAACTTCATAAAGTATCATTGTAAAAAGTGGTTATGCTTTTAAATAGGTTTATATTAGTAGAAACTATCGTATATATACATATAACTATCGTGTTATCGTGCCGGGACGTGTCATCAATATCAAACACGAACACGACACATATTTTTTTAACACGATTTGGCACGGCCCGATTTTGGCACGACACGAAAATGATTGACCAAAACCCGTAATTTTCTGTGTCGTGCTCATGTCGGCCCATCATGCCGAGCCCAAATTGCCAGCCCTAGGTGGAACAGAGGTCCTCTGCCTCACACTAGCGTGCCCCACTCCCTACCTCACTAGTCACTAGACCACGAATAAAAATAATGTATTTACGAATTAACGCCGAACAATGAATTTTTACATTATGAGCACATTTTAGTTTTGAGGTATGTATAATCATTTCCGAAACAAGATATTTACCCCACTCGTAAAGAATTTTGCTATTTTGTTACCAGCAAATCACCCCCGAGAATACAACAAAATTCAAGACCAACGATTAGCAAATATTAAAGACTTCACTTAAGAAATTCATCTGGAGTTGTTAATTGAAGACACACTTTGAGGAGATTAATCTCTAGTAAGTATATATGATTTATCGAATTTGTAAAAGAGTTGTAAGAAATTGTTCGATCCTCTTATTTTGATTTCTCAAACCGATAGTTCCGCGTATCATGATTTTAATGTATATAGATATAAATGGTATAATGAGAGAAAACATTTCTATGACAGCGATGGAAAAATATTTACAATCAGTATTTATTTTATTTCTTAAATGTCGATCTGATGTTAGTAATAATTAGTTTTAAATGTGAAATAAGTATATTGTAAGTACTATATATTTCTAAGCTAAAATGCAATCAAGTTTATTTCAACTTAATTTTCCAGTTGTTAAATTATGAAAAATTAATCAAAATTTATAAAAAAAAATAACAAAATATTTTTTACACATATCATAATATATATCATCTAAGAGCATCCACAATGGTTTTACATAAATTGTATTCTTTAAAGTTGCCACGTAGACATTTATGTACACTTTAAGTAATACGTAAATTTAAGACACACGTAAAAAATATTTTCTCTGCAATCGTAATACTTAAACATATTCCTTAAATATATTTTATTATTAAATTTTCCAACAATCACCAATAAGATATTAGCATTAATTATAAAATGAATTAATTTATAATAAAAAATTGTTTACGTAATACATAGTGCATTACTTAAATTTAAGGAATGCTTTATGTAAAAACATAAATTTACGTGTGGGTCCCATCTTTAAGGAATGCTATATAAAACCACTGTAGATAGTTTTTGTTGCTTTACTTAAATAAACATGTAGGACCCACGTTTACGTAATCTTTACGTAATACCACTGTGGATGCTGCATTTAAAACATGATTAATAATGAATGTAAACACAATTTGAGGCCAAAATAGATGAACCTAATAGCTAAGAAATCGAGATAAAATAAATTCAACATTATTTTATTCCCTAATCCTTATAATATATATCATATCGGAAAATATATCATATCGGAAAAAGACAAAATAATCGATTTCGGATCCACATAGTGGTGTAATTAATAATTCATATCTATCGTATCACCGCAATTTTGTTTTTTTTTTTTTTGTAGTACGCGCAAAACAACAATGGATCTTTTTATTTTATTTTCCACCCACCTTCAATAATTCTACACTTCGGCCAAAAAAATAAACTTCTACCCACGTGGTATTTTTTCTTTCTTCGCGAACAAATTGGCCCACGTTTCACGACAAAAATACGTGACTGCGGTCGAACTAGCCTCCAAAAGTCCAAACTTTAGGATAAGACGGATTACGTTAGATAATGTTAATTAATGGATGTTCTTTTTTTCCAAAAAAGGAATGAGTTAATAGATCCGACCGTATCTTTATTATTACCAAAAAAAGTATCTCACCTTATTATCTAGTAACTACAACATGAAATAGTTTGAAATAATGTGAACACTATATACGTTTAATAAGCTATTTTTGTTATTAGTAATTAATTTTAGTGATTCAGCAGAACCGATTAGAGCTCGAAGATTTTTTGCTGTGAATAGTGCTTTTTCAGGCGAACGTTCGGATTTTTGCGCGTGAATAGTGTTTTCCGGGCGGAAACGAGTTTCCGGTTTAAAATCACGGGCCAAATTCCAACATCTGAGGCATCAAAATCGTGTTTTATGTTATTTCGGGTCATTTTTTCAGCTTTCAATTTTTTTGGGATTTGTTCGTTATTTTCAGTTATTTCATAGATTATGGTTTTCTATTTAAGACATTGTTGGCCGAATTTTACAGTCAGTTATTTGATAAATCAGAAAATCGAGGTTTTTCCTCAACCCTGCATTCAATTCGTATTGCTTTCGGTTTCTGCGCATCTATCCCACCATCACGCTGCATCATTTAGTAAGAAAACTCTCTATAGTAGTAGGTTTATATAGTTTCTAAGAAAGATGACAAATTGAGTTGCTTATTAATTTCTCCGACAACAACTGATATCAGAGCTAGTGACTCTGTCTGAAAAAGATACAGAGTGTTTGAGTATCGATAGTAGTGACACACTTATATAGATATGAGTATGAAGAGATATGACTTAGGGCATGCCGTGACTGTTAATAAAAGTTTTAGTATAAAGATTTGACTACGATGAGTTTTACATATATAGTATCATATCAGATAATTTAAAAAATATTAAAATATTATATAAGATTAATGATCTACTTTTAATATTAGTAACTTCTGATATTACCAATTGGATCTTAAGAGTATATGCGAATATTTATTTATTTAATATGTATTTATTTTGGATGAAGAAACATCTTTATCTAGTGGAAGCAAGTGTCACAATTGTGCCCACTAAGCAAGAAGAGTACATGACTATATCTATTGGACCCGGTGCTTGAAAGACACTAGACACCAATTTAATTGTCCAATTGGTGGTTGAATTTGCGCACTCAGAGAAGTTATTAGATGAATTTTTTTGGATAATTTATTATTATTTTTCATTTATCGACAAAAACAAATATTAATTCTGACAAATAGTTTGTTTAATTTGGATAAAATTGGTCAAGTAGTTAATACATAAGTAGGTGCACTTCCCAACTTCCCACACATCACGCGGGGTGACTTACCAAATATGTATAATTAACAAATTAATATTCGATAAATTTATACTGACTATTTGTAATATGTTGAAACACTATTTTTAAATAAAATATAAGTCTAAAATTTGAAAAGTAAACGAAAGACTGAAAATTTTGAACCATAAAATACCATTGCGCAAATTCACAAATAAATTTTAGATGCCCGTACTGCATGCTGCCTTTTGTCGTCGGATCCGTGTCAAACGTCTGTTTTTCAACTGATATGGCTTCGATGACCACCAGCTTATCTCGCCGAAGATAGAGATGGCTCTGCCATTGAGACTGTTAGCCTCCCGTACCGCCTGGTATCTTCGTGCGCCGGCTCCGCGTCAAGTTAAGCGTTTGTTAAAAATTAGCGAAATTTTAATTTCGATTAATTACATACATTAAATCTTGAACAATACGAAATTTTAATTGCGACTAATTGCATACATTGAATCTTGAATAGTTCGAAATCATGGAAATTTTAATTGCGATTAATTACATACATTGAATTTGAACGGTTCGAATTTTTAATTGCGATTAATTGTATACATTGAATATTGAACAGTTCGAAATCAGCGAAATTTTAATTACGATTAATTGCAACTTAAAAACCATCAGCTCCCTAGTGCAATCAATGTTATGAAGTTAATGATTACAAAACCCTTAGCTCAATTGTTATAAATACATTGATTAACGTAAAAAACAAAACCATTAGCTCCACATTCATTCTGATATTATTTTTCATTCAGGTATTATTTTTCATTCATAATTTATAATATATATAGATTAGAAAACCAACCAGGAGACATACCTAAAATGACATAATTGATCTCACATAATAAGCGACTCTTAGAACTGTGTAATTTTAGTTGTGTGAATGTTCATAAATGAGTTATGTTATGAATCTTGGATCTTTTGGGATATAATTTATTCTCCATAGCTATATATAGCAATATGTATCCTATGTGAAAACGTGATCTAGACACTATTAGTAAAATTAACAGCCTTCACTGACTGTAGATTTTAGGCAAATTGACCGAACCACGTAAATCGTGTATTCTCTTTTATTTTTCGTCATTATCGTTTGTAAGTGTTGAGAGAATCGATCTTAACATAATGACTATGGGATGAAGCCAAATTACGTAATTTTATGTCAGTTTTCCGATTTTACTTTAATTAAGTATTATAATTCAAGTGACAAATTTAGTGTGTAGATGAGAATACAGTAAAACATATGGATAACTATGACAACACTAGTACAGTAGAAAATTAATGGACCCATCTTCGTCTTATCATGTCTGTTGGTACGTATTGACTAGGGCTGGCAATTCGTGCGGGTCGTGCGTGTTCGTGTCGTGCTAGCTTCGTGTCGTGTTCTGGGGGTCAGCCCAAACCCAGCCCAACTCGACCCAACATGAAAAATCAGCATGAAAAACTTAGAATAAATTGAATAAAAAATCAAATATAAAAAATTTTAAACTAAACTTTTAAAATTATCGTGTTATATCGTGCTATCGTGTCGTTCCGTGTCATCAATATCAAACCCAAACTCGTAATTTTCGTGTCGTGTTTGTGTCGACCCATCGTGCCGGGCCCAAATTGCCGGCCCTAGTATTGACGTTCTAAATCTAAAGTAAAAGCAGATGAATTATTGATGAATCGGACTAGCTTATGGTTGTCCTATACTCCTAATTTCTTTTCGCGTGTGGTCTTAAGGGGCCATGATAAATTAACATTAATTATTATTGGGTCAAAAGTTTTTGATCAGTGTTAGTTTTTTTTTTTTTTTTTGCATCCGTTTGTCAAATATTAAGTTTGACTGTTAAATACTTATATTTTGTTCAATTTAGTTCTTAAATTTATACACTTAAATTTTAATTTTTGCAAACCATAAAAGAACCAAATTGAACCCTTGACCTAGCCATGAGTCACATCATGGCTGGGTCAATTGGACTCAAGGGTCCAATTGACCCAGCCACAAGTCGCATCATAGCTAGGTCAATTGACCCTAGGGTCCAATTGGGTTCATTTAGAGCTAAATTGCGAAAAAAAAATAAAAGTTAGGTGTATAAATTTGAAGACTAAATTGAACAAAATAAAGTATTTAACAGTCAAACTTAACATTTGACTAATGAATGCACCAAAATCCTACAAAATGCAAACGTTTGACACCAAAAACCTACAAAATAAAACATATAACACCAAAAATCAATATTGATCAAACATGTAACATAAAAAAACCCTTACTTATTTATAAATCCGGTATGATAGAAGTTTCGACTAGAAGATGTGAAAAATTGAGAATATAATGACAATTTTGAAGGCATTATTGTTTCTCTCACATTCGTAACATCTCGTACTTCCATTTTCTGAATGTTAATAATTTTCCTTTATAAAATGCTTACTCTACATTTATATTACTCTTTAGTAGAATCAAGTTAACTCGTAAAGAGTAAAGTATTAGTTATATATATATTTTTTTTTTTACGGTATCTTAGTAGTTTGTACTTCTAATCTAACCTCTTAATTCTAGAATTGGTGTACTAAATGTCCGGCCGGTCACCACCAACTAGGGGCAATTCTGGAATTTAATTTTTTATTAGGTCATGTGCTTGTCACATGACCAAATTTTGTTAATTTTAACTGAAAATTTAGACGAGTACATTAAATTTCAACAAAAGTGAAACTTCAGACATCCAATATCAACATTTTAAACTCCAGACACAAAAAATCTCACACATGCAAACTTCAGACAGTTTATAGGTTCTTAACCCTATTTTAAATCTTACATTTGTATGTACATATTATACTTATGAACAACTAGCACATGCGCTGATTACGTCAACGTATCACCACCAATAAACTAATATAGTCGAGAGGCCGGCCCGTTTGGCACGAGTTCTTCAAACTCATAATCTCATAGGCAAACCACATAAGTCAGCACTCTCAACCGTTAGACGACAACTTCTACACAGTTTCTAATAAGTCTTTTCTTTCTACCTTATATTATATAAAGACAACAAATATTATTGCTGGTTTCAAAATATCTTGTCTAGAAGGTAGAAAAGTCATGAGATGATAAAATTAAGGTCAGTTTTGTTACAGTTCCAGTATATACATATATAATATATATATATATATAAGCCTGTACTTGAGTGTATGTACCTCAGATCTCTCTCAAGTGTCTTTCTTTCTTTCTTAGCTTCTCTCTCAAGGATCATCACTCTTCTTCTTCTTCATTAATCTCTGGCTATGGATCCATACAAGGTACATACTCATCATCTTCATTCATGATCTTATTATAAAGGTAGTTTTGATCCATAAAACCAACCAACTCTATGCGGCGAAGTGTTTGTTTTTGTTAACAGAATCTGTCTGGAATCTGGGATCAGGTTTTGGGAGAATTGCAAATCTACCCCTGAACTATATATGGCGTTTTGTTAATATATATATATATAATATATACATTTAACCCCTTAAAATACTAGTGTTGGATTTATTTTGAGTCCTAACTTTGAGTTGCATCACTACTAACTTATTAATATATGTCGTAAAAATGTTAAATTTATTTTAAATATATAGTTATCTCCTTAATGGAAAAGGTAATTTAAAATGTTAAAAATGTCCATAGACAATGACAACTTAGAAGGTGGAATAAGTATGAAAGATGACAATTAGTGGAAGAGATAAAATATATCTCCTAATATTTTGAAACCAGATCAACGGTTGGATTTGGTTGGACAGTGAATTGCATAGCAAGAATCTAATTCAAGCAAAACCAACTGTATGGAGAAATTATTGGATATCTCGGTCCTAACATTTGGAGGACAGCTGTTGGCCCTTCATCCGTCCAATAAGAGCATGACATGTGTCCCTACATCCTAATTATTTTTGTTTAAAAGCTGTTTTAGACACGTGTTACACTATTATTGGACAAAGAGCCACCAACTGTCCTCCAGGTGTTAGGACCGATATACAATAATTTCTCAAATTCGAAACATAATAAGATCGAATAACTGAACCGACAGTCGGACTGTGAAAACCGACAGTTAGACTGAGTTGGACTATGAAAACATACAACAATTTGTTGATTCGATTGAAAAAAAAAAAAAAAACTAGACTTGAAAGTTTGTTTAATAACAAAAATTAAATGTTTCCCACCCACCTTGTTTCTGATAGTGATAGAGGTTCCATCATATGTTGTCGTTACATATATTTTTTCCTAATTTATTATTATTCAGTATTATTTTCAAATTTTATGTTACTATTATTATTATTGCCCACTTTTTTTATGTTATTTACTATTAGCATATTATTTTAGGCACCATAGTATTATTACTTACTATCATCGTAATTAAGTATCAGCTATAGTCTATAGAGATTATATCATATTTTCAAGTGATTATTAATGATTTGGTTAATGAAATGAAACCATATATGTCTATGATGCAGCATCGACCATCAAGTGCTCACAACACTCCATTCTGGACAACCAACTCCGGCGCTCCAGTATGGAACAACAACAACTCCCTGACCGTTGGATCCAGAGGTAATTACTTACCCCACACATATATATATATATATATATTATTCAGTTCCTAAATTTGTTCCAATTGATCCTTAACTCGGTTGATCTAGCTCGGGTCAAGCCAGGACTAGATCTGATCATGGTTAAATCTGAAATGACCTAATTGTCTTTTGGTATAAAATATTTGACTGATTTTTGTGGTTTTTTTAAATTACTTTTGATACGAAACATTTGGAATTCGTTTACTTTTAGTGCATCCGTTAGTCAATCATTAATGTTAACCGTTAAATAGTCACGTGTCTTACGCGTGACTAGCCTAATTTTTTTTTTTGTCACTATAGTCCTCTAGTTTATATATTACTAACTTTTTTTAGTATATATATTATTCTAGTCCCTAAACATGATCCAATCAAACCTTGACCTAGTCCGGGTCGAGCCTAGGAATAGATCTGATCATGGTTAGATTCACCTGACATAACCGATCATACCCATGATTGGACCTAGCCATCGACTTGGCTAGATCAACTGAAACCTAAGTTCGATTGATTTTATTGAATTCCGACTCAGCCAAACGCTGAAATCTAACATTAATTACTACCTGCACCAGGTCCTATACTCCTCGAAGACTACCAACTCATCGAAAAGCTCGCCAACTTCGAACGCGAACGAATCCCGGAGCGCGTAGTCCACGCGAAAGGCGCAAGCGCCAAAGGCTTCTTCGAGGTAACCCACGACGTCACCAACCTCACATGCGCCGACTTTCTCCGCGCACCGGGCGTACAAACCCCGGTGATCGTCCGTTTCTCGACCGTGATCCACGAACGCGGCAGCCCCGAGACGCTGCGGGACCCGCGCGGGTTCGCGGTGAAATTCTACACTAGGGAGGGCAATTTCGACCTTGTCGGAAACAACATGCCGGTGTTCTTCGTACGCGACGCCATGAAGTTCCCGGACGTGATCCACGCGTTTAAGCCGAATCCTAAGACGAATCTCCAGGAATCTTGGAGATTCCTCGATTTCTTGTCGCATCACCCCGAGAGCTTGCTTACGTTTGCGTATTTTTACGATGATATTGGGATTCCGCAGGATTATAGGCATATGGAAGGGTTTGGTGTGCATACATATACGTTCCTCAACAGAGCTGGAAAGGTTTGTTAATGTTGTTATTATTTAAATGAAAATTTTACTGTAAAAAGTTACATTTAAAGTTAAAAAACGATTGAGTTAATTAGATAGGTAATAAAAAAAATTAGATAGGTACCAACTTACTTTTCTCTCTTTTTGCCAATGTGGTACCAACTTGCTTAAATGGTGAAAAAAAAATCATTTTATTGGCAAAATAATAATAATAGTTAACATTTGGGTTAAGATTTGATAGCTTAGTTTTTTTTTTTTTTTTTTTTTTTTTTTTTTTTTTTCGATAACCGAAGAAGTATCATATTTGTTTTCACTTTAAGTATCTAAGAAGTTTAAATTATGAGTAACAAATCTAATACTTCAGAAAAGTGGTAAACGACATATTTTTATTGTTTAAAAATGTCAATTTTAACTCTTAAATAGGTCGGAAAGGTGGAAAGAAACAAATCAGATACTTTAAACATCGAATAACAAAAAAACAAAATCGCAATATACCATATATTTCAGAATGTTTTTAAATTCTTATTTAATAGTTTATTAGCTGAGTTTTGAGAGTTTAAACAATTTACTATCTAGTTGAATTTATATTGAGTTACAATAAACTAGCACTGTCTCTAATTTGCTATTAAAAATTTAAAATGAAGATATATTTTCAATATATAAGCTAGCTCCATTGAATTTCTTCTCTTGTTGTTTTTTTCTTTTGCGTAAATTGGTAGCTTAAATTTGAGAAAATCCACAATTTACTATCTATATATATTTATCAAAATTTGTATTTTGATAGCTAAGCTTTGTAAAAAATTCAATTTGCTATAAATTTGTTATAAAAATTCAATTCTTATGTGCAGAGTTTTAAATTTAACTAGTAATTCAATTCTTGGCCAAAAAAAAAAACTAGTAATTTGCTAAAAAAATCAGTTTGTAAATTATCAAGTTCATATAACAACTTGATAGGTTAGGTAATGTGATTTATTATATTATATTTAAGATGTACAATTGCATTATATTCTAACTACACATCCAATTATGTCCATAAATATAGGTTTCCTACGTGAAGTTTCACTGGAAACCCACCTGTGGAGTGAAGAGCTTGCTTGAGGCCGAAGCAATCATAGTCGGCGGCACAAACCACAGCCACGCAACCAAAGACCTAATCGAATCGATCGACGCCGGAAATTTCCCGGAATGGAAGCTTTTCGTCCAAATCATGGATCCCGATCACGAACACGAGTTCGATTTCGAACCCCTCGACACAACGCAAATTTGGCCCGAAGATATCGTACCGTTACAACCGGTCGGTCGGTTGGTTCTGAATAAGAACATCGATAACTTCTTTGCGGAGAACGAGCAGCTCGCGTTTACCATGACGATGGTGCCCGGGATTCATTATTCCGATGATAAGATGCTTCAAGGTAGGGGTGAAATCGGACTGGTCGGACCAGTTTTTTGATTGATTTGGTCGGTTACCTATATTTTTTCTTACAAAAATCATATGAGGAAAAATAAACCGTTCATTGGTAGTACGATTTTTCGGTTCGGTTTAAACCGAAAATCCAAAATTAGGAATTACCATTTAAAATTCTCATTATTTTCATGGAATTTATCAAACCGAAATGAAAAATAACGTCCATTAATATAATTAATTTATAAAATAAAATTAGAAAAAATAATCTTCTAAGTACCTATTTCATAATTTTTTTCACCTAATTAATTAATTATATTGATTAATATCAACTAATATAATATATATTGTATATATTTAGTTAGCATAACGGTCGGTTCGGTACCCACGGTCCTCAAATCTCAAAATGCGAACCGGTCCGAAAATCCGAACTTAAGTAAAAAAAAATCCGACCAAAAATCACACCGTATATTTCAGATCCGGTTTTTTTCGGTCTGGACCTGTTCGGCTTTCACCGGTTTTTCGAACCAACCGGATTTTGATTTCACCTCTACTTCAAAATAGTGTTAGGGACTAAATATATTTTATTATATTCTAATAATATATTAAAAATATATCTGATCTTAATATATCTTCATCAAAATATTTTTTTCTGATATATTTATTTCCTAATAGGTCGAATCTTCGCGTATGGCGACACTCAGAGGCACCGGCTCGGCCCGAACTATCTTCAACTTCCGGTTAACGCGCCGAAATGCGCTCATCATAATAATCACCATGAGGGTCACATGAATTTCATGCATAGGGATGAAGAGGTACAAATACTCATGTAGTGTTTGATTTCATATATGTTCTTGTGTTATGGTTTGGTAAAGTTGTTAATGATGTTACTTGGGGTGCAGGTTAACTACTTCCCGTCGAGATTCGATCCCGTTCGTCATGCTATAACCCCGAACCCGATCTCGAATCGTGTTTTGAGCGGTAAACGCGAAAGGGTATGTTTTTTTTGCCTCGTTATCGCTGCTTAGCAATCCAGGATTCGTATTCGGGGGCAAGAATTGGATTAGGGGCGAATATTCAATGTAAATTTTTTTTGAGGGGCAATTATCAAATTTTTAAGGGTCAAAATGAAAATAATTACATTTTTAATGTAAAAACTACACACTGCAAAAGTTGAGGGGTGCAATTGCTCCCCTCGTCATATAGTTCGTGCCTTCTAAACAACTGGATTTCTTGTAGTGTTCGATAACTACGAATTTGACAATTTCCGACCATATTGTTGGCATATGTAGTGTGTTGTGGAGAAGGAGAATGACAATTTCAAGCTCGCTGGGGATAGATACCGATCGTTCGACCCAGACAGGTAAATATATACATGACCCGACCCGACCCGACATAGTTGAACTGAACTCGACCGAGTCTAGTTAATTTTAATTACTGCCTATCTTGATAGGTATCTCCTAATTTTATTCAAATTTTTAACAGGCAAGACCGTTTTGTGAACCGTTTGGTTACCGCGCTTTCAGAGCCACGTGTCACATTTGAGCTCCAAAGCATCTGGATCTCCTACTGGTCTCAGGTCGGTTCGATATGATCTTTACGTATAAATCTTATGTGTATTCTAAGACCGTATCGATGTATATGATCACTTATTAACTTTATATATGTTATTTCAGGCGGACCAATCGCTAGGCCAGAAGCTGGCTAGCCGCCTTAATGTCCGACCGAGCATGTAAGCGAGTATAGAACATGTCGTGTAGCCGGTCTTGTTTGGGCTACCGGCATATCAAGCGTTACGCGCGTAACGCTCGGTGGAAGAATCGTGAAAGGGTTTATCGATCGAGCTGCCTTATCGTCTTCGTTACGAAAATAAAAACACCAGTTATATGTAAAAAAAATCTGGTTTGTTTCTGTATTGTCTTGTTGATTTCTTTCTTCCTCATGTATATTTGGTTTGAATTAAGATTGTAATGTTCTATGTTTCAATATGGTTAACAACGTGATGTTCAAAATTATATGGTTTGCCTTTGAATTATAATAAAATGTGTTTTAATTTGAGGTGTTAAACCCTAGCAAGAGGAGAAGCCAATTATTTTTCCTCCTCCTCCTCTATATATATACTAGTTGGCCTACTCGAACGTTGCGCGGTTATTTATAAAATTATTCCATGTTGTTAATTTTCACTATTGATGTTTTTTTATTGAGCTTTGTTACACGTGTTGCATGGTTGATTATTTTATTTATATAATTGTTGGTATGTTTTCATTATGTTATATTTCTAATTTATTGTGTTGAGTTTTATTATATTTAATATTTTATTAAAGGTAAATGAATCACTGTTACACACATTTAGATATATAATATTTGAATTTATACATCTACTATTTACTATATTATATTAATTCGGTACCGGAAGCCCTCTGGTCGACACGTGGACAGTCCACGCAGACACCGTTTCCTAATTTAATCGGGGTTCTCTAAATTTAGATACATAATATTGATTGGTTGAAAATTAAGAAGTATTTTAATTTCTTATTTTAGTCTCTACACAATTTAAATAATAATTAATTAAAAGTTTCCATTTAAATAGTAAATCTATACAGTTTGGTTTCGGAAGACCATAGACCGCCACGTAAGCTTTTTATTATGTCAACAATAATATTTATTTTGAATAAAATAACCAATACTAACAGTCCAATTTAAAACATACTAATTTCCATCATGTTGCTAAGGAAAGTCGTAATAACCCTACAATATACACATATATATAATAATAATAATAATAATAATAAATACTTAATGCCACAAACTAACGTAAGCTACCTAATATAATATAACTTCATAAATTTATTATATAAATAAAATATGTTTTTAAAATAAAAATTTAGCTTATAAAACAAGTTTGTATATTATTTACCGGTAGATATATATATGGTTTCCAAAAATGTCTTATATGTATATTGTATTTACGAGTCTTCCTAATATTATTTATATGGTTATAAAAATCTCAAGCCAACAAACTGTTTTGTGTGCCATCGTGAGAGCTTATCAAAAGTGTTTACGAAACCTAGGGTGTATAGTGGACATGGGCGGTTACACCGGAGGCGTGATGGCCATGTTCATTGTAGCATATACACTAATACACATGTTTAAGAGATAAATTTGGATCTTCCTTACGTCGTCATGCAACCATAATCATATTCTGAGATGGTGTTTATTAAGATTTAATCGGAAAAGCAATTTACCAATTTTGTTGGTTTTATTACGACATGTTTATAAGAGTGAGAATATATAATAAATTGGGGCATTATACATTGTTTGATATATATATATATATATATATATATATATATATATATATATATATATATATATATATATATATATATATATATATATATAGTGCAAGCCGTCACATGCTTAATTAGGTACTTAATTAGTTTCTTGACTCCGGAGGAAGGGATGGATCACGGTGATGAGTTGGACATCTACTAGAATCGATGAGAGATTGGTTCACTTGATCAAATCCGAGGTAAGTGTGTTGAAGCTAACTTGATATTTAGGATTTTTTGAGAGATCGATCGACTCTAATTTTCGATTATAATTTTTAACTAGATCATTTATAATTGTCGCAGGTTACTAAACACCATGGGAAAATTGTCGAGCTATCTAAGCTACATTCAAGCAGCTTAATGAAGACGGAACTTATTAAAATGTATGGTTAGAAATTGGTGCGTGTTTTTTGTATAGTTTTATTTTGGCGTGTGTTTACGATATATATGTGGGATCTGACGTTTACTTGACTTTCAATGTTTTTATATGAAATGTTTCTGACACATTTATCTCATTTTTAAAATTTATTGTAGGTCGATTATCTCCTAATGGTCCAAACGTAAGGTTCGAGGTCGATTATCTCCTAATTATCTCTTAAGGTCGATTATCTCCTAATTATCTCTTAATTAGGTACTTAAATTTACTGTGGTTCGAGGTCGTGTAATTCGTATTTGGGATAATATCGGAAAATCCTTGCACGTCTAATGGTCCAAACGTAAGAAATATTTGCAATTGCAGTTAGATATGTGTAAGCATTACTATAGAACTTTAATTGTATTGTATACCTCATTTCTTATAGTAACACATATTGATGACATCTTTAAAATAATTTTTTATTTTTGAAGTGGGAGATATGATTTTGCACCATCTATTTATATTGTCATGTTTAACTTCGATAATTTAGCAATATTTGTAACGATTATAATGTCATTTAATGCTAATTTTGTTCCACTATTTATATTAATTTTTTAATTATTATAATTAATATTATATATATGTACAGATAATATGTATGTTTGGTTATACATTATCATTATCATAGTATATTGTATATATTTATATAGGAAAACAAAAACATAGCACACAAGATCTACCAACAAATACCAATGTTTATATAATTAAGATCGATTTAAAAAAAAAAATTCTTTCAACTTATAATTAGTACAAAAAATCATCTTTTATAATTATTTTTAGATCAATTTATACTTTATTATTTATATATATATATATATATATATATATATATATATATATATATATATATATATATATATATATAAACAAAAAAATGGTTATATAAATATAGTTATAATAATAATGATGATTATAAAAATATAGAAAACAATATAAAATTAGGAGCATCATAATTTTAATAAATCATATTTATACATTTTTTGGGCCAAAATTAATTTAGACATGATAACTTCGAATTTGGAAAAAAAAACATTCAAAGTTATGGTTTTCCAAATAATAAGTCATAATAACTTCAAATTATTTTAAGAGTTATGTTATTCTTATTTT
Source organism: Clarkia xantiana subsp. parviflora (assembly GCA_036873135.1). Lineage (NCBI taxonomy): Eukaryota > Viridiplantae > Streptophyta > Magnoliopsida > Myrtales > Onagraceae > Clarkia > Clarkia xantiana. Next base: position 1,970,306 of record JAPTYO010000009.1, read on the forward strand.
TATACGTATAATTATACAAATAGTATAATAATCATTTAACAAACCTATGCCTTCTTCAAATTATGTATTTTAAAAATAAACTAAGATATACTTCTCTCGATATACTTCGAAGGATTGTGTAACGACAGGTAATCGACGGGACATTGTCTGGAACAGTAAAGGAGATGTAGGGGTAACAGAGAGGCGCTGGAAGGGCCATGGAAACGTCGATCATCAATCAATACGGTGGTGTGTAACGTCTGTCGATTCGTAACAGAAAGCGGCGGTGATACCCTAGCTCTCGATGAAAGTCCAAACCGTAGCGAGCGACGTCGTTTGTTCGGATCTGACGTGGCAAGCAGAGAATGAATTAGAACAAACACAGGTGACAATGATGTCGTCCGCGAACAGGGAGATAGATGAAGTTGCAAAGAGGTTGTTGTAGGGATGAAAATGGGGCGGCGGCTGAAAATCCTTGGTATGGGAGATTGGGCCGTGTAGGTTAAAGCTTCATAACAGATTGATGGGCCTCCACTGCGTTTTGAAGATTGTCTGTTAAAAAAAGTTGTCGTTTTTTGCCCTCACACATGTCGTTTTGACTGATGGTGATTCTATGGGCCAAAATAAAAGCCACATGCAGTGTTATCAGAACCGGACCGGACCGGCGGTCCGACCGGGTTCGAACCGGAACCGGACCCCTCCACGGTCCGGTTCGAACATTTCCGGAGGATGTAAGCGAACCCGGTTCGGAATACCGGTTTTCGGTGAACCGTCCGGTTCTGTTCGGACCGGACGGTTCGCCGGTTCACCGGTTCGGACTTCTATTTTAAAAAAAAAAAAAATATTAGGGTTTTTCGAGAGGAGCGTCGCACAGATCTGGAGGAGGAGCGCCGCCCCGCCCCGCAGCCACCGCGACCGAGCTTCCACCTCCGCCTTGTTAAGGTGGAGAATATCATGCCGACTTGGGTGGAGAATATTATGCCGCACAGATCTGGAGGAGGAGCGACCGCGCCGGCATCCGAGCTTCCACCTTGCCACTTCTTCAACGACTGCACCACCAATGGCTGAGTTGGGGAGATGAGGGTTGGGGAGATGAGGGTTGGAGAGAGAGAGAGAAAGAGAGAGAGAGAACTCACCTTCTAGTATAGAGAGAGAGAAGACTTACATTCGTTGCAGAGGAGAAGAAGACTAAAAGACAAATCCAGAGAATGATTGCATTAGAAACAGTCGGACCGGGTTCCAACCGGGTCCGACCGGACGAACCGGGAACCGGTGGCCTTGCCGGTTCGACCTCCGGTCCGGTCCTGATAACACTGGCCACGTGGCAAGAGATTAAGAAAGGAAATTCAAGATTAGTATTATACTAGGTGCTAAACCCGCGCACAACGCGGGTGTGAATATGACACTTATATGGATTATACCTTACTAAAATTTAAATATATTTATTTCGACATTATATAAATATTAACAAACATTATTGCGATTAGTTTGTTATTTATATAGTTTTGAAAAAAATTAAGGGATAAGATTATTAAAAACAAACTTGTGCATCTTTTTTTTAATAAAAGAAATGAAACTAAAAAAATGATCATTTAATCTGAAAATTATGTGTTGGATACCGTTACACGATACCTTTACCGTACATGATAACTTAAAACATGTTTAGTGTCGTAATATTCTCAAATTTATATTTCAATATAACTACAAATTAATAAATATATTATGCAAATATAATAATAATAATCTATATAGACACTAACTAACTAAACTACCGCTCTATAAATGAATTGCTCTTTTATTTCATCTTCTAGGCTAAATTGGGCTTCATTACAAAAGCCTTAGCCCAAGTTCATTATGAAATCCTAAAATACCAGCGCAGCCCAAGCTTTATTTTGGACACCGACGTCGTTTCGTATGAGCTGACGTGGGAAGCTCTCGTTTATCCGAGACCATGAGGATTAGGTGTGATGATGATGTAAACGGTGTCGTTTTGAATATATTAGGTGTGATGATGATATAAACATTGCCGTATTTGGATGTGTAGAGCGTCGTCGACCAGAGACAATCAGTTTTGGTTATAATGTTGCAAGCGGCGTCGTTTACAATGAACCTTTGAAAGTGGAACTGCTGTCGTTTTACACTTAGACTACTTGCGTTTGGAATAATAATGATGCTCTAGCTAAAAAAAGCCACGTGGCAAGCTAATATATAAAGAGAATCAGGATTAGTATGATATTTAGACTAGACATTTGCCCCGCGCACCGCGCGGGGTTGGATATTTTATGTAGTTGTTGCATTCAAAATTTTATTATATGTATAAATTTGTATGATATATTTGTATATTTCTTTATCGACCATCTCTCCTATTTAATTAGTATATTCGAAGTGGTTAAATAAAATAAATTTGAACTGTTTAATCACATTTTAGAACTTAGATATCTCAATAATCGCTTAAAAAAAGTAATCATTTGGTTACGTTGTGCAAACATAAATAACTAAATGAATCATAAATAATTAAATGATCTATTAATTCTAAATATAATTTCATTTAAAATAGGATTATATTACATGTTAATGAATCTCACTGAAAATTGTTTTGAATTTTTTTTTTTGAAGGAACTCTATATATATATAATTATAAAATCACATAATTGTATTAAGATCACTTCGGATTTGGACTCAAGAAGAGTAACTTATTTAAAGAGTCGCTTTCATTTCATTACTTTAATAAAATAAATATTAACCGTTCGGGTCATGTTTGTAAAAATAAAAATAAAAAATTGCTCATGATCCGTTGGCCGGATTTAAATGTTTAGGAATGAAGATTAAATTGTGATGCTTTCTTTAGTCCTTTCGGACCTTGAACTGGCCACCTCGCCAGGTCGACATCCAATCTGGTTTTTAAAACATTAATATATATATATATATATATATATATATATATATATATATATATAAAAAGAATTATAATTATGTTTAGGGTCCGATTTTCAAATTTTTGATTGTTGGTGTATTAAATAATATCATAATTTAGGTGAGTTTTAACTAATACATAATTTAGTATATTATTAGCTAATAACATTGGTATTAACCAACAAATTTGTCATTCAAATATATAATTAGTTATGTGTAGAATATCTTAAGTTCTACGTTCTAATATTTAGTTATATAATAATGAAAGTAAAAACAAAAATACAAAGTAATAATATATTTTTTTAACGAAAAGAAGATAACTGTTTAAACTTAATGTAGACACTTAATGTAGAGGCATTTTTTCTTGTGTAGATTGATAATATCTAGGCTAGTGGTGATGAAAATAGTGTTTACATATGAGATTGTATATCAATTTTTTTTTTTTTTATTTACACAAAATTCATTTGCAGTAAATAGGGGTGAGCAAATATCCGAGAGGCTCAAAATCCCGCCCGTCCCGCCCTAGCCCGTCCCAAAAAGCCCGTCCCAAAAATGTGTTCAATTCCTAATGGGCGGGACTTTTCTTCTCAACTAGGGCTAGGGCTAGGGTTAGGGCTTTTTTACGAAGTCCCAAAATACCTGTCCCGTCCATTTTGGCTAATTAATCAGCTATAAACTATAGTTAATTAAGTTAAATATAGTGATGGCAAAAAAAAAAAAAAAATTAACTTTAGTTAAAATAGAAAACCCTAACTCTAACATAGCAGCAACCGTAGGTTAACACTTAGCGATTAGCACTGCTATAATTAACCTACCCAACTTATATCTATTCAATTTTGGCCCAAAAAAAAAAAAAAAAAACTTATATCTATTCAATGATGAATTTATATAATATTATTATATTACTTTTCATCTGACTTGGTATATTGTTTACCTTTATTTTATTAATTCCTAGATATAAGTTAGCAGCCATAGTATCTCACCATTCTCAGTTCTTACGGCGCACGTAGGGCACCTGCTCCGCCACAGCACCTGGCTCCGACACGGCAACTGGCTTCGGCATAGCAGACGACACCGTTCCTAGCCCTTCTAACTTCCTCCGATAAGTAATTTCCGATTGATTAGATTATATTCTTCCATCTGAATTCTGATTTTCAATTTTAGTAGCCCGATTCCATCCGATAAGTAATTGTGTTGAACTTGGTGTTCTTACAAGTGACAAAATGTTTGAGTAATTTTGGTGTTTTATGGTGAACTTTATGGTATGTGGTGAACATTGTCGTTGTTTTGTGTTTGGTTATGGTTTAAGTAAATTGAGTATGTTTTTTTTTTTTTTTTTTTTAACTTGGATGAGAATTTGGGTTTGTCCCATTTGTTCCTAGTCCCTGTAGGCCCGTGGCGGGTGGGCCTTTTCCTACTAGCTAGGGCTCGGGATAAGGCTCGGAACAGCCATTAAGTGGCCCTAATTTTAGAGCTTGGGCTATTTTATAGAAAAAGTCCGCCCATTCATCCTATTTTATATGCTGCCATAGGTCTTGTTGTCTCTCTCCAGTTGTTGTCTTCTTAGTTATATATATAGAGGTCTTGTCTCATCTCCTTAAAATTCACGTATTTTCCTAATCAGTTACCACCGGAGGAATAACTGTCCGCCTCGAGGTCTTGAACCGCGGATGAAAACAAACCCTAAACCCCCTTTCTGTTTTGTATCAATCAATTCTTCATCACTCACTATTTCTCTCGCTCGGCTCCATCCAGGAAAAGCAATCAGATCGTCGACTTCCGGTCGGTCGCCATGAAGACGAAGAAGCCAACGCATAAGCCTCCGATTGAGCCATCGCTCAAGCGTTTTCGTGCTTCTCCGTCAGAAGAAGATTCCAGCAGCGTTGAGCCGCTCTCAGCAAATCAAAGCAGCGTTATTCCATTAATTCCCAAGGAGGAGGACAGCTATGAGCCGCTCTCACTAAAGTATTCTGACCCCAGCTACGAAGATTCCAATCCTGAAGGTGACTGCCTCTGTGACGGCGACGACTGCGAGTGCGAGTTTGAACCGAAGAGCATATTTCCATATCTAACCGAAAAGATCAAAGGTGAGTGAGGAGATCAAAGACTGATTGATGAATATATTACTAGATTTGATCCTCTTAATTATTATATCTTCTTAATTGATTGGCGGCTTCAGCTGTAGTAGTAGTTAGTGCTTATAATCGCTCCTCGCTTTACTCCTGCCTGGCTGATAGTGTTATTCTATTTGCATTTGCAGCTAAGATGCCAACTGCAAATGACTGTAATAAGTACGATCAACAGGCATACTTCAGTCAGGTAATTTAAAAAAAAAAATTATATAAGAAGAATACATATCTGCATTTATTAATGCATGCCATCAAAATTTGTTGTTTTGGTAGGGATTTGATGTCACTTGGAGCCGTCTCCACGAGTTTTCGTGCGGTGCAGTCGCACCAGTGGCTCCAGCAGAGATCTATCGTTACCACGAGAATTACCAACGTTACATGGTATTAGCTGCAGACAAGGCTAGAAAGGACGGGTTGTTGTTTGGTGGCCAAGTCTTGGATGATTTTCATTTAGTTAAAGCAAATCAGCGAGATATGGGCTGCTCCACCCACCGTTATATTACTTTTATTGCCAAGGGCTCTTTGGATTGTGTATTCAGATGCTATCAAGCAAAAGTCATCGTCACTTTTATATATAATCCAGGGGAGACCATAAAGTATGTTTGGCTGAAAGATGAACGCGGCACTGCTGAACATATAAAGCAGATGGAATCTACTAAGGTAATATTTATTATTGAAATTTTCTCTTTCTTTTATTATAAAAGAAGAATATGATTGATAATAATGTAAGTGGTTAATCCAATTGTAATTGGTTGTTTTGATAGGGCTCAAATGTGGATCGATTGTACATGAATGCCTTCTGTGCAATCGAGCCAGTTGACCGTACTGAATTGACTCTCAAGAACTTCCTTCCTTTGATGGAAGGAGCTGCATGTTCCTATAAGGAATGGAGCGGCCACCAATTGGAAGATCTGCAGATAGCAAAGGCAGATGTGCAGTATTTTGGCTTGGCCGCACGATATTTTCTCACTTTTACTGCAAAGTGCTCATCCTTATATGCTGGTGAACCTAGGTGTTATAGGGCTAAAGTCACCAAAATTATTGGGTCTGAAGATCCGTACACAGTAGAGTCTGTGGGGCTGAAAGATCCGGCTGAAGAATGGGGGGTCAAATATTGGAAGGAGATAGAAGCCAAAAAGGTAATTTTTTTTAAAAAAAATATATATATATATATATGCTTTCTTTAGATAATAATGATAATAATACTGCAAATAGTAATTGTATGCTATTGTTTTGGTAGGGTTTTTAATAGTGTAAGTAGTAATTGTATGCTATTGTTTTGGTAGGGTTTTGAGCTTAGTCCCGATAGGAAGGAGAAGATGATGGACCCGAAAATGATGAATGGTGGTGTGATCTGGTCAGTAGATGCAGAAACCATAAAGAAGGATAACCACGAGGACTACAAGCATTTCATGGGAAAAGCTGCAGAAAAGGTTTGCGAGGATTCAGGGAGGAAGGAAGAGTTGGATGATTTGCAGATGGTAAAAGCAAATCAACAGGTTTACGGCCACGCAGAGCATCATTACATCACTTTTACCGCGAGGTGCTCCTTGGACGGTAAAGTCAGATGCTATCAAGCAAAAGTCACGCGCATTCACAATTATGATTGTGATTTTGAAGATGATTCTGAAGATGATTCTGAAGATGAATCAGAACTCGAGCTTGAAACTATTCCCGCGTCTGTTAAATCTAAATGGGTGGACAGGGTAGAGTTTGTGTGGCTGAAACACGGTGATGGCCTGAGATATCGACAACAGATAGAAGAAGCTTGGGAGGTAATGTGATCATTCATTCATATAATTGAATTGAAATTTTATATTTTGTTTAGAAGAAAAAAAAAAAGTAATTGTTTTGGCAGGAGCCCCAGTGAGTGCAGAAGATATAGAGTTGAATCATGAGGAGTACATGCATCTGATGAGGGCAGCTGCAGGGAAGGCTTGCTACAAGGATTGGACGGGCCAAGTGCTGAAGGACATGCAGATCGTAAAAGCTAAACGACAGGTGTTTGGCCTTACCATCAGCCATTACATAACATTTACAGCAAATGGCTCCTTGGATGGTAAGGTGAGGTGTTTTGAAGCTAAGGTCACCTGCGACTGCGAGTCTACTTTGAAGTATGGGGTGGAGTATTGTTTGTGTGGATGAACACACACACTAATATTGAATGATTGTATTTTGAGTTTGCCTAGTCTTTAACTTTATGTTATTATTAAGATTTGTTGGTTTTGAGGTTGCTTTTAGGGCAAACACAAAGCTATTTTTAGCTGTATGAAATTAGATTTTACTGGTGCACAGCAGAGTGGCTCATCTTTTTTTTTTTTTTTTGGAAGCCCATCTGTTTCTCTTGAAAAGCTATTGCAAATACATAATAATGGTCACCACACTTGCTGTTTTAAGCTTTTTGATCTCTGCACTGCATCAATAAGCAAAATGCTGCCGTGAAGATTCATCCAGTTGTTGTTAAGGAAGGGGGCTTAGATCTGTGATTTTTAGAGCCTTTTAAAATGCATATGCTGTTAGTATGAAGGTGAATTCTTCCTTCAGACTCAGCAGCACTAGCTAGTAGTGTAGTACACCATTTGGATGGTTATGGAGAAGAAGCTCATGTTGTATCACACAATTTTGTGATTATTCTGCTATATTGCAGTTGGAACTGTCCGAGGTTTGCCCTATGTTAAATTTTGGTGTCTCAAGTTTAAATTGTTAATATTAGATGTCTAAAGTTTTAACTTTATTGAAATTTGGTTTTCCGTCCATTTTTTATGTCAAATTTGATAGAATTGTGTGAAAAATCGAAATTACACTGATAAAAGTACTCGGCCGCCACCCAACTCCGGCCGGCCGCCACCCAACTCCGACCGGCCACCCCACTAAGGGCAATTTTAGGATTTATATTTTTTTATTGGGTCCTGTCAATTTTAACAATAAATTACATCATATTTCAACAAAGTTGAAACTTCAGACAGACATTATCAACAATTTAAACTTCAGACACCAAAATCTCACAGAGCAAACTTCAGACAGTTTATAAGTTCTTAACCATTTTAAATGTGTTTCCTGGATTTTTTTAGTTGCATGCTAAATATGACAAATTCTGTATAAATTTGACATAATATGACACAACATGACTATACATGACAAAAATGATGGCAATCAAATTCATGGAAGTGACAAATATGAAGTAAATGAGAAAAGGGGACAAAGGTGAGAACTTATTAACATTCCCTAGTCTTTAACATCTCATGGCTACCTTCAAAAGACAAACTTAAACTGAGGTTTCAATGTAAAATAGACCCATTTGGCCAGAAAAACAAAAACAAAAGAATCCATGTTAATGCTGCAGAATCCACTTTGATCCATCTGAAATAATTTGCTAATTAACTCTCCAAGAACTGTAAAATGTATCGGCCCGAGATCATCGTTCATCGTCGCATCATCGTTCTTCAATGATTGGAAGCAAGAAGAGGAAAATCCGAGCAGTAAATAATATTGGTGACTGACTGAAGAATGAAGTTCCTTACTATTGCTTGCCGAATACGTTATTTCTTCAAGACATAACCCAAAATTATGCCGAGCAATCCGATGATGAGGACAAACATAAATGAGACGCCCCCACCTTGGCTCTTGCTGCCTTGACGTCGCAACAGCTCCTATGCAACGTCATCATGGTTAATCGGGAAGTAATTAATTAGACATCAATGATATTTGCATCAATATCGATTATCAGTTCAAAGTGTTTGAATAGTATGCTAAAAAATTACGTAGCAGAAGTAGTGCACGATATAGTAAAATCATATATGGAAGCAGATCAAATATAACGATGACAATCAATAAAGATGAATGCATGTATCGGGTATAAACTTTCTCACCAGATCTTGACGCAACTTGTTGTTTTGCTGAAGTGCGGTGTTTTTTTCCTCGGTCAACTTTGAAATAAGAGCTCTTGCCTACAATATGATAACACATTCAGCATAATTGTATCAAGAAAAACACCAACACAGTCCCCACTTATATTCATGTAGTGCAAAATCAATGTGTTCTTGAACCTCAGATAAGCAGTTCTGCATTAAAGATCGTACTATCCAAGCGAGAGAGTGAGATTGAGAAAACTCCTACCCAATCTTACAAAGAGAAATCATGATATACTTGTCCAGAACTATCATTAGGATATTACAGTAACAACCAAATATTAAAAAAAGAAGAAAACAAAAGCTACTCAATGTTTGTTATATATTTATTATACATGGACTAATCTACTCAATAGGGCCATATAACCATAAAAGACGAGAAAAATGACCAGTTGGTCACTTACAAAATCATAGACAGGAAGAAACATTTTTAGATGATGCTTGCACATATACTAACTTATCATGCATGATTTCTGTCATAGTGGGAAACTTAAAATATGTTTTTTTCTGATTATTTTTTTAAATGGTTGAATCTAGCAGCAAGAGGAGTTGTAGATATAAAAACAATTATGCAGGTAAGCACTTATCAGGTTAGCATTAATAATTACTAGAAGCCAATAATTGATAAACTCGGCCAAAAGAAAATAGATAAACCATTCTTCCAGCCTGCCTACACCAATGCAAGTTCAATAAATAGTAGAGAATCTTAAGAAATACACTTACTTCCGGAGATTTGTCATGGCTATCCATAAATGTCCTCGACACCTGTTTCGCCAGAAAGAATAAAGTTATTGACTCTTCAATTTGTCCAACTTTTTTTCTTTTAGAAAAGTTACATTTATATTGCAGAACATTTCCATGTACATGAACCACCAAACTCATCCAAACAACTACCGATTATTATGGAAGTGAATTACTTACAGATGATAATTCAGTAGCATTGCCATTATCTGAAATAGAGCCTCTTGGTGAAGAACCTTCTTCTGATCCTTCCGGTACTGGGGAAGGTGGTTGAGGTGGAGCAACATAAACCACCTTCAACTTAAACTCCTCAACAACGTTCCCTGATTCTTTATTGAACTGGACAGAAAAAAATCACATCCACAATTTCAATAAAACACCATTACGCAGTATATGCACACAAAAACGTATCGTCTTAAGGATCAGAATAATTACCATTTCAGCAGTAATATCCTTGGGAGATGCACCATCACTAGCTTTAACACTCTGTAGGAGAAACTTGTCCTTGCATTGCATATCTGGAGGAGCCTCCTTTTGTGCTTGCATTGTAACTAACAACAAACCATGTACGAATGAACACCGAATCAAGATCTATACTCTATAGAAATGAACACTAACGATTAATACCTATAACATCGCATGTTGATCGAGGTAAGACGACTCCAGTATTTGGACGAACACAATATTTTTTCGGATTGGTTGTTTTCACCTGAAAGAACAGTTTACCACCCAAATTTTGGTATCAAAATCAGAACCAAACAAACAAATCTAATCGTTGGAATAAACTGCACTGGTAAATGAGCAAATAAAGGTCCAATCAAAGTTGTTCAGTTTAGCTCAATCAAATTTCTCATCCTTAACAGCAAATCAGAACTATTGAAGATCACCATAGCATTTCACGACTCAATATAATCAAACAACGTTCACTATCTTCTAATGATTCACTAATGCAGATTGGACACTTCTCGGAGCTCAATCGATCGGAACAATCCAATACATAAAAACTATACATTACCTTGAAAGCCACATAGCTGTCCGTCTTATTCAACAACTGGAGCGAAGAAGAGATCTGCTTCTTCAGCTCAACTAGAAAAACACAAAATGAAAAGATCATGAAGGAGAATACACGATCGAATCGTATACCACAGAGCAAACGCGATTAGCATGCAGAATCAGAATGAAAGACAACTCACATGCAAATTTCAGTTCCAGGGGGTCGATATTGAGCAGCTCTCCAGTGCTCATCTTGACCGGCGATGGGAGGATGGCGGAGAAACCAAGGGCGGAAACTTGTAAATCTGGCTCTCAATTAAAGAGAGCGTTTCCGGTGAGGAAATGGAGATCGAGATTCTGGTTGGGAAGAGGGAAAAAATGGATCAAGTAATAATTGCTTGTCTTTTTAAACCAGCGTGGAGAGATGGAGGAGAGGAAAGCGATGAGCTATTGGGCCTTCATTAAATGGGCCGTAAGTAGTTCTGTTAATGCGAGATATTGGGCCTTTTACTTTAATTGAGCCCAATATATCGGCCCGATTATTCGGCCTCTGCATTCGTGCCGTGCAAGGGCCGACAGCCTGAGCCAGACCGATGTTTTTGTCTTGGTTATATATATATATATATATATATATATATATATATATATATATATATATATATTATTTTATGACGTCATGTTGAAACATAGGTTTTTCGCGGATTCTGCTCTACTTATTTTTCTTCTCATATTATGCTTCATTATTAAGATATTGACACATTCTAATTTTAATTAATTTTGTGATTTTTTTTAAAATTCTATTGTAATTTTGAACACTAGAAGAAAAATATTAAATTTAAGTACACATGTCAAAATATTACCAGTGAGGCACGATCTGAAATATAAAAAATGTAGCATAATATCTGAATCCGTTTTTTCTGCAATTTGTTTGGATTCTTGCCACACTTGAGATAAAAAGTGAAGTTAATTTTTTTTGTTGAAATGTAAAATCAAGCGAAATAATTATTAAAATAAAAAATTAGATAGATTAATATAAAATTTTAAAGGGTTAAATTTAAAAATAAAAAATGGACGTAGGAATATTATATTTCGCTTAGAAGCTAAGAATAATTCAAGCTTCTTCACTTCCTTATTGGTACTTTACTCGACCATATAATTCATCGACAAACTTAATATAATAATAATAATCCATGTATAAGCCTCGTCTCACTAATAGTGAAAAACACGCAACACCAATCAAAATGTCAGTGGAAAGCTAAGTATCGCGTAGTATGAACTCGACTCGAGTGAACACATGATTAATCTTAAGTGTCATGTGTATATCACGCGTTAAATGCTAGTGAAATTTTTTGAGCTTATGGATAAATTGCTAATTAAATTTAGTTCCCTTTAATGTTATTGTTAAATGCGGGTGAAAATTTATGCGTTTATTTTATTGTATCATTATTTACGGTGCAAATGACAGTTTTTTTGGGCAATCTTAAGCTGCTACCTAAATTGTTGAAAAATTGCATATTTCCAACTGAATTTTGTAAAAAAGTAACTGCTAAAATCTAATGTGTTAATGCAAGTTTCCGTTTTATGTACATTAAATTAGAGGAAGCTGTTTGTATAAGTTTAGTTGGAAAAATATTTATACACCCATAGTTCAGTTATAGCAAGTTTCTAATTAATTAGGAAAAAGTATTACACGATTGTTCATTGTATTAATTTTCGAATTGGATAGCTGATGTCGAAAAATTACTATCTTGTCACTTTTAAAAATATTTTGCTAACTTAAGTTCCATATGTGTACAAATTATTAGTTTTATCAGGATTTCTATTTTTTTTGGACAGAATCACTCACGTGTTGGACGCATAATGTAAAAAACAATTATTTTTTTTGACTGTCCAAAATCAACTAGCAATTTCTTAACCGTTCAAACATCAGCCATCAATTTTTCGTGTTTTTTTCATCATGTAATGGATGTATAACTCATTTCGTTCAAATTATACGTAAACCCTAACAGAACTAAAAATATATACACATATAAAATTCGAACTAGTAAATTTTTTTTATAAATAAATTTAATTAACAATTTATTCGACTGTCAAAACACGTCATTAGTATAGTCCAAAGTTTGCCCTAATAATAGTGACACTTCTCTACGAAAACACACACCCACGTATAATTACTCACCATTCATCGTCCTCTCCACAATCACCAGCAAGAAACTTCCTTTCCATCCGTACAAAACCAGAAAACCCTAATTCCACCATTTTCACCCATAATAACAACAATGGTGCTGCACTTAGCCGCCATAGCCAAGCTCAACTTCATCTTCGGCACCCACGGCCTCAGCCCGATTCTCGCCGCCCTGATCTGGCCGTTCCTCATAAAGCTCGCCTTCAGCACCCGACTCGTCCACCAGGACTTACACGACGTCGTTCACGGCTCGAGGCTGTTACTGTTTCAGCTGCAGCGGATCGTGGCGGCTGAGGCCCGGGGAGGAGGAGCTGGGGCGGCAGCCGAGGCCGAGCCGCGGTGGCAGAGGGCCGTTAGGGTGGTTTACCGGCGGGCGAGTCAGAGTCGGGGTGGCGGTGGGTCGAGTGAGGAAGAAGATGCGTTGCATACTCTTACTATGATTGCGTTGTGAGATACGGTAGAGATTTGAGCTTTGGATAATTATACGTTGAGATGTTTTTTATATGATCAAATTAACATATTGTTTAATTAGTGCGTTGCGCTGAATTTTTTTGTAAAATTTTATTTTATATAACGTTATTATTTTGTTATTTGGTGTAGAAAAAATTATATGTATTTTTTAGAGTTCGAATTAGATTATATATAACGTTTTACTTTATAATTTATACATGTACAATATATATATGAAGATATATGATCAAATCTAACATATTGTTTAAGAGAGTTGATATTATTCGTGCAGGTTTAATTAATGACAACAATTTTAAATGGCTAAGAAATGACAATATTATACAATTTTGCATAAATTCTAACTAGCGGACATTGAACCTATTTTATATAATGGGAGTTTTTAGTGTATTGGGATCTGCTCTACGTCATGGAGTTAATGTAGAAAATACTATATATTGTGTAAATATGTTGAAGTAGACACTCCACCCACCGTGAGTCTGGAGTACCACACTGGTTGAATCGAGTAGTATATAAGCAAGTGAGTCACCTCCTTCTATTACCAGTTAGTTTTAGGATGGAACCTCACTTGCATATATGATTGCTCTCTGCCGTTGGGCTTGGCTCGGCCCAATGTGGAATCTAACATGGTATCAGAGCCGGGATGGCCTGGGCCTGGGAGAGGGTCTGTTGAAATCAGAGAGCCCTCACGGTGAGGGGGAATGTTGAAGTAGACACTCCACCGTGAGTGTGGAGTACCACACCGGTTGGTACATGTATAATCGAGTAGTATATAAGCAAGTGGGCCACCTCCTCCTATCACCAATTGGTTTTAGGATGAAACCCACTTGCCGTATATGATTGCTCTCTGACCCGTTGGACTTGGCTCGGCCCAATGTGGAATCTAACAAAATACATTATATGCTTTTAACACAACTCATACTGAAGAAACTTATTAATGGTCACCGCTTTTGGTCAAATCTTTAAGATTGTTTTTAAGACATTGTTTTTTTTTTATTTGTAACGTGTAGAAGTATAAGAGTGCGTTGAATGTTTTCTCCCACGAGTTCGGATTTGTGGGACAGTTGGTTAAGACACACGTCTTATTTTCTATATCGGTCACCGACTTATGAATAAGTGCTATTGGAGTCATCAACCTGACTATGAATCTACGTACATATGACTTAATTTTTTTTAAAAATCACTTCAACGAAAAATTCATTTAAAACTTTCTATACCAAAAATATTTTCTTAAATGAAGGTATTGATGCTTGGAAAAATATCCAAACCTCCAAAATTCAGTTTGCAAGTTGGTGATTAATTACATTTAACAGGATTTAGTTTGAACATCATGTATATACATGTACCATGTACATGAAAGTAATTAAGAAACCAAACATCATTCCGAATGGTCTCCATTGTATCGACTTTTCAAAGAGCGAAAAACACGTCGAAATAAACCATCAATCAACTTATTAAAAGAGGTTTCTCGACATCACATTCGGACTCCACTTCGTCTTTCGGTAGCGATCCCTCTTTGCGTTTCGCCCATAGCACCAAGTACAGGCCTCCGAACATAAGGAACATCCCGATGTAGCTGAAATTTAAAAAAAAAAAAAAAAAAAAAATCGCCATTTAAATAAATAAATAATACATGCATCGTTAACTTGGTTTAAAACCAGACCGGCGGTTGGACCGCAAGCCGTGAACCGGTCATGTTCTAATAAAAGATAGGAATGCATATCAAATCCGGTTCGACGAGTGAAAACGGTTTATATATAAGGAAATAAGGGCATGTTTGATTATTACATCATAATCAGTTAATAGTTAATACTATATTTGGACGAAATTAGTGTAATTACCTTCCGAATTTGATCGTCTCGCCTATGGTGAAGACCGAAAGAAGTACGGAGCAAACTGTACCTATCGGACTGAACATCGAGACTAGCACCGGCCCTCGCTTCTTCATCGCCCAACCGTTGAAACTCGTACATGTTCCCGTTATCAGACCCGCCTGACATTTTGTAAGAATTTTATTTTTATTTTGAAAACTGAACCGACGGTTGGAAATGATCAGACTGTGAACTGGCTACATAAGCGGTCCGATTCTAGTAAAATACTAAAATGTACAATGAATCGGATCAGACTGGATTGGACCAGACCGGATGGGTTGGTGTGCAACGGACTAACATCGGTTTCAACCCGAGTTTCTACATGCATTTCTGCTCAGGAAACGTCTATAGTTACGTTTTAACTCGTTCTGTAAAGTAAAGACGTAAAAACATGCGTTTCTTAAACCTCACAGCCTGAATCTCCAGATACGAGTCGGAGAACTTACCAACGCCGAAAACTGGACCAAGTGTTTGAAGCTCACGACAGACCAATCGATATAAAACCCGCGATCTTCAAACAACTGCACCGCCGCGGTCGTGAACACGCCGATTAACGACGTTACGGCGTTGAGCGATATCGGTGCCGGAAAGTCGCCTAAAGCCACAGCCTATTCAACAAGAACACCGAATTCTATCAAAGAAATCGCGAGTTATCGTCGTAAACTAGATAATGTACCTGTAATACGATGTTGCTCGATAGAACGAAAATTGCGGCCGCGAGGTATAAGCACCCGACGATCTTTTCGGGATCGAAGGTGGGTGTTTTCGAAGAGGAAATGGTCAGTTCTGGAGGCTGTTCTGTTGATGTGCTGTGCATTAGACTCATGCCGACAGCACCTACGACAGTTAACAATGTTCCTAGTATCTTAATTCTGCTGTATAGACAATGTACGTTAACTTTCTCTAATCTGCATGAACAAAGAGTTAATGTTAATGGTGGTAGATATAGAAAATTTATAATAGAATCGCTGTTTAAGTTTTAGAACTATAGAGTGAGTACTATTTTTGGTTAAATGGGGAGTTTTAAAAAATAAAGAGGAGTTTGATATATACTTTTTTATTTAATAAATATAGACTTTTAATAAAAAAAAATTATAAGGATGTCACCAGGGGGCAGCAAATTTTAGAACAATAGTGTACTATCTTAAGTTGAATGAGGGTGTTTAAAAAAAAAAAAGTTTAACGGGTCTTTTGGTCCATGATGTTTGGCCGTTTTTGGGTTTTGGTTCATGATGTTTTTTTGTGTCTAGTTTTGGTAATATATGTTTGCAGATTTTTCTAGTTTTGGTCTGACTGTTACATTCCGTCCATTTTTTCCGTTAAGTAACATGTGCAAGTCACGTGATTCACCTTAAACTTTCAATTTTGTTCAAATTTATGGGAATTGGACCATTGAACTAGGTATAGGGTGTCAAATCCCCCAAATTTGACCATTAAACCTGGTTCAATTCATCCAAATTGAACTAGGTTTAAGGTGTCAATTCCCATAAATTTGAACAAAACTGAAAGTTTAGGGTGGATTACGTGACTTGCACATGTCACTTAACGTAAAAAATGGACGGAATGTAACGGTCGGACCAAAACTAGAAAAAATATGCAAACATATGGTACCAAAATTAAGCAAAAAAAAAAAAAAACATCATGGACCAAAACCCAAAAGAGGTCAAACATCATGGACCAAAAGACATATTAACCCTTAAAAAAATATAATGCGAGTTTGAGATATATTTTTTATAATGATAATAATCATAGTCTCTTAATGAAAATAGTTGAAAATATGAGTTTTCTATCATAATGGCAGTACTTATAGTGGATTACTCTATACCAGGACTAATTCATATTCGTACTAGGCCAGTCTGTAAATAATAAAGTGCTAAATATAAATATTTTTTCATTTCTAAGATCTCAATGAGTTTAAATTCCGATATCTGAATAATGGATGAAACATTATCAAATATATGAGCAATTAAGAGTACCTTGCTATCCAAGCAATGATGAAGATGAGGCCTGGAGCAAGGTTAGGCATGGCTGTTGCCATGGCGGGTGAGGTTCGTTTGATCCCTTTCAAGAATAGTGTTTGAAACAAAGTTACTCTGAAGATGATATTAACACAAAACCAAAAATTAGTGACATTTAACTTATTTTCATTGTTTATTATTATTATCACTAACTTCAACTTTTATTCACTAATAATAAACTAAACTGAAACCAAAGTCATGCAAATTATACGAGTCGAGTCGAAGCGAATATCTTGCAAGTTCGAATTAGAATATAAACGAGCCGAATCGAGACAAATATTTGATAAATTCGACTCGATTCAAATTATTTTAATTGAGCTCAAACTTGGTTAAGTCTGATTTTTTCAAGTTCGAGCTCTTTCTGGTGTCATATTAGACGAGTTCGATCGAGTTCGACTCAGCTTGCCGAGCTTGAAATTGTTCAGATAAATAATAACTTGTACGTCGTAGCTCGAACTCGTCTCCTAGCTAGTATGTTGGCTTGAATTGAATGTATATAATATTACGTAAAACTCGAATAAGCTTAAACTGAAAGACTCGAATAAGCTTTTAGCAGTATAAAAAGCTTAAATATGCTCGTGAGTCTTTCGAATCGAATATAAATGAATTTGTATTCGACTTGGTACAAGAGAAAGCTCGATTATACTCAAAATTTAGCAAATTTAATTCGAATATCGACCGAACTGATTTCAAGTAGCTTTACTCATTTATAGACGTATCCAAACATAAGAAATAAGAAATGAGGAATTGCACTTACCCTCCAAAGGAGATTAAAACGAGCTGCACAATCAGCTTCACCGTAATTTTCTTAGGCCACAACCTCCTGGAAAAAAAAAAAAAAACCCTAAAAACAAAATCGACAAATTAATCGTCTTCTCCGACGACATTACCGATCAAAAACCGAACCTTTCAAACACCACCGCCACCGGCGAAAGGATGAGAAACGTGGCGAATGCAGAGAAGATGATGAGCGTAAGCGGGTTGAGTCCGAGAGACATGACGTAACTCAGCAGAACCGAGTTTCCGGCGAAGATGGCCTGGACCGCCACCAGACCTCCGACCACCGCCACGTCATCCATCGCCTCTTTCGTCAGTAGTTCCATTTTATGGGTTTATACTGTGTTTTTCTCTCCGGGGAGAGTGAAATTTAAGGTTCTTGTCGAGAAAGTCTTCTCTTTTGCTTGTTCTTGTTCTAGCTTCCTGTCTGTATCTCCAAGTTACGGTTTGGTGTCGGAATAATTACAGGAGGAGATTCAGCTAACGTTCGTTTCATCTTGTCTTTCTCTACCGGTCAAAGCAAAATATATATATATATATTACAAATGAGATTTTTTTAATTATTTTTTTTAAAGAAAAAATAATCGATATTCTGGATTTAGTTTTAAATACTCGACCGACTCGAGGAAGGTACATTTGTCGAGTTTGAGACATATCTTGGAACTTGGAAGTGTAATGCTAGCAATGTTCCAAAAAAATGCCGATAAAAATATGGTATAATTGTTTGACGTTTCATTCTTTAATAAGAGGTTATGGGTTTAAATTCGCTATTAACTATAAGAATATGACTAAATTTATAGTCAGTACTTAGGGGTGTAAACGAGTCGAATATCTGTAAAACTCGACTCGGCTCGATTAGTATTTTTCCAGCTTGAACTCAACTTATTTATTATACTAAACTACAAGTTGTGCTACATTAACATGGAAAATGTATGCGCTAATTATTTAAATATATAATATATTTACAAATAAACATAAAAATCCGAACATCCTTAGTAGGATACGTTTAGAATCGTCGTTATAATAACTCATTCATTTAAATAACCATAAAAATAATGTTAAGATGGTCTCGAATATTTATGGGCCAAATATGCAATTATATATTGTTGGGCTTATAAGATGGACTCTGAATATTTATGGTCCAAATCAATATGCAATTATATATTGTTGGGCTTTTTGGGCTCTTAGCTTATGATACGATGAGACGGATGGCCCACTATTTTAAGCACACTCGAAATTCCAATTTTACCCTCACGACGTTAAGTAGCCGAGGTGGTTCCGTCGCCGTCAAGTTAGTTACGGCCAGTTCCTCGAATCGTCGAACGCCGGAGATACCCCATCTCCGTCTTCTTCTACGTTTGTTTCACTGTAAATCTCTCCTCTTCACATTCACCACCTCCATTACTGTACCTTCAATCTCCTTCTCTTCCACTTGACAGTTACACTCTACAGTGGCAGCCCTGACTTCCGAGTTAAACTTCCAGAATCGCTCCACAGTGTCTCGGAGCTCGGGTTTGACGCGCGCTACATTTACGAGATTCAGCTGACGCACAGTCGCAGCAAGGCGTAGGGTTTCAGTTGAGCGGCATATTGCGAATCGGCGGATTCCGGAAAATGTCGGTTGGACGCCGATGAGCGTGGCGATAGCGTGGAGGTTCAACGTGTTGTCGGCTAATCTGGCACTGTTACAGCACCACAGCCATAGCCACGGTAATGGGATCGGAAATTACAGTCATGACAAGCCGGTGCTGGCGAGATCACCGGGCTCGGCTTCGCTGGGCTCTTTTCATAAGAGGAAGGCCTCGTTGTCGTTTGTATGCGGGTGCATGCTGTTTGCTTTAGGCTTACTCTCGCTTCTAACTGGGCATGTGGTGTCTCATCTTGAGTGGTACTCCCAGCAATTGGGGAAGAGGAGATTCTTTGACCCGCCGGTAATTGCATTTTCTCTCTTACTATAGGCAATGAAACATGGGCTTATATATTTGATTGAGTGTGCTAATTCATCTGGTATGATGGAACTGTAAAGCTAAAACTGCAACTCTTTTTGATGAGTGAGCAAAAAAGTATGCCATATATATGCCAATGTACAAAAAAACATTAGTTTTCCTTAAACTGCAAATGTCTGTACAGAGATAGTGAATAGCTTTGTTTGTATCTGTTAGTTTGAGAGAAGTTGAGGTAGTTTGGCACATTAAGTCTTGCAAAATGCCAAATGAGCGAACTAAATGCTGTGTATGGGGTGCTTAAATGTGCTTATTCTGTTTGCAATGTAATTGCTATATGAACTCACAGGAAATAATGCATAGTAGAAACATTGATATTTGGAAGTCGAGTTTCTCAAGGCATTTCTATGGATGTAGTGGAAGAGGTCCAAGCTTTCCTCGTAAGTAATTCTGCTTTGCTTTGGTTCTCTCATTTGGCTGCATTTTTTCTGGTTTATTTCTCTTCATTTGCCGTATGCTTTTTATGCATTCTGCCCTTTGATCTTACGTTGAGTACTGGCAATAAGGAGCTAAATTGAGGAGACTTATGTTGTTGTCATGGTGTTTTTCCTTTAGGCATATGTCACTACAACATGGTGACTTACCCTAATTTCATGTCAAACTCCCTCACTTCGAAAACTTCTATTACAGTTCCTTTCATACACACCAAAAAGAACGATATAAAATCCTGCTTGTTTTTAGTTTCAATTTAAGAAATTGTAGAGCCCGGTGCGAGCGGATAATATTCTAGGGTTTGACATCCTGTGTGAATAAAATAAAAATTATAGAGCCTGTTATTGTGATGTGCCATCTGGTTCATGTATTAGTAATCTTTATATTCAGTAGGTAAGGTTCCAAGCCTCTTAGAGATGCTAGTTTCATAACTCGGTCCTGTTTATGCATTTGCACTAATCGTTGCTATTTGAAAATAGTATGAGATGTGCTTTCTTCTTTATTATCAAACTCAACTGTCTTAAAAAAATGGTTTACGGAGCATCTTATTTTCATGCTCTGATTATTTGTTTCATCGTTTGCTAAATTCATGATATTGAGCTATTTGTTGCACTTGAGGTGACAAAAATTGATTATGTTTTGCTGGCCATCATATACTTGTTTATGCTGAAATCTGACATTGATGATTGAATCTAGCTGCAATACCGGAGCAGTCAGCAAATGGTTATTTGCTTATTGCAGCAAGTGGACTTAATCAGCAAAGAACAGGAGTAAGTGGACACTGACCATTTTATTGTGTGAGCTTTTTTGTTTGTTACGATGAATAGATACACAGTTCTGTGGTTTCAAAGGGATGATATTGTAACTGTACTATTGGACAGAAAGTTATTCCTTAAAGTCCCATCAAACTTAAATCATATCATCTTTGTAAATAGGCATATTTTTCATGCTCTTTCTAAGGCAATAAATTCTTATTTATTTAATGTACCATTGTTTTCTTCTCTGTAAATGATTACCAATCTCACTTCATAGATTAGATTTTACATAAGGACATATAGATATAGCTCATGTTTGTTTGTTCATCTTTTATCTGCTGAAACATGTTAGCGTCTCCTTTAATAATAATTTTTTATTTAAAACTCAAAATTTGGCTAATGCCTTGAGTTTTTAGTGGATTTCTTCATGCTTCATATGGATTTAATTTTGTTGAGGATGACACTGTATGGTTCTTGCTCAGATAACTGATGCAGTAGTTGTTGCAAAGATCCTTAATGCCACTCTTGTTGTGCCCGAGCTGGATCATCACTCATTTTGGAAGGATGATAGGTAATTAAAATGTGTACTATAAAGTGGCATACCAGACAAGCATAATTCTCCATTTCCTTAACTTTTACTGTGCTTTTCTTGCAGTGACTTTGTTGACATCTTTGATGTTGATTGGTTTATTTCTTCTCTAGCAAAAGACGTCACAATTGTAAAACGAGTTCCAGATAAATTTATGCGATCAATGGAGAAACCACCTTATACAACGCGTGTCCCAAGGAAATCTGCCCCCGACTACTATTTAGATCAAGTTCTCCCAATTCTACTGAGAAGAAGTGTAAGGCATCTTTCCTCATTTTCTTTAAATGGTTAATTCAAAGATAATGATAAGCCCTTTTCGTAATTATCCAAAGTTAGAGAAACTGCTTAGTGCTTAGTCATGGAAAATGGATGAGCTATAGTAAAAAGTGCTAAACACAGAGTGAAACTAAGTATGAAGATGGAATATTTTCCATTTGTGGAAACTGTTCACTATCTCAAGCACTTTTTGTTTTTCTTGAAAATCTAACCTTTTTCACTTCCATTAGTTTCCCATTTTTCACAAAACCATTTATTTATCTTCTTCACAGGAAGGTTAGTGATGATGTGGATTAGGAAGGTTACTGATGATGTGGATTAGGAAGCATGTATGTTTTATTATGCTCTATTATCTAGGGTTAAGAACCTAAAAACAGTCCCAACTTTAGATCATGTTGCTAATGGTTGTCTCATATTTAAATGTTATTCAATGTCTCAACTATCAGACTGGTTGATTTCCACTTTTCTCTTAAAATTGACGGAACAAAAACATGTTTTTTAAGTATAAAATAAGCCTAAACCATGAGCACCAAATCCGACACTTTGAAAAAATGGAAACAACATGTTTTTGTTGCTCAAAACGCCAAAATTAGTAGAAAAAAGTGGAAAGCAACAAATCTGATAGTTCGGACACCGAATATCAACATATTAAATTTGGGACGCCAATTTGCAACATGGCCTATAGTTTGGACTGTTTTTAAGTTCTTAACCCTATTTTTTATTCAGTGTTTTGGCTTCTGTGAATGTGTCAAACTAAAAGGCAGATGTGTTACAGGTTGTGCAGCTGACGAAATTTGATTACAGACTGACAAGTGACCTTGATGAGCAGCTTCAGAAGTTAAGGTGTCGAGTTAATTATCACGCCTTAAGATTTATAAAACCAATACAAAAACTCGGGGATAGAGTTGTAAGGCATATGAGGAGAATGGCCAAGCGTTACATTGCAATTCATTTGAGGTTCAGCCTTATTCATTTTCGTATCAAATTTAATTTGCCTCTTATATCTTGTTATTTGAAATGGCAGTTATGGTTCTACATTGTAGATTTGAGCCTGATATGCTTGCATTTTCCAGATGCTACTTTGGAGGTGGCGATAAGGAAAGATTCGAACTTGGTGAAATACGAAAGCGATGGACAACATTACCTGTAAGATATGAACACTATGCACATTGACTTGCATTTAAAAGCATGAAATACCATATTATAAAATTATATCCTATGTTATTTATTCAATACTCTGTTTTTTTAGGAACTAAGTCCCGATGACGAACGTATGAGAGGTAAATGTCCACTTACTCCACATGAAGTCGGTCTTATGCTTCGGGCTCTTGGTTTTTCAAACGATACGTATTTATACGTTGCGTCCGGAGAAATATACGGTGGAGAAAAGACATTGCAGCCCCTACCTAAGAGAACTCTTTCCCAATTTCTACACAAAGGAGATGCTTGTAAGTGAAGAGCTCAAACCTTTTTCACAATATTCTTCGCGGCTTGCTGCTATTGACTACATTGCTTGCGACGAAAGCGATGTTTTTGCCACCAACAATAACGGGAACATGGTTAAGATTCTTGCAGGTCGAAGGTACGTTTGTGAAAATTTGAAATTTTCGTTTTTGTAATAGAAAAATAAGGGTGAAATATCTAATTGCTAGTTGAAATTTGTGTCAAATGAGCTAGTTACCTACCTACATGCTGAACTAATACTGAAGTGCAACTTGCTAGCTCCGTTCATGTGTTAACTGTTAACCTGGGATGTAAAATGTATATGTGGCGGCCTGAATAGACAACACGTGCACCAATGTAAATTTTCCGCCGAGACAAAAATGGATGGAACTAACAAAATGAACTAATTTATTAGTGTAGCTAGTTAACTAGCAATCTGGTATCTAACCCTGTATTTAATTAAGGGTTAAGAACATAAAAACTCTCCCAACTGTAGGCCATGCTGATAATCGATGTTCTAGATTTAAAATGTTGTTATTCAGAGTGTCTCAACTATCAAATTTGTTGTTTTTCACTTTTTTCGACTGATTTTGGCATTAAAATTGGCATTTTAAGCAAAAAAAAATATATGTTATTTTTACTTTTCCATAGTATTAGATATGCTGTTCATGTTTTATGCTTATTTGTTGCTACTTTTCCAAAGTATTAGATATGTTGCTCATGGTTTATGCTTATTTCTGCTTAAAAAACATGTTTTTGTTCCGTCAATTTCAAGAGAGGAATGGAAATCATACAATATGAACATTATTATATATATATTTTTTTTAAAAAATATTTGAAATCTTTTATATCTTGATAGTTTTTTATAATCAGGAGGTATATGGGCCATAAGAGAACTATCAAGCCAAATGCCAAGAAGCTAAGTCCCCTCTTCTTGAAAAGAGACAAGTTGGATTGGAACACCTTCTCCAAAAGAGTCAAGGCCTCACAAAGAGGATTCATGGGTGAGCCCTACGAAATGAGACCCGGGCGCAGTGAATTCCACGAATACCCCGCCTCGTGTATCTGCCACAAAGCCAGAGTCGACACTAACAACGAAGAAGACGAAGCAAGAAACCACGAAGACGATGAATACTCCGAGCCTGAGCAACTTGACATGGAGAAGCCCGAGCCTACCAAACCGAACGAGAGAGTTATAACTGTGATCAAAATGCAGGAACTGAGAAATATTGAATTGATCGGAGCGGCATGATGAAGATTATGCTGTGACTGTAATCAAATGCAGGAACTGAGAAATATTGAATTGATCGGAGCGTCATGATGAAGATTATGCCGTGACTAATCAAATGCAGGAACTGAGAAATATTGATTCGATCGGAGCGGCATGATGAAGATTATGCTGTGACTAATCAAATGCAGGAACTGAGAAATATTGATTTGATCGGAGCTGCATGATGAAGATTATGCTTTGACTAATCAAATGCAGGAACTGAGAAATTTTGAATTGATCGGAGCTGCATGATGAAGATTATGCTGTGACTAATCAAATACAGGAACTGAGAAATATTGATTCGATCGGAGCGACATGATGAAGATTATGCTGTGACTAATCAAATGCAGGAACTGAGAAATATTGATTTGATCGGAGCTGCATGATGAAGATTATGCTGTGACTAATCAAATGCAGGAACTGAGAAATATTGAATTGGTCGGAGCTGCATGATGAAGATTATGCTGTGACTAATCAAATGCAGGAATTGAGAAATATTGATTTGATCGGAGCGGCATGATGAAGATTATGCTGTGGATGTAATCAAATGCAGGAACTGAGAAATATTGATTAGATCGGAGCGGCATGATGAAGATTATGCTGTGACTGTAATCAGATGCAGGAACTGAGAAATTTTGAATTGATCGGAGCGGTGTGATGAAGATTATGCTGTGATTACCGGGCCTGAGCTTGCTTAGGGATGAAGAAAGGTTAAATTCTTTTGTAGTGAGTGATTCAAATGTTAATACATAGATTGTTTCCACAGGCTGTATCCAAAGAGTATTTATTGTAATACTTTATCTTAGTTTCTAAGGTGCATCCAGTGAGTTTGGTGCTTGTTCTTAAGTTTCTTAAACCTCGAGACAGCCGAGACTCGAAAACTGCGACCACCACGAACATTAAACCCGTGATCGGAGAACAGTTGAGATGGATTTGTAAAAAAAATTGACCAGATGTTTCTTAATTGTTACTAAGAACAGAGCTTTGCATAAATAAAGTGGGTTAAATGGTAATGTTTTGCTTTCGCTTGGTAATGAATCGAATTCAAAAAAAATGCGTGCACCGGGCTGATGAAAAGGTCCTCCAAAACGAATGATTTTGGCTGTTTTTGAGCCATTTTGAAGGGGTTTAGTGTAACCCCGGTGCAGCCAAGAGTCCATTTTCTCATTCAGCCGCTACATTAATGTTTATAGGTTCGCCATTAAAGTTGCATGAGCCGGGGTCACGAACACTCCCCCCTGAAAAAATTAATTTAGTTGTTTTAGAGTCATTTTGATGGGGTTTCACGTGCACCCGGTGCAGCCAAAAAATATCATTTTCCTTCAGCAATTGCAACTTCCGTTTCCGATTTCAGTCAAAATTGTGTGGGCCGGGCTCACGAACACTCCCTCCCGAAAAAATCATTTTAGCTGTTTTAGAGCCATTTTGGTTCCTCCGTTTGTACACCAGGTGTATACAAATATGTATTTCTCAATTCATTCACTTCCAAACTTTAGTTTATAGCGCCTTTGATGGAACTTTCTCTTCATCAATAATATCATTAGTCCAATTAGCCATACTATGTTCAAATCAACCCTACTTCAGTGAATTTTTTATTTTTTTTTTATTTTCGATAATGACTTCTTAACCGATTAAACCAACCTTACCCAATTTGGCAAAGAAAATGCAGAACAAGAAACAAAACAACAAGCATTCCTTCCATATTCTATTCAACTGTTCAAGTAACAGCTGAATAGTATGGTCTCTTAAACCCGAACCCGAACCCGAACCAGACCCGGGTCAAGTTGAACAGACAACTATACTTCCAACATCATCTAGCAACCAGACATCAACACAAGGTCGAATTACGGATAAATCTAACAGATCAACCATTTCATTTCATTTACAGTATCTATCTGCACTAAAACCCTAGCCAAGGAACACCAGTTGGAAGTTAAATATGTAAATAACTAACAGACTAACATCAGTATCAACATCTAATCCAACAACGGTCGTTCATTTTCTTCTTCCTATGCATGATGCTTTGTACACACATTCAGGAAGCAAGCACCATCATCATTGATTTTTACCTGTCAAGATTCAAGCTTTCTTTTAGGACTAGCAATGGGGTTTACTGTAAGAGAGTATAGCGGCATTGATCATCGGTATAGATGAACCGGTAATTGTAATTGTTAAAGAAGATGGATTTACCTTTGGGGACAGTCTTTGTAGGTCTTTTGTCATGCGAAGAGCTTGACGGGATCTTTGAAATGAGCAACGAACTCTGTAATCCTTCCAGCAGCTACGAGTCGTAGACCAAAATAAGGAGCAAATCGGATATAAACTTGTAAAATAGAAGGAACAATTCACTCTGAATTTACATTTGGAGTTTTTGCAAATGTAGAGATGTTAGCTCAATTTTTACAAAGGGTGCATTAGTGGTAATGAACTCAATAAATTTACGGGTTAAGAACCTAAAAAGTCCCAAATATAGGCTATATATTGCTAATCACTGTCTCAGATTTAAATGTTGATATTTGGTTGTCCCAACCATCAAATTTGTTGCTTTCCACTTTTTTAATTGATTTTGACCTTAAATTTAACATTTTAAACAACAAAAATGTGTTTTTCACTTTTCCGCAGTATCAAATTTGTTTCTCATGGTTTAGGGTTACCTGATGGTTAAAAAACATGTTTTTGTTTCAACCAATCTAATAGTTAATGCACAGAATATGAACATTTTAAATTTGGGACAACGATTAGCAACATGACCTATAGTTAGGACTGTTTATAGGTCCTTAACCCTAAATTTACTCCAAGTTTGCCCCTACAAAATTTTGAAACTCAACCAAAATGTGATAAATTCGAAACTTAAACTCATGATCTCTACCTCCACAAATAAAGATATCAACCACTAGACTGAGCTAACTTCAATGTTCAATGATTACTATTTATGATTACTTCAATATTATCACTCAACTGGCCAAAAAAAAATATTATCACTCAACGAATTATGTAAATTTGTATTGGCTTTCTTGTTTCATCAAATAAAGCAGGGCAGGCTAATCATGTTGTGTTTCATCATATGTAATTTTAAGAAGCATTGAAAGGGTAGTAAATAGACACTTACTCTTGATGTGGGCTGTATTCGACGAACTGATCTACGAGCAGGCTCACTAGGGGTTGCGGCCGGCGTCACAGCAGCATCCAAAGTTTTGTTCTCTTCAATCTTGGTCAATTTCGCAGCAGCAGGAGTGAATCTACCTCTATTACCAGTCTCTGATTTTGATGCTGCCCCAGAACCAGAAGTCTTTCTAGCTTGAGAGCCAAACAAGAAAGGCCCCTGAGAATCTCCCTTGCTGCTACTAGAAAACGACCGAGTTCCTGATTTGCTCTTCTTTCCAGTTTCTTCTTCAACACGAACAGCTGAATCCTCAGAAGTAGATTCCAATGATCTTGAATTATTATTTCTTTGAGGAATTCCCTTACCTACAGATTTAGGACCTTTGTTCTTCAATTCAGCACCTTGTTTTTCCTTTGGATCGACCTTAGATGATTTCAGTCCGCGTGATCCAGTCCCACGAGGCATCATGTAATTTGCAAGTTTAACCGAATCTTTTACCTCTACCGCTTTCTTGTCCTGATCCCCGTCATAATGCTTGCTTACGTCCATGAACTTTCTTTTCTTCCCAGGTTTAGGAACACCGAAAATAGCTCCTGGACCTTCCTTACGAGTCGTTCCAGGACGTGCTGGTTTACGAATCTCGGGTTTTTTCTTGTCGAGGGAAGTGCCAATGCTGAAACTTTTTTCTTTATCAGATATGTCCAAAGGTTTTGATTCTTCAGGTTTTCGCAACTTCGGATTTGGATTTTCAACAGCCTTTGAATCCTTATCCTTTGCCTCATTTGCAGGTGTCCCCAGCTTAGGCCGCTTCTCTTTTGGTGTATCACTCTGGACAACGGATAGTGCAACGAGAAGTCAAAATAAGAACGTCGAAGCCAAAAATATGTATTGGATGATGGAACCAACCTCACGATGGGATGGACCGGTTTCTCTTGCATATGACCACTCAACCCATTCTCCATCCCTCCAAATTAAAGAAGGTCGAAGATTCCAGGCTTTAACAGCGGAAGTCTCTCCAAGAGCTGCAACCAATAATTTCGTTCAGGGTACCTTTTTTTTTTAATGGAATATCTATCAAGAATACTGTTAAATCAAAAATATACCCGGAAGTGATACAGTCAGCGAAGTTTCATCATTTATATTCTTCTCAGTCACAACTGCTTCCCACCAGCTGAAAATCAATAATCGATCAGGATTAGCAGAAGACCCCCACCAATAAGGGAACTAGGTAAATTTGATATCTAAAAAGTGCACAGAGGATAGTATGAAGCAAAAGCAGAAAAAGCTACTTGCTGAAACGATAACGCTTGTGCGTTTCCAACTTGAACATTTAACGCGTAGGTGAGCCTTTCATGGGCTCAAGTTAAGAATGACATGAAGAAGTGTAGGGTGAATTGTGGGTTTAGTGTAAAGAGAAATGACTACTGTATTGGACGTTTTCACAAAGATTAGCATCTCTACTGTAGGTACAATAAAGACCTAGATAGACAACTGTGGTAATGACAAAAGGATGTTGAAGCCAATGCCGGAAATCCATAAAAAGTATGAAAATAACCTGTCACGAATCCAAGCATCAACTTTATCTCCGACGGAACAAGTCAGATACCCAACGGCTGCTCTGCGTCTCTTTCTGGAGCCTTCATACTGCATGGCAGTCATTGGATGGGGAACCCGAATTTTAGGAGCCTGACCTTCTTCACTTCTAAGATCGATCCATTCTTCCAGCTTCCCTGAGCCTAAGAACATGGCAGATAAAACACACTGACATTCAAGAAAATCTGTCCTAATTGAAAAAAATACCATTCGTATTCATGTGTCAAAATAGCCATGATTAACACAATTCATAAACTTCTAGGAGCATTTGGGATATGGAGCATGTCAATATCAGGCTTCTAAAAGAAACTTTTTGGCTATTTTACTTAGAAGGCTATCGCGAAAATACAAATATACTAGAAGATATCACCTTAAAGATGGAAAATATAAAATCTACCTCCACAACAGCAATAAAGCCTACCTTTGATACAGTTCTATAGTCGATGTAAAATAGGGATCATCCAATTAATTCTTCAAACAAATACAGTTGCACAAAGATCAAATTTCTGATATGCCTAATCACATACCTTCAGTAGAGGAAATTTCAGAGTAACAGACATGCGCTTTTCCATCCTTCAGTTTCATTACCTTGGCTGAAAACCATGCTCCTTTGTATTCATCTCCATCTTTAAAAACCTACACAAATACACTAGAATTAAGTAATAGATCATTTTATAGCTAAGACTTTCACATATTAAGCATTCATCAGGCTAGCTTACCTCAACAATAGAACCCTCCCTAATGCCATTATATATCTTAGAATCTGCTGCCTTCTCCATTTCGATATCCATGGCTCCTAAACCTGACTCAGATTCCAAATTGACACTGGCCGGTACAGCTAGGTCGGAGCTTTGATCAAATCGTTGCCCTCTAGTGTCCTCACCGCTGTGAGATACAGAACCTGAGATGCCAACTATCAATCTCAATTCTTCTTCCTTCAAATTCCTGATATTCTCTTGAGATGCTGGTTTGACCACTTGCTGAGTTGCATCTGCTTCATGGTAACCTGGTGTTCCATCTGAACTTTTTATGGAAATACTTGAACCGGATACAGCTTTATCGGCTTTTGGCTTTCCTGTATTTCCTTCTCTTGCTTGATCGGGAGATACCAAATCTAACTTCCAGAAACCATCTGGCCCTGCTTCAGCTAGCTTGCGAAGTGTCAGTGGATCGCCCATCGCAACAACCTTTCCAGCTTGTGATATGGCTTCAGCAGCCAACTCCGCTGCTTTCACAATGGCATCCAGATTGTCAGCTCGTATTGTTGCAGCTGAAGCAGCTTGTACCCTCCTCCTAGCAGCCTCCTTAGCAGCAGTTATGATTGAACTTGAACTACTTGATCCCTCATGACTTGTATTTGAGTCGACAGACAATGCTTCATCAGCCATAAGTTTTGCCTGTAGAGCAGCATTCGATGCAAGATTGGCAGCCGCAGCTGCAGCCTTTGCAACTGCTGCAGCAGCTGCTATTGCAACAGCAGCAGATGCAAGCTTAGCTTCTGTAGTTGGCATCAGGCCAGAGTTTTGCTGCTTATAAATCTCGTCCCACACTTCTTGACTGTAACTAACTGCAGATTCAGCAAGTGTAGCAGCATCCTCAGCTTCCTGCCTAGCTTCCTTCTCTTTACAAATGACATCCTCAGATAAGACAGGCTTTTTTGGACCTTGGTCCACATCTTTACCAGGACCAGCAGCAACTGAAGGGGTTGATGCCACAGTCAATTCCACAACCGTTTCTTCTGTTACAAAGTTGCCAGGGATTGCAGCAGATACAGGGGTGGAAACAGTGGAAGCAGCAACTGGGACTGATTCTTTTCTAGTTATCGATTGAGGTGGCAATGGCAGCTGAGGCGGCAACAAAGATGTCAGCTGAGGTGGCGACAGAGTTGGCAAGCTGATCTTGACAGGGTCAGATACTTTTTCAGAGAGCGATTGAGATGGCATACTAATCTTAGCAGGATCTTCAGAGGTGGAGCCCTTTCTTCTTCTCTTCACTTTTCGATCGTTGGTAGACGGCTGGGTGGATGGTCCCATTGCTCTTTTTAAGTCATGCGAAGCAGAGCTAACCACAAGACCACCAGCATGGCCTTCACCTTTAGTAGAAGACACAGGAGTGGCATGCTTCGTGCTAGTAGAAACACCCAATGATGATTCCCTAACTGGAGTTAGTTGAACAGTTTCTGTTAACAAAGATGGAAAACGAGCACTGGTATCAAGCGCAGTAGCTTGTGGAGAGGCAGCCCATGGTCCGCGAAAAGGTGTTTGCGACATCCAAGCGGTATTACTAGGTCCTACATAGCTTATAGTTGGAGGAGTTTGTTGGGATGCAATTTGGGAGAATGCTTGCTGAAAGTCCACTATAGAGCCTCGTGGAACACCACTAGATTGGACAGTATTTTGTGAAGGTGTAGGAATGTTCCAGAGAGGTGAAGAAAGGGGGATCATCGGGTTTACAACAGATGAAGGTGTCCCACTAGTACTAGAACGGACATTAGGTGTAGAGAGAGCCTTTTGTTTAACGGAATCAGAAGCCACGTTTCCTGCATATTTGAAAGCTAAACAACAGTTAAAAGATGAGTGGCTAGAAGTAGATCCACATCACTCAGTAAAAGTTACCTGATCGAGACGGGGTTTCCAGACCAGGAGATTGTTGACTGGGTGTCTTAGCTTTAAAAACCTTCCACGCGTTCTCCCACATGCTTCGACCGCCATCTGTGAAGTAAAAATATATCCAAATCTGTTAACTGCATGACTAGAATGCAAAAAAGATACATACATGCAAGTAATTGAAATAAAACTAACCAGGGCCACCGAAGGCTGATACCATGAGTGACTCCTCAGGGACCTGTTTTGAACTGCAGTTAATTTAATAAAAAAAATCAATAAGTTTGTGATGACTCAATTACCTGCTTTCGAAGCAATGGTTGTATAAAGAGAAATAAACCAAATATCAGAAATTGATTAGTAGATCTGCCTCTAGTCCGTAGTTATGTAATTACAGTCAAAAGAGGAGTGCTCACATGAGGGATCCATAAACAATGATCTGTGCACGCAACTCTACTTGCTGCGAGTCACTGAAAGGCTGCTGAAAAAGCAGTGATGGGTATGCTGTAGAATTTAAATCAGGCAGTCTAGACGTAGGTGTAGTTGTTAGGACCCCAAATGATTTGTTACCACTCCCAACCACTTGCCCGTATGGGATGGCCTCATTGGATTGCACAAACTGATAGATTCCAGGAGAGCTTGTAGATAAATCGGCTGGTTTCCGTGCAGTTTCTGACTGTCTTGAAGGAGTTGAAACCTTAGCCTTTCTGGCACTTTCTCTACCTGCAGCCTTAGTGGATGTTCTCCTTGCTTTACGCTCAGGAGTGCCTTTAGGTTTCTGTTTAGTATTCTCCTTGGATGCTTGAGAACCTCCACGCATAGCAACAACTTGTTGAGTTTGATGATCTGATTGAACTGATCCAGATGCCAAAGGTGATGCCTCCACAATCCACAGAAAAATTAAATGAAAAGAAGTAAGAACATATACAGTTTAAGTGGCCGATAACCATCATGTTCACTATAAAAAAATGTTGGCCGACAACACCAAAAACTTTGACAAATGAAACATCTGTTTGATATAACTACGAAATCTTGAATGACAGAAAAGATAGGGCACTACTACGCAGATAAATACCTGAGGAGAGGAGCTTCGCTCAATCTTTGACACATTGACATCTTTTGGATTTGATACCTGAGTAAGATCCCCTTTAACTTCAGAGACTCCAATATCCTTCGCAGAAAG
The DNA here is from genome assembly GCA_036873135.1 of Clarkia xantiana subsp. parviflora. Classification (NCBI taxonomy): domain Eukaryota; kingdom Viridiplantae; phylum Streptophyta; class Magnoliopsida; order Myrtales; family Onagraceae; genus Clarkia; species Clarkia xantiana. The sequence goes on from JAPTYO010000009.1 coordinate 2,003,538, forward strand.
GCTTTCCACAAAATCTTCATTTCCATTTACTGTAAGATTGGGTGTTTCATTGACTGTGATGGAAGCGGAAATTGTTTCATCAGCATCAGCCTGCTCACTTCCATCTTTCAGAACACAAGCTGCTGTACCACCTTCGGATAGGATTGGTGTCGATGTGCTTTGAGGAGTCCTTGATACATCGTCTACTAAACATCACTAAGTCAGAACTCAGAACAATAAAATATGGGCTACATGGAAGACAAAGCTTTATACTACCCCGAAATTAAGCTTAGGGAAGATGCAATCAATCACTCTTAACAAATTAATGCCTTTTATTTTAGATTTTTCAAGATGGGACAGTAGTTCCTATCACCGGTCTTACACATACCAATCTACCAGTAAACAACTTGCATCATGCCCTAGTTGAACTACTGAGCTATATGACTAAAGTCAGCAGTGACGTATCCTCTAAATAGCTTCATAACACGCACCAATACCATGTTAAGACACAACTAGCCTTACCAGGAAGACAAACTCATCTCCAACCCAAAAATATATCAAGAATATCTTCAGTATTAACAATGGCCAATACCTGGTACTTCAAATTCTAACTTATTGTTGTCAGCAAGGGTTGCCTCCTTATATTCTGGAGATGTAACTATAGTGTCAACATCAGTTCCATCGTTCCCCGTCACATGATGAATATTATCTTCCACACTGCCTGGTACTTGGCAAACAACTTGCGTTTGGTTTTCTGTTAGTTGAGGCTCATTGTTGCTTTTCGTATCAACAGCACCTTCCTCTTTAGGCAAGCAATCAGAGGTTGTATCACGCAAGGACAGATCCTGGTTGTCAGAAAGTGCACCATCTGCAGGTCCATGGACAGGAGAATGCTTAATTGCTTCAGGAGTATCTCTATTCTGGTTTGAGGTTGCAACATCTCCTCTTGGACCATCTTCACCATCACCTTTTCCACATTGAGTGGAATCCAAGCTTTCTACAGACTTCTGCACTTCTGTACGGTCACTCACATCTTCAGTGGGAATATAAATAATACAGGACTGAAGCGAATAGGTGTGCAATTGTGATGAGCAAAACACAGTAGAAGATAAAGAGCAGTATCTATTAATAAAAGATATTTGATTTATTCCAATAGAGTCGAAGAATTGCAGAATACAAGTACCTAGTTCAACGGGAGTAGAGGTTGACAAACACTCATCAGTAAGTACAGCTCCATCTTCACGTCTAAAACCAGAACCAACCTGCTTGCTCTGCTCTTGAAAAGCATCAACAGCATCAGAACTAAGGGAATCCGGGATATTCCCTTCATGTTTCTCTATTGGGACAGTCGGTTGTGAATCAGTAAGAACAGGTTGACCACCTTCACTACTCGAACCAGACGAAGGCTTGCTCTGCTCTTCACAAACATCAGCTAAATCAGAACTTTGGGTGTCCAGGATATTCCCATCAAGTTTCTCTATTGTTACAGTCTGTGCGGAATCAGTAACAACAGGTCCACCATAACTGTCAATCAACTGCTCACTCTGCTCTTGACAAACATCAGCAGAATCAGAACTGCGGGCATCCAGGGTACATGCTTCAAATTTTTCACCTGTTCCAGTATGTACAGATTCAGTAACGGGTCCACCAGAACCAGAAATCTTCTGCACGCTCTGCTCTTGACAAATATCAGCAGAATCAGAACTACGGGCATCCAGGGTACCCCCTTCAAGTTTTTCGCCTGTTACTGTCTGCTGGGGAGGTTCAGCTGATATTTCGCTATCCACATCCATCTCAGAGACTTCAACTTTAGAACCTTCAAAAGCACTATTTACTATTTTTGCTTCCATCGGCAGCTCCACGGACGCACAACCTTTGCTTCCATCACCATCATTAACCAAAGCTTTGTCCACCACAGAATGCAAGGAAGCCCCTGAGTCACTGTGTCCACAATCAATGTCCACCATGTTCTCAATAACCAATTGATCACCATATAGGTTACCAGATCTCTCTTCAGTTCCTTCCTCAGGAGGATCTGCAGCTTGCTCATTACTGGCGAGCTGTTTAACAGTAACATTACGTATCTCCTCAATATTGCTATCAGTTTCTTTATTGCCTTCACTAACCAAAGCTGGGCCTATAGAAATGTTCTCTTCTAGTTTACCAGTAACAGTTGCATCTTTAAAAGAGACATCATCTTCATGTTGACTGGTCTCTCCGTGATGTGCTTCATCAGCACCTCCTTCCAGTTTTTCTGCATCAGAGCTGCGCTCAGCGACCACATCGGAAGCCCCCACAGGAACACTGACACTTGCATCTTCGAAAGAGATATCATTTTCGAGCTGGTTGGCTTGGGAAGTCACTTCACGGCGTGCTCCATCTCCATCAGCACATTGTTCCAGTGTTTCCGCAACAAAGCTCTGCTCGACGATAACAACAGAAGCATCCATAGGAGCACTAACATCAGGTATACTATGATATTGATCTTCAATGGTTTCTGTAGACGAGGACAAGATAACAGGACTAGCAGAATGAGAAGTTGTGCTTTCATGGGCTTCTCTATCCAAATTTTGATGATTCATATTTTCACAATCCACACCCTGATTTACCAAATCAAGTTTCATGTCATTCATTTTATCACTGCTCAAAGAACTATCTTTCTGTTGTAGAACATCATCACTTACAGCAGCTACATTGTCAACCATAGCCACATCATCCTGGCTCTTCACTGTATCACCAACGATATTTTGCATGCTACAGACTACATCATCTAAGAGCACATCTGTGCAAGTGAGATTTTCTTTTCCAACCTCATCCACCAAGTTACTAACGTCAGTTGCAGCAACAACCATATGCTTACCGTCATCAAGCAGGCATTGGTCACTGACACTAAGATCTGAGCTACCCAAATTATTACCAATAGATGATTCACCGCAGTCAGTCTGTAAACTTCCATCCACTTGGGACTGATCCGCTTGATAATCGTCCATTAACCTAGAAGAATTCTCTGGGACCTCATCTAAGGGGAATGCAGACTGCAACTCTTCAACATCTCCTATTTTGGAAAATATGGCATCATGTTTCAAATCGGGCTCCATACTCTTTGCTAAGCAGCTTAGTTCATCAAATGCATCGGAAACCTCAGCAACACTCCGTGTTGTAATTTCTTCCTGTCCAACAGATTTTAATAACATTTCAACAGATTCTGAGGAGGTTGCCTCAGACCACACATTATTACATCTAGATACATTGCATGAATCTATTCTACTATTACTAAATTCAATTCCACAGCTTCCACGAGAATAATCCTCGATCCACCGATTATCCTCGTTGTTTTCAATCCCAAGAAAGACCTCAGATTCAACCAGACTATCAAACCTTAGATGCCCCTGAAGGCTTTCGTCAAAATCAAACTTGGGAAGAGCATATGGCCGTAATACTGGAGGAAATTTGTTGCTGCCCTCACCAGCTATATGATGATTTTGGCTCTGGAAAGAATCATTTTCATTGTAATCCATGAGTTTATTCCTGAGAGACAGAGAGCATACCAATTACACCAACGCAACTAAGCTCAAAAGAGAATCAATACAGAAAAAAAAATGAAAGAGAAACATTTAACAAGAAAAACAATTTTCACATAATCTTTCAAGTAAAAACCTTCAAACAATATTAGCTTAGACGGCCATAAATTTTCATGATTGTTTAAACCCCAATTAGACGTGCCATAAAGATCAGCATCGTGGCAGAAGCAGATGGACGGGTCTAGATGATTTGGAAGTGAGCAAATGGAGAAAAACAAAAAAAAATTGTTGTTTAAGGGCAGCACTTTAGAGACTAGAAGTAATGAACGATCACAAATATAAGCATTCCCCATTCAACATTTTGAATTCAGACCTGGAGTTTGGACTGAAAAGAGCGGGTAATTCACATAAATAAGAACAAAAAAAGGTTCAGCTCGCCCTACCATTTCAACTCTAAGCAAGTCGAATACCCTAATTTCCGCACCAAATGATGGAAACGGCACTAAAGCCTCTAGCATGTAACTTGTAAGCAAGATAGGACACGAAGTGTACCAGAAGAAGTAAGTCTAGAGAAGCTACCTCCCTCCATCCGTCGACGAAAACCAGCCCTTTCAGTTCTACCCCAACGGTGCAGTCATCTACTGATCGAGAAAAGACCTCATGCGTCACAGTTGAACTAACCAGCAGCAAGCCGAAAAAGGGCACTCGTTGAATTTGAGAGAGCAAGGAGGAGGAGCTCACCGGAGAGACGGATCGAGGTTAGGGTTCCGGTAACGAGAGAGAATAGAGCTTCGATTTCTATTGCTTTGACGAACCGAAGACACAGTCGTTCAGTACAGAGGAAATGTGTGATTCTGATCGAATTTGAAAAGGTGGGGTATCACCAAATAGTTAAGATCGGACGGATGAGAGATGAGGGGAGCAGACACGTGGCATCATCCGATGCGTCGGACTCAATGGTGTAATTGAGAAAGTTTAGAGTAACGTGTCTGTGACGGTCTGTTTCGCTGCGTTCGTTGTACGGTGACGGCAATTGCTAGATTAACAGTGCACTATTAATTTCCGTCTATTTTCTCGTTAAAAAACAAAATTGTTTTAAATTTAATACTTTTCTTACTAATTTTTTTTATCTATTTTTACTATATTTAAACTCTATTTAAATTAAATATTATAATATTTGTAAGTGATATTGATGTAATGTTGATGTGTTGGGGTCAAAAATGTAATGTTGAAGTGTTGGGTTAAAAAACATAATGTTGATGTGTCGCATTATGTGCTGATTAGGTGAATAGTGGTACAACTTCTTTCACCATTTTTTGCTTTTGGAGCATCAGTGTTTTTTTATACTTTTGATGCAATATGTTTGCAACTTGTACATCCATTAATTGACCGCCAATGTTTACTGTTAAATAGTCACGTAATTTGCACGCGATTAGACCCAAAATTTTATTTTATTCAGTTTAGTCTTCACATTTATAACCTTTAACTTTTTAGTTTTACAATTTAGTACATAAACATTTTCAACTGTACCCTGAATCTAAAAATTGAACTAATCATCAACCGATTTATGACAGGGTCGAAATCTAGCTACTATTCAATTGAAGGTATTTCACTACAATTTTTTTACCGAATTCATTTTGGATATATATATCAAATAGACCTTACGTAGACAATAATGCTCATTTACATCTAATTTGACAAAATTATTACAAATGTAGCAATTTAATTTACAAAGTCGCATTTTGATTATTAAGTCTTAATAAAATTAACCAAACTAGCTGAAGAAACCAAGCTCGTGCAGTAAATTTATTTCAAATTCCCAATATATCGTAGAAAGTTACACTCAAAACAACCTTAATCCAACACCACAAACAAAGAAAGACAACACATAATGTACAAAACTCTACTAAAGAGAGACATTTATTTGCCAATCTCCATCGTGAAAGTTTACCCATCAAACTCGTAAAACCCTAACCGAAAACCGACCGGAAAAACCGATCGATAAATTCCGGACACGAATTCTTATCAATCTACCTATCTATGCTCTCTCGATCCTCTCGCCTCTTCCTCGACGGCTTCCTCTTGAAATGCCTCTCCTCGTCATCGCTCGATTCGTAATCATCCACCGCGCTGCTTCTCTTCCTTCCCGACCCGGAAACCGGGGCGGTCCCCACCTTAGCAGATGAAGAAGACGACTTTCGTTCTTCGTAGGTATTGTACCCGTTCGAAGGACTCCGTTTCGCCTCGTTTTCCGGTAGTCTGATTCGGGAGAAGACACTTGTCTTGGAGGAGGATTGCGGTGGTGGTGGGGCCGGCTTGGTGGTTGCTGGTGGTGGTGGTTCTGAGGAGGGGAGCCTCTTGGAGGAGGATTCGTGGCGGGTTTGGCGAGGGCGATCGTGGTAATCACGGTCGTAGCGGTCTCTATCACGATGCTCCGATTTGCGTTTTGATGCTCTTGGTGGCGATTCGGGGCTATCTCGGGATCGGGTCGGTGAGGGTCTCTCCGATCGGTGCCGATCGTTGTCACGGTAGCGCTCGCTAGTGGACGAGACGTGGCCGCTTGATTTCTGCAAGAGGGATCACAAGAATGAATAATCATACCTTCGAACTAGGGATGTAAACGAAAATAATTCGAACTGAAACAGGGACGAATAGGGCAAACAATTAATATAAAAAAAAAAATTCACGAGGGGCAAATGTGAGATTTTAAAGGGCTACATTGAAAACAATTACACTTTTTTGGGTCAAAATAACACATCACCAAAAGTAGAGCGAGCCAATCATAATCATTCCCAATCATACTAATGCTCGGCTCGAGCTGGTAGCGAGCCTCACTAACGCTTACATATTCATTATAGTCTAACCAAGCAGAGTCCCAAGCTCGAGCCAAAATTCAGTGTCAAATTGAGCATGAACAATTCAAGCTCGGCCCAAATTTCAAGCTCGCGTAATTTTGTTTCGCTCATTTACTAGTCACTACATAACAAAATACGCAGACCAAAACATATTGAATTTAAGCAAAGTGGGCAATCGACAAATAGAGCAAACCACGCAAAACACGATAATGCAGGAAAAAAATGAGTTTTGAAGAAGAGATCTTACTTTCGGTGGCATGAATGAACCATTGCCCGGGCCACTCATGTCTCTGCCATAATCCCTATCTTTCGGTCCTTCCCTCCTGCTGCTGCAAAAGGAGGCACATTTTTAAGAAATACTAAATTTTTACAAGAGATAAGCCTCCTTATACAGGTTTACGTAACCACTAATCAAAAGAGACACAAATTAGTAGTCACCTTTCCATTCGGCTATCGTTTTCACGTTTCCTTCGCAGATCTGCTTTCCGAGCTTCAAACTCTTCTCTACTCATTACAGGTGGTGGTGGGCCATTATTATTCATACCCATGTTGAAACCAGGATGATTCCTAGATTGACAGACATAGAAAGGGTGGAAACAATTAATTTACCTTAAAAATTAACAGACCAAAAACATGTTTTTTAAGCATCAAATAAGCCTAAACCTTGAGTAACAACTCAGATACTTCTGAAAATTGGAAAATAACATGTTTTTGTTGCTTAAAACGTCAGTTTTAACCCCAAGATCAGTTGAGAAAAGAGGAAAACAACCAATCTGATAGTTGAGACACCAAATAACGTTTAAAATCTGGGACAACAATTAGCAATATGGCCTATAGTGGGGACTGTTTTTAGGTTCTTAACCCAGAATATACTCAATGTTGATGTCAAGCAGAAAGAGCGTTTTTATATTGTGAACCTACCTTTGAGGAGGAGGACGAGGAGCAAAAGGCGGCATCATATTGTAGCCTGGAACACTGAAAGGATCAGGAGGCATTAACCCCATGAACTGCATGTCCATAGGTCCCATTCCATACCCCATATTATAGGGCATGCCATTATTGTAAGGACCCCCCATATATCCTCCATCCATAAATGGCGGCATACCGTTCCAATATGGATTGTTATATGCAGCAGCGGGTGCTGGAGGCATCATGTAGTTGTTGTCAGCAGGAAATTCTTGCTGGTTTCTCCATTGCTGCATCTCTGCAAATCCAGTAATCACTCGATTTTTCAGCCACAATAGAGAAAAACAGTAACCACATAACTGGAACAATGAAAAACCATTCTGGGTTGTTTGAAAGATTGAAAATAAACAAGGGAGCACTGAAAAGTAAGAGATATACCATTTCCAGGAACCCGAACTTTCTTCTTTTTCTTCTTCTTTCCTGGGGATATGCCAAATTACAATCTTTAGGTCCATCGATTTCATCAATCAATGAGGGGAAAAAATGTTGAAATAAAAAATTAAAGACTACAACATGATGAATCCATGCATTTAATCTAACTCCATTCTTTAAGGCGGTTTTGAAATACCACGTAATAGAACAGCACGGATCGTGTCAATACCTGCTTCACTCGAAGCTGCCTTCTGCTGCACTTCTTCCTCTAGAGGCATACCACTTCCCTGCGATGCAGCAACTTCACGTGTTCCTTCAGCAACATCTGGGACCTTTGGAATCTTCCCTTTATCTGATACTTGCTGCTGCTGAGGAGGAGGAAGTGGGGCTGAGACTTTCACCTCTATAGGGTTCGTGGTCTGAGTCTCATTGATCTTTACTGGTGGTTGTTCATCGCCCTTTGATGCAGAAGACATGGTAGGAGAAGGGATTTTAGGTTGTGGGTCACGAGCTGATTCCATATCTGTCAAAGAATTCCATGGCTTATTAATGTCCGTTGAATTAAGTATATATACTATGTTGGCTTAGCAAGTAACTAATACAAACCTTGGACATGGTAGGCACTTCCTGCATTCTCGGCGCTGCTGGTACCTGCCTCGAGAATACGACTGATTGTATCTCGAACAGTTTTATTTGGTAGAAGATCATCTGCTAAAACATTTGCAGCCCCACAAACACACACGGACTTTGAAATGATACGATCCCTTATACCTGGGGTTAAACAATATGTCAATTTCTATCTATACTTCTCTAATATGTCAAATCAGTTCAGCCAAAAAGCACCACCCAGAAAAGAAAAAATCTTGAAACAGTACATTTGTTCAGCGAGTGAACTTAAAAAAGACGGTATTTTTTAAGTAAAATTGTTAACATCATTGATAAGGCACCCAAGAAGTACGAAATGTACAAAGCGGGAATGAAGAAAGATATACATAAAAGGTTCATGTACAAGCAAAATAATCTATAATGGCCATCAACAAATGAAGGCCAGAATTTCAAAAATCTAACCCGATTTACAAATGACAGCTTCATTACAGTGATCTCCAATTTCCAAACTACAAAAAATACTTACATTTATCACAAAAACTGTTGAAACAACACTTGCTTGTCAGCACAGCATCCTTCATTACTTCCTTGCACAATGGACAGCGCAGTTCAGGAGGCAGTTCACCAACAGAACGTGTCGTTGATGGTAATCCTTCCATTTCTCTCTCAAATGCATCCCTGTTTCCAACAATTATTAAGGACTACCCACAGATAATAAGCACGTGAATGTAAATAATAATCAACAAAAACTCACTCATTTGGCTTCAAAACTGCAACAGCGCCATTTGGCAATGCATAAGAGCCATCTGTGCTTGTAATAAGCATGGACTTTGGAATTCCAGTAGGTTGCTTCACTCTTTTGACATCATAAGTTGGATCTCCGTTTGTTGGGCAATGCTGAATAAAGTGTCCTGAAAGAATCATCATGTTTTAAGCACCGCTTGACAGTCTATATGGAATCCATAACAAGAGAAAGAAGAGCGCATTATCTTACCAGGGACATTACACCTAAAACACACATAGCCTTCAGGAGGCGTTTTCCGATCCATACCTACACAAACCCAGAGAAACAGCTATTCATCTACACAAACTTTGACATAATTGCTACCCATACAAAAAAAATGACATTACAAATTGAATACTAAGGAACAATTATCTTACCGAAACCACCACGTCCTCCAAATCTTCCACCCCCTCCCCTTCCAAAACCTCTACCAGGACCAAAACTATCAGCACCTTGCCTATTTTCAACAGATACGCAAGTTCATTATCAGTAAAAGGTCAAAAACAAAAATAAGAAAGAAAAAAAAAACAAATAAAGATTTCTAACCGCTGCCAATCGAGTGCTGGAGTATTAATCAAAGCCTTGAGTTTGTCTTCCTCATCAGCTCTATTAGTAGGTGCAACATCTGGGATTGGATTACTTGTCTGCACGGGAGGTGCTTCAGGAAGCGCATATAGATCATTGCCAAACTCATCCCATTCAGATTCATCATTTTGCTGCAAATTGAATTAAATCAGCACAAGAAAATATACTACAGAGCAAAGTTGGATGGCGAAGGAAAAGCAACCAGAACTTACATATCTGAATGCAGATGAATCAGTGCCTACAATACTACTTTTTTCAGGTTGAACCTCCTCTATATTACTTTCAACATTTGTCCTGCAAATTACAACACCAAAGTATAAAACTTGACTTCTCAGCAATATGTCTCTAACTTTGGAATGTATGTGTATAAAGCATAATGCAGAAGGGTTCAAAAGTTTAAAGGTTTGAAATAGTACTCTTGCTCTGTCACAATTGTCATGCGGGGTCTTCCGGGAACTCGACGAATTAAAACAGATGTATTTTTTGGTATCAACATTGCTTCATCCAGATACTCTGAAATTAGAAACGGTGACAACTGCTATAAAAACACTTATAATCCATTTAATGAGCATAATGACATAAATTCCAGAAAAAAGCATGCTGCAGCTTCTGTGGCTAAATCTTGACTCACCCACCAAAAGTCTCACAGAAAAGAATAGTAAATAAAAACAACCTAGGATTTATCTAAGTAATAACATCAATTTCCTCTGTTCTATGTCACTCCACTGAAACAGAGGAAAGACTGCTTCGTAATATATAGCAGTAGCCTCCCAAGAACACCATAGAATTAGCAATGCCTGCTATCGTTAAGTAGTGGTTCGAGTTGGGGAAACTCGGGAAGTCATCTGTTCTTGCAGAGGTATTTGACATGATTTCACGTCAAACTAATGGACTAACTTAAATAAAAGGCATTAGACATTCAACAGCATATATAATTGGATAATTGACAAGATACTCTAACCTAAACTCTAGAACTGCTCCCAGAAAAATTGAATTGTGAATTGTTCGTTTTATGAAACAGAAACCAACCTTCATTAGTTTGAGCATTAGTGACCACGAGGTCGAAATCAGTGCCCCTGCCCAAGTGCTTGGATTCGAATATTTTTTCTTTCAAAGCACCAACTGATATAAATGCACCGTCCAATTGAACTGAATCATAATCTCTTGCACTCTTAAATTTATAATATACAGCCATAGTAATTTTTTTGATTTTCTTCTTCAAATGAAACAGCAAATCGCCTTAAAGTAAACGATAATCAAAGGCCTCTAAAAAAATAGGGCCCGTGATTTTCAACTAAATGCAAAAAGTACAGAAATTAGCACACTTAGATTTATTTCAATCTCTCCTCTCCCAGGAATCAACTATCAAACCAATCAGGAGCGCCGTTGTCGGTGGCTCAGGAACCCTAGACGGATCGAGACTGCTTCAACTCCAATCTTCGGTACCCAATCACGAGCAGGAACAACAACGTGGCAATAAGCAGTGCGATCTGGGTAAGCTTTCCCACAGATCTTCACCAAAAATCGCAGAACCCCCTGTCAGGCCTTCTGGAATCTTCAGAAATCGACGATCTTCACCTGAAAGGAAACTCCGGCCATAGACGCCAGATCCAGACACGCGCAGAGACCGCGATAACGTGAAATCTTCGATGCAGTAGAGAACTGAGGCTCGGCGATGGAATTAATGCTCGAGGAAGTGGAAATCTCTCGCTGAGAACCCTAGATGAATGCTAGGGTTTCGAATGTCCACCAAGCGTGGAGAGTTAGAGATAGATATGGAGGAGAGAACGCGCAAAGACTGAACAAATGATCTCGCGGTAATTATCTATTCATGATGACTATATATATATATATATATATTATATCTACTATCTATCTATCTATCTATATATATATATATATATTGTAATGTAATGTAAATATTCCCTCAAAAGATTGGGCCGAAACAACAGTATCTGGCCCATAATAACAGTAACAGTTTGGGCCGAAAAGTCTCATTTTACAACATGTTCGGCCTGCATGATTTTTCTTGGGACTTTATTTTATTCTCTCCTGAATTATTTGCCTCATTTTCTCATTATTCCTTACAAATATTTGGTTTGATTTAAGTCCAACTAAATATTAATGATTCCAAAAAAATAATTTTCTATATTATATAGATGTTGGCTAAAATGAAGACGATTGTAATTCAATTCAAATTTTCAATGGAGATTATGCGAAAAAATACATCAGATTTTATAAGAAATGAATAAAAAAAATTGTACATCTAGATGTTTTGATTTGATATAACAATTGGTTAAAATTTAGTCGATCGTAATTCAAATCGGTTTCTCATTTGTTAGATATGAGAGAATATATCATATTTGAAGAGATATATAAATAAAAACACTTAATATTTTTTATACGAATCATGGTTAGCTTAATCTAGCGAATGAAAAAATTGACTTGAATTACGCACGATTTCATTTTAGCAACGCCCATATTAAATTATACATAAATTTTAGACCATGCATTATTCATAGCGTCACTAAATCAACTCAATTGATTTGAGCCTAATTATTTAGCTTGCATACATCTTTTAATAATCTATACATACATTTTTTTTTTTAAATACATAAAGTTGAGCGGAACTACTACTCAACTCTTTTAGTAACCTTAATTGCTAAGTGAACTTTGATCAATTTATAAATTGTTATCTGAATTTTAAATTTTTTAAATTGGTCACCCATTTTAATATTAAAGTAAATTGCTACCTCTATTTCAATATTCGTTAATTTGGATAGAAATTGAGCATGTTTTCGCTACGCTGGATCTCATGTATACCCAAGACAGTTTCGAATATAAATTGAAAGTATTGCAACGAATTTTTTTTAATTGGATGGTCAATCAGACTTCCTCCCAATTCGAACGGCGTATTTCAATTGAGCGTTAAATTGAATGTATTTTATCACAATTCTTTTGATTTATATCTGTATTCATCTTGAGTACACATGAAAAGACCTCACATGGTGAAACATGCTCAATTTCTATTGACGAAAAATAAATAAAATATTGCAATTTGCTCGAAAATTAAAAGCTCACGTAACCAAAGTTCGGGTAGCAATTAATAAATTGTCAAAGTTTATGTAGCAATTTGGTTATTAATCTTAATTTATATTAATCAATAATCATCACAGACTGAAAGTGGGGACCGATTCTTTTGGTCCGACAATAATTACGACACCCGAAGGGAAACCTGTTATTTACAGAAGCTAATTATAACTGTCTTTCTTATTAATTGACCTATAAATATGTATCATTTCTTACAACATGTATTAAATCTTATAAGATATGATTAATCAACTTCAGTCTCTTATTAATTAATAAAAATAAATAAATAATAGGCCGACCCGAAATCAACTAATGATCGAAAGTATATTATTATATTTTTCTAAATAATACTTTATTAAACCATGTGTAGAGAAACTAAGTGTCAATAGTGATATGAAAGAGACATGATCAATTGTTTTTTTTTTTTCAAAAATATGTATGTCGGTCGTAGTCTGAATAAAGTGAACGAAACTTTTTACGGACGAAACAAAAAAGTAACCGGGTCGGGTTATCGAAAATGATATGGTTAAAATAAAATTGATTGTAATTTAAATGACTCTTCAGCTATTAAATTAATTGAATTGAGATCCGAATAGTAAATTTTTATTTTTATTTTCTAAAATCTAATACATTGTTTCTATGATCAACATGAATTATGATCGATTTTATTTTAACCGATCTCTATCGAATATTCAAAGGTTCCTGAAATTCATAAAATTGCCATATATCTATTAATAAATATGGTAGCTGAAATTGGTCCTAGCTATTTAGTGTAGCAGACCCAGATCAAATAATGTCCCATATTTTTGTCACAATAAAGTAGCAACTAGCAACCATAAAATTATACTGCTAATGCTACGTAATTTTCGGACTCTTTTATTCATAATTTTAATTTTTTTCCGATCAGACTTAGTAAACAATCAAACTAATTAACGTAGTCCCACTAACAGTCTAGTATAGTCAAAAGTCAGTCTATTAAAAACAAATTTATTCCCTAATTTCTAAACCAGTTCGGGTCGAACCGGTTCAGTGCCCAAGCCTAAGACGTGGTATATGTGGATCATATGGCAACTAGCAACCATAAAATTATACTGCTAGTGCTACGTAACTTTCAGACTCTCTTACTCATAGTCTTAGATTTTTTCCGATCAGATTTAGTATAATCAAACTCATTAACATAGTCTCACTAACAGTCTAGCATAGTCAAGAAGTCAGTCTGTTAAGAACAATTTTATTCCCTAAACTCTAAACCAATTCCAAACCGGTTCGGGTCGAACCGGTTCAGTGCCCAAGCCTAAGATGTGTATATGTGGATCATATAGAACCTTATTTTTAATCAGGTCATCATTAGGTGACTCCTTTAATTGTTTCGAATACCAAATTTCAAAGTCAAACAATATGAAAGTAAACGTTCTTAACCAATAGATTATCACTAGTATAAATAATTCGTCATATATTATTATTGTAGAAACGTATTGTTCTTGCATGGTATTTGCTTGTGTAATTAGGATGATGGAATTATTCGGGAAAATCTATTATTAAATATGGTAAGAGCATCACCAGTGGTATCAGGTAAAGATTACGTAAACGTGGGTCTTACATGTTTATTTAAGTAAAATAAAAAAATCATTCTACAGTGATTTTACATAGCATTCCTTAAAGATGGGACCCACACGTAAATTTATGTTTTTACATAAAACGTTCCTTAAATATAAAGAATGCACTATGTATTTATTACGTAAACAAATTTTAATTATAAATTAATTTATTTTATAATTAATGTTGATATCTTATTGGTGGTTGTTGAAAAATTTAATAATAAAATATATTTAAGGAATATGTTTAAGTAATACGATTGCAGAGCAAATATTTTTTACGTGTGTCTTAAATTTACGTATTACTTAAAGTGTACATAAATGTCTACGTGACAACTTTAAATAATACGATTTATGTAAAACCATTGTGATGCTCTAACATAAATTTTGTTTTCTTTGTATTGTGTCAAATGATTTATCATTTCTCTATGGTACGTAGAATAATGGCTAAAATCGTTGTAGTTTAGCGATCACATATTTCACTTACGACATACCTCGTATAAGCTTTATGACTTGGATTGTCTATATATTTGGACCACTGTATGGTCCTCAATCAATAAAGATATAACAATAAAAAAAAAAAATATATAGAACTATACTTTTTAAAATAATAAAAAAGTCACATCAACCCTTTATGCGTAAAGTCTATATTACATGTTCACACTACATTCATGTACATTATTATCGTGAAAACGTTATAAGAATTATGATCGATTCGAGTCTGATGATAATATAAGAATATAATCGACTCATAAGATAATATAACAGTAAGACTTTATTAGAAAAAATAAAGGCAAACAATGTAATGTAAATCTATGTATTATTTACATATGAAATACTTTTAAATTATAAAATTCTTTAGATATTTTATCCACACGTATCTACATGTAACGAGAGGGTAATTGCTCCCCTCAACTTTTATAGTGTACATATTTTCTGAAAAATGTAATTATATTCGATTTAACCTTTTATAGTACGATAATTACCCTCTTAAATTTCTTTTACGCTTAATATTTACCCTAATTCAATTCTTGCTCCCAAAATACTTATAATGGGTTCGTCCCATAGTAAACTAAGGGTTCATATTGGAAATTACATGAACAATCAATCTACCAAAAAAAAAAAAAAAACATTATAATCTCACAACTTGAATAAAGATTCATCACATAGTAACACAAGATTTGTGTAATTTTGAACTATACCAATCACAAACAAAATAAACCACGTTTTATTTAATTAATCCATGGATAAAATTTCATTTATTTTTACTTAATTTCATCTCCCCTATCATCCTCAATTTTTTTACTATCACTAAGCCATGAATCCTCATCTAGTTCAAGAAACTTATTCACCCACTCCATGCCGTAAGACCCTTCGATCGTGAAGTCGAGTAACTCGTTCATGTCGAAGTTAACGTCCGAAATCGCTGATGCCGTCTTATCGAGACCGGTTTCGTCTTCCTTTAACGGCCGAACGACAGTGCTTTCTCGTAGTTCTGACGGGGATGGTGAATATTCTAGGGCAGGCGAGGGCTCTTGCGTAATTTCATGTACCTTTTGAGTCATTTTCTTACTTAAGTGAGAATTCCAGTAGTTTTTAATCTCGTTGTCTGTTCTCCCTGGAAGTCGTCCAGCTATCAGTGACCATCTGAAAATTCACATTATTTCTCAGTCAGCGTTTCATAATTTTAAAAATATAATTTGAATGGTATAACGTAAGTAAATGTACACATTATATATAAATGTAATAAACTATTATTAAAAAAAAAAAGAGTTGAAATTTTAAATCCATTTTAACTTTTTATTCAAATATATGATTTTTCGTAGTAGTGAGTCCGCCATGACTCTAAGATTATTACCTATTTCCGAGGAGCTTGTGGAGTCTAACTATCATATCTTCTTCATCGTCGGAGATGTTCCCTCTCTTGATATTAGGTCTTAGATAATTCAACCACCTCAATCTACAACTCTTTCCACATCGATTCAAATCTGAAAATTACCCAAAATGTAATTAGTACCCACAAAATTACACAAAAAGTAATTTATATACCATTAAGAATAAAACATATATAATAGCGAACTATTTCATAAATTCGAATTTTTGGATCAAGATCCCATTACACTCTTATAACACGCTTTAATTAACATCCTCTATTAAACCGACGATTACAAACAACATTTTACACCAACTAAAACATGTATATTAGCCTACTTTTTTATAAATTCGGATTTTTAGGTCAAGATCTCCATCACACTTTTATATATAACACGCTCTGACATCCTCTGTTAAACTGATGATTAAAAACAACAGTTTACACCAGACTAATAATTCAAGCATGACCCGTTTAGGAAGTTTCACATTTTAAGTTGTGACGCTCGGATATCATGTTAAGCATGAAAAAACAAACTTTTTGATAAACCCGAACTTAACACGGTCAGTTAACTAATTATGGTAATTAAATGAGTAATTTAGTCGAGCATAGCCCGTTTGGAACTTTCACATTTAATATGTATTGCTCTGATATCATGTTAAGAATAATAAAACCGAACTTAGTCACCTGCTTTGTTGGCAATGGTCTTCCACCTCTTGGGACCGTGGATCTCAACGTACTCCGACAACTTTCGATCTTCCTCGGCAGTCCACGCGCCTTTGTTCATTGTCTTCTTCGTGGAGGCTTCTGTTTTCTTTGGAGCCATCATTGTAGAGAGAGAGAGTTAGAGAGAGAAAGAGAGAGTTTCAGTAACAGAGCTCTCTCTATCGATTTCGTTTGGAGAGAGAGAATGTGAGAGAAAGAGAGATGAGAGAGAGAGAGTATATAAAACGTGGAGGTTTATTGAGGAATACAATGGCGATGGTGGGTATATAAATTTGAAGGGTCGGTTCAATGGCTATCTACCCTTCTTTCTTACACTCAGTTAGGGCAAAAATGACAAATACAAGAAGATGATCGAAATATATATATATGTATCTCTCAACTAACGGTTTTGGTCTCATATATGATATGTACTATCTCACTAGAAAGGAAAGTATACATTAGAGCCGGTGGTGGTCTAGTGGTTAAGAGCGTTTACTTCTACGTGGTTTAGCGCTTTGAAATCATTGTTAAAGTGTGTTTAAGACTTGAAAGTATACCGAAAACTTTTCATCGTAATTTTAAAATTATGGGAAAACTGGTTAAGGCGTACGTTTTATTCTCTGAATGTGATATCAGAGCGCACATGTTCAAATTCTGGTGATACCATTTAAAAAAAAAAATAGTTAAAAAGCTCACATGAAAAGCTGAGGTGGCCGAGCCACCAAGTGATTTCTCTGGTGTAAGCTGTTGTTCGCAAACATCAGTTTAAGGATTGTGATTAAGAGGCTATAGAAAATTTACACTCACAAGTTTGAGCACATGAGAAGGTTGGTTGCGCACGCGTTGTTTATTCCCTACCGTCATAGGGTCGAAAGTTACGGAGAATCACATCACGCTAACTTTATTAAAATATTAGGTCGCAATTGGCTCGTTATATACAATGTCGGCCATAAGAGGAGAGACGAGTAAAACTTACTTAACATACCGTCATTTTGATTATACGTACTAAGCTGCTGATAGAACTATATATCGGTAATAAAATAAGTACAAATTGTTCATTAGATAGAAAAAAAATTGAAACTGCGAATTATTAGAGATAAAAAAAAGACTACATATAATGATGATGAGTTAGTTTAGCTAACTTTTTTCCTTTTAGCAGAAAAAAAAAGTGTAATAATAATAATATATATTTATTATAAGACTACGAACACCGCACCAACACAATCATTTGACCACCACATGTTGTATTTTTAACGTGGGAAATTGTTTTTATGGCATCTCTGCTCTTCACCACAATCCATGCAGATATATGTCGTCTTCGGTTTTATTATTCATCGTCATAATATATCTTTCAACACAATGTCATGACATACGAGAGCGTATATATATATATTATTATATACATATAACATTATATTATATTATATTCTAGCGGGATCTCTTAGTTCTTGGCCCTTATATTTTTAGGGTTAATTTAACCTGCATTTAAAAACAACACAAAGTTGAATTTGGAGTGGGAGTGATACTCTTGATTGTGTTGAGGATCCCAACCACTATATATAGTTGTCAGCATAAGCTTGGATTTTTTTTTTTTTAATGATTGAAATAAGGGAAAATAATCAATATAAAATAATTTTGGAGGTAAATTTAAAAGTTTAAAAAAACAAAATGAAGACAAAATATAATTTTAAGATCAAAATTGTACATCACAAAATCGAGGGGTAATTTATTTTCAACCATTAATAGTTTTGTCCATAGTGTTGTCAGTATCAGCCACCTTCTAGAACTAGAAGAGTGCTATTATTATAAGACATTCTAGTCGTTTGTGAAGAATTTTATTTGTGAGAGATATATTACATTATTATAAGGAATTTTCCTTAAAATATAATAAATCCCTAGAAAATGCATATAATCTGTTAGAATTTGATTCTCTTAAAAAACGCCGTCACAAATTATCAATTTTCTTGTATATATATAATAGCTAGTGATTAAAAAAAATGCTAATAACCGTGATTTGTTTTTTGCACTATGGTGCATGATTATGAATTTTATACACAAAATTGTTATGGTTGTAGTATTGCATAACTATAATAATCCAACTTTTATAATTAATAGAATATCAACATTTAATGGAAAAAAATTAATTTTTCATGATGTTGTTATTGTATGTATTGCAGTAATTAATTATGTGAACTTTTGCGCAAATATTCATTATGAACATCACATGTGAATTCACTCCCCATTTCAAACTGAATAAATACATGAAGAAAGCACGTATAACGTTGTTGGATAAAAAATCAGTAATTTTAAAATTTAAATTAATTTTAGAGCCACTGGCAATAAATATGTATTATGGTATATTTAGTGGCACAACAGATAAATATTTATTATTATATTATATACTTCTAAATATTATAATCAAACAATTATAAATTTTATATGGCGTGTAGTCTAATTGACAAAAGTTTTTTCATAAAAAAAAATGGAAGTAAAACCCATATAAATTGCATATAATATAATATATTTCTTATTTAAATACACAACTTTAATAGATTAATTAATTATCAAAGGTAAATCTTATTTTAATATATTACTTTTCGAAAACAAAATTCGGTACAAATCCCTAGTCATTAACATTATATAAGTGAATGCCTAAGTTGGTATAAGAAGACCACTTAATTGTAATTAAATAATAAGATTATCATTATTAATCAAAAAGACAACTATAATGTATACATTAGTCAATAATTAAGTAGAGGATAGTTGACTTGCTTCCTTTTAGTCAAAGTATATGTGTCGCGGACTCTTAGGTGGCCATCGGTCGTGATTCTCGACTCTAATATTTTAATTATTATCGTAATATCCTGTCACCAAACGATAATACATTTTTAAAAGGAACTCAATTATTATTATTATTATTATTATTATTATTATTATTATTATTATTATTATTATTATTACGTAAACATTATACTATTAGTACATCTTATTATAAAATCACCCGTATTAGAAGTTTACTAGGCATTAATTGTGCAAATGATTTACTAGTATAATAAATTAATAAAGGGTTAATATTTTTTTTGGTTTATGATGTTTGACCACTTTTGGGTTTTAGTCCATGATTTTTTTTTTTTTTTGCCTAGTTTTGGTACCATATGTTTGCAGATTTTTCTAGTTTTGGTCCGACCGTTACATTCTGTCCATTTTTTTACAGGTGCAAGTAACGTGATCCACCTTAAACTTTCAATTTTGTTCAATTAAGTCCCTCTATACTTTTCTAACTTTTTTTTGTTCAATTTAGTCCCGAAGTTTCAAAATTGACCCCAATTGGACAACTACGTCCGATTGAAATTTTGAAACTTCAGGACTAAATTGAACAAAATTGAAAGTTTAGGATGGATCACGTGACTTGCACATGTAAACAAATGGACAGAATGCAACGGTCGGACCAAAACTAGAAAAATCTGCAAATATATGGTACCAAAACTAGGCAAAAAAAACATTATGGATCAAAACCCAAAATTAATCAAATATCATGAACCAAAATACACGTTAACCCATTAATAAATCTAGATTAGCTCCAAACAATTTACAATCAATTGGTTGCAGTTTCGATTTCGACATTAAATAAATATATCCATAAAAGCAACAAACGGAAGGGTAATCTGAGACATAAAACACTAAAAAAATGATATGCCACATATTTAAAAAGTATTATTTATTAGTCAATCGTCACTCGATTCAATCATACCTGTATCAAATTTACAATGTTAATATTCGAGGTTCTAGTTATTAGATTTGTTACTTTCCATTTTAAATTGACTAAAATTAACTTTTTAAATAATAAAAAGTTTTTTTTTTTTTCATTTTTTCTTCAAATTATCAGTTATATGAACGGATAAAAATTATTCGATCATAGGAACAGATATTATTCATTCGAAACATATAAGTGGCTCCTATGATGTTGAGAATACACATAAACTCATAATATAACATGTTATCCACTTGCAAAAGGTAACTTTAATTGCGCACCCGTTGAATTTCCACTGACTTTATATTTTTTTGCCAAATTTCCACTTACGCTAAAAGTAGAAAAAGTTGCGTAAATGACCCAATTATTAGTTTTGCATTCCACACGTAACATCATCGTACTAGCGCACATATATTATTATTTTATAGAAAAATATACTCATAAGTATATATGGACGTAATAAAAACAAACGTAAATAATAAAAGTCCAAAAGTGAATCACTTATAAAGTATATATTGTAAAAAAATATAATAAATACAAACATTACCTTTGTGTATTATAATGTTCATATTTGTTTATATATAGTCTATTGTATTTTTTTTTCTCTTTAAGAAAGCGTATGCACTAATTCCGTCCACTAGCAATCTAGTATAGTTAAAAAGTCAACTTGTTAAGTCAAGTTCTACATGGTGTTATGTGATTCCAATTTTACTGCAAAGTAACTCCGCGATTAGTTTAAAACCCGAGACTATTAAAATCAAACTACATAAGAGAAAACGTTATTTAAAAGTAAACAACGGCCAATTACGGTCTATTGTATCATGAATATATATATAAACAAATATAGATAGGAGGAGCCTAAAGCTAGACTAGACATTTAATTTTACAAAGTTTTAAATATATACTTTAAAAATGTGTGGGTGTGTGTGTGTTTTTTTTAATTTACGGTAAATAAATTACTATTTATATAGCACTCACTTACCACAAATTAGAGATGAGATCCTTCTTACTTAATAAACATGGTTCTTAGAGCATCCACAATGGTTTTACCTAAATTGTATTCTTTAAAGTTGCCACGTAGACATTTATGTACACTTTAAGTAATACGTAAATTTAAGACACACGTAAAAAATATTTTCTCTGCAATCGTATTACTTAAACATATTCCTTAAATATATTTTATTATTAAATTTTCCAACAACCACCAATAAGATATTAGCATTAATTATAAAATGAATTAATTTATAATAAAAAATTAGTTACGTAATACATAGTGCATTACTTAAATTTAAGGAATGCTTTATGTAAAAACATAAATTTACGTGTGGGTCCCATCTTTAAGGAATGCTATGTAAAACCACTGTAAATAGTTTTTGTTGCTTTACTTAAATAAACATGTAGGACCCACGTTTACGTATTCTTTACGTAATACCACTGTGGATGCTCTTAGTAAGATTCTGTATTTTTCAATCCAAATAAACAAATATTTATAATCAATAATTTCTTTCTTTCAAATAATATTTCTAAGTTTCTTTATATGTAAATTGCATGCGTTATATCACGTAATTAATTAGATGTCGTGTAGAGACTTTCATGATATATTATATATCATTAACCATTTGCGGCGATATTTTGTCTTGTTTTTATTGACAGAAAAATACATCAAATCATATAACAAAATAGACGATTTTTTCCTAGGCCATATATATAGGCACGTGCATGTATTTTGATCGCGTGAATTATTGAATCGTGCACTATATATGTATTAATTGTCCATTTGCTAGCTGTCTTGTTAGTTGTACGTGCAGTATATATATATATATATAGTATAATAATTAAAAGCCCATCAATTACGATTTTTTTCGCAATATATAATCAAACATATGTAAGATGAATGTTTACAAATGCTTATTATTTACAACATATTGTAAGTTATTATGAATAAAAATTTAACTTACTAGGGTTTTTTTTTATTTTGTGAAGTATGAAAAAGTAGAAACAACCATTTTTTCTGGCATGTGTGGTTGAAGTATAAACATTAAGCTACATATTCACTTATCATTAATATTTTGGGTTAAGAACCTATGAAAGGTCTGAACTATCACCCATGTTAACGGGAGAGGTCTGAAATTTAAAAAGTTAATAACAGAGGTCTGAAATTTCAATTTTGTTGATTTGAGGTTTTCCGTCCATTTTTAGGGTTAAATTAACAGAATTGTGTGAAATGACATTTTTGCCCCTTTAATATTTTGTTTTATTTAATATCTTATTTAAGTAAATGTGAAATGACAATTTTACCCCTAAAGTCAAATTAAAACCACTCAACTCCGGCCACCACCACCCGACTCCGGCCACCACCACCTCGACTCCGACGACCACCACCTCGGCTCCGGCGACCCGACTCCGGCCACCACCTAGGCAAAAAAGCTCCGATCGGGGCCAAAAAGCTCCGATCGGGGCCAAAAAAACTCCGATCGGAGCCAAAAAAGCATGCCAAGCATGTGACCAACTTCCGTTAATTTTAACGGAAAAAACTAACGGAGACCGCTGTTATCAACAAAACAGAAATTTCAGACCTCTGTTATTAACTTTTTAGATTTCAGACATCTCCCGTTAACATGGGTGATAGTTCAGACATTTCATAGGTTCTTAACCCTAATATTTTACGACAGTTAAGTCAAGTTTTTAATTTAAATTTTCATATGGTATCAGAATATATGTTAAATTCATATTTAAAAAATTGTTGAAGAGTTTTATGATTAAGCTGTCCTAGGGGTGTAAACGAGTCAAGCTACTCGAGATCGGTTCGGTCAATATTCGAATTCAACTCGCAAAAATTCGAGCCGAGTCGAGCTTTTTCTGAAGTCGAGTCGATTACGAGTTCAATGGTACTCGACTCGAGAGGCTCGCGAGCCTAATCGAGCTTTTTTGTTTCGCCTATTCGAGTCCGAGTTTATTCGAGCTTTACATAATATTATATATATGTATATTCAATTCAAGCCGAGTCGAGTTCGAGCTCGAGCCAAAAGACTAATCGAGTCGAGTTTGAGCTCAAACTAAGGTGCACCATTTATGACTTAATTGAATTTTAAACTTATCGAGCCGAGCTCGAACTCGTCGAGTATCGAATCGAGTCGAGTTCGAGCTTGAAAAATTTAAGCTCGGCCGAGTTCGAGCTCGAGCTCGAGTAAAGTGAGCGAGTCGAGTCGAGCTTGCCAGATACTCGGCTCGTTTACACCCCTAAGCTGTCCTGTCTAAATTTTCATATATATATATATATATATATATATATATATATATATATATATTTATATAAATTGTATGCATGCATGTATTGTGCATGGCGGTAAATGTAGCAGCAGCTGCTATTCAGTACTTATTATATATAATAATCAGTAGTCTCAGTACTAATGTACTATTTGTGTGTGTAATAAATAGACTCTCGTACTGCTATCTATATTTGTGCAAATTATTCACTATATACTCAATAGACTGTTCGGCCAATAACTAATAACTTACGAAGCCTATTAGTATAAATAGATATAAGGAAAATTAATCCGATTGCTTCTTCCCACTATATATATATATATATATATAAAGAAAGTATAATTCTTTAATTTTTATTATTAGACAATGACATGATGATTAAAATCAATTTTATAAAAATTGAGCCATTTTTCTTATATTTTTCACGTGACGTGAGCTAAAATTATAAGTTTTAAAATGTGCAAGAAAATTAAAATCATTAAATATAATTATATTATCTTAACATCTACTATATTTATATTTATCTTTTTACTTACCACATTTATTATGTGATACTCTGATTTGTGAACTGTTTCACTTTCATGTAATTAAAATACAATTAATGAAAAATAAATCACATACTCTTTATATAAATATATATTTAAAATAAATTTATACACAAATGTAAATTAAAAAATGTTATAATATTAGTTTATTTATATTTTTTGGCCATGTTTATTTACATTAAATTACGAGCGGTTAATAACTATATATATCTATAATAACGGAATATAGTAATTTCTCTCCTCACTCACTCACTCGCGTATCGTATATGGTCAAACGGTCAAGCGTTGACTTCTCAACAAACGAATCTGTTAGGCTTAGAGGCGGCCGTTTGAATGGTAGATGAAGAGATATATATATATATATATATATATATATATATATATATATATATATATATATAACTCGCTTGCACGTGACTTTTAAATATACATAAAGTTGGTAAATATATATAGCAATGAAAGTGAGATTAAACAAAATAAATACAGAAGTGGGGATAATAAGTAATAAAGTATATAATTTATTTATGATGATCATAATTTGTAAGTCTTGTACATTCAATGTTTCTACTCATTCAATTTATTTTATAGTAGTATTTTTCTCATATGTAACTCTAACAATTTACCATTACACATGATGATTCCATCGTCTACACCAGTGTTATCAGAACTGGACTGGAGATCGAACCGGTCAAGCCATCAAAACCGGATTGGAGATCGAACCGGTTCAGTCAATTTAAACTCGGTTCGACCGATTTTAGTACAAAGTCAATAAAGTACAATATAAATTCATATGACGAGTTTCCATCACAATAAACTTCCACAAAATTACTGAAAATACATCTCGATTGATTTTTTTTGTTACGGAAGGCGAACTGGCAAGCCAGCCGATCCACTCAGAACCGTGCGGTTTGTTGAAAACCGGACATTCAAACCAAGTTTGCTTACATCTGCCAGTTTTGTTCAAACCAGACCACTGAAAACACCGGTTCCGATTCGAATCTGGTCAGACCGCCGGTCCGGTTCTGATAACACTGGTTTACACTTATTAGGGCTCTTTAAGGAACTACACTTTCAACGATTTGTAGTAAGAGAAGATGACAATATGAGGAGATTCATAATGTTCTGAAATCTATAATAGTGAAAGATGTTATTTTATAATTAATTTTGTCTCTGAATTTTATATTACGCATTTGTCCTTAAGCAACGGTGTCCCTTTTTTTTGTATTCTTTCTCTTATTTTATTGTTTAATTTATCATTATTATATCCCAATTTTTCAAATGTATTCCTCAATTTCTCGATATACTTGGTAACGTCCTCATCGCATACAAAACTAGAGGCACCAATTTTTTTCGTACGAATAATAATAATAAGATATTATATTTTCTAATTTGTCATTTTCATCCAATGATGTGACGTTGTTATATTTGTTTAGCCGACCTAAAAAGGTTACTTTTTTAAGTCAATATGATTTTAGTCGATTTTTTTAAGTGTAATATAATGTAGATTTAAGATACTAAAATAATTTTTTTTTAAAAGAATTTAGTGAAGAATATGCCGGTTATTATGGACAATTTTGGAGCCACTCTGTTAAACTTTATTATTATTTTTTTGCTAATTTATATATATATAAGAATAGGTTTATCTTTATTTCTCTTAAAATAAGAGGATTAATCATTTTAATTGTTTAAAATTAATGGGCCCAATAATAATGGAGTTATTTAATTTCACATGATGACAGTCCAAAAATGTGCCAACTTGGGTCGTCGAAACAAGAACGATCAATCACACTGTCTTTGATTAAACCTTTTACGACCCGTCTCTTTCGGAAATATATTCGTACATTATCAATTATATTTTTAATAAATTAATTTAGAATGGTTTTAAGTTTAACTTTTAACTTTAGTTTTATGTTATATTACTTGTTATATTTTGAAAATATATAGAAAATTTATAAATTTACTAAAAAAAGTAATAAAAAATTAGATTAATGCTGGAATCTTTCAAATGAGCATTGAGAATTGAAGAATATTTATTAATAAAATAAAACTTTAATTCTTTATGAGCTGATACGTTACACAAAAAATTATTCTAAATGTGAAACAAGTATACAAATTATATATTATAAAAGCTTAAAACATCGGTTGTGTTTACACTAGCTAATTAAAAAAAAAAACCCAAAAAAAAAATTATTATTCAATTTTATGATACCTGATAAACCTTATTGACTGAAACCATAAATTGCATAACTATAGGGATTCATATCACCTACCCATTATTCATATCTCAATATTTCAAATCGTACCTCACCGTTACGATCTTGACATGTGTCTTTAGATTTAAGATTTCCTTATGAGTGCATCAATCCGAACAACGCAAAACTAATTACACCAAATACACGTATCATGATCACAACGGCGAGGCACGATCTGGAGTGTATGAAGAGTGTGGCAAGTGATCTGTATCCGATCTATGACAACTTCTTAGAGCCTGGAGTTGCGGAGCTGCTGTTTCAGAAGCGGCCGGATATACTCGTAATAACCATCCGGCACGACCGACTCGTTCAAAGGATCCTTCCACGCTTCCTCGTAAAGCTTCGGGTACACATTTCCATCGTACCGCCCGAGGATCGAACCGAGGTAGTGGTCGGTGTAGTTGAATGCATCCACCAGTGCAATCGCGTTTGGACGAACCTGCCATTAACTAAACGTAAATAACATGGCGATCGAGTATTTTTCGAATTAGTCGTAAAACTGAGTTCTCGTCGGACCTTGGAGTAGAGAGATCGGAGAAGGTCGGTGGCGAGGGAAGTTTGCTTGGGGGTTAAGCAACCGGTTGAGAGGAAGTCGCCTTGGTGTTTATGGAGGAGGTTGAGTGCATAGATGCTGCAGAGGATTTCCAGTTGTTGTTTCACAGCCTTTCCAGGTATTTCTTGCTGTAGTTTCTCTATGAATCTGCATTGAAATCAGAAATTGTTCAAGCCTGATTGAGAAAATGCAACTCTTAAAATTGTTTTTAGGGTTAAGAAGCTATAAACAGTCTCAACTATAGTTCATGTTGCTAATCGATATCCTAAATTTAAAATGTTAATGTTCGGTGTCCCAACTATCATATTAGTTTCCACTTTTTTTCTCTTAAAATTGACGGAAAAAAAAACATGTTTTCAAACATCAAATAAGCTTAAACCTAGATCAACAAATATGATACATCAAAAAAGTGGAATGTGAGTAATTGAGATGTGGAGAGAATGTAGAGAGCAAACCAATAGCTATGGAAAACATAATGGATCGCTCAAAGTTATGATTACAAGAGTAGATAGTCTCTATATATAGAAGACTTCTAAAGTGTTACTCAAGTAACTAAACAATAAGGACTTACTCTATTAGAAACTTATGAGTCTAACATATACTATATCTCTAACATTCCCTATGCTTCTCCTATCTTCTAAATTCATCATCGAAGTTTGATTTCATTAACTCCAGCCCTTGAGAATCAACTTCATCAAATCAGTCACAAAAGCTTGAAAATCCAGTAAGAAACATTCTACTGCGGCTTGATCTACCATGCTGCTACTGCTGCTTGAAATCGTTGCTGGGAGCTTGCTGCGGGAACATGATCAAGAAGAAAATAGTTGCTGTATGTGAACCAGAAAACACAACTCTCAACCTCAAATTGTTGAACAAACGTTGGTGAAATCCAATTCGCTTGAAACACGATGACTCCAGTTGCTTTCCATGGCAAAAATCTAACAAAAACAACTAAGAATGGCAGCCGTGTCTTTGCATCTGTCACTGCTCAAAAGATAAAATCAGAGTCCATTTGTGCACCAAAGTCACTTGAATCCTTCAAACTGAACCTCATCACAATTCGGAACACCAAAATGAGGCAGACGAATTATTTTCCAGTACAAATTCAGCTCAGAAATTGCAGGAGGAGGTGGCAGCAAGAACAAATGAAGCAGCAAGTAGCAATACTAGAGGAAGAATAACGCAGCAGATATAACAGTAAAACAAGACTTCAGCTACCTCACTGAGGAATTCTGTCGAACAGTGCAACAGCTTAAACCTCAATCAGTGTCAGGCAGACTAAACTTCAGCAAATCAGAATATAGCAGCAAAACTCAGAATGTAATCAGAACTGATGAATGGCAGCATGAGGTGGAGATCAACAATTCATATAGCAGCAGCATGAGGTGGCAGATGCAGTGTGAATATAACAGATAGATTTCACAAGCCAGATCAGAGAGGACCTAAAGAAGAATCGGTGCTCTGACAGCGGAGCTGCTCGAAGAAGAACGAAGTGGAGCTGCTGAGAAGAACGGATCGGAGCTGCTTGGAGAAGAACGGAGCTGCTCGGATGCCGATGGAAAGAGAGACTCACAGATCGTTGCTGAGAAGTTTCACAGATCGGTGCTGTGTAGGAACCACAGATCGTTGTGGCGTTCTGAAGTAGAAGAGGACGGAGAAGAAGCGGGTGCTCCAAAAGCTCCAAACGACGCGAACAAATCACTGGAGACATCTCGAAGCTGAAAAAACTGTAGCTCCAGCTTCATTTTACTTGACACCTCATGCTTCATGTGTTTGTTGATGATGCTGGACACCTCATGCTTCCATGCAAAAATATATCGTTGAGCTGTTTCCATCCCTTTGAGGATTTGATCTGCAATCGTCTTGATGCTCCAACTCCGGTGATGAAGTTTTATTGAATTTTCTGTCCTACAATCTGGAATGCCGCTGAAACAATCTGGATTTGTTGATTCAAAAGATGATGTAGCTGGAAATGCAGATCAAACTAAGCACAAAGCTAGGGAATCGAAGCTGGAACTTGTAGAAACTATATCAAAATATGCAGATCTGAAAGCAACCGCCTGGGCTCTGATACCATGTGAGTAATTGAGATGTGGAGAGAATGTAGAGAGCAAACCAATAGCTATGGAAAACATAATGGATCGCTCAAAGTTATGATTACAAGAGTAGATAGTCTCTATATATAGAAGACTTCTAAAGTGTTACTCAAGTAACTAAACAATAAGGACTTACTCTATTAGAAACTTATGAGTCTAACATATACTATATCTCTAACATGGAAAACAATATGTTTTTGTTGCTTCAAATGCCAATTTTAACTTCAAAATCAGTTGATAAAAGATGAAAGCAATACATCTTATAGTTGATAGACTGAACATCAGCATTTTAAATTCGACATTTTAAATTTAGAACAACGATTAGCAGCATGACCTACAGTTGAGACAGTTTTTAAGTTCTTAACCTTTATTTTTACCTACTTTCTAGCTGAATCTTTGCTATTTGGGACTAATTGTTGGTTGAATTATGTAAAAGTTGCAATTTGCCAACTCCTTGAATTTTTTGTTAAGTGTTGACAGAAACATGCACATGATTGTTAAGTGTCATTAGAATTCAACTAGCACCTTGCAAATTTCACGAAAGTCCAGCTAGCAAATTGCTAATTTTCATAAAGTTCAGCTAGTGAAGTATAAATTTCTCAAAAGTTCATCCAGCAATTCGCACAAACAGCAATTTGACAACAACAACAAAAAAAAGTTCAGCTACCAATCTGTCCAAACCTTCAACATTTAGCTACCGAGTTGTTAATTAACCCTAAGAAAAATGAAGAGAGGCAAGAAACTAACTTGGAGACAACAATCAATTGGCAATGAGCAGTGGATGCCTCAACCAGATCAGCTGAAAGCTCTAGAAAACCTGCAAGTATTATTGAGAAGAAGATATATAAGATTTGTTGCTAGATTAATGTAATTGGAAGAAGACTATCATAAAGAAGTGCGATACTGTAATCTACCTTCCTCGTGATTCGAGAATGTGCTAAGCTTTTGAGCACACGCTACTGCCATCTTCGCGGCTCTAGCCTCAAAAGCCGCCAAGACTATGTCAGGCTTCAGCCAATCCTCAGCTGCCAGCAAGGCAACAACAAAACGTCAAACAAGTGCCGAATCATATCATCACAATGACACGATCTTAATTTATTGAAATGATTTTACCAGTTTGAACATCAGAGCGATATTCCATTAGCTCGGGCATACGGCACATGTAAGCAGTGGTGCCACCGGGTTGTTTCCCGGATGTCAACTGTTGAACGGTCTTAATGAGATGCCTTGCGACCTGCAATAAGTTTTGAAGTTTAAAATTAACAAATGTTGATAGGATCAAGTTAAAGAAATTTTTAATTTTTTTTTTGGCTCGGTTTTAAGCACACCTGTAAGAGCAGCACAATGTTGTCTCCTTCATATGTACAGGAAGGAACGTACACTGCAAAGAGTTCGGGAAGACCGCTGCTGCACAAGTAACCGTGGCCGCCACATAGCTTCCTACACTCTTCGATGGCGTCCTAGTTCACCAATCCGAAATACTTCAGTATCAGCTTCTGTGGGTTAATACTAGGGTTAAGAAACTAAAAACAGTCACAACTATAGGCCATGTTGCTAATCAATGTCTCATATTTAAAATGTTGATATTCAGTGTTACAACTATCAGACTTGTTGTTTTTTCACTTTTTGTCAATTGTTTTTAGCGTTAAAATTAGTGTTTTAAGCAACAAAAACGTGTTGTTTTCCACTATTCTGAAGTATTAGATCCGTTTCTCATGATTTATGCTTATTTGATGCTTTACAAAAACACGTTTTTGTTCCGTCAATTTTAAGAAAATTGGCCAATCTGATAGTTGGACATCGATTATCAACATTTTAAATCTGGGACAGCAATTAGCAACATGCCCTACAATTGGGACTGTTTTTAGGTTCTTAGCCCTCTATAAAGAGAAAATGCCTATTAAGTTATGATTTTTCAAGAGAGGCAAATCAACTAATCAAGATTGCTAAGCCATAAGGATGGTTCTTTCAAGAGCCACAAAATCATTCCTTTGCTTCATTTTTTATTTTATTTTTTAAATCGATAAAATTAAGAAAAATAAAGTATGTGATATTGCGAAAAGGAGAACCAAAAGAATAAGTATAACTTACAGCAGTGACAGAAGTGGTCAATGATTTCAAACCAGCAGTGCAAGCATGAGCCTCGGGCAATGTTGAGTAATCTTTAGCTTGCAATCTTTGAGTAACATCCGTGTACAGCCATTTCAACCATTCACCAACGAAACGGAAAGCATATGCAGAAGCTAACAAAGGGAAGAGTCTGTTTTGCTGTGTCTTGTAATCGATCACCTAATTCATAGTGTGGCAGCAACTACTTAGGAGATGCAACAAGAAATATACATTCGAAATGAACTGAAGAGAAAGTGAGTTTTGTACCTGGGTCTCGGGACTTCCGTTCTGTGAGCCAAATTGTCTACGAACAGCACTGTATCGTGTAGCAATGGTAACAGCTCGTGATAAAGCACAAGAAGCAGAAGCCACTATTGACTGTCGCACATAAACCATCGTGCCATATACCAGCTGGCGAGGAACATTGGACATCACATACTTCCCTTCCTTTGTGACTTGTGAAACCCTAAGGCAATTCAGATGAGTTTCAGGATTAAATGTTGAAATCTTTGAAAAAAATCCCATTTCAAACTCTCATTCAACAACTTGGTTAAATTGATCTCCTAAGATCAGGAGCAGGCTCCATTTTTTTAGCTTTATAAAATCATTATCCGAGAAAGGTTTATTAAAATCATTATCCGAGGAAGGGAATATGTAAAATCAACCTCATCAACATTTGATCCCTTGGAATGCGCACATGATCAAACTGAAGCACCCCGTTATCCATAGTGTTATAGGCTCCATTCCCAAATTTCATACCAATATCACCAACGGTTATTCCTGGAAGAGGCATGTGATCATCCAAGCTCCTGATCTGGACAATGAAGCCTGCAGATAATGGGATTTGATGAATGATTTATCATCAGAGTTTGGCCAAATCAATTTGAACGTAAGAAAGGAATAATAGTAGGCTTACCATGTACTCCATAATCTTGACCATCAGTAATAAGACGTGCATAGATAACAGCATGGGTGGAAACCTTACCCAGCCCACCAGGCCACCACTGTTCATAAAATTCCAGAAATTGAAGAAACAAAAAAACTTCAGATATTTTTTAAAACTATTTTATTAGCTTGAAAAATACTAGATTTACTCCATCTCATGACCGGAATTACTGCAAATTTTAGCAAGGGATGGAAAAAGAAATATATTCATCATTCTGCAACATCTGATGGTCTGAATATATGTACAAGACTCGGTTTATCGAGGAGGGAGAAATTGTCGAATCCTCACTTTGCTAGAAGTAATTGTCGGACTGTGGATTACGAATTCATCTGTCTTGGGATCAAATGTAGCAGTGGTTTCAAGCCCTTGAACATTTGAGCCATGACCAAGTTCAGTCTGAGCATAACACCCAATAATCTGCATCTTATATGCTAGAGGTAACCATTTCTGTTGCTGCTCATCAGTTCCCTGTCCTTTGATGGCTGGAACAAACATCCCCTATTGAAAAGGAAGAAACATTGTAAGATCCACATGGACAAGAGTCTACTAGAACAAAAAAAGAACCTAGTTTCAGGAATCTGGAAAAATGCATTATTTAATAAATCAAGTGCTAACTGGGAGGGAATCGACAATACCCAGTGAAGATCCGTAAAAGCAGGTTCGTCCACATAAAACCTTAGCCTGTAAGCCTCTTCCTCTGCAAGAAAGAACTTATCAGTCTGGTTATACAGATAATTTATAAATGGCAATTCATGAACCAAAAGGAACTGACCAGTAAGTCGAAGCTCGCTAATCCGCTTCCAAGCATAGGCAGCCTTTCTCAACGTATTCTTAAAGAGCTCTTTCCTGCCTAGCCTTGTCCTATCATCCTTTCGAAATGCCTGCAGCAATCATATTACAGAGATCATCCCTAATAGCTCCAAAATACATAAACCTACAGAATCACTCATGTAATCCGGTTGTATGACTCCCATAGACGAATTGGCAATCATATTACAGAGATCATCACTAATAGCTCCAAAATACATAAAACTACATAATCACTCATATAATCCGGTTGTATGAATCCCATAGACAAATTGGCAATCATATTACAGAGATCATAGCTCCAAAATACATAAAACTACAGAATCACTCATGTAATCCGGTTGTATGAGTACCATAACCGAATTGATACATTCAATACCTACCAAAGAGTACAATTCAACAGAGCAGTTATATTCAATTCATCACCTACTGCAAACCTCCGAGGTAATAACAATACAACAATTCCATCTATTTATGAGCAAATTCATACACAATAAAGGCAAGACACGCAATTAAACAAGTGGATCACAATGGACCAAAACCTCGATCGCGCAAAAGACAAAAAAAAAAAAAAATCAAATCAAGAGGCGACAAGTTACCGGGTCGCTGGCGACAAGGCGGGAAATACGATCGGCGACTTCATAGGCGTGGCGGGAGCCAGCCCAGACGATCTTCATATCATCCACATCGAACTGCGCCTTCTTCCTTTCCGGAGCTAAGTGATCCACAACCTCCATTGCTCGAGCTCCAGAAGCAGTGATCAACGTCAAATCTCTGCCTTTTGAATTGATAATAATAACAAGAGAGGAAAAAGGAAGGGAACTAAAGAAAGACAAAATATCGGGGCATGCATTTAATTTAAGGTTAGTATACTCCGTATTAGTGTGCTCTATCCAGATTAATTATAGTATATCACTATTATATTATTTCAAGAAATCATGAAATAATTATTAATATAGTGTAATAGTTTAACAATTTTTGTTTTATTCTAAAATTGAAAAAAAAAATCTTGGCCAAGAAAAAAAAATTCATAGTTAGTACTTTGCAATTTTGACTCTATACGAGTAAGAATTGAACAAAATAAATTCTAAATTTTTTCAAATATTACGATTTTTTTTTTTTCTGGAAAATGTTTACTTTTTTTAACTTTTTTTAGAATATTTTTTATTACTATTTTTAGAAGAAAAAACTCCATCTTTTAGAATTTATTTACAGAACTTTTTCATATATTATTATTATTTGTTACATTTTTAAGTTAATTAAAATGTAAAAACTAAAAACAACTATATCATTATTGAGCAGGCTGAGTAAAATTATGAAAATCAAATTTAATTATTATTACGATTGGGTTTGACTAATTGAAGTCGAAATTATTTAAACTCGATCTTCCAATAGGTATGGTTTGGTTATCTACACATTTGATGGTGACGTGTCGATTTAAAAAAAGCAAACTAACAACATTTAAAGTGAGATATTATGTTCTTGGTGCTTAAATCATACACTCACTCAATCTCCATTGCCATTGCCAAGAACATAATATCTCACATCAGATCTCCATATCTCCAAACAGCTAAGAAACTTATCAAAATTGTTCATCATTCATATCAACATCCATCAATTTTGTAATCCAATCCGCACTTCGAATCAACCAAACCACTACGAC
The DNA here is from genome assembly GCA_036873135.1 of Clarkia xantiana subsp. parviflora. Classification (NCBI taxonomy): domain Eukaryota; kingdom Viridiplantae; phylum Streptophyta; class Magnoliopsida; order Myrtales; family Onagraceae; genus Clarkia; species Clarkia xantiana. The sequence continues at coordinate 2,038,455 of JAPTYO010000009.1, forward strand.
GATACAAATAACCTGATATTTTTTCGAGAAGAAACTATTGATTCTGATGTTCTTCTTTTTACTAAACTCCACACTTCACTTCCAAGATCTGATCTATCCCTAATATCATAACTCATCAAGACTTCGAATCGTACCTGAAGTACGAGGCTTTGATTCCACAGCTGCAACTTGAGTCATGAATATGATCCACATTTTCAGTCAAATACGACGTGACGGATCATCATTGAATATTATGTACCAACTCAGTTTGTATCTCTGAAAAACAATCAATCCGTGGATCCGAGAGAGCATGAATGATGCTTACGCATCAACTCGATACTTTCGGCAATAGTTGAACCAGATGTCCCAACAAAACCAAGAGAAGCACAGCTGCAAATTACCTCCTCAATGTAAAGAAGTATGTCAGGTGATTTCCTAGGGTGACAAAGTTTCCTCATTTCATCAATCCTTCCAAACCCAGATGGAACGATTCCAATTCTGAGACCGTGTCCAACCATGGTGATCTCCTTTGCGGTTTCCTTAACCAAATCATGTTCTGATGTCAGGAAATGAACCTTAAAGTTTTTCATGTCCTTAGCTAAATCCCCTAAGTAATTTCCAGTCCAGTTGGATTCTGGGAGATCAGTCATGACAAAGATATGAATCGGGGAAGAAACCGTACCTTTTTGTCTCAGAGACTCGATCTTCTGCTTCAGGGTCGAAAAAGTCGACCTCCAATGGTTCTTGAACTGCCCATCTAATAATCTCAACTGTGCACAGAGAAAAGGAGAGTTGATTCTTTTCGATGCAAAGGCTTTTCCTGCACGAACAATTTCAGGGGAAAAAGGGAGAAACTGGATTTTCTCGATCAAGGATTGAATTCTTTGATCGGATGGAGCTTCGTCTATGTCAATGTGTAGCTGAGAGCCTTTGTATGGGGAAGTGAAGAGGCTTCCAAAGGCAAGAACAGCTGATGAGTCAGCTTTGGTTCCAGGACCGAGAGTCTTGTACACATCTAGGCGTCTCCTAAGAAATGTAATTTTCTTCTTCTTCCTCAATTGTTCGTCGGCTTGAAATGAATCCAATTTTCCATTTTCATTGTCCTTTTGATATATCCAAACTGCGGATCTGCAGTCCTCGGATACAGCGTATAAGCAGTTGTCTGCATTGCCATTGAATCCAGATAGAAAAGCTCCACATTGTTTGAGTTTATCCGACAAAGAGGACTGAGCACTGAATTTGTCGGAGCAAGCAATGTCTATGTCCAAGCCACACCAAAGTGATGCAAAAACTCTGAAATCGATTGTTCGAACCGTTGAAGATGATGTCAGCGAGGAAATGTCGATAATGTCAGCCATGGAGACATACCTACACCAAGGAAAGACTGATCATGGCGATGAAAGCAGAAAATCAACTTGGAATAATTGATATGAATCACGGAATCTCATATTAATGCAAGATCCAATTATTCAGAATGGCCAAACGAGATCAATGAGTTACAATTTGTACAGCCGATCAATATCTAAAGTCTAAACTTATTTATATCGCTCCATATTGAAAAAAAAAATAAATAAATAAAATAAAATCACTCAACTGGATTGGAACTCAATAAGAACTCTCCTTAAATGTGAGGATAATTCTTATTGAGATCATTTATAAAGACTACTACAAGTTCCTTATATAGGCATACAATCTAGGTAACTTTTCATCTAAATGATTGTTTCCAACCATATATCTTAAATCACACTGAATTATAGATTTTATTTCACATTTCACAAACTAATAAAGATAAAAGCTTGAGTTTTACCTTGGAAGATGCTACTTTCATCAAATTTGAGTGAAATTAGGCGACTGTAATCAAACAATCAGTGAACAAACTAAATTCTCAGCGCACAAGGCATGAATGGTAACCAAGCAGGTAAGAGCAGTCCAATTCTGTAATTTACTAATTCATACACTATCACGATTCACGCAGCTTTGAAAATGGAGGTTGATCAAATTGAATTACCTTCGGTCACTGAGGAGCTCAACCGCATGCTTCCAGACAGCGAATCGGATCTCATTCGGACTCAGCACCCTCAATTTAGGGCAACTGCCAAGTGCCACGGCATGGTGATCCAGAATCGGCGGCACGATGAGTGTGCGGTTCAGGATCCCGGCGATCAAAAGCGCGTTTTTAAACTCAGAAAGCTGATTGCTGAAGCCGCTGTGCGGCGCGTACCACATAAACCTCTCTCCTGAGCTCAAAATGCTGCTGGAACTGCAAAGGATGCCGCCAGGGGCGGGGAATGGAAGCGAACCGCCGGAGAGGGTGGTTGGAGAATCGGAGAAGTAGGAGATGCAGAGGAGGACGAGACCGAGAAAGGAGACGAAAATGAGAGATTTTGAGGAAAGGCATCTTTGCAGCCATTGGCGATGAGCTCTAGTGAGGTTGAAGAAGAGTCTGTTCATGGTTAACTGTGGTGTTTACAGTCGTTTGGATCTGAAAGTTTCTTGTGGCGCGACCAGGCTACAAAAATTATCTAGCACCGTACTTCAAATAATAATAATAATAATAATAATAATAAGGGTTTAAAAATATCAAATAGCCTATAACAAAACTTCGTAAGAAAATATCTAGAAAAATCTATGAAGATCGAATTATATCTCAAGAGGAGAATCGATGTTTTACTATCAATCACAAGTTTCATGTTGGACTGAATATGCATACTGGAAATTATGATCAATGATTACTTTATCAATTACCATCTACTTCTGAGATCGCTTCTGAAACATTTTTCAAATACAAAAGTTCAGTATCTGCCCACGAATTAGTTAACTAGGCAGGATTCCTTTGTCTAGAATAACAAACAACAGATGAATTTTCAAAAATTTCATCGTAAATGCGAACTACTTATAAAAATTTAGGGGAGATAAAAAAGATGCCGGGTCGTATGCCTGCTTGGCTAGTCAAGCACGTACTTTTATTAAAAGTGAAATTAGCTAGCTATACTTTTTTAAAGTAGCAATTAGATAGCTCGATTAATTTTTGCTTAAAAATTTATATAATTGCTCAAATAGAGAACATTTGACCGACTGGAATTGGTGCAAATGTATTTTCGTAACCAAAATACACTAGTCCGTCTTTCGTTTGGTTGAATGTCATTTTTTAGAAACACTTCAATATTATTTTCTCTTAATTAAATTGCTTCCTAGAGACGGATTCGTATTACGAAATTTTCGAATGAGTGGTTCTCTATCGGTCGCTGACAGTGAAGGAGTATGACACGTGACATTTTTTTGTCATATGCCTTAAAAGTGTTTCTCATGTGAGAAATTCTATTATATTTTAATAATAAAAAAAAATTAACATATTTATCTAATTGTCAACTTATCTGCAAAAGTCTTTCCCCTCCCGCTCTCCTAAAAAAAAAAAAACCTAGAAGCCTCATCTAATAATCCACTAGTCGTCGACGCGGTTGTTTTTTACGGTTGCGCCCGGCATAATCTTTATGGTAAAATTCTTTTTAGTAGTTTAGATTTTTGTCCTGTGACCTGTGACAGTAGTTCACAGCGGAGGATTTTTACAGTTTCCTCTTCATCCTTCCATCTTGGGAGTTTTTTTTCGTATTCTTGTTTCAGAGACTCTTCGTCTTGTCGTTATGAGAACTCTTGCATGTGGCAACTATGTATCCAAATTATTGGCATCATTAAACGAATTTTCAAAGTCGATCAGCTCGTTTTGGACACTATATTTGCGAGTATACTTTCAGATTTGGTAGATCTAAGAGTTTATGGAGTAGATATGCTTCGTATATGTAATCAGATGTAAAATTCTACATTTGGAGCCCTTACATGGATGGTATTGTTTATTTGGGTGGTTGGGTCACTAGATTATCGGTGAAAACGACGTCTTCCAAGAGGCTGACAACGAAGATGGTTGGTGGTGTAGATATTCAAGAACTGAAATATCGATATGATTGGAGCAACAAAAGCATCATCAATTTTATAGAAAATACTGAAAGTTTGTCCAAAGAAACGCACATAGATGCACAAATCGGATTGTTGTGCAATCTATAAAGGAGACGTGTCATGTGGATCAAGTGTTATTACCTATATCTCCTCTAGTTTTTGTTTTATTGATCCATTTTAATCGGGTTTTTTTTTTTTTGCATATTTAAATAAAACATTAAAATATTTAATTGGCAAAAAGAAAAAAGCGAGCTCGTCGCTCTTTCAAAGTGGGCCGATGATTATATGCGTAATTATGTTACATTTGTTAACATTTTCGTATTTGACAATTGTGTCACTTGAGGAAAAATTGCATATACCGGCTTCATTATATAAATTAGATTGCATTGACTTTGTCAACATGAGGCATGAGTCACATGACTCCGTTCAACAATATAATTGGACACCATATACATCAAGTCGTATGATAAATTTTACTTGATACGAGTTTAGGTAAAAGTTGAAACAAAGATTTTCAAAGAATAAAATAATTCGAGTACATATGAGTGACTGAATATAATTAATTTTAATTTAAAGGCATAAAACGTAATTAAAGGGTTTCATGGAATGTGATCGTTCTTTTTCTAAAGTGAGACCAAATTAAAGGGTTAAATTTAATAGATTGAGTGAAGACACAAATTGTTAATGTTGAAAACGTGAAAGGAACATAAAACGTAAAAATAAAGCGTAACGATTCAAATTAAGTACAATGGTTCGTAAGAATAAATAGGTGATTTGAAAGAAATCTTGAAAGAAATCTATCACTTGTAAAGAATTACATAGAAATGTCAAGTAATCAAATATAATAATTAATCAATATATTAAAAATTAATATCCAATGAAAATATTTATTTGGTAGAATAGATTATATATTCTAATAACCAAAACATTGAAAAAGAAAACCCAAAATTTACCACTTTACCACCTTACATAGACAACAATTATCAATAGATTTTATCTATGCACGTAATGGTAATGACACGTAGCTTATACAGAGGGGTATATTTGTCTAACCGAGTGCTGCCGTGGTGGTAGAACAAAACTCCCGCTTTTGTATTCTTCGCGACCTACACATACACATTCGGAACTCAACACGTCTATGTCTTCTCCGTCGGACCACCGTCTCGTCTCCTCCGCGCTCCAGTCCTCCTCCTAGGGTTTATCCATCTCCGCCGCGACCGCTTCTGGTACAGCTCTTTCTCCTAATCGTTTATCTCGCAGAATTTGTAAGTTATCTTTCTTCAGCAGCTCAAGCTGAAGCAAGCAAGCAATCGGTTGCTAGCTGACGCATATCTGCACGCGACCGAGTGGTACCACGCTTCATTCCGCAGAGGAGTAGAATCGAATCGACATGGCGGCGGCTCCGATGAAGTCGCAGGCGAAGCCTCTCCACAACTTCTCCCTCCCGACGTTTCTGAAGTGGAGCAGCGCCAACAGTAGCAACCAGCGCTTCCGCCGCACCACTACATCTAGCGAGTCTCCTCCTACACCGCCGGAAGCGAACGGTGAGAGGAGCGACTCGGAGCGCGCTGGATCACGCTCCGGTCGTAACCAGAGCAACCGGCTGCTGGAGAAACCGGCTAAGCAATCGGCAGATCCAGACGAGAATGCCACCGCTAAGAACGGCAGCGAGAATGAAGAAGCTGAGGCGGAAGAGGAGATGGTTCAGAAGCCGTGGAACCTGAGGCCGAGAAGAGGAATCAATCCCACAACTAAGAGTGGAGAACGTTACGAAGTGGATGTTCGGGTACAGCAGAGCGAAAACTCGAAGAGGCTGAGAAGCGTTGCAGAGACATCTATGGCGACTGTGCGGATGAGGAAGGAAAAGAGGAGTAGATTCTGGATATCGCTGTCGAAGGAAGAGATTGAAGAGGATGTGTACTCGATGACAGGGTCAAGACCATCTCGTCGGCCCAAGAAGTGGCCTAAAATTGTGCAGAAACAGCTCGATGTAAGTCATTACTATTCAATGGAGCTTGATTCTACTCATCATAGCTAAAACTCTCTAGCTTTCCTTACTTGAGATTGTCCTTTTTCATTGTTTTGCAGAATGTATTCCCTGGTTTATGGTTGGTGGGTATGTCAGCTGATTCATATCGGCCCTCGGATACTCAGGCGAAGGTTCGTTTCTTCCCTTTTCGCTTCTCTGTTTTACAACAGAATGAAGCTTTGACTTATAATTAGCTTCTAGACACGTTAGGATTAATGATTTGAATGCATACCAAAGGAAATTGTTTAAGAATTACAATGTCATGCATATTTAATATCGCAGAAATCATATTACTAAAAGGTGATCATATGGTTTCAAGGTCTGAATTCTGTATTTCATTTTGCAGAAATGATTAAATGCTTACAAAAGGTGCTATTTACATCCGATATTTCAGGTTCGCTCTTATTCTTAAATAAGATCAATTTACCAATTAGTTGGTCATTTACAATGAATAATCTCTTCGTCCGGACAATAATTAAGCTATTTTCGTTTTATTGTATAGATAGATTATACAGTTCAAGATTATGATCCTTGGAGTGCTTGCTGGAAGGGAATGCATGTACGACCTTGGGACCTCGACCAACTTTGTTGGAGGTATAGGTGAGGTGATGAATTGGGTAGTTTCAACAAAGTTTGTGTCCAGCTCATATTATTTACTTGATGTTTCCTTTTTTTTAACATTGCACCTAATGCATAGAAAAAGTTCAGCTGGTATTACAGTGATGTGGTTCTAGTCATATTACTGATGTAAAAAGTGAATGCTTAGATGAATTAATAGTTGCTAGTTGGAAACCCCTTCCATATTAAAGCCATTAAGCTTGAGCAAAAATGTTAGCTTTTTGCTGTATATATATGAGAAGGTTCATTGATTTATGCATTTATGGGGATTGATCATCATCAATTTGTTGTCTGCCATTTGAGGTCATACCATACATATGTTTCCAGTTTGATGCATTTATTGAATATTATTGTTGGTTTTGGAATTTTTCTGTTTACTCTTTCATCATTTCAATGCAATGCAAAACTAGCTCAGCTGCATATTGCATCCTTACAGTCTTGGAGCCCAATCTTTAACTATGGCTGCTACATAGTTCAGGAATTGCTATTCTCTGCTGTCTTTGTTATTGTTTCTCTGAATCTGCATTAATACTTAATAGCTTTCAACTATGCTACTATTTGGAAACACCTTTCCATTTACTGTTTGCTGAGAGATGTTGCAGCTCCATAAACTTGTGTTTCTGGGCAAAACCTTGATGATAGCTGCAAATCATCTCTGCAGTCATTACTGAGAAGAACCTTTTGACAATTTACGGTACATATCTCTTATTTATTTCTTTCTTTACCAACAAGTTACCTCCTGATTAGTAAAAGAGTTATTGTTTCTTAAATTAACCAAATTAACCATTGTGCATTAAGTTGATACAAGTGCTGCTTGTTCATGTTCCCACTATTCAGGGCCTGTTAGACATTCAATGTTAAGTTGATAAGCCCAAATTATTTAGTGAATTTGATAAAGAGTTAATTCTGTACGTCTCGGCCCAATAAAACTACATAACTGTAGAATCATAGGGTTAGTTCAGATGGCGGGCCCTTCTTTACCTTTCTAACTTTTTGCACTATTATAATGAATTAATCGTTACTAAATAAATATACTTTTTTTTTTTCAGTATCTATTAAAAAATAAATTCATATGCAGAGCGCTAGTTAAAATATTGGGTGGCGATTGCTGACACGACACGACAATACGATCTGACACGGACCTGCTTTTTTTCGTGTCCTGATCTATACGAAAATCTGACCGTGTCTGATAGATCTGTGACACGACTAGACACGTTTTTAGACAAGTCCATGTAGATCTGATCTGTAGGTCCACGATAGACACGCATCGACACGACTTATTTGAAACTTAATATTTATATAAAGCCCAATAATTTTGCCAAAAAATATATATAATGATCAATAATAATTTTAAAAATATTGCAACTATTTAGTACATTAATCTATTTAAAAAAAAAACTTATAATATGATTGTTTGTAATAATAAAAACTTCTATTGGCAAAAAAAACTTATAATATGATTTCATGTGCTAGCTTCAAGATAACTTGAAATTTATCGGCTTATTTTGTTTGTAATGTTCGATTTTTTATATTTAAGTAATTTTTTTTATGAACTTATTATTTGTATAATGAGAAAATTCAATTATTTTTCAAAATATGATGATGCTTGATTTAGGATGATTTTGTAACATTTGTAAAAGTTTTGGGCTAAAAAGTGTAATATTTTTTGGTGTAAAAACAAAATTCCGTGTCCCGTGTCCGTGTTCCGTGTGACACGATATCTGCCAACTCCCGTGTGACACGAGAACTGTCTGTGTCATATTTAAAGTGATCTGTTTAGACACGAGAGATCTGTTGACACGTGTGTCACTAGTGACACGACACGAATCGACACGACACGACCTGTTTGCCACCCTTATTTTTTATTTGTATATAAGTAAAGTTTGGCACATAACGTATATGGTTGACAGTTATATATAATAATTTCCAACATTTATCTACAACTAAAGCATGAGTCATGCCACATCACATGTATCCGAAAAAGACACTAATATTGCAGCTAAATAACGTTACAAGTTTAAAATTGAAACCGTTGAAAATTAACAAACATTGGATAATTTAGTTAATGGATAGATTTTTTTTAATTGGCCAGAAAATAATTTAAGATATCCACGTGGCATCTACTCGAGACCTTTGACGTAACCCACTCCCTTCTCTTCTCAAAAGGAAAAGTAAGTTTATTGGATTGATTGAATTGAATCGAAGGTGGAGTAGAATCCGCGGCAATCGAACCGATCATTTTCGTGCACCGGAGAAAAGCTCGAATTCTGCATCACTCTAGGGTTCGTAAAACTCTCGGATCGATCCCCAATCGGAACCGCCTCGGTTTCTCCGTCCCGTCGATCCGCGTTTTCTTGAATATGGTGGCGATCTGGTCGGTCGCATCTAGAGGTTTCACTCCTGACGTCCATCGATTGAGTTTCCTTTTGATTGTCCCCATGTAGATATACATAGATTTTCAAAAGTTTGGAAATCGGTTGTTTGTGGAATTCGAATCGAGACTCAGTTTATCTGTATTTGTTTACTGCTGGATTATTAGGGTTTTGAGTTTTAGCTGAGGATTGGGGATATGTATATTGAGGATTTGAAAGAGGAGGAGGTGGATGGTGGTAGTGTTGAGGAGACCTCGTGTGGTGAAGTTGGGGCCTTTTTTGCTGAAGGCGATGGAGGTGTTGTCCCTATTGATGTGAAAAGATTATTTGTTGGAGCAGGAGCTCGGGTGCTGTTTTATCCCACTCTGTTTTACAATGTTGTGAGAAATAGGATTCAGACTGAATTCCGATGGTGGGATAGAGTGGCTGAGGTACATCTCTATCTATAGCTATGTTATTTGGATGATTATGTGTAAGCTTATGTAGATTCCATTTATGTTTGGTTGGTTTGAGCTCATTTACATGGTGGATTTTTGGTTCGCAGTTTGTTCTGCTTGGAGCTGTTCCTTTTCCGAGTGATGTGCCGTGCTTGAAGGAAATTGGTGTCCGAGGGGTCATTACATTGAATGAGCCTTACGAAACATTGGTTCCAACAACACTATATCAAGTGAGTATTTCTCAGAATTGTTCCAACTAAATAATAAATATTATTTGAAGTTGCTGTATACTTCATTTGAGCTATTCCCATTTTGTTGCAACAAGTCACTGACATGATCCTTCATAAACTTTATTAGGGATTATCATGGCTTTGGTCTCAGATTTTTTGCATAGTATCAATGATGAAGTTACTTGCTTTTTCGACTTCTAGTGTTAATACATATGGTTGGAGGTTATGTGCTGATGCATCCAGTAGGATCATGGTTCATGGTTTTGTTGGTTCATACTAGGCACACGGCATTGAACACCTGGTGATTGCTACACGAGACTACTGCTTTGCTCCATCCCTCGGTGATATATGCCAAGCTGTAGCGTTTTTGCACAGTAAGTGTCTTCCATATCTAACTTATTGGTGGATATCTGAAACATATGTAACTTTGACATGCAATTACGATTAGATTGTTGAATCTTAAGAGAAAAGTTCCCGTTTTTTCCAAAACCAAACATTTTAAAAGAAAAAGAGCAACTCTTTCAGAAGAATCGGATCATCATGTGATCGGTTGGCCATTGCTTGCTCTTATTTCTACGTGTGCACTGTTACACAAATCGTTTTAACAAACATACAATAATCTGAGTTTAGGGTTTCACATAATGTTGCTGGAACTTTGCAGAAAATGCATCTAATGGGCAAACTACATACGTGCATTGCAAGGCAGGAAGGGGTCGGAGCACAACAATCGTGATTTGCTACCTGGTCGGTTTCCCAGTAGTGAAATTTTTACTTCTGCCTCTTCCATAATTATATCCTTGTATCATACTGAGCTTGCTAGAGTTTCTGCTGGCAGGTGAAACATATGGAGATGACTCCCGAGTCTGCATATGCTTACGTGAAGTCGATCCGACCAAGAGTGCTTCTGGCATCTGCTCAGTGGATGGTAATTGATAATAAAACCGATATCATCCATAAAACATATATATCCGATTTCTTTTCAATTTCTTTGCCATGAATTGAGTAGTGGGTTTCATTATCTTGTTGATTATGCAGGCTGTTCAGCAATATTACTATGTGGAGGTAAAAAAAGGCGGTTTTTACAGTTGCCAGATAACTTCAAACCCCTCGAAGCGAACCGAGCAAAGGAGAACCGAGTTTCATTTGACGACAACTCGGTGGTTTTGGTTACGGAATCCGATCTTGTTGGATACAACAATGGTGATGAAGAATCTGGTAAGTTGGTAAGGTCTGAGATATGGGCAGCTGACTTGAGAGTGGTGTATCGGGTTCGAGAATTGGCAAGAATCTCGTGTCTATGGCTCCGGTACCACCGTGAGCAGCAAGACAAGGTGGTAGATGAGGAGGATCACGACGGTCTAGACGGCGGTGGTGTTGGTGGTGGAGGAGGAATCAGTGTTGACATCCACGTGTATTAGAAGTGCGGTGCTTCCGATAAAATTGTAAAACCAAGGAGAGATTTCTCAGTACATCGGTGACAATAGGTGGCGCCGGTGTGGAGAACTCTCACCCAATGACACGTGGACCTCCGTACTCATAATTATACCAATTTCTAATTGGGTTTAGGTTCATCACATTGGTGCCAACTGTTGACACTGATATACTGAATGGTGGCATCGACGTGGTGAACCTTCACCCAATCACACACTGACACGTGGACCTCCGTACTCATAATTATACCACATGTCAACTTCTAGTTGGGTGAACGTTCACTACATCGGTGCCACCTGTTGATGAATAATTTCTCAAAACCAAGTGTAGTGAATCAACTTTTATTCTCTGAAAGAGAGTAAAAAAGCCTGTATATTGTAATGAAGGAAATAATGCTTTTGAATGGGATATGACTTGTCTTGTATGCCTGCCCATGTGTAAATTGAGTTGTTACTTGTGTGTTGCTTAAATGGTCACAAATGGAGTAAGTGGTTTATTGGTAAACCATTAATTATTTTTCACATATCACTTATGTTAAAATATCCAAATGCTTTACATATATATTTTAAGCTTCAGAATAGTGGATTCGTTACTTTCCAATTCTTTCGACTTTTAAATGCAATTTATGGTCTATGAATATGACCAAATTACAACATTTTCACATTTATATTTGTTTATGTAAAAACTAGGGAAATTCTGATTTGTACTCTCGATCGGCGTAAGGTTGTATCAAAGTGGGGGCCCAGTAGTGGCAACTAAATTTGTCGTGTTTTGAATTAACAGTCAGCTGTCGTTTCAAACTTTGCGGTGAAACGCACGTGCATGAGGAACTTACTTTACTAATAGTGGTAACTTACTTTACTAATAGTGGTAATTTACGCTCCGCCGTCAGATGTGAATACATTTCTATATCCAAGGACAGAGACCTGAAAATTGTCGTCGTCCCAATAATTAGAATTTTCCACACAAAGAATGATAGATTGTAAATAAAGTTCCTAAATGTGTGAAATAAAATTTGGTGCATTAAAATATGTAATGATACTTGGTCGATTAAAATTTTGCAGTTGAATTGTCAGATTTTGGCTCGCTTATAGAGTTTTTTATGTAAAAAATGACGTTATGAGCAATATTCATAGCTATTCTATGCGGTACAGTGATTTTCGGTCAAATTCATTTATCTAGAGGGTCAAAATCGCAGTTTATATTTCTTTAGATCGTATTTGCGATTTGTCGGTTCTATTACAACCTATTTGCTAAACAAAGACGGCTAAATAAAGTTTAAACACTGAAAGTAAAATCATAAGCCTAGAATAAATCCGAAAATAGCAAATAGGTTCTAACAAAACCGTCAAATTGCAAATACGACCTAAAGAAACATAAACTGCGATTTTAACCCTCTGGATGAAGGAATTTGATCGAAAAACATCGTACCCCATATAATAGCTATGGGTATTGCTCAAAGCGTCATTTTTGTATGAGAAACTCTATAAGTGTGCCAAAATCTGACAATTCAAACTCTGTTTAAACCGTCAGTCCGACCGGTTTTGATTGGAACAGCTGCCATGAAGATGGTTGCAGTGGAGAAAAGTAGTCATTATGAAGGTTGCGGTTGGGAACCACACCGCAATCTTTATTAGGAAACGGCCAACAAGACCATGTCCTTAATTAACGGGGTTAATTGTTTATTAACCATGTTAATCGAGGCTGCGGTCACATACCGCAGCCATTTATGTATGGATGCGGTCTGTGACCGCAACTAAAGGCAAATTTGTAATTAATTTTTTTTGGAGGGCTAATTTGTTAATAGTTTCTATAAAAGTGGCAACTTGAAAAAAAAATCATTAAATTATAGTTCAATTTCTAATCATCATGAAAATCCAGATTTCGTGCTCGATATTGTGTCATCATATATAGTCATCGAACTGTAATGAATTTCGCACAATAATTTATCATTTTTAGAATGATGAAAGTGGGGTTAGTTAAACTCGGCGTCTTCCTTGAAGGGACATGGCATATATATATATATATATATATATATATATATATATATATATATATATATATATTGAAATGCACAAATAATGCCCATGCAAGTTGAAATTTGAAACAACTCGGCGCCCCATCCATAAATTTGGAAACTGGAATTTAGTTTTAATATTTGGTTTTACTATTTCATTAACAGAATATAAATATTAAACACAAAATATAAAGTTTAGAAGTAAGTTAGTTGTTTTCAAAATAAATATTCATTTAACTCTTATCATATTAAGATATATATAGTGTGCTATTATATAAATTAATATAATACTAATAACGTCACATTACATTGCACTTTACAAAACATATCAATCAATGTAATCTAAAATTACACTTCATATTATAACACATAAATATAAACATTGCAATCTAACATATACATTACTCTCCCAATACAAAACTCTAGCATATATATTCAAAAAGAAAACTCAGATGAGCTAGCAAATAGCAATACTATTGTCTCTATACATATCCTAATAATGTACACACATAAAGGAAGGGAAAAAAAATGATAGTGGAGTTATTTAAAATAATAAAACTAAATTAAACCACGTTTCTATTTATTTTATTATTATTTACCAATAGAAGAACTTTCAAAGAAACACCTTTAAGTAAGGAAGAAAAAATATTATAGCCTCCACCCTTTTTATATATTAAAATTATTTATGCAACTATGTATTTTTTTTCCGAGTGGCCTTAGAGTCATCAGAAGAGCATTATTTGTAGCATACTTATTTCTAAGAACAAATTCAAATTTCTATTCAAAGGGCAATAACTAAGTTAGGACAAATAACTAGAAAAAAAAAACAGGAGTCAAATGTAAAATTTTAAACGGGGAAATTACCAATAATTACAATTTTTTGGATACAATTTTAACTTTATAAAAAGTTTAAGGGGACAATTGCCCACCTCGTCTCAGTTCGTCTATGTTTGTATCACACTCACTCTTAGACTAATCTCAACTAGCACCGACTTATGTCGTAAGGTAAAGTATTAGTCATGACTGATATCTGGTTAATGCATAAAGTAATGTTGTATGGATAATTAGAAAAGATAACACACGTAGCATACTTGATTTAGACCTAATTAAGCTAATTTCACTCACCCGTAAAGAGTAAAGTGCCGGATAAGATTGAGTTCTAATTAATTAAAAAAGTGTTAAACTTCTATATTGTAGAATATTCTATTATATATTATATTACTTACAACTATTGTCAAATCCTCTCCATATATATTTTAACTCCATCTCCATTACCATATGCAGAAAACACCATCAATAATATCCATCTCTTTCTCTCTCTCTCTCTATCTTATCTCTCTCTTAGCTTGAAAGAAACCATGCAAACAACGTACGTAGCTCAATCCACCATGCAACCAGAATCCGACATGGCCCTCCTCAACTCCATAAGCAACTACTTATTAGGTGACACGTCAGACTTCACATTCACCAACTCAGAACCCGACCCGTTTACATTCGGGTCACCATACCCAAACCGGTGGGAGTGGGACCTACTCTCCTTCCCAGTGAAGGCCGAACCAGAACCGGAATCCTCACCGCCGCCGCCGCCGCCGGTGCGGCCGTCGTCTGCTCCGACGAGGGGGAAGAACTACCGTGGAGTGAGGCAAAGGCCGTGGGGGAAGTTCGCGGCTGAGATCCGGGACCCGGCGAAGAACGGAGCTAGGGTTTGGCTCGGGACGTATGAAACGGCGGAGGACGCGGCGGTGGCTTATGACAGAGCGGCGTACAGAATGCGTGGGTCGCGGGCTTTGATCAACTTCCCGCTGAGGATCAACTCCGGCGAGCCTGCTCCGGTTAGGGTTACGTCGAAGCGGCCGGCGGCGGTTTTGAGTTCTTCGTCGGAGAATGGGTCTGTGAAGAGGAGCAAGAAGGCGGCGGTTCAAGGTGGTCAGGTGTACACGTGTACAAGTGGGGAGCAGCTGTCGGTTAGGAGATACTGACGTTGGTTAATAATGTGGATGGGGTTAGCATAGGAATCTGTCAAATTATACATTATTGGAAATTAATTTTTTTATAATAATAATAAAAGAATATAAAAAGTCATTGGATTTACTATTTTTTTTTTTAGTAAATTTAGATTATTTTTTCAAAATACCACTAATTTGATAATCGATAACAAATATGTTAGTCGGTCAAAATGATTAACTAAAATGTTGATTAACGGTTCAAATTACTTACTAAACCCGATTTAATTACACAACCATGTAAAGAATGTATATAGCATCGGGTCCAAACTGGTTTTAACAAATCGATTCTATTTTAACACGTGTGGCACATATAAGAAGGTGATGTTACAACAGAGAGAAGTTTCAGAAGTTGCTGAAGATTAGAGTTTCTGACATAGTAATAAGTGTCGTTGATACAACTAGTTGATACAATGAGTTGCAGTAGTGTTAAATTTAAGTTTTGAGTCAGTATTTTACTTAAACTAGATTTGTTAAGTTAGAGTCAGTTGTTATTGAGTTAATTGTCAGTATTAGAAGAATAATAAGTTATGCTGTAATTTAGAAACAAGTGTAGGAGAAGTTTTGAAAGATGGGAACAGCAACAACAGTTACTAATTTGAAGACTTGCTGCAAAATTCAATCTATTTTCTCTCTAATTATGTTAGTTATCAAAGAACAAACATTTATTAAGTGTTGTCAACATGAATTTTGTATGTTTTAGCACATCAATCTACACTTATAATTGCAGCTGAGTTGCAACAACTTCAAAAACTTTAAGGGCAACAAAATATTATAATTGAAATTTGAGTCGATTTCTTACCTATTAAATCTGGACAGACACTCAGTATTAATAATTAAAAATAAGGCAATATATTGTCTTCAACATAATGAGTTAACATTTAACAATGAGTCGGTCTCAAGACTCTCAATGGAGTCTTAATGGTGGCTAACCTAATTCTAGGGTTGCTCCGTCCATCAATGCGTCGAACATTAGTTAATAACACACATTACGTACACTCGTACAGACATCGATAGTTGTAATCGCAACGAGGTTATTATTGGATCGGACCGTAATGTCACTTACTGTTCGAGCCGTCACTCCGGTATGTTTCAAGAATTAAGTTGCAGGTGTTCATGGTGGATGGATCAAGAAGGCCCTGATTCCAAAGCTTGATCATGAACAATCTCCAGCACCTGAAATGCAACATATTATTCCCACAAGACCAAAGAGACCAATATAACCAAATTATGGGTGGCAAATTGTGTGTGCTTGCTATATTGAGTATCAGTAAGCTTATTATGTTAGATTTATCAAACACGAACACGCACGAAAGTTTATCATTTCATAATGACAAGCACAAACATCTCAGATTTATCAAACAAGTTCACATGCGAGATTTTTAAACGAATATCAAATAATGAACATCTCATTGTAAGAAGTATGAATTCATATATAAGCTTTGACAAATAAAAAGGTTAATAAACTAAAAATAGTCTCAACTATAGATCATGTTGTTAATCGCTGTCTCATGTATAAAATGTTGATATTCAGTGTCCCGACTATCAGATTTGTTACTTTTCACTTTTTTCGACTGATTTTTGCGTTAAAATTGGCGTTTCAAGCAGCAAACACATGTTTTCCACTTTTTCAAAGTATTTTATTTGTTGCTCATCGTTAAGGCTTATTGATGCTTAAAAAATATATTTTTTCGCCAATTTTAAGATAAAAAAGTGGAAATCAATCAATATGATAGTTAGGACAACGAATATCAACATTTTAAATCTAGGACAGCGATTAGCAACATAACCTATAATTGAAACTGTTTTCAGGTTCTTAACCCTAAAAATGCAGAATTGACAAACTCTTTGATTGAAGTTTTAAAATCTACTAAACAAAACTTGTTGAAAGAAGAAAAAAAAAAATCAGATTTACCAATACAACTTTAACATGTAATTGTAATATGATACATGAATGTGATTTCTTCGTGTGTTGTTCATGTTGTGCATCGTGTTGTATTAGAAGTTGTCAGCCCTATCCAAACTAGTAAATAATGTTCGAAAACAGTTACCAAAATAGCGGTGGAGACAGAACAAGCTCCTGTCCGTGAAGTTTCGAGAATGCCTCGCATGCCCATGGAACGTGGCCATCTGCTAATACCCTGTCAATACGGAGAAAGCGACACAGTTAGTTTTCTAGTTTATTTAGTACAGGTTGAGGTTGGGTCCAAGTTGTGACCTTTGCTTTCTGACAAATGAGTTCCAAAGATGCATGAGATGCTTTTCATCCGTCGTGACGTCCACAAAATCATCCAGCATCTGCCAAATGAGAAATAGGGTTAAGATTGAGTAACGGTTCGATCATAGTTTTGTATAAGTTCCAAAGATCAGTCATAAACCATATAGAGTCTGATCCTAATCTGATGATTCGAACAAATGATGACATACCCTTCGATCCTCAAGATCTGCAACGTCATCACCAACTTCATCTTCGCTGTCTTGATCTGATAACACTTGGTCCATTGCCATAGGCTACAATTTTGAATGTTAAGTACAAACAAGATGGTCTTGAAGCAATACATTATATTTTCATGCAACAAATGGATACCATAATTGTGAAGGAATTCTGATTGAACAGCAGAATTTCATGTGGGTTTGAGATTAACAATTTACCTGAACCCTGTGAGAGTGATAGAACTGCCGCCTCTGAAGAAGTGCTCGGCTGAAATTTCACGAATAGTCAGCAAAAGCTATGTGCAAGAAATCAAAATACCTACTATTGAGAAAGAATCAAATTACACGTGGTTGATTTTTCCAAGTACAAGTTCTTGTAAGCACTAAGGTGGAGGCAAATTATTATCGATAAAAGATGGGTGAGCCAAATATTACTCTTGGTGTTTTGCAATAGAAAAATTCAACATTCGTTTCAAACTGACAAAAACAAAGAATGAATGAAAACAAACAAACAAATGGGCTGAACAATACTGGTATTGAATTGTAAAATGCCATGCTATGGTCAGAAAAATTTATCTACTCAGCAGCCAAATACCAAGCAAGCTTACTTCTTAGAGTCTGAACGCTCCATTGCAATTTTTTCACTTTGGTTGTGTGCAGAGTAGCAGGATCACTTCCAGATGACGATTTCACACATTCAGGATCTAAAGAAGAATGATCAATAGCAACTGATGGCCCTTGACCATTAGAACTGGATGCAACATGTTCTAGATACTCAGTTGCACTAGAAAAATCAGGAGACAAATTCTCAGCTACATGCACTCCATTCTGCAGAACTTTATCACCATATAAAGAAATTAGCTCAGCTACCAATAAGTAAAGAGTATAGGATTAGTAAATTAATTTACCACTATCTTTTTCCTGCATTTTCTGAATTCCTTCCCTTGCTAATGTAGAGGCATCTAGCTCCAAGAATTCTACGTGTTCACGTTTTTTATACTGTAGGGGGGATTTTGATCCACGAGTTCGTGGCTTGGAGCTGCGAAAGAATTTTCCTTTTTCACTCAATATCAACTTTCGAGTAACTCAACATACGAGATCTTCATTTGCAGTTGTGAGACATCAGAACTTACAAGAAAAAGAATGACTGTGATCTAGTGTCTTTCCCATCAGCAAGAGCCTGCATGCCAAAATATATAGACACCCAACAATTTTTTAGACGCTCTTTATATTAACGATTGAGAATCAGACTAGGCACTCGCTCAATCCTTACTAATTTGATACAGAAGGCACGAATCCTATTCTTGTATTACATTGCACTATTGCAGACTAACACAATCACCATTATAGGCTTATAGCTTAAATGCAGAGAATTCATGCATCTAAAAGATAGCAAAGTTTACAAGTAATTTGAAGCAAGATATTTGAATTGAGAGTCTGAGATAGAGTACTGACCTCCGGTTTCAACATATCAATTTTCACAGATACATTTACTGCTTGATAGTCGTCAGCTACCTACAACAGTACATTACTCGTATTTCAACGGGAAGAGCTAAAAGGAGCATGCTTCAATTAAACTTCAATCAGATTACCAACCCAAAACTCAAAGTTGAATAAGTCATGCGATGAGCACAGGTGCAAACGTAGACCCTGCAACAGTCCGTGAATTTTGTTAAAGTGGTTACAATAACTATACATTACAAGTAACAAAAGGCTATTAAGCATTATGGAAATACTTACATAAAAAAGGCTACTTTCTCAAATAAAATTCAATACTACACACCTTTTGCAGGTAAACTCAAATAAACCTTGCCAAAGAAGAGAGAAAGATCACCTTGAAGCTGGCACATCTGATTAAACAAAATGGACAAGAGAAGTCTTCTGTAACTGCATTTCCAGGCAACAATAGGTCAAAAGCATTTCACTAAGAAACTTGACAAGTGAACATTATATCAGTAAATAGAGGACATGTTTCTAATTAAGTTAACATAACAACATGAAAGTAATAAGCTTGACCAGGAAAAGGCAACACCACCATAGGCCAGATCAGTAAAAAATATCATCTCAAGCTGAAGTACTCGTTTAAATTTTATTGATACCTTCAATCTTGCGTTGCACATTGTTATAGTCCTTGTAGTTGAAAATTACAACTCCAATCCTTGACCTATATGTGATAAAGGTCAAACACTAATTTAACAATGACAAAGTGAAGACCTACACATGGCAAACATAGCGTGCCTAAAACTACCTATTGGAGAAAGACAGGCATCATATCCTCTGACTTTAAAGTTCTAACATCATGAAAATGCTATGTTTGTGATGAAAATAATGCTATTGCCGGAATTAGGTCAACAATGTATATACAGCTAGAAAGCAATCAACAATAGGTGAATCTCTGCTCTTGGTTGAAGTAACTGAATGATAGCAATGATTAAATGATAACTTTAGCCAAAAAAATAAAAATAACTGATACCTCTTCTTACGTCTTGCTTGAATTTTGTAATGCAAGCATCTTTGTAGGAAGGAAGGCTACAAACAAACACAAAAGAAAACAGATTGCTTGATTAAAACAACAAAAGAACCAATTCCTTTTAAATCCACAACGAAATACACAGAAATAGCTTCGCATAGTGAAAGATATACAAGAGAGATCGAAAGTCATTATTTAATTACACTGTGTTTAGCACGGCGTTGTAGAATATTGTATAGTTCAACAGGTTTGCAGTACACCAGAAGACCCTCTTCACCTGAAACCGCCTGCTCTACAGGGAAATGAACCGACGAACTTTGACGGCACATTGTATCACAGACTCCAAAACGAACTCTGTTCCGAAAAACAAGCATCAGATGTAATCGTGTTGCCTTAGAAAAACTATGAATTCTGTAGTACCAATAAGATATTTAGAACAATTTTTTTCAAAAGAGACTCCATGCTTCAGCAATACTTAAGCAATTACTCCTCAAGAACATGAAAATACAAAGCAAACCCTAATCAGAACAACAACAGAAATCAGAAGCTCCAACTCTGTGGAGAATCAAACATATAATTGCTGCAGTTCGCGGAAACAATCCCCGAACAACCACAAATCGAGCATTTGAATTCGTGTGAGATCACAATTACAAGGCGCCTCGCGCGAAGGTAACTAGATTTTCAGCAACCAGAGGAGCATTACGGAAGTATGATAGTGCCAATCACTGAATTCAGCTCAGATGCGAGGAGATGGTTATCTCACCGGTGAATACGCCGGAGAAGCGGTGCTTGAGCCTTCAGGGGTGCAGAGGTTAGCTCCGGCGAGCTTGGCGGTCTGACTCTTCTGTGTCGTACGGTCAACAAACGGAACAGAAAACAAGATAGAAATCATCATTATCAAGATTTCGGACACAAGTAAGTGAACCTCCGATTTGTCAACAATTTTTTTTTAATTTTAATATAATATTAGTTTACAAAAAATTTAAATTAATTTTTTAAACAATACTAACTTTATTATAATCATTAGACTTAGAGTCGGAATAATCAATCTTTTATATTATTCTCGGAATCGACGTATTATGTCTTTAGAGCATCCACAGTGGTATTACGTAAAGATTACGTAAACGTGGGTCCTACATATTTATTTAAGTAAAGCAACTAAAACTATTTACAGTGGTTTTACATAGCATTCCTTAAATATGAGACCCACACGTAAATTTATGTTTTTAAAGCATTCCTTAAATTTAAGTAATGCACTATGTATTACGTAATCAATTTTTTATTATAAATTAATTCATTTTATAATTAATGCTAATATCATATTGGTGGTTGTTGGAAAATTTAATAATAAAATATATATAAGGAATATGTTTAAGTAATACGATTGCAGAGAAAATATTTTTTACGTATGTCTTAAATTTACGTATTACTTAAAGTGTACATAAATATCTACGTGGCAACTTTAAAGAATACAATTTATGTAAAACCATTGTGGATGCTCTTAATGACGTAACGCGAGTAATACTAATATTTTGACACTTTGACGTTCTTAATATAAAGGTCTTAAAAATGCATTAAAACTTTACACAAATTACATTACAACTTATATAATTATCTCACATATTGATACTTGTCGAATTTTGGATGCAGAATTTCTATCACAACTCTATTATATATAATTAATATTAATATTTATCTACCTTCTTTTTTTCACAATTATTATTATTATTATTATTATTTATTGGATCCTTCAGGCTTCCTTATTGTCTGGAATGAGGCCCAATCATTATTTTTCTTGTAGGCTTTAGTTCCAACTTCCAACTAATATGTCCG
Organism: Clarkia xantiana subsp. parviflora; assembly: GCA_036873135.1. Lineage (NCBI taxonomy): Eukaryota > Viridiplantae > Streptophyta > Magnoliopsida > Myrtales > Onagraceae > Clarkia > Clarkia xantiana. The sequence continues at coordinate 2,060,258 of JAPTYO010000009.1, forward strand.
GGTATCGCATATATATTATGGGCCGGTCTCTATACTAAGTTACTAAGTTGTGAGATTAGTATGTACGTCGGTTATTCGCTAAATTTGATCGGATAAAATTCAAATTGTGAGTACGAAAGCTTGAATATAATATAATGGGATGGGTTTAGGATCGTCACTACTAGTCGATTCCTTTTTCGATAAAAAAAAACTATGTACACTTAAGTTGCTTAACTTCCAAACAACACAAGTGGTTACTTGAGCCCAAAAAATAAGGTTTATCAAATAACAATTCTCCACATTAATAAGATTGACATGTCAGCTATATCGATCAATAAGATTGCACACAAAAAAAAATTAACTCAAAAAATAAAATAATCAATCTTAAAATTAATTAATCATGATAAAATTTATCGTAAATATTACAATAATTTATTTATACATAGTCATATTACACACCATGAACTCATTCATATTTCCAAACAAGTACATTCGTGAACAATTAAACCATTCATATTTCATCATATAAGTAAAATACACTATATATACTATATTTTAAAAAGATAGAACTTCAAACGAAAACACTATCAAAATAACTAAAGTCATTATCTCGAGACACCAGGTTAAACAAACTCTCTCTTAAGAATGTCTCAAACGAACTACTGACAATTGTTTTTTTAAAAGTACAATCTGATCATATAAGCACTTTTGCACTTGCCGTGATGGTAAGTATTTAAATAGTAAATCATATATAAATTATAACTTTCATCTACCAATTTTAACTGATCAACTTAGTTCCTCAAATGCAGCGATTTCACTATGAAAATAGTAGTTGACATCAATGAGGTGACGATCAAAGCAAAACTCCAAACTCTATGCTCAGAACAAAGAAAAAACCCAACCATAGAGCGTTGAGTACCTGAAGAAACTACATAATTTAGATGTAGTGCAAAATTTCAATGAGTAATCACATGACAATGACACTATATGGAATGGACAGCATGAGAACTCAATGTGTATAGCGTAGACATTTCAGGAACATCATTTAGATTCGATCTCACACCTGCAAATAATAAATGTTTACGGTTGTTTGCTACACTGTAAAATATAGAAAAATGTCACCCGCACGAAGCCAGCACCTAGTTTAATTTCATTGATTAGAAATTCAATTTTTTTTGTTGTTTCATATACTTCTTTTGCATATCAAACGGTGTAACGTGTATTGTAATATAAATTTAATTATAATTTAAAATTACGTCCAAACGCACTCAATTGTAACGGGAGATTACATATAAGGAATTACTCGAATTTGATCTGAGAAGCGCAATCGCGTATATCCAACTGGCTAACGCGTATGCAGCTGCGAATCGATGGAACAAGGTGGCTAGGGTTAGGCGGTCGATGAAATAACCAATGTGGCGAAGACTCCGGGATGTAGTTGGATCGAGATCAAGGGTGCGGCTCATCGGTTTAGGTCGGGGGATCGGGTCCATTCGGAACTTGGTTCGATTCATTTGAAGCTTATTAATTTATAGAAGTACATTTCTTTAGATATTGCAATTTGATTCAAGTTTAGTATGCATAGTAATGACAAGTATCCTAATTTTGTACATACTTTTAGAATCAGATCACCAGATACACTGAAAAAGAATGGAAATTTCAAGAAAAGAACTGGACTGGAAATAACAAACGACACCGAGCCCGTGTCGACGCGTTGTTCGGGGAAAGAAACTAGTTTTACAATCCCACAGCAACAGAGGAAGCAGTGAATAACAAGCATAGGAGAAAGACAAACCCGAACTGATGTTCTTCGAGCTTCAAGACGAGCAGCAGCCTCCCTTTTGGTTCACTGGCTGCCCCCTGATGTTCACGGTTGGAGGCCGAGCAGTGTTCATGGCCGGTTGGCTAGCCATCCTGAGAATAGCAGAAGCAAATTAAAACTTTAACATCCAATTCTGATCTCATATCCAATTCCTATTTGCAAAACCCAGTCAAAAGTTTACTGGATCTCTTATTCTGTAAAAGAACAACATGGGACCTGTTCTTGATGGAAGATGACATGGCCATGAAAGCTTGCTCTACATTGGTGGAGCTCTTGGCACTTGTTTCCATGAAGGGTATCCCGATCTCATCGGCGAATGCCTGAACAAGTGGTTCGGGTTTTTGTTAATGAAGTCCTAACTTAAATAAAACTGAACCAAAAAGAAGAATACATGCCTTGGCTGTTTCATAGGAGACAACTTTCTGTGCAGTGAGATCACATTTGTTACCAACAAGTAGCTTGTTCACATTTTCGCTAGCATAGCGGTCAATCTCGCTTAACCACTGCTTAACATTGTTGAAGCTATCTTGATCAGTCACATCATAGACAACCTGCGGGTTTTATAAGTAAATGGTTAAAGAATGAGGATCTAGCATCAGGGTATGTCAAAAGTGAACACACTTACAATAATGCCATGAGCTCCACGATAGTAACTGCTCGTGATTGTCCTGAATCGTTCCTGACCAGCAGTATCCCACTGCAAATCCGAGAGAAAAGGCAAACTGAGAGGTTAGAAATGAAACAGTTGTTTATCAAGTGATTTGATTACAGTTTGTATGCAGTAGATTACACGTTTCTGTTTTTACTATTAATACTACTGAAACTCTTTGAATGTAACAGCTTGTGACATTATGAGCTTGAATATCAATGTTTAAATTACTAACAAAAAGTTTAAGCATGCTACTTTCAAATGTATGCTGCTAGTTGCAACCAATAAAAGCTTGAAACTAAGAAGGCTCAACTCACGATTTGCAATTTGATTGTCTTGCCATCCTGTTCCACCGTGCGAATTTTCTGCAAAAAGAGACAAAATACGGTTGAAGTTAGTTCTACGTGAATACTGAAGAAATATATATACAAACAGGAAGAACAAGGTATGAATGCTTACAAAGTCTACTCCAATGGTACTGATGTAGCTCTCCAAGTACGAGTCATCCTATTCAAAGAGTAGCATCTCTTATCAATCTTGGAAAAATAACTACTGGTTCATAGCAATTCGGGTGATATACTGATATTCAAACTAAAGACTATAGATGTATTTACAAAAGCATATTAGAAATTACTGCTCTTAACTCTTGAAATACCAATGAGTACAGTAGATATAGAAGAGATAAATAGGCAGAAACTTACAGCAAACCTTAGGAGGAGACATGACTTCCCGACACCAGAATCTCCGATGAGCAGAAGCTTAAACAAATAGTCACTGAAAAGCAATAGAATCAATCAATTTTAGGCATGAAACTAGCTAAAAGGAAGATGTTGCAGCAATCATGGCTGACGTCCCCTTATTCTGAAAATGTTAGCTGGCAGAATCATCTGAATTCTGAACAGAATCAATGAGATCATCAATATTCTATGGAATGTTTCAGGTTTGTCACAAATTCCAAACAAAATTCTGAAGTATGAGCATGCCAAGTATACAATAGCCTCATCTAAACACAACAGGATAATTTCTGATTTAGGAAACATAATTATTTCCATATAAAATACATAATTCTGGCCAGCAGATCCAGAACCAGTAAGATCATATCAACTACGAAAGCACCAGAGCGTCGTAATCAACACAAAAAGATAAAAAACCAAGTAAGCACCAATCTTAGCACGCAAACAAACAGAAACAAGGCGAAGAAGGATGCTACCACCAATTTTTTTCAAATGAGCTCAGATCTAAGAAGCAAAATCCGACGCAACCAGAATTCCACAACAGGAGAAAGTACAATTTCAACCAGAAAATGACGTTGCCGTAGAAGAGACGATTATGGAAGCTTACTACTCAGGATTCATGGCTTAGAGAGATGACGAAATCGATCGAATCAGGTATCAACTGATGAATTGAGCTGCTTCGGCCGAAGATATGAACTATGACCGACAATTTGGGATCGTCGTTGCCGAGAGAGGGATTTGAACGAAATGTGGAGGAAGAAACAAAATGTGTGGGGAGAAAGAGAGGGAGACGTGCTTTAAAGGTTAGTAGGCCAGAACTTTAATAATAACCAATAAATAATGAGTTGTATAATTATCAAATTGCTTAATTAGACTAATTATCCATTGTATAACTCACGGTGAAGTTTTTTCCGGATCAAATTTATTAAACAACTAGCCTATGCACTTATTCCGTCAAAGTGGCTCCACTAACAGTATAATAATATATTCAAGAGGTCGGTTCATTAAATTCAGTTTTACTCATCTCCTCATATGTTTGACGTGAAATATAGACTATGTGAGATCTGATATTTTAATCATGTCACCACAAGGTGTCGCCCGTAAGAAGTTTTAAACATGGAACTTCGAAACATGCTCATTTTTTTGTTACTTTGACAGTAATTGAAGTTAATCTAATCTTTTGCTTTGAAACTAAAATTTCATGTAAACAACTTAAAAAAATTAAAGATTTATAAATTGATCAAAACTCGGGTAGCATTTTATTTATTAACACAACACTAACAGTGATGATCCAGTTGTTAAGAGCATTTATTCCCATATGGTTTGACTTCGAAGTCCCATGTTCGAAGCTCCTTAGGGGTGTCACCTCATGTTGACCTATTTAAAAAACTTGGTCCCGCCTGGCTCCACAGACCACGTCAGGCATATGAGGAGGCAAGTAGAACTAGGCTTAACGGACCGGTCTACTAACTATACTAGGATGCTGGTGAGATTACATTGACGAGGTCAATGCATGCGTTAATTGTTCACTAACTCTGGTCGGAAAAAACCCCAGATCGTGAACATATGTCGCCACTCACCACTACTAACCCATTCATTTTTATGAAAAAAATATTTTTTAAAAAAATAGTTATTAACACATAGGTAAGTAAATAAAAGTGATCTATTATTATTTATTACTATTATTATAGAATAAAATAAATGCGATCTCTCAACAAGTACGTCAATGGAAGCCTCTCATAAGCCACAGAGAAAGCCAGCCAAGCTGCCTAAGACTTTCTTTCTTCTTCTTCTTCTTCTTCATTTCCTTCGTTGAGAAGAAGAGACGACTGTGAAGATGCACAGATCATCAAGCGCGACGCGCGTCTCTTCCGACGATCCACTGCTCGGCAACTCAATCGCCTCCAAATCGAAGATCGCGAGGCTGAGCTCCGACGGCGACCAGCTGCCGACACTCAATCCGCTCTCCGGGGCGGCGCACAAGGAGCATCTCCGCCTCAGATCTGCGGAGAACGCCATTCACGCCATCCCTCTCTTGCTCATCCTCTGCGGCCTTATCCTCTGGTTCTTCTCAGGTTCCATTTTCTTCATCATTTGCCGCCATTTTTTTCTCCAATCCGATCAAGTATCTTTGAATTTTGATTATGAATCGAAGTCTGGTTTTCTGTTCTTGCAGAATGAAGATTCAGAGTTCAGACTAATTCGAGCAAAAAAAAAAAAAAAAAAGAGAAGAAGAAGATTCAGAGTTCAGGTACCGAAATTGAATCAACATCTGTATTGTATTCATCTGCTAGTTCTAGTTTACCATTTTCACAGAAGTCAATCTATACAACCATTCGTTTGTTATTTGTTATTGATATAAACACCTCTCTATTCTCCAAGAAATCCAATTGAAATGTTATCTCTTGGCTTCATCTCAATTGTTCATCTGTTGCTCCTTGGATCTCAAATTTTCTACTGGTGTCTTGATTATTGATCTTGATTTTTGGTACTTGTGGTTCTTGATTCTTGATCTTGAAGTGAACAGTAAAAATCGAATCTTTATAACAGAAATGGCTTAACATATCATTGCATCCTAGCTTCATTTAGCACACTGTCTGTTATGGCAGTGAAGAACCAATTTACAGATCAAACAACTGAGAAAGAAAGAAATTGATAACCTTTCACAAAGATCGGATTCGAATATTTGAATCCATTGAAATGAGTGCAAGAAGGAACTATACATATAATAACTACGCACTCTACTACCAAAATTTTGCGATCGTTGAAGCTTCTTCATCTTCGTGTCACCAAAGCTATAGCATAATATGTATATGTAACCCGGTGCCAAAGCCGAATCACTCTGTATTCCTTAAAAGAGGCTCAGAAGTCGAAACTGCAGAAATACACCAAAAAACAGTAGATGAATCTGTAACCCGAACTAGCATAATGAGAATTTCTTCAAAATACTGGGAAAAAATAAAGACATCAACTCAACCCAGTTTTCTGAAACAGGAAAAATGCAACTTTTTTACTAAATTTCAAGTATTTATAACATTATAGTTTATGAGACCTCAACAAGTTATGTTTTTTAGCTGAGTATGGTAAACAAGTGACTGTAATTTTACCTGCTGCATTTCTTTGCCTTGGTGAATCCAGCAAAACTTCAACTTTCTCCTTGATTTCGGCCGAAACAAGGCGAGACAGAAGCAAGCCAGCGATAAGAGCGCAAGCCATCAACATCACAAACACCGCATCCCAGTCTTGCTGAGATCTGAACCCGGTAAGGAACGGGCCTAGAGAGGCCCCAACCGAGCCTGTACCGTCAATGATTGCTGTCACAGTCGCCAGTGCTCTCGAGTCGCCTTTCAGGGACCGGTGGGTCCCGAGGTCTGCAGAAACTGCAGTTGTGATCAGCGCATAAGGTCCGTTCACGAACAAGCCAGCTACCATCATGAGCCCGATGTTGATTGATTTTGATTTGCTTCCGTATAAGCAGTAGAGTAGCATTGAAGGTATCGCGAGGTACATGAAGGTTGCTGCTGTGGTGGCCCAAGCATTGAGTTTATCGGATATGTAGCCGGCGAGGATCCAGCCCACGATGCCACCCACGTCGAAGAGAGTTGAAAGGTTTCCTGCTGATTTCACTGACATGTAGTTGCCTCCAATTTCTGCCAATTTTGGAACTTTTTGGTTAGAACATCTGCAAAAACATCACTTTATCAAGGGTAATTAAATCAAATTGCTATGAACTATGAGCTAGTTGCTATTACTAGCTGAACAGTTGAACTAATACTAAGTGCAACATACTAGCTTCATTTTTTCTCACTAAAATGGATGAAACTAGCAAATTGGACACAAAGAAAAGCTCAGCTAGTAATCATCAACTTGGCTACAAGTTTAGATAGCAATTTGGTATTAAAACCAAGTACCTGTTTGGCTTAAATAGAAAGGTAACCAGTAGAGGAAAGTGTAAGCCACCAGCTTTGAGAAGAACAGACACAGAGAAAACGGAATTACACCCGGAATCCGGCAAGCTTCTGCAATTCCGACACTTCTCTTGCTTACAGATCCGATTGAGGAAGAACGAGTTTCGATCACTCCTCCCTCTCAATCCGTTTCCTTGTTGGTGACACCTCCTTGCTCCACACACGATCCATTCGCGCAAGGAAACCCTACATCTTCAGGGTAAGCAGCTAAGAACAGATTAACCATGATCCCACCAAGAATGACTAATGCACAGGGCAAGATGAACAACCATCCCCAGCCGTAATCTAAAACCGAGGCGGCCAGAAGCGATCCACTAATGTTTCCGATCGAAGTGTGTGCATTCCAGATTCCCATAATCAGGCCTCTCTTTCTTTTCCCAAACCAGTTTCCGATCACAGCCACCACGGAAGGCCAACCGGTGGCCTGAAACAGCCCCGCCGCCATCTGCATCGCTAAGAAGTAAAAGAACAGATGAATATTCCAAAAGTATCCCATACCGAACAGAGCAACGAAAATCCCGCTCCCAATCATGCCTGATGACAGGAATAACCTCAGATCGAGCCTGTCACCGAGATGCCCAGCCACGTACATCCCCATGGAGTAGCAAGCGAGGAACGCGACATCAATTTCCCCCAATCTGGAAGTCCCGTCGTTACCGTTAAACGGCGCCCAACCTTTGTATTTATACCAATAGTCGTAATCAGATGTGACGTTCTCGTACTCTATGAAAATATCGCCGATCGGCCATGGATCTGTTCTCTTGGCGTGCTCGGGATACAATACGCTCTTCACGATGCTGCTAGGTTTTCGCGATGCGTGGTAGCAAGCGTAAGCGATGAAGGTGATTAACAGAACGACGTATCTGTATGTCTGGAGGGACCAGTTCTTCCCTCCTCTGATCCGTCTGATGAGCAGAACTCCCGGCGGAACCCCGCGGAAGGAATCTGAGCCGCCGCGACGAGACATGGCTTGAAATCAATGAATTCGGTGGATCACGCGACTGTGAAGTGATGAAGAAGTGGAAGGATCACCATTTTCCTCCGGCATGTCGCCGGAATCGGAGAATTCGGTGAAATCCGATGAAATTGATCAGCGAGAGAGAAGAGGAGAAGCGGAGAGCGAATTTGGCGGGAGACGGAGTGTGGAGATTGAATTGTGGAGAGAGAAAATGAAAAACACGTGCGGTATTAGTTGGTTTGTTGGTCCCTCAGGTTTGTAATTGTTCGTTTTGATCCCTCATCTTATATTGAAAGTGCAATTTTGGTCTCCATATACTATATATATATATGACTATAGGGTTTAATATTATTTAGGTATATGCGTAAACACAGATCGATGAATTGGTATTTGATATAATTTTTGTGACTTTTAAGTATTTTAAAAGTTTAAATTGTTGCACGGTCACTCTCTCCGTCCAAAATAGATGAAAAGTGATTATGTATTTGACACCTGATCAACAATGTCATATAAAAATGGAGTAATACTAGAAGAAATGTTGCACTAATACAAATGTGGTCTGAAATAAATTAATTGTTGCACATAATCACACGGGATAGTATGCTCCCACAATATCTTACAAATTCGAGTTTTACTCAGACGAACGATATCACTTTGCGTTACAAAATGACACATATAAGTTTCAAATTAGAAGAATAACTATTTCGAGATAACTATCCCATAGGTGTAAGCTCATAGGTCGTTATGGAATATCATCCCGTCATTTATCATAAGAAAAAAAAAACATTTTTAATTATGAAATTACACCTATAAACTTTTAATATGACTTCCGTAATAAGTTTTGTTCAAATAATATAGCTTATTTTGGAATAATAATAATAATAATATAGCCTATGATAGAAAAAAAAAACATATTAGATATTTTAGGAAACCAGGTTAATAGATGTTATAGATATAGAAACTATGTAAAAGAACCTGAAAGACAAATAACAATACTATAACTATGAATTTACATGAACTTATAATTTACAACATATCCACTTTTATACAAATGTTAGGTGTTATTTTTCACATAGATTGTTAAAATGAGATCAACAATTTTAGTAGGGGTGGGCACTGAACCGGTTCAGGCCGAACCGGTTCCGGACCGGATCGGAACTGTTTTAAACGGTCCGGTCCAGTAATAACTAGGTTTTTTTTTTTTGCTTAGGTTGGTCTAAAAAAAACTGGACTGGTTTGAACCGGTCCAGAACCGGTTTTGGACTGTTTTTTTAAAAAAAAGTCCTGGACCGGTTTTATATGTCGGGCCGGTTTTATCAATAAAAATCGGTCCAAAACCAGTCAAAACCAGTCAGAAACCGGTCAAAACCGATCAAAACCCGGTTTTTTTTTTTAAATAGTCTCGGTCAAAAACTTTTTTTTTTAAACTAAAAAGCGGTTCAAAACCGGTCCGGTCCGGACTGGTTTATTGGACTGGTTTGGTATACCCCTTGGACTGGTTCCAATTTAGGGGTTACAAACCAGTCCAATTTGGACCGGTCCACTCCGGACCGGTTCCAGACCAGTTCCGAACCAGTCCGGCCGGACCGGTTTTTATGCCCAAGCCTAAATTTTAGGATACAAATATGGGCCTGGGCCTGGGCCGGTCAGCTGAACAGTTTATGGGGTACTTTCTAAAATTTTCCAATTGAAGTTGATTTAAAGAGAATTTAAAATTAACATACAAGGTTTTAAAATTGTCGAACTCAAAAATATAAAAAGTCATTAACCTATTCATTATACGGTATTTTACGCGGACAAAAAAGTGAAGAACGTATATGTCGTTGACTTACGCATAATTTCGTTTTTAAATTAATATATTTAAAGAACATATACATATTTTTCTTAATTAATTTGTTATAGTAATTCATGTAATTAGAAATATATGATATTATATTGTATTGAACAGCTTTTCGTACATACTATCACATGGAAAAAATCGTTCGTAAATCAAAATACCATATAAAAAGTTACATTTTCGGATTACGACATTAAAATTATACAATATTATAGTAAATAAAAACAAACGAATATATTTTTAGACATCAAAATTTTATATATTATTTAATACATAGATATATTTAATTATTGATTGTATCACTCTGTATTAATTTTAAACTGAAATTGATCGGTTTCACCACCTTTATTAATTGATTTATCGAACATAATTATATTTCTTTAGATAATAATAATAATGATAGTAATTAATAATAATAAAGGGCATAATGCTTAAGGAATAGTCATTGGTTCTACCGAAGATTAAGTCTTTCCTGCGCATGTCAAGACACAATAAACAACTTAATTAATGGGCAAAAGAAAAATAAATCAAGCCAAGTCATTTTTTTTTTTTTTTTTTTAAGGTGAAAGCGACATTTTTTTTTTGTTTTGTAATTAACTTTTAGAATTAATTATTTTTGGCCCGAAACTTTTAGATTATAAGAAAACATAAAAGATACTTTAACTAAATAATGATCAACATTATTAAATTAAATTTCTAATACCTTCTATCATCATTATTATTTCGTTGTTACATGGAAATGAAATAATATTAATTTCTCCGTTCATCCATATATTTAAATAAATATAATTTTAATATGTACTATAGTATTATCTAGTTTGGAATAATATAATCAAATGACCATAGCTTTTTCTACCGTAATTAAATTTACAAACCGTTTTTATTTCATTTAAAAGTATATGTAAAGATTTTTTTTTTTAATAACCATGGTATTATATATTTTGATCTAATGTATCTTACTATAGCAAATTAATTAAAACACAATACATATATATTAACTTAAAAATGAATATTAATTTAAAACTCGAGTTAATTCTCATGATCATGAATTAGCCGGTGTTACTCGACGTTAATCATTTTTGTTATTGTTATTTTCCTATCTAATAATTCATTTAAGTATTATATTATATATATATATATATATATATATATATATATATATATATATATATATGCACGAGTATTTTCCGACAATCTGCGTGGCAAATGAAATATTACATAACTAGTGACAAAATATTCTTTCTATGCCATCCAAAAATACCTAATTAAGCATTTTATTTTCTTGTTGCCGACTTTCAATCAATCTCATTCATACAAGTGGTGGATCTAATTTGGGAACTATTATAAAATAAATATATAATAATTAATAATAAATTAGAGATGCACATTCAACTATAGAAGAGGCTATATGGATTTCACGGGGTTGAGCTTACAAAATGCCTCGTGGAAAAAGTATTATATATGAAATACCTTATGTTTCCATTTACCATTATTTTTCAAGTTTAGCCATTTTTACATCTAAATTTAATTCAAATAAAGGAGTGGTAGTAGTACATTTATATTCATGATAAACTAGCATTCCACGTGTAAGCGAATGCACCCATACGTTTTGCTATGTTGGTGGATGCATATGAAGCTCTAAAACCGTTAGTTAAATATATATGCGCCACGCATGCACCCGAATGCACCCACGATAACCAACCACCGTGGCGGCGACCAATCACCGCAATGGGCGAGTAACAGACGACCAACCACAAGAATACACGACAACGCAGCAAAGACGAGTAATACAAAGAAGCGTGTCTGCAGAGGTTTAGGTTTAGGGTAATTGATTTCATGACGACTGTAGAAGATGAGGATGAAGGGTATATCTGTCATTAGAAAAATCATTTATTTTTTTAATTAAAAAATGTTTGCATGTGTGTAGCACGTGAATAACTAACGACAAAAATAAACGGAAGTTAGACTTAAGGTGTATTGAGCAACAAATCAATACATATCAGTGCATTTAGCAACATGAAAAAACATATGAGTACATTTGACAACATAACTAAAACATATGAGTGCAGTTGGCTAATTAACCCATTAATAAATTAAAAGAATAGATACATTTTATTATTCAAGTAGTTTATTATATTAGTCTAAGTAAATTAGAAATGTATGATATTAAATGCTTTCACATTTAATTTCACATGAAACTCTTTTGGTAACGTATACATATTTATAACCATTAATTACAACATTCATGAATTAATAATATTGTAATACTCCTTAGAGAAAGTTCTAACCTTAACCCTCAGAGAATTGCAGAAGCAATTTTGTATATATAAAAAAATAATATTATAGTAAATAAAAGTATACAAATTTGTTTTTAGACATTTTAGTTTAGAACTTTAGATATTGTAGTGGATTTTTAAACTTTAACATTATTAGTTGTGCTATGTGGGAAAATACAAGCGATTGGGGCCATAGATTTTGAACTATTATTCAAACTTAAAATATCACCCGTTTGTCTTTGTCACAAACTATTATTCGACAAAATTAAGTATTATTATATTATATTACTTTAAATATGATCGAAAAAATAATAACTATGAATTAGGATATTGACTCATTATTATAGATAGCGTTAATTAATTTAAGATTATCCAAATATCTAAATTAAACAGACATTTATTGCCATCAACTCCTAAATATAAAAATTTCAAATATTTAGATTATTAGATAGAAAAATAACACTTTCGGTTTTACTATATTTATAATAATTATGTAAATTAGTACATATTATAATCTGAAAAAAATAAAAAAAAGTGGATATCATAAAAAAAAAATGACATATGTTTTTTTATTTTTGCTCGTATGGATATCTTATATTGATGTATTATTATATTATTTCTGCTCAATTTAATTGGCGGAGAGGAAACAATGTTCTTGGTAAAGACTAAAGTAACTACTAGTCAATATACGCGTTTTACTAAAAAGTTTAATAAAATAAAATTATGTAAAGTAAAATATATGGTTTTGTTAATTAATTTGTTACAATGGTGTTCGCAAATTAAAATATATAATACTATATGTCATTCAAAATGTTTTCACCTATAATTTTACATGAAAAACTGATTCGTAAATTAGATTGTGGTACTTGGCCAAAAATAAAATAAAAAATTAGAGTGTGGTATAAAACGTTATAACTTTTTTATTATGATATATTTTAGAGGAAAATAGTATAGTAAATAGTAAATTAAAAGAAACAAATATATTTATATATATTAAAATAATATTTTATTATTTAATAATGTTGATTTTTCTAATGAAGTTTAAAGTTTAAAATTACTAATTGTGTCATATAATATAACATTACGCATTTGTGGTCATAAATTTTAAATCTTAAAATCACAGATTTTTTTTACTTATTATTATCGAATTTCAATTTTAAATCATGTATTTTCATTTTATTTTCGTCCTTCAAATTTCCTAATGTCGTGGTTAAAAAGTTATAATTTTTATGTTACCAAAAAATTGGTTTTTCTTAATTGGATGATGGGTTAAAAATGACTTTCGTTGAATTGAGTTGGAATGACACCAAAGTGAAAGCTTACAGAGAAAGGAAGAAAAGAAAAGAAACGAAAGCACAAACATTTACTCTCTAAATTGACAAATAAATGTCACCATTCTCACACACACAGACACAGAGACCCGCACCAATACTCTCTCCTCTCCAAATTTCAGATTTGTTTTGATTCCTCCGATGGTCTTTTTCTCATTCCATTGAAGCCAAAGAAGAAATTATACAAAACCCATTTCTATTTCTTCAATTCCCTGTTGATTTCTTGCTGCTTTCTCCAATTCTTTTTCTGGGTGTATGTATATTGACTTTCTTCTGCAGAATTGTTTCATGGGTTCTTGAAAAAAAGCAATTTTATTCATCAAGTTTGCATCTTTTTAAACTTAAACCTTCAAAACCTGCGCCTTTCCCCTGATTTTGCATCGGTTTCGTTGGAATTTGTCGAGTAAACAGAGAGATGGGTAAGCAGGGACCTTGCTATCACTGTGGGGTTACAAGTGAGTACTTGTTTCTTCAGAATTATACTTTGTATGGCTGAAATTCGAACTGGGCTGCTTTCCTAAATCAATAGCTCCTCAATACGTATCGGTTTTGACTGATGATGATTGAGTCTGCCTTGCTGTTCTTCGTATTATCCGAGTTTGCTGTGGATTGATAAGAACTGGTTTTGATGGATGTTTGTGATTGCAGAGGGATCCACTTTGCTATATTTGGTCTGTTTGTATAATCTGAAAAATGAAATTTCTGCACTTTGTGAAATTGAACTGATAAATGATTTGTTCAATATTATACAAATCAGAATTGGGATACATATCGATTAGCATTTCATTCAATTCGCCTTCTTGTTGAAATACGGCGTACTTAGGACTGCATTCTTCCATCCTAATCCATTTTCGAGCAATCTTAAATGGCAATTTGCTTTTATTCATCTGTGTGAAGATGGTAATTAGCTTAAGGATGATCCTAATGGCTTCAAATTTTGTACTTTAGAGAGGAACCGGTTGCCGAATTTGCAAATTCTTGATCGTAAATCATTATGCCCAAAATCTTGTTTAAGTGTATCTGCATTCTTGTAATGGAGTGTTTCATTTCAAAGTAGTATCATTTCACTATCTAGATGTGTATGAATTTTGATTTATACTAAAGTTTCCGATGATAGGTTTGGCTGTGACATAATAAAGCATATGATATCATAAATTTTAGTTTACACTCAAAATTCTTGTATGGCATATGACATTTTGCATTCTTGTAACAGGCACTCCTCTTTGGCGCAACGGGCCTCCAGAGAAGCCTGTGCTGTGCAATGCATGTGGATCGAGATGGAGAACCAAAGGAACACTTGTAAACTACACACCTCTCCATGCTCGCCCCGAGGATGATTATGACGACAAAAGGTTTGTTCGAGTCAAGAGCATCTCCCTAAACAAGGGAAAAGAAGTAAAACCACCTAAGAGAAGGCTGGACAGTGAAAGTCTAGTTTTTGATGGATTTGCAAGTCACAGCCAAACCTTTCATCAGAAGTTCATCACAGATGAGGACACAAGCAATAGATCGAGCTCGGGCTCAGCCTTATCAAACTCTGATAGCTGCGCTCAATTTGAAAGCGCTGATTGTAGTGATTTGACAGGTTAGAAATTGGACCCAGCTCAAACACTGCGTATCCGATCACTATTGGATGATCTATATATTGTGGATTTGATCATTGTAGGTCCAGCTCAATCGGTTGTGTGGGATTCAATGGTGCCTTCTAGGAAGAGGACTTGTGTGGGTCGCTCTAAGCAATCGTCAGTTGAGCAACTCACTAGAGATTTATACTCTATACTGCAAGAACAGCAAGCTTCTTGCTTTTCAGGTACTTCTGAGGATGATTTGCTCTTGGAAAGTGAAACTCCAATGGTTTCTGTTGAGTTTGGGCATGGATCGGTTCTCTTCAGACATCCAAACTCGATAGTTAGGGATGAGGAATCCGAAGCAAGTTCTCTCTCAGTTGATAACAAGAGACACAAAGCAAATGATGTCTATTCCCGCTTTCCTGTACATAAAGTCATCAAAGCTGAGAACTTTCCGACTCCAGAAAAGATTCGGAGCCCTCTTGGACACGGGATGGAACAAGGAAACCTCCAGAGGTAAATTCATATGAAAAGATTGGTTTTTGAAGCCATTTTCCTACTGATTAAGGATTTACCTCCAAAGTTCAGATATTTTTGGTTGTTAACCTTCATAGATAAATTCAAAAGGAAAAAGATTAGTTTTTGTTACCGTTATATCGAAAATATTGGTTTTTTCATCTGTTTTCCAGCTGATCAAAGATTGATTTGATGAAAGTTGTCATTTTTTTGGTTGTTCTGCATTGCAGGGACAAGCTGCAGCTTTCAAAGCCACAAGTTCTGAGCAACCGCAGTTCAGCATTGTGTTCTGTGGATCTCAGTGTAAGTTCTGTTATATAAAATGACCCAAAGTTCGTATTTTTACCTGAAAAAAGAGGGACTTTTTTGTCATATGACACCTGATTCATGGTCCTCAACTTCACGTGTAGCTTAAGATAGCTAAACAGATTATGAGAAGATGAAGAAAATATTAAATTTTGAACGAATTTGAGATTAATGAATATCTCGGTTTCATTGCTTCCCAACCCACCACTTCATAATTTTGATGATTAATCTCGAATCATTGTTCTTTTTTATTTGTGATGATGTAGGATGTGGTGAACTTTGAGGAGTTTGCGAAGAACTTTTCTGCAGAAGAGCAGAAACTGCTACTTAAGTATCTACCTTCTGTCGATAAACTAAGAACCCCAGATAGGTTAGTAATTCAGATTTGAATAAATTTGATTTAATGCTCATCCTCCAATTCAGATTTGAATATATTTGATTTAATGCTGTATATTTGTTTAATGTGCAGCCTGAAGGACATGTTTGGTAGTGCACAATTTAAGGAGAACTTATCTTCATTTCAAGAACTGCTTACAGAAGGTATCTTTGACCTTTCGGGTTCCAGGGATCGAGGTGAAGAGAACAAGAATTTGAAGAAGTTCGTACTATCTAGTTTCATGAAATGCAAATGGGTCGAACAACATCAGAAATTTAAGGTATAACGATCAAGAAAACACTCACAGCTGGAATCTGTTATCGATTTAGCAGGGAATTTGACAAAATCAAGATTTTTTTTGTTGCAGGAATCGAAGAACGCCTTTGTTGTTGCAGCTCAGGAATCTGTGTCTAAAAATGCAGATAATTTCAAGAAATCAACTATCGGAATCACCCAGAAGTTGAATTTTCCAGGTTCGTGCAAAAAAATCGTAACTTTGCTGAAAACTATTAGTTATATGGTTAAATAAGTAGCCAAGATACAACTTTAATATGACTAATGATCTCGCCGGGGGCAGAAATCGAATATGAGCATAAGTTAAGGGTATTTTTCAACATTTCTGAAAGTCCAGGCCCTCCCGAACCGTGAATAAATTCGTCCCGGCTTCAAATCCATACTTACATGGTTGTATAATTGTATTACACTGTGCAGATATAAATTCAATGACAAAAATGGAAAACAGAGGAGCCATGAAAGGTAGCTTGGAGAGCAAGGAACTACTCCAAGGCAGTGACAGTTCTTGCTTGAGTACCAAAAAAGCTTACTTGGACAGCAAGGAAGCTCGAGTCAGTTTCAATCCAAGAACCCTTTTCACGCCTCGTGTAGGGAACGGGCTCATAGTGGATACTTTTCAGTTTTCCGATGAAAACTCCGATCAAGACCTTCTGCTTGATGTTCCGTCTAGTGGCTCGTTTCCTCAGGCAGAGCTCCTTATCCCGACTGCAAGTAGTAGCTCGGGGTATCTGCGTCGTGGGTTTCCGTGATTGGTCGGTTTTTATGTCGGATTTGGTGTTCGGTTTTGTATAGGACGACGAATTGATGTTGTATAGGTCGGGAATACAAAAAAGATGGTCATTTTCAGAACCATAGGTGCAACTTTGGTTGCTATAATATGGTGGTCGGATTATTTGGCACAATCAAACCACCACATAAGGATATGGTTTTCTTCTTTATATATATATATATATATATATAATATAATAATTATTATTACGAAATGTGGATTTGAATTCGGTCGAGCTCAAATCTTACTCGTATTCAAGCTCGGTAGAATCGAGCTCAGCTCGACTTAATTTGTAAGTACATTATATATCAAAGTAAGTTAACATTTCTTATAACTAAACAAATCAAGCTCGACATGACTCAATTCCAACTAAAGTGTATTATGTTATGATTAATCATCAATACTAAATAATAATAATAATAATAATAATAATATAAGCTCGAAATTGGCAGAGAAATAATAAATACGTTGTGCACTTTAAAAGTGCATAACGAAACGGAAACCGGACAGTTTGCTAGTTCAGTCTTTGATCTAGTCCTGATAACATTGCTTAAAACACATGATTGGAACAAGGCTACATATTTGTATGTGTCGCAACGTAATGTTTATTAATGTTGTAACGTTGCAACGCGTAATAAATACGTAGAGCTGTTTAAATCATGTATTTTAGACAGTGTTATCAGAACCAGACCGGAGACTGAATCGGCAAGAAGTCCGGTTTCCGGTCATTGCGCACTCCTCAAAGTGCAGAGCGTATTAAGTAGTGTAACCGAAATTAAGGTGATATTGCGCTTTTGAGATTTGCGCAATGGTACATTACGCATTTGGGAAGTACGCAATTAGATATTTTCGTCAACGATACTGACCATTTCTTGTATTTGTATTTGAATTACAAATAATTTATATTTGGATCAATTTTCCAAATATATTATATAAGTAAAAAATATGATATTTTTTGTGGGGTGGCACATAATTTTATCTAGTAGGTAATGGTAAATAAAAATTGCCATTAACTAGTATGTATTAAATAATATACCACAATTTAAATGAAAATTAACTAGTATGAATTTATTATTAATATATTAAATATTAATAGCCGATGGAAAAAAGCAGAGAACGTTGTCGTTTTCTTCTCTCAGAATCCAGCGGTCCAGTTATGCGCCGTTATCCAATTCAGTGAAGGATTCCAAATTTCCAATTCATGTGTTTACATCGACTATGAACCCTAATATATGACGAACCCAAAGAGAAGAAGAGTGTGGTTATATTGCCTTTGATGTGTAGGTGCTGAAGTTTTTCGGCTTTTGATTCCGATTTCGTCTCCACCGGCGATTCCGGGCAAAACTGTGAGTTTCTTTTCTATGAAATTGCTTGATTCTGATCACTTTTGGACGATTCTACGAAGGAGCAGGTAATTTTGACGAATTCATGATGATTGGTTTTAAAATTTTAGTTTTTGCAGCTCATTGTGTTGTTCTTCGTGGATATTGAATGGCTATCGCCGATAACATCCTTCATCTTGAGCGATCAAGGACTTCGACAATGGTCAATGGTAGTGAAAGGACATCGACGCCGTCAACCTCGGGAAACGGTAATCTCAGCCGCGGTCCTCATACCACTCCAAAGTTTAAGAAGCGGAAAGTTTCTGCAGTTAGGGTTTTTCCACCTGGATGTGGACGCTTTGCAGCTAAGACTGTTCTCGATCAGTGCAGAATTGCCAATGGATACCAATCTCTGGGGGATACAGACAGCGTGGAGACTAACAAAGAAAAACCCGTGGTTATAAGGGATTTTCCTGATGGGTGTGGATTCAATGAAGGTAAGAGTGTTGAAAGTTTTAAAGTTCAAGGTCTTGTTTCTGAGTTTGATACTGTTGAGGTTCCTAGAACCTTAGATTTTACAGCAGATGTAGAACCATCGAATGGCATTGAACTTGAGGTAGAAAAACCCGAGGTTGCATCAGCAGAGGCTATAGATGTTGATAATTTAGAGTTGTTAGAGGGAACTCCTGAGCTGAATTTTTGTAATGAAGATAACTGTGCGAGTCACCTAAGTGTGGTGATCAAAGGCTCTGAGAATGGTTCAGCTAGAACTGTTAAATACCCTCCTCGAAGAAGAGTCTCAGCTGTGAGAGATTTTCCTCCATTTTGTGGAAGAAATGCTCCTTCGCAAACAGAAGGGAGTTTACTGAATCGGGATGATGATAATTGTGGAGGAAAAGGTACTATGTATGAATCAAAGTCTGAGGAAGTTGAGATTGCTGAAGGGTGTACAAAAAAAGTTGAATCTAAACTTGATGTTACAGAAGCAAGTGAGGGATATCAAGTTGCCTCTCAAACTGAGGGGTCCAGTAAAAGCGACACTGGCAGTGATGTAGTAGTTTTGGAAAAACCTTTGGGTGATGAAATCATGAGTAGCAAAGGTGAATGCAGCAGTAAGATGAAGCATCGGGTTACCGTGCTAGGTCTGATGGCTTCACCAAATTGTCCTTGGCAAAGGGAGAAGCGAGCTTTTAGATCCCCACCTAGTAATGGTTCGGCTGGAAAGAGAAGGGTGAAACATCACAATTTCTCTGCTACTAAGTCAAAAGCTGCCTCAGTTAAAAACATATCTAAAGAACAAGAATCTGGGTCCAAGACTTCGAAAGAGAGCTCGAGTGTTTCTGACGATTCTCCACAGCTTGATGAATATTCTAAATCTGCTCCGAGTAACCTGAAGAAAGAATCAATGCTATCCGAGGGTAATGCTTCAGAAGATGTTCCTGGAGATGCGATAGATGACAGTGGAAAGCAACTTACTGTCTTTACCGGGAGTAATGCTGTTCCACTTAGACAGCATTCTGGAAAACCGAAGTCAGGTTCAAGGAAGAAGACTAAAGCAAATAAATCTCAGAGCAAGACCTCAAAGAATATAAGAACAGTTCTCGAAGAGGGGATTGATGATGCTGGTCAAATTGTTCTCTGGGAAGAAGCGGAAGGTTTTGAGGTTGAAGAACAAGGTAAAGATCTCCAGAGCTGTAAAAAACTGAGAAAACGTGGTCATGTTTCCACAGGGGAGTCATCAACAGCTACCAGGAACAAAGTTAGAGAGACGCTGCGCGTTTACCAGGCCTTGTACAGAAAGCTCCTGCAGGAAGAAGAAGCAAAGCCCAATAAAGAGGGAGGTAGATCTAAAAGGATTGACCTTCTAGCTGAAGGGATTTTGAAAGAGAAGGGCAGATTCCTGAACACAAAAAAAGTCGTCGGTGAGCTCCCAGGTGTTGAAGTTGGTGATGAATTTCATTACAGAGCAGAGCTCAGAATAGTTGGTCTTCATAGCCCGATAATGGGGGGAATCGATTATGTGAAACAGGGTAATAAGATCATTGCCACAAGTATTGTATCGTCTGGAGCGTATAAAGATGATCTTGAAAGTTCGGATTCTTTGATTTATACAGGTAGTGGAGGTAATGTTGTTGAGAAGAAGAAGGAACCAGAGGATCAGAAACTTGAGCGAGGGAACCTCGCTCTTAGCAATAGTGCAGCTGAACGGAATCCAGTGAGGGTCATTCGTGGGTTGAAAGAAACAAGACCGGCTAGTTCATCCAATTCAAGATCAAGGGTAGCTATTTTATACATCTACGACGGGCTATATGTGGTCGACAAGTATTGGCAAGAACCGGGAGAACATGGTAAGTTGGTTTTCAAGTTTCTTTTGAAACGAAAACCGAATCAGCCCGAACTTGCTTGGAAAGTAGTTAGTAAATCGAAGAAGCATGAGACAAGGGAAGATCTTTGTGTGAAGGATATCTCATTTGGGAAAGAGTCAATCCCCATCCCTGCTGTAAACACCATTGATGATGAAAAGCCACCAACTTTCAAGTACATAACTAGAGTAATGTACCCTAGTTGGTGCAACCCTATCCCTCCAAAGGGCTGTGAGTGTACGAACGGGTGTTCTGATTCCGATAAATGTTCGTGTGCTGTCAAGAATGGAGGTGAAATCCCATACAACTTCAATGGAGCTATTGTGGAAGTCAAGCCCTTAGTCTATGAATGTGGCCCTTTATGCAAATGCCCACCTTCATGCCACAACAGAGTAAGTCAGCACGGTATTAAATTCCCGCTCGAGATCTTCAAAACCGAATCTCGAGGATGGGGTGTGAGATCCTTAACCTCGATTCCATCTGGGAGTTTCATATGTCAATACACGGGAGAGTTGCTTGATGACAAGGAAGCTGAGGCCCGTGTTGGTAACGATGAGTATCTGTTTGATATTGGAAATGACTATAGTGACACTAATCTTTGGGACGGTCTCTCAACTTTGATCCCGGATTCTAATGTTAACCCTACTGATACTGTGGATGAAATGGGTTTCACAATCGATGCAGCAGAGTATGGCAATATTGGTAGATTCATCAACAACAGTTGTTCGCCTAACCTTTACGCCCAGAACGTGCTCTATGATCATGTTGACAAGAGGATTCCGCATATAATGCTCTTTGCTGCTGAGAACATTCCTCCACTGCAGGAGCTGACTTATCACTACAATTACATGATAGATCAAGTCCGTGACTCGGATGGCAACATCAAGCAGAAGCCTTGCTTGTGTGGTTCTTCGGAATGTACTGGTAGACTGTATTAATAGACGCTGCTGCTCGCCGATGTGAGTTTTCTTTCCGACTCCTAGAACTTACATTATCCTTCTTAAAGTAATATTGCTTAGTTGCTAAAACTTGCCGAATTAGCTTTACATATCGGGTTAATAACCTATAAACTGTCTGAAGTTTGCCGCATGTGAGATTTTTGTGTCTGAAGTTTAAAATGTTAATATTGAATGTCTGAAGTTTCAATTTTGTTGAAATTTGATGTCTCCGTCCAAATTTGCTGTTAAAATTAATAAAACTTGGTCATGCGCTTGTAATCTGATCCGATAATAAAATAAATTCCAAAATTGTCCCTAGTTGGGTGGTGGCCGGCCGGAGTAGGGTGGTGGCCGACCGGAACATAATAGTATATGGGGCAATTTTGACATTTTATATCATTCTGTCAAGTTTAACAGCAACTTTGGATGGAAAACCAAATTTCAACAAAAGTGAAACTTCAGACCTTCAATATCAACATTTTAAACTTCAGACACAAAAATCTCACATGGGTCAAACTTCAGACAGTTTATAGGTTCTTAACCCTTACATATCTGTGGAGCTGATAAAATGACATTGTCTTATTTAATTCAGCAGAATCATATATAGATCAGTTATACTTTGTTGATTGTTCATTGTTTTGGTAATTATTATCTCAATTTATTTTAAGAATCAATAACTTTTTACTTTATCATTCTCTCTGGACAATATATTGGTGTTCTTAGTCTAGCAAGAACAATCTGATTATCTGTGAAAATGGGGTGTCTGCCTTTTCATGAACGGAATCCCGGAAGAATCTGTCATTGAAAGATTCTATTGGATTCTTGTTCCATTCCATCATAACCAAACATGAGATTGGTAATTAGTATCTGTTTTTAGCATTGATTATTAGTTAGTGGTATTTGAGGTTGGCTTAATGTCACTAGGACTTTGTTTATTGCCAACATGTTGCTCAAGCACAACAGATCCGTTATTAGTGCTTCATTGCTTTTAAAAAATGTCTCCCATTCATGATTATCATATTGTAATTCTATGATTTAGTCGAAAAATCACACCTTTATTCACTTCTTAACCTTTTCCTCATTGATGATCGTGTTGCAGTTGGCCGGTCCACGCGGGTCACGACTAAACGGCTCAAGCTATGGTTTCTCTAGTGTTCGTGATATCTTCTTACCTCATTGTACGGTACGCAACTCCGCACATACAATAATCAACGAGGAGTGATAGAGATTCCGATATTAGTGTTCCGAGAAGTTCCGAATGACGCACAATGGCAGTATGTGTAATTTTGTTAACATCTAGGGCATTTTGGCAGACCCTCCAAGTCGGAATCCATCGGAACACAACTGTCGGAACCTAAATCATTTCTGATAATCAACCTATGATGAGTTTGCCATATTTTGAGGGTTTGGTATGCCTATAGTACTTAGTATGCCCGGTTTAGTCGGTTTTCTTCGTATAGTGTGTTATATTGTGCATGAGTATAGACGCGAGAAGATGAAATGATTCGAATGTTGTCGAATTATTTGGAATGCAGAAGAAAGATGATTAGAAGCTGTTGTTAACAAATGTGTGGACAAATAGTCTGTAGATGTTGATATAAAAGGAGGTGTTGCTGACACAGAGGAGTCGCAGAAGACTAGAGTTGCTGACAAAATGAGTTGTAGAAGAGTAGAGTTGAAGTTAGGTATCGAGTCGGTGTTTAGTTAAACTAGGTTTGGTTAAGTTAGAATCAGTTGTTGTTGAGTTAATGGTCAGTTTAAGAAGAACTTATGTTGTAAATTAGGAGATGTAAGAGAAGTTTATATATGTTGTATGTTTTACGTACTTTTTCTATTATACTAATTAATTTACGTGAAATTTAATTTATATGAGACTTATGCTATGTTATTTGTTAAATTGCATTTTATGTGGAATTTTTTACTAATACAATTAAACAATTTCATATGTTTTATTCTTGATTAATTTATTATTTTAATATACGTATTTGATATTTTTTTGTTATTTGTTATAATGCAAAACTAAAATGAGTAACTTGATAATTTTGTTCAGCGCAAGTCAATGATATTATATATAATCTAAGTTTTCATATGATGAATATTATAATGTGCAAAGTGCGATCCATAATTAGTTATATTTATAATATAAAAGCAACATTTTATATATGTTATAACATATGAATATTTATAGTTACACAAATTAAATATGATAATACATTCCATTTTTTTTTTGGCCATGATAATACATTCCATTTACATACCATATATATGAAATAAAATAATAAAAAAACTAGATGTGCTTATGTATGTGAGAAAAAAAGTATCTCAATTATAAATCATTTAAACAAAGTTAGTTATATAATGTATTTGTTCAACGTCATATTTTTATCAAAGGGGTTTAGAGATTCCGACTTTGAAATCAGAATGAGAAGGAATAGATATGCTCTCAAATTGTCAAAATATACACAGATGTCATTCTCTCACATTCAGAATTTCTCGATTCTAAAGTCAGAATCAGTATTATATCCCGTTAAAACTGCTGAAATACAAATAAGTAATGAAAAGATACTCAAAGCCACTTGAAAAAAAATTATAAATCTTTTGAACTAAAAAAAAGAAATGATTAAGAATGAAAATGGAATATAATACTTGGAACTTTTTTTTGGTAAGCATAATACTTAAACTAAAAGAGCAATTGTTATAAATTGATGAAATGGAAATATATAACACCTGTTTCATCAATTTTGATAGATGAAGCCAAAAACAAGTACATAACGATGAGGTTTAGGATATACCGAATCAGAGAGGCGCGTCCAATCCAATCCTCTCTCACTTATATCACTCTTCAGAGAGAAACGCCACACTCGAGCTCTTCCAATGTCCATTTCCATGGCGCTGCTCTCTCCTCCCTCGTCTCTCCCTTCTCCATGCTTACATAGAAAAACCCACCTCACCCAGAAGCCACTCTTCAGTCTCAACCTCAAAAAACCCATCTTTACCCTCTCAACTCGCGTCGCGGCCGACAATGGAGCTGGAGTCGCCGTCCCGGTGGAGGAGCCCAAGGCGGAGGCCGGAAACGGCGCTGTTGCGGCGGCGGGTTCAGCTCCGGAGCCGGAAGCGGTGGTTCTGACCAAGTTCAAGGACCCCAGATGGGTTGCTGGTACCTGGGATTTGAAGCAGTTTCAGAAGGATGGGACCGCCAATTGGGATGCTGTCATTGATGCTGGTAAAATCAATGAATTTGAGCTCGTTTATTGTTCATGATTGATTTTGTGTTGTAAATTGAAGCTTTGTAACTGTGCATTACGGTAATTGGATTGATTTCACTTCATGTGTGCAAATCTGCAGTGCTTGGATTTAGGGTTATATCTGCTGTGTTCTTGATTTGATGATTAGCTGTGAATTGCTTAAAGAACTTAGGATTTTGATAGAAGTGATGGTCTTTTTGGAGATGGAATCCAATCAATCCAAATGCCATGCATGTATAACTCGAAGACTTTTTCGTGGTTATAGATCGAGTTTACATCGTTGATGCATGTTAATATAATCTGATCTACCGTAATTCGTAACCTTAACTTGCTATTTGTTATTCGATTTCGTTGTTATTCGATTTCGTTTGCAAACTTTCTTTTGATCAATCATTAGAGACTAAGCAATGTGGCCCTTATGTGATGTTTTTTTATTTGCAGAGGTTAGGAGGAGAAAGTGGCTAGAGGATAACCCAGAATCATCAAGTAACGAAGACCCGATTGTGTTCGACACTTCGATCATACCGTGGTGGGCATGGGTGAAGAGGTTTCATCTTCCCGAAGCCGAATTACTCAATGGTTTGTTCTAAACCTGTTCCATTCTAATCTATGAAAGCTTTTCCATTTCTATAAACTACTGAACATCTCACCCAAATGTTATTTTTCATGAAAATCTAAGTTTTTCTTTTCCAGAAACCGTTGAATATCGTACTCAATCTGTTTTTCTTGATGGATGATGCTGAAGTATGGTTAAGAGTATACCAAAGGTCTTCATTCATAAGTTAGTTTACAGAAAGTTGGCTAAGTCATCCATATTAATCCTATTAGTTGTACCATGGTTTCCCAGTTCTGGATACGGTTAAAATATGTCATTTAATCATCTTTTTTTCTGGAAAATAAATTGTTTTCCATTCTAGAAACTGTTGATTATCTCACTCAATCATTTTTTCTTAATTTTTTTTTTTTCACCTATGATTGACATTAGGGTTAAGAATCTAAAAAAAAATCTCATCTATAGGCTATATTGCTATCACTCTTCTAGATTTAAAATGTTTATATTCATTGTCACGACTATCAGATTGGTTGATTTTCACTTTTCTCTCTCAAAATCGATGAAACAAAAACACTTTTTTTAAGCATCAAGTAAGGTTAAACCATGAACAACAAATATGATACTAAAGAAAAGTAGAAAATAACATGTTTTTTGTTGTTTAAAATACTAATTTTAATGCCAAAATAAGTCGAAAAAAGTGGAAAGCAATAAATCTGATAGTTGGGATACTGAATATCAACATTTTAAACATGGAACAACGATTAGCTTTCTTAACCCTTAACACTATGGATTGTTTTCAGCACAAACTTAACCCAATTCGGATGTGAATGATGTTTCTTGGCAGGCCGAGCCGCAATGGTAGGGTTCTTCATGGCTTACTTTGTAGACAGCTTAACTGGGGTAGGCCTTGTTGATCAAATGGGTAACTTCTTCTGCAAGACACTGTTGTTCGTCGCGGTGCTCGGGGTACTTCTCATTAGGAAGAATGAGGACATTGATAATCTTAAGAAACTTTTCGATGAAACAACCTTCTACGACAAGCAATGGCAGGCGACATGGCAGGACGAGATCAAAAAGGACTAAGGTTTGTTCTTGCCTCGGCGATTCGTGCATCTTGTAATGTTTTGGGTTTAGGGTTTTGGGAAATAATTTTGTTTTTGGGTAATAGGGTGTATTAGTAATGTTGTGTGTATCAAAGATTGTTGATTAACAGGCTTGATCAAGGAATTGGTGGTTATTGTTGTTGATTTCTTGCTTTTGGTAAAGAAATTAACATCTCTAATGTGGATGAGCTTTGTTTTTCTTGATAATTGGTTTAAGACCGTGTTTGGTTCGTCGCATTTTGGAACATAATGTTGTCCTGATTGATTCATGTGTACCAAACAGGCAAACACCTTACACAAGGTTTGAGAAACGAGAAATATTCATAGTTAACACTTTACTATTTACGAGCTAATCTAATGCGTGTAGAGATTAATCTGGTTCTAGAAATGTTGTAAATTATCACTTAGTTCCACCCAAGTTTTTATCAAGGTTCGGGTAAAAAGATCCAATCTTTTGAATACTTATCATTCATTTTCCATAATCTTACATTACGACGATCCAAACACACCCTAACTCAATCATCAAACATCCAATCCCTAAAAAACCAGACATTCAAACAGTTTTATAGAGCTCTATTGAGATCTCTGCTGTCGAGTGTACTCCCAAAGAGCAATGGCGCCGCTGACGTGGACATTTAACGACCGAACAACCCCGAGCTGCGGAATTTCAATGCATGAATCCAAGATGTGAATGATTTCTACTGGTATACCTTCTTTTTCGCGTCCGAGCACAAGAACCTGCACAATAAAGAAAAACCAATTTTAACCGAATGGAACATCGCAGAGACAAGGGTTAATAACGTAAAAACAGTCTCAACTATAATGTCAGGTTGCTAATCGCTGTCCCAGATTTAAAATGTTGATATTCAGTGTCCCAACTATCAGATTTGTTACTTTCCACTTTTTTCGACTGTAATTCAGTGTCCTAACTATATTTTGCTTTCCATTGAAACAGCAAATATTATTTGCAGTCCACAAACTGTAGTGTTGGATTGAAGGTTTGGTTAGTATACTTACTGTCTTTTTCGGAAACGTAAAAACATCAAGAGGTACGCTATTTGCTGTCTGTTCCAATCCCAACACGGAGTAGCCTTCTCGTTTCTTCTTCTCCAAGAAACCTTTCAAGCTTTGCACGGGTACTTCCATGATCGGAACCCATTTCTCTGCTGTCACGCTGCAAAACACGGGAATTTGTAAAAAAAAAATTGTTTTTTTTTTTTGATAATGTTCAGTATAGAACATGGACAAAATAAAGCAAACCTGATGAGTTTGAACTGCTTGTCATGTACTATACTAGAATCAGCTACCACAAGTGCAGAAGCCTTAAAAACCTGCAAGATAAGACGGTGGTCTTAGTTTTGAAACGCCAGAGTGGTTTGCTGTTACGGCCAATATTAGTGGCCGGTTTGGGAAGATGTATCAGAGACGTGGCTAGAATACAAATATATCGATATCTTATAGTACGGATGATATCTTTAGGATAAATAATATCTTTACAATATAGTTACATCTTTAGAATATCTATATATTTAGGATTCTTGTAATCCCTATATATAGAGTAGCTATCAATGAAATAAATCAACCTTCCAACAATTAACTTTAATCCCGAAAAGAGATTAAGATTGATTAGGAAGTTAGCTTCCCCTTTTCCAGATATTCTCGTGTTCTTAGTTCTATTGAAATCTGGGCTAGTATCATTTGCATGGCCTATACAGTGCTGCCACAAGTAGTATTTCTTTATGGTTTGGAAAATTGAGATCTAGCTTCCAGTGAGAAGTTAGTTTTAGCTCTCCGTGTTCAGAACCACAGAAAAATGACAACTGGCATCACCTGATTGGTACCGTGCGTCTTACTAAAAGTTGAGCTTGCGATAATGTTACACAAAAACAGCATAAAGTCGATCAATCTTACCTCACATGTTCGAGCAAGTCCAGCAAGATTTGGAATTCGATCTATCAGAGAGGCAACAACTATGATTTCTTGTCTGCTTGCTCTGATTCTATCAATTGTCACAAGCCTAGACTGCAACAACTGATCTACGAGCTGATCCTCCTTCTCCATCTCTGCATCATAAATAATTTACTTATCCTAATATCCTAAAACTGGAAAAGAGATCGTTTTTTTTTTTCAAATGCATCAACTTCATTGTTAGATTCATACCCAAGAGTTGTTTGAATGTCTCATTGAGATTGAAGGAGCTCACTCCATTATCTTGCTTGTCATGCTTTGAGAGAGTAAATTTCTTCTGAAAATCCATAGATAAAGTTTCCGGTATCTGGGTATTTTGTGCACTGGTATGACGAAGACTGCTATGATCGTCATCAATTTTTAAGCTCTCGTTCTTTATGGTGAACAAATCCTTCGCCATTGAACTTCTCAGATCCTCTCTGGCATCCTGCATAGTGAAGCATATAAGATTCATATACAACATGACTAAAAGGAAGAAAACGAATTTACTATCCGGGGTTGTAATTACGTTTAGAAAGCTGAGAACTTGCTCCATGAGGGATGTTGGAACACATTCAAACTCAAGTTCCTGATATGAAAGAAATTAGATTACGATACTCATAATTTAACGCAATTGATTTACATCCATCAATATTACACGGAAAAGAAAACAAATGCTTAGAGAATGCAAACCTCAACTCTGTTAACAAAAATTCCACTTGGAGTAGCTGATACTTGAGGATCATAAGCATCAAGATACCCTTCCATTGAAGCTCGCAATCTTTATATTTGTCAGAAAAACGATTAAATCATAGTTCCAAAAGGAAAGGTCACATCTGACAGAGTAAAATAACACATACCGAGTGCAATCAGAATTCTTGGCGAGGTATTCTCTCAAATTCAGAAAGCATTTCTTCTCCAAGGGCATACTTTCAGGGACCCCAGAATTATCAGAAGGGAAGAACTTGCATAAGACTTTGTAAACTAATAACTGCAACCAATTTACCAAATGATTAGCATAGTAACTGAAAGAATAGTGCTTACGGGGAAAAGAGAAAAAAAATAGAAAAAATTGTGACTGACCTGGGTGAAGCCACGTAAACTATGGTGATGTGAAGTTAAGAGTGGAATTATAGGAGGAAGCAAATCATCCAAATGTCTACTTTGGACATCACCAGATGCATGCAGAATAATATTGGCTGCTATAAATACATAGGAAGATAGTGCCTGCAATGCAGGGCAATTACTTGGCCGCTTCAGTGGGAGATTTATCTCAAAATACCTGGCAGTGAGTGAAACATGGCATTTACCTGAGGACGAACATTGTAATCGTGTAAAATAGGAACTAATTGCTGCCTAACCTGCAATATGGAAATCGATCAAGAATTATGACATCATGAAATCTGCATCTATACCTCTGACCATGCAAACTTACAACACTTATTTCTATTTTTTTCCTAAAGAGAAACATAGCTGACAAATCAAACTTGAGAAAGTTGTTAGAGCATTTGTATCACAAATGCTATGCTGAACTGACCAGAGACTGGAGCGGGTTGTATCTGACGAATCCAGAAAGACTACTCATACTTTTGGACGATCTCTGGAAGGAACTAATCTGGAAGGATATTGGAGTTCCAGAGAGCAACAACAAGGTGAAAGTCAAGTTGGTAAAGACATCTAGAAACCAGCATTTGCTCGCCAACGAAGTGGAACTACAACCATCGGTGACGCTTCTTTGTAGAGTCAGTGAGCAACAAAGTTAAAGACATAAAGGAGAACCTTGCAACAGCTGAACTACTGAGGGATTAGTAAATGATAATCAAGTATCCCACTGATTCTGCATATCACCAAGAACTAATTGATTTGTTGAGCTTACTTAACTCTTTTCATTCTTTTTATTATGAAGTGGGTGTCTAAGCCCCCTTCTTTCTCAAGTTTGTTAAGCCAAAATTTAGTGTACCACCTGTAAAGTTGAGCCTATTTCCTTCTCACTTTTTCAATTCCATTTACTCATCAATTCAACTACTGCAAGGTTCTTCTTTAGATCTTCAATTTTGCAGCTTAATATCTCTACAAAGAAGTGTTACCTTCCTCATCATCCAAGACACCCCTGATGGGCGTTCACTTCATTGGCGATCAAATATTGGTTTCAAGATGTCATTACCGATTTGACTTTGACTCCAATATCCTTCAAATTTAGTTCCTTTAAGAGATCGACAAAAAGTATAAGGTCAGTCTTCTTAGGCTCATCAAACCCAAGCTTTCCCGATCCATTGTCAATCTCAGCACCAACTGTCTGATGTCCATGATACACTAACAACTTTGTAAAATTTGTTTGAATCATTGGCTCTGAGATGAGATTCATAGTTATTCCATCGTTAATAATTGATTAGCTCTTCTAGTGGAATTTTCAGACACGTACTTGACAATCATTTACTAGTTTCAGCTTCCCAGAGACAAACTGACTAAGAAAGATGATTCCACAAGGTGATCTTAAGAAAGAGGATTCTAGTAGTTGGCGTTCCACTGTCGAACAACATCAAGAGCTCCATTTTTTCCAAAATGCAACACTAAGCAGAGCTTACCAATGATGGGAACCTCAAGTAAACATTAATTGCAAAGGTTTCTAGATATTGCCTAACCGCAGGCAAGTTGTTCAGCTGCAAATAAAATGGTCTACTGTAAGAAACTCAGTTAACGTGAATGGGAAAGGACAAAGCAAAAGTAAAAACTGCACACTTAATAAGCTCATTATAGAATGGTTTGAAGTGGAAAATAATATGCACAACTTGATATATGATTCACATACAGAAAGGGCTGTATGCAAGCTTTGAGTGACTTGCTCCACTATATCTGGAGTGATAAACTGCGTCAAGACGCATATCATCTGCCAAGCACGAATTTTGCGCCTATGGATCTGTTCAAAAGTACAGTAGAATTAGGTATTAATGATCAAATATAAACAATGCCTCCACCTACTAGTATATTTCTAAAGAAGTGTAGATGGTATAAGGTGAAATGTAGAATAAATGTCCCAAAATCAGTGAAAAGCACGAACTACCTTATATGTAAAACCATATTCCAAAATCTTGAAATGGGTGCACAAATACAAGAAACTATGGAAATTATCTGTTCACCTCTCCAAATATTCCATCTATAGTTTAGGTATTTCCCAGAAAATAGCAAGTGCAGTAGATCCTTTAAAGAAGATATTTAAACTTGTTAAATTCCACATTGGGCCGAGCCAAACCCAATGGGTCAACATAGAGCAACCATTTTCACATGTGGGGGTTCCATCTTAAAACCAATTGGTGATAGTAGGAGGTAGCCCACTTGCTTATATGGTGCTCAAATATCAACACACCACCGATGTGGGACCATTCACGGTGGAGATACTTCAACAAAACTAAAATTTTAACTAAGACGAGGGACAAAAACCGTGCATATTGCAAGTTATTCCCTCGTTATAAGAAAGCTTTAAATGTTTCCTTCATCTAGATGGAGTCCTCATATTTTGCAACTAGAGCTCCATTTGATACTTAATTGGGTTGATCTAATACGGAAAAAACATACCGCACTGTACTTCTTGTACAACTCCTTTGCAAGATCTTTATCATTTACCTGTCAAACCACAGCCATAATTATTGTTTACATCTAAGGGAAGAATATGGAGGAGAAGAATAGTGTCATGCTAAAGTCGTAGATACAAATTTATAACAAGTGAATAAATTTCAGTATTTACGAACATAGCCCTACAAGAATAACTACATTAATCAATCCCACTAGATGAATTGAAATAAATACCGCAGCTTCAAGAAGTTGTAGCAGAAAGTGTTTTCCAGCTTCAAGAGCCGAAAAACAATCTTCAGTTTCACTGATTGATCCAACCTTTTCTGCCATGTGAGCTAGTTTATTAAACAGAACAGACACAGAAACGCGTGCAAACAGCTCCGTATTAATGAAAACCTGAAAAACATAATCTTAATGAATAAGTAAAAGAAATGTATAAACCAAATGCTAAATTGCTAAAAATACAAAAATTACTAACTTCGGCCAACCCGGGTTCGTATTCAGGAACTTTTGCAAGAAGAGAGACTTCAATATTTGCATCATGATTGTCAGCTAATTCAGCTTCAAAGTCTTCATCAAATGCAACTGTTGTGTGTCGAAGAACAAAATCCAGAATATTAGGGATATGTCATTTGCATAAGTTACTGTTATTGAGTGCATGAAAAGCCTCTAGAACATACCAGAACCATAGAGCGAAAGAAGCTTAATCTCCTTGATATAGTACTTCAATATCCTAGGATTTGAAAGCCAAAGTCCTGTCAAATGTAATGCTGCCAAGCGAATTGTCCTTGGGCTTTTTGTCCCTTCCTCAAGAACCTTTTCTACAAACTGAAAGCAGCAACAAATAATCTCAGTCAGTGAGGAAAAAAACGAAACAAAGTAACGAACACTAATCTCAGTGAGTGGAATGTGGAGAGAGACCCATTTGAGAGGCCCATCTGATTCTCCAATCACATGCATTCTCTCCTCACTGAAAATAGAGGGGTGCAGAACGGACGATAAAAGGGCAGAAATAGCTGCAACTCTGCGCTTGTTGCAGCTAGCATGAAGTACCCACGAAGAACGAACCAACTGCCACATCATCTGCACCAAAACTTGGGGTTATAGAATGAAATAACTATAGCGGAAAATCTAATGCCACCTTGTAAAGAAAGATAAATAAGGAGAGGAACCCGTTACCTCAGATTCCATATAAACGGGTGAGGAAACAACTGACTGCAATCTCCCTGAAGCGAATAGCTCCAAAACTAATCTGAGTGATCTTAGCATAGGTAAAACAGAATCTTCACCAGCATTCTCAAGGCTGCAAATATCAGTGGATATACTCAATGATTGGCTAAAAATGATAAGTGGCAAAAACAAACCTGATGAAATTACAGTAAATAGCAATCATGTTTATAGATGATTTCCACTGAATGGCATGCAGTTAAACTGTTTGCATTGAACTTTCATTCTCCTAAAATAGATAAATGACCAATAAATGAGAAACTAATAATGAAAAATGTAGAAACTTGTTCTACCTACCTCTCAACAAGATCTTCAAAGATCAATCTCACAGCAACATCTGAGAAGAAAAACTTATCGACCTTACGCTGTATTCCGTTCTTAAGAGAGTGGAAAGGTATAGACAAGAGTGATTCTAGGCAATGCCACTACACAAATACAAAAGTTTAGTTCATATAATGCATTGTGGTGTAATAAATACATTAAGATAACAGGAAAAGCAGAACCAAAAAGGAGAAACCCAAATATAAATTGGTGAGACAAGTTACTAGAAAAAAGAAATTTGACCAAAGATGATCACCTTAATATTCATCAAAAATGCCCGTCGAGATCGTACTAGAAATTTCACTGCCAGTAGATCATTGATGTTTCTAAGGAAAGTAGACACCAAGGAATCAAACAGGGGTTTGCCTTCAGTTTGCCTTTGCCACATTCTATCTGAAGCTAAAAGAGAAAAGGCTAGTGATATAGTTCTTAAAGCAGGAGCCAAAGCTTCATACGCTGCAAGCACAACTTCTGCTTCAACCTGTTGGAGAAAAAGGACTTCGCTGAGGCGGCATAGAGGGAGGAAAAATATATGCCGGAAAAACCACAGAATTCAAGTGATACCTCTGAATCACATGTTGAAGAAGAAATAGTTCCCCACAAAAAATCCCATAAAAATTTAAAAGCAGAATCAGTTGGAGCATTGCTTCCCATTTGTCTGCACCATAAACCGAGATATGCAACAGCCTTCACAGATGTAATCTATATTTCAAAAAAGAACAAGAAAACACTTCAGATACAGTAGAATTATTTTAAAGGATAGAAGTGAACTATGAAGAGAGAGAGAGAGAGAGAGAGAAAGAGAGAGAGTATACAGCTTGCAGCACTGCTGTGGTGACAGATGAAGATAACCGTCGTTGACTTGGTCCTCCAAGCTTTCCCTTCACTGAACCAGGCAGAGTTTCACCTTTCATTACAGAGCTAGACCAAAATATGGAACATGTCTTGTCACAAGAGACCAAAACCTCCTGCATAGCAGATAGACAAGGCTCTTCTATAACGGTGTCCAAGCCAGTAATGTAACAAAGTGAATGTAAAGAATGGCTGAAAAAGAGAACTGGCTTGTCTCAAATGTCATACCAGGATAGAAACAGCAACAGTTAGAAACTTCTCATATATACTAGAAGCTTCTACATGATTAACCGCCACTATATCGACAGTACCAAATTTTGATTTTCTTGTGTTACATAAGGTAGCTCTCTCCTGCATCTCTTGAAGCTCCATAACCAAGCTTAGTATGAGGATGAGATACTTCACAGGTATCCCTTCAAAATTATTGCTTTGGTTGAGGAGATCACGATGAGTCTCAATAAACTGCAAAAGAAAGACTGATAAGTGGACAATCAAGAATAACCAGTCAAAGTGTACCGCATAATAATAGCATTCGTATGTGAAATTAAAGGGAGTATAGTAGAACTATTAGTTTGGTTATCACAAAAATTCCCTCAAGCATGAGCGAAAGATAGATTAAGTCGTAAAAGATAATATGGGGTTTTGAACTAGAAGATACAATGTGAAACGTATGTAGCCACAACTAGAAGTGTTACATAATTGTTTGCTCTAGAATTGGGAGTTTTTCATATCAATATGGTATGACAACATAGACTAACTGATAAAATAAAACATATACAGAGATATTCACAAACCTTAATTACTGGCTCTAAGAAGTGATCCTCTTCAGAGAGGAGAAAAAGAACCATAGCCCATCTTTTAGCTTCGAATTCCCAAGCAGCGATCTCCTCGTCATCACAAGTGAAAGAAGCAGTAACAGTTGGGCAAATGTTTATAAATCTTTGAGGAAAATCATGAAGACTATTTAAAAGCTTCATGTTCATACTACAGCAATTGTCAGCATACTGATTCTTGCCACAGCCCATTAACCATTCTTGGAATTTGAGTCGTAAGGAACCTGGAAAAACAAAAAACAACATTTCAAACAGCTAGGTGGAAGAAAAAAGGTGGTCAATTAAGGGATTACATTAAAAATGAAGTGCAGGTGTGTTAAGATACTCATGTAGGATGATCTTACCACCATGAGTTGTGAACTCCCGAGGAAAAGAGGAGATGAAACACAGAAGAATCTCAAGGGGCAGAGAAAATGAACAAACCACAGACATGGCCGCCTTCAGTAACTTCTCGCAAACTGTTAACCAGTAAATGTGCATTTTCATTAACTTTCTTGCGCCTAGGTATCAAGAAACATGAAACTTACAATAATTAAGCTGAAGAAACGAAAAGTTACCTTGACGGCGGTAGTTAGGATTGAAATGGTGTTTGCAGCTTTCAACAACAAATCGAAGAGCATCAAGTAAATTGTTCATATCATGGGGCGAACAATTTCTGGTATGATCTGCTTCATTATCCTCTGATCCAATTCTACAAGCAACTGAACTAATACATTCAGAAAGGGCCATCAATCCAGATCGACAGAAAGACTGCTGTTTGGCAACAGAAGCCAGACTCGTCAGAAATGCTATCTGCACCCTGCAGCAACATTTATAGGTCAAAAAGGTTAGAAGCTTTGGACAATTTTACAATTCTTAGGCAACAAAAATATAAAGCAACATTTCATATTTATGGCAAGTTTAAAGAGAAATGTGTTGATGAAGAGACTACTTACTTGAAATAAAAACATCAAGTTTACTGGATCAAGTCCAACTAGAAGAAGTCTATGGAAAAATTCACAACTTCCACATGATGTTGCATACAGAATTAACTCGAATACAGATTTCAAAGGTCTACTATGATAGCAAAATAATGCACATATCATGACATACCTTGGATTCAAGTGATAGGTATATTGATCAAAGAACCGAGTTGCCCCTTCAATTGCTTTTGAAGAATAAACTCCTCTTATGCCTATGAAAATAGGGCATACCAGTATTAGAAACAGAGCCATAATCTTGTCATATGATGTTTAAGGATAGATGAAGTAAGTAAACACACACAAAAGAACCTCTACATCCAGCAAAAATCTGAGTGAGTTGACTCTATGGAGTATACATTAGAAAACTAAAAGGAAGCATGATGATTCTATAACCAATTAGCTTAAACTTTTGGTCAGGATTCATGTGTAAAAGTCTATGGTCGAGTGTAAGACATTCAACGAGATAAAAGAGTTGTGTTAGCTATATATGATTTAAACATAAAAAGAAAAAGTGTAATCTGGTGAACTAACCAAACTCCTGATGATGAACAGGATCATTCAGCCCCTGAATTAGGGGACCAAGGACAAATGACTCGGGCAAGGCTTTCACACATCTTCCATAATTCTCCCATTCAATGCCCAAAAATGACTCGAGGATAAGGCATCTGACTGCACTATCAACAAAGATAGACAATGTCAAATAAGCAAATATGTATACCAAATATATTAAAAGACTATTCAAAGAGCGCAATCCATGCCTTTGATCAGACTCATGCCACAAGTTGCCGTAGCAGAGAGACAATACCTAGAGGGTTGTCATGATGAAAGCCCCGTTCCCACAAGATCGAGACCCAATTAGAGAATTCATCGGATATTGTCTCTTTTTGACAAGTTGTTTCCCTGGTATCCATATACCTTAGAAAATTATCATCAGTGTCACAAAACCTGAGTAGGGAAAATATCTGCAGAACAAACAATCCAATCAGCTTTCAGCAGGTTTGTCTTGTTCTAAGAAGCTTAAACAAGGTTTGATTTTGAATAATGCACAAAACTAAAAACATCATTGATTGAGAAGATAATTGCTCTCAAGTGAAGGAATAACCTGGTGATTCCAAGCTGCTTCAACCAAGTGCGTACCATATTCCTCTAGTGTTTCATACAGAAGTATGAATGCATCCCAAGACTGTAGGGATTCAAATGACTTGCACACATTGCCAACACCAAGCGACTTTGCTTCCTTATGAGCATATGATTCTCTTTTGGTCATTGCAGGAGTATTAGAATCATCTTCCGATGTGGTGTCTGAAAAACCAGACAGATTATAGTTTTCTTGATTAATGTGTAACATCATCTTCAGAATATGCAGTGACTGCTTCCTCACAAGACCTTCTTTATCAACCTAAACAGTCCAAAAATGTTTGATGGTTAACAATGGATGAAATAAAAGAGAACCAAGAAAGTGCAACGGCAGAGTAAAACTAACAAGCAGGGCCAAAAATAATGTGCCATGTTACCAAGCCTCTCTTGATCTCATCCCAAAACTCTTTATCATGTCTAATATCAAACTCATCTGCTAGAACAGTCATGCTAGAATTGGCATACTCTTCTGGGAAGTTGCCGAAGGACAAACAAAGAGACAGTGCACAGTATGCATCCCTTCGCTCCAAATGTCCACGAGAAAACAGCCTTTTGCAACACATCCATATCTTTTTGGTGAAAAGCCTCCTGAATGGCAAAAAAAAATAACATATCGTTGAGCTTAGACTTTACAGTTGGTAAAACTTAAAACTGGAGAAAGATAAATTACCTTACCTGGATAATGTATATGTCTGACCATGGATTGATACCTCTAGACAGGAGTTAACCAAATACGCTTTAAAAATACTAGGGAGCAAAAGATTAATCGTGCATGACCGATGTTCTGAACTTTGTGAGAGCAAACGTTCGGATACAATCGATAGATCCCAAAGTAGATGTATTGCAATTTTCCCCACATTGTACCCACTACTGAGCAAATCTTCGGTCTCTGGAGCTGATTGGTTGCTTTGAATAACATCCAAAATTTGAGACAAAACATGAGATGCTATCGGCAACACAACAGAACCAGAAGAGGATATAACTTGTTTGTCCTCCAAGAGAGCGCCATTCATCATATCACCAGGACTTTCTGGCGATGCAGACCACACGAAGACTTCTAAATCTGAATTATGAAGCATTCCACTTTTCATACCAATAGATTTTAGAAGAAATGGGATCAAACTGGTCTCTATAGTCCTCCAGGCATTTGTATGTGTAAGAACATCAAAAAGTGCTTCAGTAGTCTTTCTCCAATCATGCAACAACAAAAATATCACGGTTAAGTTTGGGGAAGAAAACCCATTAAACAGTACAGCAGAAAAATATAAAATATATTATATTTACCTGGTTCAGCAGTTCACGACCAAAAACGTGGGTCATCTTCATCAACGGAATGAAAATCCTCCATATAAAAGATTCCAAACCATCCTTACAAGCCCCTGAATGATATAAGTATAATTGATCTTCACCATCCGAAATCACGCAAACAATTTAAAGGATGCATACGCTGTTACACAATAGTCCTTGAACATCAAGGCATTTCTGAGAAAAAAAATCTTGTCCAAACAGAAGCATAGAACACATCCAAATTACTTAAAAAAATTGTGCTACTGAACAAAACATGTTTAATAGGAGATGACAAAGTAGGAACATAGATAAACTGGAGGCTACTAGCAAAATTTATCATGTACCAGGTTTCTTGAGAAGATGACAAAGTGCATGCACCAAAGACCAAATATAGCTGCACTCTGCGGAATCACATCCATCACCGACATCGGAAACCCCCTATCCAATAAAATCAACAAGCACAATAAGCTTCTCCGTCAAACAAAAACAATGAGCATGAAACTGTACTGCGCGTACCTCAGCGAGCTGGGGGAAGGAACTTAGAAGGGAATCGAACAGCGCAGAGGGGGAAGCTCCGGTGGAAGCCAAAAGGCAGTCCAGCATGGGAGGGACAGCCAGAGGAGGCACATGTCTGAGGTTTTCGGAGAGCGATGAGACGAGAGACTCCGTGGAAATGGAGTTGTTCGGCGCCGGAGACATCGGGGAGTGACGGTTTCTGTTATCCCAGAAACGCAAGTCAATTGAGATTTGAGAGGGTTCTGTTAAACCCTAGTGTTTGACTTCTCCGTTGGTTTCCCGCGCGCGGTGCCTTCTTTTTAACGATTTTTTTAGAATGGGATTAAGATTTAAAATTTGCAAATATTCGAACTAAATTTCTTTTTTTTAACGGAAATGCTAGACGTTCCGAGTGAACGATCCGACATATTCCGGTAGCCGAATTATCTTAAAAGTTATAATAAATTACATGGCATACATACTGATAGAAATCAGAATATAATGGAACATAGTTTCGAAATTTCTATCATTCCTCAATTTTGAAACTTTTAAAATTTCGACTGTTTTGACTAGTTTGGACAAATATGTACTGTAGAGTCGTGCAATGTGATTTCTTCTTAATTGTAGAAACAAATTAGACTATCGCCGATGTTTTCGTGCGAGCAAAATTTGATCTTATGTTTCATGAACTTTGGTACTAATGAAATGTTATAGTCTTTGGTTGAACTTTGAATGTTGTGTCGAAATATTTGGCTAATACCATTTTGTACATTGAAAAGATACGAAACAGGTATTCTATAAGGTGAAAGAATTTAGGATGTACTAGTTAGGGGTGGCAATTCGTGCTATCGTGCGTGCTATACGTGTTAATAATCGTGTCGTGCTAAACTTACTGAACACGAACACGCACGGTAAACTTATCGTGCCACGTTTTACAAACACGAACACGGCACGGATAATTTCGTGCGTGTTCGTATCGTGCTATCGTGTTGTGTAATGATATATAGTTGTACATCCCGAAACGAGATCTTTAAGCAAAAAAAACAAAATAATAAACTTTATATATAAAAAAAAAAAAAAAAACTATGATTAGTATGTCAATATTCATAAGTTAATAATATAGAGTATAAAACACTAAAAATTAAATCACTAACTGAAGTTTTTAAAGGTAATAAATAAGATTTGTTTAAAAAATACTTAAGAATTAGTCTTAGTAGCACAACTTTATCGTGCTATCGTGCGTGTCGTGTTATGATACTCAAACACGAACACGACACGGAAGTTATATCGTGTTGATCGTATTCGTGTTATCGTTCTACTATATGCTAGCACGAACACGGTTTTTTCCGTGCGTGTTCGTGTCGCGTCGTGTCACAAATTGTCAGCCCTAGTACTAGTTGTGCATGGAGATAGTGATGTCTAGTCAGGATCTTGATTCCATCTCAATTTTTTTTTACTAAATTGAGACTGTTTTGGGCTGAATATGATGTAATATGTGATTGATCATATATTGAAGGAGACAATTACAATAGAATTGAATAACACATATTTTGGAGTGAGAAGTAGTATTCTCATTTAGGATCATTTACATACGGTCAACTATGAGTACAATATCATTCTAAGCTTCTTGAGTTAGTCTATGCATGTAAAGTTACTATTCAAATCGCAACGAATCTTATTTCTATAAGATGACAAAATATATTGAGATTGTCTGGCACTTCGTGAAGTAAAAGTTGATTAAGAATTTTGTGTAACTTAAAATGTTAAAACTGCGTATGTATCGGTAAATATTCACACCAAGTATCTTAGTGGGCAGAAACCATTATACTCTCGTTGGAAAGTTTGGAATGAATAACATTTTTGCAGTCGAGGCTTAAGCTATTATCTGTTTTGACTTTAAGCTTGGTGGGTGTTAATAGATTGAACTTAGGCTTCTAAGCTAGGGGTTTTCTATATATTAGGGGTGATGTTAGACTAGATAAATGAACTTCAACATATGATCCTACAATTTTATATTTTACTCTCTATCAAAACTAGTGTTTCAAAAATTCAAATGTTTTTTAGATTTGAACCCGCTAAATGAAACTAACAGGAGATTTGAACCATACGTTAATAAAACACGCAGACTTCTGAAGGATTCAAACGCGTTACCATTATACCACATATCTAAATATGTTATTTTAAGATTTGCAATTTTAATTATACTACTTTAATATAATTAAACTTCTGTTTTGATTATCATTATGGATGATAAATCGGGAAATTTGAATCAAGCACGCGGACTTCTGAAGGATTCAGATGCGCTACCATTGTGACACATATCCAAATATGTTATTTTAATAGTTTCAAATTTAATTATACTATTGTAATATAATTAAACTTATATTTGATTATCATATTGATGATACAGACTTGAATGACAAAATTGAACTAATCAGCAAATTTGAACCTTACGTGAATCAAACACGCAACATTCTGATCTAGAGTCAGACGCGCTACTATTGCGTCGTATATCTGAAGATATTAAGTAAGATTTCAAATTTAATTATACCTTACTTCACGATCATTATGATGATACTGATATGCATAACAAAAAATGAATTAATATTAAAAATTTGAATCCGACGTGAATCAAACATGCAGCCTTTTGATCTGGAGTTAGACGGGCTACCATTGCACCACATGAATATAACATGTAACCTTCTGATTTGAAGTTAAATGTGCTACCATTACACCATGAATCTAAAAATGTTCATTTAAGATTTTGAATTTAATTATAATATTGGACATAAATAAAATGTTAATTCATTATCATTATGGATATACATATATACATGAAAAAAGTGAACTAAGCGGGAAGTTTGAATCTGACGTGTATTGAACACAAATCATTTTAATTGGAAGTCAGACGTGCTATCATTGCACCACATATTCAAATATGCTAACAAAAAAATATGCTAACATATTATTATGAACTGATATGCATAACAAAAAATGAATTAATATTAAAAATTTGAATCCGACGTGAATCAAACATGCAGCCTTTTGATCTGGAGTTAGACGAGCTACCATTGCACCGCATGAATCTAACATGTAACCTTCTGAGTTGAAGTTAAATGTGCTACCATTACACCACGAATCTAAAAATGTTCATTTAAGATTTTGAATTTAATTATAATATTGGACATAAATAAAATGTTACTTCATTATCATTATGGATATACATATATACATGAAAAAAGTGAACTAAGCAGGAAATTTGAATCTGACGTGTATTGAACACAAATCATTTTAATTGGAAGTCAGACGTGCTATCATTGCACCACATATTCAAATATGCTAATTTAAGATTTGAAATTTAATTGTAATATGTTACATAATTAAAATGTTACTTTTATATTATGGATGATATAGACACGCATGATAAAAAATGAACTAATCGGGAGATTTAAACTCGACATGAATCGAGCACGGATCCTTTTGATTTAGAGTTAGACGTACTACCAGTACGACACAAATATGAAAATATTTGTTTAAGATTTCAATTTTAATTATACTATTTAAACGTAATTTATTTGTTTGATTATCTC
Organism: Clarkia xantiana subsp. parviflora; assembly: GCA_036873135.1. Lineage (NCBI taxonomy): Eukaryota > Viridiplantae > Streptophyta > Magnoliopsida > Myrtales > Onagraceae > Clarkia > Clarkia xantiana. The sequence goes on from JAPTYO010000009.1 coordinate 2,103,386, forward strand.
TACTGATAATGCATACATATATAAAAAAATATAACTAATCGGGAGATTTGAATCGAAAGTAAATTAAAACGCAACTTTCTATTTTGGATTCAGACGCACTACTATTGCGCACAAATTCGAAGATGTTTATTTGAAATTTAATTATACTATTTTAACATAATCACAATTTTATTTTATTGTATTTATGATACATGCACGCATAATTAAAAAAATAGCTAGTTATGAAATTTGAACCGAACATGAATCAAACACGCATCCTTCTAATCTGGAGTCGGACATGCTACCATTGCGGTACAGATACAAAACGTTGTTTAAGATTTCAGACTTAATTATACTATTTTAACATAATTAAAAATGTTTATTCTATTCTTTATGAATAATGCAAATATGCATGAAAAAATAACTAATAATGAGATTTTGAATCAGACGTGATCACGTGAATCAACACATAACCTTTTGATTTGGATTAAAACGCACTGCTATTGCGCCACAAATCCGAAGATGTTTATTTAAGATTTCAAATTTAATTATCCTATTTTAACACAATTAAAATGTTATTTCATATCCACGTGACACATGCATGCATATTAAAAAATAACTAACTATGAGATTTGAAACGTGAATCAAGATGTAAACTTCTAATATAGAGTGAGACACTATCATTCTGTCACTATCCTAAGATGTTAGTTTTGGATTTCAAATTAATTACACTGCTTTACTTCATTATCATTATTACGAATAATGCATACCTACATGGAAAAAAAAAATCTAGAAATTTGAACTCAACGTGAACTCAACTAATATTAAATTAAAGTAATAATAAATGGCCAAATTTAAAGGACGGAGGTCTCCTGCCGCACCTATGGTGCCTCATCTCCTGCCATACACTTGTTATTGTGCCATCTGTCATCTTTTATTTAGTTTTATTTTTTCTTTTTTCAAAACAATTAATTCTAACATCCTATCTCACTCACACTTATTCCCTCTATCTTCATTATCGCTCAACCAGCATAAATGCTGTACTTTTTTTTCATTTTTTTGAAAAAAAAAAATATAATAATATACAACTATTTTTTTTTTCTAAAACACTATTGGTCATTTGCCCTCTAGGGTTCACCATGTCCAATAGGTTTTTAGAAAAAAATTATAAAACTACTATTTTTTTTTCTAAAACACTATTGGACGTGGTGAACCTAGATGGCAAATGTCATCATTTGTCCTCTAGGTTCACCCTATCCAATAAGTTTTTTTAAAAAAATAATTACATTTTTTGGCCAGTTAAAAGAATAATTACAAAACTACTAGTTTTGTATTATTTCTTTTAAAACACTGCTGGATATGGTGAATCCTAGAGGGTAAATTTTAAAATACTAGTCAATTTGCCATATGGGGTTCACCATGTCCAATAGTGTTTAATTTTTTTTTTTATAATAAAAATAGTACTTTAAAAAAGAATCTAAAAACCTATTTGATATGGTTGAGAGTTGAGGGAGAGGGTATACTGCGTGAGTGGAGAGTTAATTGGTTAACTTTTTAGGAGTGAGAAATTATAAGAATTAATTGTTTTGGAAAGAGAAAAAACAAAATTAAATATAAGATGACAGATGGCACAATAACAAGTGTATGACAGGAGATAAGGCACCATAGGTGCGGCAGGAGACCTCCGTGGAAATTTAAATGGGTTAAAATGGTTATGCGACCAAGTCGAAAACTTAGCCCTAAAATCAGAGAGTTACACTTATAATAGCAAAAGTCTACTTAGCTAATTAAAGACAAAACATCCTAGACCATAAAATCTTCCATTCTTCCTCCCTATATGTAAGAGCATCCATGCAAACCATGCAATCACATAAAAGAAACATCAATAATTAATAAATCCTCAAAAACCCTAAAAAATGGCGGCATTTCTGATCCTCGCAATCGCGCTCCTAACCCTAACCATTCAAACCCTCCCCACCACGTTCGCCGACCCAGCCATCCTCACCGACTTCGTAGTACCGAAAAACGCGGACCCCGCTAACATAAGCGGTCAATTTTTCACCTTCACCAACTTCAGAAACGTCGGGGCCAACCACACCGGCCAGGTAGCCCTAATCACGAAGGGATCGAAGAAAGAGTTCCCTGCGCTTGAAGGAGAAGGCGTCTCGACAGCGCATCTATTTTTCCCTCCTTCAGGGATCAACCCTCCACATTATCACCCTAGGGCAAGTGAGATCATGATAGTTCTAGAGGGTACCCTAGAAGTAGGGCTTGTGGATAGCACCAATAAGCTATTTACTCAAACCCTACAAACCCATGATCAATTTGTGTTCCCTAAGGGCTTGATCCATTACCAAGTGAACCCGAGCCAGAACAAGGCGTCGGCGATAGGGTTTTTCGGAAGTTCCAGTGCAGGGACGGTTCCGATCGGGGCGACAGTGTTTGGGAGCGGGATTAACCCGCAGGTTCTCGCAAAGGCGTTTAAGACGGACGAGAACACCGTGTCGAAGATCGCCGCGGGGATTAAGGTATGATGTGGTTTTGTTTGGTTTTTGTAAGGGTGAGAGGGGCCTTTTAGGGTAAGAGAAGAAAGTATTGGGGTTCTTTTTTTTTGTTTTTGGTAAAAGTAGGGTTCGATTTGGATGATATGAGACCTCCAAGTTGCTCTCCATGTTTTGGTTTATGGTTTTGTTCAAGTTCTAAACTTTGATTATATTGTAAACTGGTCCTCAAATGAATAGAAATGTGCTTGAGGGTCCAACTTTTTTTGTTTTTCAAACTACAAAGCTTCTCTATGTTCCTCTTAGTTTATTATCATTATTATTATTATTATTCTTGTATTATTTGAGGAGTGCTATAAGATATAAACTCATTAAGTTCGACTTTGAGGTAAAAACAAAATAAGATGAAAATATATATGACAAAACATCATGAAGCCGAAGGCAATAATACATATAAATTAAGATTTAAAATCAATTATAAATATTATACTCCAAATATTTTATCAGGTGATAAATTCAAATAATAATAATAATAATAATAATAATAATAGGATTTGGATAGAATGTAGTCATAGTATAAATATATTTGAATTTGCATCATTTGGATCATAACTCATAAGCGTAAAATCCGCGTTTAACTAAAGTATTATTTACTCTTCCATAAAATGTTGTCATCTACACGGATGTTGATGCTTGAAAATTGAGATCCAATGGCAGTGAATTAGAATATATTCAAACTCGAATGCATTTTAGTTGGATGTATAATAATACTTTTTAATAGCAAAAAATGCACAATATAATGAAATTAGGTTTTATTTGTTCCGATCGTGTGTAAAATAAACAGGTTTTATAGTATAGTGGTTAACCGTTGATATTTTGAATTTTGAATCCTGAATCCTGCGACCTGGATTCGACTTCCAATAGAACCTTAAATATTCTTCATTCTTCCTTAAAATGTTGTCTTTTACACAGATCTTAATGTTTGAGAATTGAGAGCCAACAATTGCGAATTTGAATGTATTCATACTCGACTGCATTTTAGACTGTCCTATAGTAATATCATTTTTTTATTAAAGGCTGCATAATAGAATGAAAATAGGTTTTAATTGTTCTGATTAAGTGTGTAAACTGAACAGGTTCTATGTTGTTGTGGTTTGTACTCTGGATTTTGAATACAACGACTTGGTCTCGACTCCCGGTAGGACCTTCAATTATTTGTTGACACTAAGGTGGATAGGGGTGTAAACGAGTCGAGTATCTAGGAAGCTTGCAGTCGATCGAACCTAATTTTATTAAGGTCGAGCTCGATTTGATTAGTTTAAAATTCAATTAAATCATAAATTGTGCACCTTAGCTCGAACTCGACTTAGCTCACGAGTAGCTTGACTTCTTTACACCTCTGGCTGCGAATTTGATTATGTATATTCACAGTTGACTACATTTTACTCGGACCTAAAATATGTTTTATGTCCTGATCAAGTGTGTAAACCTAACTGGTTCTATGGTGTAGTGGTTAGCACTCTGGACTAATTTATATGGTGTGGTGGTTAGCACTCTATATTTTGAATCAAGTGACTTAGGGTTCGACTTAGCTCACGAGTAGCTCGACTTCTTTACACCCTTGGTTGTGAATATTACTCAACATAAATATCTATGGTGTAGTGGTTAGTACTCTGGACTTTGAATCCAACGACTTGGGTTCGACTCTCGGTAGGACTTAAAAATACTATGGACATTAGGCAACAACATAAATCTCGATGCTTGAGAATTTAGCTCACGAGTAGTTATACTTGTTTACATCCCTGACTGCGAATTTGATTATGTAGTATATTCATCGTCAACTACATTTTACTCGGACCACAAATATGTTTTATTTTTCCTAATCAAGTGTGTGAACCAAACCGGTTCTATGGTGTAGTGGTTAGCACTCTGGACTTTGAATCCAGCAACCTGGGTTCGACTCCCGGTAGTACCTAAAATTACTCATGGACAATTAAGCAACGACATAGATCTCGATGGTTGAGAATTTAGAACTTATTTCTATGGTCTAGTGGTTAACACTCTAGATTTTGAATCAAGTGACTTAGCTTCGGCTTAAATCACGAGTAGCTTGACTTGTTTACATCCCTAGCTGCGAATTTGATTATCTATATTCACAGTCGACTACATTTTACTATGACCTAAAATAGGTTTTATTTGTCCCGATCAAGTGTGTAAACCAAACTGGTTCTATGGTGTAGTGGTTAGCACTCTGGACTTTGAATCCAGCGACCTGGGTTCGACTCCCGGTAGGACCTTAAATTACTCGTGGGCATTATGAAACGACATAGATCTCGATGGTTGAGAATTTATATCTTATTTCTATGGTGTAGTGGTTAGCACTCTAGAATTTGAATCAAGTGACTTAGGTTCAGTTTAGATTGTTTACATCCCTAGCTGCGAATTTGATTATCTATATTCACAGTCAACTACATTTTACTCTGAACTAAAATAGGTTTTATTTGTCCCGATCAAGTGTGTAAACCAAACCGGTTCTATGGTGTAGTGGTTAACACTCTGGACTTTGAATCCAGCGATCTGAGTTTGACTCCCGGTAGGACCTAAAATTACTCGTGGACATTAGGCATCTACATAGATATCGATGGTTGAGAATATAGATTTTATTTTCTATGGTGTATTGGTTAGCACTCTAGATTTTGAATCAAGTGACTTAGGTTTGGCTTAGATCACGAGTAGCTTAACTTGTTTACATCTTAGTTGCGAATTTGATTATGTATATCCACAGTCAACTACATTTTACTCGGACCTAAATATGTTTTATTTGTCCAGATCAATTGTGTAAACCAAATCGGTTTTATGGTGTAGTGGTTAGCACTCTGGACTTTGAATCCAACGACCTAGGTTCGACTCCCGGTAGGACCTAAAATTACTTGTGGACATTAGGCAACGATATGATCTCGATGCTTGAGAATTTATATTTTATTTCTATGGTGTACTGGTTAGCACTCTAGACTTAGAATCAAGTGTGACTTATGTTCGACTTAGCTCATGAGTAGGTTGACTTGTTTATATCCCTGCTGCGAATTTCATTGTGTATATTCACCGTCGACTACATTTTAATCGGACCTAAAATAGGTTTTATTTGTCCCGATCAATTGTGTAAACCAAACCGGTTCTATGGTGTAGCACTCTGGACTTTGAATCCAGCGACCTGGGTTTGACTCCCGGTAGGACCTAAAATTACTAGTGGACATTAGGCAACGACATAGATCTCAATGGTTGAGAATTTAGATTTTATTTACATCCTAGTTGCGGATTTGATTATGTATATTCACAGTTAACTACATTTTACTCGGACCTAAAATAGGTTTTATTTATCCCGATCAAGTGTGTAAACCAAAATATATTCACGGTCGACTACGTTTTACTCGGACCTAAAATAAGTTTTATTTGTCCCAATCAAATGTGTAAACCAAACCGGTTCTATGGTGTAGTGGCTAGCACTTTGGACTTTGAATCCAGCGACCTGGGTTCCACTCACGAAACTCTAAACTTACTCGTGGACATTAGGCAACAACATAGATCTCGATGCTTGAGAATGTAGATCTTATTTCTATGGCTGTAGTGGTTAGCACTCTGAATTTTTGAGCAAGTGACTTATGTTCGACTTAGCTTACGAGTAACTTAACTTGTTTACATTCCTGACTGCGAATTTGATTATGTATATTCACAGTAAAATATGTTTTATTTGTCCCGATCAAATGTGTAAACTTGACCAGCTTTATGGTGTAGTGGTTAACACTCTGGACTTTGAATCCAGCGACATGGGTTCGACTCCCGGTAGGACCTAAAATTAATACTGGACACTAGTCATCGATATAGATCTCGATGTTTGTCAATTTAGATCTATAGTGTAGTGGATAGCACACTAGATTTTGAATCAAGTGACTTAGGTTCGTTTACATCCCTAGCTGTGAATTTGATCATGTATATTCATAGTCGGCTACATTTTACTCGGACTTAAATAGGTTTTATTTTTCCTGATCAAGTGTGTAAACCAAACAGGTTCTATGGTGTAGTGGTTAGCACTTTGGATTTTGAATCCAGCGACCTGGGTTTGACTCCCGATAGGGCCTAAAATTACTCCTGGACATTAGGAAACGACATAGTCTCGATGTTTGAGAATTTAGATCTTATTTCTATAGTGTAGTGGACAACACTCTAGATTTTGAATCACGTGACTTAGATTCGAATATTACCCGTGGACATCAGGCAACGATATAGATCTCGTTGCTTGAGAATATAGATCTTACTTTTATGGAGTAGTGGTTAGAGTCTGGATTTTGAATCAAGTGACTTAGGTTCTGCTTAGCTCACAAATAGCTTGGCTTGTTTACATCCTAACTGCAAATTTGATTATGCATATTCACAATCGACTGCATTTTAATCGGACCTAAAATAGGTTTTATTTGTTCCGATCATGTGTGTAAACCAAACAGGTTCTATGGTGTAGTGGTTAGCACTCTGGACTTTGAATCCAGCGACCTGGGTTCGACTCCCGGTAGGACCTTATATTTTTGCACATTACATTTCTGAAATGGTTCTTACATCAATGCTACATTTCTTTTCTACAACATGAATCTTTGCTACAACATGAAACAACCAGCAGCATAGTTTCATAAAATATGAAACATTACAACAATGTCGGATACTTGGCATCCAAGAATTCCCTAAGTGTCCGGGCAGATTTCTGGCTACCCATTAATTCAGCCAACCGTTCCAACGGAAGAAGCGCGAGCTCCGACAAGCTTTTGCAGCCGTCCATTATAGCTCTGTAGTTCGCGTCTGTTACACCGGGCAGCCGCCTCAAGAATTCAACAGCCGAGGTGTTATAGTTCTCAGCTCTGCCAAAAAAAAACCCAACATGAATGAAAATGAAGATGCAAAGATTTGATTTTTACCTACAGTACATATTTAACCATCATGGGTAGTGTAAAGAGTGATTCATCATCCCAGGAAGAGGAATATCAGTTTGCAAAGATCATAAAAATAAGAGTTAAGAACCTATAAACTGTCTGAAGTTTGGCCTAGATTTTGGTGTCTGAAGTTTAAATTGTTGATATTGACGGTCTAAAGTTTCAACTGTTAAAACTTGCTGTCTCTGTCTAAATTAAAATTGACAGAACTTGGTCATGTGCTTATCACATGACCCGATAAAAAATAAACCCCAAAATTGCCCCTAGGGTGGTGGCCGGCCGGAGTAAACATAAAAATATAAGGGGCAATTTTGACTTTTCACACAATTTTGTTAAATTTGACAGCAAAAATCGACAGAAAACCAAATTTCAACAAAGTAGAAACTCCAGACAGCCAATATCAACAATTTAAACTTCAGACACCAAAATCTCACATAGGGCAAACTCAGACAGTTTATAGGTTCTTAACCCTAAAAATAATTACTTTCAGAGAGTTTCACATATTGTAGCATTAGTTAGATATATAAGGAAATACCTGACATCATTTTCCACAATGCCATCTTCGGATGGGACACCGACTCTAATCGCCTTGACTTCATCTGGTTCATCCTGATTTGCTTTTAGAGACAAAAATATTTCTGCAGTGGCGTGTAGGCTGCGGGACCAGATGATTCTAAGGCGTGGGAAATGCAGAGAGAGTAATGATAGCTTCGATATTATACTATTCGGAGTCACATCATCACCAATATCACTTGCTGACTGGAAAATGGAAAACGAAAAATGAGTCCATAGATTTTATAAGGAAAACCCAACAGCATTTTATTTGTTTGTTGTAAATATTGCGGTACCTGGAATGAAAAGCTCTTGTCTTGAGAGAATTCAATAAGAAGAACCGGAATTTTATAGTACCGAGCCATTGTTTCCACTTGATTGTAGAGGCGACCGGAGGTGAAACTAGAGAAAAGATCTAGAATACTCTTTCTCTCCACACAAATGGAAGGTGATAAGATATAATCACCAACCTCAAGAGTCACTGGTATTATGCGCATGCCCTTTTGGTGTAGGACATTAGGGAGGCTGCTCATGAACTCTCTCATATCCACTATGATCTGAAAAGAGGGTAATTATCCCCAAATCAATGGATTTTTAGAAAAAATAAAAAAGGAAATTTGGGATCACCAAAAAAGAAATGTAAATTTGAGCACCTGCATTTCTTTCTCAACTTCCTTTCTTCCACCTGCCTTTCGTGTTAGGGAATTTTGGGAAGCTACAGCTTGTGGCTCCATTGAAGAATTCAATCCTAGGCAACGACCATCCTAGAATGGACAAAATGTATTTACTTTTTTCTTAAAAGCAGTACTGTTCTGATTAGTAGACATTAATCATAGCCAAAGACAGTAGGTAGCTAAAATACGATGAAATGTATACAAGGATGACTTGGATTGGTTAAGTGATCTCAAGTATATGTATTGATAGGTTAGTCTAGATTAAGGAAGGGAATTTCAATACCAAGTACCTGATCAACTGGTATCATCATCAGCGACTTTTGCCGAATCAAGGACTCAAATGCTGCATTTTCCCTTCGAATACTTGCCTCAAACTTTTGAACTTCGGTGGAATTTTCATAGAAGAGGAAATAGACTTTCAGCTTTTTTGAGGGATTATCAGCTTTATAAACTTCAATCTGTCTCACAAAAGTAATGTCTGGATGGTATACAATGATCACAGATGGCTTCAGTATATCCAGTATTGGTTGGTCGCTTTCTAAGGCGTAAAAGTGAACAGGTGGCAATTTCTTTCTCATAACTCCTTTGTCTCCACAATCAACAGTCTCCTTTTCTTCACAATTATCAGTAGCACTCGCCGGACTTATTTCAGCAATACGGCCTTCATTGATAGATTTGCTCGTACTTTCATTTTTTGCTATTTTCTTGGTGCTGCCGCCTCTTTTACTGTTTGTTTTTCCTCTTTTGTTCGGAGCGTTTCTTCCCTTTCCACAGCCTTCTTCGCCTTTCTGATTCTCAACTTCGTTTCCAACATTGTCCTTTTTTGTCATACTTCGTATTGCTGATGCGGCTGCCAAAAGGGCATCGTTTTCTAGTTTGCTTATGCCACTAAATTCAGTATTACGAGAAGGTGTTGCGGGAGCAACTCCATCAAGAATGCCAAAACCTTTAGCTTCCTTTGGCTTCTTCTTATACCGTGTTTGGGCATCTCGGAACTCTACTTTGCTAAGCAAATATTTCTCCCATTCGTCATGCATAACCTTCATAGTATGAATTTCACTATATATATTAATTTGGACCAAATATTCTTATAAATTGAAATCTGCCTTTAGAATAGTACTACCTTCTGGGGATCTTTTGTGATGCAATCCTCGAGCTGCATACATGACCGTTCATCTTTACAAGCAACTAACACAATGCCATTGTCATCTTCATTGCCTTGAAGAAGTTGCTCTTCTCCAGACAAATTTTCCTTTTCCTTTTCCCTTTCCTCTTCTATCTCTTCAAGTATCTCCTGCAGAAAAAAATTGCTCCTCAGATTCAAGTCCAAACATCTATATTTTTCTCACAAAATTTCGAAGGAAAATTCAGATTTTGGAGCAGCAATAAGATAAGAGAGAACAGGTTTCTTTTACTCACACGTAGTACTTTCCACTTTGGTGCCTCCTCCAGTACTTCCTCCAGAACAATACTGGCAGTAGAGCTCACTGAGGAAGAACTGCCATTAGCTACCCAAGAAAAGTATGAAACTTTAGAAAGATGGTACGTCATTTGATATACATAAGATACAAAAAATAACTTAAAAATGCAGCTGATAACTTAGAAAATGCAGAAATTCAAAGACCTTACCGGACTCTGTATTACCAACTTCTAAATTTAGTTTTCGCTTCCTTTTGTTATTGCTCTTGCTATTTTCATTAGGATTAGCAGCAGCTGACCTCCCAAAACGATAAACGCGCTTCTTGGCAAGCTCAAATATCTTATAGCTGGACTCTGCAAATATCCAGACAGATCGAAAACTCTCTGATACCCTTAGTGTATCCAAATACTTCAAAAAACTCACTGCATCATACCTAAACATAAGATAACTCTTATCAACTTTCAAGAATAACCTATCAACTTTCAAGAATAACCTATCAACCGAGTTTTATTCTACCGTAAGAACCCAGGAAGCATTTTTATTGGTTAAGAGTTCTAACTAAATTGCTAATTTTGGTACCTAACAAGATAGTCGAGCAACTTCCTCAAAGTCTTCAAATCTGAGACAAGCTGTTTAGTCTTCTTGCCCAATGTATGCCAAATAGGATCCAACTGCCTCCTCACTATCTCATCAAAAGACTTAAACAATCCATTTTCAACGGTCAAATCCTCTATATCCACTTTATTTGTCTTCCTCATCTCCTTCAAACATGCATCCATAACCTCAATTATCGCCTTCTGAATCCCGCACATATTCTTTGACATGGGAACCCTTATATCTTCCACATCAGGTGGATCCTTCTCCAATTCTTGTGACACATACACCTAGAGCAAATGAAACTCTGTAAGGCAAGACCACTTGATTCAATTAAACTTCTATAACGCTTTCTATGAAACCTAGTTTCCCATTCTTTCATTTCACAATATAGGACAACATGATAATATCATCAAAGACATATATGACTAAGAATTCAACTGAACTCAGAAATGAAAGAGCAAACTCGAATCTTCTGATTCGACTAACTTTATGTTCCATTATCAACAAATGAAAAACTTTAAACATAGCAACTAAGGCTTGACAGTTGAAGTTGGCTCTATACCTGAAACCTCGGCCATAAATGCAGCTTCCTTATATATAAGCACTTCATGATCCGCTCCGCCTTGGCAAACCCAGAAACCATGGAATGCGGCTTATCAGAGAAGGCCCTGACATATGCATCCCTGTTCAGATTCTTCAGCACCCTAATGATGAACGCCTCAGTCGAGGTCTCAGATAGGGTATGCGCACTTGGGATAATAACGCCAGCGACATTGGACGTTGGTATCCGTTTAGTCAACAGATCAACGATGAGGATCCTCGGGGTGATGAAGAAGGCGCCACCGGAGGTGTAGAGGGAAAGGCGGCTGTTTGAAGGGAGCTCAGCAGTGATCTCAACAGGCGACTCGGCGGCGCTCGACTGGAGGATGTGGGCTATGCGGGACTTGAGGGAGGGAGATGGAGAGAGAAGCAGAAGGGCTCCCTGAGAAGGCGAGTGGAGCAGGAGGAGAGTGGAGATGAGGTGAGCAATGGAGAGGCCAGATGAGACGATTACGAGTCCGCCATTGGAGTCTTCTTCGAGGATGTCTGCGATTATCTGGTCGTGAAATTGGACCATATTAGTTTTGAATCGAAAGGCAAAAATTGGGAATTTTGGGAGATTTTAGGGTTTATACTGGGATTGGAAGGAAGGAGATGGCGGGAAGAAGAGGAAGGGAACAACTAACAATAAACCAACAAGGGAGAGTAGACTTTTGTTTTAAAAAAAAGCCAAACTTTAAATTACACTAAATTAAATTAAATAATAAAAAAATTGCTATGATATATATATATATATATATATATATATATATATATTAAATAAATGTTTTAAACTAAATATTAATATTTTAAGTCATAATGACATAGTATCTAAAGATAATAAGTATAGCCATGACCCAATGTTTGGAATAACTGTTAAAGCGAGTCGTTTTTTTACGGGCGACCCAAGTTTGAATTTTGTTAGAGACGTCTGACTTTAACTTTAACGCTCCCTCACCTGCCAACGGTTCGATTGGAACAAATTTATTGACTAAATTTTACACGTGACTATGTTACGATCAACATTAACAGTTGCGATTACACCTAAAGTCTACAAGTTCCAAACGTATTGCATTAAATGTATAAAAAATACTACACCAAACTCGATATTGGTCCAAAAACTTATTGCACCAAAGGGCATATTAACCAAAACAACAACAAAGCCACAAGTTTCATGTTTACATGGAAATTCACAATTTAGGAGCCTCAACTAAGTGAGTTTTAAGAGTCTAAACCTTATTATTATTTGAAATCTAAATTATGCGAAGTGTACTTTATTCCTCGTCATGATTCAGTTCACTTAGTTATAGAGCTCGTATTGCTTGAGCATATGTCAATCATATTCATCTGATTTAGGATCAAAAACTCTAAATTTGTCATTACTCAATTGATCGAGCAAGAGAGCTCACCCTGACTCAAAACACGTCTAGCACAAACGCCCATAACTAGGTGAACTGAATCATAACTGAATCACATTTAAGATTTAAGATAGTTAATGCTCCAAATAATAATATAAAAGTGGGACTTTTCAAACTTAAAAGCCAATATATATGAAACTCCTAACAAGTCTATACACATCCCCATTTGGAAATTTAAACAAATTGGTTGAGGTATTCATCGACAGTTGTGTACTTAACATCAGGATAGAGCTCCGATGCCTCGACCCCAAACGACGGCGTGTTCGCAAAGTTGTTCGGATCTCCCTTCACAAACACAGAATAACACATAGCCAGTACATATTTGGCAGGCAGTGGCAAATCTGCATAATTAGGGCACAACAAATCAATTGAATTAGAATTTACGGTTAAAGTTACTTTTCACATCACATGTTTGACCGAATGTGTCTTTTAGTATTTGATGTTTTGTTTTGTATATTTTTTGTATCAAACATTTGATAAAATGTGTACATCCGTTAGTTGATCGTCAGTTTTGACCGTTAAATGACGTGTTCAAGTCACGTGACATACCCTAACCTTTTTTTTTCAATTTAGTCCCTCAAATATATTCCTAACTTTTATTTTAATAATTTAGTCCTAAAACTTCAAAATCGAACCCAGTCGAACCCAATTGATCTAGCCGGACCTAGCCTAGGTCTAGGTCGGGGTCGCCGGACCCAGCCGACCCTGGGACCTAGCCTAGGGATATGTCCGACCCTGGGTCGGAGTCGTCGGACCAGCCGACCCGGCCCATGGTCAGATCTAGGCGTAGGCTAGGTCCGACTAGGTCAATTGGGTTCGACTGGGTTCGATTTTGAAGTTTTATTACTAAATTAAACAAAGTAAATATTATGAATATATATTTGATGGACTAAATTGAACAAAATCAAAAGTTTAGGGTCGCTCATATGATTTGCACATGTCATTTAACTGTCAAAACTAACGAACAACTAACAGATGAACCAAAAACCACATTTTGTCAAACGTTTGGTACCAAAAGTATACAAAACCAAACATTCAGTACTAAAAATCACATTCGGTCAAACACGTGGTATGAAAAGTACATTTAACCCTAGAATTTAACCAAACCCTAAACCCAAATTGTGAATCTATATGCATGAAACATGTTCAAGGTAATTTGGGGAACAACTTGTGACCCAAGCAATCTCAATTCTCACCTTGAATGTTCTTAAGGACTTGCTCCTCGGTGACATAGATCTTTTCTAGGGTTTTGTCGATCTTCGTCTCCCACAACGACACGAGATCGTTAAACGAGTAGATATTGTTCGGCGGATTGATGTAGAGGTTCTTGTTTAGGGTTCTAGGATCATCCATAGCTCTTATTGTATATGTGCCAATGTCAGCTTCCGTGTTAAATATCGCTGCACGTGTATTTGAAAAAAACATAAGGGTTAATACGCATTTCGGTACAATATGTTTGACAGCTTTTGGTTTTTTGTATAACGTCTTTTTTCGTATACTGTTGGTGCAATACGTTTGCAACTTGTACAATTTTTGTGCATTTGTTAGTTGATCGTTAAATAGTCGGGTGACATGCACATGACTATTTAACAAAATAAAAATTTAGGGTTAGTCATGTGCAAGTCACATAACTTTTTAACGGTCAACAATGATGGTCAACTATCGGATGCACCGAAAGTGTACAAGTTAAAAAACGTATTGCATCAAAAGTATAAATATATATATATATTGCACTAAAAGTCAAAAGTGATAAACATATTGTACAAAAAAACCTATTAACTCAAAATATAATAATAAATAAACTAGTGTTTTGTTATAGATTTTCTAACGGAAACCATACACACTATAAGAAATCTAGTTATTTTATACGGGATCTGTTCCGCAAAGAAAAATGAGCGTATTTGCAAGATAACATTTCAAAATCATTGCAAGTATCGTTTGAATGTTAGCAAACATAATTACACCTATAACCATCAGCGTACTTTGAAAGAGCGATGAGCTTGCTACGCCAGTTCTACGCTCTTTCAAAGTGAGGCGAGCTGACGTGGCTTGCATGAAAAATGCCACGTCAGCTAGCCGCTCTTTCAAAGTGTCTCAGTGGTTATATGCGTAATTATGTTACATTAGTTAATATTTTCGTATTTAGCAACTGTGAAATGACCACTTAAGAAAGAAACAAAAATTCCAACAAAAGTTCAAAATTGTGACCAAAATCTCTTTTAAATAGTTATTCAAAACTTAATAAAACCCTTGCAATTCCTAATAAGAAACCGTTTCCCTTAAAAATTCTCTTTTTACATGTTCAGACGTTGATTCATTTCGTGGATCCAAATCTCCTGCCCCACTCTATGTGTTCCATATCGTGTTTCACCGTTAAGATCTTGATATGTGTCTTGAGTGTACTTAATTTTGTAGTTATTTTCTAAATCCACATTGAGATTGGTGAACCTAGAAGAAAAATATTGAATCTAAAGACATATGTCAAGATCTTAACAGTAATGCACTATCTGTGACATGTAGAGTGAAGCAAGTGATCTGAATCCTTTAGTTTCGTATAATAGAATCGACGATAAAATAATTCGGAAAAAATGTCTCACATTTTGTATTTCCGTCTCCTAAGACGATTAGTTTGTCTCTTGGGGGAGTTGTGGCACCGGGTTGACCCAAATTTCGGAGAGAATAACCCGCGAACCCGTTACAAGATACATATGTGTGTGGGATCCCTTCGGCCTCGATCAAGCGGCGGATTTTGGCCTTCTTGGCGAATGAGCTCTTGACGGGTTCGACGGCATTGCCCCAATAAACATCGTTGCTAAACTCCGAAGGCAAGAACCTCTACATATATATACAACGTTCCAATCAATTACATCAATAATTATGATTGTGCTAGGTTCAAATTGACTTAGTCGGGCCTGACCTAGGGCTACGTCCGACACTGGGTCGGGGTCTGTTGGGTCCGACGACTCTGAATTAGGGTCGGGTTTAACTCTAGGCTAGGTTCGGCAAGGTTAATTGGGTTCAGTTGGGTTCGATTTGAAATTTTAGGATTAAATTAAACTAATTACAAGTTAGAGATGTATTTGAATGACTAAATTGAGCAATATCAAAAGTTTAGAGTGAGTCACGTGACTTGCACATGCTATTTAATGGCCAAAACTAACGGATGGATCAAAAACCATCAAATTTCAAAGGTTTAGTAAGTATACACAAAAAATATTGTGTCCCAAAAACCATTTTCGGTCAAACATGTTGTATAAAAATTGTATGACTTATTAATCAGTCATGACACGATTCACCTAGTTAGTGTCGCTCGGGCCCATGTCAAACATGTTCGCACTATTTAGAAGACCAAGCGTAGCATGAGTCGGGTCGGAGCGAGCCTCCTAGCACATCCAATTAAGCAATGACCAATTTAGAGTTTTGATCGGCCAGAGGAACCATAAGGCTCGCCCAGGCCCGAACTCGTTACAAACATGATCTCATAGACCATATAAATATGTTTGACATAAACTCGGACCAAAGCGAGTCACAATTCGAGTAATTGATATTCCAAATAAAAAAAAAAATTAAAAATTCCTAAAATTATCTTAAAATCTTATTTTGTACCTTGACATTTCCGGCCTCTTTAATTGCAGCAACAAGCTTGTCTTGGTCGTCTATTTGTCTTGAACCGACCGCAGAAATCACTACATCCACCTTCTTTATAGCTGCAACCAATCCCTCGTGGTTGTATAGATCTCCCTATATATATATAACCAGAACATCAATTCTCATATGAATTTAAAAATGAGATTTAGATTTCTTGCCCCAGATTTTTATATGTGTTCTTAAATTCAATATTTTTTCTACAGTTATTGAACAATATTAATAGAGTTTTCGAAAAAAAAAACAACCACAAAATTAATTACATTCAGAACACGTGTTAATATCTTAACAATAAGGTACGATATGGAACAGAAAGAGTGGAGCAGGAGATCTGTATCCCTAAAAATGGCCGCAAAAGGCATAGTTAACCATTTAAATATGTCCGGCCGGAGTGGTTGAGTGGTTCGAAACTGAACTGTTAAGAACCGAACCAGGGTGGACCGGTTCAAACGGTCCAATTCTTTAATTGCTAACTCAATACTAATTACATTTAAAGCACGTGTTAATATCTTAACAGTAAGGTACGATATGGAACAGAAAGAGTGGAGCAGGAGATCTGTATCCCTAAAAATGGCCGCAAAAGGCATAGTTAACCATATAAATATGTCCGGCCGGAGTGGTTGAGTGGTTCGAAACTGCACTGTTAAGAACCGAACCAGGGTGGACCGGTTCAAACGGTCCAATTCTTTAATTGCTAACTCAATACTAATTACATTTAAAGCACGTGTTAATATCTTAACAGTAAGGTACGATATGGAACAGAAAGAGTGGAGCAGGAGATCTGTATCCCTAAAAATGGCCGCAAAAGGCATAGTTAACCATATAAATATGTCCGGCCGGAGTGGTTGAGTGGTTCGAAACTGCACTGTTAAGAACCGAACCAGGGTGGACCGGTTCAAACGGTCCAATTCTTTAATTGCTAACTCAATACTAAAATTATGGGTATATTCAGTCAGAACCAGCCTGGAATTGAAACAAAACTGGTTTTGGAAATTGTTTTTGTTTTAAAAAAATTCATACAAATCTTTAAAAAAAAACGGTTCGAGTTAGTCCGAGCTGGTTTCAGACCGTTTCTAATCAAACCAATTATTAGGGCCAAGTACCAGATTTCATGCCCATACTCCATGTCCCAGATCGTGTCTCATCGTTAAGATATTGACACGTGTCCCGATTGTAATTAATTTTGTATTTTTCTTTTTAAACTCTATTAGGATTGGTAAACTCTAAAATGAAAATACTCAATCTAACGACACATGTTAAGATCTTAACGGCGATGCACGATCTGAGACACTAAAACAAGTCATCTGAATCCAAAAAAATTGCCACAAAAAGTACAAAACATGTAATTTCCTTTGTAAGAACATGCAAAACCCATGGTCTCGCCAGAAACACTCACCGGAACAATGGTGACGCCGGAGCTCTTAAAATCCTCGATGATCTTGGCCTTGCCGGGATTTGAAAGCGTGGACTCTCTGACCAAAGCGAAGGTCGGGTGGCCGTTCTTTGCACTGGCTTCCACGATGCACTTGCCGATGCAACCGGTTCCGCCGACGATAAGAATCTTGGTCTTCTCGGCCATCGGAGATATTTTCCGGCAAGAAATAATCCTTGTGTTTTTTTTGTTCTGGACTAAGTTGTTGGATATTTAATTAGTAGGTTTATTTATGAAGGGGAAGGAATTACTCTAGCTACTACCACCATCCAATCACGAACGTTTATTTTACCTACCAAGCTACCCCTTTTCCGAATTTGTAATTTGTATATTCCTTTTTTTTTTTTCCGAAAATTTGTATATTCCTTTTCGTTACATAAGTTCCACGATGAAAAAATAAAATAAAATTAATATATACGATGCAAAAAGTTTTATAATATATATATATATATATATATATATATATATATTAAAATAATATATGTACCGTATTATTTTTATATTTATTTGGGTGAAAAAAGGAATTGTTTTTATTTTTATTTTTTTTATATACAATTACTTCCGCAATTTCAGGCCGGGAGCGTTAACGTTAAATCCCTCCCTAATGTGGGGTATATAGCAGTATTCGTCCCCGGGTCGGCCATGTAAACGCAACTCGCTTAAAAAATTGGTTAGTAGTGACGACTCTATACCCATCAGGTTACGTAATGTTTGGATTTTCGTGTTTATTTGAGAGCATATTATATTTATGAACAACAAGTGAATGCATTTGCCCCGTCAATGTAGCACCACCAACTGCTTAGTATAATTGAGAGGTGTTATTTTTATTGATTTGCCATATAATGTGTTCAAGTTAAAAATATAATAACATAGGTGATTAAGAATCTTATCACGTCTACTTAAACGTGAAAAGTAATTTAGTAGGACTATATAAATGAGTTAATTGGGCAAATTCACCATTTGTAATTGTGTTAAAGTTATGGTACCAATTTAGTTTTTAACCCTTCCTTTATTTGACAGTAATTCTTATTTATTTACCAAGACTAAATAAATGAGTTAAATAGTTAATTACACCATTATATTTTGACCATGTTACCAGATGCATCATCTTGTTTTCTTATGTTAACAAATGATGACTATTAATGCTATTAATATGAAATATATTTCATTTTGTATAATATATTTAGTCTTATCTTATCAATTCAAAATTTATTTCAATATTTTAGAATTTTCTTAACTTTTTATTATGTAACATTATTAAAGTTTTATTGTTTTCACGTCAACTATATATGCATCTTCAACTTTCTTAAATTAAAATTTAATAGTAAATTAATAAGTGTCTAAGAGCATCCACAATGGTATTATATAAAAATTACGTAAACGTGGGTCCTACATGTTACGTAAAACAACAAAAACTATATACAGTGGTTTTACATAGCATTCTTTAAAAATAGGACCCACATGTAAATTTATGTTATTAAATAAAACATTCCTTAAATATAAGTAATGCACTATATATTACGTAACAATTTTTATTATAAATTAATACATTTTATAATTAATGCTAAAATTTTATTGGTGGTTGTTGGAAAAATTAATAATAAAATATATTTAAGGAATATGTTTAAATAATACGATTATAGAGAATATATTTTTTACGTCTGTATTAAATTTACGTATTACTTAAAGTGTACATAAATGTCTACGTGACAATTTTAAAAAATATAATTTATGTAAAACCATTATGGCTCTAACAACATTTTAAAACATAATAACGTATTCAACAACATATATGTTGTATTAAATAACAAAACAAAACATGGTAATTCAACATATATGTTGTATTAAATAACAAAACAAAACATGGTAATTCATTTAACTAATTAACCCTAAATAAATCGGCGTGAAAAGTAAAACTTCCCCCTCAAATAAATAAATATTTATGTCCGCTTGATGAAAAAATCTCAGCCGTCCGATCACTTCCTTCTAGATATGCGCTGTTCTTGTATGCCTATGCATTGCACAAGCTAGCTACTTTACCATCCATCCCTCTCAATCAATTGCTGCTGCTGGTGAAGATCTGCTGCAAATTTGTGTGGAAGAGAGCAGAGCCTTTTCCAGCGCGTTACTTGGTCGGTGAGTGTCTCGTTTTCCTCTTCATCTCTATGCTCTGTTCTTTATCGACTGCTGCAGCTTCCGCTTGATCTTCATCGAATAATTTCCAGACAATTCCGCATCTTTTGAATGCCAAATTGTGTTCATTGCTTGTTGGGTGTTGATTTATAACGATAGACAGTATCTTCACTTACAAGGTCGAGCGGAAAAACTTGGGGTGATGAGTGAAATCATGATTTGTTTGCCGAAGCTGTTCATTGTTAGCTATTAATATTGGATTTTCTTTCCAGGGTCTATGCATTTAATTCTTGTTCATTTTTCTAGCAGTTACTGTTCTTCTATCTGTGATCTTGAAGTTGTTGGTGGATTCTTCAAGTATCCTTAGTGTCACAATTGCAATAACTTGAGGCCAATTGGTGAACTCTTTTGCAATTGTTCGATTTCTCAGTATCGTTTTTACAGGTTTTGCTCAAGCTATGTGTATCTTCTGCATTTGAAGTAGGGGGGTTCTTGGTTTGGTTACTAATGTTTAGAAGATGATGGTTGAATTGGTTTTTGATTTGCAAGGATGAGATAAAGATGGTTACTGTTCTTAGATCTGTGATCTTGAAGTTTTTGTTTGATTCTTCAAGTATCTTTAGTTCACAATTGCAAGAGCTTGAAACGAACCGGTGAACTCTTTAGCAATTGTTCGATTTCACAGCATCGGTTTTGCGCAAGCTATATGTGTATCTTCTGCATTTGAAGTAGGTGGGATTCTTGGTTTGGTTACTAATGTTTAGAAGATGATAGTTGAATTGGTTTTTGATTTGCAACGATGAGATAAAGATGGTTACTGTTCTTCTATCTGTGATCTTGAAGTTTTTGTTTGATTCTTCAAGTATCTTTAGTGTCACAATTGCAAGAACTTGACACGAATTGGTGAACTCTTTTGCAATTGTTTGATTTCTCAGTATCGGTTTTACGGGTTTTTCTCAAGCTATATATGTATCTTCTGCATTTGAAGTAGGTGGGATTATTTGTTTGGTTACTAATGTTTAGACGATGATGGTTGAATTGGTTTGCAAGGATGAGAAACAGATGGTTACTGTTCTTCTATCTGTGATCTTGAAGTTGTTGTTTGATTCTTCAAGTATATTTAATGTCACAATGGCAAGAACTAGAGACGAATTGGTGAACTCTTTTGCAATTTTTCAATTTCTCAGTAACGGTTTTACGGTTTTTTCTCAAGCTACATGTGTATCTTCTGCATTTGAAGTAGGTGGGGTTCTTGGTTTGGTTACTAATGTTTAGAGGATGATGGTTGAGTTGGTTTTTGATTTGCAATGATGAGATAAAGATGGTTACTGTTCTTCTATCTGTGATCTTGAAGTTGTTGTTTGATTCTTCGAGTATCTTTAGTGTCACAATTGCTAGAACTTGAGACAAATTGGTGAACTCTTTTGCAATTGTTCGATTTCTCAGTATCGTTTTTACTGGTTTTTCTCAAGCTATATGCGTATCTTTTGCATTTGAAGTAGGTGAGATTCTTGGTTTGGTTACTAATGTTTAGACGATGATGGTTGAATTGGTTTGCAAGGATGAGAAACAGATGGTTACTGTTCTTCTATCTGTGATCTTGAAGTTGTTGTTTGATTCTTCAAGTATATTTAATGTCACAATTGCAAGAACTAGAGACGAATTGGTGAACTCTTTTGCAATTTTTCAATTTCTCAGTAACGGTTTTACGGTTTTTTCTCAAGCTACATGTGTATCTTCTGCATTTGAAGTAGGTGGGGTTCTTGGTTTGGTTACTAATGTTTAGAGGATGATGGTTGAGTTGGTTTTTGATTTGCAATGATGAGATAAAGATGGTTACTGTTCTTCTATCTGTGATCTTGAAGTTGTTGTTTGATTCTTCGAGTATCTTTAGTGTCACAATTGCTAGAACTTGAGACAAATTGGTGAACTCTTTTGCAATTGTTCGATTTCTCAGTATCGTTTTTACTGGTTTTTCTCAAGCTATATGCGTATCTTTTGCATTTGAAGTAGGTGAGATTCTTGGTTTGGTTACTAATGTTTAGAGGATGATGGTTGAATTTGTTTTTGATTTGAAGGATGAGATGGTTTTGGTGATACATTGTAGTGAAGCCAAGACGCCGCTTTAATTGTGCTTTGCTTCTCTTCCACTTCATAATAAATGGGCTGTTACAGTTCTAAACAAAGAAGACCCTTCCCTGGATACGAAGATCCCGTGATTCTTGCCTCCGAAACTGCTTGTAAGTCCTCTCTCGAAAGTTTTCAAACACGACATTAGTTTTACAGTTGAATCACTGAAATGTTAGGCAAAGACTCATTTGTTATCAAGAAGTGTGATTGTTAGGTTGCTGCTTTCCATAATAAGTGCAAGAGATGTTTAAAATAAAAATCTTTCTATTGATTGGTGTCTCCAGTCAGTGTAAGTGAAGTTGAAGCCCTATTTGAGCTTTACAAGAGCATCAGCAGCTCCGTCATTGATGATGGGTTGATAAATAAGGTATATTCTACGAATCTAAAACAGTCCCAACTATAGGCTATGTTGCTAATCTTTGTTCCAGATGTAAAATGTTGATATTCGGTGTCCGAACTATCAGATTGGTAGATTTCCACTTTTTCTCTTAAAATTGACGAAACAAAAACATGTTTTTTAAACATCAAATAAACCTAAACCATGAGCAACAAATATGATACTTCAGAAAAGTGGAAAACAACATGTTTAGGGTGTTTAAAACGGCAATTTGAACGCCAGAATCAGTCGGAAAAAGTGGAAAACAACAAATATGATAGCTGAGACACCGAATATCAACATTTTAAATCTGAGACAACAATTAGCAACATGATATATAGTTAGGACTGTTTTTAGGTTCTCAACCCTATATTCTATTACAGTTATGTATTATGTTGTTAATGTTCTTCATGCCAATCCTGCAAAATGTTGTAAATGGTTTCATGTTCTTGAATCTTTTAGTTTAATTTATTTATGGAAACCCGTATGTGTAGGAAGAGTTTCAATTGGCTCTATTCAAGAACAGAAAGAAGGAGAATTTATTTGCAAACCGGGTAATCATCTATCTTTGCATACTTTGATGTTTGATCTTACTATGAGTGCTGTAAATAATAACACGTAGTCTCTTCTATCTGCAGATTTTTGATCTTTTTGATGTCAAGCATAAAGGGTTCATCGACTTCGGTGATTTTGTTAGATCTCTCAATGTCTTCCACCCGAATGCTCCACTTGAAAACAAAATCGATTGTAAGTGTTTGAATCTGATAGAAAACTCGCTTTACTTTTCGTTCCAAGCTGCAAAGTTTGAATTAAAATGTTAAAAGAGATCATTTTTATCTTAAAATTGTGCAGTTTCATTTAAGCTGTATGATCTGGATGGAACCGGATTTATCGAGCGCCAAGAGGTCAAGCAAATGCTTATTGCTCTCCTTTGCGAATCAGAAATGAAATTGGCTGATGAAACAATTGAGACAATACTCGATAAGGTAATCTCATTTCCAACATCTTCAAAAATGACATTTTTTTGCTGCCAAATACCAAAGGACTTAAACCCTGTTCATGAAATGGACTAAAAATCATTTCAAACACAAAAAATGTTATAAAACATGAATAATTTACGGTTAAATTTCTGATATTTGATCAGACTTTTTTGGATGCGGATGTAAATCGGGACGGGAAGATAGACCGGGTCGAATGGAACAACTTTGTGTCCAAAAACCCTTCATTGTTAAAGATCATGACTCTCCCCTACTTAAGGTTATAAATCTTTGGCTTTTCATGTTCTTGCTTATAGTAAATTCCTTGTTGCTATTTCTTGAAAGCATGTTCTTGCTATTGTAAATCTCTCATTGCCATTTCTTGAAAGATTATATTTTTTTTGTATGTAGGGACATAACGACGACATTCCCGAGCTTTGTGTTCAACTCTGAGGTCGATGAGATCGCTACATGAATCGAATCCGAGTGTGTAATCTTCTTATTGATCATAGGATTCATTCTTTGAAGAACTCTGTTTTGGGATGAAGCTCTGGATTTATTCATAGGGGTTAGAAAAAGATGGTTGTTGCATCTTTCTGTTTCTTGTATAACTTTTGCACATCTTATGTTTGTTTTTGAAATTAAGGCATTATATTTTGGTAGTTTTAGCTCAAGTTAACAAATATTTTTTTGTTCATTTTAATTGTGTATTTTAATATTTATCACTGTTTATAATAATAATAACATGGCAGATTTAAAAAATAAAATCTAACGGCATATTTTAACACTATAAACCTGTTTAATCCGACCATAAAATAGAATTTTTTTAATTTAAATAATAAACAAATAAAAAAAATTGTAATTTTAATAATAACAAAATAAAAAAAATTGTAATTTTAATGATAAAATAATTTTATTATTATTATGGAGAATGGTCATGTAGTATTGATATTAGAAAGGTCCCTTAGTGCGGAGGCTCGGACTGAAGCTCAGAGATGGAGCTGATGAACAGTAGCGGTGGCGGCGGCGCTGTTCAGCGATCGGAGCTGAGTGGTGAAGCTAAGGAGAGCATCACAGAGAGGCTGTCGCGGTTGGAGAATCTATACTTTCCTCGCGCTCGTCAGCGTTCCACCGCGTCTCCGTCGCCGTCGGAACGCAAGTCGATCCTCCTGGACCTCCTCTCTCGCGATGCCGCCGTTTTTCTCGGTAAACGAAGCTTCTTTTATTTCCGTTTGCAGTTGCTTTTTCTGCTGAATTTCAGTCTACGGCGCTTCAATTTCCAGTCTAGGGTTTTACACCTAGAATGATTAGTGTTCATATAATTAACTTTCCTTTTCGTCTAGAGCGATACGGAACACAGCTGACGAACGATGAGCTGCATGAATTCAGTGTACTGAAGGATGATTACGAAGTAAATTGGCATCTAAACCATCTCCGGAGCATATTGAGCCCGACTTTGGATGAACTGCGATCAAAATCAATAACTGTTAAAAATAGAAGAAGAGCTTATCTGAATAAGCTGATGTATGATGGAGAGTACTTCTCAGAAGATGCTATGCGAGAGAGGGAGCCTTATTTGCACCATGAATATCTGGGGAAGTTTCAGGATCCAAGTGTAAGGAGCATGGCGAGGCCTGGTGAGAGATGGTCAGATACTTTAATGAGGAGGACAGAGGAAGCGATTTTGGTTGCGAAAATACGAAAAGAGCAACAGAGGCTTGGTGTTGCTGAGAGAGACTGGGTTGGTAACCCTAGAAGAGAAGAACAGGACATGGATGTAGAGGAGGAGGAAGAAGAAGAGGAAGAGGAAGAAGAAGAAGAAGAGGAGGACGAGAATGAGAAAGATCAAGACGCGGACAATATGGATCGTACTACAAAGGACAACGAATCTGTGCATCCTGAGGTAATTTGCAAAATCGATTTAAAGTTTCATGCTTCCATTTGGTGTTCCCTGCATATGAGGAATTTTGTCAAGGAATTGATAAGTGTTGATTGGTGATATAATCAATAATGTCGAGCTAGTAAATGGTTCATACTTTCTGACAAAATTTCGTTGAACTTTTGCATATTGTGAGCACTGATCTTCATGCGTAGTTCTTCACACATCTCTTTAGTCAATATACTAGAGTTCCATTTGGTTAAAAATAGTTTTTTTACTGAATTTGGAGGATGACACCCCTATAAGCTGTTTTATTTTGGTGTTTCTTGCTATTGAAATTCTACTTCTACCCAAGACCCAATTTTTTGTGAGGAACTGATAAATTTTGATTGGTGATATAAGCAATAACGCCGAGATAGTAAATGATGCATACTTTCTGACAATATTTCGTTGAACTTTCGCATATTGTGTGCACTGATCTTCATGCATAGTTCTTCACACACTATTTACTCCATACCAGAGTTCCATTTGGTAAAAAAAAATGTATTTTTTTTACTGAATTTGGAGTTGACGACCCCTATAAACTGCTTTATTTTGGTGTTTCATGCTAATGAGGTTCTACAAAGATCCAAAATATTTCGCTGAACTTTCGCATATTATGAGCACTGATCTTCATGGTAGTTCACAAATCAATACTAGAGTTCCATTTGGTGAAAAAAAATTGTCTTTTTTTACTGAATTTGGAGTTGATGACCTATATAAACTGTTTTATTTTGGTGTTTCCTGCTAATTAGGTTCTATATTTCGTTGAACTTTTGCATATTGTGAGCACTGATCTTCATGGTAGTTAACAAATCAATACTAGAGTTCCATTTGGTGAAAAAAATGTCTTTTTTTACTGAATTTGGAGTTGAGTGACCTATAAACTGTTTTATTTTGGTGTTTCCTGCTAATGAGGTTCTACCAAGACCCAATATTTTGCAAGTGAAAATTTGATTGGTGAGATAATCAATAGTAAAAGATGCTATATTCTAACAAGTTTCTTTTATCTTCCTTCATAATGCATACATCTCTTAAATCCATACCATTTGGTGAAAAATGAAACCTTTTTTACTCCAAGACCACTCATTTCACTGAGAAATTCAGTTTATCTGATTGTCTAACTTGTTATACGTGTTTTTCTAATTCTAATGCATTCATTGTGTTCAGTCAACTTCTGGAGGAAATGAAGGGCCAAGTCTATCTGCAGCAGAGATGCAAGATCAAATGGACCAATTTGTGTACATAATGCAGCAGAAGTTTCTCACCGGAGAAGACGATCAACACTTGGATTACTCCAAAATCGACGAGGATGTGACCCTCGACGATCACTGGATTCAGGAGGCTGATCGTGATGCCGAAGAGAAGTATTTCGCCGGTGACCTGGACTGACAAACATGTATGTTTCGAGTAACCACCTTAAAAACATGTGTTTGAGCTTTAGTTGAGTTCATGTTTTTATATGATATAAAATGATGCATTCTGTTCTGTTGGTCAATTGTGCAAAACATAAAGTGTTCTCTTTCTCTCTTTTTAAAAATAGGGTTTATAACCAAATTTTGCTACCTTAATGTTGAGCCTAGGGGTGTAAACAAGCCGAGTCGAGCCGAGTATCTGACAAGCTTGACTCGACTCACTTTACTCGAGCTCGAATTCGTCCGAGCTTAAATTTTTCAAACTCGAACTCGACTCGATTTGGTACTCGACGAGTTAGAGCTCGGCTCGGCTCGATAAGTTTAAATTCAATTAAATCATAAATGGTGCACCTTAGTTTGAGCTCGAACTCAACTCGATTAGTGTTTTGGCTCGAGCTCGAACTCGACTTGACTTGAATTGAATATCCATATATATAATATTATGTAAAGCTCGAATAAACTCGAGCTTGAACTCGAGTCGAATATGCGAAATAAAAAAGCTCGATTAGGTTCGTGAGCCTCTCGAGTCGAGTACCATTGAACTCGTACTCGACTCGACTTTAGAAAAAGCTCGACTCGAGCTCGACTCTGCTCGAATTTTAACGAGTCGATTTCGAATATTGTCCGAGCCGATCTCGAGTAGCTTGACTCGTTTGAGCCCATTGAAAATTTTAATTTTTTAAAATTTGCTATCTGAACTTTCAGTTTCAGATTTAAATTTAACATAAAATGAGCACGTTTCGGTCATTTGGTCTTTTAATATATTTTGTTGCAATAATTTTAATTTAATGTTGAATTTATCTGAATAAAAATTAAAATAAATGTAACAATTTGCTTTAAAATTGGAAGTTTAGATAAATAATTTTAATTTATTGTTGAAGTTATATAGCAATTTATTATAATGATACATTTGGTGCACAAATGGTGGTCAATGAGGTCAACCCAACAAATGAATGTGAGCTATGGTCAATGAAGTCAACCCAAGTAATAACGCGACACTTGACATTTCTTCACGGGATCTTCTTGTCAAGGGCGTGTTTTTCAATTTTCACATTGTTGGTGAATTTGCTCAAATGATAGTAACTTTCTTCCGCATTAATTAATTAATTAATTAAAAGAATTAATTAATCTAGTAAATATCAACCTAGTACCGACGAAACCAGGTTTGTTGGGGCCGTCATTATTATGAAAACTAGTAAATTTCATAAAAAGAAATTATACAAAATTGTCAATTTTAATAATAATAATAATAAACAGTAGGGATTAGAGACATAAAATACTACCGATTTGACAATTTTGTATTTAAGATTTTATTTTATTTTTAGTTATATAATAAAACGCGATTCTCCTCATTTATGAGAATTGATAGAATGAAAGTTTGTTTGGATATAGACTTAAGAATGGATGAATTTGGATAAGGATTGTAGAAATTTATTTTTAATTTTTAATTTTTTTCTTCTTCTATAAGTTGACATCATCATGATTGCATCACCAAAATAAGCCTAACACGTCATCTATGTGAATTATTTTAATACCAAAATCCACAAATTGTTTTTTCTTTTCGTTTTTAAAATAAGTGGGTCACTTTGGGCCCAATAATATTAAGTGGGTCAATTTATTCTTTACTTATATTATTTTATTTTCCTCGTTTTTCAAGCAAATCAATTATTTTAGACTTATCCGACTTTTCCTTTGATGCGGTTGTTATTATTTATATTGGTGAACTAAATTTAAACGTTTAACAATTTTTGGGAACTATCTAATTTTTTAATAGAATATATTTTTTATAATCTTTATGGTTACTTATTTTGTACAATATAGTTAAATTGTCACTTATCTTTTGTCACATGGTTAAATGATTGTCCACAATTCAAAATATTGGTAAAAATTTACTCCATTTATCTTTTCGTTAAATAATGAAATGGATTGCTAAAAAAAGTGATGCATGATAAAAACTATTATTTTAATTATGGTTAAATGTAATTTTCGAATCGTATTAATATTTTTTCTTTCCCAAATATTCATAATATAACGTTGGAAAACTCTTTATTCTACACTTATGTAGGAATGTGAATGTACAATAATAATATCATTGGAAAAGCCGACAAGAAGAGCACATATTATACAAAACCAAACAGGACGTTTCTTAGTAACGTCCCTTTCTTTAGATATATTATAAATTAACGCGTTCATTCGCGTCAATATTAATATAATCAATTCGAAGTCGAATTCTCCGAGTTAATGTCTATACTCTACTAACGTGTATTAATATATAAGATGGATAGTTGTTCAACGCTTTATTTATATTTATAGATTTCGTATTTAAATTTCATTCGAAATATGAAATTGAAAAATATTTATAAGCAGCACGTTATTATTTAGTATTTATTCTTAAAATACTCTGTAAAAAAACGTGTATATAAAATACTCTGTAAAAAAACGTGTATATATTGTTCTCATTTCTCTTTTTTTTTTTTCTAAGAAAAATAAATGGACTAATAGTGACGAGTGGCGACTTTAGACTCATTACATTATATAATGTTCGTGCTATTCTGCTCATATTCTAAAGTTTTTTTTCCGACCAGACTTAGTGAACAATTATACCACTAACCACGTCAACGTAGCCCTAACAACAACAACTTAATATAATCAAGATGCCGACCCGTTAAGCTTCAACTCTACTCGTCTCGTCTCCTCATATATCTGAACGGTTTATAAATCAAACGAAAACTAATATTTTAATCAAATCACCGATTTCAGAGGTTTCGAACTAAGACTTCGAAGCAAATCATACAAAACTAAGCGTTCTTAACCACTAGACATCATAACCATTTTTCCTTATTACATGATTATTATGTGGAATTTTCCACATAATAAAAAAATGAAAAAAAATATACATATATATAGCACCCAACAAACACATCACAAACATGAAGACTATCTTTCTTTACATTTTCATTCATCAAGTCAAGATTTCCACAACCATTCTTCATCATCATACTTTTCTCTCTTTCACATCTATCTCTCTCCCACATTAAGATTTTTGTTGAAACTTGAAACCTCCATTTATCATCTCTCATCTCCAAAATCCTCAAACCTCCACAAAAAGATCGAATTTTGATCCGAAACCGTGGATTCTTCTTCTTCCTCCTGCTGCGGCTCAACCATGAACTGCTTCTCCTTCAAAAACAAGTCCAAATCGAAGCATCGAGCCGAATCGGCGCCGGAGCTGGAGTCGCGGACCCGATCGCCGGCGAATCGGACGGCGAAGTCGCTGAGCTCGACGCCGTCGAATTCCAGAAGCATACCGGAGCTGTACAAGGAAAAGGAACACACTTTGAGAGTGTTCTCGTACGAGGAGCTCGCAGAGGCCACGCACGGCTTCAGCCGGCTGCTCAAGGTCGGCGAAGGTGGGTTCGGCGGCGTCTACAAAGGGACGGTGAAGCCGGCTGGTGGTGGCGGAAGCCGTCCAATTGTGGTCGCCATTAAAAAGCTCAACAGTAAAAGCTTGCAGGTAGTTTTTTTTCTTGATTCTTCTTTTTTCCCTCCATCCCTGAAGTTTCTAAATTGCATAGAATAGTCCCTGTTGTTTCTGTGAAGAACTTCTCAGTGGAAATCCCATATCTTTAATAACATCCAAATTTGTATGAGTTTTTTAGTATTTGTATTTGTAATTTGAGAAAAGAATCATGTATTTTTTTTAGATGGGAAAATTGATGGATTTTGCATTGGAATTTTATTGCATTTTGTTTTTGTTAAGATCACATTTCAATATTTTCTTCCATAAAAATGAAGAATTCTATTTAAGGTTTGAGTTTTTCCTACGAGACTTAGTAAACAATTATTGTATGTATTGACCGTTCCGTCAATAATCTAGTATATAGTTAAAAAGCATGTCTAGTATAGTTAAAAAGCACGTCTAATTATCTGCGTGAGAAGTATGTCTCATTATATGCGTGACGCTGTATGTAGACTAAACAAAATATGATATTTTAATTAAGTCATTACGAAGTGGCACCCCTAATCAGTTTTAAATCTGCAACTTCAGGGTTAAACTACACGAGAATGACTATTATTAACCGTTAGATTACCACTACTACCATTGTGTTTCTGACGACATTTTCATTTTTGAGCAATGATAGGAATTCCAACCCTAAACGTTGGAAATATTTCGATCAAGGAGTCGCATTTTAATTACTCTAAAAGTTGCTAAAAATTACACATTATACCGTTCGTTCACAAATCCAAACATATCGGATTTGAGGGTCGAAAATCCCATATTTTCGTTTTAGAAATAATACATTTCCAATCAATTTTTTATAAGCCTTGATACACATTCCAATAATCAGAATATCAGAACATCAATTCTTCACAATGGCAATCACATAATAAATGCCAACTTTGATGACAGTATTATCTAGGGGTGGGCACTGAACCGGTTCAGCCCGAACCGGTTCCGAACCGGACTGGAACTGTTTTAAACGGTCCGGTCCAATAATGATTAGGGTTTTATATTGGCTTAGGTTGGTCTAAAAAAAACTGGGCTGGTTAGAACCGGTCCATAACCGGTTTGGACTGTTTTTTAAAAAAACAAGTCCTAGACTGGTTTTATATGTCTGATCGGTTTTATACTTAAAAACCGGTCCAAAACCGGTCTAAAACCGGTCAAAAATCGGTTTTTTTTTTATAAAAAAAAACGTTAAACTAGTCTCAGTCAAATGCAGTCAAAATGTTTTTTTTTTTTTTTACTTAAAAGCGGTTCAAACCGGTCCGGTCCGGACTGGTTAATTGGACTGGTTTGGTATACCCCTTGGACTGGTTCCAATTTAGGGGTTACAAACCAGTCCAATTTGGACCGGTCCACTCCGGACCGGTTCCAAACGGTCCGGTTCCAGATCAGTTCCGAACCAGTCCGGCCGGACCGGTTTTTATGCCCAAGCCTAGTATTATCTTATCACCCAGTCGGATATTCTCAGAATCTACTCATCGGAATGTATATCTTTTCCCTTTTCTTATACATTTCCAACTTTGTTTTATTTTGCAACAGTTTTCTAACTACTACTAATTTTTCACACGGATTTGCCACCAATGTTGTATTTTCACACAGATTTCTAACCAATTTGTTACAAATTTCTTTGTCAACGCAGGGTCAAAAAGAGTGGTTGGCAGAAGTTCAGCTACTAAGCATCGTGGATCACCCAAATCTAGTGAAGCTCTTAGGATACTGTTCCGTGGAAGGCGAGCGAGGTGTCCAGCTCCTATTGGTCTACGAGTACATGGCCAATCGGAGCTTAGACGACCACCTTTTCAACCGCGCTTCGCCTCTCGTTCCTTGGAAGACAAGGTTACAGATCATTCTCGGCGCAGCCGAAGGTCTCGCTTACCTGCACGAGGAAATGGAACCCAAGGTAGTTTAAATGTACTTTTTATATAACGTGTTTGACTAAATATGACTTTTGGTACAATATGTATTTTTTTGTATACTTTTGGTACTAAACGTTTGAACTTTGTTGGCTTTTGGTTCATCTGTTAGTTGGCCGTTGCTGTTAAATGGTACGTGCAAGTTACGTGAGCTATCATAAATTTTTGATTTTGTTCAATTTAGTCATTCCAATGCATCCATAACTTTTTTTTTTGCTTAATTTAGTACTAAAATTTCTAAACCGGACCCCTTGACCCAATTGGACTAGGTATAACTGACATAGCCGTTAGGCGACCCCGACTGGGGTCCGACCGAGCCTTGGGCAGCGATAGTCAATTGGTCAAAGGGGTTTGGTTTTGAAGTTTTAGGGTTAAATTGAATAAATGTTATGGGTTTATTGGAGGGACTAAATTGAACAAAATTAAAAGTTTAGGATGAGTCACGTGACTTGCATGTGCTATTTAACGGCCAAAACTAACAGCGAACTATGGACCAAAAGCTAACAAAATTCAAACGTTTGGTACTAAACGTATACAAAAAATACAATTTGTACCAAAAGTCACATTCGGTCAAACATGTTGTATAAAAAGTATTTTTATCCCTATATTCTATTTACTCAAATTTTTTGTGTTGTTTTACATTTTTTTTAAAATAAAATTGTTGTTTTGACACTCAAAAGGTGATATTTCGCGATTTTAAATCGTCAAATGTGCTCTTGGACGAGAACTTCAAGGCGAAGCTATCGGATTTCGGGCTTGCAAGGGAAGGACCGACCGACGACAAATCTCATGTCACAACTCGGGTAAGGAAAAAAATTGTTAATTAGCTAAATACACCACTAAGTTTTCACCATATTGCTGTATGCATTATATTTTTTTCCATATTGTTAAATACACCACTATTTTTAAAATGTGCCTATATATGTTAATCTATATTTAAATTTTATATTATAAATGATGATATTATACATGTTGTTGACATGAAATATATTCATTGTTTTGTTATTTGTTAGTATAATCATGTTAAAATATATTTCAATATTTGAAGAATTTTCTTATTGACAAGTTCACATGAGTAATATATGAATTGACAATATTTTTAACATAAAATTTACCGACGGACTAATAAAATGATGCATCTGGGAAACATTTCAAAATATAGTAGTACATTTAACAAACATACAAAAAAACATAGTGGTGCATGTACTCCAAAAAAAAAAAAACATAGATTCTATTGTAACAGTTGATTCTCTATACTAATCTCATTGTTTGCTCAATTTATCAGATTGTCGGAACATACGGGTACGCGGCACCCGAATACCTCGAAACGGGGCACCTCACAATTCAGAGCGATATATGGACGTTCGGGATCGTTCTCTACGAGCTCATCACGGGTCGCCGGGCCGTGGAGAGAAACCGACCCGCCAAGGAACGAAAGCTTCTAGATTGGGTCAAAGGTTACCCGCCCGACGACAGGACATTTAGCATGATAATCGACCCACGGCTTCGAAACCAGTACTCCCTTGCGGCTGCTAGGAATGTCGCCAAGCTGGCGGAGAGCTGCCTCGTTAAGAACCAAAAAGACAGGCCGACGATGAGTCAGATAGTGTCTGTGTTGAAGGAAGCGATTCGGGATTCTGAAGAAGCATCCTCGTCTGGAAATGTCGGGTCGAGTAGAACTAAGAAACCGGGTCCTAGAAGTTAATAAGGCATGGGTCCTGTTCGTTCGGTATTTTACGGGTCATGTTAGTCCAGGTATTTTGCGGGTCTTGTTCGTTCGCTTTTTTGGATAGGTCGGAGGCTGCGTTCCGACTCGGTGTTCTTGTGAGGTATAATGGTTGTAAATAAGAGTTGAGTATATTATGTAGAGTATATATAGAAAGAGTAGTGATAGAGATTCCGACTGTCGGAACTTTAACTGAAACCTGGTACACATGTAATTTCTATCTACTTTTAGAACTTTTATTACTTCCCTCGTATTTGGAGGTTGGCGGATTTTCAAAATCGAATTCCCAGTCATTTTTTATATATGAATGAGTTCCGAGAGAGTCTGACGCTCTCACTATATATAATTTTGTAACAATATAAAACAAAGTTCTCACAATCGGACACTTTCAAAACTCCTACATCGGAACTTAAAAACATTGAATTGTTTGATGAGCTAGCGTCTATTTGTTTATTTAAAAACATGCATTTTAGATTTTATTATTGTTCCTTGATATTGGACTGGACTTAAATTTGGGGCCTTGGGTTGGATCCAAGTTGAATTGTTTTTGACCTGAGTTGATTAATTATATGTGATGCTCTATTTGTAGATCATAAATTATTTTTTGTAGACCACTTTTTTTTAAAAGATAATTATACATCAAATATTAATTACAATTTTGCCATCTTAAAAGAAGAACATAATATTTTTAGTGTTTTATTTATAAAAATGATGTTCGTTTTAAAAAAAAGAAATCATAATATTTTGTATACAATTTATTTTTAAAATTTATATTCCATTTAAAATAAATAAATTTATCCGATTAACTAATAAAATTTAAAGAGTAACTTAGTAAACTGTACAATCTATAATCTATAAAATAAATTATAGCTTACAAATAGAACTTTGCTAAACCAGTCTCATAGGCTAAAAGCCCAACGTCTCATAGGCTAAAAGCCCAACCACATTGGGCTTTTAGCCTATGAGACTGGCCCAAGTGATAAGTCCGATCTGAATTTTATTTATAAATATTATGTTTAAGAAATGTCAATATTTATACGATGTATGTACATTCAATCATTACCGACATGAGATACGATGTGTCACTTTAGTCTAACAATAATTCGTTGCATGTGCACCCGTTCTTTTAAAAACATATATTCGAGTGGGGTATAAGTTAAATTAGTGGTGGACTCATATACAAAGGAAGGAGACAATTGGTTTCCTCAAATTTATATAATTGCTATAAATATATGGTATATATATAAACATTATATATTATAATAACTTAAATATAAAAGTGGTGCAACATATAAAAAAATGTTATGTGACCATTAATCTAACCGAGTAGCAATATTTCGAAACGTGAATAACTAAATATCACAAACATTTCGACATGAACATATTGAAAAACTTATTAACCAATTAATTTAACTCGTAAAACAAAATGTGTTGCCACACTAATTTTTTGGTTATTTGTGAGATAATATATATTTATAACTTATAAGGAATGCATTAGTAGTCTCTATACCATAAACTTATTCGCTACTTGATATTTAAATTCCCATATTCATTTACGAATATATCATATATTCGAACAATCATCACATTTAATAACACGGGTTCAATCTAGTCATCGGTTCGGTGACTCGGGTCACGGGTTAGAATAATTCCCTACATGCAATTCATTGCAAGTGAATCCAATGTTTCAGGAACATATATTCACGTCGGTATCGGTTTTTCTTCATTGTATGTATATATAAATATATATGCCAAACAAGTCACTATCCTTCTATATATGCAAACTAAAACTACGTACGTAGTAAAATGATGAAACCACAACCACTATTAGAATGGCGTCGGCAACATTTATCGCATGAATAGCTAGCTAATACTTGTACGTTACAATTATATCGAGAAATTATTGGCTAATTCAGTGCCAACAATTGTCATCCGGTTGGTAGCACGCTATCCAATAAGATAGTGACATGTGGCAAGTATTATACAAAAGTGAACAGTCATGCCATTTGTCGGTCTTTTTTTAAAGAAATTCTTCTATGAAGCCGAGTCGCTCACTATTACCCCTTCCACCAATGTAGATGTGACTCGTGTTTTTTTTTTTTTGGCAATACGACATACTGCGGTTGGGTGAAGGGCCACTAGCACCGAGCCACGTGTTGGTTCGGTGCCAGCCAAAAATTTCTCTTTTTTTTTTTGCCACAACATGGATGATAGCTGTTGACACTGAAATAGATAATAATTTCTCAATTATATCAACTGTGATAGTATTAGTAATATGAATTATTATTATTATTAATTTCTCGTGGGGTGGTTCTAATTGGGGCATTAAGAGAATAACGCTCGTAGTATGTTTGTTTTACACCTCGACTAATTTTCATTCACACCGAATTAATTCATAAAAACTTAAATGTTGGTTATTAATATTTTTCTAGAGAGTTTAAATCTCTAAACTAATTAAGATAAAACTAGTATGAATTAGATCATATGGTATTGTTTATTTATATAAATTTCAGGAAATGAAAAACATATGGTTGGAAAAAAGAAAACATTATTCTATCACGGGCCGACGAGCATATGAGATGGTGGCCAGGAAATGAAAAAAAATTAAATTTTGTAAAGCTGGCAATGAAACAAAATATCTAGATGCTTCTTTTTAGATGAGTGTCAGCGTGTCTATAGTGGTATTACGTAAAGATTACGTAAATGTGGGTCATACATGTTTATTTAAGTAAAACAATAAAAACTATCTACAGTGGTTTTATATAGCATTTCTTAAAGATAGGACTCACACGTAAATTTAAGTTTTTACATAAAGCATTCCTTAAATATAAGTAATCACTATGTATTACGTAACCAATTTTTTTAATATAAATTAATTCATTTTATAAAATGCTAATATCTTATTGGTGGTTGTTGAAAAATTTAATAATAAAATATATTTAAGGAATATGTTTAAACAGTACGATTGCAGATAAAATATTTTTTACGTGTGTATTAAATTTACGTATTACTTAAAGTGTACATAAATGTCTACGTGACAACTTTAAAGAATACAATTTATGTAAAACCATTGTGAATGCTCTTACAATTAATTTAGAAGGCAGTATTCGTAACATTCGCATAATGCGTGTCAGATTATAAGACGTAAAGTGTGAAATAACTCTTATTAAAAGAGTTTTATAAATATTTATTTATTCTCAGTATTAAATTCTGAGATATCTAGTTATGGGATAGAACATTAGGTCAAATCGTAAGTAATAAAGTGTTAAACGAGAATAATTAACACTTACTGCGAACCATATCGTAATGGGTAAAGTGTTATTATGAATATTTGTTCATTCTCTGTACTCGAGTCTGAGATATTTAAGCGCTACACAATATTACATTGAGATATTTCTAAATTAAATAATAATATAATTAATAGAGAAAAATAAAAAGGTAAGATATTTATTTCTTATGCATTAAGTCATGTTTCCCTCCACGAATCATGGGATATTTTTTTTATATATATACATCGAGGACAATATGGAACCTTCATTTCATTGAATTGGTTTATCTTAATGCACTGTACGGTGTCGTATTCATCGCAAGTTCAATTGTAGTTAACGAAGGTGTCGTATTTACTTTCATTTTTTAAAATCGTAAATCAAGTAAAGGAGACAAATATATGCTTACTTAATTATGTTTTTCAAAATATTACATAACATTACGTATGCTAAATATTATACGACAATATAATATTATTTTTGTTTAATGATGTGAATTCTCTCATACGTTAAAGAGGAGATTTTAACCAAATACAAAGGTAGAATATCCATTTTATTGAATTTATTGAATTGAGTTAGATTTGGTTAGAGAATCAATTATATGCTAATGGTTTAACAACACTTCATTCTTTAATTATATACTTCAAATTCGTGAAGTTCAAATTCGTGAAGTTCAAGTTCACGGCTACTCGTGAGCTGCTCGAGGTCGGCTCGGTCAATATTCGTTCGAGGTCGGCTCGGTTAATAGTTAAATTCAACTTGCTTATTCGTGAGTTACTCGAGATCGAGTTCGAAATCGAGTTTTTTTAATTTTTTCTAATACCGAGTCGAGTTCAAATTCAATATTACACGACTTGAGAGGCTCGTAAGTTTAAACGAGTTATTTTGTTATTTTTCAAGTCACCAAATCGAGCTCAAACTTAAAAAATTAAAATTTGATATAGTTTGAATAACCTAAATTGAGTCTAGTTTGTCAAATACTCGTTTATGGTCCAAAATAACAAAAGAACTTGGCTTAAAAAATACAGCAAATAAATATTACCATTTACCAAAAGTAAAAACGAACATATATGTAGATAGATCCACAAAAAGATCTAAATCTCATTCAAACCCCAGAAAATTTACCCTTACTACAAACTAGCCCTCTTCCTCCTTTCAACAAACACAGAGACAGCAGTAAAACCTCCATTAATTCAAATCCATAACGGAGACATCACGGCGGAGATTGCCTCCAAAATCCAAAACCTCCATTAATTCCTCCCGATCTGCGATCCTCATGGCGGAGATTGCCGAAAAAGTTTCAGATCCAGATTCCAGCAGTTGTAATATCAATAAATACATATAATATTGCCTCTGTATATTCATACGTTTCTACGCCGCCGCGACGGTGCTTGGCCGGAGAGAATAGTCCTGCGCCGTCGTCGCCGACTGCGATTCTCTCTGCTCCTTGTTCCTCAGAGCTTTCATGGAGGAAATGCTCCTCTTCTTCTCCCTCGCCACGTCGGACTCCATCTGTTCTTGCCTGCAAGATTCGCTGCAGAACGGCACGTCTCCTCTGTACATGAAGATGTCGCTGTTCTTCGCGAGGCGCTTGTTGCAGAGGGAGCAGGACTCCAGAAAGTGAGATCTGTGGCCGTCGAATGTCGCGTCGATGAAACGCGCCGCCGATGCGTAGCCGTTGGTCAAGGCGTTGCGGCTCGTCATTGTAGGAGTATTGGATTGCTGTGAAGTTTCTAGATCTGTTTAGTTGAGAGCTTGAAGAAGAAGAAGAAGGTTTGAATGAAGGTGGAGAGTTGGTTGTGAAGGCTTAAATGGAGAAGAGTGGAGAGACTACGACGAAATAAATAGGCAGCGGCTAGAATGACGGAAATGCCCCTCTATACATCGTCATTGCGTATAATACAGACACGTATATACCATACGTGTAGTCGTGTATTATATGCATTAAATAATAATGAAAGTAACATTAATATATGTATATTGGGTCATTCATTAATTAATTAGGGGTTTCTCATAAGATCACTTGTTGAAAAAAAAATATGTATATAATAATAAAGATATATTATTTATAAGAAAAAAATGTAGAAGTTTTTTTTTTTTTTTTTTTTTTCCAACACAAATGTTTTGAAAACCGAACTGAACCTGGTTGAGCAGGGTAGGATCATGAATCACCTATTGTCACACCTTCAAGCCCTAGTGTCCCGACTAGTTCAACCTAGCCTAATAGAGCTCGTTGTTATTATTTGAGCACTGAAAAATGATTAATTCATATTCATATTGTACTTGAGTAATACCTATCTGGCTTATTAAGGCTTCTAGTTATTCTTACCAACCTATACTGACGATTCGGTTTTATATTTTGAGTTTATTAGGGGCTTTTCTGTCAAACTTGAAGACTTGTTTCCTTCCCTGTTATTATTTGTTGTTTATGGTGTTTCTTGTAATTATGTATTTGTAGTTATTATTTCTTTTTGGGACTCTTTTGCACATTTTCATAACTTTTTTGTATTTTCATTTAGTTGTAATTTCCCCACACTATTTAATGTCTGGGGTTCTGTAGGAGAGAGACCAGATGAATGAATTCCGTTGACGATTCCTGAAAATGCTTCGCATCTGTTCTTCATTGCTCTCTGCTAGAGTTTCATTCTTTCTCTGAGACAAACCGTAGATCGTCTTCTCTGGTTGCGATTCACGATATTTTCACTATAAATATATATTATTACTATTATTTATTTTAAATCTCGCAATTTAAGAATTATAATATTTTTAGTTTGTATTATGATTTATGATTTACAAACATATATGAAAACATTTTAAATATATATAATATCATATATTTTTAATTTACGTACCATTGTAACAATTAACATTTTGACCACTTGTACAAAATTAATCCATAAGAATTATATTTTTTTAATGTATTAATTAATTTAAAAGAGATGAATTTTACATAAGCGAGAATATATTATCTTCCTTATTTTGTGCAAATGGTACGTCATTAATGATGTGTACTAAGCCTTAATTAAGATTGAAGTATTACTTGTGAAGTAAGGAAGGATCTTCGAGGGAATGACTTAATGAGGTGTATTAATTAACATTTGATTTTGATTATTATATTTAAATATATATGTTTAAAAATATATTTGTAAATGGTTGGAAACTTGGAATACGTGGACCAGATACATAATAATTAATCATATAAATTAATATATTATTTTCTAAAATATTGAATATTTTTTTGTGTGGAAGAATATTGAATATTATTATTTATTTTTTGGCCAAATATTGAATATTATTAGCATGGTGATTTTTTTAACGAGGTTATAATAATTTACAAATAGGAACATAACAGGAGCGGAGATATTTTTGCGCACTCGCAGTCCGACTTCTACGTGGGTCTACACGCGCACTGTCTAACTAAAAGTCGTAACGTCAACATTTAAAAATTTATTTATTTATTATTATTATATTATTTATTTATTTAAGCCAAAATAAGGAAAAAGCGAAAGGTGGGACCCACGCGTCGCTGGCCGCGCGTTAACGTCCTCAAGACCGCAACGACTTCACATATCTTAATTCTTACAAGTTGCAATGCAACATTCTTTTTTTAAACAAATGTAAATAAAAAAATATATATTATAATGTTATTAAATCGTTTTTTACTAAATTTATTTTTAATCAATATATATATACTAAAATACAAAATATTCATCTTATTCTCAATTAATTTATTATAGTAAATAATGTAAGTTGAAATTATATAATATAAATAACGTGTAAGTGTAACGGTAAAACTCTTCACATATATTTTTAATATAAAAATGTTAGTAAATTAGAAAACACTGTGAAATGTTATGCAGTTTTGATTACGGCATTTAAAATTAGATAATTATACATAGTAAGTAAAAGAATATAAATATATTTATAGTCTTAAAACTCATAATACTTTTAATGTTGAGTAATTTTCTAATACGTTTTAAAGTTCAATATTACGTGATATTATAACACGCGTTTGGGTTATAAGCTCTATAATTGATTGAACACTTCAAAATTGTTGATTTTACCAAATTCCAATTAGATTCATTTTTCAATTAATTTATTTATTTTCGTGCCACTTCAAATGGACAACGTCACACAACTTGAAAGTTGCAACACTTCTTGGTCCTTTCTTTCTCGATAAATCAAATAATTGATATAATATTTAGGCAACAAATTATACTATGGGGAAGTGGGTCGACAAATAATTGATTCTCTTCTAATTTTGCATTAAAAAAATCCTTCTAAATTAAATTTTATACTAATAATAATAATAATATATAAATAGAAGTGCAAATAGTAATAATAATAATAAATAATAATAGGCTTCTTCCTCAAGTAATATATATATTATATGACAAATAAATTGGGGACGGGGACCATCCATAGCCATGGATGCTATTCTCCAAAGTATCATCATAGTTATCACACAAAAATAGAGATAAAATCATTTAAGAAAAGAAACCTATTCTAAAAACAAATTAATTAATTTGTTGCTCTAATAGATCTTCTAATCATTTAAATAAAAATGCATCATTATTTTAATTAAAACACAATTAGTCATTTCTGGTAACAAGACAATCTTCCCAATTTTTCTAATTAAATTATTTATAAATATACCATACATAAATATAAATTATGATTTAAGTTTGAAATTGGATTAAAAAATTAACTAGTTAATACATTTAATTTCGAAGTCCATTTTTTTCTTAATAACGAGTCCTCATTTTTCTTATAACAAGGTTGCCACTACAAAATCATTTTCGCAAACTTATTTAAAATTTAAAATTTTAAAATTTTAAAATTTAATGTCCGGATCATATTTTAAATTTGATATACTTAATAAAGTGGGTACTATCTACCCACCTAATACGTTAGTGTGCTATGTAATGCACTCCCATGGACCACTATTGACTATAACGCTCTTAGAGCATCCACAATGGTTTTACCTAAATTGTATTCTTTAAAGTTGCCACGTAGACATTTATGTACACTTTAAATAATACGTAAATTTAAGACACACGTAAAAAATATTTTCTCTGCAATCGTATTACTTAAACATATTCCTTAAATATATTTTATTATTAAATTTTCCAACAACCACCAATAAGATATTAGCATTAATTATTAAATGAATTAATTTATAATAAAAAATT
This sequence comes from Clarkia xantiana subsp. parviflora, assembly GCA_036873135.1. Lineage (NCBI taxonomy): Eukaryota > Viridiplantae > Streptophyta > Magnoliopsida > Myrtales > Onagraceae > Clarkia > Clarkia xantiana. Next base: position 2,145,713 of record JAPTYO010000009.1, read on the forward strand.
GGTTACGTAATACATAGTGCATTACTTAAATTTAAGGAATGCTTTATGTAAAAACATAAATTTACGTGTGGGTCCCATCTTTAAGGAATGCTATGTAAAACCACTGTAGATAGTTTTTGTTGCTTTACTTAAATAAACATGTAGGACCCACGTTTACGTATTCTTTACGTAATACCACTGTGGATGCTCTTAAAGAGGCTTTAAATTCGTCAAACATTTAGCATCTAGAATATAATGGGCACTCCAACTGTTTAGTGGTCTCAACTGAATTTATTTATTCCGACAACAAATTATAGTTGTTCCGACATATTGGGGCCGACAAATTTTGATCGATTGATAAAAAAAAATGCCCGAGAAGTCAATAAATAGGGTTAAGAACATAAAAATAGATTTAACTTTAAAATATAGATACCCAAGGTTGGTTGGACCAACTGGTAAAGCGAGTTGTGTTCCCTGTGAGCGACCCGAGGTCAAAACCCGCCAGAGACACCACCTTAGGGAGGACTTTAACCTTAACGCTCCCGGTCCGAACATGTATCAGATTAGTTGCATTTTACTTTTTCGACAAATTGTAAGGAAATAAAGACGTACACCTTAACCAATCAGTCTATAAGTTCGAATTTGTGAGTGAAGACCTTTGGTATACACTTAAACTCTCTTAAACATATTACATACCCTCCCTTAAACTGATCAACTTAACTCCGGACTTATCACTTGATCTGTAACACGGGTTTCCACTTAACCACCTCGGCTTATGGGAGGTTCAACACCATACTCCAACACCCTTCCTTAAACTAATGTAATATGTAGTTTACACCAAACCTCTCACTAGATCTATACCATAAATTCAACCGGCTACTTTGGCCGTACCCATAACTTCAAACCCGACCCGCGTTAGCCTCTATTTTTCTACGGGAGGTTTCAAACTTCTATTCGATTCCTTTTTACTTTTTTTCACTCTCTTAAACCTTTTTTTCACTCTTTTTTAATGTCACTCCTAGGATTCGAACATTCGGCTCTGATACCACTTGTAAGGAAATAAGTACGCCTTAACCAATCAACTCATAAGCTTGAACTTGTGAACGAAGGCTTTCGGTATACACTTAAACTCTCTTAACCACACTAACACAAATAGCGTGATTTAGACGTAAATCGTGATGTAACAATGGTTTAAGAACCTAAAAACAATCTGAAGTACAAGGTATGTTGCAATTTGATGTCAAATTTTAACAGTGAATTTTGCGAAAACGCGAAAAGCAACATATATGATACCTGAGATATTAAATAGTAACAAAAAGACAGGATACCAAATTATAACAAGATATATACTTGATATCGTGTTTAAGTTCTTAACTCTGATACAAATTACATGTGAATATACCAAACCCCTTTATCTAGAATTGAAATATGTTAAAACTCAAATCGAAATCGAAACGTCTATTATTTCTATTTATGTTTTTTATTTGAGCATCCAATTAAATATATTCAGCTACAATTATTTTAATTTCTTAACGAATTTATCATTATTACACTTTTAAAATCCTCACGGAATCTAAACATACTTGTTTTTGCTTCCAGTTTGACAAAAAAAAAAATTAACTAATACAATAATATAGTTCACAGTTGAAACTTAAAAGGGCACGTAATTATAACCCAATTTTAAATTGCCCTGAATCTTGGACAGGAGGTTGCTTGAACCACGTTTATTACACGCGCCAAGAGGCGAGTAAGAAACGATTCTGGAAAGATCGTGTACGGACACCTAGACCCTGACGTCACAGTGTAACTATTCTCTTGTCGTTTCGAAGGGCCCACACTTCTAAAAATGAACGGAAACCCCCACTTGGTCCCACGTGGCGTGATGGCCCCCCATGCTGATACGCTGACGTGGAGAGATACTACTGGTTGTTATAGAACGCAGCGTGGTGGTTACTTCATTGCCTCAGCGCTCCCTCCGAGGTTTTTGTTCCCTTGCCCGGTGACCTGACCGTTGATGTCCGGGCAGTGCAGGCTGACCGAGATTAACTCGTGGCTACTTCTGATGGCGCCACGTGTCTCACTTATTAAGTAACTAGAACGGCTCGGACTGTGTGGACCATGTTGGTTCAATCCGGTTCCATCTTGGTTCATTGTCATCACAAAATCTCATTTGAGTCGTAATAATTTATTTAACACTTCATTTTCATCGTGAATTATGGGGAATATGATTTATCATAAAACATGATTTATGAATTTTAAGCGTTTGGATAATTTATTAGTCACATTTTACACAGTAAAAACTAGCTCCGTCTATTTTGGACTAATAATAAAATGGAATTTGCATGATTTAGTGAATTAGTTTTCTCATTTTCTATAAGATTGGCAATTTATGACACGATTATCTATATATCTTTATATAAATATTTGTCTAACGAATGGAATCTTATGTCTAAATAATTTGAATACGTGTAAACACGACTAATAAATCTACCCAACTATATTTTAAAATGTATCATGTATGTGTATAAATATGACACGCATAAACACGAGTAGTTGTATTTAAAATTTGAATATTTGCTTTATTTAATTAGTTGTTGTAATTTTGAACATTTAATACCTAACTGTTTTTAATTTGTTTTTAAAAAGTGAAGATCTAAGTTTTTTTTTGTTGTCAAAATATAATATTATTTAGTTTTAAATAATTTTATAATTATCATTTAAGAATTGGGCTAAGAAGTGCAAATATTTTCATTTGTATATCTGTGCCGTGTCTCGACAATACATGCTAAGACTTTTATCGAATACAACTTACTTTCTAAAGCCATAAAAACTAATAAATTAAAGGAAAAAGTTAGTCATCTACATTATCTCTATGACTTCTTCCATTTTAACTGGAATCCATCCAATCCAAAAAAAAATAAAGATTGTATTCTTTTTATTTTTAAATTCTATTAAGTTAACATCCTCGGCTATTATAAATAGACCAGCCTTTGGACCAGGTTTAATGATGCTTGGTGTAGTTGGGCCTGCAAAGATGCGTCTGTGGACTCTTGGGCCAGGGAATGGGCCTGCCAAATTTGGGCACTGACACTTAATTGGGCCTCTCGGGCCTGCAGTACGAGATTTTGGCTTCGGGCCTTCTCGACTTCTGATTCCTTCTTCCTAAACTTACGGGCTAGTGTGTCATCCGCGACACATAGTTGCGCAATGTAGTGTCTTTGTCTATTGTTTCTTATTTTGCGCGTTCCGCCTAAAAAAAATTATAAAAAAAATGAAAGAAATCAGCTAATAAATCTTGTTCATTGTTTCTTTCCTAAACTTCAAACTATATTAAAACAAAGAGCAAATACTGTTTTTTCTTCATCCTAAACTTAAGAATTAAGAATAAAAATAAATAAAAAAAGTTATTAATAGCCAAATCCATAAACTTTGATCAATTTCAATTGTTATATAAATTTAATTTTTTAAATTTCATTAAATTATTTTTTGATTTTAGACTGAAAAAGTACTAATCTCGTTATTCAAAATTAAATGTAAAATGGCACGTGTCAGTCAATTTGTGCCAATGGACCTAATTTAATTTGAATTTCATGAACATATTTATTATTTAGCCAAAAGTAAAAGCAATTCAATCAAATTATTTTGAAGAAAATGTGAGTAGCATATAACGTTTTCTGATCAGATTTTGAATAAAGAAATTGAGGTAACATTTCAGTCAAAAAAGACAAATAGAAAAACTTGTGTTGAGTTGATTATTGGTCTTCATCTTCATTTGGCTTGGTTTCAAGGGTAGACTTACCACCACACTGCTCCTCAATCAACGAGGGTGTAATAAATCCCCTATTTGCCACGTTTGTTACAGGGATGTTGAGAATATTGATCATCTCTTATTAAAATTTATGGGTTCTTTTGTATCAGTTTAATACTTGAGGACTTGTTATTTTACCCTAAACTTAGTATGTTAAATCTGTTATCAGCTACTGCTGCTATATAAGGCAAGTAGCTTCGTTTGTATCGATCAATGAAGAAATGAATGGTTGATACATTTCCAGTTCTCTCAATTCTCGATCGCTGTCTAGAATCGTAGTTTTCACAGCAAGGACTTTGTGGGATAATTGTTCAATCCCTGCAATCGTAATAGCTTCTTTCAATTTTTCTGGCTGAGTTAGAGGATTAAGTTTAATTGCACTAATACTTTTATTGATTGGAGAACCATTTTTTATTACTGCATTTGGAACATTTGGAAGAATCAGAATGCCGCTATTTTTCGAAAAACGCCTACTAATAACGATGTATTTAGTGTTTCTCTTGTGCAAAATAGGCATTTTCAAGAGGCTATGGAGAGAGAATCCCGAGAGTCCGATCTCGACCATCCAAGTGGAGTGGATTCCACTAAACATGGATGAGAAAAACTTAATACAGATGGAGCGTCACATGTGAACTCGGGAAAAGCGGGAGCCGGAGGTGTCATTCGTTATTACAATACTTCGGGTTTCTCCCGAAACTTGGACTAACCGTTTATTTGCAGAAATTTGGGCCATTCAAAATGGTATTTCCCTTTCTCTCCAGTTGGATATCAAGAATCTACCTATCGAAACGGATGCTTTGATTGCCTATCAGCTTATCTTCGAAACCGTGGATCTTAATTTAAAATTTATGCCTATTATTTTTGGATTGCATGAAGTTATTTTAAAGACATTGTTGTTAGGAGTGTCGGGTTCTAGGTAGTAATTTTTTTGGACAATTGTTTGATACAACACTTAACCTCTTTGTTGATTGATTTATTCCCTTTTTTTCTACCAAAAATAGAATATACATATTTTTTTTTTTTTCTAACAAGTAGATTCATATTGAAAAAAATGAAAAGTATATATTTTTTAATTTTAAGAAATGTGAAATTGTGATAGCTCTGTTTCTTCATCCGTTGATAGACGAATTCAAACACGGGCATGAAGAAACTACTCAATCTCTTACTCCTGTTGTTTGACATGAAAATTCAAATCGTCTGACATCTCGTTATGGGAGAAGTAGATCATTGAAATGATAATTGATACAACCGAAGTACAAGATATTCATTCTTTTTCCAGATTGCAATCTTTCGAGAATACTATTGATTTCAATATAACAGAAAATTCTACTAATTCCGCATGAAACATCAACAAATGTTTCTCAAACACCACCGCCCGCTTCGTGTCCGCCGACGATAGCCGGAGACCCGTCGACACTAAGTAATTACAACCGAGTTGCGGCTTACGGAGCTGAGAGAGTTCTATCAATTGCGATGGAGCCTGCAGAGATAGAACGATTGCTGAAACCACCGTTCATCATTCTTTTGTCTTCTCTGCCTCTCTTCCAGGAATTCACATGGGTTTCATGAAAATATGTCCATTTTATGTGAAAATAAGTTGAAAAAAATAAAAATAAAAATAAATTAATTTAATAATTGGATATTGAACATCAACATTGTAAATCTAAAACAACGATTATTAATGTGATCTATAGTTTGAGACTGTTTTTAGGGTTTTAACCCTTTTCTATATATGCTGCATAAATTGCTAGAAAAGTCATGTAACTGACCTCCATATGCAGTGAATAATCATGCCCTTCTTGAACGTTGCTATAAAAAATATTAATTTTTTTTAAATAATGTGTGAAGCAAAAACCTGTTATTGAGAAAAAAAGAAGTTAGAGAAGTATTGAGCTTGAAGTGTCATTGATGTGAAGGTGCAGAAACACGAAGAATAACCGAATTGGGTTTATTATTATGGGGACAAAGATGAATTAAGAAAGGGAAAAAAACATGATTTTGTTGTTGTTGGTGATGGATGTATTTGCTTATAGTGGAGATTATTATTGAATGAATGAGTTTGCTTCTAATGTATTCTTTTTATACTTAAAATAATTTTCTTTATATTGAGCTATTTCATAATATTTATATAGTATATACTCTTTCAGATCGTGTATTTTATGATCTTGATACCACATGTGTACTTTGTATAATTAATTTTTTATATTTATACTAATAGGTGGCTCATGCAATCTTCATATGTAATGTATTATTCCTTATATTTAAAACAATTTTTTTTTTTAATATCGAGCTATTTCATATTATTAAAAGGTTTATTATGAATAGTTTCTCGAATAAAAATTTGATTGGGTTACTAACTCCTCATTCATTCTCCCTCTCTTTGTGGAGTTCTGCTCCCTTCTCTCGTTGCCGTCATGACTAATTCAGTAGACCTACCGAGCCGCCTCGCGATACTTCCATTCATGAACAAGGTCCCGCTGCGCGGCGCCATTATTCGCATCTGTTACACTTCTCCCAACAAGTTTTCGTTTTTTTCTTAATTTTCTATTCTATTTTCGATTTCGATATTAAGGTTAGGCGGAATCGTGATTGAGAATTGGATTTTATAGAGTTTATGTATCGAGATTTGTTAATCTAAATCCATTTTGTTGATTTACAATCTTGTGACTGGTGAGCCATTTAGTTTATGCAAGTGCAATCCATTATAGGTGATGATTCTTGTTGTGTGTGAAGAGACAGAAAGCGGTTGGAAAGACAAAGGTTATTCCGGAGACTAGGGGTGGCAACGGGTCATGAGTACCCGCCCACCCGCGGGGGCCTGCTCCGTTTTTGCCTTGTCGTCCCACGATCTGTGAACCGTGGGGCGGGTACGGTTTTGGGGTCGACCCGTCGCCCCGCACATGTATCATTAGTATATATATTTCATGTATATTATATAAAACTGTACAGATAATATACTACATTGTCAAAATAATTAGAATTCTAATGAGTCTAGTGACTTGTATTTTAATTTGGATTTAAATTTATAATTTATGATTAGAATTTAAAACTAAATTTGAATATATAAATATATAATTTATGGTTTATAATTGTTGTTAATAAAGTATGTGCTTCTAGTATGTGCTTAAAGTGAGGTTATCAAAAGCCACACTGATCTAGTTGACCGCCACTTGCAGGTAATTTCCACCACTTCGACATGTACAAATAACATTTTTTAGTATATATTTACAATGATCCTTCGGGTTAATAACCAAATTGCTACCTGAACTTTGATCCGCTTATAAATCGCTACCTCACCTTTTGATTTTAAAAATTAACTAATCAACTTTGAAATTCGGATCAAATCGCTGCCTCAGTCAATTTTTTTTTGGTCAATTTAGACAATATTAAACCACGTGCGTTTTTTTAAAATATTTTTCTTCCAAAAATTCCCTTCTTTCTGGAAGAAAAATATTTGAAAAAAACACACATGGTTCAATTTTGTCTAAATTGACAAAAGTTGACTGAGGTAGCGATTTGATCTGAATTTCAAAGTTGAGGTAGCGATTTGTAGCGGGCCAAAGTTCAGGTAGCAACTTGGTTTAGGTTTTAGGGTTAAGAACCTATAAACTGTTTGGAGTTTGCCTTATGTGAGATTTTTTTGTGTCTGAAGTTTATATTGTTGATATTGACTGTTTGAAGTTTCAACTTTATTGAAATTTGGTGTCTCCGTCCACAAATTTACTGTTAAATTGACAAAACTTAGTTATATGCTTGTCACATGACTCAATAAAAAAATAATTCTCAAAATTGCCCCTATTTGGGTGGTGGCCGTCCAGAGTAAACATAGAAGTATCAGGGGCAATTACGACTTTTTACACCATTATGTCAAAATTGACAGAAAAAATAGACGAAAAATCAAATTTCAACAAAGATGAAACTTCAGACATCCAATATCAACAATTTAAACTTCAGACACCAAATCTCACATAAGGCAAAGCTCATACAGTTTATAGGTTCTTAACCCTATATCAGATGAAACCAAATGTGTCATTATTTAACCCCCATACATTACAAGATCAAACTCTGCAGAAATCCATGACAATAAAACAAGACATCTTGCACAACATAAGCATCTCAATCCTTGTTGGTTTATTAGATGTCACAAAGGTAAAATGAAAACCCAATTTTAGGAACTGCAACAGCTCTACCCCGTGAGGGCGGAGTTGAGAGCGCTGTGTACATCTACTCCGATCTGAGCCTCGGCTTTCTCCAGATCAGTAGTAGCCGAGTTTAGCTTTTGTTGGAACTCTGCAAGACCTTTCTGGACAGCGGTTTGGTCGATCCGGTCAACCGGCACGGCTTCAACAGCAATGACATCAGCAACGGAGTTGGCATGGATGAATGCAAAGCCACTGCTCAGAAAATACTTTGTGATGTCATTTCCTTCGTGAACTGAGAGAATCCCGGGCTTTAGTTCCGCAATTGTGGGGACGTGTCCGGGAAGAACACCCATTTGCCCGGTTGTTGCGGGAATGATTATCATATCAACCTGCAAAAATTAGCAAGGGTAGCAATGATTTAAGCAATAAGTAAAATCCAAGAATCCAAAACAGTAGGGTCCAACTATTTATAGCATATGAGGTTCATTTAAGTGGTTCACTCTATAGCATACATTCAATCAACCCCAGTTAAGATCCCTATCATCTATTCAATATTAATGTGATTGGTCATACGATGGAAAGGGGACCTTATTTCCCGAACAGAACATTAAAAAACTAAAATTGTAGAATCTAAGCTCAAAAGGAATTGAACACTAGATGACTAGAGTAAATGTGGCTTTGCTTGCCCCATTTACCTTGTTACGATAAGACAATGTATATTTGATACACAAGTCACGTACATGGTAGATAATTAGAGATATGATATAACAAAATATGCACAACTTAACTAAGTGAAGTACAAAATCATTAAGAAAAACTGCTAGTGTAACTTACTTAATGGAAAAAAAGTTCATTAGGGAGAGTGTTGCCACAAAACTCAAAATGAATTTTAGTTTTATACAAATCCTAATTGGTTCCTACGAAATTATAGGGTTTAAACTCTAGTAGGTGGTCGGTGGTCCTTTCCTAAAAGCTATGTTGTATCTGTAGAAAAAAAAAATCCTTTATTGATAGAACCCTTTATTGATAGAACCAATGAGGATGAGTGTGTAGCAAGGAAGTTCATCATTGAGAACCTTGAATCAGCTGAACAGATTAAAACAACTTTGCTGAGCTTGAGCTTTATCTTGTTTAAACAGAGTAAAAAAATAACCGTAGGTTACAACTCACAAGGGGTGACAGCTCCTATCATGGACGCCATACACTCAGAAGTACATCTAAGCAAAAAAAGGTCAAATTTTTGCAGCGGTTGACATGATACGTAGCTACCGCAGTATCCTCAAATCTGATCCATTCATACAATGAAATGCCTTCTAAGCTCTAGCAGTTATAATCAACATTTTTCATCGCCCAAATCAGCCAACCAAAGGCACTTCACCTCAGTCAAATTGATCATCGATGTAAGATAAGCTGGAAATACAAATCAGATCATCTCCATTCCAAATCCAATCTCATCACAATTCAAACAATCACAATCAATCAACACACATAAACACAGATCAAAGACCGTGAACGAACCTCCTTGGTGGCGAGCTCAGAGGAGTATGGCAGCACGAAATTCACCGTGATCTTCGTAGGAATGGCGGTCGGAACTGAAGGCCTGGCACTCATGAAGGATGATGGAGTCTTCGGCGGCTCAATGTTAGGGATGACCTTCTTCCACGAATCGATGAAGGTAGAATCCCCCGCCTCGGTGGCCGGAACCTCCGTCGCGAAGGCTCGAATCGCCATCCGATTAGAGAGGGCAGGTCTGCCCAAGATCCGAGAAGCTTGCCGGAGCATGGTGGCGCGTTAGGTTTTCGTCGGCGGAGCTAAGATGGATGATGATGCTTCAGTGAATCGCCGTTAAGAAATGGTGGTTCTCAAATCTCAACTCAGTTCCCCTTACCGTTTTGTACTCATTATTAATTGCATCACTAGACCCTATATTATTTCCATGTTTCCCGATAAGCTCTATAGTTTGAGAGTGTTCGAAAATAGTCCCAATAAATTATTTATATTATAGTAGGTGATATGGGCCAATGGTTTGTAAATAGTTAGTACAAAATTGTCATATTCAGGCCCATTAAGTCCAACGAAGAGCCCAATGTTAAAAACATTTGTTCCCCATTTTTAGAAATGGTCAATGTTTTATCAAAAAAAGAAATGTTCATTGTATAAATACGTGAAGAAATCGACGTGATGAGTGATGAAACCTTTTTTTGGTTGCAAAATGTCCCAAATTATTTAAGGATTTAGTTTTTTTTTTTCTCCCTCATAATGTATTTTTATATTTAACTAGTCATTAATCCACGAACAATTTGATTGGGATAGACTTAGATCTCAATTAACCACCTAAGACGAGCTTAAGATTAGGTCTGACCATTAGCATTGGTTAAGTCGAACGGTTCTGATCATGGTCAGACCTAGACATAGGGTCAACTCGGGCTACGTCAATGAAATTAATCTGAATTTAAAAAAAAATTGGGACTATATTAAACTACAAAAGCTATGGGTATATATAAGGGGACTAAACCGAACAAAATTAAAATTTAGAGCTAGTCACATGGGTACTTAAATATTCAAAATTAAGTGTTCACTAACGAATACACCAAAACACAAAAAGTTTCAAACGTTATGCATTAATCGTAGAGGTTAACCATCTTTATAAACCGTGTAAAATATCAGGGTTTTTCTACCATGATTCATAAGCACTATGCTTGTTGTAGTTTTTTTTTTTCTTTTCATTTTTTATTGTCCTAAAGGTTCACCCTATATGAAAACTGATATTATTAATAGTATGATACAAATATTATGTGTAATTAAAAAATTGTATATTTTTAAAGTTTTACATATATTACAATTAAGTACACCCTATACTAAAAATAGCACAAATACGGTAAAAAAAATTCCAAAATTATCACAAATTTCGATTTTTCACCTGAATTTTCATATTTTTTTCACGGCATTGTTACCTCTAAATTGATTTTTTTTTTCATTTAAAAAAATCACCTCGAAAATACAACCAACCTGGGCCGGGGGCCCACACAAATTTAAAAAATGCGCAGTCTAGAAAACTACAAACAACAGTCATATCCATCGTCTTCGCGCTTCAGTTTCAGAAAAATCCGCAAAAATAGCTTCCTCTCTCTTTTTTCTCCACTGCTACCTTGCCGCCGCATCATTCGTTGCCGTCCTCATCCTCGTGTCACTTCGTCGGAAATCGAAGTCAACGATCGAAGTAACTTGCGGTCACAGTATTAGCGTTACCACTATTCCTAGTAGTAGTAGCCGTAACGGTTGCAGCGACTGTTGCATGGCGTCAATGGAGAGCTTGATCGGTTTGGTGAACAGGATCCAGAGAGCCTGCACGATCCTCGGTGACTACGGCGGCTCTGAGGCGGCTTCTGCATTGCCTACGCTCTGGGAGTCTCTTCCTTCCATCGCCGTCGTCGGCGGCCAGGTGCGTATGATGAAGTTCTGCTTGTTTAATCGTCTTCGTAGTTCGTTGTTTGTTCTTACACGAAATGTTTGGAACTAAGCTACTGCATTGAGGATTATTGCAGTGATTTTGATTGTAGAATCTTGATTCGGATCGTAAAAGATTCTTGGTTTAAGTTGACCCCAGTTTTTGAACTATTTTATGTGCAGAATTCAGTTGTACCATCTTGTATTCGATTTGATTTCTGCTGATTTTTTGTTTTTTGGTTTTAATTTTGCTTGTTATATGGTGAACTTTGCTATTTATGTGGTGAATTTTGCTTGTTATGTGGTGAATAAAATCGAACTAAGCTACTGCATTGAGGAATATTGTAGTGATTTTGATTGTAGAATCTTGATTCGGATTATGAAAGATTATTGGTTTAAGTAGATCCCCGTTTTTGAAATTTGTTTAAGATTTTTATTTTTTTCTGCAGGTTTCAGTGTACCTTCTTGGATTCGATTTGATTTGTGCTGATTTTTTTTTTTTTTTTTTTTTTTAAAATTTTGCTTGTTATGTGGTGAATTTAAATGTGAGAGCAGAGTTCTGGAAAATCATCGGTGATTGAGAGCATCGTGGGTCGGGATTTTCTTCCGAGGGGTTCAGGGATCGTAACTAGGAGACCTTTGGTTCTTCAGCTCCACATGACAGAACCAGGAAAGCAAGAATATGCTGAATTTCTGCACTTGCCGAGGAGAAAGTTTACTGACTTGGGTATGCAATTACTGATTGAGCTGAATCAATTATGCTGCATTGTTCATATTTCAATATTTCCATTAATTTTGTTTGTAGGTCTTGTTCGTAAAGAAATCCAAGAGGGAACTGATCGATTGACGGGGAACACAAAGAAGATATCTCCAGAACCTATCCATCTGAGCATCTATTCTCCAAATGGTCATTTTCAACTGTGATTATTTCCTGAGCAGCATTTTTAGGGAAAAAAATTCTATTGAGTTGTCTAATTGTGTTCCAATTTCTCACAGTGATCAACTTGACATTAATTGATTTGCCTGGGTTGACGAAAGTGGCCATAGGTACAATCATATGTTGCATCCTTTAAATGGTTTTCTTCTGTTTGGCTTAATAAAACTTGTTGCTGAAGTATTCTATTGTTGAATAGAGGGACAGCCAGATACCATTGTTCAAGATATTGAAAACATGGTTCGCTCGTATGTTGAAAAGGTGAATAATAGTTTGTTATCCACAATTTAATTAATCTGTCTCAAGTCTCATCATCAAGGTTGCAGCAGGGAGTTTACATGATTTATTTGTATCATGGTTTGGTTGTAGCCAAACTGCTTGATCTTGGCAATAACTCCAGCAAATCAAGATATAGCTACATCTGATGCTATTAAGTTGGCCAAAGAAGTTGATCCAACAGGTACAAGGTTTTACAAACAATGAGTCGTGCTCTACTGTTCTTGAGTTTGTATGATGAAAATCCATCTTGATAGGCGAGCGGACATTTGCTGTCTTGACAAAGCTTGATCTAATGGACCGGGGAACCAATGCCGTAGATGTAAGTTGTTTACATACCAAATCTGAACATATTCACTGAAAAATCATTTGTCGGTTAAGTAAGCACATTTGTCTTTCTGGTAGAGATCATAACACTACTCTCTTACATGTTTAGAAAGTTCTTACTGATTCCTTTTATTTGTAGGTTCTTGAAGGAAGGTCGTATCGGCTTCGACACCCTTGGGTTGGCATAGTGAACCGCTCTCAAGCCGATATAAATTCTCATGTCAACATGATGGTTGCTCGAAAAAGGGAACGAGAATTCTTTACAACAAGCCCCGACTATGGACATCTAGCAAGCAGGATGGGTTCAGAATACCTCGCCAAGCTTCTCTCGAAGGTCCAATTCCCTATTCCCCCATTCAAAATTTCTGTATTTTCGTTTTCTAATGCTAAAATTCCAAAAATGTTTCAGCATTTGGAATCTGTGATCCGAGCCCACATACCAGGGATATCATCTATGATCGACAAGTCCATCGATGAACTTGAATCCGAGCTAGATCATATTGGTCGCCCCATTGCTATCGATACTATGGTTAGAGTCTGAACATTCTTCATTTGAGTGTAAATCTTATGAATTCTTGAATCATGAATATGATTTTCTACACAGGCCCAGCTGCATACCATATTAGAGTTATGCCGTGCCTATGATCGGGTTTATCGGGATCATCTGGATGGAAGGTTAAGATTTTTCGCTTTGATCTTAGGATTAATTTGAGTGTCATTACTATTCTCCTGGTACTAATTCATGAATTTCAGGAGGCCTGGAGGTGCTAGAATATTTGCAGTTTTTGAAAATCAACTCCCTGCTGCATTAAGGAAGCTTCCATTGGATCGTCATCTCTCGCTTCAAAATGTGAAGAAGGTGGTTTCCGAGGCCGATGGATACCAGCCTCATCTGGTTGCACCCGAGCAAGCTTATCGGAGACTCATAGAGAGCTCCATAGACTATTTCAGAGGCCCTGCTGAAGCATCAGTGAATGAAGTAAGCTTCTGTCTCTACTGCTAAGTTCTTTTACTTGTCGTGCAAGTAAAGTAAGTTTCGTGTAAGTAAGTAAAGTAAGTTCAAGGGAAAATTAGCCAATGCTTTGTTCTTCATTCAGGTTGACAACATACTGAAGCAGATTGTACGGAAATCAATCGTGGAAACTCAGGTCGATTTATAAATCAAGACCCTACAATCATCATTTCGACCATGATTATACAATCAAAATTACACATTTCATTACAGACGATGTAACTGGATTAAATTTCATAACTACCCAGGAACTGAAGCAGTTTCCGACTCTCCAATCTGAAATCACACGTGCTTCGTATGAAGCACTGGAGAAGTTCCGTGCAGATGGCAAGAAAACCGCGCTTCGATTGGTTGATATGGAATCCTCGTACCTGTCTGCAAGTTTCTTCCGGGAAAAAATCGCACAAAATCCAGCTCAAACCTCATCAGAAGACGAACACTACCAGAGAATCGGATCAAATGTGGCGTCTTATATTCAAATGATCTCCAAGACACTCAAGCACACCATTCCGAAAGCTGTTGTCTACTGTCAAGTGAGGGAAGCAAGGAGGTCTTTGTTAGATCACTTCTACACTCAATTGGGCAAAAAAGAGGTAAGTAAACCCAAACCCGGGTTATATACTAAATCGCTAGCTGAAATTGTCGTAAATGAGCTGAATTTTTATTTGTGGCTTTTCATTATCTGAATTGTTACTGAAATGCAACTTGCTAGTTCAGTTCATCTTTCTGTTAATCTTGGGGGTTAAGAACCTAAAAACTGTTTGAGGTTTGCCATATATAAAATTTTGGTGTCTGAAGTTTAAATTGTTGATATTAGCTGTCTGAAGTTTCAACTTCGTTAAATTTAGTTTTCCGTCCATTTTTTGCTGTCAAATTTAACAGAATTGTGTGAAAAGTCGAAATTGCCCTTGATACTTTTATGTTTACAAGTTGAAACTTCAGACAGCTAATATCAACAATTTAAACTTCAGACACCAAAATCTCACATGGGGCAAACTTTAGACAGTTTGGTTTGTAGAAAAACCGAGCATCGATTACCGATTCTGACATGTTTGTGTTTTTTAACGGTCTGGACAGAGCGAACAGCTCGCATGGTTGTTGGAAGAAGATCCGAAATTGATGCAGAGAAGGCAGCAATGCACGAGGCGGCTCGAGCTATACAAATCTGCACGAAATGAGATCGACTCGGTCAGGTTCAGTACTATGTAGAGACATAGAAGTATGAACAAATGCATTTTGACATTGTTTTTACCGTTGATTCGAACTCGTAACTACGAAACTAAACCGTATAGAAGTGAGCGTTTTTAACTACCGGTTTGCTGGTGGTTTTTCTCTTGTTTGTTCTCTTCAAAATTGTTGCATGCGTTTACAATTTCAAATATTAGCGTTAGTTGCTAAATTGATGTCCGAACTTTGTCCTGTAACAAAATTGCTAGTTAGATCAAATTTACTGACCGTGCAATTAGCTTGGTTCATTGTAGTTTTCTAATATGTTTTTGGGTGGAAATGGTGACGTGTGTGGCACGTGACTTTTGAATTCGTGGCAATAACAAAGAAATGACAAATTTACCCTCTTAAAGTTTGATGATTTTCATTTAGCTATCAAAGTGCAACAGACTTGAACTAACTAAGTGCATACTGAAGTAAACTTTAGCTAGCCACGATGTGTATATTTATTTTATTTATATTTATTGTAATTGTTGCAAATTTGAACATCATGTGCAACATAGTGTTATAATTTTGGGCCTTATGTCAGAATTATAGCTCTTTCGATTTGGGTATGAGTTTTTATTTTTATTTTTATTTTTATTCATGTGTATTTATATCAATCAAATTAAATTAAATATCAATTTTGCACAAGTTTGTTTTATTTAATATCATTGTTATGTACGCTAATTGACATATATTAAAGGGAATTCAGAAATGTCATTTTGTTCTCTTCTATTCTAATATAATCCGTCAAGTATAACATAAAATCGGCCGGCAAACTAAAAAACAATGTAACTTGAGACATATAAAAGCAAAATGGTGCAAACTTGTGATGTGATTAGGTTCTTAACCCTATTAATCAAATATAGGACTTAAATTTCATTGGTAAGAAAGTATGAGGTTCATTCAACAAAGATAAATCATAAGGGTAAAAACGTCATTTCAGTTACCGTGCCTTTTTCCTCAACCTAGAAGAACTCTGCAAATTGCAAAACCCTCTGAAACCAATCGGCAGCAGAATCATCTCGAATCTTCCCTTCGAAATTCCCACACAGAGCTCCGATTCCGACATGGGTCTGCTCTCTTGGTTCCGAGGCTCGCCGGAACCCAAGCCGTCGAGCGCCACGTCAGCAACAACCGCCGCCGAGGTCCCGGGCATGAACGGAGCTGTCGAGGTGCCGCGAGCCGCCAACGTGACGGTCTTCGAGTTCGGTTCGGTCGCTGCAACCGCCGACAAGGTGACTGTCACCGGATTCTGTCCCGTTTCCGACGACCTGGAGCCGTGCCGGTGGGAGATTCTTCCGGCGAGCGACTCCGACGCCCCCCAGTTCCGTGTTGTTTTCTGAGAATTTGATATTCATGTTCCCAGATATGGGTTTTGTTGTTCTTGATTGGAGTAGTGAATTTGAGGAAAAAAAATTAGAACTTTGTTTGAATTGATGAGGTTTTGTGTAATCTTGATGTCGGAAATATGTCTCTCTTATCTTGTTGATGATTATGAACTTGAATGAAGCATGATGTTCTTCGCAGATACAATTTTTAAGTTTATTGATGATGCAAAACAGAACAGATTGCAATTTTTCATTTAAGAAGAGATAAAACAAGGGTTAAGACTGTATGCCATGTTGTTTTTTATTTTTGGGTAAAAAAGGAAGATAATATTAGAACAGAAAGTTGCACCGATTCAAAACGAACCGGTTCAATTGAAATTAAAAAACAATCTAGTCGCTACTTCTAATTAAACGGCGTTCTCAGACACCCGCAATATACAAACTCGAGCTTCCCTAGGAGGCACACAATATATGATAAAATTAGATTGTTGATGAACACCAATCCTAGCCATCGCGTCCGCAACCGTGTTTGCTTTCCGGTAGATGTGCCGTATTTTGTATCTCCTAAACCGAAGTAAGAAATTCCTGCAATCCAAAACAACGGGCATAAGTTTCAAATTGGAGGAGGAACTATCCGAGATAAGTTGTTGCGCAATCAAAGCATCTGTTTCAACATACAACGACTCAATTCCCAAGTCAAGAGCAAGGGAAATCTCATCTCGAATAGCCCAAAGTTCCTCAACAAGACTACTAGTAATCCCCAAGTTTCTAGAAAAACCGGAGATCCATTTTCCATTAGAGTCACGTATGACTCCTCCTGATCCCGCTTTCCCTGGATTTCCTTGAGAGGCTCCATCAGTATTGAGTTTGTTCCACCCATGAACCGGTGGTAGCCACTTGACTTGAATGGTGGTCAGGGGCGTTTTTATGTCGTGTTTTTCCATGGATTCTTGAAACGCTTTAGCTTGAGATAAAGAAACACTAAACACATTGTTAGACAGATTGGTCCTTTGGAAGATGAAAGAATTTCTGTTCTTCCAGATGTTTCAAAGGCAATAGCAAAATAAAGTTCTCCAATCCACACCCTGCACAAAAGTATTCTTATCAGATCAATTAGTCTTAATCCAATCATCCAAAGGCAGACCCAGAGATGTCATGTTGTTAAGGCTACAACGTTGATATTTAGTGTTCAAATTAATAATTATCAGATCTATTGTTTTTTTACTGTTTTCAGTTATTTCGATTGATTTTGGTGTTATGATCAATGTTTAAAGCAACATAAACATGTAGTTTGTATTTTCCGAAACTTTCAAATTTGTTGTGATTTTATTTGATACTTAAAAAATATATATTTCTTTCGTCAATTCTAAGAGAAAAATGTGCAAATTAACAAATTTGACCGTTGATATATTAAATATCAATATTTTAAATTTAATAGAGCGATTATCAAATATAAATTATAGTTCGGACTGTGTTTAATTCTTAACCTGTAAAACAATCGAATCATTGATTTGATTGCGGAATCAATAATGTGTTCTCCACATTCAAATTATGCAAAATTGCAGATGATTAGTTTCACATTAATGCTATTTTCTCATCTTATTATTGTAGTTTTTTGGATATTGCTGCAGCTCTCTTACTCTTTCTGTGATGCAAGAAGACAACATAGGAACTCGTCTCTGCAGGGCCGACCCAATGGTAAGGCCACTAAAGTTAGGGCTTTAGTCCCCCAAAGAAATAAGGTCTCATATATATATATATATATATCAATTATCATTGTATTGCTAAGTCTACTTAAGTATATGACAAAAAAATGTTCGGTTAAACCAAAAAATAAAGCGACTTTCCATTATTTTTTCTGCTTGATCAAGTTCTCTCATAGATAGGCTCTTTTAAAAATATATGTCTACTAAAAAAAATGCAAAGGCCCCAAATTTTATTTTAGCTTTAGGCATCGGTCTCACTAGAGTCGGCCCTGCGTCTCTACATGGGCAGAACATGTCATATTGAACATCCCATGCAACAAGAGATAAAAATCACATTTTTATTCATCTCAATGCTCATTTGTTGGCAAAAAAAAAAAAAAAAGAACTCATTCATGCTATGAAGCATGGTTGAGTTATGTATTTTAGAAAATTTAATAGGATTTCTAAAAAGAGTTACATATGTCTAAGATTTGAATTCTAATAATAAAAAAAATATACATGAACAATACTTTATTCCTTACAGCTCCAAATGAAAATTATTTTAAAAGTAGATTCTGTCCATTCATTGTGTGTTTTCTTGTGGTTGTTGGCCAAGAAATGTCATGTGTTGTGTTTCAAGGGGCTGCAACTACAAATGATTAGAACATTGAAAATATTGGTGGTAAATTCATGGTTGTCTATTGAGTTAGGTAGGTATCAAGCTATAAAAAGGGTATTGACTATTTTCATGAGATTAGATTAGCATTGCTTGGTTTTAAAATGGAAAACAAACTTAAAACCAGGAGCCCAGAAAACTGTGGGCTTGAAAAAGGCACTGCAATCATTGCAAATATAGACAACGCAACAACGTTTGAATGTTTGGTTGAAAATTATGAGATAACCAACAATGTATCTGGGATTCGTATTTCAGTGTGCAAGGAATTAGATTTGTGGCAAATATTTAATGTACTAAAATTTAGGGGGCAATTATCAAGTTTAAATGGGAAAATGGAAAGTAATTACATTTTTAGAGTAAAAAATACACACGATAAAAAGTTGGGGGGCAATGACATCCCCTGTCCATTAATTAAATTTTTGAATTTAAAACATGTTAGACACCTAGAAATAGAAAAATATTTATGACAAACACTTTATTCATTACAGTATGACTTTAGTGTGAGTGAATATTATATTTACAGTCATAGGTTTCACTCATGTTGGGATTTGGTGTTTCAGGATTAAAATGTTAATATGAACAGTTTCAGGTTTTATTTTGGTTGCTTTTCGGTATTTTGGTGTGATTACTTTAGAGAAACCAATCCCGGCGAAACCGGCTGTCAAATTCAAACTCCCATGCACGCTCCTTTCCCGTCACTTTTCCGGGGCCGTCACCTGAGAAGTTGGACACACCCACGCCAGTAAATCCCGCTCAGTTGTCGCTGGAAATCGCTCCACATCATTCTGCTGAAAACCCTATCTTTTGGAGGTTCAAGTTTGGGGGAAGTTGGGCGATTTTAAGAAAAGTAAAAAATGATAAATTATGAGTGAGTTTGGTTGATGAAAATGATTGAAGAGTGAGAAAAAGACGCACAGAAACACCGAAAGACAACCAAAATAAAAGATGAGATTGTCTATATTATCATTTTAATTATGAGACACTAAATTGCAATATGAACAAAAATATAGGACCTTAAATAAGTTCTTAGCCCTAAATTTTTTATTATTAACCATGTGATCCTAAGATTTGTTAATTTATTTGTATAGTGAACATATATAAGTAAAAATGTTCACTTCCAAACCAAAAGCCGAAACTAAATGGTTATAATAAGTCTTTCCTACTTTTACTAATATCATACTCTAAAAGTCTAACACTTAAGAATCCACAATATAGACATGTAGTCATATTTTAATTGTTAGCCTCTAAAATAATGTTTACTCACATTGATTTGGCTTACAAGTTAGTTATAAAAAAAATTCATATTCAAAATTCAATCCCGAAACTTCTAATTAAAAAACAAAATGATATTTCGCTACCTCATCTACAACTATTTGTCATATATTCTTATAGTTACATGTTATTATATATGACCCATGGCTAATTTATATATATATATATACCCAGCACGTGATGAACAAAAATGCAGTAAATTGCTAGCTGATGTTTGTACAGTCGGAAAAATTTGTGGTGAATGTTTAAACAGTCAAACTGATGCAGCGTGATGGAGATAGATGGATTAAAGACTCGTTGATTCTAGGGAAATTCCGAGAATTTGTTGGATAGAGGCGCAAAAATTCGTTGATTCGGAAGAATATCGAAGAATTTGCACATAGTAGTGGAAAACCTCAGTTTTTTTATTCATATATTAATAAACTGAATGTAAAGAAGGCTAAACATATCTAAAATACTGAAAACAAAAACCCTAACCCTAGGTAAAAATCCGAAATTTGGAAACAGACTCTAACAAAACCGACAAATTACAAAAAAGACTGACATAAACATAAAACTGCAATTTCGACCCCCGAAACGAAGGAATTTGGACGAAAAACGTCAAACCCCATAGTTTACTATAGGTCTTGCTCAGATCGCTGTTTCTGCATGAAATACAGTACTCGCACGCCAAAATCCGACACTTCAAAATCTCCCACATTACAAAACAAATTAATAGCTAGTTGAAGTTATAGGCAGTCGAACAAAATTCTATCTATTTTCTTCATCACATGTCTGATACGTGGATGATTCTTTCCAAAAAAAAAGAAGACGGAAGTTCTAATAAAGCTATCAATATGTGCAAATATAAAACTTTAAGCTAATAAAATATTTTAAAAAATTTAACAAATAATTTATTCGACTACTCAAACGAATATAAACTTATGTTATTCTAGAGCACGTTATGAAATCCGTGAATATTAATTATATCATGAGGGATGTGTCATTGTCTTTATTATCTGTAATTTTGTGTAATGGATGGATAGGTAATTTATATGCAGGTGATGACTGTTAAAGTCGAAGGCTGATAACGATGTTTCATAATCCTTGAATTTATTGCATTTTCCATTAAAGGCATTTTTATTTTATTTTGCGAAAATAACAACCAAAAATAGCAAAATATCTCAAAATACGTAGCAAAACATAAATGGTTGCGTTAACCGTATTGCTATTCAAATAGAAAGAAAATGTGTTATACTAGTTGAGCTATCAACATCTCCTCTTATTTCCTTTTTATTGTTGGATTGTAGTTTTATTTTATTTTATATACTGATGTGGGCGAAGTCTTGAATTTGAGCGTGCGAGTACACTTTTCCATGCAGAAACGGCGATCTGAGCAAGACCCATAATAAACAATGGGGTTTGACGTTTTTTTTGGCTAAATTCCTTCGTCTAGATGGTCAAATTTGCAGTTATATGTTTCTTTCGGTCTTTTTTTATAATTTGTCGTTTTGTTTGGTGCTTTATTGCTAATTTCGGATTTTATCCTAGGGTTAGGGTTTTAGATTCTTCTGAATCAACGAGTTCTCGCGCCCTCTATCCATCAAATTCTCGGTATCCCCCTAGAATAAACGAGTTTTTGATCTATCTGTCTCCATCACGCTGCATCATATACAATTGCTTCCGCAATTTCGAGCTGAGAGTATTAAGGTTAAAATCCTCCCTAATGTGGGGTCTACAGCGGAACTCGACCCCGAATCACCCCTGTGAACGAAACTCGCTTTACCAGTTCGTCCAACCCAGTGTCAGAGCTATTATAACGGGTACATATGTCCCCATTATTATTTACCTTTTAGCCATTAGTTAAGTTTTATAAAATATATATGTATATATAAGCTTAATTTGATATGTGATGAGATAATGAACCAATTTCTCACCTATTTAGTTGTAAATGTTTTATATTTTCTAAACTATTAATTTCTATCTTCAATTATATGATATGTAATAAGTAGTAAACTCCCATTATTTAGTTTGTAGCTCCGTCACCGGTCCAACCAACCTTAGATAGATGGATTGTAATTCAGATTTATTAGTTGTGTTTTATTCCAATAATAAAGTGTAAATACTTGTGAAGAGAAAACTACCAAATATTTAAATTAAAATCAAATATGCAATAACTTACTAAGTATATACTCATGTTCTTAACAGAGAATAATTCTACATTGTAATAATAATAATGTAATATGCAGTTATTGAGCAATTAATTACTTTTCCATGCATGACTTTAGTTATTATTACAATTACAAAACTAATCATTTAAGTAGTTAAATCATTTGTATTTTTGGCTTTTTGTATAGTTGGTCCCGCCATTTATTTAATTATTATTATTTAAGAAGTAAGTGAAGTGATAAATGCATATGAAATCATGGTTGGTAGGTAGTAATTAGTATGGGCTTTGGGGCTGTTCATAATATTACAATTAAACTAAGTTTTTTTTCTTCATAATATTACACAAGGTTCTATTCCCACAACCTAGACTTATAACAAAAACAAAAAAAAAATTGGGTGGCTAATAATTTAACAATTAAACTAGGGTTTTCACTATTTTATATGATATTTTATATGAGGTTCTATTCTCACTTCTACACTTTTAACAATTAAATTAGGTTTTTTAATTTATTTTTTTATATGTCGTCACTTTTAATAATTAAACTAGATTTTTCTAATTTTCTGACGTCTTTATATTATTTTTCTTTCTACTGATTTTTGTTTACTAGTTTACTAACGACACTTCTTGCTTGACATTTTTTCCTGCACTTGCACCATAAGAATGACGTCATATATTATGTTTGCTTAACACTTAAGTTCCTTTTCACTCGCATGGTTAGGTCAGTTAGTAATAAGTTAAATATCAGTCGTGAATACTTTCCATTCACAGAGTGTCAGTGAAGATTTGAACTTCTAACATCTAGTTAAGAGATAAAGCGTTGAACGACTATATTTTATTAATGATCATATATATCATTGTCATGGCTACCCATTTACTCTAAGAAATTCCAATGTAAGTAAATATTATTCTATGTATAAAACAAATATATTATGTGTGATGTTTTCTCGATATTACCATTTACAATCACGCTGTCAGAATTATAATATAATATAATATAATAATTTTTTGGCCAAATATAATATAATAATTAGATTTAAAGATTTTGAAGTATCATTGTTTGGTAATTTTTGGACATTTTCAATGTTTGTTTCTCATTCGGACTTGTCATAATTTTTTTTATTTTTTTAATTTGAATTTTGTCATTTATTGTGTGGAAAATGAATAAAATAAGAAAGGATCGGATTGAGAGATTATAGTAAAAGTGAGTGCTGAAAATAGCATGAGAAAATAAACAAGGGACTAGATTATAAAAATATTTATTGGAGTAGTTTGAAAGGACAACACTAATCACATACGGCCCGTGACTCCTCATAGCCATATCCAAAACCCCGACATTATCTACTCTCTTATTTTGTACGTATATATATTGTATCTATCGTTTTTCTTTTTAGTGTAACATCATAATTATAATAATAATAAAATTATAAAACTTGAACTATGTAATATATGATGTACGATTCAATATTTTATTTTTTAATTAGAAGTTCTAAATTTAAATTTTACCAAAATCCTTTACGGGGATTATTCAAAGATTTAGGCTATGAGGTTTATTAATCGTACTATTTTCCAATATTAATAATTAATAATATAATAATATTTTAAATAAATGATTGTTAGTTAAGTACGTAAAAATCTTTTATTTGAAACCATATTGGACGTCCACGTATCCATAAGAATGTTCCACAAATTAAAATATTGCATTAATTAATATCCATTAATTGTTTAATCTTCTCTAGTTTAAAGTATAGTTTTATTATTAACGGTACGTTGGTACCTAACTACCAGACAGCAGATCTTCATTAAACAAATATTTAACCAACCGTTAATGATGCCGAAATGACACTTCTATCCTTCCACTCTCAATAAATTTTCCATTTTATTAAATGTCCATATCATTATTTGTAGTTTGGTGACTTTAATTACATGCTCATATATTTATTAGAGTGATAGAAATGTTAAATATTATCAAAGTCATTCATTTATATTATCTAAATCAATGGAAATAAACTATTTGTGTATTTGTTGATTCCTTAATCATAAATCTCGGATTAAAATCGAGTCGAACTCTATAAATATCAAATTATTTAGCTTAATCCTTTATTATTTACGAGCTGATTTGGTATGAGCGTAAAACGTAAAGTAAATATGATACATAAACTGCCCTTATATGAGACCTTAAGATGCTCATGCAAAAAAAAAAAAAAACTGAATATAAAATATATATTTTTTTAATGCTAATGATGAAAAAGAAAAAGAAAAAGCAAGAAACTAATAAAGGGGCAATCATGTCAAGAATCCAGCCACAAAGATTGAAGACAATCAAACATTGATCAAAGACAAATTGTAAAAAGGGCCTTTGGCTAAACATGATTCACCAACTTAATGAAAAACCAATAATGTCATCTCAACTAATCATACATTATGCATTATATTATGCACATGCTATCACCTTTTATTAATTATAGATGCACACCTAAATTAATTTCATATACATTTCTAATTAATATACATTTAAAAATTAATCAATAATATATATATATATATATATATATATACTATTTAAGATATTAATTAATTATTGTAAAAATACAAATCAATTACATTTCTTTAAATAAAATTTTGCGCAAAATGCAAGTAAAAAATTAGTAAACCTTGTAATATAAAGATTGATAACTTCAACTTCATATCCTTTTTGGTTTGCTTAGTGTCTTATTTGCGTTTTACAGTAATAATATTGCATTTGCTTAGAAAAAAAAAACCAAAAGAATATCAAGTTATCATTTTTTTTTTCCCATGAAGAAGTTTATTGATTAAGTACTGAATATCTTTGACAGATGAAAGAGGAGTTGGTTCTGCTGAAATTGAGATCTTAAATGTTGATTAGGACATTACATATATTTACACGTAAGCTGGCTACAAGCAAAGTCAAAATTTAAAACTATATATATATATATAGACAGATAATACAATATCTGAAATCTGATTTCAATATATATATATATATATTAGGATTAATAATAATCAAATTACTTTTCGAACTTTGAGTCAATTATAAATCATTACATAAAATTTAATTTTTTAAAATTAGCTACCCGAATTTTCAAATTTCGAGCAGATTGATATATTTGTTTCAATTCTCGTCAAATTAGACATAAAATGAATATGTTTTAGCTATGTGAGTCTTTTCGTGTGCACAAACGATGAATTCATACATACATTAAAAGAATTGTAATGAAATACATTCAATCGGACACTCAATTGAAAGACATCGTATGAATTGAATGAATGTCCAATTAATTATCCAATTAAATGTATTTCGCAGCAATTTTTTCGATTTATACTTGAATCCAACTTGGGTACACATGATAAGATCCCACGTGGCTGGAACATGCTCATTTATTTCTAATTTGACGAGAACCGAATCAAATGTAGCAATTTGCTAGAAAGTTAAAAGTTCGAATAACCAATTTTAAAAAATCAAGTTCGGGTAGCGATTTGTAATCAAGTCAAAGCTCATGTAGGAATTTGGTATTAACCCTAAATATTATTTAAAAAAGTGTACAAATCTTATAATACCCTAATATATATATATATATATACAAGATTACTTTTGCAATTTCGAGCTGGTGGCGTCTACAGCGGATTTGAAATCAGTCTGTTCCAAAAAACGCAACTCGCTTTACCAATTTGTCAACGTACTTGGGCTATATATATATATATATATAATAATATATAGAGGGATATAGGGTTTTTTTTTGTTATATAAAAAAAGGGATATAGTTTTTTAAAAGGTGAAGGGCCTTTTGGGAATATTCAGTGGCCACGAGCATCATCAACTGACAGCAACTGTACAGTAACCCACAAACCGCACTTGGAGCTAAAAAACGTCCTCTCTAGGCTCATTGAAGCTCATTTCGCCATTTTCATCTTCACTGCAATACTTCTGCTACTTCTCTCTCCTCCCCCCTTCTCTCTCTCTCTACCTTTGATTTTGCAGTAGCTGTTCTTGCTGTTGATCGCAGTAGGTGATGAAAGTTCTTTCCTTTTTAGCTTTCCCTGTACTGGGTGCAAGTCTATTGGCTCTGAACAGCTTCATTTGCTTCCCTACTGGCCATTGAAGAATTTCTTGATAGCTACCATGCATTTCTTGATTTGTCCAAAGATCGCTCTTTTTTTCATGGGTCTTTGTCCTTTTTGATTATTGTTCAAAAATCTCACCTGGGTTTTTGTCTATAGCTGTTTTTAAAGCTCACCACCATCAAAATCTTCCATCTTGACATAATCCCATCAAAATTTCATTTTTTTCTCATACCCCAGATGTATTTTGATGAAGAACTCGAAGATCTGATCAGTTGGGCCTTTAAAATCTCAGTTATATGTCTAAATCTTGTCATAATTTGGCATCAAGATCAATTTTTTTCAATATCTCAGTGTTCTTTCTCCTAGAACATGATTTTAGGTTATTTTTTTTTCACAAGAATTACTTTTTCTATTTCAACCCAGAAGTTTTAGTTTCTGGTAGGATTCAAATTTTGTTTGTCCATAAAAAATTGCAGCTTGGGTCTGATCCTAGGTTGTTTTGTTTGTGAATTAGGACATTTGCTGAGGTAATTGAAGGAAATGTCGGTGGCTTAAGGGACAATGCCACACCAGCAATGGTTTGCACTGCTAATGACTTACATGAATGGAAAGATTTCCCAAAGGGCCTTAGGGTCCTCCTTCTTGAGCAAGACAGCACTTTTGCTGAACAACTTAAGGCAAAGCTAGAGGCTTTGGACTATATTGGTTAGTAAATCTGAATAAACTTTTTTTATTTTTTTCTCTTTTGTGTACCATTTCTCATTCCTAAATTAGAAATATGGGTTTTAATCCTCTCCCCCACTTTTTCACCTAATTCAACAACATCTCAATTCTGTTAAGAGTTTGGTGATATGGAAATATCCAAAACTGCACTAATTGGTCAGATCTAGTTTTATTTAGATCATAAGCATTTATAGGGTTTGATTTGGTGAAGTTTTGGGAGTTCTGAAGATAGACTAATCATGTTTAGTAGTTAAACTAATTATTGAAATATGCACACTCCACCGTGAGTCTGTAGTCCCACACCGGAGTTGTTGAGTTAATTAGAGTATTATATAAGCAAGTGGGCTACCTCATCTTATCACCAATTGAGTTTAGAATGAAATTTACATAAACTTTTTGTTCTATGTTGGCCCGTTCGGATTGAATCAGCCCAATGTGTAAATCTAACATGATACCAGACAATTATTTTTAGGATGGAGCCCCGCTTACTTATAAATTCAGATCGGCTGCCCCACTCTTCCTGCCCCAAATCGTGCATCACCGTTAAGATTTTGACACGTGTCCTTAAACTTAATATTTTCCTTCTAGGGTTCATTTATCCTAACAGGGTTTTAGAAAAAAAAAATCACTAAATTAACTACACTGAGGACGCGTGTCAATATCTTAACGGTGATGCATGATCTGGGGCATCGAGGGTGGGGCAGGTGATCCGAATCCCTTACATAGATGGTTGTAAAAACTCCTTTTTGAAGGAATCTAATGGGGGACTCCTTTTGCTTTGTATAGGATCTTTAGCAAGTTGCCTTTTGGTTCAATGGCAAAGGGATATTGGATTTAAGTCTTAGAAAAGTATCTTTATATTCTTGTTATTTTTTTAGATTATGTATGATTTGATGATTATATGGGTTCACCATTAATAGATCTCTGTAAAGTAACTGAGAAAAGTTCCTATATATGTAATGTTTAGCTTTGTATTATCACCTTTTTAAGCAATTGTTTCTGAAGACACCCTTCTCCTTGAAAAAACTAGTTTTTATTTTATGATTTCATAAAAAAGGATATACTTTGATTTGAACTGTAGAGTCCACCATTGCCAAAATTCTTAGCTTTTTATTCATCTTCTGCAGTTTCTACATACTGCAACGAGGATGCGGCTCTCGCAGCAATCACAGACAAATGTGAGAACTTCCATGTTGCTATTGTTGAGGTATGTTCCTCAATTTATGTAAAAAATCTTAACTTTATGTTCCAAATTGGATCCAAGAACCTTAATTATGGTTACTTAGTTTGTTTTTTCATTCTACCTAAAACCTGTATGTGATTGCAGGTGTGTTCGAGCAATAACGGGACTTTCAAGTTTCTTGAAACCGCTCGAGACTTACCAACTATCAGTAAGTTTCAAGATTCACTTTTTACCTTGTCAAGTTCAAATTTTGATCTTGGCCAAAAAAAAAAAGGTTCAAATTTTGATGCCTAGAATTCATTTTCTTCTCTTTCAGTGATTTCAAACATCCACTGTCTCAACACCATGATGAAATGCATAGCTGTGAGTATTTTTTACTTCATCGTATCGTTTCTTTTTCGGTGTTTCATCATTGTCTCATAAAAATCGAATTTTTGTAACTTATTTTCAGCTAGGAGCGGTCGAGTTTCTTCATAAACCACTATGCGACGACAAACTGAAGAACATCTGGCAACACGTGGTTCACAAGGTTAGTTTTGTTCATTTGTTCCTGAATTTTACATTTCTTGCTCTCCAAGGAATTCCGAATTCATGATGCTCGAGCAGGCTTTTAACGCAGGGACAGGACTTGTCTCAGAATCCTTAAAACCTGTCAAAGAATCTTTGGTCTCCATGCTGCAACTGCAAAATAGTGAAAACGAATCTCGGACAAGAATCGAACAAAGCTCAGGAGGCGTTATTGGCGATAAGTACCCAGCCCCCTCAACCCCACAACTAGAACACGGGGTTCGGTTAGTGGACGATGGAGATTGCCATGATGGAGAATCCAAATCTGTCGAAACTACATTTGATAATTGTTCCAATGTTGTACAAGAATGTGAAGATGATGGAGTTAGGAATGCAGTAGTTAAGGAGGAAGATGACTCCAGTGCATCTTGTCTTCAAGAGAAGAAACACGGTTCTTCCGGTTCGGATAGCAAAGCTTCTGATCTTCATCAGAAATCCAAAGGGAAGGCTAATAGGAAAAAAGTAAAGGTAAATGTAAAAGATTTAATCCTGAATTTGAAGCAAGCATGCTACAGGTGCTGCTTTCTTGATGTGGGCCCTTAGGACCACCCTGCAAATTAAAAATCTTGAAAGAGTTTTTATTTTGGGTTAACAGGTCTTTTGGTCCATGATGTTTGACAATTTTTGGGTTTTGATCAATAATATTTTTTTTTACCTAGTTTTGGTACCATAAGTTTGCAGTTTTTTCTAGTTTCGGTCTAACCTTTACATTCCGTCCATTTTTTGACATCTTCAAGTCACGTGATCCACTCAAAACTTTAAATTTAGTCCCTCTAATACTTTCTTAACCCTTTTTTTTGTTCAATTTAGTCCCGAAGTTTCAAAATTGACCCCAATTGGACAATAGGTCCAATTGAATTTTGAAACTTCGGGACTAAATTGAACCAAAAAAAGGTTAGGAAAGCATTAGAGGGACTAAATTGAACAAAATTGAAAGTTTAGGGTGGTTCACGTGACTTGTACATGTCAAAAGATGGACGAAATGTAACGGTTAGACCAAAACTAGAAAAAATCTGCAAACATATGGTACCAAAACTAAGTAAAAAAAAACATCATTGACCAAAACCAAAAAATTGTCAAACATCATGGACCAAAAGTCCTGTTAACCCTTTTATTTTTTATTTTTTAAATAGTTTTTTGTTTTGTTATGATGAGCAAAATTCAAAAAAATTGAAATCTAGGGCTACTACCTTTATTGTTGCAGGTAGATTGGACACATGAGTTGCACAAGAAATTTGTTCATGCAGTAGAACAATTGGGTGTTGATCAAGCAATACCTTCCCGAATTCTCGAGATTATGAAAGTTGAAGGCTTGACAAGGCATAATGTAGCTAGTCATCTCCAGGTTCGTCTATACTAGCTTAAGCTTTTACGACAGTTGGTCAAGTGGTCAGTCAGTTGTTTCAGTATTATCCATGTTCATGCTCTTTGCCTATTGAGTTTCTATTTGCATGTTCAAATCGCTCGATGACTCATACAAACTAACTATGAACAGAAGTACCGGATGCATAGGAGGCACATTTTGCCCAAAGAGGACGACCGGAGATGGCGTCACCAGAGTGATCCGGTGTCTAGAAATTACTATCCGCACCGACCCATTATGGCGTTTCCTCCATATCATCCCAACCCGTCTGTTGCACCCGGTTTTGGCTATCCTACTACATGGGGAGCTCAAGGTAACCATCAAGCCTCCATGCAAATGTGGGGTCCGCCCTCGCTCGGGTATCCGCCCTGGCAAGCCGTAGATAACTGGCAATGGAGACCTTATGCTGGGGTAAGTAAGCAAGTAGCCTAGTTTGCTTGGTCCGCAAGTATATAAACTATAATGCCATGCCATTTTCGAAAGTTTAAAGCAACTTCTTGCAATTATAATGCAACTTTTGTTTTTCTTTACTTGGGTAACAAGTTATATTTACGATGAATCAGGTGCACGCCGATGCATGGGGATGCCCTGTGATGCAACCACATCATGGTTCTAGCTACAACTATCCCCAAGTGAGTTACTAATTTTACAAACTTACATACCAAACAAGAGTATGTCTATTTTTACATTTACCAAATGGTTACTGATATTTCACCCGTTTGGTTACAGAATTTTTCCGGGTATCATTATCCAGGTCCGATTCATAACTTATTGCCACCAAATTCGTTCGATCTCCACCCGGTAAACCTCAGAATATCGAGCATTATCACACTTATTCAAATACCTGATTCGCGAAAATTACTATTTTTTTTTTCTTTTACAGGAGGAAGAATTGATAGACAAAGTGGTGAAAGAGGCAATAAGCAAGCCATGGCTGCCACTTCCCTTGGGTCTCAAGCCACCTTCTACAGAAGGCGTTCTTGCTGAGCTCTCCAGGCAAGGAGTTCCCTGCATGCCTCCCCACCATAACTCCACGGTCCCTCTCTGACGTGTCACTCTCCCATTGGAGCATCCTGCAAAACACCACCTTTCATGCAGGATCACGGCTGAAAAGTGAGACAAAAGCGACAGTGATCATATCCCAAGAAAAAAATTCTTGTCTGGGGACACGTGGCTGGCTAGGAAGGTGGCCACGTTTGTGAGGTCTGCACCGCAGGAGAGGAGGAAGAACAGTGAAGTGGTGTGTTGGAAAGCATTAGACTTTTGCTGCCATTTTTAGATGATGGGTGCAAAAAAATGTTATCTTGTTCAAGATGGATGAAAAGGTGGTCGGGGGATGTAGCTAGCTGTAGTGTTGATTGGTCCTACATTCTGTGTAGTAATGGAAACTACCAATTTCTATGTATATATATTGCTCTGCAGATTTGCATATAAGTTCGTTAGGATTGCGATCCGGATCTCTACTAG
Source organism: Clarkia xantiana subsp. parviflora (assembly GCA_036873135.1). Lineage (NCBI taxonomy): Eukaryota > Viridiplantae > Streptophyta > Magnoliopsida > Myrtales > Onagraceae > Clarkia > Clarkia xantiana. The sequence continues at coordinate 2,177,343 of JAPTYO010000009.1, forward strand.
GATCTTTATCCGTTAGATTAGAGTATGGTTTATTACCTGTTAGAATCCACATTGGGCCGAGCCAAGCCCAACGGGCCAGCAGAGAGCAGCCATATATGTAAGTAGGGTTTCATCTAAAACCAATGTTAGAGTCTACATTGGGTCGAGCCAAACCCAACGGGCCAGCAAAGAGCAACCATATATGCAAGTGGGTTTTCATCCTAAAATCAATTGGTGATAGGAGGAGGTGGTCCACTTGCTTATATACTACTCAATTTTACAGATAACAAGATAACAACCGGTGTGGTACTCCAGACTCACAGTTGATGTGTCTATTTCAACATTCCCTCTCACCGTGAGGACTCTCTGATTTCAACAGACCCTCTGCCAAGCTCAGGCCCGATCCGGTCTCTGATACCATGTTAGATTCCATATTGGGCCGAGCCAAGCCCAACGGGCTAATAGAGAGCAGTCATATAGGCAAGTGGGGTTCCATCCTAAAACCAATTGGTGATAAGAGGAGGTGGCCCAAGTGCATATATGGCTGCTCTCTGCTGGCCCGTTGGGCTTGGCTCGGCCCAATGTGGAATCTAACACTGCCGAATCGTGTATTCAGATCACCTGTCTTACTCTTTATGCGCCAGATTGTGTCTCACCATTAAGATATTGATACGTGTCCTTAGATTAATACTTTCCTTTTAATTTTCACCAATCTCAATAAGTTTTTAGAAAAAGTTCACAAAATTAATTACAACAATTATACGTGTCAAAATCTTGACGGGAGGCACAATTTGAGACAGGAATAGTAGGGCAGGTGATTTGTATTCGATCGGGACATAAATTGTGATATTTTGTAGGATCTTACAATATCCGATTCGATTCTGCAAACGATCTGATCCTATTCTCTACCGATTTAAGTTTGGATTTGATTCCAACAATCTTGTGTATGTGTCGATTAATGGATGAGAAAGGTCGGGGACGATCTCTAGAGATAGTCTAAATTATAAGTCATGTTATGTTATTAATTGTTATTTTATATTTAAAATATTGATATTTTGTGTCTTAATTATCAGATTTTAGTTACGATTTTTTCCGATTGAGTTTATCGTTAAAATTAGCATTTTAACTAATAAAAACATATTATTTTCCACATTTACAGAGCATTAAATTTGACGTTTAAAAAATATGTTTTGTTTTGACAATTTTAAAATAAAAAAATGGGAACTAACCGGTCAAGAACGGTTCATTTGGACTCCATTCATTTGTTATTGTGAATAACTTTTATAACCATCACTACAACAAATGTTGGATCTTTAAGCATTGGGCCTGGCCTATAAAATGTTGTCCCGCTACTATAAAAGCCTAAATTGCGCCACGTATAACAAATTATTGAGTCTGACACTTACAATTTGTTGTAGTGACTATTATAATTAGTGTCTTGGTCCACTCATTTAAAAAAAAAATGGACCACACATATAATATAACAAAATGTAGTTTATGCATAATTTGTTGTAGTGACTGTTATAAATTCGTGTTTTATACAGTAAAAATTATTTAATTTAATATACTAAAAAATACAATATACGTAAATTCTTGAAAGCTCTTCACATTATCTCTTCACGTGAAAAAAGTTTATAAATTAGAATATTTATAACAAATTATAACTATTTAATTATTTTTCAAAATTAGATACTGGTGTATCAAATAAAGGTAAACAATAATACATATGCCAGTTGTGTGACATGTGTAACTATTAGAAAATTTGGCTCAAAATCTTTAAAACGATTTTTTTACTTTATAATCACGTTTTAGTGTCACTTATTTAATCAAATAAAATTATATTTTTAATATATATATATATATATATAAATATATAGTTTGAAGCAGGGTTTTAAAACGGACCGGGTATTGAACCGGAAAGATGACCGATTTCCGGTCTAACCGGTCAAACCCGATTTCATTCCTTTGAATAAATAGATTTAGAATTCTAAATAAAACCATTTTATCTGTTGTTCTTTCAACGTTTTAACTTGTAGTGTGGTGACAGCTCATCTTCATTCCTATAACAGGTCCTGAGTTCAAGTCTCGTCTGACTCGGTCCGATCCGGCTTCATCATATCAAACCGGTTCTGCTGTGCAGTTCTACAATTTACAAGAACCAGACCGTTGATATGGCCGGTTCGCGGTCCGACCCGGTCCGACCGACGGTCCGGTTTTCAAAACACTGGTTTGAAGTTTGAACTCATATTCTCTTTTAAAAAACACATTTAAAAAAAAAGAGTGCCATTTTTTATTTATGAGTTGAGAAGTTCTGATATATATAGTAGAAGAATAATTGGAATAATTTGTCATGTAATGCATGGAATATATAATTATGAATTATTGGAGTTTGCATGCAATAATTTGGACAAGTAGTACTTTCCTGGCTTTGATGATGAATGGACGGATCTGGTTGACAGGTAGTTAGACGTCTTGAACGACCGTTGGATGCAAACGTATTCTCCCGCCATTTTCTTTACTTCTATTGGGACCCACCTATTTGCCATCACACTCTTTATTATTTATTATAATATTATATATTATATATCAACTAAATAAATAAGTAAATCGATTAATTTATTTAACCAAATATATCATTATTTTGCCTAAAAATATTAATATTATGGTGATACAAAAGAATAAATGCTCTCAAAATTTTTAAAAAAATGAAAAATACATTGTTTGAGTGGATCTAAAGATATAATGAGTAAAAATTATATAAATGAAAGTATAATTTTGAAACTGCATAATTTTTTTTTAATTTAATAATTTAATTTTTTAGTACTTAAAAAAACTGCAAATATTTTTTTAGAAAGATTATGTAATTCATAAAAAAAGTATACATATTAAAAAAATACCCGTAAAAGAGTATATTTTTTCTATATTATATTTATGTAAACCGTCATTTTAACTAATTTTTGTCCTGACATACTTAATTATAGCATACGAGAGATTTAATCATTTATGCGTAATTTAATTTTCTTGTGACAAAGACCCTCCACTTCGACCCACCGGCCATCTTATCCCGTACGTTGATTTTTTGGCCGATAGATTTTATTCAAAAAAAAAAAAAAACCGATAGTGCTGTAGTGGTGATTTAATGGTTAAAATCGTTTATTCTCGTATAGTTTGATGTCAGTCCAATTTGGTTCACATGCCGTCTCAGACATAATATAAAAAATGAGTAAAATTAAGCTATATATGCCGATTTCTTAACTATATAATACTAATTTGTTGTAAAGCTAATTAAAAAAAATCAAATAATAAATGTAAGAATTATAAGAATTCGAACATTATAACATAACTGGATGTATTTAAGGCGGCATCATATTAACATATTCATTTTTTATTGTTATAGAAAACGAAAAATAGTTTTAAGACCAAAAAAAAAAAATTAAGACTTAATCAATTTCTCAAACCATGGTCAGATTCTTATTTTATTTTGATCCAACTTTCCTACACTTATTTTGATTTATTTATTATTTGCTAGGTTCTTTTATTCAAGATCTACATCATGAGGCATGTAATCTATCTAATCATATTTATTCCTTTTCCTGAAATAACAATTCATTATCACTAATGATATCAAACTATGTTTTTTTTTTTAAAATCTATATATAAATTAATTTTTTCAAGATTAATTAATTAATTATAGTATACACTTAGCTAATATAATATAATATAAAATAATTAATTTATAATAAATCGTGAAAATTTCATTGATTAAATATAATAATATTTAGCTAGGTTAAATCCATAATGCGCACCAATCCATTCCAAGTAGCAAACAAATTGACGGTATTATCCAACTCCAAGATCAAAGTACTAGTTATTGATGAGGGTATTTCAGTCATTATATTGATTAAATTAAACACTAAATTTAAATCTAAATTTTTGCCAAAAAGAAATATTTATAATAAAAAAATGGAGGCCGACCGATCAAGTGCCACCCTGGCACAATAGAGACCAGTACACCCTCTCTCTCCTTCTCTTGCTCGTCTTCCAGAAAATCCAGAGAAGCGGAAAACAGCTACCAATCGCACAATCGCCAAACTGTAAGTTTCTTCCTTTTGACTTTGGAAGTAGATCTTGACGATTCATCTGTTATCTCAGTCATGGGTTTTGTCAATTTCTCGTTTTGTTGGAGTTGTTCTTGTGCTTTTCGCCTTCCGACGCAAAGTGCGACGCTTGATGCTATAAATTGTGTTTATTTTCGAGCTTGCATTGCATATTTGAGCTGATTTCAAGCACAGAACGCAGCAGATCTTAATCTAAGTGCGGAATTTCTTGTTTTGGTCAAAGCATCTATTGTGATGTAGTCAAAATTGAGGAAAATTTGAAATTTGGTTGTTGGACTTTGGGAATTTGGGGTTGAAGCTGGAATTGACATTTGAATTTGATTTAGAGCGACGCGTCTCTCTTTGAATCTTCGATTCATTGATACATAGTCAATCATGCTGTTTTTGCAAAAGAAGGATTCTTTGCAAACTTGGAATGTGATCTTGAAATCGAAGAACATGCCCGTCTGTTTGATCGATTCTCTGCACGTCTGTGGTTATTGCTATGCTTTGATGGTCTTGTTTTGCTTATATAAATCTACACATAACTTTTCGATGAACATTGATTTCTTAAAGGTATTCAGTGATTTGATAATATAATTCAGAAGTAATCTGCTTGAAATTTGATATAGAGCAATGCATATCGTTATTAATCTTCGGATCATTAATACATAATCAATCATGCTGTTTTTGCAAAAGAATGATTCTTTGGAGACTTGGAATGTGATATTGAAATCGAAGAACATGCCAGTCTATTTGATCCATTTTCCGCACGTCTGTGGTTATTGCTAATTTGCTATGCTTTGATAGTCTTGTTTTGCTTATATAAATTTATACATAACTTTTCGATGAAAATTGATTTCTTGAAGGTATTCATTGATGATATAATTCAGAAGTAATCTGCTCTGAATTTGATCAAGGGGCTTGAGGAATCGTAAAAAAATGGCGTGCAGAGGGTGCTTAGAGTGCCTACTTAAACTCCTGAACTTTTTATTGACACTAGCTGGTTTGGCCATGGTGGGATATGGAATCTACCTATTTGTTGAATACAAAAATTCATCAACTGACACACTCAGTATCGCCCCTAGTGCCTATGATCTGATTCAACTCGGTCGACCCATGCTCATGGCTGTATCTTTATCTACCAGCATTCTCGACGATTTGGAAAAGGCTTGGTATATCGATCATTCTTCACAAACAAGTTTTATTTTGCATGTTTCTTTATGCAAATAAGTGATTTATTTTCTTTAATCTTTCGTAAATGCAGGTTCATATACTTGTTCATTGGCGTTGGAGCTATTCTCTTTGTCATATCGTGTTGTGGTTGTATTGGAGCTATTTCACGGAATGGTTGCTGCTTGAGTTGCGTATCCTTGTTTCGTTTTCTTTACTTTGATCACCATATGGCTGAAATAGGCTCTTCTATGACCTCTTTTTTAAAAAAAAATAAAAAGTTAAAAACTTTTGAAATTTGAGTCGAAGATGAATGCATTTCCTCAACTAATCACAGTATTCAGTGCTGGTCTTCTTGTTGATCCTGATCGAATTGGGATGTGCTGCTTTCATCTACTTCGACAGTAGTTGGCAAGATGTAAGTCCCGTCTTATAAATTAGGGTTAAGAAGCTAAAAACAGTCCTAACTATAGGCCATGTTGCTAATCGTTTTCCCATATTTACAATAGTGATATTCAGTATCTCAACTGTTAGATTTGTTGCTTTTCATTTTTTCCGACTAATTTTGGTGTTAGAATATTTTAAGCAACAACATGTTTTCCACTTTTCCGAAGTATCAGATTTGTTGCTCATGGTATATGCAGATTTGTTGCTCATCAGGCTTATTTGATGCTTAAAAAAAATGTTTTTGTTCCGTCAATTTTAATAGAAAAAGTGGAAATCAACAAAGCTTATAATTGGGACACGGAATATCAACATTTTAAATCTGGGACATCGATTAGCAACATGACTTATACTTTGGACTATTTTTAGGTTCTTAACCCAGTAAACTATCTTATTACCATACTAATTATTGGCTAAGGATACAATACCTTGTTAATTCTATGTCTTTCAATCAACTGCAGGACATTCCAACAGATGACACTGGATACTTCGACACCATATACGACTTTTTGAAGGATCACTGGGATATTGTCAAGTGGGTTGCACTCGGAATCGTCGTTCTAGAGGTACGAACAAAAAAGGACATATTTTTACCAGATTGTAAATATCATTGAATGGCTTTCTCAATTCTTTTTGCAGGTTCTTGTGTTCTTGTTGGCTCTAATGGTGAGAGCAGCAAACAGGCCAGTGGAGTACGACAGTGACGATGAATATATTGTCTCTAGACAACAAATCCGACAGCCACTAGTCAACCGACCGCCACCACCAGCCACTGGTGTCCCAGTTGTTGCTGGAGCAGTTGATCAGCGCCCCCCGAGCAGGAACGATGCTTGGAGCACAAGAATGAGGGAAAAGGTACTTCCAACCAACTAAACTAAACTTACCCCCCAAGCCAAACACACTATTAACATCAAAGTTCACTTTTTTAAGCCAAAAAGGTAACTTTTTTGCCAACAAAGTTTAGAGATCTTGAAAGCTAGTATCTCTCTTGCATTGCAACCCCAACTGTAGATCATGTTGTTAATCGTTGTTCTAGATTTAAAATGTTGATATTCGGTGTACCTACTATCAGATTGGTTGATTTTCATTTTTTCTCCCATAAAGTTGACGAAACAAAAACGTGTTTTTAAACATCAAATAAGCCTAAACCATGAGCAACAAATATGATATATTGGAAAAATGGAAAACAACATGTTTGTGCTGCTTAAAATGCCAATTTTAACGCAATCAGTCGATCAAAGTGGAAAGTAACAAATCTAATAGTTTGGACACCAAATATAAACATTTTAAATATGATACTATGATTAACAACATACCTATAGTTGAGACTGTTTTTAGGTTATTAACCCTTGACTATTTAAGGTTTGGTTGTCTGAGATCTACAAGGTTACTTCCAACTGACTAAACTAAACTTACCCCCCAAGCCAAACAAACTATTAACAACAAAGTTTACTTTTTTTCACCAAAAAACCACTTTTTTGCCAACAAAGTTTAGATCTTTAAAGCTAGTATCTCCATTGTATTGATCATTTAAGGTGCCCTTTTGATTTTCTGATACCGAATGTTTGTAATGAATCAGTACGGGCTCGATACTGCGGAGTTTACTTACAATCCGGCCGAGTCGGGTAGATTCCAGCAAGTTTCTGCGCCCCCAACCGAAGAGAGAAGCCGCTGCACCATTATGTAACTCCGGTAAACGTAAAACATTGTTCTTCATCCCAAGCTGTGACTTCATTTTTCACTGGTCTCTGTTCTTCTTCCATTAATTTGTATCGAGAAGTATGGTGTGAGAAACTTGTATGATCTTAGAGTTTTTCGTTGAGTCGGGTTGTCGATTGGGTTCGATTCCGGAATCATACTAGTTATCGCTCTTTTTATGGATCGGGTTGTCGATTGTGTGTAGTAGCATCTCGCTTAAGCTATATGGGCCGTGTATCGCTCGTCCGGCTGCCTCGGATATAGACAGGCTATGGTCGTATTATCCTAAGTCCGGCTAGGTCAACTGGGTTCGATTGGTCCAATTGGGTTCGTTTTTGAAGTTTTAGCACTAAATTAGACAAAATAAAAGTTATGAATGTCTTTGAGAGGTTAAATTGAACAAAATCAAAAGTTTAGGGTCGACCACGTGATTTGCACATGTCATTTAACGATCAAAATTAACTACCAACTAGCAGATGTACCAAAAAGTACATTTTTTTCAAACATTTGGTATCAAAAGTATATACAAAACTAAACATCCAGTACAACAACATTCGGTCAAACATGTAGTGTGAAAAGTATCTTTAAGCGTTTTTTTTGTTATGAGCTTCACAAACATGATTATGGTTATTAGTCATTCACAAAACCTAACAATAAATATCTACATATACGTTTGAGACTTGAGTGTATGTTTAGGTCATTCATAACTTGGAGTACAATTAAAGGACCATGATAACATCAATTGGCCTATTAGCTCAGTTGGTTAGAGCGTCGTGCTAATAACGCGAAGGTCACAGGTTCGAGACCTGTATAGGCCAAATTTTTTCCAACACGATTATTAGTCGGTCCTAAACAAATTTGTCATGATTAAACACAAACCCTAACTATATACAATACAATATTTGCATATATGTGTGATTGCGCATTATGTTTAGGTCATGTATGTTTTGTTTGGAAATGATAAAATGTGAAACAAATGACATATTAGCTCAGTTGGTTCAATACAATATTTGCATATATGTGTTGTTAAGTTATGGGATCTCGGTCAACGGGGTGTCGGTTTTGATCCCACTCCTTATAGGGGGATGTGTGTGATCCGGTCTTCTCAAGTCGCCTTGTCTTTGCCTATGTCCTTCTTCCTTTCCTTCTTCCCTTGGTTCCTTCTCTTCTTCTCTCCCTTTGCCCTGCAAAAGGGGCAATACCAGACACGGAGGAGGGGGGGTGGTGCCTGGTGAACCCTCTCCGATGCCTAAGTCAGAACTATATTTCTAGAGAGATAAAGCTAGAGAGATGTCAGAGCTAAATTGTTCAAATAGCCAAGATGATAAAATGAGTTGTGAAGGTGGGGTATTTATAGGCAACGGTGTCATTAAGGTGGCTTAATGACATCGTTAGCCTTTAAACACAATTAATTAACCTTTAAGCACATAATTACGACCTTAGGATTCGGAGGAGGTAGGCGGAATGGACCGAGCATGGGCGTCTGAAAGGGGTGCCGGGACCCTTGGGGGGGGAGGAATCCGACCCCCAAGGGTAGGGGTTGGGTGAGGACACCCAACCCCTCCTAGGGAGGGTGGGGTTGGCCAACCCCATCCCTCCTAGGAGGGATCGGGTTGGCCGACCCGATCTCCCCTAGGGGAGATCGGGTTGACCAACCCGATCTCTCCTAGGAGAGATCGGGTTGGCCAACCCGATCTCCCCTAGGGGAGATCGGGTCGGCTGACCCGATCTCCCCTAGGGGAGGTCGGGTGTGGTCACCCAACCTCACCTAGGTGAGTTCGCCTCTATCGGACGGGCGCTTCGGCCCCGTCCGAGCCGTCGATGTTCTCGCGAAGTGTCCGGGTTGAAGTTTCGATTCGCAATCATAAATGGGACGATAAAAATACAACGGTTCGGAAGTCAACGGGTTCAAATTGGGCGTATATCCATCACATGCCCCCGAGTCAACCAATGGCCTAACCCTTAATTGACTCTATTTTAGGATGGTATGACACGCGCAATTTGAAACCGGGATTTTACCTTCTTTGCCTGAATGCCTGCTTACCCATGGATGCGTGCCTCTGACTCTGCCCCCTGTCTAATGAGATAGAGGAATTGTAAACGTCAGAGTAGCACGGACGTGTGCCTAGGCACGCGTCCGTCTGAGGCGGGAATAATAAACTTATTTTTGCTACAGGTGCCTACTCAAAAAATACAAACTTGCACAGGGGTGTGATACGAATGTAACTAAATAACTTACGCTTCAATTTCGTGCCGGGATTCCACTTAATTAAGGAGAAATTTTTATTTTGGCCCCAAAAAATTTCCTAAGTATGGAATGCTCAAAAATAAAACTATCTTGATAATTTTTCTAAGTATGAGAATATACTTAACTATAGGTGAAAGGGATAAAAATAATGGTTTCTCCTTGGCCCTTAGATTTTATTTAAGGCTAGATGGATGGTGGTGATTAAAACCCCCTAAAAAACCCTATCACCCTTTTAACATAAAAGAAGAGAATTAGAAAAATACCTCCAAGAGTCACCATAGCCACCATCTTTCTTTTCCACTTACCCTTGGAGAGCAAGAAAAGGTTGGAGAGCACCCCCAAGGTAAGGGCCGGCCGGAATTTCCACCAAGGAGCAGAAATCCAGCCAGCCACCTAGCCGGAATCGACGACGGGAGGGAGCTTGGCCGGAGACGACGACGCAGCTCCAGGCGGGAAACAGCTGACGGCGACGCGGAGACGGCGAGAGCTTGGCTGACGACGGCGAGGCACGGCGACGACGACTGGACGGCGTGGAGGATCGATTGGTGACGACGACATTGGCCGGACATCACCGGCAGGGCACGGCGGGTGAGCGACTGGGCTTTTCTCCGGCGACGGCGACGGTGGGGCGAGCAAGGTCACCTCCGGCGACGGCAAGGCTCAAATTCCGGCGAGGGACTGATTTTCGGGCGTCTTCCAATTCGAAATCCGGGCCCGTTTATCACATCGGGTCGGGTTTTCCGAAGGTCCGCTCTTTTCCTTTCCATTACCACGTAAAAAGTCGATTTTTGAATCGTTGATATTTGATTGTCGATGCTTGATTACCGATGCTTGATTGCCGATGCTTGATTAAATGTGGGATTGTCGTAGATAGCCGTTGGTAGTTGTGGATTTTGGGAAAAATGTTTGCCGGTCGTCCGGATATGGTTTCTTGTCCGATTGGGCTATCACGGTCTTGAATTTGATGTCGTGCCGCCGTTGGTGTGTTAATCTTTGTTGGAGGGTATAATGATAATTTTTTCCAAAACCCGACTTTAGGCTCGGATAAAATTATTTGACTCGGTTGTTGTCGTTGGTTGAGTGTCGGGGTATTTCCGGTTCCTCAGAAATTTCTCTTATCTTGATATTTGTCGTGTCGTGGCAGGTACTATACTCCTGGTGGTGTCCACGTACGCAGACTCTTCAGAGACGTCGTATTCTCCGAAGGATGAGTGAGTTCCTCTTTCTGTTCCTCTTTGGTCGCGTTACTTTCTTTCCTATTGCTAGCTTAGTGTCATGACCTTCATTGGGGTGTTAGTCGAAATTTGATTCGTGCTTTGGGGTTTCTTGCTATCTTTGCCTTAGGTCTTGCTATTCTGTCAGAGAACCATATCACTAGGTCCGATTACAACGAACATGTCACCCTAGGAGATATCAGTCCCCTAGATGAGCCTCTGTATCCTTTTCTCCCCTCCTTGGGGAATACTCGCGGGACGGCGACGGAGCCTCCTATAGGGAAGGTCGCCGTGTACCCCTCTCAGATCCGATTCGGGCTGAGGCTACCTTACTGTGACGAGCTTATAGAGTTGAGTAGGTTCTTCAGGATTTCTCCTGTGAACCTTGCCCCCAGTGCCCTCCGCGTCTGGGTGGGCTTCCGGGTATTGTGCCATTGGTACTCCTGGAAGTACTCTCTCGTTCTATTCCGATGTTTCTATCGGTTCCAGTACCGGACGAGGGTGGGGTTTGCGAGTTTCGTAACTCGCCATCCGACCTTCAAAGATCCCCGATTCTCTGATTTCGGGTTGAGTGGGGTCGAGTGGGATACCTCTCTCCGTTTTGTGACCCAGATTGACAATTCGGCCAGTCACTGGGCTAAGCACTACTTCTTCATTACGGACCGATACGTCACTTGGTCGGTCCTGAATGAGGATCGGTCCGATGGTTGGCCTGCTTTTGGAGAGTTCTCTTCGGATGATTTGAAGACTATGAAGATCATTCACGAGAGCAACAGGACCCGGTCTTACTGCCCCGTGTCTTTAATAACTGAGACGGATCTTTACGAGGCCGGGATCAGTCTGACTCCTGACTCCGGGGGTTCGGTATGTCACTTGGTCTTTCCATCTTTATTTACCTTCTGCTCTTCCTTTGTAGGTTGGTTTCATGGAAAAACCTATAACATGCAGGGAGCCCCTGTTGACCTGAGCAAGAGGAAGGCTCCTTCTAGTTCTGCTTTGAAGAAATCCCCCCTGCCTGGGAAGAAGGCTGGGGCCTCTGGTATGCTTTCTCCTATTTGCTTCTTTATGATATAACTTATGTTTTCCTTATCTTGTTTTTCTTACCTTGCTAGTGCACTCCCCCTTGGTGACTGAGAGGGTCGTCTCCGTTGGCAGAGATTCTGGACCTTCCAAGTCCAAGCCGCGGCGATCTGATTCTGAGGCCGGGGCCTCGGCTGCTAAGAGGAAGAAGGCTGTGGATCCTGCTTCGCCTACTGCTCGTCCTCCGACCCTATCTCGTGATAAGGAGATGGTGGTCGAAGAGGTGCCTTCCCTGGCTGACAAAGGGAAGCGACCTGCTGGTGGTGGTTCCCCTGCCCCCCAGCCGAGGGCACGGTCCTCAGGTATGATCTCTACCTTGTGCTGATCCTTGTATGTTTATACTCTCCTTTGACTTGCTTTGCTTGTGTAGGTGGGCCTCCGACTTTAAGTCGGAAGGATTTCGCACGACTCACTGATGAAGATGTTATTGGGTCTGAGTGGACTCCCTTCGCTGGTCTGAAGGAGTTCCACCTCGATAGCACTTCCTCTTTGCGGACTCCTGAGGTTGGTGTCCGCGTACTCCGTGGTGCCGTTCCCCCTGGGGATCGTGTTGCTCCGCCCAAGTCTCCTGGGGAGACTCGGCGCTTTGTTCAAGGGGTACTTTCTCGTTATGCACCTGTAAGTTGTTCTTTGCTTTCCTCTTGTTTCTTTCATAGTGTCTATCTTTCGGTTATTCATCCCTTGTTTGAATTGTTAGGGCATATCTGACATGGTGAACATGTCCTCGCTCGTACTCGAGTTATCTGACGAGAGGAAGACCCTTGAGGACAGCCAGGTTTCTCTCAAGGCGGAGGTCGCCACTGCTGCCGAGAAGGCGCGTATATCTGATTTGAGACTGCAGGAGCTCCAGGACCAGGTGTCCTTGCTTGAAACCACTGTGGGCAGTTTGCGCCGGGAAGCTGAGGTTGCCGCATCTGTCCATTCTGAGGAGCTGCGGAGGTTGGAGACTAAGTGTCGGGCGGAGGAGAGGGCTGTCGCGGTATCTGAATACAAGGCCTCCTCTGCCTTCACCGCCGACTATAACACGCGTCTCACCCAGGAGATGAACCAGTTCGGTGAGTATCTGGTTGATCACATATACCGGATTGATCCTCAGTTCCCCTTTGGTGACCTTGGTGACTTTGGGCCATATGCCACTGGCTACGCGACTGTTCTGATGGGTCAGGCTGCCGTTGCAGACGAGCCTGCCCCTGCCCAGGTGGATGCTACACCTGTGGAGATTGGTACCTCGGACTCCTCCTCTTCATCCATTTCCGCTGGCGGTTCAGCTTCAGGGGGTGAGGGTGACTCCCCTGAAGGTTCTGACTGACGTGTTTATCTCATGCTATCCTTGTATATAATTACACTCCTTCTCCCCTTGTATGGGTTGAGTGTCCTTTGAGATTGTGATGGTGTTTGTTGTTGCTTTCCTTTGCCACATTATGTTGTTGACTACGTGGTTCGTTTGCCTTTACATTAGTGCTTCTCATGCTTTTGTATATATCTCTTCTCATGATGGCTCCCTATGCCTTGTGTATGGCTCTTTGGGTATGGACTCTTTACTTGGTGTGTTTCCTTTATTTATCCTTCTTTCGTGTTTTCCTTCATGTCTTACCTGCCATTTCATAAAGAAAAAACATTACTTGTTCTTCACATTACTTTACTTAGAAATTTCTTTCTCATGTTACCCTTCCGAGCATGGTATCCTTCTAAGCATGGTACCCTTCTAAACATGGTACCCTCTTAAACATGGTATCCTTCTAAGCATGGTGTGATGATCTCTTCTGATACCCCTTACACGGTATACGTTGTACTGTTAGACCAAAGATACGCTCTTGGTGGGCGTCGAAATCTTTTCACGAGACAGGCTCTCGGACGGCACTTAACGTTTCACAGGATAGGCTCCCGGAGGGCACAGGTTAGTCCACCGATACCTTCATGACGGGTGTCAAACTGTTCACGAGACAGGCTCTCGGACGGCACTTAACGTTTCACAGGATAGGCTCCCGGAGGGCACAGGTTAGTCCACCGATACCTTCTTGACGGGTGTCAAATCTGTTCACGAGACAGGCTCTCGGACGGCACTTAACGTTTCACAGGATAGGCTCCCGGAGGGCACAGGTTAGTCCACCGATACCTTCTTGACGGGTGTCAAATCTGTTCACGAGACAGGCTCTCGGACGGCACTTAACGTTTCACAGGATAGGCTCCCGGAGGGCTCAGGTTAGACCAAAGATACGCTCCTGGTAGGCGTCGAACTGGTAGTTTGAAATCTACCTCAAGATACGCTCTTGGGGGCGTCGAACTGGTAGTGTTTTTTCTACCTCAAGATACGCTCTTGGGGGCGTCGAATCTGGTAGGTTGCAAATCTACCTCAAGATACGCTCCTGGGGGCGTCGAAGTCGTAGTTTTTGGAAACCACTCTCAAGATACGCTCTTGGTGCGTCGAATTCGTAGTGTAATAACTACTCTCAAGATACGCTCTTGGGGGCGTCGAAGGTCGTAGTATGAACACTACTCTCAAGATACGCTCCTGGGGGCGTCGAAGTTCGTAGTTTTTGGAAACCACTCTCAAGATACGCTCTTGGTGCGTCGAAGGTCGTAGTATAATAACTACTCTCAAGATACGCTCTTGGGGGCGTCGAAGGTCGTAGTATGAACACTACTCTCAAGATACGCTCTTGGGGGCGTCGAATGTCGTAGTACGAAGACTACTCTCAAGATACGCTCTTGGGGGCGTCGAAGGTTGTTGACTTGAAGTCATATCTGTGTAAGGATAACTTGGTGATTGTAACATCACATTCACTGGTAAATATTTTTGAATAACTACTACTCTCTTAGGAGCATTCATGTTTTTGTACACTCGGGATGCCTTGGTGCACCAAGACATCCTTTGTAGGAAATTGAAGATAGTTGTAGAGTTGGAGTAACTTCGTGAGTTCTCCTTCTCAAGAGTTGTTTTTTTGAAAAGCTTGTAATGCTAAAACATGCGAAATGCTAGATATGAAACTAAGGATATGGGGTGGTCACTGTGTCTGTTGCCACGTATTCTTTGAAGCTTCCATTGTAGATCATTTCTTCCACTTCCACCTTCAACACCATGCAGTTGTTGGTTTGATGCCCCCAGGTCCCATGGTACTCACACCAACCCTGTGCATCTCTACCTAGGAAGGCCTTGCCTTCCTCCCTGCATGCTGGCAGCTCTTGCTTGAGGCGCTTGTGGAAAATTTCTTCTATGCTGAGCGTGAGGGGTGTGAATGTGAAATTGACACCTCCTCCCAATGTGTCTGCTTCTCTTCCTTTCTCTGGAACTTCATCCAACTGTTCCGCCTCTTGTTCAAATGCCCTGTCCAGTTTCGCCTTGAGCTCTCTCATTGTGCTCGTCATGACCATCTCATAGAGCCCTCCATAGGCCTCGAATGAGCTTGGATGCATGTGTCTGATGAATGCTCTGACTGCTTCTCCCCTTGTGATGTCCATGTTGGCACCATAATTGAAGAATCTCTGGAAATAGCTTGATATGGGCTCCTGCGGCATTTGCTTGATATCATCTATGTGGCGGAAGCCTCTTAGGATGGAGTCCCTTGTCCTGCTCCCTATTATGGTGTCCGGCTGCCAAGGTATGGATGTCACCTTCACAGCCTTGCTCCTGTGTTTCCTTGTAGACACTTTTTGAAAAAGCTGTCTGCTCAAACGGAGTGTCACTCCACTCCTCCTCCTTCCTTGCCTTTGTCTCCCTCCCCTCTTTCTTCTTTCCTGGTTGGCTCCTGCCATGACCATAGCCACTGTATCTGTCCTGTGTGATCCATGTCTCATTGAATTGACATAGCATTGTCTTGCAGTGCGTTGATCACCCAGGACCTCTCCAACTCCGTTCTCCGTGATGTACTTCAGCTTCTGGTGAACAGTGGATGGCACTATTTCATATGGATTTATGGTTGTCCTTCCTAGGATCCCATTGTAGGCTCCCAGGCTTTCAACCACCAAGAAATTGACATTTACCTTCAGCTGGGTCCATCCTTGGCCCATGGTCACTGGCAATGTTATCATCCCCAGGGGGTAGCTTGTTGCCCCTGAGAAGCCAACTAGGGGGAAGTTGACCGGATTGATGTCTGCTTTGGTTTTCCCTATCTCTTCCAACACTCTCAGGCTTAGGAGGTCAGCTGAGCTGCCCCCATCCACCAAAATTCTTTTTACATCAAAATTATCAATATCTAAAGTAATAACTAGAGCATCGTCATGTGGAAAGACGATGTGGCTCTTGTCCTTCTCCGAGAACTCGATCTTCACTTCTTCTCCTTCTCTTGGCCTTTTTCTCCACCTTGGCACTGAGCTTAGCTTGGATGCATAGACCTCTCTTGCATTAGCAGTTGGGCCACCCGATGCTACTCCTCCATGTATCATATTGATGACTCCTCTTTTGTTGGGTGGAGGGTTATAGTCTACCTTTCCCTTGTCTTTCTGTGGTGGCTCCAGTTGCATACTATTGCCCCCATGGTCTACGAATTGCTTCAGTTCTCCCCTCTGGACGATGTTGTTTATGCTTAGCTTTAAGCTAAAGCATTCATTTGTGTCGTGACCATAAGCCTCGTGGTTGTCACACCATCTATCCTTGTGATTTCCTACCATTGGGGCTCTCCACCTTGCAGGGGGTGACCATAGCTTTTGGTTCCGCATCTCTCTAAGTACGGTGGCTGGAGTGGCGTTCAGTGGGATGAACTTAATGACGTTTATTTCTCTGGCCTTTAAGGGTTCACCCATTTGGTTTCTTTGCTGTGGTGGACGCCACTCCTGCTGTCTTGCATGCTGTGGTGGACGCCACTCCTGCTGTCTTGCATGCTGTGGTGCCTGGGGTGGTTTGCCTTTGTTTGGCCTTTGATTATCCTCCTTTGCTGCCTGGATTTTGGCCTTCTTGCTTGCCCTGTGCCTTTCAAGGTCAATATGCGTTTTAACTCTTCCTGCAAGCTCCTCTAAGGTGCTTGCTGGCTTTTTGGCCATCTTTTCAGCCAATGTTGACCCAAAGCGACCTAAGTTTCTGATAAAGGCTCGGATTATCTCCCCTTCAGTGATGTCTCCCTGGATGTCTGCAATATTCTGGTTGAACCTAGTGTAGTAGCTGGCCAGGGTTTCATCGTATTCTTGTTTTACGTCATCAATGGAGCCTGTTCCCTTGAGGAGTTTCCTCTCCCCTAGGTATCTCTGCAGAAACTTAGCTTTTAGCTGCTCCCATGAGTGGATGCTCTCAGAGGGCAGGCTGAAGAACCAATGTGAGGCCACCCCTGATAGGGTGTTTGGGAAAAGGAGTGCCTTGTATCTTTCGTCAGTTGTCCTCCCGAATAGAGAGGCCTCATGCTGTTGGATATGCTCTAGGGGGTCTCCCTTCCCATTGTACTTTGCAATTTGCACGGTGTGCAGGGAGTCTGGCACCCTGTTCATCTCCAGTTCCCTTGTGAAAGGGTGGTTCGTCTTGTCACTTAGACAATGCAGGCTGGGTTTCTTTGACTCATTCAATTTCCGGGTTATCATGGCTTCTATCTCCTCCGGGGTAATCATCACCTGTGCCGGAGTATAATCCCTCTGATATCCATTGTAGTTGTAGACTGGGCTTACTGGGTTCCCTTGTCCCTGCTGGTATGGACTGTAGGTGTACTCTTGATACGCCTGCTGGGGTGCTTCATAGAAGTCTTGCCTCCTTGGAGGTCTTGCTTGTCTTTCCTCCCCAAGCGGGGTGTAAGCCCTGTTGTTCTGCTGTTGCCTAGGAGGCACAAATTGTTGTCTGCCCTCTGGGGGTGGCTCCTGGTGATATCTTCTTTGTTCCTCTCGCTGCCCTGTTCGAGGGTGCGGGTAGTGCTCTTCTGCTGGGATCTGCTCCTCCTCCTGAGCTTCAGTGTAAGTCCCTTGGGTGTATGCCTGCCTTGCATATGCTGTGTGGGCGCGGTTGTCACCTCTCTGTGCTGGCATCCCATACGGGTACCCTTGGGGTTGCTCTTCATAATAGTATCCCTCAGGGGGTGCCGTGTTGTGGGAAGGCACTCCTTGTTGTCCTCTTGCTCTCTGTGGCCTTCTTGCCCGGGGGGTGGAGGCTGTGGAGGACTCAGCCCCAGCTGGGCGTGAAGGTCCTCCCTCCTGGTTGTTCTGTTGCTGAGGAGGTTGTGGTATTTCTTGGGGCTCTGGATGCATTGGCTGCTTCCCAAGGTCAGGCCGCCTCCCTGGAGGTATGGGTTCTCTTCTCCGCCCATTGCCCCCGGGTGGGTGTTGGGGCCTGGACACCCTACTGTTCGTCATAGCTCGTGTAATAGCCAGGCTTTCTGTCCGAAGCCTACAGACGGCGCCAAGTGTTAAGTTATGGGATCTCGGTCAACGGGGTGTCGGTTTTGATCCCACTCCTTATAGGGGGATGTGTGTGATCCGGTCTTCTCAAGTCGCCTTGTCTTTGCCTATGTCCTTCTTCCTTTCCTTCTTCCCTTGGTTCCTTCTCTTCTTCTCTCCCTTTGCCCTGCAAAAGGGGCAATACCAGACACGGAGGAGGGGGGGGTGGTGCCTGGTGAACCCTCTCCGATGCCTAAGTCAGAACTATATTTCTAGAGAGATAAAGCTAGAGAGATGTCAGAGCTAAATTGTTCAAATAGCCAAGATGATAAAATGAGTTGTGAAGGTGGGGTATTTATAGGCAACGGTGTCATTAAGGTGGCTTAATGACATCGTTAGCCTTTAAACACAATTAATTAACCTTTAAGCACATAATTACGACCTTAGGATTCGGAGGAGGTAGGCGGAATGGACCGAGCATGGGCGTCTGAAAGGGGTGCCGGGACCCTTGGGGGGGGAGGAATCCGACCCCCAAGGGTAGGGGTTGGGTGAGGACACCCAACCCCTCCTAGGGAGGGTGGGGTTGGCCAACCCCATCCCTCCTAGGAGGGATCGGGTTGGCCGACCCGATCTCCCCTAGGGGAGATCGGGTTGACCAACCCGATCTCTCCTAGGAGAGATCGGGTTGGCCAACCCGATCTCCCCTAGGGGAGGTCGGGTGTGGTCACCCAACCTCACCTAGGTGAGTTCGCCTCTATCGGACGGGCGCTTCGGCCCCGTCCGAGCCGTCGATGTTCTCGCGAAGTGTCCGGGTTGAAGTTTCGATTCGCAATCATAAATGGGACGATAAAAATACAACGGTTCGGAAGTCAACGGGTTCAAATTGGGCGTATATCCATCATGTGTGATTGCGCATTATGTTTAGGTCATGTATGTTTTGTTTGGAAATGATAAAATGTGAAACAAATGACATATTAGCTCAGTTGGTTAGAGTCTCATGTTCATAATACAAATGCCACAATGTCAAACGTAACGGTTCGTGAAAATTTACGTAACACTGTCAAGTTAACAAATTTATTAAAAAAAAAACAAAGTACCGAATATATATATATATATATATAAATAAATAAATAAAAAATTCTCACCACTTATAATTATTTGCCACAAATTTTCCCAATAAACATAAATTTACTTTTAATGGCCAAAAAAAAATGTTTCCTTTTGGGCCTCTGGAGTCTGGACCGGTCATACTCATGGTAGTGGGTTAAACCCGAACCCGCCCACGAAGAAAAAACCGGTCGGGTTGAACCTTCGATTCGACCTAAGAGCGGAGCTCGACACTGCACTGATTGTCGGTCGATTCTTTATTGTTCTTCTTGTTCTAATTCACTGCGTCCGACAGTTCTGAGATCGGACAAGGTTCTAACTTCTAATTATTCTCGGTAATTCTGGTGTTATTTTTTTCAACTCTTTACTTATTCATTGTTGTATTATAACGATTTAGGTTTTTGTTGGCTTACAAGTGTTTCCAAGTGTTCAAGAATCAATCTTTTCTTCTTCTGCTGTTTTTGGCAGCCAGTAATTGCAGTATGATCAGCCTATGTTATTGTGTAAATCTTTTGCTGTATAAGCTTGTTGTCATGTTTCATTCATGAACCTAAAAAGAATTTGAGCAAGAATCTCTGTTTGTTATTATCAACATTTAGCTGGGACAATTGCTGAATAGTTCAATTTGGTGTTCTGAAGCAGATTAGTTTAAAAAAAATCAACTTTTTACTTAGTTATTGTTGGATTGATGATGATTTAGTTTTTTTGTTGGCTTACAAGTGTTTCCAAGTGTTCAAGAATCAATCTTTTCTTATTCAGCTGTTTTTCGGTATCAGCTAATTACAGTCTGATCATCCTATATTATTGTGTAAATCTTTTGGTGTATAAGTTTGTTGTCATGTTTCATTCATGAACCTTAAAAGAATTTGAGCAAGAATCTTTGTTTGTTATTATCAACATTTAGGTGTGACAGTTGCTGAATAGTTCAATTTTGTGTTTTGAATCAGATTATTTATGGCAGCCACATCATCTTCTTTGGACAAGAAAACTAGGGTTTATGTTTGGGACATGGATGAGACACTCATCCTGCTCAAATCACTGCTAAATGGGACTTATGCAGATGCATTTATGGGTTCAAAGGATGTTCGGAAAGGTGAAGAGATCGGGAAGATGTGGGAGACTCTAATTCTTGATCTATGCGATCGACATTTTTTTTACGAACAAGTTAGTGCCTTTTTAATCCATGAAAATCTAACTGCATTAGCTTCAAAGTTAGATTTTTTTTATTTATGTTGGAGTTGGTTGTGCAGATTGAGAACTTCAATGAGCCTTATCTTGAAGCATTAAGCCAATTTGATGATGGAATGGATCTTTCGGATTATGAATTCCAGAAAGACGGGTTTAGTACTCCAAACGACGACTCAAACAAAAGAAAACTAGCTTATAGGCTACGAGCTGTTGCTGTTTTGTATGAACAGGTACTTGTTGAATCAATCTTTTCAAACTTGCTTCAAATTCGAAACTTTTTTACACGAAAAAATTGGAACTTTTGTATGATTTCAGGGTTTGGAGAAGATTTTTGATCAACGAACGAAAGAACATTGGGATGAATTGTATGAAATGACTGATAAATACACAGATGGATGGCTTTCTTCAGGTACCATCTTTTCCCAAATGAATTTGCAATTCAGCATTCAACCGATCGGTCTTTTTGTTTGATTCATCTACAATTACTTACAAAGTTGTGTCATTTCCAAAATCAAACGCAGCACGCTGTTTCTTGGAACAATGTTCAAGCAAAACCGGATCCAACAACATCGATGACTTTGAATCCATCAATGTATTGGTGACCTCGGGTTCTCTTGTACCAAGCATTGCAAAATGCTTACTTTTCCGTTTCGACAGTCTGATCAAACATGTAAATGGTAAGAAAATGAGAACCATCTGAAAGAAAAATACTTACTTACTTACTCTTCAGTAAAAATCTGTTTTTTGTGAGATATTCAATCAACAGTTCTATGAATTAGTAAAGGAATCATATTTTTTTTACTGAGTTTCTCATTTTTACTGTCTGCAGTGTATAGTTCATGGGAAGTAGGTAAAGTCCAGTGTTTCCAATGGATCAAGAACCGGTTTGATGGCCCGAGTTTCCAGTTTTGCGCGATTGGGGACGGTTGGGAAGAATGTGAAGCTGCAGAAGCCATGAAATGGCCCTTTGTGCAGATTGATCCGAGACCCAGTGGCTCGAACCGGTTTCCCGGGCTCACATTGAGAACCGTCGGCTATTATTTCTCTGTTGTATACGGGAATCGGGACACGGCTACTGAAGAAGACGATTAACTACAATTAGCAACATGGTTTGTTTGAAAAGCTTGATTTTTAGTTGGAACAATGACAATGCAATGTCTTGTTCTGAGTGTTATCTATCACTTGATTTTTACAACTTCTTTTGTGTTTTGTAAAATAGCCATGTTATATATACACAATGTAATCTACACTCTAAATATAGATGTTCTATTGAATGGAGAAGATTTATGCCAATGGATATCATACTTTTATAAAGTGCCAAGCAGGAAAGCCCGAAAAACCCGTCCCGAGCCCGTCCCGAAAACCCGGTCCCGAATAGACCCGAGCCCGAGTGGGCAGGACTTTTATTTTCAATTCGGGCTCGGGTTCGGGCTTTTGTGCCAAAATCCCGAAAAGCCCGAGCCCGTCCCGATTTTTTTTTTAATACTATATAAATATATATAATTATATATATCTCTATTATTTGGTTTCTACGCCTCCCTTTCTCGGTTTCTTCTTTTCCTCACGATTTGTATTCCTCTCAAGCTTCTAAAATGACGATGCACCTCCCTCTCCAAATTCCAGCACTCCATCTTCCTCTCGAAAGTACAGTTTTTTTGGAGTAATTTCTGACTTGGCGATTCTCGTGTTTCACGTCAGGTGGTAGTAGAAGAATAAGACAATATTGATGGGTGTTTTTGGTGAAGCTCGAAAGTACAATTTTTTTGGGTTATTTCCGACTTTAGCGGCGCGATTCTCGTGTTTCATATCATGTAGTAGAAGAAAAAGAGATTATTGTTAGGTGTTTTTGGTGAATTCACAGTGCATTGCTGTAATATACTCTGTTTTGAGGTTGGGAATTTGAGTTTATATGTTTGTGTTTCTGTGTTATTGATGGTGTTGCTGAATTTGTTGATGCAGAACATGCAATGCAGTTACTAGGTTGTAGGATAATTATATGAAGACGTGATGTGATTCATTTGGATTCTTTTTCATGTTTTGGTATATTTTCTTCAGGCAGTGATGTTCTGCACGTTCTGACAATTAGCAAAGATTCATTTTTGTGTTCCTTATCAATTTACTAATGGAAGTTTAGGCAAAGTTTTAGTTTTTTTTTTTTTTTGGGACAAATTAGTAGTTATGTCAAATATTCTATCTAATTTAATTTAGAAGGAATTGATCATTTGATTTACAGATGATTAAAAAAATAATTTAGAAATTGACTTAACCGATGAAAATGATTCAGTGAAATTTTATAATTTCGATTATGTAGATGCTTATAAATATGACTGTCGATGAAGGAAATTGTAGTTCCATTTCCTTGTTTTTCTTTAATCTCATACAAGTAATATAATTAATTTTATTCAGATTGGATGATATATATTTGCCTAGCATTTGTCTATTGATATTTGACAAAATTAATAATTTGTCTAAGGATTAAATACATATTTACCACTAGTAGGCAGTCGCATTCTTCCTCCTACCACCCCCATAAATACATTCCTTAACGAAAATGATATAAATATTTTATTTTTATACACGTGCTCCACACTTAAATAATTCACATCTATATTAATCTAGACTCGCACCAGATCCACTCGAAATGAGTAAAATGTTGATAATGAATTTTCTATTCTCAGAGAATCAGGCAGGGTCAATCTTTTACCAACATAAACCTTAACGAAGATTACATAATTTTTTTTTCCGCGGATGATTCTAACGACTAATCCGGAAATTAGCATGCATACTTATTCCACACCGAAATTAATTCACAATTACATTGTTCTGTCTGTAAATGATAATATAACACCCATAGCATTCTTACTCTATACATAGATTAATCTTCGCTCGCACTGAACCAGCCCATGAATTTCAGAGATTCGACGGAGTTTGAATCCCTAACCTATTAATTAATAATAATAAGTATTAAGTATCGAACCACTATACCATATACAACATGTATACAACATTAAAAATCACATAATAATCTTAATAATATCGAATGTCTTGTTTTGTGGTTGCTATCATCTTCTCTCACTAGCCGTTAGCTGGCCAATTCAATGCACGAACTTGTCAACCTCCTTCCTTCTCCATTAAATCCCATTTTTATTTCTTGCTTATATATCACCCCTATGAAACCCTAATCTTTCTCTCTCTAACCAAAACCCTAATATCTCTCTCTCTCTCTCTCTATCTATCTATCTCCATTGATGGACTGCTTGATCTTGACGCGCGGCTGCTCGGGAACTCGGCTCGGCTACGAGGAGCTATCCGATGAAGAAGACGGGTTATTGGCGGAGAGACGACGGCAAATGGTGACGGTGGTGGTCGGGAAGGAGAAGAGGGAGTTTTTGGTCGATCGGGTCGTGTTAGACGAAACCCCGTTTCGAGTTCTTATCGGGTCCGGTTCGATTTCGAGGAAGAACGAGAATAAGAATAAGAAGATGAAGAAGAAGAAGAAGATTGTTTATGTAAATGTGGATGCGATCTTGTTTGAGCATATGTTGTGGTTGATGCACAACGATTGTTCGTCGCTTTTCGAGCTCAATCTCGAAGAGATTATCAAATTCTATGCTCAGGATATTTAGTTAATGGAGTTGATTAAGAAGGTTCTTTTTGGATCATTAATTTGATCTTTATATCTCAATAGAGCATGGAGAAACTAAGCTCTTAATTATATGTGTAGTTCGGGTGTAGTATATGAACATTATATTCTCTTGTTGTTGGTTGGGCTATGCCAACAATGGGATCTATGTAGATAAAGGGCATTTATGTAATTTTAATACTCATATATAAATGTTGATTAAGACACATAATATTACAATATCTACCTTATGAGACGTACTCGTCGCGATTCAGTTCAGAATATTTCCTTGCAAGCAATATGAACTGCAATGGCCGATATTTTACTTTTCAAATATACAAGTTATTATCTCCCATTGGTAAGCTTCCTTACAAGCTTGATCACTTTTTTGAATCGGCTTTAATACCATGTAAAGAATAAGACGAACGTTATAAACAACTGTCACATCATTTCGAGATGATGAAACAGTTGGTTAAGATGAATATATTATTATTAACATGTTCTAGTAGTGTTGTTTTAAAGAAAAATGTTGAAAATCCATGCGAGCAAATTAAATAAAGCTCTATAAACAAATGAAAATAACAAAATGAGAATGAATCGTGGAAATTGTTGAGCCGTGGGCTTTGATCATAGTCACGTTGTCATAATCGATAAGGATGAGCCGAATTATTGAAATTGGCCCATTCGAAGTCCAAATTTTATTTTGATTTTCAATCATTAGGAACACATTACTAATTATTAGGGTTAATTATCAAATTGCTAGCCTACGTTTAGATTCGTGAACAAATTGCTAGCTCATGCTTTTTTTTTCTCGGACAAATAACTAAGTAAACAAATGACTAAGCCACATTTACTTTTCCGTTATTTTTTTTAACGGAATCACACGTACACGGTATATAATTATGCGAAATGATCAAAATGTATCAACTCCCAACCCAGCATATTCTAATATTATAGAGACCAGCATGCTTAAGATCACCTATTCATTGTTAATTGTGATCACTTGATATTGAATGTGGGTAATTTATTTTTACTTAAAACATTATGTAAGTTGAGTCAATAATATTAAAAGATGATGAGTTGGGAGCATTTTAGTCACACATGCTGTGCACGTGCCGATTTGGTCAAAAAAATAGTAGAAAAGTGAACGGAGCTAGCTATTTATTCACTTAAGGAAACATGAACTAGCTATTATTTCAAAAGAAACAAACGTGAACTAGCAATTTAAGAATTAACCATACTAATTATTTTGATCCAACCTAATACCTAAGCTTGTTCAAACTAATGGTGATATATTTTTCCATTAATAAATATATTTTTCCATTACATATTTATATATATATATATATATATATATATATATATATTAACAAGAAAGTAGGAGTTAGGGTTTGATGTTTTTATGGGAGCAATTATGAGTGTAACATATTTAGAAGACGCTACTTTTAGCGGACCACGACGGTCTACTTTCGTGTTCGGACCAACATTATTAGATATGTCTTTTGGGATACATTGCAAGTACGAACATTGAATTATTAGATTTAATTTGGACCCATGTTGTCCCTAGCTAACTAGTGCATCTATAATTATTAATAATATATATAATTTTTTTTTTTCACGGATGGTTCTAGAGACTATAAGAGAGCGTGAACGTACATTTCGAATCTAAACTAATTCTCACTCATAAAATGCTAATCGTAAATAATTGTTTTTTCTAATTTTTATAGGTTTGAACTTTTAACATCTAGTACCACCGGCGGTGGTGGTCTAGCAGTTAAGAGCGCTTACTCCCATGTGTTTGGCTTCTAAGTCTTAGGTTCAAAACCCCTTAGAGACGTCACCTCATGATGACCTGTTTAAAAAAAATAGGTCCCGCCTGACCCACATTACCGCAACTGGGTTTAACGGGTCGGCCTCTTGACTCTAAAAGGCTGCTGTGGTCGGAAAAAAAAAAAAAAAAAACCTAAATTGTGAGTAGGAACGGGATGGACCTAGGATCACCACTACTATCCATTTTTTTTCTTAATAAAAAAATTCTAACATAACGAATGGAAATGAACTTTTTAAATATCTTGATTAATTTAATCACCTTACCTTTCATTATTTTGGCTCCATCCATCTACACCAAAATCCTAATTGCATAGTACAAACTAATACCCCACCCCATCTTAATGTTAGCCGCCACCCTAGATTAATATTTCACTATATGCATTTAATTACTTTTAAAATAACATATTAAGAAAGAATATAATAATATCATTTGTTGTTATCTTGGGTTAGTTATTCATGTTTCCTAACACGAGATGTGCAAATTTATTCACATGTATCCATCAACCATGTGTTCCATTCCCGTATAAATTATTTTTATAAAAATTTGAGAGAAAATATATCCAAAGCATCTTGACAAATATAATTAAAGTTACGATCAAGTCAATTATCAAGATATATACATTTATAAAGGCAAATTATCAATTAAGGAATCAAATTAGGTAAGAATAAACTTATTTGCATAATAGTGCTCTTATCCAAATATTTAATTAGCGCTCCCAAGATTCATAATTTTAATTAGGGCTATATTCTCTATCCACTACCTCACCTACAATAATTTTTTTAAAGGGATTGAATTAATAGTGATGTTCATAACTTCACCCGCTACGTAATATTTAAGCTCTTATTCTCACAGTTTGAAGTTTTTTTTTTTAACCAGGCATAGTGAACAACCAGTGCAGATACTGATTCTGTCAACATATACAGGTAGCCACCACCAACAACCTGTCAAGAGGCCGGCCCGTTAATAAGCTCAGTTCTGCTCGTCTCCTCTTATGTCTGACGCAGTATGTGAACTAGGTGGAACTTGATATTTTAATCAGGTCACCGTTAGGTGTCTATCTGAATGGTTTGAAACCCGAAACATCGAAACCAAACCACATAGGAGGAAACACTTTCAACCACAAAACGAATATTATTTGGTTACTTTAAGTTAATATTAACTTGATTCACCTATACTAAAGGAAATGGTTATTTATTTTCCTTATTGGCTCTACATGCACAAACAAACTCCTCTATAAAGTTTTTTGCCACCCTCTATTGAGTTCATAACTTCATAGTATCCTAAACCTAGCTAGCTATAATTAGGTTTTTAAGAGATGGAGATATCCACAAGTTTGATGCAAAAGGCCACAAAACATATGATGACCTAACTTCTCTAGTACAAAAGGCTTAGAGATGGATGCTTTTTATATAAAGAGAGCTATTATATATATATATATATATCTACTAATTAAGGATATTAAACTAAAGAAAAATCAAAATGTGATAAATGAGATGCCACTATGGTTAATACTTAATATAAGTGAAAACATAGCTTTATGTGTCTTTATGCACTTTCATTAGTTAATATTATACGGTTCGGCTAAACTACAGTCGACTGCTAATGCAATAAAATTTTCAAATATTAGATTAGTTAGATTGAGATTCTAAAATCTTACTAAGCTTCTTTCTCATAATATTTGATTCATTCTATCTCATAATTTAATAGCTGAAAATTCAAATGTATTTAAACTCGAATTCATTTTAACAGTACCCTAATATTAATATTAATTTAGGTAGTTTAGATCATGCATCTTGCTTTTTATGTAGGTTTCCTATTTCATCTTGGTAGCTAGTGGTGTATGTATGGATAGATGAGATCAAATGGACCATATTTTGAACTTAAGAAGAAAATTTAGTGGACTAATTAACAAGGTATATAAATGTTATAAATGATGTTTAATGGAATCAACAAGTTGACAAAAGAAAGAACAAAGCTCTATTATCCATTACAACTGCTGTCTGTCTAGTTAATGTTACCTTGGTAACATTATCTTCAATATGTTTTCTATTTATGAAATAACCTATGTTTCATGAAACCTTTCCAAAATTGAGTAGAATAAATGTAAAATAGACATATATATATGTTGTTGAAGAAATCTAAAACCATCCATTTTCATGAGAAAAAACACCTGATCTATCTAGTTCTTGTTCTAGCTAGCTAGCCCTAGTGGTATAGTAGGATCTTGAATCTAATTATATATATGATCACTTTAAGATTAATGACCACTATAAGAAATCCAGTTCTTAGTAAAAATGTCTGCAACCGAAAAAATAATAATTTTTCAACCGACTTCTAACAATAAAATTTCGCTATAAATATTCAAAATTGTAATGAAAATACGTAAAAAAATTATTATAGCCGGTGTTTCAAAAAAATAAAAGAAATTTCAGCAATGAATTTTCATTAAATCTTAATCAAATCCTTATAAAATTTTCGGTTAAGAACCTAAAAACAGCAAGAATTACAGGTCATGATGTTAATTAATCGTTGTCTCGGATTCAAAATGTTGATATTCGGTGTCTCAACTACCATGTTGGTTGATTTCCACATTTTTCTCTTAAAGTTGAAAATAAAAACATATTGTTAAGCATCAAATATCTAAATCATGAGCAACAAATCTGATAGGTGGAAAACATGTGTGTCTTTGTTGCTTAAAACGTCAATTGTAACACCAAAATCAATAAAAAAAAATGTATATCAACAAATATGAAGTTGAAACACTGAATATCAACGTTTTAAATCCGAGACATCGATTATCAACATGATCTATAGTTGAGACTAATTTTAAATTTTTCAGCCCTAAAATTTTAATTGACTGTTTTCTTTATAAAATTGCATTCACAAATTGCTGATTTTAACTTAATGTCTTGCAAATAAAATTAGGGATGAAGAACAGCAATTTTTCTCAAATTGTTCATACAGAGAGATTAGAGAAATTCACCATCACACAATTGGTTGAGATTTGAGAGCACTGTCTAAATATTCAGCCCAAACAAAGAACACCAAATACACAAGTAAAGAAGATGAAGATCATGATGATGAACACAAATACCCTAGCTAAACAAATATAAACCCAGAACATCATGAACAGCAGCAATTGTAATTACCTAATTAACCTTCTCAGAGGAAACTCATCTTCATCTTCATCAGAACGGCGGGCGAGAGTTGCCGGAGTTTCCGGTCCACCCGTCGACCGGCAACTGCACATTCCCCATATTGTTGATCGGAAGGTTGAAGAAAGGGAGGCCGGAAGATGGATCCGGGAAGAGGTGGCCGCCGCCGGAAGAGGCGACAGCTCCGCCTTGTGGGGCTGTCGTTGACTGCATATGGAGCTGCTCCTCCTCCTCCAACGGCAGCCTTTCATAAGCCACATTTGTGAAAGACGCTGCAATGACGATGACGGGGCCTGCCGCCGTCAGCTCCCCGACCACACTGCCGCCAACCACCTGCCCCTGGCCGCCGGCGAGGAACACCGTCATGCTGGTCGCCCCCGGCGGCGCAGGAGGAGGGAGGAAGGATCCAGACAGGGAGAGGATCTCGAACCGGCCGTGGAGCGTGACCACCTCACCAGCCGCAGCCGGCTGCCGGAGACTGACGTTCGTGACGGTCCCGCTGCCGGCGAGGATGCAGATCCCGCGCTGGCGCCGGCGAGCGTAGGTGGAGACGCAGTCGAAGACGTCGCACCCGTTTCCAACCTCGAGTATGTGCGCTCGGAGCGTGTTGGCACTCTCGCGCGTGATGATCACCGGCGGCTTGGGCTTGTTCTTAGATCCCTGAGGTCGGCCCCTCGGCCGCCGCGCCATGATATCGCCGCCGCCGCTTCCCAGGTCGTGCTGGGTGTCATCGCCTTGGTCGAAGTGGCTGTTTCCGGCGCCGGAGTCTCTCTGGAGCTGGATTCCCGGGTGGTGGACGAAGCCTAAATCAAGACCGGAGGCCATGGCCGCATCAAAAGGTGGGGAAGAAGAAGAAGAAAACAGAAAACAAGAAAAATTATAAAAATTTAAAAAGAAAAAATATAAAAAATGGAGCTGAAGATATTAATTAACAAGGGAAATGAACTGTTCTGGAGATTGGGTTTTAGGGTTATAATAATAGTTATAAAGAGAAGATGAAGATGGAGATCAGAGCTCGAGGAGGAGATAGCAAGAAATGAGAAAGAGAGAGCTTTAGAGAGAGAAAGTTAAAACTTTGGAGAGAGAAAGAGACGCAGTCATTTCCTTTGCACAAATAGGAGAGACCTTGCTTGAAGTACTGAGAGTAGGGTTTGGTTCATCAAGAAAGTGAGTTTTTCATTGGTGTTTAATTTTCTTTTTTGATGAAAGTTACTTTATTTTTACAAATATTATTAATTAAATTAAATTAAATTAGGAAGTTTTTTTTTTTATTCTTTTCAATATATATAAGTTTCTTAATGTATAATTTTTTTTTCGTAAATCAGATTATCGTAGAAAAAATGGGGCTTTTATAATATTTAAGAGTATGTAATATTAAAGAACGCCGATTCTTCTTGTGCATTTTAAAGTTCAAATCGCTAATTATTTCACATTGCATACTAATACGCATATGGGACCAGAAACTTCGGAATTTATTTTAAGCATTTGGATTTGTTAGTTTTACCACATATCATTGTCTAATTTAATCAAATATAATTAGAGGGTTAAGAATCTAAAAAGAGTCAAATATTATACCCATGTTAAAATTTGGTGTCTCGGGATTAAAATGTTAATATGGACATTCCCACGTGGTTTCTTTTTTATGTCTCGGTGTGATTACTTTAGAAGTCAATCACGACGAAACCGACTTTCAAATACGAGCTCACATGCACACTTCATTCCCGTCACCTTGTCGGGACCGTCACCTGAGAAGCTGGCCACATCCGCGCTAGTAAATTTCGCATTGTTGTCGTTGGAAATCGCTCCACACAACTTTGTTGGAAACCCCTTCTTTTGGATCTTCAAGTTTATGGGGAATCGAGATTTTTGTGTAAGTAAAGAGTGATAGATTATGAGCAGGTGAGTGGGTTGATGGAAATGATTGAACTGAGAGAAAAAGACGCGTTGAAACACTACATTTCAACAAAAATTAAATATGGTACAGTCTATGTTAACATTTTAATCCCGAGACACTAAATTTTAACTTGAGTGAAACCTGTGACTGTTTTTAAGTTCTTAACCATAGTAATATAATTTATTTAGATTAGTTAAATTTGTTTTTGCAAATTCGAATCAAAAGCGTTAATATTAAAGTCCTATATATTTCCAATGAAATTTAAAACGCAACTCATTTTATTAGTTAGTCCAACTTATTTAGCATGTTAGATATTGTCACATTGATGTGAGGTAAATAAAAGTATTTCTGTATATGGTAAATGTGTATGTAATAATAGTTTTCTAATATTTTTCCAACAATCAGTCTAACTATAAATAAATTACTGTAACGGCTAAAAAAACTCATTTAATATAATACCATTCAGCAAGTAGTCCGTGCCCATGAAATAAGCTTGCGTCTATGTAAGAGAAGTATAATATTTGATGACGGGTTTAACATAACGCAATTATTTTGAAATAAATTCGATTCTCTTCACTAAAACTTAGAGAAATATTATAGTTGGTAAATTTCAGCTAATTAAGTAACTAAAGTTTGAACGTTAATAATTAGTGAAAATGGAGTTAACAAACAAAAAATTGCTCGTTTAATTAGTCTAATTTCGGCTTGTGATGTAAACAAGGGTTAATTACGTCCAAAAGGCTAATTTAATTTTAAGTGTCTAGAAAAAAAAAAAATGGATTTTTTTTTTTTTTACAAAAAAAGAAAAATCAACTTTACAAAAAGCATAGCAAAGTATATGCTACGTTGATTTATAATTATATATTAAAGTGTTATAGTAACCGCACAAATAGGAATTATATCATGTTTGTTAATACTACACATGATGGACAATCAGCATAGCTTCTGTTAAATAAATGATGTAAATGTTACGTATTCAATTTCCATTGCTTTTTAATGAAAAATCAACATTATTTTGCTTATGCTATATTTTATAAAAGTTACGTTCTATTAAAAAAAAATCAGTTTTTTTACTAAAAGAGAAGTTTGCTTTTTACTAATTAACCCTATAATAGTTTATAGTTACCCAATTTCAAGGATGATAGTACCTTTTACACAAAATTAATATGAAATTTTAAAAATGCTATCACGAATTAATCAATTAATTAATATATTTCCACAAGTGTGGCAATATGAATTTCCTCAACCAATACTTTAATTAATGAAGTGTAATATACAATAATAATAATTATTCACACAAAAAAAAAAAGAATGAAATGTGTATGTAATGTGGATGGGATTAATTAGATGACGATTTGTGGTCGGATGATTAGACTTGTGATTTATAGAACTAATCAAAGGATGACTAAACCTAACCACGGTTAAAGAAGAGTTGACCAAAGACTTGGTTAAGGGTTAAGGATTAACCTATTGGAGTAGTTAAGGGGACGTTTCTTTTGGAATTAACAATTAAAAAAAAAAACACAACACAACAACAATTAAACTAAAGGATTAAGGAAAAGGACAAGGCGACCGGTTTGTGGGTCCCTCGGCTGTCGACTGGCCTCCGCCACCCTGGACGGCCATTTTCTTCCACTTTCCGCCGTCAGTGCCACCCAGTTCTTGGCTCCAGCTCCGCTTATGATGGCTGATTATGCTTCCAGCTATTTGATATTCATCAAAACTCCATAAAGTGTTGTTGATACATGTAAACCATGGTTTGGAACTGAATTGGTTGAACCGTTCGGTTTGGACCGGCTTAAAAATACTATTCTAATCCGATTCAGAACCGGGTCAAGCGTGTTGGGATTGGTCTAATCGGGGAAAAACGGCTTTGAATCAGTTTTAACAAACCCCATTTAATCTAGTCTATGAACCGGTTACGTTTTGAACTACGTGGACGTTACCGCTCATACAGCTCCCAGCGTATTTGCAGAACTTTGGGTCATCTGTCTTGTCTGCCTGTTCGCAACCTCTACTACATCTGCCTTTACGATATTTACTATATAACGTACGTTTCGGATATAGGGGGGATAGCCATTCCACCCATTTCATCGAGATAAAGAAGGCGTATTCTATCATAACTCGTTCCGGCCAAGAAAAACTCTGTTCCGAATCGGTTATTTATTCTACCCTAGTAGCCAAATCATTTTCCTTATGGCTTGTTTAAAATGAAGTTAGATTATACTACTGAAATTTAACATGCAAATTCAAATGCATTTTAGCCAAGCTATGAGGAAATAAGTTCGCCTGAACAGCAGTCCAGGTTGAATTTGCAGATATTAGATCATGTAAAGTGTTGTATGAGTTAAAGTGTAGTTCAGTAGAAATTGCAGATGTTAGTTACAGTTGAAATAAGTTTCATTCTTTATTATGATCTAACGCATGTAAATTCAACTTGGATTGTAATTTAGGTGAACCGTTTTCCTTAGACTAAAATGCTATCGAATTTACTATGGTTAAATCAGACACATCAAATCAATCAAATTTCAGGAGAGGGAACTCTAATCTGATTCAGTTTGCAGTAGACTGCACTTTAGTCGAAACATTTTGCTTATTTTTTTAATAATAATAGAGACAATATTAATTAATGAAGTTATTAGTATCATATCTTCTTTCTCTTTTTAGTGTGTTATCTAGATTATAATACTAATTAAATGATTGTTACTTCTAAATAAAAACATAAAATATTTATTATTATTATACTATTTATATATATATATAAATAAGTACCACTTTTTTTGCCATGATATAAGTACACTATCTGTAAAATGTACCTATTATATTACAAGTGTGCAAAGATATAAACATATTTATAAGATTATTATACTATTATATATATATATAGTTATAAAATATGGAAGGTAAGTGATGATATATAACAATAATTAAATATATGATCAAACTGAAAATTTCACAAATATCATTTTGGCCAATTTTTTTTTTTTATTATACTATACATTCAAACTAAAGTTGCAATTAGATCTTTGGTCAAAAAAACTTCCAATTGGATCAGAACAAGACGTGGGGCATGTCGAGCTAGTCATTGGCCGTTTTGTACTAGAGAAGACTTTTTTTTTTATTGTAATTAGAGAATTAATTTAATTAATTAAGAGACTATAAAAAATGGTTGACCTGGCCATTATTTAGACGACCCTAGCTACCTAATACATAATATATATTAATATTATATCGCAACACTCATCTAATTAATTAAATCATGTAATATAATATAATATAATATAATAGTTCAACGCTTCGTATGTTAACTAAACGTTTCATGTTTAAAACTCGTTAAAGTTATAATAAGAATGAAAAAATATTCATAATCAACATCTTATTTCTTACGTGCTGGCCCTGATATAAGTATAAATTATTCTAAATATAAAGTAAGCATGTTATGAATGATGTGTCATCTAATATTCCTAAAAACACCATAGAAATAAAACAACGATCTAATTAAATTTACGTGGAGATGACAAATACAATTAAGTCAACTATAGTACATACACGATTAATCAATTATTATTAAGTAGTAACATGATTCTTTTTTCTTGAAACATATTTTAAATCGATTTTAATATGTCATATACACAAAAGGGGTTGCTTATGGGATAAATGTTTGTGCACATGTAGCAACATTTCCAATCTTATTATTGGCTAAAATGAAAACGTGGTTATTTAATTAGTCAAGCAAATCAAATCATAGGAAAATGGAATTTAGGTTTGAAACTTTAAATTGCTAGCAAATGATCGGGCACTCAGACAAATTGCTAACTAATTTTTTTTTTTTTTACTAACTTAGATTTCGTTTATTGACAAATTGCTAACCCTTTCAAATAGTCATTGTAATCTTAACATATATCTGGTCAGGTAATTTAAAAAAAAAAAACGTGAACTGGACTAAAATTATGGAATTGATCCAAACAATATAATCATTCATAAACAAGCATATTATACATAATCGAAATTATAAAATCTCATCAAATATTAAAAGCATTTCAAAAACCGCTTTTTCGGAAAGGTAATTATGTCATTTTAGATTTGTTTCCCGATTTTAAATTTTGTCCAAATTATACATAATATTTGTTGATTTTTCTTGAAGTAAATGTAAGCAAAGTAACCGTAAATTTTATCCAAATCATACATAATATTTGTGGATTTTTCTTGAAGTAAATATAAGTGAAGTCATCGGAAAATTTGTTCAGATTATATATAGTATTTGTTATAGCTAGCAATTCGTCTAAAAGCGAGACTTGAGCCAACAAATTTTTCTAAAAAAAAATTAGCTAACAATTTGTCCGAGTAACCAAACATTAACTAAAAATTTGATAATTAATGTTAAATTAAGTATCTGATTATCGTTATTTGACCTCCAACGGTGACGTCAATTGGGGTTTTTGGGGCAGTAGCCCCCCACCGAAGGCCGGGTTTCGGGGCGGAGACCCGACCCGAACTATGTAAGGGTTATAATCTTATTCTCCGCAACTATATTTTACTGCTTTTTTTTAATCATTTATGACGGTTGAGAATTAACAATTAGCCCTTATAAATATTACGAATTGTATGGATGGTTTTCTTGTGACATTAATCTGCTTTTTCTGTAATATATATATATATATTTGTAATTATGTCAGATTAGTTGTTGAAGACTTTGGAGTGGGTAACTGAGTGTCGAGTAATTAGGGTTTTGGACTTTCAACAATTACCCATCTTCTTCATCTTCTTAATCAAAAAAGATATGGGTCTGCAAGTATCAGAGCAGCAGAGAGAGATATATGTATATAAGTGTAAGTATCGTCGCCATGGATGTTAGCAAAAATGAGAAAAGAATCACGTGCGGTCTCATGAAGTGTTAATTAGGGCAGAAAAGGAACCAACCCTTATAGCTGTCGGCCACGATGTTTCTCTCTGTGTGTTTCTCGGGAAGTGCTTCATTAATTTTCATTCGGCCCGTAAATCCCGGGAGTCTTTTACACTCTGCACATTTCTTATCGATTCATTCAATATTCAATGCAATCACCAGCTCGCGTGAATCACAACCACCAAAAAATGCCACCAAACTTCGATACATATATATCCCTTGTTACCTAGCCTAACATATATTTATTTACTGTTGTAGTTATCAGTTAATCACTATATAGTAAATCAATACCACTCGGATGTTGTGATCTTGTAGTTGAGAGTAGGGGTGTAAACGAGTCAAACTACTCGTGAGCTACTCGAGATCGGCTCGGTCGATATTCGAATTCGACTCGCTAAATTTCGAGCCGAGTCGAGCTCGAGTCGAGTTTTTTCTGAAGCCGAGTCGAGTTCGAGTTTACTGGTACTCGACTCGAGAGGCTCGCGAGCCTAATCGAGCTTTTTACTTTTGCCTATTCGAGTCGAGTTTGAGCTCGAGTTTTTCGAGCTTTAAATAATAATATTATATACGTATATATTGAGTTCAAGTCGAGTTCGAGCCAAAAGTCTAATCGAGTCGAGTTCGAGCTCGAGCTAAGGTGCGCCTTTTACGATTTAATTGAACACATATAACATTATCAAGCCGAGTCGAGCCGAGCTCGAACTTGTCGAGTATGGTACCGAGTCGAGTTCGAGCTCGAAAAATTAAGGCTCGGCCGAGTTCGAACTCGAGTTCGAGCTCGAGTAAAATGAGTCGAGTCGAGTCGAGCTTGCCAGATACTCGGCTCGACTCGGCTTGTTTACAATTTTTATACGGTTTGACTTTAGGATTACGAGTTCAAATCCTATATAGACTTGATTAAAATCATTTTAAGGGAAAAATAAGAGGATTGGTATTTTACGGGCCGATCTCTTTGACTATGTTGCGTTGGTGATGGTGCTACATTATTTGGGTAAAGAATGATTGGAGTCTAATTGATATATTATTGACTATTTTAGACTGCTGGTGGTACTACGTTGACAATATCAGTGTATGCGATGTAGTTCTCTACGTTTCATGGGGGAAATGAGGATTGGTGCATAACGGGCCGACCTATTGACTATATTAGGCTGCTTGTGGTGTTACGGTAACAGTGTCATTGCATGCGTTGTTTTGTTCAAAAGTCTTATATACTCACAAATGAACTGAAGAGCTCGAACATTCAGTTATATAATTCACTTTACTATCTGAACATTATCATGTTGGAATATATATAAGGCTTCTTGATAACGTTCAAAAAATTAACGAAAAAGTTATCGAAACTAGTTATTTACTCATTTATAGAAATATGAGCTAACTATTTTTTTTCCGAAAATAAACGTGAACTAATTAATAATTTGTTCGTGGGCTGAACGTAAACTAACTTTGTTCGTGAACTAATAATTTATTCGTGGGCTGTAATGTGAGCTAGCAATTTGATAATTAAACCAATATAAGAATCATATAAACTCCATTAATGGTATCTTCCTCTTGTTCTATATATGAAGTATGAATATAACCTCTTTTTTCCCAATTAAACTACAAACAGAGCTCCCCAAGTTCTTGGCTGTTTCATCCATGGAAGTCATCACCTTGGTTCAGACAGAGTCTTCAAGTTCAGACAGACATGATGACTAGGTTAGAGAGAGAGATGATTTGACCGGATCTGTTCTTGGAAGACCAAAACCCTAATTTGTAGGGCCCACACGTAGTCCAAAAATTGAATTAAATTCTTGTGCACGCAAAGCCACTGCCAGTCCTGACCACCTTGCCGTGAGCCGCTCGTGCACTAGCCCTCACTTTTTCA
This sequence comes from Clarkia xantiana subsp. parviflora, assembly GCA_036873135.1. Classification (NCBI taxonomy): domain Eukaryota; kingdom Viridiplantae; phylum Streptophyta; class Magnoliopsida; order Myrtales; family Onagraceae; genus Clarkia; species Clarkia xantiana. Next base: position 2,215,128 of record JAPTYO010000009.1, read on the forward strand.
TCATTACTTTCATTTCTGAATGAATTGTACTATGTATGAATTGTGTACTATACCCTATCCATGCATGCAAAACTCCCAACATTTATATTATATATATATATATATATATAACATGTAATATGATGTATTAGTTCATTGGTTCATCCATGAATCATAAGTTTCGGATTTAAAATATATAGTGTAAATGTTATAAATTCCTATAATAGTTCCGATAAGTTCCAATTGATGAGTGATTAATAAATTGTCCAAAATGTTGACAGAATTTACACTCATGTCATCGTATCTGTATCAGATGTTTTCGGAGCTTGAAAGTCGAAACGCGTGTCAAAGCATCAATATACAGAATTGTGGGGATATAAAAATATTTGTGACGGTATTTTACCTCTTACAGTTTGACTCGATACGAGTGAACTCTAAGTGTAGAACAAACATGCTACGAGTATTGTTATCTCTTGATTGTACTATACACTGTCCATGCATGCAAAACTCCCAACATATATATCATATATAACTTATATAGTGTAATATGGTGTAGTGGTTCATTGGTTCATCCATGAATCAGAAGACCCAGATTTAAAATCCACGGAGTTGTGGAAATAGAAAAATATTTGTGACTAGTACTTTACTCCTTACGGTTTGATTCGATACGAGTGAATTCTAAGTGTAGAACAATCATGCTACGAGTGTTGTCATCTTGATGGCTCCCTAATACACCCAGAGAAAAAAAAAACATATTGTTAAAATATGAATAAGAACGTGTACAACGTCCTCACTCAAAAGTTCGAGCTATGAGACAGTTGGTTTAGGCGCGAGTCTTATTCTTGACATGGTATCAGAGCGCCCAGGGTTCAACTCCCGGTGACTAAATTTAAATGTCAACATTTCCCGTCCAATTAGAGATTCATTGTTCTCCGACGAAACATAATCGTCATCAATGGCTAAAATATTGTTCATAAACATCAGTTTAAGGGATAATGTTAAAATATTAATAAAAACGTGTCAAATGCCGGCCTTCACTCAAAATTTCGAACTTATAAGACAGTTGGTTAAAGCGCGGGTCTTATTCTTGACACATATAACTATATATCCATTTTTTTTTTCCAAAACCTATACATCCAATTGAAATAACATGTTTGTAATGTTGTCTACAACATTCAGAACAGAGATCATTACTAAATGTGTTCCATAATTTTTCTAACAAGGTAGCTTATATTAACGTATCTCATGTCATGTCCCACGAAACACGACATAATTGAAGCTTAATAAATTAAAAAAAAAAATTGCACTTACTTAGCCCTTTTTAAAAATATTAATATCAAATCTCCACTTTATAAAATTATTTTTCTGCTAAGCATATTGCTAAAACTGTTAAGATTATTAATAAATACTAAATATCAAATAAACCTATTTTATGTGTCTTATTTGCGCATATACATAACTCTAATTTGATAATTGATATGTTAATTAGACGTGTTTAAACGTATCAAAGATATTTAGGCCCGTAATAAAAGTCGTCCGCGGTTAACACACTATTAATTAATTCATGTTAATTAGGTATTGACTTATCATGTTCATCGCGCTCACACTATATAGATTAATTAATTCTATCCGTTTCGATAACATCAAGCTAATAACGGCATTCACCAATCATAGCGCGTCTTTCGGATGCCAACAAGTTAATTAATCCACGCTAATACGCGATTAAATCCGCCCCACGATGCTTAATTAAGTCAACTTCATTAAAAAAATTAAAAAAACAAAAAACAAAATTGGGCTTACAAAAAAGAATGAGCTAGTAATTGCGAATCTATACTCATTCCGTTACGTAATGTTCGACATTTTATGTTCATGGTGTGAGTTTTTTCCGACTAGACTTAGCGAACAACCAGCACATGTCGTCACATAACCCCATCAGCAGCTTAGTATAATCTGCAGGAAAACCTAATTTATTATACTAGATTCGGTGTCTAATTATTATGTTTGCTCCACGCCTTAAATAATCAATCACTTGCACTGTATATTATTACTATTTAAAAGGTAAAGTGTTATTCGTAAATATTTTTTTCATTCTCAGCATTTAAAATGCTAATTATAAATAATTTCTATTCCCAGAATTATTGACGGAGTTTGAACATAAAATTTTTAATTAAGAGATGAAGCGCTTAATTGATACGTACTTAACTATTATTTTTTGTTTTTAACTCTTTTAATAAATAAAAGAAAAGGAAGACAATCATGATATATATAATGCTTGAAAGTTGGATGTAATCTTAATTAATATGAAATAAAGAAACCATAGTCACTGTATTTTAAAGTTGATTTGTTTTTGTAGGATGTATTTTTAATCAGGGAACACAATATATTCATTGGCTAGAATTCTTTAAGGCTTACTTCTAACAAGCTAGGGAAAAGAAGGGTTTAATTATTAATCCGACAGGATAAAAACAATGATATATACGTATACACGTACATCCATGGGTCAAATATTAGAGTATGGTTGGAAAAAAAACATGTTCAATAAAGTAGAAACTAATTATTAAAAAAAAAAAACAATTACACGAGCAAAACAACAAAAGGAATTAAAATGTTTGACTAAATTAACTTAATTAAGAGAAGAAACAATTACTATTAAAGAAAAATACTTTCTTATATAATATTATTTTCATCAGAAGTATTAAATTAAAGTTATTCATAAAGTGGTATTTTCAATGTGATTCGAATTTAATTCGTCTATGAAAATTCAACTTTTACTATATTTTTTCCAATCAACCTAGTTTTTTTTTTTAAAAAAATAACATCTATATTTTAATTTTATAAGAATAATGTTTTATACTAATTATAATTTTATTTTTAGTAAGGAATGTAGAAAAAAATATTTTATGCAGCACGTTTTGATTTTTTATTGAGTCTTTAAATACTTAACAGATACTATACTTCAGACATCTATAGTTTTAGAAAAATTAAAAAATAAATATAGTTTTAACGTTCTATTAGTTGAAGTTTTATAAAAGATTAGGGGTAAACCAGGATTAATATAAAAATACTCTAGGGGAATATAACGAATTGCAAAAGAATCCAGAATGAAATATAATTTCAAAAAAGGTCAGCACGTGGTTGACCACGTGGCCCAAAAATCTATGTTTTCGCATGTGCCAAGGTTTTAATGAGGCTTTATTCCTCCACATTCCCATGTGAATCCATATAAATATATATTTATGTTATATATATATATAGTGGTGCCACGTCAATTCACAACATAATTATCATCGGCTAATCAAAATAGTCTTAATTAAGCAAAGCCAAAGTCAAAAGCAAGCCCAAAGAAGAACATTTGCTTTCCATTAAAGGTTCTCCTAGCTAAGCCAATTGCATTATTAGTGGTTTTAATAGAACATTTTGTTAATAGATAATTATCAAATTTATTGGGATTTCGAACAATTTGTTAACTCAAGTTTTTTTAGCTCAGTTTACAAGTGTACAAAGTGAACGAAATGATCACCCACATCTAGCTAGGCACGTAATGAAAAAAAAAAAAAAAAAAACTAGCAATTTGTTTGACTATCTAAATATCAAATAGCAATTTGCTTACGTCTAGATATCACATAGTAATTTGCTCCAGTTTTGTTCACAATATGTTGTGCACTGAACCATACCGTCCAAATTAGATGGAAATTTAATTCTTAATCGAGCTAATTCGTATAATGAAAACTGACTATCCAAATATAAATTAACTATATGATACCTAACCCTCTAGTTAGTTATATAACTAGTCCAATGTCCATGAGATTAAATTAATTATTATTAGGTTGTTCAAGAGTCTTTATGTTTCTTACCTAAGTAAATCAAGAGAATTCTATTGAGTTTATTTATAAGGGGCCCTTTACAGGCCCACTTCCTTGAGAGGCTGGTTTAACTTTTATTGGGCTCAACAATAGATGGGCTTTTTGGTACATTGATGAAATAGTCTTCCATAACTATGGCCTTTCATAAGAATTAACTATTTTTTTTAAGTTAAATGTACTTAAGTACTATATGTTTATAGTTTCTTACTTTTGGTACCAAATGTGTTTTCGTATATTTTTTGTATCAAACGTTTGAACTTTGTATACTTTTGATTCATCCGTTAGTTAGCCGTTAGTTTTAGTCGTTAAATGGCTGTCATGTGTTAGACTTACCTTAAATTTTGATTTTGTTCAATTTAGTCAATCTAATACATCCCTAACTTTTTTGTTCAGTTTAGTCCCTAAGTACCAAAATCAAACACTTAACCCAATTTGACTAGCCATGGGCGTTAAAGTGGGTCACGTGACTTGCACATACTATTTAACAGCTAAAACTAACGGTAAACTAACAGAGTATTCAAAGTTCAAATGTTTGGCATCAAAGTATACGAAAAAAAAAAACATATAGTACTAAAAAGTAAAAATAGTCAAACATATGTTACCAAAATTACATCGAACCTACAGAAGAACCTATCCAAATGAGATTTTTCTACCATGCTCCAAAAGCACCATGATTTTGTTTTTTTTTTTTTTTTATTATTAGGGTGGACTTATTTGTAACTTACGTAACACTTTAAAACTTTAAAAAGTATGAAAAATATAAAAAAAAAAAAAAAATTATATATATATAAAAATCTTGTGACCCCTAATTTGTGCATAGAGAGAAAGAGAGAGAATGAGATTACGAACATGAGATGGGCTTTTACTAGACCACTGCGTCCTCTCCTTGTTTGTGAGTGATATCCGCGCCACCAACTTTCCTTCGTTCTTTGTCTTCTGCAAACTTCTCCGTGGCTCTCTCTGCATCTACCAAGATTCTCTGGTACTCGTTTATCTTCTTTCTGCAACTCCTTAATTGCTCACCATTTCCATCCTCTGCAATTCCTAGTTATTGGGTTTCGTAAAAAAAGCAATTTTTCTTTTTGCTTGATCGATTCCGGTTCTTGCTGATTTCGTTTCCCAGATTGGCACATTTCCAACCGTTGCGATTTTCTGGGTTCCGTCTTCTTCATACGGTAAGAGATTGAAGATACTTCTTTTCAGTATTGCAGCTATTGCAATAGGTTAATGATCTAGAATTCGTAGCTTTATGTAAATTGATTTGATCGATTTGCAGATTATTTTGCTTGATGGTGTGATTGCTGATAATTAAGGATTCATTGTGATGCTGTATATGTGAAATAAGACTGATCGATTCGCTAACTGTGTTATAAGTTCGAATTTTGATTTTGGTGAATGTGTGGTTTAATAACTTCAATATTCATGGCCAGCATTTTATCCGGCTGATTCGGTGCAATCGAGGATTAGTTTAGGTGTGGATCAAACAAAAAAAAACTTCAAATACTTAAAAATTGTGAATTTGGACTGCATTACTTGAAAAGTTTGGTTTTTTTTTTTTTTTTTTTTTTCAAACACCACTTTTGGGGAACTTATCAAAATATTTGTTATGCATTATCTCAAAAAATGCAGATGATCACAAATTAGTTATAGACATTACAAGTGAATGTTTTAATCATAGTCTTGCAGTCTGTTTGATCATTGTTTATATCTGCATTGGTTCGATTGTTAAATCGATTTCTCAATGCCAAATTCTTACAAGTATTTCAATCCCATTAAATCGGTTTTGCTGTTCTTATTTCTTCTGATTATGCTTTTGGCTATGATTTCCAATTCTATGTTGTACCCTTCCATTATAAAGTTTGCATTTTGCTGTTAAAGTTTGCATTTTGCTGTCTCCAAAGTACTACATTTCATGTTCTTGTTTTCCAACACAATCCTATAATTCTCAAACTGTTCTTTAATACTTATGTTTACACCGATTCACAGATGGGGGACGTCGTAAAGGACTTAAGCTCGGGAACCGTTGGTGGGGTCGCCCAACTAGTGGTGGGCCACCCCTTCGACACAATCAAGGTCAAGCTTCAAAGCCAACCGTCCCCATTGCCGGGTCAGGTACCTAAGTTCTCGGGCGCCATGGATGCCGTTCGACAAACACTAGCTGCAGAAGGCCCGAGGGGTTTGTACAAAGGCATGGGAGCCCCACTTGCCACCGTGGCGGCCTTCAATGCGCTTCTATTCACCGTGCGTGGCCAGATGGAAGCTCTGTTGAGATCCGAGCCTGGAGTCCCTCTTTCGATAAACCAGCAGGTGCTTGCCGGTGCTGGGGCTGGTCTCGCGGTTTCCTTTCTTGCTTGCCCGACCGAGTTGATCAAATGCAGGTTCGTGCTAGTAGGTTCGTTCCGAGGCTAGTTGAGTTTGGATCCCGGTTTCAGACCGAGCCATTGGTCCGGGCTTATTTGACTATGAATAGATTGTGTGTGCTTTTATCTCACATAGATTAGAAAACATGAGCTAGTGTAGTATATTGGTTGGGTTCTGGGTTAGTTGAGTTTGGATTCTGGTTACTGCTCGAGCCATTAATCCCCACTCGCACCGGCTCAGTCCGTAAGGGGGTAAAATGCTTATCTTGAATATCTTTCAATTCGCATGGTCATTAGTAGGTTTTGAACCCCTGAGCAGTGTAGTATATCGGTTGGGTTCTGGGCTAGTTGAGTTTGGATTCTGGCTACTGCTCGAGCCATTAATCCCCACTCGTATCAGCTAAGTCCGTAGGAGTAAAGTGTTGATCATTAATATCTTTTCATTCACATAGTCACTAGTAGGGTTTGAACCTCTGAGCTCTGATTAATTAAGGGATAAAGTGTTGAACTGCCACATCATATTGCATGGTTTTCCTTTTTCAATTTACTAACTAGTAATTGTGGACCGAACAGGCTACAAGCGCAAAGTTCGGTTGCAACAACGGGCTCGGTTGCGGTGGCGGTAAAATACGGAGGCCCGATGGATGTGGCGAGGCAAGTGCTAAGATCAGAAGGTGGCGTCAGGGGACTATTCAAGGGTTTGTTTCCGACTATGGCCCGTGAGGTGCCCGGAAACGCGGCCATGTTTGGCGTCTACGAGGCTTTCAAGCAGTACCTGGCAGGAGGGCAGGACACGTCAGGGCTCGGGAGAGGGTCCCTGATTATGGCCGGAGGGCTAGCCGGGGCTTCGTTTTGGGGTGCGGTCTACCCGACCGATGTGGTCAAGAGCGTTATCCAGATCGATGACTTCAAGAACCCGAAGTACTCGGGTTCGTTAGATGCGTTTAGGAAGATTCTTGCTTCGGAGGGGGTGAAGGGGTTGTATAAGGGGTTCGGGCCTGCTATGGCTCGAAGCGTGCCCGCAAATGCGGCTTGTTTCTTGGCGTATGAGGTGACCCGATCGAGTCTCGGGTAGAAAACCCGAACCAAACCCGAATGTGATCATATTACATTGTTTAGGGTATCAAAGATTGTTTGCAAGAATTGTTCACTCTTGAATTTCATAATGTGGGAATTCCATATAATCTTTGATGGTTTACAGTTTACTTGCCAATAAAGCAATTTCATATTTATATAATCGTTATTAATTACCAAAAATAGCTAATATAATATGTAAAAGTAATAGTAAGAATACACTAGTGTAAAAATTTATAACAAAAATGTCTCGTTTTGTTACAGTCAGTTATAAAAGTTAATTGACTTTTCTATAGTTCATTTTGATTATACCGTTTGCCTAAACAAATATTATAAACTTAAAAATATCTTTTTATTTTTTAAACTTTTTAAAATAAAATTTGCTCTTATTTGCCCTTGAGTAGTACCCATTTTACTAATTAAGGCAACTAATCACTCTTTTCTATTTAAATGTGGTACTAATTGGGGTTGTCATAAGGTGTAACTTCTTAGACTAATTAATATGTAAAGAGTGAAGTGTTTGAACATATTACATGTTTTAAATAAATAAATCATATGGTCTCTATAAGAAAGTTGCTTAAGATACCTTTATTATTCTTGATAATATAATATCAAAACGCGGAAATTTAAATCCTAACATCACTATTTAAAATGTAAAAGCCTCCTAAAAAAGTTACATATATATAGTTTGATTATTTAAACTTAAGAAATTGTTTATTAAAGTATACATCTTATATTTTAATTTTTTACCTAATGAAATCTACATAAAGACTCAAATAATGGATTTATTATGCAACGGCTAGGGTTATAGGATCGTCTTTTGATAATTAATAACATGGGACACATATGGGCTATGTTTGTTGATTGGACTACACATCATATGAGCAACTTGCAAGAATATTTAAACATTATATATCCTCCCAAGAAAAATTACCAAAAAAGTCCTCCCAAAATGAAAACTATATTTTTCAAACAAATTAAAAAAAATCATACAAGATGTTATTATAAGCATGTTTTACTTAACATCTATCTAAAATAATTTATGTTTACACTGATAAATTAAAGTACTAGCTTTGAATATTTATTTATTTTCAGAACTTTAATAAAAACTGAGTCTCAAATTCTGATTTACGATAAACTACAACACTATATTATATAGTTTATTTTTTAATATACTTTATGTTTGGTTGGTTGAATAGGGTCCGCATTTAAATGGAAAAATTACAAATAACCATAATATAATTAAAAAGATACCTACATATATATATATAATGTATTAGTATTTCTTTATCATTGATGTTTGGACTTTGGAGTAATGAGGTGTATTTCACTAACCTATAAGAGAAGTTTCCATTCTTTAGATAAGATTGACTTATTATTAAAAATTTGCTCACAAGGCTTATTGTTTGTAAATTTTTTACCATTTACTAACTTGATCTATCTATGTTGAAAATTTGGATGAATAGAAAATATTCATGGCAAACATGTTTAGATCTTTATTGACATGTTATAAAATGATTCGATGTGTGAAACAAACATATTACGATTGTTGTCTTCCCTTAAAACATTAAAAAAATGTAACCAAATTTTATTTAAAAAATAAATTAACGACTGTATCTACTAATTGTATTCTCCGGAACTTATTGGAGGTATATGTATTGTTCATTTGTTCTATTTCTTTAGATTTTTTTCCTCAAGTGACCATTTGACAGTTATTAAATACGAAAAGTTGGCAAATATAACATAATTGCATATATAATCATCGGGGGGGGGGGGATTTTGAAAGAGCAGCGAGTTTGTCACGTCAGCTTGCTGCTATTCTAAAGTGCGGCGAACTGATGTGATTTGCAGGGAATATATCTCTGATACGTGTAGCATTTCTGGTCAGCTTGTCGTTTTTTCAAAGTGCCTCGATATTATATGTGTAATTATATTAAATTTGCTAACATTTTCGTATTTAGCGGCCGTAATATGACCACTTGAGGAAAAAATTCCTTTTTCTAGTATCATGTTAATGTTTTACTTTAGATAATATGTTTTTTTAATCTCAATTTTGTTTTCATTGTATAATCTCAAAATTTTCATCACCAACAGATTCCAATCTCGATGTTGGCAATTAGGCTCTTAAAGAGATTTTTTTAATAAAAAAAATTGTTAAATCTTTAATAAAAAAAAGTATTTGTTTGCTTCTTTACCAATATTAGAAAGAAAAACTGAAAAGAAAACCACAGCTGAGTTCGGTTAGTTTCCTAAAATACCCTCAACTTCCTTTCTGAAATCCATGTACGTTTTTTTCTTCATATATATAAATATAAATATATACATATATATATATATCCTCCTTCCCTTATCTCTCTCTCTCTCTGTCACTCTCTCTCTCCGTCTCTATCTCAGTAACTTTATCTCTCTAGCGGCGGCCATGGATCAGAATATGGAAACTTCAGAGTCGCCGGCGGTTGAAGACGCAGCGGCTCCGACGACGCACCACCTGACGTTACCACAAGGGTTAACCCAAGAAGAGTTCGCCGAGCTGATCCCGTCGGTGAAGGAGTTCCACACCTACTCCTTCGGCCCCGGAAAATGCTCCTCCCTCCTCGCTCAGCGCGTCCACGCCCCACGCGCCGGCGTATGGACCATCCTCCGCCGCTTCGACAAGCCTCAGATCTACAAGCACTTCATCAAGGCCTGCTCTGTCGCGGAAGACTTCCAAATAGCCGTCGGCTGCACCAGGTAACGAGATTCGTTTCCTCTGGATCGGCGGAGCTCTAGGGAGGCGGCGGCGCGTAGGGTAAGTTCGATCTGTGACTGACGTTCCCGATTTGCCCTCCGCAGGTACGTGGATGTGATATCGGGCTTGCCGGCGTCGACCAGTACGGAGCGGCTGGACGTGCTCGATGACGAGCGCTTCGTCACTGGATTCAGCATCATCGGCGGCGAGCACCGGCTGAGGAACTACCGGTCGGTGACGACGGTCCACGAGCTGCCGTCGGGAACCGTCGTTCTGGAGTCGTACGTGGTGGACGTGCCGGAGGGGAACTCGGAGGAGGACACACGCCTGTTTGCTGATACCGTTGTGAAGCTGAACCTGCAGAAGCTGGCCTCGGCCGCTGAAGCGACGGCGCGTGAGAGTAACGGCAGGTAAAAAAGGCGCGTCAGCATCTTTAATTGTTGGGTGAATATCACCACGGTGAAAATTGGGGGATATTATTCTGTCAGCTTATTTATTTGAAAGCTGTTAATTCTGTTGGGTTAATGCCATGTTGAAGATAAAAATGCCTTTTTTATGTATCCCTCTAGCTTGGAGAAAAATATTCAGTGCATGTTTATTATTATAAATCATAATTTCTGTTTAATTCTGCCAAAAAGTGATAAGAATTGGATTCTGATTTTGAAGTGTCGGAGTTTTACGTGCGAATACAGTTTTTCATGCAGAAACGAGGATTTGAAAAAGATTTATTGCAAGTTATGGGATATGACGTTTTCCGGCCAAATTCGCTCGTTTAGATAGTTAAAATTGCAGTTTTACGTTTCTTTAGTTATTTTGTATTTTGTCGTTTTTGTTTGGACTTCGTTGTTAATTTCAGATCTATGCTAAAATTAGAGTTTTATTTTCACTATTTAAGATATGTTTAGCCGTCGTTGACATTCAGTTATAAAGTTGTTATTAAAATATAAGGAATCAAGGTTTTTTCTAATATCGCGTCAATTTTCGGTATTCTGCAGAATTAACGAGTTTTTGTGCATTATACCCCATCTATCCCATCACGCTACTTCACTAAGTGTAGAAATTTAACCCAAAAAGGTTAAAAGTAGAAGGGTTTGATTAAAATGCATGTATTTAAAGTCGAATTTATCGTCGGATTAAACACATTAAGATTTATAAAATAGTTGAGATTTGTTTAAATTATCTCTCCAAAAATCTAATTCATTAATTTTTGTGGTCTAACGACTTTAAATTCAACTGTATTTTAACCGAGCATAATCTAAAAATGTAGATGAATTTAATTTGGAAAATAAATTGTATTAAAAAATGTAAATGTGAGTGAAAGAAAGTAAAAAGGGCATAAGTTATGTGTAAAATAACATGTGCTGATGTTTTCTATCCCCTTTTTCTTTTTAGAATTTTTGCAGATCTTTGAATTTCAAAATTGCTATGAACACTCATTTTGAAAGTTGATATTCTTTTCTTTTACTAAAGTTTACAAAAAAAAAAAATAATATGAGAAGATGCTCCATATAAAGCTAGAGTGAAACTATTTTAACTTTACCAAAAAAAAAACTATTTTAACAATGTTTAAATACAACTATGATAATGCAAAATATTTATAATTAACACTTTACATTTAGACATTGCATTCAGATGAGTTACTTTGAGTATAATTTATAGCTGTAATGTTTCAAATTAGAGTATTTACAGTTGGTATTTGGTACTTTATGGGTCTAAAGTAATTAACTAAATGTTTAATTAGCAGTAGTTGCAAATATTTATCTGTCTGGATTTTAGGTTCATATTCTCATTGTAAGATGATCTAAATGGTATAATAATATTTGATTCTAATCAATCTATTTTCTACCAGCTACTTATTTTCTCCCATAATGTTGAGAAAATATATCGATCTCGTTCATTATTACAAATATTTGACTTATATCAACATATTTTTCTCAAAATTCCATACTCATTTTTGTGTGTTTGCGGTGGATGTAATTTAAACTTATACGCGGCACACATATTTTTTATTATTCAAATAAGATCCTAAAATAAAGTCCAAAAAAATGATAATGTTAGATTATAAATAATTATAGAATTCTAATAATATGATAGTATTAGTAGAAAATAGTGTAATCATCCTTTTAGGGATGTGAGGAACCATATGACAAAAGAAGTAGTAGAACATGCAAAGGGTGGATCAAGATATTGATGGATTGCTAATTTGCTATGGTAGGCTCCTAGAAAATAAAGTTTTTTTTTTTTTCTAAACAATTTCATGATAATAATGTATTGTGAAATTAGATGGATAATACAAAAGAACTTATGTAGCATGATGGAGTTGATAGAGTAGAAGGCAAAAATAACTTCTTGATTTAAGAAAATGCTAAGAATTCGATGCGCGGTTAATTAAAAAATTATTTTTTTTCATAAATTAATAATAGACTGACTCTCAAAGACGGCTACACATAGTTTAAATATAGAAAGTAAAACCCTAAACCTAAAGCAAATTCGAAAATAGCAAATAAGTACTAACAAAACCGATAAATTACAAATACGAGTTAAAAATATATAAATTGCGATTTTGACCCTCTAGTCGAAGGAATTTGGCCGAAAAACGTCACACTTCATGGCAAAGCAATGTGTATTGCTCAGACCACATTTTCAGCATGAAAAACAGCATTCACACATAAATATTCGACACTTTAAAATCTGACACCGGTAATCGCAAATTGACAATTTCGTTTGTATCAAGAGCAATAAAAATAATATTGTTCTCTTTTATTATTTATATAATCTTGAAAACAAATAAATCTAGAACGTCCATTTCAGATAATACAGAATATCTTCCACTCAACCCCTCAAATGGCAGACATGAATAAAGGGATAAAAGACATCCATTTGGTTATGTTCTTTTTCACCATCCACAAAAAAAGTCCAATTTCTTCTTCCTCGACTAATTAGTTGTCTAAAAAGAAGAAGAATATACAAATTTTTAACATGAAAAGTCTTATGTTTTATAGAATTGATTCCACAAAAAAATACTATACTCAAACAATCGTGTATCACTTATCTAGTATGTTTTCAATTGTTTTATTAAAATATATTTGTATTGATCGATAATTTAATTTAACATATTCAGAAAAAGTTAACAAAAATAATAAAAGCATAGCACACTACTAGAAAAATAGTTCTAGATGACTTTCATTGACGACTCTTGTTCAAGCGTCGCAAACATCTTCACAATAATCAATATTTTATTCAATCATTTGGCAACGCTTCGTAGTAGCGTCGTTTCTAGTTGTATTATTTCGACGCTTTTTAAAGCGTCGTAAAGTTTCGATTTAGGTAACGCAATTTTCAAGAAAAACGTATTTGTAATGACGCTTAGTTTTACTGCCACTTGCATGCACTGGCGACGCAAGCAAAAATGTCATGTCTTTTAAGAGTTTAACGACGCTGCTCTAAAGCGTCGCATAGTTTATTATGACGGTGATCAGAAACGACATATTGATTTGTGTCACTAACTTCATGGCGACACAATTTAATGTTGCGACAAGTTAATCTAAGGTAGTAACAGGAAAAAATACACTATTTTTTTTTTCTGGTTTTCTTGTAATTTCGTTTCTTAGTTAATAATGGAAATATATTTTAAAAAAACCAATATATATAAACTCATGATTTCGGGGTCCCATGCATTTTCGGAGCACACGAGATAAACCAACCAACCCACCAATAAGATGCCACTTTTCCATCTCATGAAAAAATTATTAGTTAGTTAGTTAATTAAATTTAATTAAAATGAATTTAATCGTTGGAATAGACTTTTGGATATTATTTTTTTATCACAAAAAATAAAGGATATATTATTTTTGTTTACACCACCAATATATCTACATATCTTGCTTCTATCACAATATAATAATAATAATATAATAATAATAATATAAAAAATCAGCTAAATAATTACTAGAAACTATTTTTTTAGGCCAATACTAGAAACTATTTTTACATATAATGGCGTGCTATCATATCATCCATCAATATGCGATTAATTTGATGTGAATGCAATTATTTCATTCTTCAAATTATAACCAATTTGTGTGGACCAAATTGTTGTTTAGAGGTAGGTAGAGTCAAATATTCGCCAAAATAAGAAGTTGGCAATTATGTCTCCCTATAAACTTAGCCACTAAATTCCTGTTTTAATTAGTTTATATGATAAAATTATATCAATTAATTTAAACCACAATTATTAAATACTATCTATTTTTGAAATGCTTATTATAAAAAAAAATCATATTTAAATTGTGATTGGTTTAGAAAACCACCACCTCTTTCTTTTTATAGAGTCAACCAATATATTTTGTTTACCAAAAAATCAATATATTTATTGTTTATTATTATTTTTTTATTACATAGGGACTAGGGAGGTGGTCCAAGCCATTCAGTCCATATTAATTATGAATTATTATGATTTATTATTATTAGGTCAGTATCATGTATATGCTCTATTATTGATATGGATTGGCAGGTAGGAGTTAGTCAGTTAGCAATAATATATTGTCAACAATAATTCACTTTTTTCCCTTAAAAGTTTCAATATTTTGCATGGCTAAAATATAACCAACTACACAAGCAATTAAATTTACAATTATTAGATCATAATGAATCAAATTTAAAAAATAAATAAGAAACTTAATCAAATTTTAATATGTCTAATTTAAACGGTGCAAATTCTACAATTCTCCTAAAAATACTTCCACGAAAACAATATATATATATATATATATATATATAGTGAGAAGAAATCTCCACTTTTTCAAAAGCAACTACTAATTATTATTATTAACTTATATAAATATAATATGTTTCGGGTGGCACTACCAATTTTATCGAACGTTCGAAAGGTTCTAACTATATAGCACATATTATTTATTAATCGTATCATTATCTTGTTTTACACATGTAAATAATTCGATCCTCCTTCGAGAAGTAGAACTTTATGCAAAGTTTGCATTTATTTACTAATATTATATCTATACATCGATCAAGATAATATTAGATTAATACAAAAAAAAAAAAAAAATTGTGGAGGGTATTATTATATTATTATATAGAAATGTTTGAAAACCGGCCAGTAGCTGGTCCAATCGGTTCAGGCCGGTTTTAACAATAAAACAGCCCAATTAAGTTTTTAATTCTAAACCTCAAGCCCAATTTAGGATATGATTTTTTTTTTTTTTTTACAATTTAAACCGGTGTACCGACATTAGGTTTAACGACCCAACCCTATATATGGACGTATACTCACTCATTAAACTCGGTTTAATATACATTACGATCTTTTATTCGACCAGCCTGATGCGATGATCGGATCCTATATAATAGTCAGTCCGGTTCGTTTTCCAAAATATTGATATATTATATATAATCACTCTCTATCTTTTTCCTTTATATATATATAATATATGATAATATTGTAGATGTACGTATTGATGACTTGATGTTAAGATTAGTGAAATGTATAACCCATTAATATCTATATATAACATATATATATATATATATATATATATATATATATATATATATATATATATATATATATATATATATATATATATATATAGATATTAATGGGTTTTTAGTGAATGATGGAATATCACACGTGAAGGGCACTAACCCTTATAAAGGGACGTACCTTGAAAGTCTTTAGAAAGTGATGTACTGCTGGCTCTTTATTGGCCATCCTGCTAGGGTGCAACTTGCCCACTTGCTATTAAATAAATAAATAAATAATATATATATATGAAGGAAATCATTACTTCTTGAATTTTTTAAATTTTTGGGATGAAATCCTGCATTTTTATTGGCTGTTGAGATGAAGTAAAAAATTGAGGTGGCAGTGCATATATATATATATATATTATATAGTGAGTGCTAGTAGAGAGACAAACAAAGTCTTAAAAGACAAGGCAAGGATGGCCATAAACTTTTGAATTACTAAGTTGATATTGAATCATTATTGAATCTCATTTCACATGGAAACCAGGATTAGTGTCTAATAAATCGGCATCTTAACTATACTAAGCTGATATTGACGTGATTAGTGTATGTCTTTTGTTTAAACACGTGATATGTTCGCAAATGAATATGAGAGTTTGAACATTATGTAACAAGACAAGCTTAAGAACAACAATATTAACTTTTTTTTTAACAAAAAAAAAATTAGTATTGGCCCGAAAGGGCATATATAGGACATAAGTGGGAACAGCCTCTCGAGCTTGGAGGCGTGACAATTCCCGATCATATTGTTGCAAAAATATCAAACATAGATGGTGCAAATAACAACGTCGACAAATATCTGGTACACCGAGAAGTGTCGTCCAAAAAAGACGTTAACGATGTGTTTGTAACTGAACATTTTCATCATGATTCTCAATTCATATTCTTTACGTATTCTTGCAACCAAACATGCTGTAAATCTCACATGCGCCCAACTTCTTCCTTCTGAGTTAGTATCAATAATTCATGTAAGCTCCAATCTCTTCACACGCCGCAGCTTCTCATCAGCCTCGGTTCCGAACCGGTGCTACGCAGCCTTCTGTGGCCGTACATCGACCTCGATTCCTCCCCAACACTTTTAAGCGAAGACGCCGCCACGTCACCTTCCTTTTGGACGGTAGTGGGCAATGTGGTGGTGCTCTGTACCTCCGATGGCCGCCCTTTGGGATCTCCACCACCGCCTGAGAAGACAAGTCGCCGGAGAAGTTTTTACTACCAAGTTTTTCCACGTTGGAAATTATATTTAGTTGGAACAACATGGTTAATCGAGTCACAACGAAAAAAAAAGTTTTTTTTTTATTGGTTGAATTGTGATCTCAGATATATTATATTATTATTTATATATAAAGAAGAGGGTGACAAGGATTTTTGTTTTATTTGGAAAAGACAAAGATTCATGCGTTGCTAAGTTGTACAATAGCTAGATATACGGTTATATTTAGGGTGAAAAAAATGCTGTTAATTAAATTTTTTATACAGACTAGATTAGCTGTTATGATGGGTCTAACACTCTAACTTAGTGTATAGATTTCGTTATATTAAAATAAATTAATTATATTTAAGAAAAATAGGAAACCCATTTGAAAAATATATCTAATCTAAGGTCATAAAAATAAAATGACAAAAAATTATCTAGGGCCATAAAGCCCACATAATAATAATAATTGCTTAAAAGGACACATGGGCTTTGAATTTTAATTTTTTAGTGAAGGCCTATTTTTTTGGAACATTTCTATGACACATTCTTAATTTTCGATCAACTTTTTTTATTTTCCTATACTTTCTTTTTAATTTGGCACTTCATTTATGATGATGATAAATTTAGTTTTATTCTTACGGAAATATATATTCGTAGAGATATCTAATAATACATAATATCATATATTTTTAATATACACTACCTAACATAAAAGAATAATTAAAACTAAAACCAAATCATCTATTTAATTTTATATTAACGTAATAATAAGTTAATAATTATATAGCATAATGCTTGCATTTACGTAAAATTCGTGCAACACGGTTACGTACTCTTCAACTAGGACACTTCGAGGGAGAAAAAAAAATCAACAATTTTGAAGTTTAAATTAATTCTAAACTTTTTTTTATCCTAAATATATATTATTGTATCACATATCACAATCAATGATTCTAAAAAGAAAAATCATGTCGTTAAATTTCTATATATCATACAATACTATAATAAAATAATCATCAAAACATATATGTTCTTTTAATATACAATTAATTTAAAAACAATTTTCCGCATAAAGTACACATAATTGATATCATAATATAAGTCTTTATTTAAGAAAAATTTCGTGCAACACTTACGTCAATTACTAGTACGTTATGTATTGTATTTATTGGGCATGCCATTTATGTCAACTAAAGTGAGCGGAGATTAGCTAGATAGATACACAACTTATTTAACTTGAAATTGAAACACGTTACAAGTAAGTTACATTGAACACGACTAACATCCAAAATTAGGAAAGCAAAAAAGAATATAATTATTAGACTTTGAAGCCATTTTACCTTCAATGTATATGGTCCGACATTCCTTTTCTCCAAATCAATCATTAACCAATATAAAGTAGTAAGTGGGGCCCAAATGTTAGAGATTAGATTAGATGTGGCCTAACAAATTAATTTTTTAGTGCAAAAATTAGCCGATCAAACGTAGTCCTATCAATAATTTAATATAGTTAGGAGGTCGGTCTGATTCATCAAATTTTGTTCGCCTCCTCTTATGTCTGGCGTAGTATGTGGTACAGACAAAACTTGATATTTTAATCAAGTCACTACAAGCTGGCTCTCCGATGGATTTAGAATCTAGAACTTCAGAACTAAACCACATGAGAATAAGCGTTCTTAACCAGTAGACCACAACTACCAATGATATCTATTGATGATTATGATTAAATTCAAGGGTTAAGAACCTATAAAGTATCTAAGATTTGCTCTATGTGAGATTTTGGTGTCTGGTTGGCCACCACCCAACTCCGGCCACCACCAAAACTCTGGCCACCGCCACAACTCTTGCGGCCACCCACCACCATACTCCGACCGGCCACCGCCCAACTAGAAGCAATTTTGTGATTTATTTTTTATCGAGTCATTTGTGATAAGAACGTGACCAAGTTCTGTCAATTATAACAGCAAATTTGGACGTAGATGGCAAATTTCAACAAAGTTGACACTTCAGACAGTCAATATAAACAATTTAAACTTCAGACACAAAAATTTCACATATAGGCCAAACTTTAGACAGTTTTTAGGTTTTTAACCCTAAATTAAATGGTAATCAACTATTTATTCATAGTACTACGAGTATACTCTTAAAGAGACCCTAAAATCATCCAAAAAAAAAAAAAAGTGAATTTTTGTAGCTCAACTTTTTTACTGCATAAAAGATTTTGGTTTCTCATTCTTCAACCATGCATGCATGCATGAATCGGGAGGAGATAACCAATAGACCCCACGTGATTCCAAAATTGTGGAAAAACAGGTCTCTGGATTCGAATATAGAACAACGAATATCTCCTGTCTTGTTCCTGCTTCCACTTGCTTGCTGATATCTGTCTCAGATCGATCGTTCATTAGAAACCCATGTGATGCAGAAGACACCCAGCAAGATTTTTCCACACGTGATTCTCGTTTACCATTCAACTTCACAATGCTGTTTCTGTTTCCAGAAGAAGAAGAACTGCAAGTCACCCAGAAACAGACCATGAACCCTAACTGCACTACTCCGGAAAGTTCCGATCTTTCGGGGATATGAATCGTCCGGTTACATAAATGAGGTCGACCCAAGTTTCGTTTATGGCTGAGCTTCAGATTCGATGCGACAAAATCGAATCTTTGATAGATTAGAGGTGTTTTCTTGTAAGGCAAGAAACACTAGAAATGCAAGAACATAGCATATATCTTGCATAATGGTCAGTTTAATTTCAATCTTTCCACCAAATTAATGATTTCTGACGTAAATAAACTCGACCCGAGTTGCATTGAGGGACTATATACATACTCGATGCGAAAAAATCGATTTTTTCGTAGATTGGAGGAGATTTGCAAAGCAAGAAACACAAAGAGCAGCTAGCTACATTCTCATCCTATACAGAAACAGACTGTGAACCCTAATTGCACTACTCCGGAAAGTTCAGTCTTTCCCGGGACATGATTCGTCTACTTACGTCAAAAAGATCAACCCGGGTTTCGTTTAAGGTTAAACTTCCAATTTGTTGCAACAAAATCGAATTTTTGATAGATTAGAGAAGTTTGCTTGTAAGTAAGACACACAAGAAATGCAAGAAACATGTTAGATAATGGCAAGTTTCAATCTTTCTACCAAATGATTCTGACATAAATAAACTCGACCCAAGTTGCATTGAAAGACAATCTACATATCCGATGCGAAAAAATCGAATTTTCCGTAGATTGGAGGAGACTTGTAAAGCAAGAAACACATATTGCAGCTTCATTCTCACCTTACCAGAATCCAGTATCCTACAATGTATTTACAAGGAGAGGGAACACAACTTATCTTCATTAGGATTTATCATAGCAACTCCTAATCTTGCTAATTACCCTCCGAAACATCGACTAATTAAGACGCAAATGTTACACTATACGCTACAAAACCCGACGAAACATAACATTAAGGTCGTTGTAATCGGGTCCTACCGGTTTTCGCCAATCTTGGAAGACAAGGCTGCCCGGAGTTGTTCCTGGGTGAAAAACCTAGACCCCATCTTCACCGTGGCTTGTTGGATCATCAAATCGTTCACCACCGAGACACTCGCGTGGTGGACATCGAGATCGAGCTCCATTAGCGCTTGCATCAGCCTCGCGGCAGGGTGGTTCTTCTTGCTACTTTGGATACGAATCATCACGTCCCAACCGATAATCTTGACATCGACTTCCAGTTCGATCAATTTGTTGTTACCGAAACCCGACATGTTATGTTCCTTGTCCGGTCCCGGTCGGGAATTACCGGAGATCTCGATTTTCAGAGCTTCCAACTGTTTCTGCAGTTCTTCCCGATCGGAATCGGCCGATTGGAGCTTCGAGTTTAGCTCCTTGATGTAAGAAATCGCGTCTCCGAGAAGCGACGCTTTGTCCATCTTCGATACGTTCGGGACAACCGCGCGGAGCGCGTAGAACCGCTGGTTGAGCTTCTCGCGTCTCTGTCTCTCCGCCTCGACGTGGTTTAACGGCTCTTCTCGGCCATTGGCCGGTTTTCGGCCGCGTTTTCTCGGCTTCTTCTCTTCCACGGGCTCTTTAACAACCGAAGCCTCGAGATCCGACTGGTCGGAATCGGGGGATTTCACCATGCCGGAGGAAGCGAGGAGAACGCTCGAGCCGAACGAGAGCATTCCTTCTTCGTTACTTCTGGCCGGCGACTTCTTTCTCTTGTTTTCATCAATGGCCGGAATGACGGTGCTCCGGCGAGATTTGTTTTCTCCGAAGTTCAAGATTTCGCCGGATTCGGGTTTAGGGTTTCCGATCCTCGAGCTGCTCCCCTCGTATCCGAACTCGGAGAAGTTCAGTTCTCTGGTGAAGAGCCGGCTAGATTCCGGCGGGTTGATCTCAGTTAAGCCGCTCGATCCCGGGTTTTCGAATCCGATCGGCTTTGATAGGTTTGGAACGGTTGAATCTTTGATTTCCATTGGAGTAGAAGGATCGTTGAGCCAAATTAGAGCTGGATCGCTCTCGCCTTGGTTGGCCGCCGCCGCCGGCGGCGGCCAACAACCGATTTCTAAGTTATTGTTGAAGTTGAACAAAACCCTAACTTTGTTCATCAGATCGGAGCTGTGGAAGATTACCTCCGTTGAACCCAGCTCAACGACGCCGTTTGCTAGAGGAATACACACCATGGTTTGAAGACCGAACACCTGACCTTGCCGAGCTCGGTCGCAGCTCGACGCCGCCATGCGGTCGGCGCCGGAGACCCAGATCGGACTAGAGTTGAACAGAGCTTGACCAGGGAGGCCGCTGCCGCTGACGAAGCTCGACGTCATCGACACAAGGAAGAACCACTCCGTGTCGGTAACTTCCTCATCGGGGGCGTCGTCTCCGGTGGCAGCCGAACCGGCGATCAGAGTATTCAGCTCGCGAAGGACGCGCTTTCTGTGCTCTTGCTCGGCGGCGGATGTCGGAGCCATTTTGCTCTTCGCCTTGGACTTGTCCTCCTCCCCCTTGTAGTACCCGTCGCCCCATCCGAGGACGGGGACGCCGGAGCCGGCGTCGGAGGAGTAGTCGTAGGAACACTGCCAGAAGATGGCGTACGTCCAGCCCTCACGCGCTCCTTCGATTAGAGCTTGGAGGCGCTGCTGGAGCGTATCTTGGTTGAACACCGCAGAGCTGGGAGCCGCGTGCTGCTGCTGCGGCGGCTGCGACGGCGGCGGCGGAGGGAGAGTGGAGGATGAAGAAGACTGAGGAGGTGGCCAGAACGAAGTGAGATCAGAGGACATGAAGGCCTCCATCATGGAAGCGTTGTCGTCTGTCCAAACGTTCATCGCCGGCAGCCGGTAATCCGTCATGAATCGTTGCCGCCGCCTACTCCGCCGCTGAACTGGAGAAAGTCCGGTGCTCGAGTGGTTGTTGCTTAGAGAGAGAAAGGAGAAATGAAGTAGAGTTTATTTGGTTGGCATTTCAGCTGAATTTCAGCAAATGAAGAAGATTGTGGTGAGGATTAGATACGGAGTGGACAAAGAAAAGGGTGGGAACTAGAGAGAGAAAGTTGGAGGAGAGAGAAAGCAAAGAGACTTTCAATATCTATAAAGAAGAGGACGGCTCGGCAATTAATTGTGGATTAGGCAGGGCAGTACAATTAGGCTCGGCCGGATTTCTTCAAAGAATAAAATTAGCTTATAAATTTTCAGATTTTTCGAGTTTTTATTTTCGGACTCTCGTTTTAAACCAATTATTTTGTATTTGGAAATGCATATTATAAATAAATACATATACTCAAAAAATATGAAGTTTATGTTTAATTTTAAACAAATTAATATATTTATGTTATTTTTGCTAAATCAGACAAAATGTACATGCCGTTAAAAATATATAAATATAAATAATTTATATCATATTTGACGTTTAATATAAATAAAAAAATTATAATAGAAAATGTTCATATCATTGATTAAACCATTTGTCTCTAAAGTTAATTTTTTAAAAGGTTATTGTTAGTTGTGCGTAGACGGGGTCGGGTTTTTCGGATCTACCCGCCTCACCCCGTGTGTTTGCTTATTTTTATTGTTAAATGTGACAAATAATACACATTTAAGAGGATAAAAAACTTTTAAAATTGATTTTAAAACTTTAAAATAATTAACTAATTTCACTTTGTATAATTATTTTATTTTATTTAATATAAGCATGTTGTATAGATTTCATGAAGTTAGTGAATTATTCTAGTCTTGGCAAAAGAAAGGTGAATTATTATAGTGGGGAAAAAAAAAGTAAACTATTACGGATGTTAATGATTTTCGGTTATCACTGAAAAATAAAATTAAAAAATTCCTTAAGATAAATAAATAAATAATAATAATAATACATTTTTTAAAATAGGTTGAGAGAGAATGCGTTGGCGTCACGAGATCATCATGACCGTTAATTTGTCCGTGTTATTCCCAGCTTATCTTAATCTTATCATCTTGATTTAATTTATTCGATTAATATTAATTAAAATAATAATATGTGAAGCACGTTTTGCTTCTAGATAATGACGCTTTATGCATTTTTAAATGTTATATTTAATTATTTGGCGGACTTTGTAGCACATGTAAGAACCACTATGTGACGCCACAGGGATGATGCTTTATCATTAAAACGGGTAATTACATCCTTAACTTTTGTAATGTGCATTTTTACTTTAAAATATGTAAATATTATTATTTTGGTTTTTTTAAAATATTTTTATTGATAAGTATTCATTTCTATAACTTATAACATAACAAATAAATTGTTCCTAATTCAATTCTCTCCCCTTGCATAAAAGTTCTAACATCGTCTTTAATGACTAGATTCGAGTGAGAATTAGTTAAATTGTAGAATAAACATGTTAGAAGTGATATCATCATAATGGGCTAGTAGAATCACCTACGAAGAAAAAAAAAACTTATCTAAAAGAGACTCTGAGTTTTTTTTTTATAATATTCCATTGATAAGTATCCTTTATATAACTTGGAAATCTATAATAGCTTTGGTATTCAAAAAAATTGATATTAAAGACAATACTGATAATATATTAAATAATTGAAATAAATACATCATTTTTATTAACTCATATTTTAATTATATATATATATATATATCCAATTTTGAAATAAAAGCATGTTGATTATATAAAAAATAAGAGATATTATCTTTTTTATGATGGGTAGGACTACATAATGTTCTTGTGAATTATGGTTAATACCAGGTATATAATTAGTGATTTCCAATTTAAGATTAGTAATAGAGAATTTGGTTTTTTAAAGGTGATAGTGGAAACGATTATGCAGATAGCCGTATAGTATTCAATAAATATAGAAACCATATAAAAGTGACAATATTTTGACTGATTATTTGTGATTCTATCGGAAAAAAATTGACCAAATTAAGAAAAAACATGCAAGTTCTAAATATACATGCCAAATGGAAGAGTATAGAGCTAGTAGTAGCAATATTTTTAAATCAATGTATCAATTTCTCATATTATTATATTTCTCATAAATACAACAAATTGCTAGTAAGGCCCACTCTGATAATAATTATGATAATAAATATAATCAATAGTGGACCACTTAATAATTGAGTGAACATGTTAAAAGTATTAAATATGTTTATAAAAAAAAGTATTAAATAATTTATGTGGGGGAGAAGCATATGAAAAGAAAAAGGCAGGACAAAAACGTGGAAACAAGTGGGGTATAACGCGATGAAGGACAATCCTTTAAATTGTGAATCATGCCTCTTGTTTGGAGATATTATTTTATTATTTTTGTTAAATAAAATAAAATACTATGAAAATGCAAACATTTAATATAGAATCCGGAAAATAATATATATTTTTTTAATTCATAAATGCTCCAAAATTCTAGAGAAAGGAGTTAATAGATTAGATAGGTCGATATTTATGTGTAATAATTGAGATTTAATTATTTATGTGTAATAATCGGATTATTTCTCTATTCTATTTTACTGATTTGAAATTTGTATTCTTTAAATAATAATTATGTATAATAATATCCAAATTTAAAATTCACTAAATTACCATTTCTCTACAATAGTTTTATTTAAAACTACTGGTTAAACACAGATTTACTATTAAGTTGATCAACCACTACTAATAAATTATTAGTATTAATTAGTTAATTTTATAAGTAAAAATAGAAGAATATGTGGTGATCTGTTTACACATTGTTTCTTTAGGTTTATGAAATGTCTTACATAAAAATTGGGTGAGACTAATTTTTAATAGATATTATGTAAATTATTGTAGAACTCATATTTAATGATGCTTTTTTTATATAAAGTACATGCAATATTGTTACAATAATTTACATAGTATTCATTAAAGTGAATCTTGCCTATACAAAACATTCGGATTTTTTTTTTAATTTAAAGAACATATATATTCTCGAAATTATACATTTTGAATAATTAATATAATAATATATATGTATATAATAAATTCGATCAAACTAGACATAAATTTGTATCAATCAATTTTAATTTGAACATATGTTCTAAATCTTCCTCTTACTTGCAGTATATTTTACGTTATTTTGTTTTACCTTTAAGCCAACTTTATATGTGAAAATTTATGCATACAACACATAGAAATAATTAAATAGACAACTTTAAAATAGTGGTAATTAACTATTTATTAACTACTATAGTACTATATCATTTATAAATCGTCAATAGTGGTTTGACAACAACTAAGAAAGGTGTTTTTGACAGGAATCACGTGGTTCATTCAATCAGGTCCGGTTATTTTTTTTTTTTTTTTTTTTCTGTCTCTTTCAACTTAGGCCGTGCCGACGTGTTTGATTTGCTTTTTGTGTATTTTTTATTTTTATTTTATTTATTGGTGTAATATAATTACTATTATTATTATTATTATTATTATTATTATTATTATTATTATGAATTAAAAAAACAGTCGTGTTTCGCATTGGACCTTCCAAGATGGCGGCTCAGATGGCCGGTCAATGGACCCGCGGTCAACCAACTATATATATAATATAATATAATAAAAAAATAGTACGGAAGTAGTAGTAATTAGGGCTGGCGATGGTGAGGGTATGGTGCGAATAGTACTAATACCATAACCATACTATATTTTTTTCATTCATACCATAACCATAACCATAACCACTGCGGTTATGATTCTTCATACCATAATCATAACCATAACCATGGTTTTTAACCACGATTAAACCATTTAACCACAATCATTCAAACAAATACAACATTATTGTTTCATACAAGAAAAGTAAATACATATTCATTGTTTCATACACGAAATCCAAATTGAACATAACTTCATTGTTTTACTCAATTACAAAAACACTTCTTCAATTGGCTATCACTTGCGATCATCGATCCTCATTCGCCATAACTTATAATCGTGGTTACCTAATAATAAGAAATATAGACAAAAAATGGCGGGTGGGAAATGGAACAGAATAAGAATTATAATATTTGAATAATAATTAAAGTATAATAATAATGTATATATATAACAATATAGGTATTAGTAATATATATATATATATAGAGGTGATGGTTATAACCGCGGTTATATACTGAATACCATAACCACAACCATAACCATTGCGGTTACAAGATTCATCACCATAACCGCCCCTCACCATAATGGTGCGGTTAACCATTGCGGCAAATGGTGCGAATAACCATGGTTATTTGATTTTCACCGCACCATTGCCGGCCCTAGTAGTAATAGTGTAATACAATAGAGTAATATCATATTATTATTTATGATACATAATTTTTTTTAAAAAAAATTAATTATAAAACAGTTGACCTAGGGATGTCAGTTGTCACTAGTTCCTAATATTTATTACCTAAAATCGTTTTGAATCAGAACAATTCATGAACCGATCAATTTTGGACACCTGTTAAGGAATCAATTACTATTTTTCAAAATAAATCATTTGGTTTTAGGTACTCATTTGAAACCGAAACCTAGGTTTTGGGTATTCAGTTCGAAACTGAAAGATGTATATTTATCTAAAAAAAAAATCCAACATTTTCAAGAATTTCAAATTTTACAACCATACAACGATCATAAACACAACCAACAATACTTGTAAAAATATTAGGGTAGGGTTACTAATTTTTTTATACATGTATAATAAACTGGATTCAATTCATAATATTAGAATACCCAGATGCTTATCCCGAAATCTAAACAGAAAATACCGGTTCCTATAATTTTACTCCAAAACCATATGTAAATACTAAATATCAATGATCATATAAACGATAGTATAAATATGATGTATATTTTTTCACTGGTAATGTATAAATAGGTCATATATATGTGTGATCATCATCTATATAGGTCTTTCACACGATAGTCTTACTCTCCCACACTATTTTCATTATATATTAACTATTAAGTCACACAAAATGCATGATCCCATTGATATAGAGAGTAGAGACAATACGTATTTATGTTATACCTTAAGTTGATAGGTATTAAACTATTTACGTACATATTTGAACTTAATTAGTAGATGTAAACATTGTAAAGACGCACTATATTTTATTATTATTGACGGGAAAAATAATATTTTGTTTTTATCTACATGCTTATTAATTTAGTTTTATCATAACCGTTGAGATGCAAATAGTTAATCCTTATAGTAAAAGTTTATCTATAATTAGATTTTTGATGCCATCTTTAAGGCAAGGTGATCCAACATTTACAGGACTATATATATACATGTATGTCTCAATTCAAGAAACCATGCATTGAACATAGTTTCCATTTCCGTCCAAACAAAAAGGTGTTCTGCAAATTAAAAAAAAACATTTATTAAATACGAACACACTTTATTACATGTATATGTATATATGATGATGTATGTATTTTTAAGATTTATATTATATTCTTACTTATCCCTGGCTGCATGAAAAAAAAAAGTTGGTAAAAACTTTAATTCAAGATTTTTTTTTGGCCAAAAGTTGATTTCTTAATTGTCTGATTATGAACGTTCAAATTTATATAAACAATAATAATTGTTTTTTTTAATCTTGTAATATGATGCATTATGTCTCTTAATTTAATGGTTGAGAAGTCGACTTCGTTTTAGCTAAATCTTAAAAATAAAAACTCATCTATCAATTGAAAAAATATAGGAATAAATTAAACCATAAACCATAAAATTATTAAATTTGGGCACATTGGCAGTTCTCATTGATAATGACATATCATTATTTATTTATTTGAAGAACCCTATATGGTAAAAGAAAATGACTAACCCTAATTTTCATTTTTACTATATGTTTATGTGTATATAACTAAATTACTAGGTAAAAAAAAAATCCGACAAGGACTTTTTGGAAAATGGAAGGTCTATTCAATTTCAAATGGGGCACATGCTTAAATTGTTTTGGACTGAGATGCTGATCTAAAGCACGTGGCGGGCCACTTATAATTAAGAGCACTTGTGGGTTATTGGCCCAAAAGACCTTTTTTGTGGTCACATAACTATCAGATAATGACATTGGCAAAATGGAGTGGTGTGGTGTGAGACTCAGTAGATATGTACTGTGTTAGAAATAGTAAAAGTATTTTAAACTAGTTTTCTTGTAATTAAATTCAATAATGAAGATTTTTTTAATATTAAAAGTTGATATTATAATAGATAAATAAATATTAGGAAGTCTATTCACCCAGCAAAATATATGGGATATTAAGAGTGTCTTAACATCAATTACCAGAGTCGGCTCAATGATAATGCCACTAAAGATGGCATCAATTACCAGGGCCGGCTCAATGATAATGCTACTAAAGATAGGGCTTTACGTCCCCAAAGAAGTAAGACCTTATATATATTATTATATAGCTAAGTCTATTTAAGCATGTGTCAAAAAAGGGATAAGGGTTCCTTTGGTACCACTTCTTTGGGCAGAATCCACTTTTGGTACCACTTCTTTTTTTTTGTACACTTTTGGTACCAACGTTTTCCATTTTGTACCATTTTGGTACCTCCGTTAGAATTCCGTCCAAAATTGCCGTTAAACCCCCATGTGAGCTGCACGTGACCAAAAAATAAATTTGGCTGGACGGATTTACCCTTAGGGATAAATGTTCATTTGGTACCACTTCTTTAGGCAAAATCCACTTTTGGTACCACTTTTTTTTTTTTTTTTTTGTATATTTGCTTTGTTTTGCTGTCGGGTTTATATGGATTCGATATAGAATTGTCCCATATATACATTTCCAACTTTGTTCAGAACCCTACTTAGTAATGTTGCAACTTATATTTTCGATCTAACAAAAGGAAACGTCGCATCTTTAAAAGTTTATATTATTGTTGCAGAGTGTCGAAATGTTTATTCTAGAGTGGTAAGGAATGACGTATCTATTTGTGTTTATAGAAAACGTTATTAAATTCATAGTGATACTTTTCACAATACAAAAAG
Organism: Clarkia xantiana subsp. parviflora; assembly: GCA_036873135.1. Taxonomy (NCBI): domain Eukaryota; kingdom Viridiplantae; phylum Streptophyta; class Magnoliopsida; order Myrtales; family Onagraceae; genus Clarkia; species Clarkia xantiana. Next base: position 2,244,350 of record JAPTYO010000009.1, read on the forward strand.
TTAATTTCAACGCCACGAACAAATAATTTTCTTATATATTGCACGAAATTCTAATACTTACAAACATATCTATCATACTATGCACCGCATTATTATCATATATCAACTGATACATGAAACATACATACATACATTACAATATTGGTTTTTACAACGACATATAAATTTCTTCGAATGTGTCAGACAAAAAGTACACAAAAGAAGAGTCTAAGGAAGAGCTGTATGATGATAATGGAAGTTCTGTAATTAATATAAGGTTCACCGACTGCAAAACAAAGTATATATACAAAAAAAAAAAAAAAAAAGTGGTACCAAAAGTGGATTTTGCCCAAAGAAGTGGTACCAAATGAACATTTATCCATAAGGGTAAATCCGTCCAGCCAAATTTACTTTTTGGTCACGTGCAGCTCACATGGGGGTTTAACGGCCATTTTGGACGGAATTCTAACGGAGGTACCAAAATGGTACAAAATGGAAAACATTGGTACCAAAAGTGTACAAAAAAAAAGAAGTGGTACCAAAAGTGGATTCTGCCCAAAGAAGTGGTACCAAAGGAACCCTTTTCGAGTTCTCCATTATTTTCCATTATTTTATGCTTGATCAAGTTCTCTCTTTTCGAATTTTAATCGATGAGCTATTTTAAAAAATATGTCTACTAGAAAAAAAGTGAAGGCACCTAATTTTATTTTAGCTTTAGGCCTCGGTTTCTCTTGTAACAGCCCTGTCAATTACATTGCGCCTTGGCAACCATATTTTTTACTTGAAGACGGCTAATCCAATCTCGGACAATGTCCTCACACTCATCAATCCCACTTGACGCTTCATAATTGTGTGGATTTTTTAACCATGATATACGCTCGTGAAATGTATGAAATAGGTACGGGTCTAACAATTTATCTGCGGGTCCGGGACTGGTGAAAACCGTCCCGCCCCATGGACATCCCTAGTCTCGACGCTTACATGTTTTTTCTCTACATCGATTGCTCCGCAGCTCATCGTAACCCCGACATCCACATAAGCTTCGTTAGGTAAAGCCTAATACAACATATTGTTTATGTTTGGAATAAAACACGAGTCTTATGATATTATTGCAAAAGCCAACAATGGATATCTTGATCCATTTGACAATGCTATATTATAGGGCCGGAACTTTTTATTGGGCTCGGTTTGGTCCAAAAACTATAACATTAGGCCACAAACAAGCCCATGTTATAATTTATATAGGTCGATGATTCAACCTCATAAGGTCCAAGCTATTCCAATGAATAGAATTCACTATGAACAAATTCCTTTGGTAAAAAAAAAACATAAAAAAAAACAAAAAATATTTGCATTGCATAGAAGTTACTAAAAGGAGTATGAACCATGCAATTTGCAAATAAAGTTTTTTTTTTTTGGGTTGGTCTTAGTAGACCCTATCAGGATGGTTATCCCACGTACTATACTTACTTTACGTCTAAACTAATCATTACTTGCTTCAGGTTAATCTATAAGGGGTAAAGTACTGATCATGAATTTTATTTTTTCAATTCTTAGGGTCTCAACGAGGTTTGAAATCCTAACATCTCGTTAAGGGATGAATCGTTTAACTGTTACATCGTATTACATGGTTTATTAACTACATAGAGCAAAATATTAATAAATTATTAATAAATAATAACTAAATTAGTGGAATATGTTGTCATACACTACCAAACCAACAAGTTATTTTATGTGTGTTTGACATCCAAATCATGAAACATGCCGTTCAATTATTTCTCTTATTACTAGGTGACCAAATAAGCCTTTTAATTTAATCCCTAAGGCATGACCATACTAATAAGTATATATATATATATATATATATATATATATATATATATATATATATATATATATATATATATATATACACTTCTAATTTAGTGGGTCTCTTCTTCATCAATCGAGAGGTCAACAACTTCTTCAATGGCTGATGACGTAAGGCAAATGTAAAAGTGGTAAAAACAAACAAAAATGAAATTGTTCTTATTTCAAGTTGATGTGTGTAAAGTACTTTATGTTGTTGTCATTCATGATTCATCACATCCATCTTATATTCTATAATAATAACTAATCTTGTTAAATGAAGTTAGTTAGTAGATAGCTTTTCTTTATATAGGTTAGTAAATACTATAGGAGTAATAAACTTTCCCACTATTGGCCAAACTATCTGATCATTAAGTCCAAATGTGATTTTACCAGAAAAAAAATCACTGAAATTGAGGGTATAATGTGATATAGCAGATTTATAAATAATAATAATAACAATAAATTGTCCATGTTGTTTGTTTTTCTTCCTCAATGATCTCTAGTTCCACTCTTTATATCCCAGATTGTGAGTTTCTGTTATGATCTTAACACGTGTTTTTTGAGTAATTAATTTTGTAATTTTTTTTTAAAAAATTCAATTGGATTAGTGAGCCATAAAAGAAAAATAATAAAATTTAATAACATGTGTCAAAATATTAATAATGAGGCATGATTTGAAACAAGAAGAGAGGCATAAAATCTAAAACCCCGCCATTATTAAAATTTGTCTTATTTTTTAACACAATATAGTTTTTTTTTTATAATAATTTATATATAATATACTTACTCTGCATTTAGAATAATCATTCTTACTAAAGTACGGCCTTAAAGATTCGAGAATATACATTTATTAAAGTCGATAATTTTACACCTGAAATTTTAAATTAACAATATAATTCGCAATTTACCTCTTATTTTATTACTACAATGCATATAAATTTACTCTCTGTAGTTTCTAGTCAGAGACGGCGTGTGTTGACTCTCCATCCCATCCATAATTCCATTAATTTGACTCCCAGCTTTTTATGACAGTAAAAAAGTCAAACTTACGCGGAATGCTCTAATCTTTTTAATCCCCTCTTCACTTTTTTGCCATGAAAGTTGTACTTGTAACCCCTCTTATTTTTTTCTCTTTCAAATAAACTATATTCTAATCACAATTTTACATTCCACACAATCACAATATAGAAACAGGTTTAAATGCCAAATAACTACTAGTTAATTTTACTTTAGAAACGCAAATAGCTAGTTTGACTTTTTTATTGGATTAATTAGTTAGCTAAAATTTTATGAAAATAGCAGTTAGTAAGCTATGTTAAATTTTATTTTAGTTAAAAATTGATAGAATTTCTTACATAAAAAACACGTAATTGTACAAAAAAAAAAATCTACACGTCGCATACTCTCACTGTCGGCGGCCTATAGAGTACTGCTCATTCACGAATTTCGTAAGATGAATCCGTCCTTAGAAAACGAATTAATTGAGAAAAAGTAATGTTGAAATGCTTTGAAAAAAGCGACATTCAACCAAAAAAAAGAGGGGCATATGTATTTTGGTTACGAAATACGTTGGCAAAAATTTTAGTCGGTTAAATGTTTTTTATATGGGGAATTCTGTTATTTTTTAACCAAAATATTAACAGAGTTATCTAATTTCTACTTTAAAAAAAGACTGGACAGTCATTTGTTCTAAAAAATAAATTTAGCTAACTATTTACACTTTTAATGAAATTCCAACTAGATTTTAGGGTTAAGAACCTATGAAAGGTCTGAACTATCACCCATGTTAACGGGAGAGGTCTGAAATTTAAAAAAGTTAATAACAGAGGTCTGAAATTTCTGTTTTGTTGATAACAGCGGTCTCCGTTAGTTTTTTCCGTTAAAACTAACGGAAGTTGGTCACATGCTTGGCATGTGACCGGAAATTAAATAAAATTCCAAAAATGCCCTTCTATCAAGTGTGCCCCTCACATGCATGGAGTGAAAAGACCAAAATGCCCTTGAAGCCACCACGGTACTCCGGCGACCACCAATCGTACTCTGGCGACCACCACCGTACTCCGGCGACCACCACTAAGGCTCCGATTGGGCCAAAATCGGAGCCACCGGCCCCGATTGGGCTCCGATCGGAGCCACCGGCCCCGATTGAGCTCCGATCGGAGCCACCGGCCCCGATTGGGCTCCGATCGGAGCCACCGGCCCCGATTGAGCTCCGATCGGAGCCACCGGCCCCGATTGGACTCCGATCGGAGCTTTTTTGGCCCCGATCGGAGCTTTTTTGCCGAGGTGGTGGCCGGAGTCGGGTCGCCGGAGCCGAGGTGGTGGTCGTCGGAGTCGAGGTGGTGGTCGCCGGAGTCGGGTGGTGGTGGCCGGAGTTGGGTGGTTTTAATTTGACTTTAGGGGTAAAATTGTCCTTTCACATTTCCTTAAATAAGATAATAAATAAAACAAAATATTAAAGGGGCAAAAATGTCATTTCACTAACATTTCGTTAAGGGATGAATCGTTTAACTGTTACATCGTATTACATGGTTTATTAGCTACATAGAGCAAAATATTAATAAATTATTAATAAATAATAACTAAATTAGTGGAATATGTTGTCATACACTACCAAACCAACAAGTTATTTTATGTGTGTTTGACATCCAAATCATGAAACATGCCGTTCAATTATATCTCTTATTACTAGGTGACCAAATAAGCCTTTTAATTTAATCCCTAAGGCATGACCATACTAATAAGTATATATATATATATATATATATATATATATATATATATATATATATATATATACACTTCTAATTTAGTGGGTCTCTTCTTCATCAATCGAGAGGTCAACAACTTCTTCAATGGCTGATGACGTAAGGCAAATGTAAAAGTGGTAAAAACAAACAAAAATGAAATTGTTCTTATTTCAAGTTGATGTGTGTAAAGTACTTAATGTTGTTGTCATTCATGATTCATCACATCCATCTTATATTCTATAATAATAACTAATCTTGTTAAATGAAGTTAGTTAGTAGATAGCTTTTCTTTATATAGGTTAGTAAATACTATAGGAGTTAATAAACTTTCCCCCTATTGGCCAAACTATCTGATCATTAAGTCCAAATGTGATTTTACCACAAAAAAATCCCTGAAATTGAGGGTATAATGTGATATAGCAGATTTATAAATAATAATAACAATAAATTGTCAATGTTGTTTGTTTTCTTCCTCGATGATCTCCGGTTCCACTCTTTATATTCCAGATTGTGACTCACCGTTATGAACTTGACACGTGTTTTGGATGTAATTAATTTTGTGGTTTTTTTTAATAATTCTATTGAGGTTGATGAGCCCTAAAAGGAAAATATTAAATATAAAGATATGCGTCCAAATCTTAACAATACGATCTAAGAGGGGCAGAAAATCTAAATCACTCCATTATTACAATTTGTCTAATTTATTAACCCAATATAACTTTTTTTTTTGCATGATCTATATATAATATACTTACTACACATTTAACATAATCATCATTCTTATTAAAGTACGCCCTTAAGATTCGAAAATATACATATACATTTATTAAGGTCCGATAATTTTACACCTGAAATTTTAAATCAACAATATAATTCACAATTTACCTCTTATTTTATTACTATCAATGCATATAAATTTACTCTCTGACTTTAGTTTATGGTCAGACATGGCGTGCGTTGACTCTCCATCCCATCCATAATTCCATTAATCTGACTCCCAGCTTTTTATGACAGTAAAAAAGTCAAACTTACGCGGAATGCTGTAATCTTTTTAATCCCCTCTTCACTTTTTTGCCATGTAAGTTGTAAGGTAACCCCTCTTATTTTTTTCTCATTTAAATAAACTATATTCTAATCACAATTTTACATTCCACACAATCACAATATAGAAACAGGTTTAAATGCCAAATAACTACTAGTTAATTTTCCTTTAGAAACGCAAATAGCTAGTTTGACTTTTTTATTGGATTAATTAGTTAGCTAAAATTTTATGAAAATAGCAGTTAGTAAGCTATGTTAAATTTTATTTTAGTTAAAAATTGATAGAATTTCTTACATAAAAAACACGTAATTGTACAAAAAAAAAAAATCTACACGTCGCATACTCTCACTGTCGGCGGCCTATAGAGTACTGCTCATTCACGAATTTCGTAAGATGAATCCGTCCTTAGAAAACGAATTAATTGAGAAAAAGTAATGTTGAAATGCTTTGAAAAAAGCGACATTCAACCAAAAAAAAAGAGGGGCATATGTATTTTGGTTACGAAATACGTTGGCAAAAATTTTAGTCGGTTAAATGTTTTTTATATGGGGAATTCTGTTATTTTTTAACCAAAATATTAACAGAGTTATCTAATTTCTACTTTAAAAAAAGACTGGACAGTCATTTGTTCTAAAAAATAAATTTAGCTAACTATTTACACTTTTAATGAAATTCCAACTAGATTTTAGGGTTAAGAACCTATGAAAGGTCTGAACTATCACCCATGTTAACGGGAGAGGTCTGAAATTTAAAAAAGTTAATAACAGAGGTCTGAAATTTCTGTTTTGTTGATAACAGCGGTCTCCGTTAGTTTTTTCCGTTAAAACTAACGGAAGTTGGTCACATGCTTGGCATGTGACCGGAAATTAAATAAAATTCCAAAAATGCCCTTCTATCAAGTGTGCCCCTCACATGCATGGAGTGAAAAGACAAAAATGCCCTTGAAGCCACCACGGTACTCCGGCGACCACCAATCGTACTCCGGCGACCACCACCGTACTCCGGCGACCACCACCAAGGCTCCGATTGGGCCAAAATCGGAGCCACCGGCCCCGATTGGGCTCCGATCGGAGCCACCGGCCCCGATTGAGCTCCGATCGGAGCCACCGGCCCCGATTGGGCTCCGATCGGAGCCACCGGCCCCGATTGAGCTCCGATCGGAGCCACCGGCCCCGATTGGACTCCGATCGGAGCTTTTTTGGCCCCGATCGGAGCTTTTTTGCCGAGGTGGTGGCCGGAGTCGGGTCGCCGGAGCCGAGGTGGTGGTCGTCGGAGTCGAGGTGGTGGTCGCCGGAGTCGGGTGGTGGTGGCCGGAGTCAGGTGGCGGTGGCCGGAGTTGGGTGGTTTTAATTTGACTTTAGGGGTAAAATTGTCATTTCACATTTCCTTAAATAAGATAATAAATAAAACAAAATATTAAAGGGGCAAAAATGTCATTTCACACAATTCTGTTAAATTTAACCCTAAAAATGGACGGAAAACCTCAAATCAACAAAATTGAAATTTCAGACCTCTGTTATTAACTTTTTAAATTTCAGACCTCTCCCGTTAACATGAGTGATAGTTCAGACCTTTCATAGGTTCTTAACCTAGATTTTATGTAAACTAATTATCGTATAGACTAATATATTTCTTTTTATATTATAAATACACTGAAATATCGTTGCATTTTCATTGGCATTGTGATTATATATATATATATATAAGAAATGGGGAAGAAAGTTCCAAAGAGGCAAAGACCAGAAGACATAAGTACATAATAATGAGGTGGAAAAGTCTTGGAAAAATACAAGCTATTAATTCATTTTTGCGTGTTCTCATATACGTAGTTCAATTTCAAACTATATAATACAATACATTTTTTATTTTTAACTATAATACTTTAGTATAAATCTAGTTGAACTCTAACTTAGAAAAATATTCACAATCAACTTCTTAGAAAAATATGTTATAACTGCTGCCCTCTTGACAATTAAAAAATAATAATAAAAAAAATCACCATTTTGACGAAATACCAATAATTAACTCATTTTATAAGATTTTTCAAGGACCCATTTTATGAAAGGTTACTAGTGGACTATATTTTCAAGCAAAAAATAAAAAAATAAAGAAAAACTATATTTTCAACCATTAATGCAAAATTAATTGAAGTCTTAACAATTAAAATCATAGTTGAATTCGGCTACTTGATTGTGCATTTTTGCAATGGCGGCACGGTCCATTATGATATGGCTTGGCTAAAATAAAATAATATTAATTTTTTTTGCATTTCAATTTCTAAGTAGTTATTAAGATTAAATATCTCGATTTGAGTACGTTCAAAGTATTTTTTTTTGTTTTGAAATTTCTCTTAATCAATTTGTAATAATTAAAAAACCGAGTTAAATAAACTCGACTTTATTTCGGTCAATTCCGAATTAATACCACTAATTTCCACATTTCAATATTCTTAATATTATTTGCTATTAAATGATAAAACATAAGTCATCTTACCATTTTAACTCATTCATTCTTTATAGTCAACAACAATGATAGATACTTGTAATCGAGTTGTGTATATATATATATATATATATCTACTAGTTATTTATTCACATATGCTGCATTATTGGCCACCATTCAAGCAATTTTTCATAAACAAATAAATTATGAGATTAAGCAAACCCTAGAGACTATTATTGATAATTTACAAATAATATTTTCCCTATTATGTCATCGTTAATTAAAAAGTAGGTTTAACGATATAGTCCTACATTATTATTATTATTATTATTATTATTATTATTATTATTATTTTTAAATTTTAAATAAACAATAATAGTAGGAAACGACATGAGATATTTGGCAATTACGAGGTGCCGTATAGAGTCCGACACGAATGACGAAATGGATTAGCTAGTGTGGCCCTAATTTCCGCAATTAATTATTAAGAATATATAGCGAATGATAATTAATAGGAATGGCCAATAATTAACGACAATATCAGCATTAATTAATAAATAGAATATTATTAATTAATTTTAAATGAAAAAAATAGAAGAATATCGATAAGACTGAAGAGTAGTGGACTTTGAGCGGATAAGAACAAATTCTTCTTCTCTTTAAAACCCGATTTTCTTTTTCTAATAATAATTGCTTCCCTCATATTATTTGGCAAATAATCCCTGATATTAATAATTAATATGGTTAATTAATCAAATATACCACTATATTTCATCATGTTGTTAGATGTATTATCTTCTTTTTTCGTATTATAAAATGACGAATTAGTATGTTTTGAAATGTGGCTAAATAACCATTATATATATTACTTTATATCTAAGTTTTAATATTAAGAATGAATGTGTTGTACATGCTTTTGACGAGAAATATACTCGTTTTATATTTTTTTTATTATCATATTAAAATATATTGTCATATTTAGACATTTTCTTATTTTTTATTATTTTTGTGATTTTTTCTTATTTTATGTTAGTTTGTTATAATTCAAATATCACATAGTATTTCTATAGTTTAATTGATAAGTTTACATAGCAAAGTATGCATCAACGACATTTTTAACTTAAAATTTACCGACAAATTAATAAATTAATGCATTTGATAAAATTTCTAAACACATTAGTGCATTTGACAATATATGTGATGCATTAAGTAACAAAACAAAGCTAATGATTTGGCTAATTTATTCTATCGTTAATAATAAATTAATAACAAAAATTCTTACTTTGCCGTGACTAGAGAGTTGTTAATCATATTTTTTTATATAGAATTGTTAATCAATTGAATCGATATAAGATACATTTATTCGAATTTATGAACTAAGAAAAAAGAATAACTGAATAATATAACTTTCTTACTATATATATATATATATATACACGGTAATTAAATTAAAATATTAAATTTTACATCACTTACATATACCATATCAAACATCAGAAAATGCACTTTAACCTATCGATATTTTGAGTATACTAAACTGTTAATTAAGTTACATTCACAAGGTCGACATATGCATTGATTATTCACTAAATTTTATTGTAAAAAAAATAAAACCAGAAGATAATAGAGTTGTCATTATATATATATATATATTTTTTTTTTTTTGCATATATATATATGTGTATATATAAACTTAAATTTCTCGAACCTTTCTCTTTCTACTACAAGAAGAACCCGTTCCCTTCCTTTCCTCTCCACTCTCTGCTTCTCCAAAAGTATACGCACTTCACTTTCCTCTAAAAACAACACCACTCTGCTCCGACATTTCAACCTGGCGATCGACCATCAAGACGCCGCCGCCGGAGAAACCAGACCACCGAACCATAGAATCATGGTACGACATCTACTCTTTCTTCATATATAATCAAGTTTTCTAAAACAGACATTGATCTCGTCGGAGGTTAATATAATTCGGCGTTTGAACTGAAACAGGGTGCCGGAAACTTCGCCGGCGGCGATAACAGGTGGCCGCCGTGGCTGAAGCCTCTGCTCGGAGAGCGGTTCTTCGGGCAGTGCAAGGCTCACGCCGATTCCCACAAGAGCGAGTGTAATATGTATTGCTTGGATTGCATTGACGGAGCTCTCTGCTCTCTCTGCACCGGCCACCACAAAGACCACCGTGTCATTCAGGTATGAATGAATATCAAAGATTCCTCATTTTCAGCATTCTTCGCGCCATTGTTGCTAAAAATGGAAACTTTTTACAGGACAGTATATTTTGGATTCATAGCACTCTGTTTTTTTCTTTCTGAAACAAGTCTTCTAGTTGCAGTTTTTGAATGACAGTGGTCTATCACCTCAGATTTCAGAAACTTCATCTTTGTCAAATTTTAAGACTTTGATTGGTTAATCATGAAGAAATGATCATATAGTTTCGATTTTTAAGCTCATATGATCGTCAAGACCATAAAGTACTATATTCTTGAAGATTCATAGTACTCTGTTTTTGTTCTTCTGAAACCAATCTTCCAGTCCCAGTCACAGTTTTTGAATGACAGTGCTTCATCACCTCAAAAACTTCATCTTTATAAAATTTCAACATTTTGATTGGTTAATCATAAAGAGATGGTCATAAAGTTTTGATTTTAAGCTCATATGATCATCAAGAACATAAAGTACTACATAGTAGATTCATAGTACTCTGTTTTTTTCTTCTGAAACCAAGCTCCACCACCTCAAAAACTTCATCTTTATAAACTTTCAAGACTTTGATTGGTTAATCATAAAGTTTTGATTTTTAAGCTTCTTCTTCATTCAATCTGATGTTTTTCTGCGATGTTGTGTTGAAACAGATTAGGAGATCCTCGTACCACGATGTAATCAGAGTGAACGAGATACAGAAAGTGCTGGACATCACCGGCGTCCAGACATACATCATTAACAGCGCTCGCGTCGTGTTCTTGAACGAGCGGCCGCAGCCACGGCCCGGCAAGGGCGTCACCAACACCTGCGAGGTCTGCGACCGCAGCCTCCTCGACTCCTTCCGATTCTGCTCTCTTGGCTGCAAGGTACTGTCGTTTTCCGACATTCTCGGTTCTGTAAATTTGATGAAACAATACTAAATTTATGTTCTTGATTTCGGAATTTGACGAATTCTTGATTTCTAGATAACTGGGACATCAAGAAATTATACGGGGAAGCCGACGATCAAGAAATCGATAGCAGTGGGGTCGGACTCGGAGGAATCTTACAGCAGTATCGGCGGCGGTGGTGGTGGTTTCGGCGGCGGCGGTGGTTTCGGCGGTCACCGGAGCAAGAACAGTCGATTCCAGAGCTTTACACCGTCGACGCCGCCACCAACTTCTCCAAATTACAGAATTGCCAAACGGAGAAAGGGAATCCCCCACAGAGCGCCAATGGTTGGACTGATAATAGAATACTGATTTTACAAGAAGGTCCTCTTAGTCTTGATAAATGGCTCTTAACACCCCAATGTTTGCTGAATAGTGTCTTTTCTGTATATTATATAAGATATATATGTAGATATAGATATATAGGATAATGTTGGGGTGAATTTGAGACTGATGGAGGAGTTGATGCATGTAAGTATAAATATTAGACTTTGGAGGACAAAGCCATGGGACAAAAATAAAGTTAAGCTAGTGGGGTTTTAGTTTTAGTGGTTCTACAAAGAGTTTTGGATAATGGGAAGTATATATAGTCTTGTGGGTGTCTTATATGAAATGTAAATATAGTTTTGGGTGCTTAGCGGGTGGGCACTAAGTTGGGGGTGTGAAAACATAAAATACTCTCCTTTCTAGAAGTCTATGTTCATATATTTAGTAAGGTGATGAACTGATGGTGTGAAATAAAGATATTATAATGCAGTCATGAAAAATAAATTGTTGCATCAACTGATCTTATCATATACAAACATGTTAGTATGTAACTATAGGAGTTATTTACCTTTTATTATTTTTAGTACCCTTTTATTCTTTTTATTTACGTAAAATAGCATCGAAACAAAAACTCTCAGAGTTGGGTTTTTGTGCAAACAATGAACGAGTCAGTATTAATAATCTTAAATTCCTAGCTACGTAATGTTCAGGTTTTTCTGTTCGTTTGAAAGCATATCATACAGTTGATCATCAATGTATGCAATGAACCTAGGGCTGGCAATTCGTGTGGGTCGTGCGTGTTCGTGTCGTGTTATTTTCGTGTCGTGATATGGGGGTCAGCCCAAACCCAGCCCAACACGACCCAACATGAAAAATCAGCTTGAAAAACCTAGAATAAATTGAATAAAAAATCAAATATGAAAAATTTGTAAACTAAAATTTTAAAATTATCGTGCTATATCGTGCTATCATGTCGTGCCGTGTCATTAATATCAAACCCAAACCCGTAATTTTCGTGTCGTGTTCATGTCTGCCTATCGTGCTGGCCCGAAACTTTAAGATATCAATCTGATAAATATCGTTAGAGGATCTTTTATGATAGATATTTTCTTTTGGCCAACTTTATGATAGATATTTGAAAGACTGAACTATGCTGGTGTATGATATTTAGTTGAAATAGTCGCATGAATACGATGGTTTTCCTCGCATATATTAAATGTGGAAAAACCACGGCGTGTGTCGTATTAGACCAAAGGCAAACACGTGTCGCTCTATTATTGGCTCATCAAGTGACACCTTTGTATATGTCGTAGCTGATTGCACAATATAGCTTCTCGACGAGGCAGCGGCCATTGCATTGCATGTGTGGGCCCCGGACAAACAATTGAATGAGTAAATCCTTAATGTGTGAAATTTTTAGTGAAAAATCCATAGAAAGTTGTCAAGTGACACATGTCAAGTAATTATTGTTCATAAAATGGAAAGAGAATGTTGTTATGCATTGCCATGTGGACTAGAAATGCTTTCTATAGATTTTTCACAGTTTTTTTCACATGCTCTAGCATCACCCTTGAGGAATATGGTTGGGTTTTTTCTTAGCCGAGTGGGTTTTCTGGTAGGGCCTACCACAGCGAATCGTTGTCCGTGGGTGGGACCGGTGGAGAGTGATTGGTCAAACACAAACTCTTCATTTCATGCATGCACCACATTTTAAAGAGATATATATGAACCACATTTTATAAAACCTACAATATGTTTTGAAAAATAGTTTTTAAAATTAATATGTTTTAAAAATATACAATAAGTTTTAAAATAATAGTAACTTGTACTTTCTTCAGTCATCCATTCAAAATTATTATTAAATGCATTTCAGTTCCACAAAATTAATTGATTATTTAACAGTAAAAAAAAAGTCATAATGACTTATACAAACGTTACATTTGAATCAATCTAACCTTAATCAGTTAGGGATATATTGAGTCACAATTAGGTTTAGATGCTTTGGACAGTATCGTAACATTTTTATAAGCTATTAAGTCTTAATTTTGATATTATTATTCTCTTAAATTTGTTAATTTAAAATGTATTTAATTGCAATTTTAGACGAGTGATTGAAATAAGTACAAAAACCGCACTAAAAACCATGATTTTAAAATAAGTACATTTTAGAACATAATAATACTAGAAATTATTTTTTTCAAACATGTTGCATGAATAAGGACTCCTAAAAAGCAAGAAGGATGAAAATGACAAGAAAGGTGATCCAGATCTTGCTTAGATTGGTTAGGGTTGGCTATGATTCATTAATGGTGATGCTGAGTTTATAGATAAACATCACTTTTTGTTTTTTTGGCCATAAGATAGATAAACATCACATTTCTTCCTTATCCCATTCATTCATTCATTCACTCACTCACTCTATATTATATTATAATTATAAGATAATAATTTCAAGAATAAAAAAATAATAGTAACTCAAATAGAATGAAACCACCATTTTAAAGTAAGCTTAAGTGGTTATGATCTTTAATGTTTTAGAGATAATATGAATTTGTTTACCTAGTGGAGTGAGGGCAAGTAGGAAATCATATTGAGAGGAGCACAACTAGTGAGAGGTTATATATTATATATATAACCATGTAATATAATATAGTGTAGCGATTAAGTACTTTATCTCTTAATTAGGGATTCAAATTCTACTGAATTTTGAGAATTGAAAAACCGATCAACACTTTTCCACTTACAGACTAACCCGAGAGTGATGATTAGTCTAAGTGTAAAACAAACAGACTACAGCTGCTGCCCTCTTGATAGATATCCACCTAGCATCACTAGTTATTTATATTTGTCAAATTAAGCATGATTTGTCTACTCCTCAAATTAACAATATATCCACAATTTTTATTTTTAATAAATTTTTAAATGTATGAATGGGTATGGGCCCTTGTGATTGAGCTTTGCCTAAGCCATGATGTCAACTTCAGTTACCAAGTCCAGCTTTTTTTCCCTAACCCTACTATGATTGTTGATTGGTTGGGTTTATGTCATGTCACCTACATTACATTAATTGTCTCTTTCACATGTAATGCAATTGATAGTGCCATTACACTAAATGTGTAAGGGTTAAATAGTCTTTTGGTCTCATATATTTGCAGTTTGTAAACTTTTAGTAAATCTGCTAGTCAACTGTCAAGTTTGACCATTACATATTTTAACTTTTATTTTCAATTTAGTCCTCCGATTTATACACATATCTTTTGATTTTTTTTGCAATTTAGTCTTTAAAAAACCAATTGGACCTTACTGTAAAGTCCTACACTTAGATGGGTTTCTCTTCATTTTATAGTGGGCCTAGTGAGAGATGGTCCTGTTAAGCCCAAAATGATATATGGGCTTGGTATTGGTACAAGTACAACCCAAAAAAATGCTCACGTAACGTCGTTTGTTTCCGTTTTTGCTTTATTTATTGGGGAAAAAAATGTCGTTAATACTATATATTTTTAATGTATGTATTTTTCTAACCAATATATATATATATATATATATATATATATATATATATATATATTTTTCTTTGTAACATGACGTAAAAGTTCAACATCTCTTAATTAGAAGTTTCAAACTTTAAGTCATAAAAATATTTATCACCAATACTTTATTATTTATGAATATTTTACTTTGTAGATTATATATATGTAAAACAAGCATATTATAGAAATTACTCTCATGATCATACCTATGGAAGAAACCAAAATGAATAAGTAGGCTAGAGAATTAATTACTGACCTAATTTACATATATATGAACAAAAATGGGTGATTTCTAGAGAGGGAGCAGCAGCAGCAAATGTCACTTTCTAGTGACACAACAAGACATAAAAGTCTTAATTAAGGGGGTAAGGTAAGGATTATATGCTCACATATACAAAAAAAGTTCAAAGGATACTTGTCACATACTATTTTATAATATATTACATTAGTACATATATAAATGAAGATTATCTAACAATTTTATGAAATTCAACAACTTAAATAAAATTTACCTGTTTAGTTATATTATTATCATACCGTTGCCTTCATATTTATTTACTTTTTCAACAAAATGAATGACCTAATATTAGTAAGACTAAACGCACCTCGTTATGTAATGTTTGAGCTCTTTTGCTCATTGTCTAATTTTTTTTTTTTTTCCGACCAGATTTAGTGAACAACCAACAAATGGGAAAAATCACTCAAATACCCACTTTTTGAAACTCAAACACAAAAACAAGGGGAAAGTTCGTCCAGAACTCAAAATACCCAAATATGCATATCTCAGATGCGCCATTTCGGCTCAACAGTCAATATGCATCTCTCAGAGGCGCCATTTCGGCTGAACAATCAAAATATGACCGTCAACCGGCGAAAATGGCGCATCTCTCAAATGCGCCCTAAAAATGGCGCATCTGAGAGATGCGTCATTTGACTCAACAGTCATATTTTGACCGTTGACCGGCGAAAATGGCGCATCTCTCAGATGCGCCCTAAAAATGGCGCATTTGAGAGATGCGGCGTTGGGTATTTTGACTTATGGACCAAGTTTTCCTTTGTTTTTGTGTTTGAGTTTCAAAAAGTGGGTATTTGAGTGATTTTTCCCAACAAATGCACCGATCCCATAAACCTACCCTCACCAATAGTCTAGTATATCAAAATGTCGACCCGTTAAGAACAGTTCTACGCATCTCATTGTATACCTACCGTGTTATGTTGCACAAGCGGGACCTAATATTTTAATCAGATCTCCCTGAGATATTCCTAAGGGCTTTCAAACCACTTGGAAATAAGCGCTCTTAACCAATAAATCATTAATGCCGGTGGTGTTCTCTCTTTAATTATTAGTTTCTATTTTCCTGTATTTTATTTTTTGGTTACAAAAAAGGAATGAGTTAGTATTTGCGAACCTAAACTCATTTTGCTACGTAATGTTCGAGTTCTCCCTTTTATTTCACGAGTATAATATACATTTGAACAATCAGCACATACACTGATACAATATAACACTACAAATAACCTAGTATAATAAATTAAGTTAGGTTTCAAATAATCATAGAACAAAATGTGTTTGTTTTTTTATATGGTAAAGACGAGAAAGGATGATTCTATTGCTGCGGTTCTGCATGTTCACATCTTCGTTATCTAAATCTTCAATAATATTGTAAACTAAATTTCCCAGCATCTTAATATTGCAACTTGCTTAAAAAAACGAGATAATTATTAATAATTTTCTTTTCTTGCTATAAGATAAGTTACTATATGGATATTTGAAAAAGGTTTCTTTCTCAGGAGTTGTAAGTTGTAACTCCAGATTAAAGACATAAATACACGTAATAATTAGAATTGCAAATTTAAAAAAACAAAAATCTAATAAATTATTATGTATTTGTATCTATCCTTCCGAATTTGCAATTTATATAATTTCAGATCAGATCATATGTCATACTCATTCATTCATTCTCTGATCGTATCTTACGGTTGTAATATTGACACCTGTATTTAATTTACTTAATTTTTTTCTTTTAAAAATCTATTTAAATTGATGAGTAAAAACGTTATATAAAAAAAGTAAAATTCATAGAATTGCAAATTGGAAGTAAAATTATTATATCTCTATCTAATGATGATTTCAAATCTCGTGGACTTCCTTTTCTGGTCTGTCCAATAAAGCCACAACAGTTAGATTTGTTTGTACTTTGTATTATTATTTCTTAAAAAAAAAAATTTACAAGAAATATTTGTCATTTACATATAGAAATTGGCAAATGAAATTCCGCTCAACACTTCTTTCATTAATTAGAAAATAAGTATTCGAGTTTTGAAAATGAAAAAAATATTTATGAATAATTTTCACCTTATACGTAAAATCACTTCATTTTTTAATTAGAAATTTTGAGTTTAATCTATGAAAATAAAACAATATTCATGGAAACTTTATATCTTATTCTGGTACTTTTTATCTCTTATTATAGAATGGGTTATCATCACTACATTATATTATTTCTCTAGCTAGAAAGAGGAGCAACTCAACTAGGGGTGAGCTCGGGCTGGGATGGGCGGGCTTTTACCTGAGCCCGAGCCCGAGCCCGAAATTTTCGAGACTCTAATTTTTAGCCCGAGCCCGAGCCCGAAAATAAGGAAAATGGCCCGCCTGAGCCGGGACTTCGGGACTCGGGCTCGGGCTAGCCCGAATTTTAACAAAAAATCTGAAAAAAATATTAAAAAAAAAAAAAAAAAAAAAAAAAATTCAAACATGGAGGAAGATGGTTAGATACTAACTAAAGTTAGTGGGGAATATATATAATTATATATATTTATATAGTATTAAAAAAAATTCGGGACGGGCTCGGGCTTTTCGGGATTTTGGCACAAAAGCCCGAGCCCGAGCACGAATTGAAAATAAAAGTCCCGCCCGCTCGGGCTCGGGTCTATTCGGGACCGGGTTTTTCGGGACGGGCTCGGGACGGGTTTTTCGGGCTTTCGGGTTTTCCTGCTCAACCCTAAACTCAACCGAGAAGTACAAAAAAGGAGCTACTCATTAACCATTAATAACACTAGTTAGTTACACTTATACACAACAAGCCAAAGAAAACAAACATCTCTACTTCAAAAATAAGAAAAATAAATTGAAAAAATAAAAGAAATAAGTAATGAGGACGGCACCATTACATTAACTCGATCTCGAACATTACTAGATTTGAATTATCGCATTTTGATGAGGAAAACGAGTGATATTTTTTTTCAAAATCCGAAATTTCGAAAATGGAATCAACATGGACCTTCAATTATTCTGAGCACATGATGAACTGCTGCTGCAATGTCATCCACAGTTGTAAGTTGGCACCCTTCTTCCACCTGCAAATTTTGTAGATATTATTAATTATCTCTCAAAAAGTTGTAAAGATTTCCATAAATACGTTCTATCGATCGAATTTTACCACGTGGCGCTGACGTGGTAAACCTTCAACTAATGAAATCGTGCCATTTATAATATTCCACTCTCTCTTAATACATGGCACGAATTCATTAGTCTAAGTTCTATCACGTCAGCGACACGTGACAGATGCGATTCAAAAAATAATCTCTCTGCAATTTTGCTGCACTTTTCTGCATCCACAATTATGAGGGCCAAGAGCCAAACACAGAAGGCCCACTAATAATCTTGTCTGCAATTTTTTTATCATTTTACTTCTTGTTCTTCTTCTTCATGTTGGTGAATACTGAAGCTTCATCTAAAACATGGTATTTTATTAAATATATATTCCTCTCTGCTATTTAAGTTACAATGCCATTAATGCACCACCCAGAGAAAACGACAAAGAACAAGGTGGTTTGTTGATGAAAAAAATTTGAACTTTATTTTATGTTCTTGATGGGTTTTGATTCCTGATATGTCCCATTGTCTAGAGACTTCATAGAGATTAGTTTATTGGCATTTATCATTTTGGTTTGTTTTTGTCCCTCCCAAGCAAGAAAACATAGGGAAGTTTCAACATTTGGAGAAAAACAACATTAAGGATGACATAAAATAATGGGTTTAGACCCTAAAAACACTTTCAACTATAGTCCCTAAATTCAGTTTCAACTATAGGTCATAGTATTAATCGTTCAAATTTGTTGATATTTAGTGTCTCAACTATCAGCTTGATTGATTTTTACTTTTTTTCTCTTAAAATTGACGAAACAGAAATATATTTTTTAAGCATCAAATTAGTATAAACCACGAGCAACAAATCTGATAATTTGGAAAAGTGCATATTTTTATTGCTTAAAACGTCAATTTTAACACCAAAATCAGTCGAAAAAAGTGGAAACTAACAAATCAGATAGTTAGGACATTGAATATCAACATTTTAAATCTGGAACAACGATTAGCAACCCGACTTATAGTTGAGATTGTTTTTTAATTCTTAATCTTAAAATAATTAAGAGACATCTAACTGCAATTGTTTAACCAAGTAAAGAATTCAGAAAAGATTCTATTGATGTACCAAAAAATCACATTTTTTGCATCACTTTTAAATCTTGTCAAGATGGAAAAAGATGCAAGGCTAAAAGTAGCAAAATTTCATACTCTAAATCAGAATCAGAGAATGAACAATCATTCATACCTTGGTACTAATTGAATAGAGAACCAAAGGGTCCATTGTTGTGACACTGAGATGGAGAATGGATAGGTGAAGTGTGTGAAAGCCTGCAACCAGTCTTGAGAGCTGTCTGACTCTTCTCAGACACAGTATCCTCAAGTTTGCATGTGTCTCAATGAGTGTCACCTCTATGTCTGCAATGGCTGTGGATGTGTACTTGTTGTTTGAAACCTGAGACCATGTGTATTGTGGGTACACAAAGAACTGTGAGAATGGAGGTCTTAGGAACTTGCTGCTGCTTGAAGTAGTAGCAGTAGCAGAATCTTGTTCTTGTTCTTGTTTTTGAACCATGGGTAAGCTTTGCTGCAGAATCTGGAACTTCTGAGCTTCAAGGGATTGAAGAAGATGCTCTAATTCCTTCACAAACTCAACTGCACCTCCCACAATTGAAGCTTGGTCACCCTAATCAGTAAAAAGGTCAAATTTATGAACATAGCTCTGATTTTACTACACACAATTCAATGTATTTTAATAAAGATTAAAACTTGAGATATACCCAGATTGCAAATTTGAATTATTAATCAGAAATTTGACAAAAGAATGGATTTTTGTAATTTCTTTCGACTCATCAATTCAATGGCTAATTCCTTAACAAACTCAATTGCACCTCCCACAATTGAAGCTTGGTCACCCTAATCAGTAAAAATGTCAAATTTACAAACAGGGCTCTAATTTCATTACACCCAATTCAATTATTTTAATCAAGATTAAAACTTGAGAAATACCCAGATTGCAATTATGAATTATTAATCAGAAATTTGACAAAAGAATGCATTTTTGTAATTTCTTTGGTGTAAAGAAAAGAAGAAATCATTCAATTTAGTACATCATGCAACCAATCTTGATGTTCTCTGGAGAATGTGCAGAGGCAAAATTAATGTGGTTCTCCCCTAATCAATCAACCTTGTACTCCACCTACCTCTGCATGGGATGTCTTAAATACACAACAAACCCAGATTCTTGGTTTTATTCATTTACAACGTTAAATTTTCCAAACTTGTCGGAAAATTTCAACTATCCACTCTAATTCCCATCGAATTCTACGAAATCACCGCGCTCTTGAAATTTTACCGAAGGAAATCAAGAAACTTTACCCTCTGAACATAAGATTCCGGCATGAGTGACCGGAGAACGGCGAGATGCTCATTCATCTGCTTGCGGCGGTTCCTCTCGACGGCAATGTGGGTCATCCTCTGCGTCTCGGCTTCCTCCTTGTTCTTGCACGCCCTTGGCCGCCGCCGCCGCTTCTTCCTCCTCTGCACGGCGAGGCCAGACTTACGGCCGCCGCCGTCAGAGCAATGCTGCGCCACCGCCGGGCTGGGACAATCCAAACCTCCACCGCCTCCGCCTCCGCCGCCGCCGCCGCCGCCTCTGTAAGTGAAGAGATGGTCTCGGTGAGGATTGCCGGCGGTTTCCGGCGATTGGTGGGTGGTGTAGAGGAGCGGCGCGGCGGAGATGGTGTCGTAGATGATGAAGTTGAGGAGCTCAGTGGAGGAAAGAGCTTCGAGCGCCATTTTATCTCTCTGTCTCTCTCTGTCCTTTGACTTGATTCAGCTTCGCTTATTTTCTCTACGAATTTAAGAAGATTAACGAGAAGATGTTAACGAGGTTATCTTATACAAGCACAAGCACAAGAATCCCGACATATGTCAAACGACAGACAGCGACCGGTGTTAAGATTTTCAGTTCAAGTGTGTAATTGCAAATTTGCAATTAGCCGCAAAGTAGTGTTAATTAATCTATGGATAATACTTAAATCATTGATTTTTTTTTAATAATTTAATCATTTAAGGATAAGTTGTTAGCTCTGTTAAAAAAATAATTTGAAGAATGGTTATATAAGTTGTACATACTAAAATTATGAAATTGGCATAATCAACATAGTAATCATAAGAATTATATATATAACTGAATTACAAAGTTTTATCACTGCTTTAGAAACATTCCAACTTACAAGAATCACATTTTCTGTGAAAGCAATTCCGTCACTAAGCAATGTGCTATCAAAATTAGACGTAATATTTATCATAATCACAACTTGTTCATAATATGTGAAACTTAAAAATAGCAAATATTCCAAAAAATTCAATTAGCAATTTATTCGAATGAAATGATTCAACAATTTAATAAATAACCTTAATGTATGTTTATTTAACAAAGTTGAAGTTGAACAAAAGGGAAAAGGTGGTCTGGTTTTTTTCTGCATCACAAAGTGAGAGAGAAGAGAAGGCGGGGTTTCTCTCTCTAGACCACCATACCATTGCCAGAGAGAGAGAGAGAGAGACATAAACTAATTTCATGGTTAAAAAGTAGAAACAACTACAGTAATTTCATCCATTAATTACCCTCCCATTCTTCACGTTAGGATCGTTCATAATACACATCCATAACTCATATACCACTTTTTACCACATTGGTGCTAAGTAATCATTATCAACACGTTATATATTATAAAATGAAATTGTTTAGAAGTTGTTTAAGACATACAATAAATATATAATATCATATCTATAGCTAAATGAATAATAATAACAATGTAAAATCCCGTAAAGTATGAAATTGGATAATAATAATGAAGACCAAGTACGATGGCAAATGCAAATCCGTCCGTGTCAACCTACGATACAGTAGATATCCGGTTCCCCACATTAATGCAGCTGCGAGTCAAACGCTATGTGCTAATTAAGAGGCGCAATTGTAGCATAGTTATCAATAATTGTGTCGTACTAAACTTATTAAATAAATATGATAAACTTATCGTGTCACATTTACAAATATGAATACAACACACAATTTTTCATTCGTGTTTGTAGTGTACTACCGTCGCGTTTTAAGTTATTCAGTTGTACATTTCTCTACAAGATATTTAAATACAAAATAAAATAACGAACTTCATATAAGAATTAATATATTAGTATTCATAAGTTCGTAAATAGAGTTAACAAACTAAAATAAACCACTAATTGCAGTTTTATAAAATTATTCAAAAAAATACCCAAGAACTAGACAAATTTGGTAGAACAACTTTAACGTATTATTTTATGTGTCATGTTGTTATACCTAAACACGAACAAGACATGAAAATTATATTGTGGTATCGTGTTACCGATATGTCATATGCTTGAACTAATACGATGTTCTCCATACGTGATCGTGTCGTGCGGGAAATTGACAGTGCTAATGCTAGTGAATGTCATGCTAATGATCGTGTTGACGCACGTGACATTTTAGACGGTGCAATACCTGGATTTTCTCAGGTACCAATTTGTCACAAAAATCTTTTCGAATACCATTTCGTATTGACGTGTTATTTCAGGTACCGATAGTGAAATAATAACAATAATATATAAAAATGAAATGGCAGTTGAAACATGGTGGCCTGCCTATTCCCAAGAAGAAGACACTAGAGGCACTGTAGAGAGCCCTCTAAAGAAGGGCAACTATATTCTATATACAATATATACATACCTCAAGAAGAAGCTGAAAATTAAGGAGCCTTGCTAACATGGAGGTCAGTCACGTAGCTATCCTGATAAACACGCATCACCTTAGAACACCACACACAACACCAATAAAACACTCACTTTATAAATTCAAAACATGACAAAGATTCATGGACATATGTGTCGGGTTTAGGGGTGGCAATTGCTGACACGACACGACGACACGATCTGACACGGACCTGCTTTTTTTCGTGTCCTGATCTACACGAAAATCTGACCGTGTCTGATAGATCTGTGACACGACTAGACACGTTTTTAGGCAAGTCCGTGTAGATCTGATCTGTAGGTCCACACGATAGACACGCATCGACACGACTTATTTGAAACTTAATATTTATATAAAGCCCAATAATTTTGCCAAAAAAGATATATAATGATCAATAATAATTTTAAAAATATTGCAACTATTTAGTACATTAATCTATTTAAAAAAAACTTATAATATGATTGTCTGTAATAATAAAAACTTCTATTGGCAAAAAAAAACTTATAATATGATTTCATGTGCTAGCTTCAAGATAACTTGAAATTTAGATATCGGCTTATTTTGTTTGTAATGTTCGATTTTTTATATTTAAGTAATTTTTCTTTATGAACTTATTATTTGTATAATGAGAAGATTCAATTATTTCTCAAAATATGATGGTGCTTGATTTAGGATGATTTTGTAACATTTGTAAAAGTTTTTGGGCTAAAAAGTGTAATATTTTTTGGTGTAAAAACAAAATTCCATGTCTCGTGTCTGTGTTCCGTGTGACACGATATCTGCCAACTCCCGTGTGACACGAGAACTGTCTGTGTCATATTTAAAGTGATCTGTTTAGACACGAGAGATCTGTTGACACGTATGTCACTAGTGACACGACACGAATTGACACGACACGACCTGTTTGCCACCCCTAGTCGGGTTAGAATCACGTGAATAAAAATATATTCATACCCAGCATTTACTTCATATTTGTGCCATGCACGAATGAGATGATTATTCTATGTGTGGAGCAATGCAAAGGGACTAGAGGATGCCATGTAGAAAAACAAAACAAACATGCATGACAAAGATTGTATCTTTCCAAAATAACAAAGTTGGAGAAAAGGATCAACTTTCTCATTTCCCATGTATTCCTCTACCAGGGGCTGCCAAAATGTCATTTTTTCTGAAAACTACATTATGCTTATGCTTATCCATAGGGATGAAGCTATGAATTTTTTTAGGAAGTTAAGATTTAAATTATGGACAAACAATCGATGTAAAAAAAATTCAGGAGACAAATGTAAGATTTAAAAGGGTCAAATTGAGAAAAATTACAACTTTTAAGGTCAAAATTACTAAACATTAGCAAAAGTAGAGCACCCTCAACCTTAATAGCTTTGTCCCTGCTTATCCCGGCCGTATCGAGTCTTTGACACCATCTTACGTGCAAATGGTGTCTATTTTTGAGTATATATTTCATCACACAACAACCGCAAATGCAATATCTAAATGATACGAGCCGGGCATTAATCGCCAACACAAACTAGTCCAACCTAACTTAACGTAGCAGTAGTGCCACAGAAGCAGCTATAACCAAATGACTACCATTATTAACTTGGCTCACTCTATTGAGTCTCCTAAGGTTAGAGGCAGAGTTTTATTTTTATTTTTTCCAGGTATTGGACCCAAAACTATGAATATGAAAGCATAGTGTAGTTTAGTATATCATGATGAATGAAAAACAGCATACAGAGAGTCAACGAATACGTACGTACGTGTAGAGGGAGAGAGAAAGAAAGAAGAATCCGTTAACTTATCTGAAGAAAAAAGATGCAATGTGGTGGAAGGAAGATGAACACTTGGCCATTGACAATGGTCCAACCTTGTCAGACACTGCAGCAAAGTCCATGTGATCCCCCGTCCTCTCGATAACTACACACCATCACCAAGCAATACTTAAATTATATCATATCGTATAAACAAACAAACAAACTATGAATATAAGCAAGATAGGTACCGAGGTTCAGTTCTTTATCCATTATCCATTGTTTAGAGATCTCGGGTTCGAGTTTTATGAATTGAAAAATATTTATGACCAGCGTTTTATCATATACAGGCTGATTCGGTGCAAGTGGGATAATTATAAAGCCTTGCCGCCAAAAACACCGCGTAAAAAATAATAATAGAGACTAGGGTCTACTGTTTGTTATGTGTGGGTTAATGTTATATAGGTGGTAGAATACAGTTTTTCATTATGTATATATTTACATGAGAAATCTTATGGGCAAGCTAGCTGGCTGCAAATATGCAGCGTGGCTGCCATGTGGATGTATAGTTCTTTGAGAAATTCTTCTATAGCTCGGCCCCAACACATGGCCATGAGCTGGTGCACCATCAGCCAACCACTACATGACATGTAGTGGTTGGCTGATGGTGCACCAGCTCATGGCCATGTGTTGGGGCCGAGCTACAGAAGAATTTCTCATAGTTCTATACCATATTATTTAAAGAAATGGCACGTGGCAGCCTGCAAATGGCTGCACTTTTTTTTTTTTGCTCGCTTTTTTTTTTTATAAACTTTTTGCTCGTTTACAAATGCCTGCACTTCACTCTTGATTCTTGAAGTTAAAAGGTAGCAATTATTAGCCATACTTAAGGGCATTATCCATATTACCAAAAAAAAAGGGCATTACCCTAAAGGCAAGTTCACCATCAAGCAGCCAAAAAAAAAGGGCATTACCCTAAAGGCAAGTTCACCAACAAGCAGATGGTAACATAAAGCAACCTATATATCTATATACAGTTCTGAGTATAAAACTAAAACAGCACATATCCATATGAGTTGTATAATGTTGTCGTATAAGGCTTACCTGATTACTTGTCATGTGTGTTTTTGCACCCATCTGCATGTGTTTCAACATGTGTGCACCCAAGACACGTCGAGTACTCCTTACACTTCCCGTTTCCTCGGGACCATAAAAAATAATCCGGTCAGTATGTATATTTCCTGCAAAAAAAACAATCAATCAATCTCTATAATACCAAGAGAATAGTTTCTGTAGAATTTCTTGAGCAAATAAACAGAAGAGGTTAGTTCTAGCCGCGAAACATTCCCAAGAAACTGTGTCTCTCTGAACAAATTCGGGTTATATATGTTATGTAAAGAAAGAACAAGAACAACAGTTGTCAAAGAAAAACAGAACATGTTGGTATACATAGGATGGATACAGAAGTTCTACCAAAACTTTAACCTAACACTGTAAAAATCTAAGAGGCCAGCACTGATCGATAATATATATGCATATAAAGACAGTATGAACAACGCGGTAACTGGTGGTGAAAACAGCGTATCCACGAACAAATTCACCACTCCAGTAAGAACATTTGCCTGTAGATAATAACATGGAAAGTGTGTTACAGGTAAATAAAATCTTTTTTGTTTTGGGAGGTAAGAGTTTGAGAACTTATTATAACTGAGGATGTCTGTTCTTTTACCAGAAGAAATGAACCCAGTAAATTCCGGTTGATTGCATCTTCAAGAGCTGAACTTGCACTTCCAGGAACATAGTCCGAGAGCATTAATATCGATAACACCTAGATAGAGATGTTAATGTGGAACATGTCAGAAAATTATGTATAACTGAAATGCGGAAATTGTCACCGGATATTTGAAGAAGAAACCAATGTAACTTTAAGCCCCATCTAACTATTAATCAAGCAGCTATACATCAATAATTGGACCATTCATTGTATTTTTTCATATCACTAAGTGAACAAATAATTCGGACTCATTCAGAATCAGTATCCCCAATCTGTTGTAGCAATTATTCTCATGAGTGATTATCCAGCTTATCATAATGTTATGTTTCTTGAATTTACAAAAGGGAAAGAAACTTAAGGAAAGGAATTACCTGGAAGTTTTGTGACAGCACTAAAGCGACATATGATAAGTTACACTGCAAGAAAGTTGATTGAACTTCACTCAACACTTTCTGGAAAAATTGTAGTAAGAAAAAAAAAATAGAAAGGGAGGCATCTTTTACCATCCGACGAGAAACTCTCTCAACATATTTATCGAGCAGAAAAGTCAATAGCCTGTGACAAGGCAGTGACGAACAAAATGGGTTATTAAATTGCCATTTGTAAAACACTACATCCATCTTATGGATGGTTTCTGGAAGGAGATGTTACCAAAAAATGAGAGTGAGAATCCACACCCTTGTTCTTGTCCATGATATGCTTCTAAGGGTATTAGTCTCTGGTGTTACGAAGAACAAATAGTTGCCTAACTGAACACCGATAAGGTATAGACCCCAATATCCTGCAATTAACAAGAAACATATTAAGTTAACTCCGAGTTCAGTGTCTGCTTCTGGTTATCATTATTTTGCTGTGTTTTCCGGTACATGGCGGAAGTGGAATATCGGTGATTTTAGCATGTGAAGCTTCTACAGATTAAAAGAAAAGAGTAGACACATTTCATTTGATTCAGAAACTTGGTTAAGAACCATATATTATGTTTAGCGATTTATTTAGAAATAAAAGTTAAGAAACTTTTGATGGATTTTTGACATGGACCTTGATTTGTGGTGAAACGGAGATTCAACTTATGATTCATTTTTACAATCCAAAGTCCATGATTACACATCAGTCCCAAAATGTAAACCTAAGCTGATTAGTGCTTACCAAATATGCTGAATATTCCCTCCTTGTTCTGGCTTATAATATTGGGTTCCCTCTCGCTGGAAAGAAGATACAAGTTTAACCCCCGTAATAGGCAAATTTGATACCCTGTAGAATTAGGAACATCAGGAAATAATCAATACACTTCAAATACTCCCTGAAAAGCTTAAGTAACTGCTAGAAAATAATACCTGCAGTAATCAAAACGCCAAGTACACCACAATATCGCGGGGGAATGTTAATTAAAGAGGTAAGAATTGCAACTGCAGCAAGCGTGAAGAAGAAATTCCAGTGAACTCCATACTCTCCCACGTGAACCTATATCATGAACAGAAAATGCGAAGGTAGGTCATTCTACTAGATGATCATGAATAAATGCTTGAAATCCTATCACGCCAAAGTTGATAAAGTAGTTGCATGAAGAAGATGTCATTTAACAGGACAAAAGATAGTTCCTAAAATACCAAAAAAGTTCATAAACACTAATCTGGAAGGAACATCTAACATTCAGGAAAGAAGCAAAGAATATATAGTGCAAAAAACCACAGAAAGAAGGCACTCCTCTGAAAAAATTTAGTGTGTCCTGCCATTAGTCTTACTTTCTCACGCATCATCTTAAAGCCATCAATACAGAAGAAAAAGAAATACTAATTTACAGATAGAGCAAGAAGTTTATACTGAGGGAGCTAATACCTGATAGTTCACACCAGCTGTGGAGACAAGACGTCCGAAACCTAGAAGAATAAGTGGACTTGTCGTTCTGAGTGCAGTCTTCAGATCCCTAATGGACATGGAGAAATATAAAGGGATGTTACTATCTCTCAATTCAGACGAGAAGGATCGCACATCATAACATTAAAACGTGTAGACAGATATTGGTGATCATATCTCCAGAAAGAGAGTAATTACATGGAAGAGAAACTACGAGCTTGTCGTGAAACTAAAGCGTTTGCCAGTACAAATGAGCCAACCCCGATATCCATCTGGTAAAGATAAATCAAGTTTTCCAGTGAGCAGTGACAATGAAATGTCTAGACATATAACATTTCAAGATTCCATCATAATGGAAGGAAAAACATTGAGAAGCTTCAAATATCTTACCAAACTAACTCCATATGTCTCAGTTTTAGCGTATCTTCGTGGAAATATTTTAAAATCAACAGCCAATATACACAAGCATGTCACTATCATCTGCAACAATCAACCTTGTCAGGCAAGAAAAACTAATGGGCATAAAAGGCTTATATATATATATATATAAATAGTGGAAGGATGAGGTCAAACAGTTTCATACCATGGAGACCCTATAGAGAGAAACATATGTCCGCAGTGAATCAGAGACCTTTTTGCGAGGGACAGTAGAACCAAATCTGCATTGTGGAAGCCAAAATCATATAGGATGTTGGTGTTAGATCATTTCATAAAGGATAAATTGTTGCTCTGCTCGAAAACCAACACTAGTTGATGAAGAGAACCTTAAAGCATACATAGAATCTAGAAAATGGCAACAAACCTCACCTTCTTGACATCACACATAAGGCCAGTAGAAATGTAAGTAGCACTGTCGACCAGTAAGTCCATTCGGCCAGAACCTAGGCGATATAACAATGTAATTTGATGATTGAATCCATCAATCTACAATTTTGCTACATGAAATAAACGAAAAGACTAAAACAAAAGGGGGAGGGAATTGCAGCCTAAACACTAATTATGAAATAGTCAAACAAAATATTAATAAATTTGCTAAGTTATAAAATGTACTTGGGCAACACTTACAGTCAAGAACAATAAGGTGGGGAGAAGGATTAAAAGAAAATCCGAAGTTATTGTCACGAAGTAGACCCTCCAGCTTTGAGAAGCAACAAATGGAGAATCTGTTTTCTTTGACTGAATATCCCTGGCCCCAGACCCTGGTAAAATACATAGCAGTTATGTCTAATACAACATATATCACTAAAATATAAGTTCCAAGAAATGCCTCAAAACTGAAATGCTCATCATGCAGAATTGTAATACTAAGCCATTCAAAGAACATGTATATAACTAAATTGCAACCAAAGGTACTTAACTTCGTTTCAAAGTTTGAACTACTAAAAAACAGCATTCATCTGAAAACAGCAATGCTGATGAAAATTAAGAGAAAGAGCAAACTTACAGCTACTAAAAAGCACCGTACCTGTACACTGATAAGAGCTGATGGCGTGCCGCAGAAGAACCACAACCTGGTCAAACCAAAATGTCCAGTTACAAACCGAAAAAGCTACTACGATCAACGATGGTTATCGATCAATTACCGGAACGATTGTCAAAAGCGCAGCTAACTCGAGCATTGACGTTCCATCCAAGTTGCTGACGAATCTGGAACATCAAGAAACCATTTCCAGTTCAGCGATTGAACCGCTGTTTGAGAATCAGAAATTGAAATTCTTACTGTTCTTTTAAATGCTTGTTGGGATTGAAGTTCTTCTCTGAGAAGGAATCCATTGACGACGGACGATCAGGAGAGAAGGGATCGTCCACCTGTTCTTCTCTGCTCCGCTCTCAGTGTCGATCCAACTTTACCCGCCGCAACAATGAAATATTTCAGGGGCTTCTGCGAATACGTTTAAAATTTCAGGGTCTAAAGTCGAGCTAGTCGAAAGAATCGTCCTGAACTGTCAATTTCTTGAAAATTATTTATTAGTGGAAAAAATAGTAATTATTAATAATAATCATTTTTACTGAATATGGATGGAAACAATTCTTAAAAAAACATAAATATAAAATTTAAATTTTAAAATATATTTTATATTTTAGAAAAAATAAAATAGAAAAAAGAGAGCCTGTGATGAAAAAAAGAGAGCCTAAGTCGGAATAACTTATGCTCAATTGGACACAATTAGTATCTGATACTAGTTAGGTTCAACTCGTAGTGGTCTAGTCGTTACAAAGTATTTACTCTTATGTGATTTAATTTCAAAATTCCAAATTCAAAAAGTCACTTCGCTATAACCTGATCAGGTCATTAGTTGCTCACTAAGTATGTCGAAAAAATCTCAAATCGTAAACTAGGATGACCCATAACTAACCCTTTCCTTTGGAAAAAAAAAATGTAAGAACTCCATTTCTCATTAAGAGTTATTTTAAATCAAGCAATCATAAGTTATCACATCTATCTCATTATCCATTATTATCCTCAAGCAATACATATTATTCAACCATTTTCAAAATACTCCTCGAGTTAATTGATCCAATGAATCATATCCCAAACTTCTAATCATGTTCCATTTTAGCCCTTTTGGAAACCGGTCTAGTTTAACTTCAAGACCAAGATATACCATTCACCATAAGGGCTATCTAGACCGAACCCGAACCCATATCAAGACATGACCCTCTTCAAGGCTAGGACCAAATTCGCAACCCATTGGCCGCAAGTCCCGACATCGATTGATGTACTTATTGGGTTGATGGCTAATGAGAAAGAAAGTTATATGAACATTTGTATGAACAAGCACCACCAAAGTATCATCCTTCTCTAGAAATTACAAAGTCACTAAGTAAATAGGCGGAATCGTCGTATCATACCAGCACTGATACACCTGATCTCATCTAAACACAATCTATGTCATCATTGTACAAATGGACTATTTCCACAGTATCATTCCAACTCATCAATCCAGTCACCGTAAATTCGACTAATCTTGTCAGGGCCCTTCCATTTCAGATGAACCCTTTGCATGAAAGGGTTTACAGAGTCACTAAGTAAGCGGAATCATCATATCATACCAGCACTGATACACCCGTTCTCATCTAAACACAATATATGTCATCATTGCACAAAGGGACTATCTCCACTGTATCATTCCAGCTCATCAATCCAGTCACCGTAAATCCGACTAATCTTGTCAGGGCCCTTCCATTTCAGATGAACCCTTTGCATGAAAGGGTTTACATAGTCACTAAGTAAGCGGAATCATCATATCATACCAGCACTGATACACCCGATCTCATCTAAACACAATATATGTCATCATTGCACAAAGGGACTATTTCCACGGTATCATTCCAGCTCATCAATCCAGTCACCGTAAATCCGACTAATTTTGTCAGGGCCCTTCCATTTCTGATGAACCCTTTGCATGGATCTGTGGATTATAATGGCAGTCCTCTGCGAGGGAACTCCGATATGGTGGACATCTGAGTGAGGAAGCGACGATCCAGGGGCAAATCCGGCGTCTCCAGACGGTTTTAAAGGAAGCTGTTTCGTATTGGGAGGAGCTGCAGAAGAAGTCTCAGACTCCATGATTCCTCCTCCTCCATAATGATGCAACTCTATAACCAAATCAAACAAAACTCATCTATATTAAGGCAACATCATCATCAAAGCATATTCAAATTCAAACCTTGAGCAACGTATATTTAGCATATCGGATAAACAAAACTCGCATTTTTTCTTTCCGAGATGGTTTAGGAAAGGGTTACATACCAAATTGCTAGCAGAACTTTTTCTACCGGACATTTGACTAGCTAAACTAACACATTGAAGTGCATTTGGCTTGCTCCGTCCATTTTTCTATTAAGTCTCAAACGTAAAATCCACAGTTATGCACAATGTTGTCCAGTCAGTGCCACGTATACATTTTCTGTCAGGGTTAACCGTATGATATACCGAACTAGCAACTTGTGCTATTTAGGGTTAAACAACATTTGTTCTTTGACACATAAAACTATATTTTTAGCCAAATCAGGGTTAGTCATCACTAAGAAGTTCAAATTATCAATCTTTACACCTCCAGACTACTAATTCACCTAATTTGGATCCACAAAGCATAGAACAACCACATAAGCTTCTCAAATTGGCAAACTCATCATGAAACTATTCAGCATTTATATCATAGTATATGTTCGAATTCACTGCTTTATAAACATTCCTTATCCCGTCATCCGTACCGAATTAAACAAGATCAAGATCACGAAATCATACCGTCTGCTCCATGAGCAAAATGGCATTTGCTCCCAAATGGACAATACCCAGTAATCTCCCACTTGTTACAAATCCGAGTTTTCCAATTCGAATGTTTCGAAATCGCTCCAGCTCCTGCAGCTATAACAATGCTGCCATTGCAATTGACACTGCCACCGCCACCACTACCACCACCTCCTCCGCCGCCACTATACCCGCCTGGCCCTAAACTAATAGCCACACTCTCTCGATTCTTCGACTGCTCATCGTGAAGAAAGGTGCAAGTTTCACCATAAGGGCACCCTTCTTCTGTATAGAACTTCTTACAGTGCCTACCCTTAGATGACCTCTGAGACTCTGAAACCAATCCAGAAGACACAACAGAAGGGATCGGACTCTGGAACTCATCCCTGTCATCCTCGTGAGCTGCCACGATCTCCTGCCAATTAGACGGCGGTCGCCGGAGCTCCTCTATGCTGTGGGCGAAGTTACAGTTGGTGACGTACGGACACGTCCCCGCCCTAAACTTGCAGCATAGCTTCGTCTTGAAGAACATCTTCCCGATCGCCTTCGAGGCTGAGTCTAGAGTGTTTCTCGACTTCTTGTTGGGCGGATCGCTGCCGGAGGGGTTGGAATTGGACGGCGTGTCGACGTTGTTCCAGATACGGTACTCCTCTTCCGAGGCCCACGGCTCAGGAATCACGTGGACGACGTTGCCGGCGCCATAATCCATACCTTGGAAAAACTCTAATCTCCAAGCAGCAGCTGATGCAGTAACTTCAAATGTTGATCAAATTGACGAAAAGCTCGAGGAGCAATTCCGAATCCTGAACTGTCAAATCCACCTCGGTGAGCTGCATCGATTGAAGAATTCGACAATTTCGACGTTTTCGAAGCTGAATTCAAGAACAGCAGAATCGTCGATCGTAGAGCTGAGAATCGAGAGCTTCAAATTCCTTACCAGATTGGTAAATGGAGATCTGGGTTCAGATCTAGACCCTTGAAGTAACTTCTGAAGATCGATTCAAATGGGGTCAAGGGATGATGAAATCTGCAGATTACGGAGAAGATAAGGTGTTGTATTGAGCTTCCAAAAATTGTAGTAAAGAGCTAAGAACAGGAGAGGCCCCACCTTAGCCGCAAGATTAATTTGTTCGGTATTTCTTTCAATAAAAAATAATTAATGTAATATTTGAACAGGTGGGTGCAAAATGTAACATCGTTAAAATTTGGGGTGTATTGAGCCACATCAGGAAGTTTGGTGTTGGGCTATTATCCGATCAGGCTCAAATTGATTACATTTGGGTTTGTACTCAAATTAGGTCGCAATTCTCGAATTTTAAGGCTTATATAATATATATAATATAGTGTTCTTGAAATTATATTATATAGACTGAATTACATTCACAATTTAAATAGAAATGTTTTTTTTTTGTGTGCCAAGAATAGAAATATGTAGTTCATTAAATAACATAATGTTGGTCAAACTATATTATGCAATGAATAATAATATACAAGATTTTTTTCAATGAAAAATTTGTAAAAATAATAAATAATAAAACTGTTAATTAGCAAATTGTTAGTTGATCAACTAGCATATGAGTGTGCTAGATGAATTTTTTTATAGTCATTTGCTATGCGAATTTTCTTAATAGTAATTTGCACAACTTGGGCCCAATTTACAAAAAATGCCATTTAGCCCAAAAGGCCTCCATATTGGACTTCAAGCCCATCTTGCCAACATTATCCATCATATAAAAGGCAAATTATATATATAATTGATTAAGATAAAAAAAAAAAATACAATAAACAAATATAATTGATTGAAATGAAGTTGAAAATCAATATATGTTATATCATTTTTGTTGATTAATTACTAAATTATTAGTTGAAATTTATAAGAATGTACAGTTTTTATTAGCTGAGCAAATTGCTAATCAAACTTTAGTTGATGTGCAATTTGCTACTTCAGTCAATTTTTCCGTTAATTATAAACGAAGAACATTAATTTTTTTTTTATAAAAACACTCTTGAAGTTTTATAGTGATAATATTATATCATAATATTTTATATATGACAAAAATTTCAAATACTACATGTTAAGAACTATAAAATAAACAAAGGTAACTTAGAATGAATTGAAATAATTTACTAAAATGATTTTTTTTTTTGGCCATTGACTAAAAATGATTTAAAAATTAAGTAAAACATACTTTTTAAAAAATTATTTTATTTTATGAATTTTAGAGGTCATATATTTACCTTATATTTTGTATTTTAGAGCTTCAGAATTTTATAGTTTTTTTAGTAATTTTGAAAGTATTATCCGAAAAAATTAAAAAAAGCTAACAACTGCACTTAGTAACTAAAAAACGGTTAACACAACGCACATTCAGTTAAAGATGGAGTTAAACAGTTATTATTATTATTATTATTATTATTATTAATTTTTTTTTTGCTCCAACCAATTTTTTTTTTTAGTTCTTGAAGTCGAAGCTATATATATACTCTCTCACCCCCGCCGTTGGCTTCTGATTCTCTCCGTCTTCTTCTGCAATCTTCTGATCTCTTCGAAGTGAGACGAGACCTCTAATGGAGAATACGGTCTTCTGCAATCTTGACTTCTGCTGATTCCACCGGTGCAAGATTCGCTGCAGCCACGGCATTCTTGGTTCTCGTTCTTCTTCGTTTCGATTGTAATGGCGGAGCGAAGATATAGCATAGGATACGCCCTCCTCCCGAAGAAGCGGCAGAGCTTCATTCAAGAATCACTCATCGCCCTCGCCAGCTCCCGCGGCTTCGATCTCTGCCGGATCGACATCGACCGCCCGCTCGCCGACCAAGGCCCCTTCGATTGCGTCCTCCACAAGCTCTACGGCGACGATTGGAGGCGGCAGCTGGACGATTTCCGTGCCCGGAACCCTAATGCGGTGGTCCTGGACGCGCCGGACGCGATCCTCAGGCTCCACAACCGGATTTCGATGCTCCAGGTGGTGTCGGAGCTCGCGATCGAAAGCGAGACGGAATCTTTCGGCATTCCGAACCAGGTCGTGGTTTACGACAGGGATACGCTGCTCAAGAACCAGCCATTGGCGGCGCTCAAGTTTCCGGTGATCGCGAAGCCGCTGGTGGCCGACGGCAGCGCCAAGTCTCACAAAATGGCGCTCGTCTTCAACCACGACGGCCTGAAAGAGCTCAAACCGCCGATTGTTTTCCAGGAGTTCGTCAACCACGGCGGAGTCATCTTCAAGGTCTACGTCGTCGGGTCCCACGTCAAGTGCGTGAAGCGGAAATCGCTGCCGGACGTTTCCGATGAGAAATTAGAGTCTCAGGAGGCTGTTTCATTCTCCCAGGTCTCGAATTTGGCCACGAACGAGAAGATCGATAAGTACTACAAACTGATGCAGCATGACGATACTCAGATGCCACCACAGAGGTTCATCACGGATATTGCAAGGGAGTTGAGGAAAGCGATGAAGTTGAATCTCTTCAATTTTGATGTGATTAGGGATTCAAGCAGTGGAAATCGGTACTTGATCATCGATATCAATTACTTTCCTGGGTACGCCAAAATGCCTTGTTATGAGACTGTGTTGACAGATTTCTTCTGTGATATCTTCAACAATAGAGAAACTGGAGAAGCTCACTGTTCAGAGAATGTTGTAGTTGATGAAGATGGAGCACAACTCAGTTCGCCAAAATCGAGCAGGTCGAAATGTATCGAAAACACATGAGCAGATTCTTGGTATCTGGATTGAAGATAGTTGAAACAACTTTAGTTTTCTTGGTAGATTGGTGAAAGGAGTAGGATTAGTTTCAGGGTACATTCTGGGTGAAATGTTGAACTGCTGTAGTTTTAGGTATTTCTGTTCCAAAAATTGCAGCTTTAGTGAATTTTAGGGTTCTTCTTACATTTGATCAATGAAAATTCATATTGAATCATTCAACTGTTTGCATTTATTTGCTGTGTTGTTCAAAAAGATGATCTTGGTGCCAAAATGAATATCAAAACTTGATACTAAAGCATCCCATTCCAGCTTGGAGTTTGTTGATTGCACCAAATTCAGGACACTTTAATCATGTTCATGATTATGCATACTTCTTCAATGCACATCGAGATTGAGAATTTTGTGCAAATTCTTTTGTTTCCAGATATTGGAGGAGAGTTGTTTATGGTAAAAAGAGTACATTTAAGTTCCCTTTTACCTTTGTAATACTTTTTTGCAGCAGTAAATTGGTGATCTTTCTCCAGAACTTCCATATGCTTCAGATCCAAAGAAGTAGTCAAAATCTTCCATTTCCATCCATTTGCTTTTTTATTTTATTTTTTGTTTAGAAAAAGAATAATAATATACTAGAATGAAATGTTGCACCGATTCAAAGCAAATTGGTCCAACTAAGTTAAAGCTAACATTTTCATATCTTACATTGAAAAAATGTTATACACTATTAATGAGTATATGTACTACTTTTCGTATAATTGCATATATGTACATTTATACGTTCCGTCTTAGCGACTTTACTGTACCTACCATTTTCCGTCTCTATATAAAAACTCGTTTTTGACTGCATAGCTTAATATAACCATCTTAATTGGGGGACAATATCATAGTATGAAATACATGTTGCTATCTTTGTGTAGGACAGTAAAATCTTCATAGCAAGAACTGACATGCACTGAAAACACATCAATACTCAATTTTGACACCTGATAATAAAAATCTACTCAATTCCTTCACTATCATTAGCAAAATTAATACATGTAATTACCAAAAAGTAACAATTAATAATTACCAAAAAATGGCAATCAAGGCCAAACAAAGTCGACACAGATCCTAGGTTCTTCTTCTTCCAGTTGCAGAACATTAACAACCTCTGCTGTTTCTTGTCTCCCGCCAAATTCCGCCATTGAAGAAGAAACAGAGTAACAGCTTGATGATGATGATGATAGAGAAGCAGTTGCAGCCAGAAACGCAGTGTCGTGGGCTCGAAGCAATTCCGATAACAGAAGAATCAGAGAGGCCATGGATCAAGAAATTGATGAAAATCAAACCAAACCAAATCAAGAATTAATTCTGGGTTTCTATTTCTGGGTGAGTGAGAATCTGATGATTTTATAGTGACAAGATGGGGGACATGAATTAAAGCGCCCACCGTTTTCTTAGGTTGTCTATTGCTGTCATGTTAGCAGCTAGCTTGCTAACTAACTGCATTTAATTTACTATTTACAGCCGCGGAATTGAA
Organism: Clarkia xantiana subsp. parviflora; assembly: GCA_036873135.1. Classification (NCBI taxonomy): domain Eukaryota; kingdom Viridiplantae; phylum Streptophyta; class Magnoliopsida; order Myrtales; family Onagraceae; genus Clarkia; species Clarkia xantiana. The sequence continues at coordinate 2,282,334 of JAPTYO010000009.1, forward strand.
TTTCTGTGGATTCTTTTCGGTGGACTATTAAAAAGGTTACAACTTTAATTATGCTCGTAGCTTTAAAAAATTGTTCTAAATGCTAACCTTTAAAGGTCTATACATTTACATGATAAAAATTATTTGTAAATCAAAGAACTTTAGAAAAAATGAGATTTTTATTATTATGATATTTAAAAATAAATAATATAGTGTAACGAAAAGTAAAAGTAAACATATATATAATTATTAAAATTATTTAATGAGGTAGATTTTTATGAAATGTTTGTACCACATTACACCATACTACAATACAATGCAATAAACCATATATAATTTCATCAATTTCTTCCAAAATGTCGAGAGAAATACAATACAATGCATCATACATACATACAATGTTAAAAAAAACCAAAAATCAACAACATAAAAAACATCGTGTGTGGACCTTTTTAAAACACAAGCATCCTTTGATCAATCTGTTCAAGCTTATAAGATTGTTCTAAACAAACCATAACGACATTGCCGTACGTTGTGTGTTCATTTATGCCGCTGTTGCTGCTGCTGCTGGAGACTAATCAACTTATAATACGCGCCGTCGCGATTCTCCACGAGCGACGAATGCGCGCCTTGCTCGATTATTTTCCCGTCTTGAATAACCGAGATTTGGTCCGCGTTTTTTATGGTAGACAACCTATGAGCCACCATGACCGTGGTTCGGTTCCTCATCAATCGGTCAAGTGCTTGTTGCACGATTCGTTCCGATTCTACGTCTAATGCGCTCGTGGCCTCGTCGAGGAGAAGAATCTCGGGGTTCTTCAAAACGGCTCGGGCAATGGCCACTCGTTGCCGCTGCCCTCCGGAGAGCTGGACCCCACGCTCCCCGACTTTCGTGGAGTAGCCCTCCGGAAGGGCGGCGATGAAGCTATGCGCGTTGGCTAGTTTCGCCGCTTCGATCACTTCCGATTCCGAAGCGCCTTCTTTTCCGTAAAGGATGTTCTCGTAGATCGATGTTGCGAAAAGGGCCGGCTCTTGTTGGACGAGACCGATGTGTTTCCGAATCGACTTCAGTCTTAGCCTTTTGATGTCTTTTCCTGTAACATATAAGATCAGGTTAAATCAGTAAGTGTTAAGGCGCACGTCTTATTATTAACAGTAATGTATCTGACGTATCGATAAAATCGATACGGTTCGAAGGATATAAGTACCGTCAATCAACACTTTTCCCGAAGAAGGATCGTAGAATCGAAGAATTATAGCGAGGACGGAGCTTTTTCCCGACCCGCTTTGCCCGACCAAAGCCATGCTCTTACCCGACCGGACCCTAAGATCGAAATCCTTGAAAATGATGACATCGGGTCTCGATGGGTAGCTAAAGTTTAGGCCTCGTAGCTCGATGTTGCCTTCGACTAGGGTTAGCTCCTCCCCGGTATCGCTAACCACCTCGGTTTTGCGGTCTAAGATCTCGAACACTGACGCCACCATTTGGTTGCCCTTCAGGAGGTCAGGTGCCATGGCTAGGGTCTCGCCCATGGCTAGTGCGGTCACGATCAACACCATGAATGACTTCATGACCGATTTGAAGCTCGCGAGCTCCTTCCCCATAAGGACCGAACCGTACCATAAAGCGAGGCCGTAAGCGGAGAATATGAAGAACTGGGAAATGCCGTAGAATAACCCCGCAGCTTGACCGCGCTTGAAGGACTGCTTCGAGGGTTCCGTAAGTTCACGGGAATAAAGATCGAGCACCTTATCTTCCGAACAAAACGCCGTCACGGTTCGGATATTGCTCACGGCTTCGGCCGCTAACATGTTTGCCCTAAGATACGCCTTGCTAAGATCGCCTCCGTAGCCACGCATAAACAATTTCTGTTACAAAACAACGTAACATTATAAAGGCCCTGATACCATGATATGAAACCAACTGTTCTAAAACTTTAAGATGTTACGTGACTACACAATTAATGATTTTAATCTAAAATTAAGTACCTCGCTTATGTGGCCACTAATCGTTAGCGGATATGTAGCGATGACGACGAGCGTTATCCTCCAGTTCAAAATGAAGGCTATGATGAACGAGGCCATGACTAACCCGAGATTTTGCAGTAGAATTGTCGCCCTATCCACGACTACGGTTCGGAGTAGCGTGGCATCGGTTTCGAGGCGAGATGAGAGCATCGAACTCGTGTTATTAACATCGTCGAACCACCCGATCTCATTCCTTAATATTGCTGCAAAGATGCACAATGTTAAATAACTATTAAAGATTGTTAATAGTATAAATTCGAGAGTTAGCTCAGACTCACTATATAAACTCAGCGAGATTCCATATTAAAACCAATTGGGATTGTCGAGTAGCTTACTAACCTGCAAACATCCTTTCTCGAATGCGGAGCGTGAGGCGCTCGCCCATGATCCCGAACGAACAATGTGCAATCCCGTGAACAATCACAGTTACAACCGCGGCGCAACAAAACAAGAGCGAGATTTTCTTGACTTCGCGCTGAGTCGTGTCCCAATCCATGTAATACGACACGAGAGCCTGAGACACTCCGAGCGCAAAGAGCGGCATCTGGGCACCCGCAATGAGTGCACATACCGTACCGGAGACACCGTACATCCAGTCGGGGCCCACCATGGAATAGAGCCTCGATGCCGAGACACGTCTCGATTTAAGGTTGTCCCCGATATCAATGCCCGAACCGGAACGACCTATCGATTCCCTATCGGATCGGAAACTCGCGCCGAAGCTAGCCGTTGTTCGTGATAACTCACGTGAAAACTTTATACTGCATGCAGTAGATCATTAAATCCTTAGCTTATCAATCAAACGTAATATGTTTTATGTTCATACCAAAATATACTCAATTTTTTCAAGTTATCATGCTACCGTGTCGTGTTAGAAATTTTCATTAATTCAGTAAAACATTCACCTTAGAGGTCGACCCAAACTCGGGCCGTGGGACGGGTGCCGCTGCAGCGGAGCTGCCTCTTGGAGCTGAATAAGCGACGCATACGCGCTATTAGGGTTAGCGATCAACTCGTCATGGTTCCCGGTCTCGACTATCTTTCCATTTTGCATAACCGCAATTATATCCGCATTTCTAATGGTCGAAAGTCGGTGGGCCACCACGATAGTTGTTCTCCCGACCATTGCTCGATCGAGCGCCTCCTGAACACTTTTCTCGGACTCGGCATCGAGTGCGCTCGTAGCTTCGTCGAGTAAAAGAATCAACGGGTTCTTGACTATCGCTCGTGCTATTGCGATTCGCTGCTTCTGCCCTCCGGATAGTTGAATCCCCCTCTCACCAACCTGTACATGCAAAACACGAGTTAATGACTAGTATTGTATTCGCATCGGCGAAAACACGAAAATAAACGGAACGCACTTGAGTTTCGAACCGTTCGGGAAGGTTGTTAATAAACGAGAGAGCCTCGGAGAGTTTCGCGGCGTGTTGTATCTCGCTCATTGTCGCGTCGTCCTTTCCGTAAAGAATGTTCTCCCTTATGGTGGTCGCGAACAATGCCGGCTCTTGATTCACCAACCCGATCTGATGCCTAAGCCACTTAAGGTCGAGATCCCGAATCTCGTTACCGTCTAGCAAGACCTTCCCCGATTTAGGCTCGTAAAATCGCTCGATGAGCGATATCACTGTGCTCTTCCCCGACCCGCTTCCCCCCACGAGTGCTACGATCTTCCCCGACGGAATATCGAGGCTGAGCTTATCGAAAATGACCACGTCGGGACGGGACGGGTAACTAAAGGTCACGTCCTTGAACTCGATATGTCCCTCGAGGTTGCTAAGCTGCCATCCCGACTTCGCGCTTGTCTGGCTCACCGTGCTCCGCTCGATCATCTTGAAGATCGGGTATGCCGCCGCTTTTGCTCTAACAAAGGCCGATATGTCCGGTGCCGCTTGCCCTAACGACCTACATATATTGCATCGAACAAACCCTAATTAGCAAGAACGGATATAACTCGCTACGGAGCACCATTTATGATTTAACTGAACAATTTTAAACTTGACCAGCCTAGTCGAGCTGAACTCAAACTCGTCGAGTATGACATCGAGCTTAAAAAATTTAACCTCGATTGAGTTCGAACTAAAACTCGAGTAAAATGAATCGAATCGAGCTTGCCAGCTACTCAGCTCGACTCGGCTCGATTACACCATTTCACTCAATTTATAGGAAGAAGACTACTTACAAGCCTGCAATAACAACATTAAGCATGGTGGTGAAGGACTCGCCGCCATTGGCGATGTGTTTATGGACCACAATGCTGGTGAACCACACTAGCAGAGCCCACGACAGGAACAAGACGCAGTGAAGAGTCCCGAGCCCTAAGCCCTTGGCTAACCCGGCCTTTCTTCCGTAACTATATGTGCTAAGCAAGGCGGTTCGATACGATCGAACCGCCCGGTCTTCCCCCGCAAAAGCATGGACCGTTCGGACATTCCCGATAACCTATATATAATTTCGTCAATTTATCATAATTTTTATCAATCATGTAATATGATATAACGATTTTAAAAAAAAAATGGATATATTTTTCTAGGAAAAAATGAAAAGTTTCGTGCAATCCAAAATTATCTGATTTCTAACAAAAATTCTCGTTATTAATATTCAAAATTGTGACTATAATTTTACAAAATTTTCTGATTTAAAAATTAAAAGATTGTTTCCCCTGATTTTGTTTTAATAAATTGCTAATTTTCTTGTAATAAAATTATAATTATTATTTTACCTCCTCGGCAATTTCGCCGGCCTTGACGTAGGATTTTCGAACGCTAGCGATAAGACCGGTTGCCACGTAAGCGTAAACGCCTCCGGCAATGGCGATCAGCGGGACGATGGAGAGCGTCACGAGACTAATTTGCCACACCCTCGCGAACCCGATTATGAATCCGCCAAGAAATCGGCTTATGTAGTGCATGAAGTTCCCCACCTAATAAAGCCATACATTAAGGAATAAGACGTACGTTTTAATCAAATTTTTCATAAATTCAATTTATAAGTGAAAGTATTTGGTATATTATTAACCATACTTTAACATTATGACACGGAAATGTCGTTTTTTTCTTCTAATTTATATATATATATATATATATATATATATATATATATATATATATATATATATATGCTATATTAGGGTTACAAATTGGTGGTTTACCAAAAAAAAAAAGGGTTACAAATTGGTGCATGTTGGGTCCTTACTTTCAAACCGTTACGTTTGAAAACTAACTAATATAGAGACTCATGAACATTGCATGTCTTCGGCTGATTTCACTTTCGTGTAGATAATAATTGATAATAACGGACAGCAAATTGTATTGTAACGTTTACGTTACTTTTTAAGTTTTATATTCAACAATATAGATAAAACTATTTGAACAGTGGAAAATAAATTTCAAAATAATGTTTAATACAAAAAAAAAATATGATATTTATATTTGTTTAAAAGAAATTATATTTTATATAGAAATAAATTCAAATTATTCATTTTTGCAATTTTTTAAAATAAAATAAGCAATATAATGAAAAAGTAAAATTAAAATAATCTTAAATTGTTTTTATAATTAAATATATATATATATATATATAAATTTGAATTTAATATGTTTAAGTATATTTATAAATTGTGCTTCTTCTACCAATATATATATATTTAGAGATAGCAAAATTATTAAACAAAAAAATGTAATAACAAAAAATAAAAATGATAGCGACGTTCGAATTTGAAGATCCTCATAAAAACGACCCTTCCACGTATTTCAATAGCTTTTGAGAAGATCACGTAATCACAAACCATGCTTATGAAACCGTTTCTACTATGAGGATAATAATAATTATGATGCCTAAAGTGAAACCAACCGTAATTCAAATCGATTATACAACTATTTTTTGATTAAATATATCGAAACTTGTATGCAAAATAAATAATTATTTCTATTCTTGTCTCCTAATATTTGATATATTTTTATTTTTATATAATATATAAACAAAAAAATTGATTTGAATTACAATCGAAATAATTTTAATCAAATTATAATAGTTACTTAATAATAAATCAATTATAAATTTGATTGACTCAATTATATCTCAAACATATATAAATGAGATACATATATATGTTCCAGCTGGCACAGAAAAAAGCCCTAGAAATTAATACACCGCCAATATTTCAACCATATTTATAAATGCTAGCTCAGAGAGTGCTACATGGAGTTACTCCACATTATGTTCATTTTCGACCCAACCAACCCATCCTAGTTACAGAACCCGAAACATCTGGTTAATCAATAAAGCGCTGAACCGCTACATTATATTTAGGGATTATAACCAAATTGGTACTTGAGCTAACAGTCCAAAACGAATTGGTATCCGAGCTAAATTTTGTGACAAATTAGTACCTGAGTTAACCCAGGTGTCGTACTGTCAGGTTTTCTGTTAGTTATCGAAGGAAAGGTCACGTACGTGACTAGTTTTGGCGCAGCAAAAAGACGAAAATACCTTTATGCAATAAACAAATAGAATCAGACATCTTCCTTCTTTCATTTCCAATTAGAGTTTTGCAAGTTCAATTTCAATGAATTCACTCCACCACGAGCTGCAATTTTCGTTCTCCCACCTCAATTGATGTCTTCAATGACTTCTAGTAGTGGAAACTAACTTCAATTGCAAATCCCTAATTGGAATGAGGAAGAAGAAAGGGGTATGATTCTATTTGTTGCTGTATAAGGGTATTTTCGTCTTTTTGTTGCGCCAAAACTGGTCACGTGCATCGCACATGATCATTTCCGTCGATAATAAACGAAAAATCTGACAGTGCAACACCTGGGTTAGCTCATGTACCAATTTCTCACAAAATTTAGCTCGGGTACCAATTCATTTTGCAGTTATTAGTTTAGGTACTAATGTGGTTATAATCCCTTATATTTAAGATTCATAGTTCGAGTTTTGAAAACGTAAAAAATATTCATAACCGCAATTTAAACTTTAGATATTGATTTGGTGCGCTCGTGAATTATTCTACGGCCTGACACCTAAGAATCGGTCGATGAATTAAACACCGTAAATTATGAGTTACCTTCTCGGAGAGGGCGTCTTGGACAATGATGATGTCGCCGGTGATTGCAGAGATGACTTCGCCGGTCGAAGCTTCGGTGTCGAAGAGACTAATGTCTTGACTCAACATTGACCGTAAATATGCCATTCTCATCTTAGCTGCTTGTCTTTCTCCAGTGTACATCCAGCATGAAACCTCTATAATTTTTAATTTTTTTATTAATTATATATATTATATACACGTGAAATAACTAGTATATGTGAAAATAAATTATAAATAAAGAAATAGTAGAAAATTAAGGAAAATGAAATGGAGAATACCTAGCCATGAAGCAAACAATATAGCAATACTGAGATAAACAAAATCCAACGAGTACTGCATAGACAAGATGAATAAAATTAGGGATTTCGGAAAATGATAAATAAATCAAATAATTAGAGACATAAAGTTTTTTTTTTATATATATATAAAATTTTGAGTGGAATATTTGTATCTACTTAAAAAACCCAAAATGATCTAAAATTCGAGTGGAATATTTTTGCAAAAATATACTATATTTACGGTCGAATTTCCGGCTTTGATTCAGATCAGATGTATCGTAATTTATGCAAAAGTTTAAATTTGAGGAAGTGTTCCTCTTTTAAAATTTAATTCATTCTATTTTATGATCTAATAATTACAAATTCAACTGTATTTACAATTAATTGTATTTTAGCGAATTAAAAAATTAGTTTATCTCGTTTAATAGTAATTAAACCCTAAATCCATGATAGGACTCATGCACTGTGGAGAAAACCTAGTATATTATAGCATGTGTTGTCTCTCTAGTTGTCGTGAGCCGAAAAAAGGTGCGAAAATATACGTACCTTAGCGACTTTGGGTGCGGCTTCTTTAGGGAAGAAATAAGCCAACCCGATGACGTTTATCACCTTGCCGAAGAAGATGAAGAACACCGGCACCGACACGCCGTGAATGCACGCGCCGACGGACCCCAGCCCCATGAGGACGCAGTCGTAGAAGTCGGCGAAGGAGAATAGCTTCAAGAACGGCACTTTTTGAGGCGCGTCGCTCTCCGCTGCTGCCGCGGCGGCTATGTCGTCGCCGGCGGCGGTGGTCTTCATGTCGCCGGAAAATGGCTCTGCTCCGTTTTGCGTCATTCTTGTTCCTCTCTGGTTGGAAAAGAAAGTGCAGTGGAGGATGATGAATAAGAGAGAGAGAGTAGGAGAGAGAGAGAGGAGTAATATGGGGAGGTTAGGAGGCAAAGGAGTTAGATGAAGTCATTTATTAGCAAGGCAGCTTAATCATGCATTGCTATTTCATCCTATTTACTATGCATATCCATATGTCATCCATCTAGTTCTGCTGTCTAATAATTGAGAGCGCTTACTTATAAATTCTCCTAAAAATACGCATTTTTATAATCTGTTAACAATTCATTCATTTTACAATTCAGTTCTGATTTGTTCTGCCAAATATTGGCTTAAAATTAGAGGGAATCACCGGGGTTAACGTCCTGGCCTAACTGGCATTCCAAGAGGGGTTTTCAATATTTTTTTCTTCAAATGTCACCGCCGAGAATCGAACTCTCAGCTCTGATACCACTTGTTAGTAATAAGACGTACGCTTTAACAAATCAGCTCATAAGCTCGAACGTGCAAGTGAAGACCTTTAGAATACTCTTATTCATTCTCTAACAACCAGGACATCCCCGGTCCCAAAACATCTATTATTTATTATTTTTAGAGTAGTTAGTTGATAGATTATTCTATTAATTAAAAAGAAAATTGGGATTATGATATTTTTTTCCACTAAATTGGGATTATGATGATAAACATACTTGTGATAACTTGAAGTGGCAAAGTGGTGTAAGTTCACGGTTTTTCCGTTCATGCAGTTACTGTTTGGTATCCATAAATAGTGAGATTATTGGTAAATAAAATAATATTAAAGTGAAATTAACGTGTTTATAATTAAGTAAGCTAATTTTACAAGTGATCTTTAGGTTTTATTAAGTTCATAATATATAACATTGTCAACATATTTAATCGTGAAAGCGTTATATATTAATCACTGACTCGCGTTTGCAAGATTTTATTTAAATAAAACATATGTTGTAATGTATTTGACTGTTTGACTCACTGCGGCGTGAACTTCGTTTTGAAATTAATATATTAAAAATATATATATTACACTCTCGTTTAATTTGTTAACGTAATATATATAAATTAGAAATATATGATATTATATATTAAATAGAATATTTTATATACTAAAAATCAATACCAAATGAAAAATTAATAGTTTTTTTTTTATTAATATATATATATTATTGCATTTTAAAGTTAATAGTCACTACTTGTTTTGTGTGACACAATAATATACAATAAGTGCAAAAAACTTTAGAATTAGTTTTAAATTTTATAATTATTGTTGGATCACAGTAGAACTCCGGTACGATCTTTGACGGCGATCCTAACTCCTTCGCTCCACGTAATCCTGCAAGAGGGGATAGACCGGGCGGTGACCCAGAATCCCTCTCCGATGCTTAAATGAGTATCTTGTATGGACTGGCAAGCAGTAATCTCAAGTAGCGTATATCAAAACGTAATTGATCTGAGGTAACCTCTGCCCTTTTATAGGCGGAGAGGTACCTCAGTTACCTAGTGAACCGTTGGGGTGGTTAGCCCATATTCCGCGTATCTCGGGCACGATCCCGCCTATCTAGGCCATGATCTCGCTTATCTCGGCCACGCCCCGCGTATCTCGGCCACGCTCCGCGTATCTTAGCTACGCTCCGCGTATCTCGGCCATGCTCCGCGTATCTCGGCCTCATCCTCTGATAGCAAGTCCCGACTAATATCGGGGACTCCAGAGTTATCTCGTTGTGTCACCGCTCGGGGCCCCTCGTCATCGTGACAGGGCCAATCGTTCTCAGGGATTCGTCATCGGGGCCTACTTAGAGGCATCTCATCGGGAGCATCCAGCTCACCTATCGGGACCGACTCTGTCAGGACCTTTCATCATCGGGACTCCCTCTGTCGGGACCTTTCGCCTGGGTCATCTTGACCTCCATTGAGGGCCCAGTGGCCCTATTCACCGTTTGCTCACCGTTAAAGAGCCTAACGGCCACAGCGAAGCCCATCAATTATCAATTTTGTTAGGTGTTATTATCTAATATAATGCAATCAAAATATATTTCTTTAGATTAGATATAGTTTTGAGAACATGCATTAACTTGATGTTGATTGTTCCTTTATTAATACCAAGCTTTTCTTTTAATGACCAAAGACTTTGTAAACTTGCACTGTACTATTTATGATAAGGGAAATGTAATTAAGAAGTTTTTTTAGGTAAACTAATTAAGAAGTTGGAAATATATAATAATTAATAAGTAAAGCTTACTCTTTTTAATAAGTAACAAAATTAATATCACAATGGATACAAATTATAATACTTAATCAATATCACAATGGATACAAATTACTATCGAACTCCTGGTTTGTACCAGCATGATACTATTCTACGTTACATCACAATTTTTTTTTTGTCGTTCATTTGTTAATGTACTAAAATATGATTAAAATGTAAAAAAAAAAAAAAAAAAGTCAGTCAGTAATATTTTTTAGTGTCCAAAAATCATTAATAATTCAAATACATAATCGTCCATATCTTAATTGGTAATATATGAAAATTGAAAATATTATGAAATAGGAACAAAAATAAACATAAGAAATTGGTAAATCCTTATTTATATTATTATTAATTCTTAAAAATGGCTGCCACGTTGACTATATGTAAGACAACTAGACAAGTATAAGACTGTACTGTAATAAATGGTCTTCTGAGTTCGGATTGATTGTCAACTGCATTCTTTTGGATTTTACAAGCCCAGTGTATTTTTTTTTTTTTTTTTTTTTTAAATCTTAAAAGCCCCAGCTAGAAAACACATGGCAATGAAGAATATATATATATATATATATATATTTTTTTACGATCGATCTCACCTTTATTCTCATTAAATCATTATTGCTTTACTAGTTATCAAACAAATATTAACCATGGCGATGATAAAATTTAAATAAATAAAAAATAGTTATTAGTTTGTACTTTATGTAACAACCTTTTAAATTATTAATATACTAAACAAATCTGTGTGTTATTATTGATTATTATTTTACTACAGTAATATACATAAATTAAAATATTTAATGTAATTTGTTATCAGAAAAATGTTTACATCTATTTTTAATTAAATGAAAACACAATTCAAAAATCAGAGCATCTCTAAAAAAATCATAACATTTCCGTTACAAAAAGTATTTTAGTAAACAAATGTAAATATATTATAGTAAAATTAAAATATCGTGTTAGAATAATATAATGTAATATTATATCATTGATTGATGTTGAATTTCTTAATACATTTTAAAGTTTAGTTGTATCTTCTTGTATGTTGTATATATATTAAAATAAAATAAAATAAAATATAAGAGATTTTCACACACATATATACTATAAAATAAAATTAAATTAACTTTTAATTTCAAAATTAATTTCATTAAGAGTAATTAACTTCGAGTATTAATAATACAATGATTCTTTTTTTTTTAATAAATATATATAAAACGAGTATTCGTTTCTTTTTTTGTAAAGTGTTGTTATTATTATGATATTTATTATTATCTTTCATATATTCAGTTACAGCAATACTTTTGTTTCCAGGTTAAGAATTAGAGGTGCTCTGATCGAGAATGACATGCATGAACATGAACTATTATGAGTCTTCAAAAGAAGTAAAATGTCAGTTAACTACATGCATTACTAAATGTGAATAAGAGTTATTAGTTAAGGAATCTCAAAATTTACAGAAATGGGAATAAATATAAAATAATTAAATTGGTAACCGAGATAAAACTGTAAAACAAATTGCTAATTTGAATGATTTTTTGTAACTAATTAGTACTTGGAATAATCCAAATGTTGCACCGTTAATAATTTCATTATTTTTGACAAAAATGGTCACATATTGTCGAAAGGGTCATTCAATTAATATTATATAAATTATTCTCCATAACTATACACATATCAATATACTTCTTATAAACAGTAAAGAATCAATAAAATCGACAACCATTATTACCCCTAGACGTAGATCAGTTAATCCAACCACATAAAATTGTGTCATCTATTTAACTTTTCGTCATAATTGTTTGTAAATATTGACTAAATACAGTTATTTTATAATTTATTATACTGTTAGCTAAAAGTCTGAGTTAAGTTTTAGTAGAAGCTAGTTGTTAAATAATTTTCTTATTTTATTTTTAATTTCGAGCCATACGAGTTAAAATTGTATTCATAATAGTAGTATGTCAACTTAGTTTGTATTTAATATAATTTAATATACTAGTATTTTTTCACACAAACTAGCAAAAGTTTAAACATTTTGGTATGACCCTTATATAACACTATTGTCATTTTCCCTGTTTACTACCACAAAAAAAAAAAAAAAAATCATTGTTTAATATATAAAATGCAGTAATAATAATAGATTCAAATCACTTGTTCTACTCTTCATGCTTCAGAATATATCTCACTGTTAAGATTTTGACACGTATTCTTAGATTTAATATTTTTCTTTTAAGATTTACCGATCCCAATAGAATTTTAGAAAAAACTATAAAATTAATTACACTAAAAATATGTATCAAGATCTTACGGTGAGACACAATCTGAAATATAAAGAGTGAATCAGTGATCTGGATCCAATAATAAGTGAGGCTACAAAAGAAGTTGAGGCCTTTATTGCATTCAATTCAATGGACTTCTTATATATGACCAACCACCGGCACTTCCATATATATCAATTGATCTTCGACCAACTATAAGTTGCAACCAATTATAATATGAAATCATAAATAAATTAAAATATTCTACCAAGCAGCCTAATCAAATTATTTTCATTTTAACCAATTAAGTTTTATAATTGCCCACCTACATTTTTTTTACATTAAATATTTATCGCACCAAATCAGCACGTAAGAGGTAAAGTGATAATCATAAATATTTCTCTATTCCAAAAAACAATGAAATTTAAAGCTCTAACCTCTTAGTTAAAATATGGCTCGCTAAACCACTATATGATGGATACAGATCTCCTACCCCACTCTTTATGTCTCAGATCGTGTCTCACTGTTAAGATCTCGACACGTGTCCTGAGTGTAATTAATTTTGTGATTTTTTTTCTAAAACCCTGTTGGATTAGTAAACCCAATAGTGAAAATAATAAATCTAATAATATGTGTCAAGATCTTAACAATAAGATACGATATGAGCCACAGTGTGGGGGCAGGAGCTAAATCTAAAATCCCTATATGATGGTCTCACTCTCACATTTCCTATAACTTTACCACACACTTTTCGGGCTGGTCAAGCCCATTTAATAGTTAGGTGGGCCTATACTTTTTGTTTAATTCGGGCTGGTCAAGCCCATTTAACAGTTAGGCGGGCCTATACTTTTTCTTTAAAAGAAACACGGGCCTTACGCCCGATCCGCCCATTAAGAGTTTGGATCAACCAAACAAATTTCCAACTAATTCTTCACAAGTCCCCAAACATCCAAATACTACAAAGACAGTACCCATAGATCAAGAGCAAGTTCATATATAACCAAATTCCCCTCTAGGGTTTTCCTAAACCACCAAACAAACACATCCTGATCCAACAACAATAACACCATGTACAAACATAATCTACAACATCATAATTATATACTCTTCTCTCTCGGCTCGACTCGGTTCGTCTTTTAAATCGGTTGGTTCGCGGCTAGCTCAGAGGCACTAGCGACGCCCTGTAACATCCTCAGGATCTCCGAAGTGTCCTCGAGGTAGTACTTGGCTTTGCTCGGTTTCTGACCCACCGTGCATGCGAAAACCTCCGCAACCGGCGAGAGGAACGGACCTTCTTTCGAGCTCATTATCACCTCGAACATGTCTTCATCTGACCGATCGTCTCCGATGCAGAGAACGAAGTCGGGAAGCATTCCCCGCGCTTTCATCGTCTCCAAGAGCCGCTCTGCCGCAATGCCCTTGTTCACACCCTGAAGATAAGATAAGTAACTGCATAAGCCCACTGAGATTACATATGGCCCATTAAGCTTATATAGTGTTCAAACTCTTTCAAACTATCTGATGTGGTACTATTCACTCGTACGTACCATTTACACCCTAAACCCTAATAATGCACCCATTATAAATAGTAAGTATAGATTCAAATCGAACCTGAGGTTTGACTTCAACGATGTGTTGGCCGCTCTTGACGGAAACGGGTTCGTTAGCGAGCACGCTTTCGAGATGGTCCAGAAGCTCCTTAGCCTGGCAGGAACCGAAGTCGGGATCGGCACACTGATAGCTCCAAAGAATGGCACTCTCTTTGGTCTCTATGGTGGACCCGTCGGTCGTCTCCGTGTACAATTGCATCACCGGCTCGGCCGTCTGCTTCCAGTCAAAATCCGGCACCGATATGCACGTTTCCCACTCTGCATCTTCGCTCGACCTGACAAAATTAACCAAAGTTTAGCCCTACATTACCAAATTCACATACACAATACAGAGTTTAGGGTTTAAAGTAATTCATTATGAAATATACTATACCTAATGAAATATCCATGCTCAGCAGCAATCCCGAGCTTATCGCACGAAGAAAACCACTCGGTTAGAGTCGCCCTGTCCTTTGCGCTGACGAGGAACACGACGTTCTTCGGGTCCCGACACAAGCTATTCAAGATCGCTACCGTCTCCGGACTCGGAGTCGTGCTGATCGAATTTGCTGGCATCATCGCCCCGTCATAGTCCAAAAGAATGGCACGACTCTTAGTCCGCTTATACGCAGACACAATATGCTCGATCGAGAGCTTACGGAAATTCGGGTCTAGTGTCATGACCCTGAACCCTAGCCCGAACCCAATCCCCCAGCACCGCCTCCTCACGTGGTCCCTACAAGCCCGTTCGAGATCTTGAAGGAAACTGCGGGCCCAGTACGCCACGTCGTGCGTGCTCACGTAGCGGTAATGCTTTTCGTGGCGGAGCTGCTTCTCTTGCTCGGGTACCATGAGTGCGGAGTCCATTGCTTCGGATACCGCATCGATGTTCCATGGGTTAACCCGGATTGCCCCGCTTAGTGATGGGGAACAACCGATGAACTCCGATACAACGAGCATGCTCTTCTTTGGACCCGACGGGTTCAACCCTAGCGTCTCGTCGAGGTTCTTGTTTCCTTGCCTGCATAAAAATCCAATATTTTATTGGTTGAAGATATCTTTGTATATATAGACATGATTCCGACATTTCAGATAAGACGCTCCTCAACAAACACAAAAATATGACCAACTGTCGTAAAACCTTATGGTTTCATCTTTATACTTCAACATACATTAGCACAAACACGAAAATATGTACGATTTGTCGAATCTAACAAAAACAAGAAAAAGACGAACATCGATACCTGCAAATGACGTATTCATACGGTATGAGATTCATGCCGTCACGGACCGCCGTGACAAGACAACACTCGGCGATCACATAATACGCGAGACGTTCATAGAACTGGAGCGGAGAATCGATCAACACAACGGGTTTATACCCGTCCCTACCGAACGTCGCGTTGATCCTCCTCACCGTAGCATAAGTTTCCGACTGGACCTCCTGCACGTCCCTCCCCCGACCTCTAGCCGGGTTTGCGATTTGCACCAACACGACCTTGCCCCGGGTCCCATGATGTTGGGACAAGAGTTGTTCCATGGCTAGAAGCTTCAAACTGATTCCTTTGAAGATATCCATGTCGTCGACTCCGAGCATCACAGTCTGACCCTTGAATCGGTCCCGAAGCTCCGCAACCTTGGACTCTGTCTCTGGGAGGTCCAACACGGATTGAAGCTGGTTAATATGGATTCCGACGGGTAAAATCTTGATACTGACAGTCCGGCCATAGTATTCTAGTCCGATGTAACCACGCTTCGACTGGTAAGACAAACCGAGCATTCGACTACAACACGACAAAAAATGTCGTGCGTAGTCAAATGTATGGAAGCCGATTAGATCCGAGTTGAGTAACGCTCGTAAAAGCTCGTCTCTCACTGGAAGAGTCCGGTAAATCTCCGATGAAGGAAACGGGCTGTGGAGGAAGAACCCGAGCTTGACCCGATTGAATCGCTTTCGCAAAAAAGTCGGTAAAACCATCAAATGGTAATCATGAACCCACACGAAGTCGTCTTCGGGGGAAATTACCTCCATAACCTTATCTGCGAAAATCTTGTTCACCGAAACATAGGCTTGCCATAACGATCGATCGAATCGACCGCCGAGATCAGGTGACAAGGGAAGCATGTAATGGAACAGTGGCCATAGCTGTTGTTTACAGAATCCATGGTAGAATTTGGTGAAGAGATCGGGCGGGATGAATGCCGGAACGCATTTGAAGGTATCGAGCAAGGTTTGCGCCACGTCATCTTGTTCCTCGGGATCGATCGCTTCCTTTAGGGTTCCGACGTAGATTACTTCGACATCTTCTCCGACACCGTCTTTTAATTGACAGAGGAGGGAATCTTCGTCCCAACTGAAGAACCGTTCTCCGGTTTCCGACTTGTGGGCCCGGAGAGGGAGTTGGTTTCCGACGATGATGAGTCGTTCTTGAGAGAGAGACGATGGGGTTTCGGAGCTGACGCTGTTGCTGTTTTCATCGTCGAGCTCGGAGAGGACTCCGGTCACGGTGGCTACGCGAGAAAACCGCCTCTTTTCTCGGCCGAAAGTCGGGGACTCGCCCGATGAGAGGTCTAGGAGGTTCGAGTATGATCTTGAAACCATTGGAAGTGGCAAAAATCCGAACTTTGTTCACGAATTGTATGAAATCTGCAAAATCAGCATCGAATCGGTTAGCGGAACGATCATTAGTGTGAAATCTATGGAATTGAAGTGCAATCAATAAAAGAAAACCCAAGAACATGGCAGTGAATGAAGGAAACAACATGTTCTATTGTTCTTCATCATGTTTGAAGATCAAGAACATGGACCCAGATCTTTAAAATTGCAAAAACCGCGAAAATCGATAAAGAAATGATTTTTAAGCATGACCCAGATATAAAGAACACCCAAGAACATGGGAGTGAATGAAGGAAACAACATGTTCTATTGTTCTTCATCAGGTTTGGAGATAAAACATGGACCCAGATCTTTAAAATCGCAAAAACCGCGAAAATCGATAAAGATATGATTTTTAAGCATGACCCAGATATAAACTGATACCGGCAACATAGTAAAAACTAATCTTTGAATCCGACAGTTCAAGAAATGAAAACCCATATAGCTAACATAAACAAGACATCATAGTATAATGTTTTCCGAAGCTCAATAGAGTTACCCAGATCTTCAATTTAGAAAAATACAGCAGAATCAAGAAAAATCTCGCAGGAGACAAAACCAAGAACAGCCCAGATGAAATCTCAAGCCGCAACAAACAAAAAAGAAGCAAAAATCAAAACTTGAAGTTGAATCCGACAGTGTTACCTCGGAATAAACGAGCTTGAACAATCCAAATTCATGGAATGAAGATGAAGATGAAAAGAATACAGAAACCAATAAAAGCAAACTTTTCTAGCTGACCTCTGAAGGTGTTGAAGACGCAAGATTCTTTCTTTCTCTCTCTACACTTTTAGCTCCGGCAGCAAACTAAGGATGTCTTTAGAGAAAGCATTCATTCGATTCTCATCTCTGACTCTCGAGATCGTAGTGTGGCGGTGGTGGTGGTAGTGCAGACTGTAGAGTGAGGTTTGCTGGAGGAGGAAGAAGAACAGTGCTTGTCTAACTTGTTAACCATGGTTAATTAAATCCATTGGATTTTTTTTTTTTTTTGATAAACAAATCCATTGGATTTGGTCATTCATGCCTAAACTCTGTTCTTGGGATTGTAAATACACGCGATCTTGAGCGCGTGTTCTTGGAATGATTACCTTTTCTTTATTTATTATTATTAAATATTTAAATTAAAATGGAAGTTGAATAAATTCCATCCCAATTTTTTATTTATTTATTATTATTTCCTGAGTGGTCCTAAAGATTTCACTGGATTACCGTACTCGTAACATGTTTGTTTTACAAGTATATAAATTTTTAATCGTAAATAGTCAGCTCGTAAGGTATAAATTGGTGGTTATGAATATATTTTATTCATAATGAGTTTGCTCTACACTTAGACTATTCATTTGTACAAAGTCAGTCTGTAAGAAAAAAAGTATAGATATATATTTCTATTTACTAGATCACATTGGACTTTGAACTCCTAATCTATGGTTATGAATAAATGACTAAACTGCTAAATTATATTAAATTCCAGCCCTAGTTGTTTAAATGAAATTCATTTTTCCCACAAAGATATTTGCCGAACAAAATAAATCAACAAACATCTCTCATATTATTATTAATTTATAACCATAATGATGCTTTTTTTTTATAGAATCTAAAAACTAGCCAAATATATTCTTGTAATCTAATATTAATAATTTATAAAATAGCCAAAGTGTAAAGAATATTTTGTTTAGGCTAGTTAATAATTAATAGAGATCATTACAACAAATTACCTTTTACATATAAAAATAAAAGAAAGTGAAGAATAAAGAAACGATAATTGGACTCGAACTACTAAATCGACTGCCGTGCAGAAGACGCGCCTCAGGGGTTTAGCTGTTGTGTAATGTTAAATATGGGTCTAGTCATTAGGCCTAAAAGGAGTAAAAAAATAAAAGGAGTAAATAGGCGGGCTAAAATGCAGTTGAGTTTATTTAAATTTGATTTCTCAGCCGTTAGATTAAGAGAGAGAATCAATCATAATTAAGGATAGATAAAAAGTGTTTCTTACATATGCTTAATCTGATGACTGTGAAATCAAATTAAAATAAACTCGAATTTATTTTAGCCGAATCATTAGGCCGAACGGACAAATAAATAAGAGAAACATTATCGATTAAAACAACATAATTTGTACTTGTAGTATTACAAAAGTGTAATTTTTTAAAGATGTATATAAATTAATTATGTATAATTCATTTTTGGCCAATTTTTTTTTTCTTATTAAGTATAAGAAAATGAACGGCGGTTCGGCACCCCACTCCTGTCGGCCTCAAACATCACCGTCCGATGCTGCGCGCTCCGTGTCCTACTACAGACAATGCATTTGTGACAACAAATATCCAATGCTACTCTTTGTCTCCCACAGACAATGATTTTCTGTTTTTCACATTTTTTCGTTTTTCTATAAAATATATATATATATATATATATACAATATTTGATGATGAATGTTAAGTGACTGCAAATTTGCCACTATCTACTATCTGATATAGCAGAATGGTGGTTAATCAATTAGCCAAATATTGATTTTTACGAATGAAAAAAATAAATATTTATAATTAAAATTTTATTTCGTTGTGAGTAATGATTATACGAGCTGATTCGATGCAAGTGAAGATTACTTAAGGTATCATTTGCTGAATGACTCCATGGAAATGATTATTACTATTTTAAGTATGAAGTCTACAACCATCTAATATATATGTCAATGTAGTATGATGCAATTTATCAATTAACTATGGGTATCAAATCTCACTAAGTCTTATAAAATGAACAAATATTTATTAACATTTATTTTTTATGAGCTGAATCGGTGTGAGAAATAATTATTTAAAGATTTCTTAAAGATGAATTGATCTGAAAAATTATTATTTTAAATAAAAAGTTAGCATACTATGAGTTATGTGTGATCAAATCATTCTTTGTGGACCTAAAATTTTAATTTTAAGTTAACTCGTTAATACTAATTATGTTAAGTGTTATTCACGAGTTGATATGATGTGAATGAAGATTATTTGAGATATCATTTACGGAATGACTCTATGTGGATGATAATTATTATTATTAATCTAAATATGAAGTCTACAATCATCTAATATATGTCATCGTAGTATGATGCAATTTATCCATTCTATAGGTATCAGATTAATTCTCACTTATGAATGAAAAAAAAATATCATCTAAAATTTTATTTTTTGGGAAATAACTTGATGTGAGAAATGATTATTTTAAGATCTCTTATAATTATTTTAAATAAAAAGTTAGCATACTATAAGTCATGTATGATTGAATCATTCTATGTGGACCTAAGAACTATGTCATCAACTCATCATCATCATCATTGACTTTTTTTTTTCTTCCAGTTACCTCTCTACTTGTTCTGCTTTTTTATTATTATTAATATTAATGTATTATTTATTCACTTACATTTGTTAATGTGTTCACTTGTTTCAAATATATATATTTTTTAATTATGGACGTTAGTAAATATGATTATTTTATTACTTTTTAATGATATGTCCAAAATATCTTTTTATATTCATTTTTATTGAATACTTATCCTAATTTTTTAAGATTAATGAAGAAAATCACGCAGAAAAATAGACGCTATTACGTATAATGTGATTAAATTGTTCATTTTTATACGTGATAGTTTTTTTACGGAAGAAAACCACACGTAGAGACAAATAACCTTTATTATTATTATGTTATACTACATATTGACCCGTTACGCGCACAATGTCATCGTTATAACTATTAAAATTCTATATACTATTATTTAAAACTAAGATATTGACCCATTACTATATACAATTATAATTACTTAGCTTTTTTCTGCCATCATCATATCTATTTCTATTTATATACATAGTTTGCTTTTGAAGTAAGCTCCCATGTTAAAAGTTAGTAAATAATGAGTAATTAAGTATAAAAACATAATCTTAGAGTTGCTGTCACACTAAACAACAATTAGGTGAAACAGCTGTCACTAATCACAAATAGAAAGTGATTGTAGTCACAAATAGAAAGTGATTGTAGGTTGCAGATTTAAGAAGACTACCAAGATGGGGTGAGAATAGAGGCCAGTACCAATCAAGGTTGACAAAAGATCCTAACAAAAAAAAGACAAATAAGAATCACAGACTCAATTACAGCTTTGATTATGCTAAGTTTTGACAAGGTGTCCAGCTAGGTCCGACTAGATCAACTGGGTTTAATTAGATTCGATTTCGAAATTTTAAGACTAAATTGAACAAAATAAAAGTCAAGGATGTATAATAGGGAATAAATTGAATAAAATCAAAAGTTTAGAATGAGTCATGTGATTTACACATGTCATTTAACAGACAAAACGGTCAACTAACGTACTAAAAGTATACTTTATTGAAACGTTTGATACCAAAAGTAGACGGAAAAAAATATATAATATCAAAATCAGGGTCAATCATATGGTACTAAAAAATACATTTAGCCCTTATTTAATCTAACTATGAATTAATTGAAAATGTAGACGGAACTCATTTAGGGGTGATTAGTTGAAAGTAATATTGTAATCTCCCGTAACAATATAACGTGCATTATACTGTGAATCTCGGGTTACACAATGCTTAAGTGTAACTTAAAATTACATAAAAATGGATATAACAGAATAATACAATCGAGATTACACAATGTTTATTGTTTTATTATTAATATACTATTTTACTAGTATTTACTATTATTATCTTTTTATTTTTAATATATTTCATAACTCGTTATAATAAAGAAATTTGCACAATGTTTATCCTATTAGCATATTACAAAACATAACAAACAGTGTAATCTAAATTAAATTATTTATCTATTCACATTTTAATAATCTCTAATTGCAAGAAGTCAAGTCCTTATTATTGCAAAAAAAGTCCTTATTAAATATAAAATAGGTATGAATTTCCCTACTCTTTATGGCACATTAATTAATATTTAATAGTTGGCTCCATTATTGGACGATGGATCCAATATGCCTCTCAAAACCTGCCATTCAACCAAAGTTTCAACACTTACAACATCAATCAACGAATAATTGAAAACTCTCGCGACCAAACCAATCGAAAACAAACAAAACAACCGTGGTTGGTGGGTCGGTTTCAAATTTCAATCACATCGTAAAAACACCGCAGTAAAAATCTAACTGTAAGAATAATAGTTCATATGGGCCTTCACTTTTACTATAAAAATCTAACCATTCCATTTTGTTTTCTCATATACCGTAATCATAACAATTATGGCATATGAGTACAAAACTCACCAACATAACCACACCGTAATAGTAAGGATTAAGAACCTAGAAACTGTCACATGTTTGTCCATGTGAGATTTTGAAGTTTAAATTGTTGATATCAGACGTCTAAAGTTTCAACTTTGCTGAAATTTGGTTTTCCATCCATTTTTTCTGTTAAATTTGACATAATGACGTGAAAAGTCGAAATTGCCTCTGATACTTTTATGTTTACTCCGGCCACACCCATCTTCGGCCGGCCACCACCCTACTCCGGCCGGCCACAACCCAACTCCGACCGGCAACTACACAACTCCGCCCGGCCACCACCCAACTAGGGGCAATTTAGGGATTTATTTTTTTTATTGGGTCATGTGACAAGCACATGACCAAGTTCTGTCAATTTTAACAGTAAATTTGGACGGAGACACCAAATTTCAACAAAATTGAAACTTAAGACAGTCAATACTAACAATTTAAACTTCAGACACTAAAATTTCACATAGAGCAAACTTCAGACAGTTTATAGATTCTTAACGCTAATAGTAATGATGGAAATGGGGCGGGTATAGAGAATACCATAACCATAACCATACCATATTTTCCCCATCCATAATTATAATCATTATGGGTATAATACTCATCACTATAATCGCACTGCACCATAAAAGACTTTCTTGGGATGTGAAAAACTCAACTTTCCATAATCACAAAATAACATTTATAATGAAAACGCAACTTTTCCACTTTCTCACAAAGTTTCTCATGATGTACAAATATCAATCAAAAAGGTAAATTTCATCAAAACTATTGGGACTTTTGGTCTTTATAGAAGGTGAAAGCATATAGTTAAGAATAGTGCTTACCTTGAACACACTTGATGCAACATAAGCACCAGAAATGGAGATCAATGCTATAATGGTGTGTGTTGTTTGCATCCCTTGGGACCAAAATGCTCGGAAGGGCGTCGCATCGTCTTCTTGCACAAATAGCAGTAGCTCGTATGGCACGCTGAACATAATAGGTGATTATTATTGCTCATCTGAGAAAAGCAATACCAAGTTAGAATCATTTCACTTTTTCCATAGGATGAAAAACTTCTCATATCATAAGTTAGTTTCTCTATTTTTTCAGCATCATAAACAATCATTTTGAAGATCAGCACAGGAAATTGACACAAGACCGTGTTCATCTATATATATGTTTTTTACCATAACATTTTCGTATAGGCAAACTGATGTGATCGAGCACAGCAAACAAATTGATTAGTAGTTGACAGCAAACCTTTGTATTAGGCTGACGACAATTAGGGCATTGTGGAGAGCGCTCTGGAAATAGACGGACTTCAATCCGAGCTTCAAAAATCCGCTGTTGAGCTGGATTCATCTGATTCTCCCAGTTCTGAATCATTTCTGTGGGGAACAACACGCATCCATTTTCTTCCCTGAGAGAGTTGAGATAAATTATTGATTCGTGTACTGATTCAAAAGGTACTCACCATTCTTGTTTCTTAGTTAAGAATTCAAACAATGGGAATCTAGATAATACCTGAAATGCTCATATCCACTGATTTCCTTGTTGCAGCGGTAGCAGAAGTACGTTCCACAATTTTGGCAGACCATCTTGTTGCAACCTTCAATTCTTGATATTGCCATGTTGCAAGATGGACATTGTTTGGCATCTCGAAGAATTGCTTCCACGCTTTTAAGCTCATTAATCATTTCCATCTCTTTACGCCTCTGTTCATTATTTAGTTGAGATGACGCTTGGCGCTCCTGAAACAAAAATGGTGCAAAAAAAGAGGTTCATGAAGTAAATTGGTGAGGAACCCAGGAACAATACAAAGAGATCATTTACTTATCCTCTAACAGCTTACATATCAGACTGCCAACTATAACTATTAGACAGAAATCAAATCACAATATCTGATCCAAGATTCAAAATACATGGTAAGTTCCAGCACTACAACCAGTCTTGGTCTATTGGTCAATAAAAGTTTCCAGTCACATACAATTTTCTAACATGAATATGTATTGCAAGGCAATCTGTTATACCTTGGATGACAAGGAGACTTAAAAAATTTACAGACAAATGGAGGGCCCATGGATCAATCATTAGTCATAACAATGATCAAGTAATTTTATATGTCATGAAGCTATACAATATTATGAGCTATTTATTCAAACATCATCATATAAACTTTACCTGCAACATGCGAAGCCTTATTTCTGGTGACATACATTCTTCTCCGACATGACGTTGTCCTCTACAAAGTGTGCAAAAGCTAAAGAAACACTTTGAGCATACAGCATGATTGTCAGGATCCTCTATGCACGCTGTTTCGCATCTTGGGCAGTATACAATATCAGACATTGAGTCCAGGGTCTTCTGCAGTGTAAGAGACTCCCAGCGCTCATAAGCTTCATCGCCAAGAAGTTGTTTCAATAACCCAGGTGGAACCATGCCTCCACATTTGGAATTAGGGCACTGAAGCTTGGTTACAGTGCCTTCCTTAATGTGGATTTCGGAATAGGTCTTCATGCATTTCAAACAGAAGAAGTGATGACAAGGCAGCCGAATGAAGTCACTACCTATTGAATCAACAAATCAGAAATCGAGGTCAAAATATAAAAAAGCAAAATAATGAATTGCTTCAACGTGGGGATTTTCTTAAGCATTTTCGTTTTAGACCTAAACAACAGAGTTCTACAACCAAATTAAAAAGTCAAAATGGATAGTGTCAATTACCTGCATACTCACTAAAACAGATGCAGCAGTCATGGAAGTTTTTCAAGAAATTATCATGACACTTTTCATCATTGTATCTCATGATTGTGGGGATATCAACATCTGCCGAGACACTTCCTGAAATTGAGCGCCTATCTCCAACACTTCTTACTGTATATGGGCCAAGTAGAATTTCTTTATCAAATCCCAGATAAGAAAGAGATGAATTTTGCAGCCAATCTACCCATTGGAAAATAACTTCTTGGCCCGGTTGCGCAGTCCACATCGAGTCGAGCACAGAGCATAAATCAGATATCTTGGTCGCATTCAACCACTGAGCAAAGATGGTAAAGTAAGGAGGGAGATGACTAGGGTATGATTTGGGTAGTAAAAAAGTAAGCACGATAGGCGGAAGATGTTGAACTTCAAAGGAGTAAAGAAAATCATCTGACTTGCTACCCTTGTGATCGTTGGATGAACTAAGCTTGGTGGATAAAGTGAATGACTCTTCAGATTCAATGTGAATATTAACCTGCAAAAGTGAGACATAAGTAAGTAATTTATATATTTAGGTATAGACTAATTCATTTAGCACTTTAAGGTTTTTATAGATGTACATGCTACTGTGTTTACATGCTGTTTACTGTGCTTACAATTTACATGATGTGTTTACAGCTCAGCTTATCAGCTAGTTAGTTAGATTACTTACTTCCTAAGTTACGAAGTGAAGCTAAGTATAAATAGCTAACAACTCTATTGTACTGATTGATTGAGTTTTACTAATGCAATACAATGTTAACTCAGTCCAAATACTCTCCAGTTTATATGGTATCAGAGTGATTTTGATCCATCTTCATCGACGTTCACGCCTTGTACTCTTCCTGCCACTACTGAGCAAATTCGACTCGAATTGAGTTGATTCTTGTGTTTTCTGAGCTAAATCGACTTGATTAGAGTTGATTTTAGCTGTTTTCGTTCCGATTAAAAGCTTGATTCAAACAATTTCAGCTCTATTTTCGAATTCTAGACTCGATTTTCTTGGAAGTTCTTGGATACTCTGTTTCCTGAGATGGCGAACAACGAACAAGCTAGCACTGCTATTGATGATCCATTTTACCTGCATCCGGCTGACACGACTGGACAGATGCTAATCCCGTTCCAACTACAAGGATCGGCGAACTATAACATCTGGAGTACATCAATTCGTGAAGGTTTGCTTGTTAAGAACAAACTCTGTTTTATCGATGGATCGTGCACACGCGATTCTGCTGCTGTTGCTAATAGAATTAAATGGGATCGCGCTAACGCAATTGTCAAAGCCTGGTTGCGAAATTCAGTAGCCAAAGATCTTGTTTCTGGTTTGGTTTACAATCCAACTGCCGAATCAATATGGAACGATCTTCGTGATATGTTTGACAAGGTTGATGGAACTCAAATCTTCCAATTGACGCGTGAAATGTATCAGACTTCTCAAGGTACGTCGTTGATCACTGAATTCTTTGGGAAAATGAAACAACTCTGGGATGCCTTAACAGCCATTGATGATCTTGCTATGAATTGTGCAGAAAGTCAAAGATCGATCTCAGGTTCACTGGCAGATGGTTTACTGTGTTTACATGATGTGTTTACAGCTCAGCTTATCAGCTAGTTAGTTAGATTACTTACTTCCTAAGTTACTAAGTGTAGCTAAGTATAAATAGCTATTAACTCTATTGTATTGATTGATTGAGTTTTACTAATGCAATACAATGTTAATTCAGTCCAAATACTCTCCAGTTTATAGTTTTGTAGATACCTGAAAGGATCGTAAGCCTCTCTTCGTGTCAAGCATGCGAACATTGTCTCCATACATGGACTCCACAACAACCAACTGAAACAAAAACCGAGCGAACATCAAAATCAAATTGTGAAATATCTACCAAATATAGAGGAGCATACAACTGTTAAAACTGAGCAGTTAAAATTAGACAGTAGCTGCCTACAACTCAAGACTCAATGTTGGAATTAACAAATTTCCAAATACAATTTAAAAAAAACTACACTACCATGACACCAAAAGGAACCTATGCAAGAAACCCCCACTGTATAAATCAAAGCTTATAATAATCTACACAAAATGAACAAGATAAACTCTAAAGGCTCTAAAAGGTGTGCTCAGACAGAGATTCTAATGCCGCACACGATTTTTTTTTATCAGGTGTAGCTTCATTTTATCAAGCTAGCAGTTCATTAACAATATAGGTAAGGCAAAAGGATTGGGTCCGATAATTAAGTTAAATGATTCACCCTAATATCCTACCAAACAACTACAAATTAAGAGCCTAAAGAGACTCTGCGGTCCAAGTCTGATTCAGTCTACTAAACTTCATGCCATATCTAAGACATAATAGCTGGGTTCTCACAGGGAATTTATAAGAGGCAGTGTACCATTTTCTCCAAAATCTAAATGCCATAGATACTTATTACAGCTTGCAGATTCTAGATGGCAATACGATTCATGTGTAATGGATACACATACACATGAGACAAGTTGGTCCTAATAAACAAACAAAAATGGTCATCAAACTATTCGGCATTTTCAGATTACTAATGTCTGTTCGTAGCTATGATAACTGGAAACTAACTTCTCGATGGTCGCAGCAAACTCGGTTAGAGACTACTGAGAAATTGTTTGCGTATGCAAATTGCAAGCCTTACATCAAAAGAGGATGACGAAATCAGTTTTCTAAATGATGGTTTTCTCAACTTATTCTAGATTACCCAACCAACATCTAATCATCAATCATCGTTCTACATATCTATGTATCAAATTTACTTGGACAAGATAGAAAAATGTAATTCAGATTTGACGGATAGGAAGATCACCTCATCTGCTTGCTGCTGATCATTGGAGCTCAGCTCCTCCTCCCCAAGCTCAGGTTCACCAATTCCCAGCTCCAACCTCTCCACCATATTCAAAACAGCATCAATCTCACTAGCACCACCATCTATTCCCTCTTCTTCAACCTCTGGTACCACCGCATCACCAGAACAGTTCCCCACAGCGACAGAAGCATCAAAATCGCCATCCCCTGAACCTTCTCCAGACCTCACCGAGCATTCTTCCGACCTAGAGCTGGACGCCTGGGGCTTGGCAACGTACGCGCCGCGTCCCCGCCGACTCTTGGAGGAGGCTCTGTAGCTGGAATTCTGCTGTCGAGAAGTCGAAGGCGGCGACTGTGTCCCCGCGTCAGCTTCGTGGGACTCGGTTACAATCCGATCGCCGCCGCCATCGGTGGATTCAACTCTCCGGGGCTTTCTCGACCACCGCCTGGTACTGTAGTTACCGCCTTGGCCGGAGCTGCTCATTGTTGTTGACTCGATGTGGAGCTGCGATCAAATGAAGATTATAACTTATATAGTTCTCGATATGGAAGAAAGTGGAAAACGGGCCGTAACGCGATTTGTTGTTAATGGACTTTTGCGCCAAATTTGAATGCAAAAGCCCAACGGCCCATTTAGGGTGTATAATATTCTCTAATATATAATTTTTTATTCAAGAAAAGATACAAACAAATATTCTATCCATTTTACCTGAAGCAAAATGTGGAGTAACTCTTAATATAGCAGTAAAAGTAAGACGTGTAAGTGGATTGACTTATTCAATTTCTATTGAAATAAAATTTACATAAGGAAATATATTTATCATTTGTTAATTATTATATTTTTCGTATTGAAATATAACTTTCAAACTAAGTTATGAATTAGTAGATGTTGTCAAATGAAGTGACGATATCATATGCAAAAGGGAAGAGACTAATAGAATGACAGAGACAAATAAAATTTTTGTACATTTTCGTTAATTTAGGAATATAAAATTTCTAAAAATACTTACACCGTGGATCAATACAAAAAAAGAAATAAGTATTCTCTATTCTCTAACACCATTGTACGTTTTTTTTCGGAAATTCAACTCATATAACAACTTAGGTTATAAAACAATTGACTCGCAAATTCATTTAAAATATATATTAAATAACATATTTATCTAATCGAGTCTTGATTTTCTACAGTTCTGTGTAAGCTAGAAACGTATTATTTTATATATCATTAAAAAAAATTTCATCTTTACTTTCTCACGAAAAAATCTGTTTGTAAATCACCGTAGAAAAAATTACGATATTTAATAGTAAATAATAATATTAATAATAATATAGTAAATTAAATGAACCAGATATAATTTTGTAGGTTTTAGAATTATAAAATATTATTTGAGACATGAAAGATGCACTCATTAGTTCTTATGTGTTTTATAATTTAAATTCACCAATTCCACCACATTAAACTTTTTTTTAAACTTAATATAACATGATTATAACTTTTCGATTAGATATTATTATGACAAATATCAAATCTTAGAAAATACTAGTATTATAGTATAGTCCATAGTTAAATAATTTTTATTTATTTATTTATATTTTACAATAAACCTTTTAATAAGATGCTCAACTGAGTGGACGTTCAATTAAGCATCTATTTAAAACTAATTTAATGCAATTTTTTTAATTTATATAAATGCTTATTTTCTATGAAAGTGTTGAAAATTAAAAACAGAAATAATAATTTGTTCAAAAATTAACACTTTGGTAATTAATTTTAAAATTAAAGTTCTGATATTATATGTACCGAGCCAAGTCCGTGGAGAGATTTGGCCAAAAAAAAAAAGTCCGTGGAGATCTAGTTTTTGCCGCTAGCTACAAGAATTTTCCCAAAAATTGATGTCGATTGATTCTTGAGAACAATATTGAAGCGAAGATTTGGGATGTTTGTCAGTGTTGAATGATTATAATTGCTAATCCTCGGTTTTGATCGATGACGCCATGGAAATTCGCCAAGAAGCTCGGAATTGTATTGATAATCTTTTCCTGTTCAAACTCTTCCATCTCTGGATCTTCATCTGCAGTTGAGGTTAGCTGAATCCTCTTTCTCCGGAAATATTGACAAACTTTGTTCTTCGCCACAGTAAAATGCAGCAGCATCTGTTCTTTTCAGCTTAGTTCTGCATTTCTTGTCGAAGTTTGAATTTCCTCAATTTGATTGGATTCTTTAGGATCTGTAAGTTCAGCTTGTTCTTCAATCTGCAGTTCGAAAAACCTGGTTCAGATTCAAGTTACTCGGAAACTAAGCCCAACCAATGCTTAGAGAAATGGATTACGAAATCGTATTTCGAAGATTTCGGATCGTTGAATGATGCTTATTTTAAAGATTTCAAGGAACGCAAACTACTGCCTTGCTCGTGCAAAGTGGCATCTGATAATACTGATGTCAAGCTGAAATGGACTGATTTAGAGCGTCATCTGATCGGTGAGGGATCTCATCGACAACTGTCATCATCCTTCAAAATTGACATCGATGAAGATTTAAAGTTGAAGTCGGACAGTCTAACTTGTGAGTTCATCATCATTGAGGCACTCCCATCTGGAATT
Source organism: Clarkia xantiana subsp. parviflora (assembly GCA_036873135.1). NCBI lineage: Eukaryota > Viridiplantae > Streptophyta > Magnoliopsida > Myrtales > Onagraceae > Clarkia > Clarkia xantiana. The sequence goes on from JAPTYO010000009.1 coordinate 2,312,730, forward strand.
TTTGCTGATCCGTTTGAACTTCAGCATCTTCATGAACTTGGCTGTAAGCTCCTAGCTTCATCATTATATTGCTATTTTCAGATATATATGATCATTTTAACTTACAGCTTCAAAATTACATATTATATTTATTAGTGTACAGTGACATTATGGTTTTTGGAGATACGGATTTAGAATTGCCTTCAGTTCGTTCCAATCGAACAGTTATTGAGGTTCACATGGATGTCGGTCCAAATATAGAGCAAAATGGAGCAAAAATCAACATTGATATCCCTTTGCACGTTCGGTATCCAGTAAGTTCTTGACTATTGGATCATTTTGAAGGATCCATTCAACATTTTTCAGTTGCAGTTTCCTGATAAAACATATCATTAATTATGCAGCCATTGGATGATAGTGGATTTTCAATTGTGGTATTTGGAGAACCTGATGTTTTTGCCCGTTGCAGCACTGGAAGACGGTTACTCAATCAGTCTTGCTTATTTACTTTCACGAATGACTGTGGTAAACGTTATTGCAGCCCAATTACTTGGCACATACCTGCTGGAGTAGAAATGCATGCTGCAGTTGTATCTGCTGTTACATTTCTCTCTGCCACATTATCAGCTGCTTTCATCATTTGGGCTTCAGTTACGTATTCAGATATCAAATTTTGCAAGACTTTGAAGCAATCATAATACACTTTACACTAGAGTAATTTATTCAATGTAGGATTAATTACTTTTCGTGTATTTGTGGTGATTTCTTCGTCAAATTTGGTGGGATAGACAGCTTTGGGCAAAAGTATCATTCAATAACCTTTCTGTTTTATGTTTTGTAAGTTAGAAATACATTCTTTCATGCACCTTCCATTGTTTATAGGATTTAACACCAAACATAATATACAAAAATAGACAAATGTACTCTGTTATTCAGTGGTAGGAACTATCTTTATTTCTGTCTCCATATCTCTTATAACTAAATACACACTTCAAAAGACATTCCTTTTGAAGATACATTATCTATGTTACAGTTGTGTTTATATATATATATATACAACATATATATATATATGTGTATTTGGAGCTCAATTTTTCTGCAGGGAAGCCTTCAGATTTCATCTCCGCTCCAGTTTCTCTTCACCTTAGGACCTGTGGGGCCTTCTTCTCCAAGCAACTCCTTTGGCAGACTCATGATGAATTTCTCAAACCGCTTCTTAAGCGGTCCAGGTAAAAACTTCTCCACCCTCTTCATTTCCTTTTCAATGTCATAACTTACTTTAGGACCCCATTCTCTGAAATAATTCAACCATGGCGGTTCAGTTATATCTAAGCTTGTATAATCTGCAGCCACCAATGAGTAATTTGTTCCACAATCCATAACCATCTTACTTTTAGCCGTGTCATTCCTGAGTCCAATTCCATTTCCACCCTGTAAAACTAATCCCGGTTTATGATACATTGCATGGCCATGCAAAGAAGCATAAGCCACAACTTTATTGCCATTCTGGAACTCCAGCTCCGGAGCATCTACCCAGCTTCCATTGCTGTGCTCCGAGAAATAAACCTTCCAGAGCTCACCATTGAAGTTACTGATCCTTAGAGTCACATGCTCCCAATCTCCCACGTGCTCCCCGATTTGACCTAGTGAAACATCGACGAATTCGACCTTAGCCTTTGCTGGACCATTGAAAGGGTAGAAAACCCATATGGCAAGATCGGTAAATGTTGCACCAAACATGGGTTTTATGTGGAAATAAGCTTTGGAGCTCTGTAAATCCCCTTTCTTTACCCTTTCTTTGTTCTTTTTATCAACTGGAAGGTCAAGCCAGTATGCCCCGTCGTTCCAACCCCCCTGTGGAAGGTTCGAACCGTCCGGTTCAATTGGTTTTGCTTCTTCCCCTTTCGCATACAGCTCTACTCCATTGTTGAAATACCAAGTCACTGAGGATGGTAGATAAGCTTCATCGGGATGGAAGTAAATCCATGGGGAGTAAACTTGAATCAGTGACTCGATTTGGCTTAGATTGGGCATATTAGATGCAAAGTTAGGGTTTTTGTTTTTCAGACATGGAAGAGAAAGAGAAGAACCCTTTCCACCATATTGAGCAACAAAGGTTCCTGGACTTAAATCAGTTGCTTGTGTACCAAGGTTCTTCGGCCTCAGACCAAACACATTAAACCCATCTGGGTCACTCGTCTTCCCTGGTCCCCATATCCACGTGTCAGTCTCCGATTGGTCCGTGAAATCTGATCTCACACACCGGATCTTTCCAACTGGTGGCTTCTCTCCAGAGCTTGTCACTAGAACTCCCACTGATTGATAACCTTCTGGAGGGACCGGAAGCCAAATGTAACCAAACCCGTCTTGCTTGATCTTCGTTCCTTCACTACTCCAGACAAGAGTGTAGTCGGTCGGCTCCTTTAGGGTTTCAAAGTTCTCGTCTTTCCCGACAAGAACCCATCCGTGAAGCGGTCTGTTGTTGGGTTGAGCGTAACTTCCCAACATAAAGAACCCTTCTGGGATTGATGAAGGTTCGAAGAACGTTGCTCCGAGGTTGTCTGGTCCTCCTTCATGGGTAGCCCAGACTTTGTGGAAAGAGGTTATTTCACAAACTTGAAGCCCCCCAAGATCTATAGTTCCTTCTCCAAAACCTGTACCTGTGGAACTGTCTTAGTCCTTTGTTCCTCTGTTCTCCAAAGGGAAGTAAAATGTGCACATAATGCTGTATTTATTGCTGAATTGTATGTTGAAAACTTCTTATTTGTCAAACAGGAAGCCATTGAAGACTAAAGAATATTTGCATAGTTCATTTTTTCATAACAAAACCGAAAAAAGAAGCAAATTTCAGTTTTTGTTTCATTTCTACAGTTATTATTAGACTCTGGAAAATGTGATTCTGTTCATGTTTTATATAGAAATGGAAAAGATTTAATTTTTACAGTGGGTTTAATTTTGTGTAGCAAGATGATAATAATTTTGCTAAAAAATGTTCTTTTCTTGGTCTCCAAGTAAAATGAAAACGAACATGTTACTGAAACATCGCAGGTGTAGAGGAGATAGATACCGGGTCCCCAAGATGGCAGTGGAGAAGGAAGCTCGAAGATGTTCTTGATCGAGGAAGCATCTGCATCGTTCGATAAGGTAAGACAATTCCCCATTTTGTTCTAGTGTCCTGGTTCAGAGCAAAGTTTGGTGATGAGCCTTATAAACAAGATGACATAATGTTAGCATAGTAGGACCCGTCAAGAGCTAAGCAAGTGATTTGTCTTGGAAGTAAGTAAATTTGTTGGCCTAAAGTGTTTCCTTTCTTTACGTCTCTTCTACATTCAACCAAGACATGCTTCTGCCCTTTTTGCTTGCTTCACTTCTTGACTTGCTTAATTCCATTATCTTGCTTTTTTCCCGAGCCGCGCTCGTAAACAATCGTTGCTTAATTGATCGGGATCGAGTCGGGTTTGTTGGAGAATGATTATTTGGAATGTGTATAGGCTTAACCCTAAAAGGGATAAGAACCTATAAACTGTCTAAAGTTTGCCATAAGTGAGATTTTGGTGTCTGAAGTTTAAATTGTTGATATTGACTGTCTAAGTTTCAACTTTGTTGAAATTTGCTTGTCTCCGTCCAAATTTGTTGTTAAAATTGACAGAATTTGGTCATGTGCTTGTTACATGACCTGATAAAAAATAAATACCAAAATTGCCCCTATGGTGGTGGCCGGCCGGAGTAGGGTGGTGGCCGGCCGAAATAGGGTGGTGGCCGGCCGGAGTAGGGTGGTGGCCGGCCGGAGTAGGGTGGTGGCCGAAGTTAACATAAAAGTATCGGGGGCAATTTCGATTTTTCACACAATTCTGTTAAATTTGACAGCAAAAATGAACGGAAAACCAAATTTCAACAAAGTTGAAACATCAGACACCCAATATCAACAATATAAACTTTAGACACCAAAATCTCACATCCCTAAAATCTAATCTTCCAATTATGGGACTATTCCTTCACTTTACAACAAGAAGAAAGAGGATGGATATAATCATAATCAAACAATCATTTGCTTTCCAAATTGCAGAAACGAATCGAATTGAATTGCATGAAACTGAAAGCTAAAGAACGACGAATTCGTTTGATTGATCTCTATACATGAACAATATATTTTACACAATGCAGGTAGACAATCACAGGAAAGCCCAACATTGACTCCATTGGATTTGATTTTCATATCCATCTCTGCATTTTTCTGGGTTAAGCAGCAAGAACTACGACAACAATGAGAAGCGCCACGCCGAAGATCACCAAAAGCAAACAACTCTGTACAACATGCAAAGAATAACTTTGAATTCAGGCATTGAACTATGAAAATCGGGACGAAGCCGATAAAATGCAGCAGCTGTTTCAGTTCTTCAGAATTCTGAAGGAGAGGATCGATTATTACATACCAGTGATGAATTTCGGCTTTGAATTTTTGCAGCTTGCACGAGATGGGTCGATCCTTGAGTAACAGAAGAATGCGAACTTTCAACATGAGAACTGATATCATCTGCAGAGGTATTTAATTGATCATTATCTATAAACAATTTGCTCATAACTTTCTCTAGAAGTTGGAATAGTTTAGTTACCAATCATTGCGCCTTGTTCACGAACAAGAATCGCTAAATCTTTGAAAATCTCGTTTACTTGGCCAATCTCTTTGTGGATTTCTTGAATCCCTTGCTCTCTTTCCTCGATAACAGCTTCGTTGAAGGCTATCTCGTGCTGCAACTCCAAGGCCACCTGCCTGAAATTCAATGACTTTGAAGGTAAGATCTCTTTCAACTATATATGATATTGCAGTAAAAGTAAGTAAATTAGCAGGCAAGACACACAAATTAGGAGATAGTATAGTAGTACTGAAGATCGAGCACAAGTTGGATTACCTTCTAGATTCATAAAGAAGGGCGTGTTGTTCCGGACTTTTATCCACAATTACATCAAGCTCGCCTTCTCTAATACTGTTTAAAGAAGAAAACATCAAAATATAGTGGAAATACTTCAACTTAGAAATAAAGGTAAATTTTACATTTTGATGCGAGTTACCTGGAAGGTAGAAAAGCTTGATGAACAACTGGAGTGTATGCTGTTTCTCTCTCAGCTGAAAGACGTTGAGCCTTCTGAAACTCTCGCAGCACCGCCTGAAAATCTTTTGCGAGTTTGGCATCTACAATTTTCTTGGTACGCTGCACATCGAAGAAAAAAGCTCATCAATGAAGGCAGAGGAAGAAACAGCAGAATGACATGATACAAAATAAGTAGTGCTCTCATATATTTGAAAGATTGAGATGATAAAGAGAGCCAACTAAGTAGGTTGAGTGCCAATCTTACAATTTGAAGTATTTACTTCAGAAAAAAAATGCCTCATTTTAGACCCAATGTGCAATGAAAAAATGAACAACATTAAGATCAAAGTAACTCACATCAACTCCTGCATAATGATCTGTTTCGCTGGCTTCTTTAAGCTTCGCTGTAGTGTCCTTCACAAGCTGTCCAATATGAAGCCTTGCTTTGTGCCTGCCAATAAAAATGTCATTGTCGATTGCTCACCACCATGAAGCATGTTCACTTAATACAATCACAAAATGTTAAGCTAAATACATGCTATTGGCAACTAGCAAGGCAAACAACATTGATATTAAACTATTCAAAGCATGACCAAAACTCTAAAGGATACACATTAGGTTATCTAGGGTAAGGTTCCGCCGGTTCAGATCATGGACATGCAGTGTCTGAGGACATAATTGCTGAAACTAGAGCTATGAGTTCAGTCAAAAATTTGTTTTGTTATCTCTGTTACCTCGCTATGGAGAATGCATTACACTTTACAGATCTATTTGGTGTGTGCAGTTTTGTAGTGCTTATGTAAGTTTTATACGATATCATCATACTACTTTTACGATTTTATATAATCGATAGTGGTACTCTTTTAGTAGAGCTCATGTATGTTATCCTTGTTACTTGCTAGTGTATCCAAGTACCAAGGTTGACAAGAAAAGTAACATCCTAGAACTCTACAGATGCAGATGCATCAAGGATTGAAGAATGCTCTTCAATCAAAAATAGTCTGTACCTGAAGTTACTGGAAAGCTCAAACAACGAATATAGAATCTTAATGTTAGAAATTATAGAGGAAATCAAAAGAATATAGTGAATCGTGCACTAATCGAAATGCCATCATTGATTTTGTTCTCATTTTCTGACAATTCAACTATTTACTTCAATCTAGCCACACACAAAAATTGCTTCAGCCACTTAGATGTGAAAAAATCAGTCAGAAAATTGGTTAGATATTGCTCAATCGACTCAGTTCATAGCAGTTGACAATCTAAGTAAGCAGAACTGACAGGCCCAAGTACCAATCATTAGAACGGCCATTTGATTGAAGAAAAACCCTAAACCTGCAATTTCATCTAATCGCATGCAATCGGAGGAGAAACTCAAACTCACAGCTTATCGCGGAGCTCGGGCGTGTCCTTCGGCGTTCCAAGGGAGTTGACTAGCCGCTGAAACGAGATGACGGCGGTGTTGATCTGGAAAACGCCGGAGGCCAGGGATTGCGTGGCGTCATGCTTGGCGTTGACGAGTTCGCGCCTCATGCCGCGGCTCCGGCCAGCTTCTAAGTCTTGGAAGCTCATCTCTCTGGTCAGAGGCAATCGACGATCTTTCCAAGGGACTGAAATTGAGGCGAAGCGTGGTTGAGATGGATGATGGATCAATTATGGCGCGCAGTCTTGCCGAGGAAGAAGAAGAAGCTGCCGCGATTGAAAGAGTGGCAGAGACGGAAATGCAGTTATGGAACGTGTTTTTCCTGTTTTTTTATAAATATTTAAATATTTTTTTTCCATAATAGTTTTAAAATTAAGATTATTATTTTTTTTTTTTGAAATTTAACTAGCAATTTCATCTGTAACCCTTGAAAACAAAAAACAAGTTCAATATAAGAATAGTAAGCCCACAAGCAACTAATGTGGCCCATCTGTATGGATCAAGAATCCTATTTTTAGCCCAAACAAGGAACAGTTATTAAAACGAATTTAAATTCATTTCGCTGCATAATATTCGAATTCTTATGATGGGATATTTTCTTTCAACAAGTTTGTAGAACATGAATGTATAATGATCACGTCAATATAACGTTACCAGCAACTTAGTATAGTTAATAAATCGATGCGTTAAACTCAGTTAGGGGTGAAACTGGTTCGGTCGGACCAGTTTTTAGCTATTTTGGTTGGGGTTCAATTAATCCGGACCAGATTTTTTCAACAACAAAATCTGACCAAAAATCGCAAGAAAAAAAATAAACCGTCCATATTTAATACGGGATTTTCAGTTCGGTTTTCGGTTAAACCGAAAATCCGAACGTAATAATCAATATTTAAAATATCTCCAATTTTTACACGTAGACCACATTAAAGTACCCGTTATCAAATTACGTAGAATACTAAACAAAATTTCATACAACTCATACTTATAGAATATACTAAAAATTCCAAAATTAATAAAAAGAGAAATTTAAAATTATCGTGAATCGAAATGTACAAAATAATAAATATAAAGGAATGAAGAATAAGATAATTTGATTACCGCTAATAAAGATGAAATCTATAATAATAATGATGATAATAATAAAAATAGAAAATATTTGATTTTCTTAAGAAAAAAATTTTAAGTTATCTTAGTATAATATTTAATAATTTCGGTGTAATTCGGTCTCCACACTTTTAACACGAGGACCGAACTGAAACGAAAAACCGAATAATACCTAGAAAACCCGACCATATACCAAACGGTCTATTTACGGTTCGGTTTTTCGGACCGAATCGGTTTTTAGCGGTTTTTCGGTTTTGCCGAATTTTAATTTCAGCCATAAACTCATCTTGCCTCAAACGGTCTATTCTTAATGTCGAGGGCTACATATCATTAAGATAAGACCTAATATTATAATCAGATTACCACAGGATGACTTTTTAAAAGGCTTTGAACATGAAATCTTATAATAATAAAAACAAATAAGAGTAATCACTTTTAAATACTACTCATTAGAAATCGAGATTCATTTTTGTAATGAATATTAATGGAGGATTATTATTTAAAAAAAATAAAAAAGTTATCATTTATATTTCATAATCCAATTATCTATATTCATCTCCTCCGGTAAGGAAGTTGGCTGCAACTAACAAACCAATCAAGCGCCAAAATCTCCCACGTGCGAGACGTGCCGATCTCATCCTCACACGTGACAACTGAAACCTCATAGCGTAATCCCCTTTTATTATTACAAATAAATTTCTCCCTCCGTTCATTCGCTCCATTCATTCCTTCACGAAGAAGACAACGACCTGCCACGCAGAAACAACAAGTTCGACGATCACCGGAGCTTCTCATCGCCATTCCCAGGGTTAGTGTTTATCATTGTATTAGAGATCATCTCAATTTGCGGCTGCGCAGATGCTTGCGTATATTCTGATTATTCCATGCGCGGATTACGCTGCAACTGCATGTGCTTGCGCGTTTTCTTGTACCAGCGATTTTGGATTGTTTAATTTCATGATTCCTAGATCTGTCTGGTTTAGTAGTACGATCATCAGAAGTTCGAGGTTTAAATCAAATGTTAAATCTGTTATGGTTTGATTTTTGGGCATTTCGCCCTCCGTGATTATGCTGGCGTTGCATTCTGCTTGAGAAATGGTCTTGATAGCCGTTTTTTTTTGTTGTGAAAAATAGAAAAATGCTTATGAATCGGCATGAAACTGTTGTTCTTTTATCGATTGGTGCTATGCTCCTTGTCCGTGATTAAACTGAATTTGGCTATGATTTGATGAATGCTGTATCGATATTTTTCTGTTCTGATCACGAGATGAAGCCTCTAGAGTTGTTTAGCTGAATTCATTTCCAATTTGCACCAGTTTGTAAAGATTTATGGTAGAATACAAGAATTTAAGGTTTCTGCTATTGTTAGTTAGTTAGTGCAAGAATTTGCATTTCTTCTTTAAAGTTCTTCCTTAAAGTGGTTCCACCAGAGTTCATTGATAAAAGAAAGATTAACTTTCTATGACGAGCTTAATCAAAACTGGCTAATTAGATATGTTCCCAACTTTGAAACATGACTGCAAATACCACTTTAATCTAGTGGAGGCATATGGATTATAATGGAAAAAAATGCAGATGAGTTATGTGTATTTTCCTTAGCTAAGATAATGGAACTTGCCAAGTTGGGGTTATGCAGCGTCTCAATTCTAGTTCTAGCTTATCTGATTAGAATTTAGAATCTTATTTATTGTCATACAATTTACTTATAGACTCATCTACTGTTTGCTTATCTATACCATCTGATCTTTCAAGCGGTGATTAATAAACTTCCGAAGTGGAGCTTCTAAATATTTTAGTTTGATTTGCAGATGACGACTGTTAAGGTCACCAATGTTTCTTTGGGAGCAACAGAGCAGGATCTCAAGGAATTCTTTTCATTTTCCGGGGATATCTTATATGTTGAGATGCAAAGGTTTTACTTCTTCTTCTTCTTCTAGTCTTTTGTTAAATCTTCATTTTTCCATTTATTTCCAATTTTATTTATCGCCTCCTACAATGCTTTAACTCACGCAGTGATACTGAGCGATCCCAAATAGCATTTGTGACCTTCAAGGATTCACAAGGAGCTGAGACTGCTATTCTTCTTTCGGTTAGTAATTTTACTTCTACAGACTGTATATTAGTGCATTTCTGGCAGTAAATGAGATAACATAGTTATAATTGTTAGTTTATTATAGTACTTATGTCTGTACAAGGCTAGTAAGTAGGAATAGCTGAATTTGGTGTTTATTTATGCATCAAGATCAAACTCTGCCTTTCACCTCTAAGATTCATTTGTGTATTTATGTCAGGGGGCAACTATAGTAGACATGTCTGTTACCATTGCATTGGCTCCTGAGTACCAACTGCCTCCTGGTGCTATAGCACCTCCAGTGATTTCCGAGGTCTGAAATTCAATTCTCAACAAGACTTAAATCCCTGCATGCTTACCATCTTCTCAAAAACTCTTTTTTTTTCTTCTTTTGAGGAATCTGGAAACAAAGATCAATCCGAGGGATCTGAGACAGCATTCCGGAAGGCAGAGGATGTTGTGACAAGCATGCTAGCAAAAGGCTTCATACTGGGCAAAGATGCAGTCGGCAAAGCCAAGTCCTTTGATGAGAAGCACCAGCTCACTTCAACAGCCACATCTACAGTCGCTTCCTTGGACAAAAAGATCGGACTGAGCGAGAAAATCAGCGTGGGGACCACTGTTGTTGGCGAGAAACTCACTGCTGGGACCGCTGTCGTGAGTGACAAAGTCCGTGAGGTGGATCAGAAGTTTCAAGTGTCCGAGAAAACAAAAACTGCATTTGCAGCTGCAGAACAAACCGTCAGTAATGCTGGATCAGCGATAATGAAGAACAGGTCTGTTTCAAAAACTTACAATTTTTAGTGTTAAAGAACCTATTTGCAGTCCAGGTTCACCCATGTTGCGGTGAGAAATTATTACATAAATCGGAGCCAACAGCTGGTGAACCGCCAGCCAATGGTAGAGTGATACATGTCACTCTTCATTGATTGGCGGTTCACCACCTAGGTGCCAGCTGTTGGCTCCGAGGTATATAATAATTTCTCCGTTACGATATGGTGTCTTAGAATTAAAATGTTAATATGGAGAGTCCCAGGTTTCATTTTTGTTGAAATTTGGTGTCTCAGTGTGATTACTTTAGAGAAATCAATCCGGACTGTCAAATTCGAGCTCCCATGCACGCTCCCTTCTCGTCACCTTGCCGGAACCGTGTGAAATTTACAGTCTAAATGTGAAACTAGTTTGACTATCAAATGTGAAATTGAGTTCGTAAACTTAAAATGTAGGTACGTGTTTACGAGTGCGGCATGGGTGACCGGTGCGTTCAACAAGGTGGCAAAGGCGGCCGGAGACGTAGGACAGAAGACGAAGGAGAAGATGGAGAAGGCCGAGGAGGAACAGAAGAGGAAAGTGGTGGAGGACTTTGCTCAGGATAACCTTTCCGAAACTCCCAAGGAGCAAAACGCGTCGTCCAAACCCGAGCCTGTTCAAGGTTTGATCCTCTGAGCTGAGCTTCCTTCATCTATCACTGTGTTTCTGTAAAGACTATATTGATTGCTTGTTTGGTTGGGTTGGGGCCTTGAATTGAACTTCTTCTTCTGTTGGTTCTTTTCTAGTGCTAAGTGTATGAATCATCTACCAATATATGATGGAAAAACTTATATATATGTAGTAGTATAGAATTGTAAAACAAACCGGAATATGAATTGAATATTACTTTTATATTGCTGTTGTACATTCTTTAGAAAAATTCTTCAATACATCGGTCCCAACAGGTGGCATTGATGTGCTGGACATTTGCCCAATCATGAGTTGACATGTGGCGAAGTTATAGTATGCCACATGTCAATTTGTAATTGGGTGAATGTCGACCACATCGGTGTCACCTGTTAACACTGATGTAGTGAATAATCTCTCACATTCTTTAAGCAATGGTTGGAAATCTGAAATATTTTTTATCTTACTAGGCTAGGCCTTATTAAAGGAAAATCCCAAATAATCAGCAAAATGCATTTATTACACTTGATTTCTAGGAGAAGCAAAGCAAGTAAGGCTACTTAATGAAATAAGTGCATAAAGCAAGTAAGGCTACTTAATGAAATAAGTGCATATTTGTTGATCGCTCACTAAATTTAATTAGAAAAATCTCAGAATGTGAACATAAAAATATGAACATTACCTAGCGGAACGGATTAGACCTAAAGTCAGCCTCACTAGTCCATTCCTCTTAATAACCAAAAAGAAACAAAATAAGCAACGACATTAATGACATATGCAACTAGTTAAATCTAGTTTAACGTTCTCTTAGAATTTGACCTTACCATTTGGCATTTAATGGTAACTTTTACACCATTAATAATTTGATTGATTTTACTACATACTACTGGAAAATTTTCCAAATTACCCATGTAATAAAACTAATAACAAATGTATCATTCAAGCAAAACTTTTAAGAAAAATGCCATGTGATACTACTTGGAGTCGTGTTTTCACAACTTCAAAACACGACTCCCAATCATATTTTAATAGCACCCACTAATGACCCAAAAAACCCAACTGGGCCGAGTTTTCACAAGAACCCGGTTCGAGACGGGTTTTGGGAGTAATTAGTCGGTTTTTGAAATTGTAAAAACATGACTTCTAGCCGTTTCAAGGGGCTCGAGTCTGAACCTCGGTGAAAGAGGGCGTGACTGCTTCCGACAAATTCATTGAACCGGATTCCGTTAGCTAAAGACATAATAGGAGTCAGTCGAACATTCTCTATACTAAAGAAATGCGATTTCGTGTCTCAGAGAGCTCACGCAAGTCACAGATGTTCAGGATCAAACTTTAGGTTTGGGGAAACCATGTAACAATGGTGTGGTGGTTCAACGTCTCATCCCTTAATCAGAGGTCAGGTTCAACCCCATTCTCAAAAATCGATAATTTTGGTTAAAAAAATTGCTTGAGTAATACATTTTTTTTATTGGTTTGTGTTAATGGGCATTTAAACACAGGTGAAGATGGGTCAAATCCGCTTAAAAACAGTCACATGTAGTATATTTAGTTATTTTCTAAATTATTTTTTACTTGTAGCAGATCATAAATAAATTATTAATTATAAATATTTTTTCATTTATAATTCCATCGAATTTAACCCCCTTTTGATTAATGAATGGCAAACACACTATATTTGACACACTATATTAACCAACGGTGGTGATTGAGTCAAAGTAAGTACATAATCAAAGGTGGAGAATGATCTTCTCGTTCGGTGAGTTCACTGTGGAGAGAAGAAGAAAACTTGGAGGAAAACCAGAGAGAGGAAAAAGAAAAGGGGAGATCATAGAGATGAGATAGTAGACGACGACATACGTCACTGCCTTCGAAATCTCTGGACTGAAGATCCAGAATTTGAAACTTTCGATATAAGGTACGATTCTCTGGCTTGCGCGACACGAAAATCTTCCAATATTCATCATTCTGATTTTTTAGTCGAAGAAGAAGAAGGCTATGGTGCTATGGGAGATCGCGTTGGGGACGGCCTACTTCTTAGGGCTGAAGCGGACGTACCGGCTTGCTCTGAAGACTCAACGGAGGCTGATTTCCCCCGATCATCCGAAGATTCGCGATTTCGCTCACAGGTATTTGTCAATTGCGCTAATTTGTTGCAATTTCTCCGTGAATCGCTGCAGTTTTTCCTCTTGTGAGTGGATTCTTTTATATCAAATTTGAAGATTTTATTGTCTGATGATTATTGTTCATAGATTTTAGCTGCAAGTGTTCATCGTTTGCAGATAAAAAACTAGCAATTACTAATTACAGCTCAGTTCAGTACAAAAATTATCATTCCGTAAATTGTGTTGTTTCTCTCTAGATGATCCTTGGCTGAATATGCTGGTTTCAGCAAACAATTGTCTAGATTGTAGCTGCTGTCGGTTAGTGCTTAATGGTTACCATCCTTGGGATGTGTGATGTATTCAATAATTTCGGTTGTAATTGGGATCTCTTGTAAAAAATTGTCTTTATCGGTGATTGAATTAGACTGTTCACTGTTCTTTCACGGTTCTTAGTGGTAATGAAGTGTTCCTGCAAAATAGTGATTTGAACTAAAACTGAATAAGGACAAAAATTGAAGGATCAAGTACGTAATGTTTGATTGCCATACAGGAAATGATGGACTTAGCCTTGTTTAAAGTCGAATCAAGTTTAGAAAAGGGGCAAATTGTATCTTTATTTAAGGAACTTGCTAAGGATTATTTTCTTTTCAGCTCGTATCGTTCATGAATGTCTGAACCTAGGGATTTAGATGTGCTTCATTTGATATTTTTTTTCCATATTGTTGTATGCGAAGTTGGATGAAGGTTCTTGATTCTCTACGGTGATAATAGTGCGAAGGAACCATTTCTCTTAGAGAATATATGAGAACTGATTGCAAATTACATAGATGGATATGCAGTTCATAATTGCTGATTTGTTTCGATGATTTTATAACGAGTCTAGATGCTCGAGTGGGTCAAATATAGTTTTGACAGTCATTCATGGTTAGGCAAAAGTCATAATCTTGTTATTGCCCCATGTATCTCTCTCCATTAAGTGCTGAATAACCTAGTGGCAAGGATAGAACTCTGTTGTGATAGAATAGAACTACTGCAAATTTGGTTGATCAACAAAAGCTCAGTATCTACCCTCGTCCCTTAATGAGATAGTCGGTTCGTATGTGATAGCAATTTCTCAAGACAGTTTCATTATTATCATTCAAACCTTTTATGGTGATACCTTAAAATTTGCCTTTCCATGTTCTGTAATTATTGTTTGCTTTATTCTATACACTATTAACTCTTCAACTTCTCTATCACCATTCTTGTAGGCGAACAAGATGGATATTCGATAAGGCACTCACAGCTCACCGGAAAGTTCAAGAGAGAGACATAGAAGTCGGTCGAAACCTAGGCAACTGGATCCTCCGTTGGCTCGACAAGGCAAAACCATCTGCAGAGATCCGTGGGCCCCCACCATCCTCCACCAACTCGACCTCAACTTCGAACCCAACAAAGCAATTTACGAGCTCTTCAAACATCAAAGAATTGCCAAAACGCGACGGAGACCAAAATCGACACCTTTTCAGCAAAGTTATGTGGTCGAAGCAATTTCCTCCCGTATCAATGATGATGCGGTCTATGAGATCATCAAATAACGTCACTCAGTTCCGGCACTTCACCATGGTGGGTCCCGAAGTGCCGAGACCATGTAATGCTGCAAGAGCAGATCGGGGCGGTGTTCTTCGGAAAGACATGGTGCAGTGGATGCTGCAGAAGTAAAGATTTGTTTGGGATAGGTATGTTGTTTACAGAAACAAAGGTTGTTTTTTTGGGAGTATGATTTGAAGTTTATGTTGGGTTTTTTTTTGTTTGGATGATCCAGATTTTGAGGTAGAGCTAGCTGAAAGTTTTATTGTTGTATCTTTTGTCTAGACATCATGGCTAAACACTATGTTTTGAAATAAAGTATGCAGCTTTCTTTGTTCTTGATGATCCAACTAAAAAGGTTGAAATTTAGGTTTAATTCTAGGATTAAGAAGCTAAAAGTGGTTTTAAGTATATATTATGTTGTGATTAGGTGATTCAGTTTTTTTTTTTTTTTTGGGATTGACTGTCTCATGTATTGACTTTTACTTTTCCGTCTAGAAATTATATATCCCGACGTGACAGGCTTTTGCTAAAGAAATTTGATACGTTAGACAACCAATCATAATAAATATGATTTATAAAACAATCAATCACAACAAAAATGTGTCACGTGATTTCATTCAATTAGTTTTAATATTAATTTTTAACGAAAAAGTGATTTGATACGTCAGATAGTCGGCAACAAAAAACTGGAAAAAGAGACTTAGATGTGACAGGTTTTTGGTAAAGAAATCTAATACGTCGGACAACCAATAACAACACATATGATACATAAGATAACAAATTACAACAAAATATCACGTGATTTATTCTATCAGTTTTAATATTGATTTTGGATTGAAAAATGAAACGCAATGAATTTGATACGTCGGACAGCTAATGAAAACCGAGATACATGATGATACTAACTTGGTGTATATTTGAGACTGTTTACTTGCTCATGTAATTATTGATAACCTTTGTAGCATTTTACAATCGGAATATGTCGGCACATGCAATCGGAATTTATATAATTTTCTCCCTAACATTGAACAGACTTTGCAAGAAAATCCGTTTTGACACTTTTTTTCGGTTCATCTTCTGAATACTGCTATCAATAGAATCGAACCAAGCACAGTAATCAAATTTCAACACCATTTTATTCAGACTTAGTATGACCAATTCAACATCAAAGATGACCCAAAATGGCATCATTGTTCGAGAACATCAAAACCGCACACCGGTATTAAAATAGATGAATACATCGATAAGAAGAATATCTCGACATTACACTCTGCAGCTCATCCACGGGTGTCTCGGGTTTTTATTTAACCCCGAAAATGGACAGACAACCAAATCGCAACAAAGTTGAAACCCGGGACACCAAATATTAACAAATTATTTTCAGAGACACCAAACTGACACATGAGATAAACCTGAGACATCAAATAGGTTATTTTCCCAACGAAGAATGATGGAAGGTTGCTATTGACCTCCACTTCTGGGATTGCTAAAATTCCCATTACTCGGTCCTCGAGAATTCGAAGAAGCATGATTAGAACCCTGAGCTCCATACATGTTCTCACTAGGTCCTCTTTGATTAGGACCCTGAGCTCCATACCTGTTCTCTATTGGTCCTCGATCGTTACTTCTAGGGGCATCAGACGGCACCGACCCTCTTTGATTAGGACCCTGAGCTCCATACCTGTTCTCTATTGGTCCTCCTCGATCGTTACTTCTAGGGTTTGGGTTGCTCCTCTGGTATCTGTTACTTTCAATCGGTTGTGGCGGTGGCGGTGGCGGTGGAGCTTGTCTAGGGCTTTGAGGTCTTTTATCAGAAACAAATTCTTCATCTTCTTCTTCTTCATCAAAAACAATGGATTCATCTGTATTCTCTATGACATCCTCATTTGATTGTGTAGCCTTGTCTTGTTTTGCCACTTTGATCTTACCACTTTTCTTGGGCAGACCATACTTGATGTGTCTGACAATCGCGTATGCGCCTTTCTTCTCAACGTGGGGTCCGCTTTCAACAACGCACACATCTTCAATCTGTCCTAACACGGTTCATCAAACGAGTTGAAACCAACAATATGAGGAAAACCGAAAGGGTTTGGCTAAAATAAACTCGGGTTTATTTCAATTCGATTTCTCAGCCATCAGATGCATGTGCAAGAACACTTTTTATCTCTCCTGAATTCTGATTGATTATCATAGTCTAACGACTGAGAAATCAAGTTGAAATAAACTCGACTGCATTTTAGTCACCCCAAACTGAAATACAGAGGATTAGGAGCATGGTTTTATTTACCAATTTCAACATTTTGGATAAATATCCAGTCAAGTCTTGATTTTCGGTACCCAATGCCAAGCACTGTACAGAAAGAAACATAGTCATTAGAATATTAGACTGCTTTTGAATGTAAAAATATGTTCTTTATATGCACTAAGAAACTCCATGGACTGTAAGGATATAGGAAATAAATAAGTTCAACAAAAATACCTTCACCCGATAGCCACGATCCATCAATCTTTTAATTGCATCTGCTTTAAAGTTCAAGTCTTTCAATTCCTGATACAACAGTACCTCAATGAAAATTAATATTGATTTTCCAGCAATTCAGGATATGGCCTCACTGTGTAAGGTCATCAGAGATTTAAAGCAAATAATACATACAGTCTTTGTACTAAACCGAACTTCTTTGCACTCTCCTCCTTTTCGCAAAGTCGTTGCTGCCTGTAATTGAGATGTAAACAACAATTATACTCAACCATATTAACAATACAAGTTAGTTCTATAGGTAAGGATATTTACAAAAGCTTATGCAGCTACTGCTAGCTAGACATTGTTAAATTACAACAATCAAATTTCACCTTGGATTTAGCACGCTCCTTCTCCTTTAAGAGTTTTTCATATCTATCCCTGTGAAAGTCCACTATCTTACAAACCGGTGGATTGGCCTTTCTATCATACTATATACAGAACAATAAAAAATGTCAAAACCCATCATGAAACGAAAAAAAAAAAATTAATATATATATATATATATATAATAATATCCAAAACTCAAGCAGAAAATAAGTACCTCAACCAAATCTTTCTTCTCTTTCTTTGCTCTATCCAGTGCTTCACGGAAAGGGACAACATTATGAACACCTGAACAGCTAACTAAGTTAATAAGCCACTTCCAAAACAATATGCTGATATTCGTTTTATTTAAAGAACGATTAACGTTATTGTGTCTTTAAAGTGTGCAGAACCTTGTGAATGTGATAGTGGCCTAAGCTATGTTCTCTTTGTTATTAGTACAGAATGCTTCAACCCAAATTTGGTATTGTAGCTAGTGTGTTAGTTTTTCAGCAACTCATGATGGAAAAATAACAGGTGCATCGCATGTTATTAAGAAGTATGGGGGAAAACCCTTTTCTAACAGACAGAAAGAATGACAATATGCATTTTCTTATTAATTTCACTGATATGCCGGTCAAACGTCCATATTAGAACTTTAGCCAAAAAAGAAGGGAAAAAAACAGCTATATTAGAACACTTATGTTCTATAAATATATATACGAGAAAATGTTAGCTATTTCGATACAATGCTATAAGCAATCTACTATAACCAAATATCAATCCCAATTTCCCAATATATGAGTCAAAGTGTCAAATCCAAGTTTTGCAATTTGTAGCAGAATCAAACTATGTTAGTCTAGAAATGATATTTAAGACCTTCGCTAGTTTTTCTTTTTCTTTCCACTAACACTAAAGTAAATTTTTAGGCAGGATTCGAGAGGAAATGGAGAACAAAAAAAACTCAAAAGAAAATTTGCACCAAAAAAGTTCCAAGTATACCTTCATCTGTGACAAGCCTTACTTCCCTAGCTGTAATTTGTTCATTTAGGCGTGGGCCACTAGACTCCTCTGTTTCTTCCTTCTTTTTGACCTAGTAGCAAATAAGTTTCCACAGATAAATAAAACTTAAAATGTGGATTAGAATAGAGTGGACTAGGGATGAAGAATGAAAATAATTACTAGATATATGTATATACATTTTTCTGAGCAGTATGCACTTATTACACTTTACACATGATGCAGAACATGAACGTTCAAAAGATGAACATCATGATCCGAAATACTTAAAAGCAACTGAATAATTTGGTAAGCAAGCCCTAAATCACTATCAGACTCATTATCCAGTTACTAACTACAACTATGGTTGAGTTCAAAATCTTTCTACTTTTATTAAGGAATAGAAGCAATGTCCAAATCTTAAAGCGGGTTATAAAGAACATTCCCAGCTGCCATAGGATAATCCATACCCTTGCAATACTCTGAATAATCATAGCAAGTTGTCTACTCACTAGCATGTTTGCTAACAATACAAGCTCAATGATGAGGTTGGTGCAACATGTAGCTTTTGTTATAACAAAAGCCAGTGTTATCTCTATATCACTTGGTGGACAGGAAATGAATCGACACAAATCAGTCATCCAAGTGAAGCACGCATAAAAGTATATCCAATAGTCAATCATTCATACCGAAATTCCTAAGCTATGAGCCACATTGATTTGTAGACACTAAAATTTGCATGAGGGTGATGTTTGAGAATGACCTGAAACTGAATAGGCGCGGCGAAAAAGCGGACATTATGACAGAAGTCGGTGTGTTCCCAGCCAACAACATTGCTCTTGGAAGAAACTAAGGGCGTTGGATTGGTGCAGGGGTGGACAGGACGATGGAGAAGTTGGATATAACATGTCTTGAAGCTATGCGATAATTGCCTAAGCTTGGAGTGATTGATCCGATGAAACAGAGCCATGTTTCCTTCAGCATCGACTATATTATGCAGGTGAAGTGATTGCAGGAGCTGAGTTCTGGAAAAAAAAAGAATCAAACATAATTTGAAGCAAGTAATCTAGAATCTAGAAAAATCTAGAAGGAAACATATCTCGATTATACAAGTAATTTCTGAACATTCACCCTTAAATAATCTAGAATACACAAATACAGGTTACCCAAACCTAATTAAGGCTATAATCAATCAGAAATTACAATACATGTTTCACAGTTCACAAAAACAAAACCCTAAACCTAACAGTCAGAAATTACTTACCGGAAACGGAGCTAACCGGACCGCAAACGCTGAGAGCGGACTCGGAGGAAGCTAGACGGACTCCGGCTGGAGACAGAGATAATTGACCGGAGGTGCCGAGAGGAGGCCGGTGTCGTGCCGGAGTGGGTTCGCCGTGCCGCCTAGAGGAGGGAGCCGAGGAGAGACATGCAGTGGCCTGGTGGCTGCCGTGAAATCTACAAACCCTAAATGAAGACAGAAGAAAGTCTATTAGATATAATAGATATAGTTTTGCTATGTTTTTATTTTTAACCAGGTTAAGTTAACTAATAATAATTAATAAGACTAGTTATTAATAACTCGGGACAAGACGGGTCTTTCAGAACTTTGTAAAAAAAAAATCGCCCATTCAGGCTCGGGCACATTTTTGTGATGGACTTGTTAGGTTTAACAATAATAAATTTTTATTAACAAATATCTTAAATTTGTTATCAGTTATTATTTTTATCGACAATTTCTTTTGTTATTAGTAAATATTCATTTTACAGTAACTTTTTTCTTTTGTTATCGTTAATAGTCAATTTTATCGACAAGTTTGTTTAGTTGTCGATGAAAGTAATAATTTTTTTTTTACTTTAACAATAATTACCGACAACTTTTTTTTTGTCGATAAAATATATTTGTATTTTATTGTCAATAAAAATGATTTTATGGACGAAAAATTTAAATTGTCAGTAATAATAATTTTATCGACAACTTTTATCGACAGGCATCAGTATAGAGCTTATCTCTTGTAGTGTATGTGCTTATCTCTTGTAGTGTATGTGCTTATCTCTTCATCTGAGGCCTCAAAATCGCGTTTTATGTTATATCGATGATGGAATTTGGCCAAAAATGAGCGTATTTCACGGCGTAGCTGTGACTTTGAACCGGAAACCCGTTTTCGATCGAAAAACGCTATTCACGTGCCAAAATCCGAACGTCCGCCCGAAAAACACTATTCACGGTCAAAAAACTTCGAACTCTAATCGGTTCCGCCCGTATTGGTCCATGAGCCTTGATTACGCGTATTGGTCGTGAGTTAAATAGTTAAGGTTGTATATATAGAGAAATAAATAATTGGTTAAATTTTTTTTTTTAATTTGACTTAAATAAATAAATTAAAAAAAAAAAAAAAAAAAAAAAAAAAAAAGATAAACAGTTGGCCGGGTCCCCAGAACCCGGCCAAGCATTAAATTTTTTTTTTTTTTTTTTTTCTTTGGCCGGGTTGGGGGAACCCGGCCAAGCCTAAATTTATCATTAATTTTTTTTTTAGACTATATTTGTATTTGGTTGTCAATTTAGCCCTATTTTGGTCAAAAACTCTTTTTCTGGCCAAAAGTGTCAATTCAATAAATAAAAACTTAACAAAATGATGGTTCAACTTAATAACAACGTTGGCAAAAAAAACTTAATATCAACAAAATTATAAATACTCATCAGCATGTATATATTAACAATTTTACATTTAAGCGTATGGGAAATATATTAATATTAATGTGATTTAATAACATTATTTTTAAACTTAGCTAAATTGGTGTCGAATTTATTTAAACTTCGTTTTTCAACTGTTAAAAAAAAACAATCTCTCTTTTTTGAAGTCGAATTTATTCTCGCTCGTGGTATTTAATAGCTGGAAAAAAAAATATTAAATAAACTCGGTCTCATTTTATTCGACTTTTTTCATCATGATTTTATAACTTTAGAGTAAAGAAAAATTAATGATGTATTTAAAAAGTAAATAAAAGAATTGCATTTCTTACGAGATAAATAAATTAAAAAAATGGAAAGATGCTTCGACTCGACAATTTTTTCAATAAAATTGAATTCCCCTCAAAACACGTAATTTTGAATCGAAATTCGAAACACTAAAATGACATTGCATCTCACCGCTTATCATTAAACAACATCACTACATTTCCAACATTAACGCCGTACTTCTAGATTTGTCCCCTAATTTTTGGTTAATTTAGATTTCATCTCTGCATAGATTCCACCCTAAACTTTAGATGGTTTGGCAACTTGGACCCTGAATATATTATGTATTTCTTTTTCCCCACAGTATAATAGAATTTACTTTATCATTAATTAAGAGGCAAACAATTGATTCTCAATTGTATCATGCAAGTGCACAAATGTGATTCACATTCAAACCTAGATGACTTAATACTAGCTAACTTCTTTTTTCAAACATCAAATTTGACTCCCCTAATTAGCTCTAAAATATATAATAGTTAATATTCTATAATATATAATCCGTTTTAAAACCGGATTGAAGTCAAACCGTGAACCGGTCACATTAGCAGTCTAATTATATAAAGTAAAAGATCAAAATGTACAGTAAATTTGGTTCTACGAGTAAAAACCGGATTTGACCTAAAAAAATCGGTACTATTTTACCAATTCAATAAAAGTGTGAGTAAATATTATGAACTTTTGGATCAGAATCGGAGCATGTTTGGTGTTCTATGGGGATTTTTCTACTATGTTTTGGGAGCACCATGCTTTTGGGTTTTTTTAATATTATGGTGGACTTAATTGTAACATAACTAAAACTTTAAAAGTATGAAAAAGTATGAATTTTTTTAACTACACCTAAGATGTGTATCATACTATTAATAATATCAATTTCCCTATGGGGTTCACCTTTAGGACAATAGAAAAATAAAAAAATCAGTGGCAAAAGCATAGTGCTCTAAGAGCATTGTAGAAAGGTCCGTTCTAGTAAATATATATAATGTGTTTTTCTTTGAAATGGATATATATTTGATTATCGTTTTAACTATTAAAATATATCTAAATTTCAATTGAAAGTACAAACTATTATTATTACCATTAATTACTCGCCATGAGTATCGGCAAAAGAGAAGCTTCCATGCATGGAGAATATCATGTGCCACATGAAGTGTATTGTCCCTTTTGAAGTAGTTAATTTTCATATGTAAATTCTTCTCGAACTACTTACCATTAATTATATATATATATATACATGAAAAGGGAAAAGTATGTAAAACATGCAACATGTTTTAAAAAAGATAGTTTTATGGACCAATACGTTTTAAAACGTACAACATGTTTGAAAAAGATGGTTTTATGGACCATTTTTTTTTAAATGTACAACAAGCTTACAAAAGATGATAATCGTCCAATTATTGTTACTAGTCTCATTAAGTGGACACGTGAGGATTACGTTTTTAAATAATAATAATAATAATAATAATAATCTACGTCCACCCATTAATAATCATTGTTATGTATAAATTAATTTATTGTTTTAATTATTCTAAAAATGTGTTTCGCACGTGTCCACTTAATGAGACTATTGATAACAAGTGGACGGTATGTTATTTTAACATCTTTTGCAAGCTTGTTGTACATTTTAATACATATTGGTCCATAAAACCATCTTTTTCAAACATGTTGTACATTTTAAAACATATTGGTCCATAAAACCATCTTTTTTCAAACATGTTACATATTTTAAAACATATTGGTCCCTATGTGAAAACTTATTCCAACAATATATATTAATAAAAGGGCTAAATTCTAAAAATGTCATAATTATATGCTATGTTGCTAATCGTTGTTTCAAATTTAAAATTGGTGTTCCGACTTTCAAATTTGTTACTTTCCATTTTTTTCAACTTATTTAACATTAAAATTTATATTTTAAGTAATAAAAACATGTTGCTAAAAAACAATGATGAGTTTGAGTCTAAATGTATATGGTTATGCATGAATTTTAATCTAGGTACTTAACTAATGGATGCAACATAATTAACTATTTTTGGGTAAGATTAGTCCATGTTTACTCAACGCAGTTACCACAAAATATACAAATTCCAAAATCAATACTGTAATTAAGCAATCGTTTCTTTCGAATACCGGTTTCCAATTTCCAATCAACAACGGGCAAGTCTATAGGACATACACGAACACATACTTCAATGGATAGAAAACAACCCTAATAATATATATTGACCGTTGGTTGAGGAATTAATTTAGATTGGAGTAATGGACCCTACGATATTAATATACATTTACACCCACAAATAAAAATAATATGGGGATGGCAAAAGAGAATTTAAAGTTTTGCATGACAAAGGTGACGTGTCTTTCAATTAAAAGGTCTTTAGCTAGCTACATTTTCACCTTTTGTAATATGCCCAAAGCTTATAATTGACTCCACCTTTTGTCATGTAATTTAAATAAAATACAAATTCCGACAGAAACATTTCAAATATGTATATTAATAACATATGTGTTGTAATTTTTATCAATTTTTTTAGTATTTACACTGCTCCTCATAATCCGAATACTTCGGAATCTCATTTTCAGACTCTTAATCATTTTTGTAAATTAAGTAAGATTTTTTTTTAATATTTATTTATTTTTTGGTGATTTAATTGCCTTTTAATTTCATTGGGTAATAAGGTAAAGAAAAAAGGGATTCTTTTTATGCATGTCTCT
Organism: Clarkia xantiana subsp. parviflora; assembly: GCA_036873135.1. Classification (NCBI taxonomy): domain Eukaryota; kingdom Viridiplantae; phylum Streptophyta; class Magnoliopsida; order Myrtales; family Onagraceae; genus Clarkia; species Clarkia xantiana. The sequence goes on from JAPTYO010000009.1 coordinate 2,337,062, forward strand.
TTATGCTTTTCTTTAAGACATGCTTTTTTTTGTGTGTTAAAATGCCCTTTGTTAGAGAATTATGTACGATAATAATATTTTCTTCTATATATAGCATCTTGTCAGTACTTTGTTTCTCTAAGCTAAGCATCATATTATAAATCATCTACACACACGTTAAAGCTTAATTCGTAAACCAATTTATCTTTAATGTCCAAAATCAATTAATATATATATTATCAAATAGTACTATGATAAATAAAAAATTACATTACCCATGCGTTAATTAACCTTGGATAATATAGTTATTATTACTCTTATAATTAATTCAATTTAAATAATTTAGATGAGACAGTTTTTCGGTTTTCAGATACGGCCAAAGTCCAATTACAAATTCTGTCTTTTAATTTTTGTTTGGCCAATTAATAAGAATTAGAAATTGTAATGAAAAAAGTAGATATATATAACACTTAATTATATATCAGATCTCGATTATAGTAAATTGTTAGTGGGTTACATTGACAGTATTAGTGTTATTGTTAACCAAATCTTTTCGTAAAAAATCTTAAAACATTAAGGAAGTTGAATATTATGTAATGGAATTAATATATATTTATCAGTACTACCTTATTCATTTTTATTAGAATAAAATAACACATTGATACAACAATATAAAACACTATGCTTGTGCTAATTTTATTATTAAGTAGACTTAATTAATTGCAATAAAAAAAATTAGAAGTATACTTTTTTTAACTACACTTAGTAATTATTATGTTTATGATAATATTAATTTATCTATTTTAAGGGTAATAGAAATTTTTTTAAAAAAAATTATAGTACTATAAATACAAACATTATATAATGTTTTTGAAGCATAGTAAACCGTGTTAATTAATCATTTGATTACACGGAAATCAAACCCTAATTTTCTATCTCATCGTTTTCCATTTCTATTATCTACAATGGCTAGTACTGTGCCCTAATCCCCACGTCCACAAAAAGCAAAAACCTTTCTCTATCTCTCTCTCTCTCTCTCTAATGTCATTTTCTCTCACATACTTCACACAACCATTCACTGATCCGTACTTTGTCATTTCCTCTTTCTCTCTCTAGCCTCTTCTCTATCTTCTTCTTTCTCCTCCATTTTTTTCTGCAACTACTCCCCAGATTTGATTTCTCTGCTTTACCCAAACTCAAGCTCCAGCTAGAGATACAAAAAGGGATTACTTTACGAAGCTCCTTAGGTATTGTTTGGCTGAAAGTAAAAAAATTGCAGAGATCAAGAACAAGAAGTAGTTGAAGAAGAAGAAGAAGAAGTATAAGGGGCTGTTTGGCTAGGTGGAAAAAATGGAGCTATTCCCAGCTCAACCCGACCTATCCCTCCAAATCAGTCCACCCAGCACCAAACAGTCCCCATCTTGGATAAGCGGCGGTTGCGAAACGGCGGAGCTCGGGTTCTGGAAGCGAGCTTTGGATCGCTCCGTTTCTTCGGTATCCAAACAAGACCTTGCCGCCGATCTCGCCTTATCGAACCCTAATCCCGAACCAAACCCTAACAAAATCTATCAAAATAATTTCTTCCAAACAAACCCTAAAGAGATTGGTCTCATGAGACCCATCAAAGGAATTCCAATCTACCAAAACCCACCAAACCCTCTTAATTTCCCTTTTTCTTACAACAATCGCTTCGGTTCGGCGCCTAACGTACTTCCGATGTACGGTGCCGCCACAAACTCGGCACCGTCACACTTCCGATCTCACCATAACAACCATATCCATGGCGGTTTGATGCGGTCGAGGTTTCCAGCTAAGCGGAGCACGCGGGCCCCTCGAATGCGGTGGACTACCACGCTACACTCTCGGTTCGTTCACGCGGTTGAGCTGCTCGGCGGCCATGAAAGTATGGTTTTTTCTTCGTTTTTGGATTCGATTCAATTTCACTATCGAAAAAACATCGTCTTATGATGTTTTTTACATTCGGAATGTGTAGGAGCGACACCGAAATCGGTTCTTGAGTTAATGGATGTGAAGGATCTTACCTTAGCTCATGTTAAATCGCATTTACAGGTAATTGATTGAACCCGACACATCTGATTAAGCGTATTTTTACGATTTTTTTATTTTTTTAGCTTTTTAAGTTTCATCATTGTTTAGAACCTTAAAATAGGGAAAGTACAGAACATCATTGTTTTCTCAGTGACAGTCTTATATGAACGGAAGATCTCTCTAAATTGCATCCACGCAACTACGTACATTTCACCCTATAATTTGCATACATATATTATATATATATATATATATGAATGTGTAATCTATATATATAATTCGTTTATAGTTTACTTTTTACGTCAATGGGAGGTCAACACCTTACACGTAGAGAATCATTCTGCGTTTTGGAAAGTGTGCCGTCGTGTTGTCCTACACATTTAGGACCGGAAACAGTTGCGGATCCAGATTTATATATATATATATATATATATATATATATATATATATATATATATTATGAAAAATTATACATAAAAACTAAAATGTATGAAAAAATAACACTGTTTCTAACAAATGGAAGATCAAATCTCATATTTTATACTATATTTATGTGTAATTTACATATAAAATATATGTATGTCGCAAAAAATAGGACAAAATATCATTTGTTCTCATATATATATATATATAGCTCCGCCGCTGACTATAAGGATTCTCGACTTGAAAATAATTTTAATGATTTTTCAATTTTTTAGTGTCCTTATAGTTGAGTCTCTCATCATTTACAAATTGTGCAGATGTATAGAACCGTAAAGACTACTGATCGAACTGCAGCTTCATCAGGTACTTTGATATATACACTTCTATTAACTGACATTTCTGATACTATTGTTGATTGGACTAATTGGTAAAGCGAATTAACATCCTCAAACGCTTAAAAAACTACCTTACGGAGGGTTTTAATTAATAACATTATCGCTCATGTGTCGAAATTATGAAAATTTGTGACATTGGCATTTTGGTTTATTTAGGGCAATCGGATACCAACGGGTCATTGGGGGATATCTCTGAGGACTTAATGTTAGATATTCAAAACTTGAGGAGGCAAGATTCATCATCTCAAAAGTGTGGAGCCAACATTCTTCAGGATAAGGGTTATCAAGGACTGTGGAGCAATTCCTCCAGGTAATTAAGTACATATCAAAATCTTGATTTAATTAGATTTTTAAATAAATATTTAGTGGTGGCTTTTGTAATTTAATATTAGTACCCATGATCTTATAGTAATGGATACCATAAATTAATCCCGCTACGTTATGATTGAACTCTCTTATTCACAGTTTGAGGATTTTTCGACCAAATTTAATGAATAATCAGCGTATGCACTGACACGTTAATATAATCTCACCAACATACTAATATAATTAAGAGACTATCCTGTTATATATATTGATTAACATAACGCACAGAGAAAACAATAGTGGACTTAATTAGAATATTATTAAGTTCATGCGCTGGTTACTCACCAAGTCTGGTCGGAAAACCTCAGACCGTGAGTAGAAAAATCCAAACATTACGTAGCGGGATGGATATAGTGTCATCACCAACTCTTTTTTTTTTCTTGACAAAAAAAAAGCATATATTTAAATTATATATTGCACTTTTATATGAATATAATTGCTAATTTAGTATAGTATATATAGAATTAGAAGTAGCTTAACCTTTTGGGTGGATAAATTATATATACATTTCTCATATAACATATATATATATATGCTCAATATATAGATAATCAACTAGTTTTTTATTTATTATTTTTTTTTTTTTTTGCTGTGGAAATGGAGAATATTCTCTCATTAGTTGTACTTTTAATTAGCAGGGAAGCCGACGCATGGTTGCGTGGAAAACGAAAGGACTCAGAACGAGGCACATCTTCACTTGAGGTACTTAATTATAAGCTTTACAAAGTTCGGAGAATCGCCCCGTATTCTTTGTTTTGATGATTCTAAACCCTAAACTATGTATTTTGTTCAATTCGTAGAACGACATTGAGCCGAAGAAGAGCTCAAGCTATGAGAGATCTTCGGAAGTAACCTCGTCGAATGGCTCGGGTTCAAGCCCCGCGAAACCGAACCTAGAGTTTACATTGGGAAGGCCGCATAATTAATTTTTTTTATTTTTTTTGTTCTTATTTTAGTTAATTAACATATAATACTCATCTTTTTGTATGGTAGATCTCTTGAGCTTGATAAAGAATCGGGTTCTTAATGAGAAAATTAATTAGTGAAAATAAATAAATGTATTTTTATGAAAGGGTGCCAAAAAAAGTAGAAAAAAAAGGACCTAAAGAAAGACAAGAGACAAGAAAAGTCAGAAAGCAAACAAAAGTAGGAAGAAAAGCAAAACCCTTGTGAAGAAGCTTGTTCTTGTATGGGAGAAAATAATAATGGAATTACAATGTTAAGTTTTATATATTCTATTTAATTTTTTTGTGAATATTTAGGGTTTAGGGTCCGAAAATATAATTTTATATTAATTATTTTCTTCTTAAGTTAATTATGTTATTTTACGCATTAAATTATGTTTAGCGTTTTTTTGCTAAAAAATAATGGATTAGTAGTTATAACGACCATAATTCATCTCGCTACGTAATATTCGGACTTTTCTATTTACGACATGCAAGTTTTTCTGGCTTTACGGGTTGGGGTTAGGCTCTCTAAATCTATTTTATTCATTTTGGCACTTGCTTTACACTTTCAAAAAGCAAAAGAAGAAGGAAAAATGTGACTCAAAAAACAACAATTGGTACGTGAGATAAGAGATATTTGACAAGTTTTACACCTAGCTAAAGTAGATAGAGATAGATTAAAAAGAAGAAGAAAAAAATTTTATTCCCTTTTTCTTCAATCAACTCCTTTTTAAAATTAAATTAAATGATCGATATGTATTTGTAAAATAAAACTTACAAAATGGTGTAATAACATAAAATGGTGTAATAAAAAACAACAAATGTGGTAATAGTAATTTAGTGCGAATATAAAGGGTAATCTGTCCGTTTTCAAAATAATAATAATAATAATAACAATAATAATAATTACGTACACAAGAGATTCTTGATATCATCATCATGTATTTCAACAGTTAGTGTAAGACAAAAGGAAGTGAAACCGTGACAAATAATGTATACGCCTTTCATTTCACCAGGATTCACGATATATACTTGACAAGATATAATTTCTTCATCCATATACATTATCAAAGAATTGCTCGAATTTGCATTGAGCTATGATCATAAGAGACTGTTAATAGAGCAGTGATCCTAATTTCATTTACGCAATGTTCGGGTTCTTCTACCCACTTTTTGGGTATTTTTTAGCAGACTTTGTGAATAATCAGTGTAAAAAAATTGGTGGATAAATTTCACAAATAAAAGACGCGCGTCTCAAACTCTATTTAGTACGACGTAACACTTTTTTTTCATTTAAAATGTCGTCACCAGGAATCTAACCTGTGCGCTCTAATATCGTGTAATTAATAAAACGTGCGTCTTAACCAACTATCCCATAAATCCAAACTTGTGGGTGAACGCATTCAACACACTTTTATACTATATCAAACACTTTATTAGGGCTGACAATTCGTGCGGGTCGTGCGTATTCGTGTCATGCTAGCTTCGTGTCGTGTTCTGGGGCCTAGCCCAACACGGCCCAATATGAAAAATCAGCATGAAAACCTAGAATAAATTGAATAAAAAATCAAATATAAAATTTTTTTAATTAAAAATTTAAAATTATCGTGCTATATCGTGTCATGCCGTGTCATCAATATCAAGAATTATTTTTTAATGTAACATTTTAAAATTAAATATATTCAAAAATAACATTCAAAATAACATATTTATAAATATAACACCAAACGCAGGACCAACCTGCGTGGGTGACCTTTTGGTCAAGTCACATCACTGATGAGTGATGGGCAAGTGTGCCTAGGGGTGGCAATTCGTGCTATCGTGCGTGCTATCGTGCGCATCAGTGATCGTGTCGTGTTAAACTTACTGAACACGAACACGCACGATAAGCTTATCGTGCCACATTTTACAAACACGAACACGACACGGATATTTTCGTGCGTGTTCGTGTCGTGCTATCGTGTTGTGAAGGATATTCGGTTGTATATATATATACGAGATCTTTGAGCAAAAATCAAAATAATTAACCACATATTCAAAAAACCATGAATTAATATGTCACTATTCATAAGTTAGTATTATATAGTTTAAAAACACTAAATAATAAACCACTAATTGGAGGTAATAGATAAGATTTGCTCAAAAAATACTTAAAATTTAGTCTTATTAGCACAACTTTATCGTGTTATCGTGCGTGTCGTGTTAGGATACTCAAACACGAACACGGCACGGAAGTTATATCGTGTTAGTCGTGTTCGTGCTATCGAGTTATCGTACTGCCATATGCTAGCACGAACACGGTTTTTTTCGTGCGTGTTCGTGTCGTGCTATCGTGTCGTGTCACAAATTGCCAGCCCTAAGTGTGCCCCATGTTGATATCCAGGGAAAAATAAAAACCTCTCCCCTGTCTCTTTTTTTTTTTTTTTTTTTTGGTAATTCTCTGCCCTCTCTCTTCATGCACGTGGCCCCCTCCTTTTCTTTCTTATAATTATCTTTTCTTTCAATATTATATTATATATATATATTAACTAAAAAACCGTATTAGACGGAAATATAGTTACTACTCACAACGTATTATTTACCTATAAAACATATTTAATATACACATTTTTATATGTTTTCATATATTGTCTAACAATCACAAAATGGTTTCCTATTCTCTTGTTAAAATAAAATAAAAATAGTTTAAAAATGTTTAAAAAAATCTACAACGTTTAGATGAAAAAAATAGCTAAATTTTTTTAAATTTAAAAGTAAAACGTTTAGGAGGAAAAATGAAAAAATGAAAATAAATTAGAGTATAATTCAAATTTTAATAAATAATATTTATAAATCCAAAAAAAGGTAAATATATTTGTAAATTTTGAAAGAACAAAAAAAAAACTCATAAAAATGTTGTAAATATTTTAAAAAAATAATGTTTCCATTTATTTACTGATAAAAATCAAATTTTTAAAAGCTACAGCCCGTTCTTGGCTCAATTGACCCAATCAGAACACGGCCCTGGACTGGGTTATACGACTTGATATGGGTCTATTTACAATGTCTCTCTAAAAGTAAAAATACTATTAAACTTTAGTTAAATGTCCAATTTTTTTGTCAATCCAGTAAAAGTTTAAAATGAGTTAGACCTAAATTTTGGTCGAACTAACAAATTTCAGTAAACAAAATCGCTACTTGCACTTTAAACTGATGGCAAATTATTAATGAATTTTAAATTTGTAAAAATAAGTATATGAAGTTCCAATATTCAATCAAATTACTACATATGTTATTAAAATACAAAATATGTTTCCTAAAAACTTTTATTAAACTATTTTTACAAATATATTCTTAAACTTTTTTTATTATACCAATATTTTAGTGAAATTATACAAAAAAAAAAAAAAACGTATAGCTTGTGGCATGTTTAAAAAAAAAAAACTTGTGGCACGGGGAGCTATCATCCAGCACTTGGCCAGTTGGCCCCCTCCCTCCCATCATCTGTTTGTGCTAGGTGGGGCCACCATTTTGCACGCACGTTGGTCCTGTGTTTCAAGTTATTTTTTTAATTATTTTTTATGTCATGTTATTTTTTGAATATTTTTATTTTAAAATGTTAAAGGTGAATTTAGCTCCAATATCAAACCCAAACCCGTAATTTTCGTGTCGTGTTCATGTCGGCTCATCGTGTCGGGCTCAAATTGCCAACCCTAAGAGAAACCCGTGTAATATTATTGATTGAGGATTGTTGAATTTCGAGGATATTTAATTAATAATATTTGAGGAATGATAGAACATTCGACATCAAACCTCCGATGTATTCCGAATGTGATGTTAAAAAATTTGCCCTAAAAGTTTTAAAATTACATCATTGTCACTTAGACATATATTGGAATACATCGGAGGTTTGATGTCGGAGCTTAAATAATTTCTTTAATAATAATAATAAATTAACTCAGTTCCACATGAGAGTTTTTGTACGGCCTCAAGATGATGCTGCATTGACATATACATGTTTCTTCATTAATAATTGACATTACATACATTGTACGATACAAGATTGTCAGTGATACTTCCCAAAGTCATATAAGGAGACAATAGATGTTCTTGCTGGCTAGTAATATATATATGTATAGGGGTGGCAATTCGTGCTATCGTGTGTGCTAATAGTCGTGTCGTGCTAAATATACTGAACACAAACACGCACGGTAAGCTTATCGTGCCACGTTTTCCAAACACGAACACGGCACGGATATTTTCGTGCGTGTTCGTGTCGTGCTATCGTGTTGTGTGAGGATATTCAATTATACATCTGTATATGAGATCTTTAAACAAAAATCAAAATAATGAACTTCATATATAAAAAAACTTTGAATTAATATGTCAATAATCATAAGTTAGTAGTATAGAGTTTACAAACACTTAAATTTAAACCTTAATTGGAGTTTTTAAATGTAAGAAATCAAATTTGTTCAAAAATTACTTAAAAATTAGTATTAGTAGCACAACTTTATCGTGCTATCATGCGTGTCGTGTTATGATACACAAACACGAACACGGTTTTTTCCGTGCGTGTTCGTGTCGTGCTATCGTGCCGTGTCATAAATTGCCAACCCTATATATATATATATGTGTTTAAGATCAATCCGAATACTTTTTCAAAAAACAATAAAAGTCAAAACATACATTAGGTGGAATAATTAGTATTTACTAAAAGAAAATTGGACGTAAAAAATTTCAAACTGTAAGTAGGAGAGTCTAAAATTACATAACAATTCTAACGTCATATATTCCCAAGTTTTAATCTATTATGATTCGATATATACATAACAAAAAAATGGAAGAAATATTACATATAAATACTGTAATTCAATGTAACTCTAAAGTTGCAATAATTTATTTTACATACCGACTTGGAGAAATGGTTTATATATGTTTAATAATATATATATAAAAGCTTTGAAAAATCAAACAAAGTAAAAGATAATAGGGGTAGGGCCGACGCTAACGCTAGAAATTATTGTATAGTACTGTGATAACACGTGGCGTTTATGTGTTACCCTTTCAGCTGATCAACACGTGACATTTATTTATGTGTCAGTCAATTTTTGCCACGTGTTATCTGTTGATTGGCTGAAGGGGTAACACATAAGCGTCATATTCGTACCCGTGTGCCGGTTTTAGGATCCACGTTCGATGGTTCACCTGTGAATGATAATAAAGCTTCTCACTTTTTACTAGTGAAAGATATATCACCTATTATTGCTGACTTTTGCCTTTTATTATTCTATCATCTATACATGAATACAAATACATATATACATATGCTTTAATCAGAACTATCAGTCCTTTTGTTCAACACCATACTTTTTCAGCTTTCGATAAACAAAGGAAGTGATATATATAAACTTATATAAAGGTGAATGAAGTTTTCTTCATGATACAAATATTTCATAATTATATATTACACACACTATCTATATATATATATATATATATAGCAGCAAATCCAAAATTTCAAAATTCTAAAAAATGAATATAAATTCTAAAAAACATAGTTTTTTTTTTTGGAATGGCGAACCCTAATTTTAAATTCATGAATACACCATTGGATACGAAGACTCTATGTTTTTGTACCATACATACAACATATATTTTACTTATTACCTATAGTTTTATTAAAAGAGTAATAGTTTTATTAAAAGAGTAATAGTTATCTATGTTTGCTAATTTAAATACAAATACAAGGTATGATAAGTTTCAGAGACCAAAATACCCAATAACGCACTTCTCAAGTGCGTAATGGACGTTACGCAACTGTCATGTATGCTACTTCGAGTAATCAATACTAGTTAGTGTGCTACATCGTGTAACTAACAGTAATTACGTAACACACTTGACATATGCGCTACGTAATTAATGTTAACTACTTGATGTGTCTATTGGTAATTTGATTTCTAAAACTCATCACATCATGTAATTGATCATGTATTTGATTTAAATTACCGAACATAGAGATATTTGGGTGATTGTGTATTTGTGACACTATATAGACGAAAAAGCCCTTGAATGGAAATTTTTATATAAAAAAGAAAGTGAAAATGAAATTATTTAAATGATTTCAATCAAATAATTCAGTACTCATTACGCTATGATTTATTTCGTCCTCCTCGATCCACGGTTGTGACGTGCACGTGTCAGTGTCTTGTCGGGACTGTGCGGACAGTGACGACGCCTGCTGACCGTCGGATCTGGCTTGCCCATGCTCTCAATCGCGAGGTGACGGTGACCTTTGAGTAAAAGACCTTATGTAATCTTTCCCTTGTTTTCACCCCAGCGTCTTGAGAAACAAAATAAATAAATAAATAAAAACACAATTTTTCGGGCCAAAAAAATAAAAATTAAAACACAATTTACATCCAAAATTTGGGATAATTAATAGTTATCAATTTTTAGCTAATTGAAGTTTGCTTTTAAACATTTTGGTAACTTAGTGTTTTATACGTACAATTTGGTAACTTTATCAAGATTTTTGTCTTTCTTAGAAATAATTATATAACTCAAATTCGTGATTGAGAAAATAGTTAGAAATTTATTCAATAAAACCAGCTAGCAATTTGTTCAAATGTCCAAACACTAACTAGCAATTTTCCGAGGGTTTTGTTCGTCGTGTGTTGGGTACAGACTCATTTCGTTCAAATTAAACAGAAATCTCAAATGAGCTAGGACTTTTCTATCATGCTCCAAGAGCACCATGCTTTTGGTTAAAAAAATTGTATTTTTCTATTGCCCTAAAGGTGAACCCTAGAGGGAAATTGATATTATTAATAGTATGATGCAAATATAAGGTGTGGTTAAAATTTTTTATAATTTTGAAGTTTTACATATGTTACAATTAAGTCCACCGTAGTAATAAAAAAACCAAAAACATGGTGCTCTTGGAGCATGGTAGAAAAATCCTAGCAATTTGTATACATATATAATTTAAGCAAGTAAAAATTTCAACAAAAAAAGCCATGTAATATAGTTGTTCAAGAAGTCGTCTTTTAACCAAGAGATTAGATGTTCAAATTTACAGAAATTCTAAGAATAAAAATTATTCATTGTCAACGTTTTACTCTATACAGAATGATCCGATATGAGTGGAGATTATTATAGTTGTGGACACAATTAATACCTTTTCCAAAATATATGGCAATAATTAAAAAAAAAAAAAGGGAAGAAACTAACAAAAAATAAGCACGAGAGGATAATGCAAATTTAATCTGAGAATTGCAACAACGCATACTAAGGCGAAATTCACGCGGGCATGTAAAGAAAGAGAATATTGGATTGAAACAAACAGCATAAAAAGACATAACATCATTTATTTATTTACCCAAAAAAATAATATAAATTGGTACATATTAATATTCCTTACCCTCGCACGTGACGAGAGATAGGGACGTGTCGAGGGAGAGGTTGCGTGGTCGAAGGCGCACAGTAAGGGATACGGTCAAAGACATAATGTCAATAGCTGACAGATGCCACAGCCAATGAGGAACGAGAGAGTGGTCCCTACGCAAATGATTTTGTAATCGATTGCTTTATGATTGACGCCTCGCTGACCGCTCTGTTACCGTAGCAGATCCCTCCCCTGTCCTTTCACATTCGTAGGGGAAGAAGGGTACAGGAGGTTAGGGCTTGCGATAGTGACCGTACACTACGAGGGGCAGTCCTGTCTTTTTAGTGGTATTCAAGGAGGACTTATTATTAAAGAATAAAATATACTAGTAAAATATATTTTATTATCTCCTGATTAAATTATATTATGAATAAAGATATATTCTTAATATATTATTATATTATGTTTTTCATTATTATATTGTTACAAATTTATTATTGCATCAATATATATATATATACACGTACATGTACTCAATTATAAACAAGATTATTTTCATTATTCTATAGTTATTAAAGTTGACATCTTATTCGTAAAAACCCCCAACGATTAATCTTATGGTAAAATGTAAGCTCGATAAGTTCGAGCCATTGGAAAGTTATTTAAGACGCACATCTTATTCTTAATATGTGTACTGGCCTATTGAGCGAGTGTGTTTAAATCCGACCACGTAGTTGGTGCCTTCACAAAACTACCCCTGAACTTTTTTAGGGCATGGTGCCTGAACCCAAAATATTGGGCCGACTGTTCGGCCCATGAATTAAATTGGGCCCATGATTGAAAAAATTGGCCCACTAAGTGAAGCAACGAATTATTATTATCCTTATTAGGTAAGAACAGATGAAATTGTAAACAAATTGTTGAAGCAGAAGTACAAGCTTGAGAAAAGTATACATGTTTGACAAAAGAATGACTTAAGGTAAAAACTAGAAACCAACAAGAAGATCCCAAAAGGGAACAAATTTACTTTGAGAAGTAGCAGTTTACTTCACATAACCAATCATATAAAAGCAAAAACCGCGCCAAAGAGCATTTTATACAGATGCATTAGCATTCTTGCTTCTGCTCTGGGACCGTAAGCTTCTCTGTAGCACTGCGTCGTACTTCCGGTAGCTGCAGATACAACAAGAGCAAATTACGGAACTAAACTGAACAAAATAAAAGTTTGGGGGCTAATCACGTGCAAGTCAGATGGGTATATAACAGTTAAACGTAACGGTCAAACTAACGGACGCACCAAAAGTGTACAAATTGCAAACGTATTGCACTAAAATTAAAAAAAAAAATGTTGCACTAAAAACTAACTTACCGGCTAGCTAACGGATGCACCAAAAGTGTACAAACTGCAGACATATTGCACTAATAGTATATATAAAAAAAAATGTTGCACTAAAAGCAAACTTTGGTTAAACAAGTTTACCAAAAGAAACATTTTAACCCTTTATAAAATACTTTGAATGATTACCTTGCCCTGGAGATTCAACAGAGTGGACCTCAAAAGCTGATCTCCAACAATCATTCTTAACCTAGAAACGAAGTCTTCACGATTAATCATCTTCTTCTGCATCCACATATCAGATGTCAATACGGGTTAGGATTCAGAGAATGAGAAAAGATAACGTACGGTGTATGATAGGCAGTAAGCGTGTATATATACCATGAGAAGTTCGTAATGAGCATATATTGTGTTCATATCCTTGGAGGCCACTTCCTTCGATATGGCATCAAATAACAGAGGGAATGGCATCCATGGAGATTTTGGAGCTTTTAGGGAATTCAACAATGGTGGTGATGTTCCCTCCTGAAAAATCCACAGTATCCTTTGATTATGGTTGGGAAATCTTTGAATGAAGATGTCATAGTTCCTTGCTTTTATTTAGGGTTAAGAATCTAAAAACAGTTTCAACTAATCACTGTCTCAGATTTAAAATGTTGATATTCGAGGTCTCACTATCAGATTGGTTGATTTTCACTTGTTTCAACTAATATGGCGTTAAAATTGGAGTTTTAAGCAACAAAAATGTGTTGTTTTCCACTTTTCCGAAGTATCAAATTCGTTGCTCATGGTTTACGCTTATTTGATGCTTAAAAAACATATTTTTGTTTCGTCAATTTGAAGAGAAAAAAGTGAAAATCAACCAATATGATTGTTAGGACACTAAATATCAACATTTTAAATCTATCCGGGGCAACGATTAGCAAATGACCTATAGTTGAGATTGCTTTTAGGTTCTTAACCCTTTTATTTATGCATTAACACAGACATTTTCCCTTAAGAATACCAATGCATGAACATTTAGGAATCACAATTTGAAGTGTTTCGTTGCTTAACTGGAGAACATTGAAGTTGCACCCCACCCTTCAAAACTTGACCAGCTGGCTTTTCTAATACTTCGTTTGTGCGTTCTTTCCTTAACAGAGGATCTGCTACACATCTGCAAGCGTTAGTCCATACTTCTGGATATTTCCAGTTAGCAACAACCACAGATTTGTACTTACTCCAGCACAATTTAATCCAAAACATGATCAATAGAGATTTGCCACTAATGCCACATCATTAACTTGACAATGTTTTGTTAGTCTATAATACGCTTTTCTTTTGAAATTCTGAGTGAGGTGACAGAATCTTATCCAATGATCACAGCAATAATTAAATTTAATAGTACTAGCAAAAGGTTGGTTACAATGTAGCATAATGAAACAGCTAGTATAAAATTAAATGCACCTTGGGCTTTGGATTCTGTCCTGAAACTGACGAGATATTCGGGGAATATGTGGGTGCTCGTATTCGTACTCCAAACTAAGTAACGGCGCGGATTGTGAAGACAGTCCACTCCACTGTCGAAGTTTAAATCACTAGGAAGTATCTGTTCTGACCCAGGACGAACCAATTCAACATTTCCCAGTATGACGCGACATAGAACAAGATGCTGCATTCCATCATGGTCAGGAACGCAATTATTTGCACTGTATAAGAACAAGAAATATAACAATCAATCTACAAAACATATTAGCATCAGAAAAACAAGATAGAGAAAACTAGGGGTCAAGAACCTAGAAACAGTCACAACTATATGGCATATTGCTAATCGATGTCTCGTACTTAAAATGTTGATATTCGGTATCTTAAGTATCAGATTTGTTGCTTTCCACTTTTTTAGACTGGTTTTGACATTAAAATTGGTGTTTTAAGCAATAAAATCATGTTGTTTTGCACTTTTGCGAAGTATCAGATATGTAGCTCATGGATTAAGCTTATTCGATGCTTAAAAACATGTTTTTGTTTCATTAATTTTTAAGAGAAAAAAAAAGTGAAAATCAACCAAATCTGATAGTCAGGACACCGAATATCAACATTTTGAATCTGGAACAGCTATTAATAACATAACTAATAGTTGAGACTGTTTTTAGGTTCTTAACCCTAAAAATAGTCATGCCAACAACTAGGATTTTCTTCTCAATGGGTCAAAACTGTAGAGAATGTCTGCTAGTATAATCATATACAAAAAATAAACACCATGGATAGCCAGAAAAATCACAAATAGCAAACCTAATATATGGGAGATTGATCGGCGATAGATAAACTCCAGAGCTACTCTGGAACATGCTACTAAATCCACCTGCACCAAGTCCACACACGAAAAGGCTACGTAAAGCATCCTTATCAGCAGCAAGCCAAGCATATTTAACATTAGCATCCCCTCGTCTATCCCTAGTAATATCTACTTGCTTTTCAAACATTTCCAACCGAGTCTTCGTCAAGTGCCTTGAGCAAGCCTTGACTTCAACTACTTCTGTGCGCCCAACTAACGCCGCCATGCCAGAAAGAAATGTCTTTGTTACAGTATCGGGATCCAAAGTTTGAATAGCAGGCTCCACCCTCTTTGCTACTTCTTCAAATCCATTCTGAATTCCCTCAACCGCCACCTCTACTTTCACAATAGACTCTTGGTCACCATCAATACGTTCATCATCATCATCATCATCATTGTGGCGCAAAATTTTACGCCTTATTTTGATTCTCTTGGCAGGAGAATTAGAATTAGACTCCTCAACACACCCCTCAAGGTCACACACTGGGGCACCACCAATGTCAATCTGAATCTCGAGCTTGATCTCTCTATCACCTTCGGGAATCTGAAGCACCAAATTTCCATCTCTCTCTAATTCCGACTGGCCACTCTCACCAACATCCGGAAAAAAATGACCACCTGCTTCATCAATCCAAGCAATGTGTTTCTGAACCCCATTTCTAAAATCACACTTAATCATGTATAAGATGTCCAGTAAATAGTGGCAGTCATCAAATTTCACCTCCACAGCTGCGTTTTTCAACACGAACTGTTCCCTGACCAACTCAACAACCTTAGGAGGGAAGTCATTCCATTCGTTGTTTTCATAGAACAACACACGGTTCGGCAACCCACTCTCCATGAAATTTGAATAGTTCTTCAATGAAGATTTTCTAAGGCAAGTGGTGTGCTTCGTCTTGCAATTGTTAAATCTCTTCCGTTTCAGACCAGAACGGTTCGTATCCCATGTTCTGCCTTCGGAAATCTGCTTAACAACAATTCTGTTCCCATTGTCTAGTACTTTTGCCCACTTTGCTTCCATTATGTACCAACCCACCTATTCACAAATCTATCCTAGCTGCTAACTACTGCAGCAAAATCGGTATATACATGTCCGGAGTCAAATATACACTGGGAAACTTGCGATCAAATAATGTTGTAACCCCTGCAGATAAAAGATGATCTTTTAATTTTACTGTATCACAAAAAAAGAAGTTTCAATGTTCAATCACGGAATCTCCTTAATTTTCCTACTCAAGCAGCTGCATCATTAATCTACTCCAAAATTCAATTTTTTTCTAAATTAAAACACCTCGTACTAATACGAACTAAATCTAACCTGAAATTCGTCGTTTGAGCATGGTTTTGAGGTTGCTGCAATTTCTCGTCATATTTGAGATGGAACTCATCGAGAGAACAACTGGAGCGACTTAGATGAGCTGAATCAATGGAGACGCCAGCAATCTAGAGAATCATAGAGACGATTAAGATCATACACACAATAAAAAAACCTATTCAGCAAACAAAGTCAATGAAACTACTAATTTAGCTAATCGGTACCTCAAATCGCAAATATCACCAACAGGAAATCACCCATCAGAATCCAGTTGAGGAGATTTATGCTAAGATGGATACAGAGAGATACCAGAGGAGGAATACCGCGTAGTGAAATTAGGGTTTTTTTTCGCCAAAAATAATTTGTTAAGTTGGTCTATTCAACAATACAATGATGATATATATAATCTTATCTTATTATATATAGGATGGGAGGGTATAAAAGTAATAATAATAATATATGAACACAAGTCATTTTACATGTTACTTTTAGTACCAAATTATTATAATTTAATAATGTTAATTTTTTTATTAATTACGAATCATGTACCATTTTGTAAGCTTTCTAATAAAAAAAACTAGTGGCAAAAACATAAACATTGATATTTTTGTTGGTAATAAAGTTGTCGTAGAACAAGTTATAATTATTTAAAAATAAGATAATATCATAGTAAATAAAATGATAAAATACATATTCGTAGACATTAAACTTAAAACTATATAATATTATCTAATGTAGTTTTTTATATTTTAAATTTTAGAATCATTAGTTATAACATATGACTATATAGTACGTATTTTGGCAAAAAAAACTGTATAATTAATTTTAAACATCGAAATTAACGGTTTTCTCGCATATCATTTTCTTCTTATTAAGTATAAAATATTTGTTTATAGATATTCTCGAAATGAAAGGATTGGCTAAAGTTTTTTAAAAAAAATCTTAAATTAGTTTCAAAGATTATTACTTAATTAAGTATTATGGTCCTATTTCAATTAGACACGGTTGTTTATTTATTTATATTATGATATGATGATAAATTCTTATTAGGGGTAGAGGATTTGAAATTGTTTTTGATTAGTTGCAGACAATCTAGCATATTTATTGGGTTCAATCAATTCTTGCCGGTCAAGTTTCTGAAATATATCCACCGAGAAGAAAGTTCCTATATTTTATTATTATTATATATTATATTATAAATACGTTTTTTTTTTCGTTACATTTGGAATTTTGGACCGGAATACTAAGCTCACGGTGACATAATCAAATATGTCATGCATATATCCACCAATTGGTGGTGGCCGGCCCCGATTAGGGCTGTAGCCACCATCAATTGGTGGTGGCCGGCCCCGATTGAGGTGGCCACCACCAATTGGGGCCGGTCACCACCAATTGGGTGGTTTTCGGCCCCAAGCGGTGGTGGCCGGTGCTGTGGGGTGGTGGTCGGTCCGTTTCGTGGTGGTCGGCGGCTTTGGAGGTGGTGGGTGGTGGCCGGCGGCCTTGGACGTTGACTTTAGCAAACAATAGGGACTAAATTGTAAATATTAAATTTTAGAAATATAAAATTGAGGACTAAATTGAATAAAATAAAAGTATTTAACGGTCAAATTAACTGTTGACTAACGTAAATACAAAAAACATACAACTTCTCAAATATATAGCACCAAAAGCCTACAAAATGAAACATATGGCACAAAAAACCTACACTTGTTAAACATGTGGCACCAAAAGTACCTTTAACCCTAATATTAATGAAACTATCTAATTGTGAGTTTTGAAAAAGTATGGTTAGCTTGCTATTTGCACTTTTGTAAAAAGGATTGGTTAATTATTTAATATTTAACCCTAGTATTTAACTAGTTGACAAATTTTGCTTAATTTCGTATTATTGTATGTGTCAATAAACTTTCTGTGTTATTTTACTTAAAAAATTAGCTTATTATGTAATTTCATAAAAACGAACATTACATATAATTTTCGTGTGTTCATTTCGTATTATCGTTTTGTATTAAATTAGTCAGTTCTACTACCGCATGCAATCAAATATCATAATGAACTCATTATAATAAAAACTATGAATTAATTTATCAGAGTTCATAAGTTTTTAATATAAAATTGACTAGCTTTAAAAGTTAAATAACTAAAAAAGTTTTAAAATCTACCAAATCGTGTTTTGATTAAACGAAAAGTACTGAATAATTAGATTTACTAATACAATTTTATTATGTTATTATACATGTATTTTGATACACATAAATATGGATACTGCACAAAAATTAAAGTATATTAATTGTATCTGTGCTATTGTAAGTTATCGTTTTGTAATAAACGCCATCATTATTGCGTAAGAAATAATTTGCGGCAGGGTTTAACTACTAATTAACAACCCAGGGGAATAAAACTGACGGGTTAACCGTTAACGTAGAAAGACTATCATACCCTCAGCCCATCCACGTTTTCCATGGATAACTCCCTTCGATTATACGGAAATAAGTGCATGCACCTGGTGCATCGAGGTCAGAACTCAGAAGTTAAGTATTTATGTATATATATCACCGACAATGGTGGTTTAAAGGCTCATTAGAGCTCGATAACACAGACTGCTTAGTATTCTTCTATTTTGGAATAAAATCTAAACTTTCTTTATTGATTAATTAAGGAAATTTCAGTTATACTTTAATATGAAGTATTTAATTTATTCACAGATAAAATAAAATAGAAGATCAACACTATGGAACAGATTCGATTTAAGATTTCTTGTTTGAAACATAGTAATCACTTTTGTTTTTTCTGCTGGGTTTTAGGTATCTATATTGGCAGCACTTATAAATTAGTATAATATACTTATATTTCACCATCAGAATAATCATTGTATTTGTCAATCTGTTATCCATAAATATACCTTTAAAAAAAATATATTTTCAAGACTCAACGAGCTGAATCTCAATTAAGAGATGAAACGCCGAATCGATGCATCTTAATCATTTTTCACACGTGATGTCTTTAAGGGCATTATCAGGAAAACATCACTTGTAGGCGAGATTTGAACCTAATGTACCTAGTTAAAAGATACACACTAAATCGATACATCTTAATACTTTTTTGTCACACGTGGTGTCCTAAGAGACCTCATTAGGAAAACAACACTCATAGCTATGGTCAATGGGGCAGGGCTGGTTTCGCCAAGTTATTAGACTCACACACATCTCACGGGGCGAGTATCATGGTAAAATAATCATGCAAGGTGATCTGTAGGGCCCTGCTCATTGAATCACAGACCTCTCATCATATTCATCGATCACTTCTCAAACCTATACCTAAATTAACCTCCAAATTAAAATCACAAATCAAACTCCAACACACCAAACATCGCAAATTCATCATAAACTTAATTTGTTTTAGTCATTAGTATTTTGAGTAGGTGTTACTTTAGTTCTATTATTTTATAAAATATACATAATGGACGAGGCGGGATAAGTTCACGAGGCACCGCAATGACGCTATCCCAAACCCGAACTCAACCCGCCCCATAAGAAATTAGATCACTACCCGTCCCATATCTCACGGGTAAAATTGAGGCATCGTCTGTAATTGTGTACTTATAAATTATAATTCATTGACACTTCTACTTATAGTATGCTTACTCTACTCCTACAAATATTTACTTACATTGAACCAATATCCATAAGCCATGCATATGTTTGTTTCATATATAAAGTAATCCATAATCAAACTATATCAATTTATATACACTAAAATACTGATTTGATTAAAGGATAAAGTTAAAGCGCTACACCATGTTAGCTAGTTTCCTTAAATCATGTCATAATTAAGATTTTTTTTTTTTTAAATGGCCACTATTACAAAAACTAATAACAAATTTATCCTCCAGAAAAAAGTTTTTACAAATTCACCTTGCCTGATGATCCCACGAACGTCATTTATGGCTGCGGTCGGTGCAGCCTAGGGTGAATTTGTAAAAAAAAAACTTTAAGAGGGTTAATTTGTTATTAGTGTATATAATAGTGGTCATTTGGAAAAAATTTCCGTAATTAAACTTCTACTGGGCTCATATGCGCCGGGTGTACAGTATAGCTCTTCGTAGATCCCCAAACTAAATCCAACTCCAGCCAGCCAGCCACCGCACAAATCACCACCGTTATTCTTCATTCAGTCGCTTCCAAAGAGAGCAACCACTTATGAGAACGTAGCCGAAGACGTGAGGTCCAATGGCCACTCTCCTCCACTCCTTCATTTCTCTATAAATACTCCCATCACTTCTCCCTCGCGCCTTCTCTCTCTCTCTCATCTCCCATTTTCCCTCTCTCTCTCTCTACTACTACTATGTTGAACTCATCCACCTATCCCCACTCATTTCTCCTCTCCCGCGCCGCCGCCTCCTCCGCCAGGCCCACCAGCTTCCTCCCAGCTCCTTCCTCGATCTTCGTTCGATCCGCCGGCAGCTCCTGCATCCGCTGCTTCTCTTTCCGTGCCAGGCGAATGGATGAGATTGAGCAGGACAAGGAAGCCGCCGAGAAGCGCGCCGTCGTGGCCTCCGGCACGCGGTCGGAGCAGGAAGAGGTGAACAAGGAAGGCAGGCACTCGCGCACTTTCATTGACGTTAGGTCCGAGGAAGGTTCGGCTCGACTAGTCCTTTGTTTCAGTTAATTGAATCTGCTGTTTGACTGACTCTGTCGTTGGGAAATGAGCTTGATCACGAAGTTATTTCCCGAAATGAAACATGATCGACTTAGTCACGCATATCGATGTAGCTGGGAGATTTATTTAACAGAATGGGAATAGGATAGAGAGCTGATGTAGAGTTGAATAGACTCGCACGTTGAGTTGCATCTTGCTTATGCTTCCAGTTATTCCGAATTGCTATCAGCGTTCGTCATAATCAAGTTTAATTACGTATTTGGATCGTATAGTTGATTGATTATATCTTGCACTGACGTTATTTTCAGTGACTGTTTTCAGTATCATGATTAAAACTGCTAACAAGAATTCGCTTCAGACTCAGCACTGTTTATAGCACGTTTTCAGTAGTCTATCTATCTATCTGGAAAGAATTAAGTTTATAATGTCGATTTCCTTATACCTTTTTTGTACCAATTTTTTTTCCTTAAACATTCTATTCGAGTTTTCATGGTTCTTTTGTACAATTGATTTTATGTAATTAGATTTTATGGCTGATCAACTATCGTGTATGGACATTACTTTTCAGTTAGAATAGGCTCATAAGATTTTATCTTCAATGTCTGAATGATTTATCTATGAATTTGAAGTTCTACAGAAAGATTAACTCCATCTTTAATGTTCTTGTTAGAGTTGCTATCTGGAATCAGGAAGGAAGTGGAAATAGGAAGATTGCCATTGACTATTGCAGAGGGGATGGAGGAATTGTATCACAATTACAAAAATGCAGTAAATAAATGCTCCCCCGACTAATTCTTTAGTGCAATAATTTGTGTATGTTCCTGAGATGTAGCTTCTTTCTCTCATGTATAATTTCTTCTGGATCCCTGAGAACCTTGTCATTACCTATTCAATCAAAGCAAGCTCAGAATAATTAACTAAAAGAGGATTAATTGACTTGATGCTGGGAAAGAGCAGAGGGAAGATGTCAATTAGTTTCGTGGTGAAAATCTTCCTGGTTGCTTAGACGAATTTGTTGATGATCTGTAACTATCAAGAATTTGATTTGTAACTAAATGATATCACAATGGAATATTAACCATGTTGGTGTGCATTGGATTCCTAGGGAAGAAGAGAGATGGTTTTGGCATCAGTACAGTAGAGTGGCAATGGGCAAAAACTGAACCTTATTATGGTTACTCATAGTCGTTAGAAAGGTTGATAAAGCGTTTTTACTTGGTGTTTTTTTTTATCTTTCAGGTTTTTAAGCTGGGAAATGAGTCTCATAAATGCCATCTTTGTTTTGAGTTGTCAAGTTCAGCAGGTCCACCTCTGCAGTTAAATAAACTGAGAAAAAAAATCACTGATCCAAAATAGGAAATGAAGAATGTAGTTTAGATGTAGTGGAAGTGAAAAACGGAAGGGTTAATATCTTAATTGTAGTCCAGGTTCATTTCTACTTCTAATGTGTTTGTTTTCTGCTTACAAATGGCATCTTGAGTGGAGAAAGGTCTAGAACTTAATGAGCTGATTCATCCAACATTCCTTTTGCAGGTCTTTGAAAGTGGGATTCCTAAGGCAGATGAAATTGTTCTATCAAATATGAGTGTTTGTCTTGATCGAATTCTGCTGGATGTGGAGGTAATAAACTAATAATGGTCTAGACTAGTCCTTTAACTCTTGCTCTTATTACCTTTCCTTTTGAGATGAAGTACAAAATATTCTCATGGTTTTACTTATGTATTCTTTGAGTAGTCCTAAGCGGTAAACCTTTTCTTTCGTAGGAGTCTTTTGTTTTCTCTCCATATCACAAAGCAATACGGGAGCCTTTTGACTACTACATGTTTGGTCAAAAATATATTCGCCCTCTAGTAAATTTCAAGTAAGTTTTATTCTACATTCTTCGTTCAAGCCTAATCTAAATATCTTCTATTAGTAGGCATTTATCTTTGTGAACATCTATGGTTATTATTTATTTGACCAGTATGTATTCTAATGAGTCCTTGTCTTAAACGTGGGGAAATCCCGATGGATGCATTAGATAGTGATTGAGTTTAGATGCTGTAAGTCACCTATCCTGCAATCTAGCCTTTTGGCATTAGATTACATTTTTAAGTAGCGTCTGGAGCTTTTATTCATATATATTGCATGGATCAGAAATCAGAATAATCACACCCCTTGGGTCTTGGTGCATAATATTATTATTGTAATCAGTATTATTGTTCTTATTTAGATTAGCATGTTATGGAATAACATTAATGGGCAGAAAACAATAATGCAAGTGACAGCACTTTTCTTATCTAAAAACAGAGAGGATTACAAAGTTTTATTCTTGAACCCAATCAATGTCCCGGAGATCTTGAGCTTGTTAAACATGACTTGCCCTTTATTCATATTTATCTTTGATTTGTATCATAACTTATGTTTCGCAGGAACTCATATGTTGGAAACATCACTATCTTCAGTGAGATACAGGAGAGGATCCTGCAGGTACGTATCAGATACTAACTGTTTGTCGGTTCATTAGGTATCTCTTTAGACCTTGCAGTAACTCCTTCCCTAGCAATTTAACTACTATGATTTGTTGATCACTTTTCCTGCCTGCTATTTTTATCCAGTGTTTGCCTACTAAATTGCAGGGTCACAATGTTGTGCTCATATCTAATCACCAGACAGAAGCAGATCCGGCTGTTATTGCTTTGTTACTTGAATCAATGCATCCGTACATTGCGGAGAATTTGGTATACTGAACTAATAAATCCATCTATTAGATTAAATTCTCTTGCTAATAGATGCATGACTAATGAACAAATATTCATTTTAGACTTACATAGCTGGAGATAGAGTTGTGACAGATCCTCTCTGCAAGCCCTTTAGCATGGGAAGGTGCTCTTCTTCATTACTTTTTATTAATATTTTTTAGTCATGCTATCCATTTGGAAATTAATTCTAATGTTTATGGTTTGCCTTTATGCAGGAATCTTTTATGTGTATACTCAAAGAAACACATGAATGATGTGCCGGAGCTTGCTGAGATGAAAAGAAGATCAAATACCCGAAGTTTAAAGGAAATGGCTTTATTATTAAGGTATTTTTCTGCATCACTGGTCATGGAATCCATTTTAGAAGCCCTTGAATCCTCTTCCATTCTTTTTTATAAATTGAAAGTCCATATGTATCATCTGTTCAGTATTTTTCCGGTAAATTTTTTTCCTACATTTCTCGATTCCAACTAATGATTTTGCTTGTTTATGCTAAACAAATTCCTAGAGGCTTGAATATCAAATTTTTTTTTTGTGAAATTCAATATTAGCATTGATGTCTTCCGATTCTAGTACTCACTACTCAATATTTTTTGTTGCGACAATTGATGGTAGGTGTCTATAGAGTTTCTTTAACTGTGTTCAAATAAGCAAAGTATTGTAATGAGCAAAAAAAAAAAAACAGTGTGTTGTATCTTAGTCGTATTTGTTTCTCTAATTGCCAGGGGTGGATCACAACTTATTTGGATTGCACCGAGTGGTGGTAGAGATCGACCAGATCCTGTCACAGGAGAATGGCATCCAGTAAGTAAAATTTATAATTGTCCTTCTGGTTTAGCATATATGATACTGTTATTTGACAACTTCAATTTTACAAAACTTCTCCAGGCACCGTTTGATTCTTCTGCAGTTGACAATATGAGGAGACTCGTCGAGCATTGTGGAGTTCCAGGTCACATATATCCTTTAGCATTGCATTGCTATGACATCATGCCCCCTCCAGCTCAGGTTCATCCTCCACCATAGCACACATTTCTAGTGAATTCATTTCTTCTCCTTTAAATATTGTAACACACAGTTTTTTTTTTTTTTTTTTTTTTTTTTTTTTTTTTTTTCAGGTAGAGAAAGAAATTGGAGAAAAAAGAGTGATTGCCTTCAGTGGAACTGGGCTATCGGCTAAACCATCTCTGAATCTCAATGAAATTAATACCATCTTCGAAAATCCTGACCAGGTCGTCACCTCTTTTAAATTCCTCAATATCCTCTAGATTTTCCGCTGATTCATTGAGGATTTTATCATGATTACTGAATATATATTTGTTCACTCTGTGAAGGCTAAGGAAGCATACACCGATGCGCTCTATAAGTCAGTCAGTGAGCAGTATGAGATTTTGAAATCAGCTATTCAAGGCAGCCTAGGACTGGAAGCATCAACCCCCACCGTCTCCTTATCACAACCTTGGGATTGATTTATGCTTGTAACCAACCATCAGGTATCTTTTTTTTCTTTGAAAAACACGTTATGTCGGTGCAGTCATGATGCTAAACCCTGATTAAACCAATACTGACTATTTCATTTAAACGAAAAAGGTAGAGAAAGTTAAGAAACTGGTTGAATGAACATCTTTAAATCAGATTAGTTAGAAATATAATGTTTTCTTGTATCGGGGACCGCATTGTATTAAATGGAATGTGTTATCTATTACTACGTCAAGTGGGTCTGAGATCTGAATCAAGAAGCTCAACCACCATTATGTTGGCTCTTATCTGTGTGCTGTGCAGGCAACATTTACTCTTGGCATTTTTAAAATTGAAAACTGATTTTCCCCTGAGTAGTTAGAGAGGAGGACACAATTGGCATTTCACCCTTTCACAACCATCAAGTTGACAGTTGCAGCCAAGCCAAGCCATCATTGCAGCTGACTTGACTTCATTGTTTTGCAGCAGGTACTGTACAGTACAGAATTAGGCAATCTATTTTTTTGTTTACCAATTCATATGTGTAACTACTTAGAAATAACAACTGCTTCCAACTTTGAGGGCAGTCCGTAGCGCGCGGCTAATCAATTCTTTCCAATACGCTTCGATTCGGCAGTATTGGTAATTTGTATTGAATGTGGCAGTTTGTAATTCTTTCAATGATCTCAGTTTTAGTAATGTCTCTATCAGCTTCATTCTAGCCGTGTATAGAAGCAGTTCCTAGCTGTATGTATCATTTATGTGCCCAAAGCAAAGCAGGTACAGGGGTTGTGGACTTATTTATGCATGTGTGGATTGTAGGGGGACCAAACTAAACGTGCACGTGAACTATACAAATCTATTTTGTCATCGTGGCCAGGGGAAGTGACTGGTAAGATGTTTTACAGCCAGAGTAATGGTACAAACTGTGAAATTTAGTGTAGAACTCAGATTGAAAATTAATTTAGTGCAGAACCCACATTGAAAATGATTTTTTTTACACCGTTACAAACTGATAGATTTTCTCACTTCTTAAAGGATCAGTTTCAAATAAAGTCAAATTTTTAACTCACTAAATTTTACAGTTTAAAGCATTCAGTCTTTTTTTCTAATGAGGAATGGGTTAGTAATACTGATATATATGTAACGTTGTGGCTCTATTACTCATGAATTGAGATTTTTTCTGACCATTCTTGAACAATCAACGCACGTAATATCACCAAATAGTATTACCAGGTAAAGGTTTCGTTAAGACTCTTTTCCTACAAGTCTTGGTAAATAACCATCGCACGAATTGATCCTATTAACATAGTTCTACCAGTTCGCTGCCGATGTGACTCCTTGAGAAGTTTTGAACCTAGAAGCCTGAACAGTAGTGAAGAGAGATGTGCACGAAGATAAATGCCTGAACAGTAGTGAAGACTGAAGAGAATCGGTGGTTTTTCATTTGTATAGACTTGTGAAACTTGCGTGGTCAATTGAAACTTGCAGAAGATCTGAATCATTGACACTCCTAAAAAAAACTAGGAATTGACACAAATTATTACTGTTTGTATTTACTAATATCGTTCCCTATTTAACCATTAGTATTAATTTAATTTATTTATTACTATTAGATTAATTATATATTTCTTTCATATTGTAACTAACATTTTTTTTTTTGTCAATAACCTGGGAGAGGTCTGAAGTTTGGCCCTTGTTAATTTGAGAGGTCTGAAGATTGAAATAGTAATAACTGAGGTCTGAAGTTTGGACTTTGTGATTTTTAGGTTTTCCGTCCAAATTTTCTGTCAAATTTAACAGAACCGTGTGAAATGTCAAAAATACCCTTTTGTAATATTTGAATTAATAAAAAGTTTAATTAATATAAAGATGAAATGACAAAAATACCCATATCCATAATTTAAACCTAACCCAACTCCGATCACCACCACGGCTCCGGCCGGCCACCACCCTCTCCGGCGACCACCACTCTCTCCGGCGACCACCACCCTCTCCGGCCGGCCACCACCCTCTCCGACGACCGCCACCACGGCCTCAATTGGGCCCAAATCGGAGCCACCGGCCCCGATTGGGCCCAATTGGGGCCGTGGTGGCGGTCGTCGGAGAGGGTGGTGGCCGGAGAGGGTGGTGGTCGCCGGAGAGGGTGGTGGTCGCCGGAGAGAGTGGTGGTCGCCGGAGTTGGGTAGTGGCCGGCCGGAGCCGTGGTGGTGGCTGGATTTGGGTGGTGGCCTTAAGGGCATTTCCGTCTTTTCATTGAATCATGTGAGATGCAAGAAGGGTATTTTTGGAATTTTTTTTTTATTTCTGGTCACATGCAATGCACATGACCAACTTCCGTCAGTTTTAACGGAAAAAACTAACGGAGACCTCTATTATCTACAAGTCAAAACTTCAGACCTTTGTTATCACCATTTCAAACTTCAGACCTCTCAAATTCACAAGGGCCAAACTTCAGACCTCTCCCAGGTTATTGACCCTTTTTTTTTTTGTATTTGTATTAATATTCAATTTGATAAATTGATTAAAAAACATTAAAAATTTGAAATCATGATAATACCCTAACATTTAAAACCGGACTGCTTTGACTTAGCATCCGTCTTGCTATAGCGCCTCCATCTTCTTGCTATAGCGCCTCCATCCATCCTTCTTCCTGCGCAGCCTTCCTCTGAGTCCGGCTGCTGCTCGCCTTCGATTCAGTCCGGCTGCTGCTTTGTGGTGCTGCGAAAGAAGGTAACACACCTATATCCAAACCAGGATTGCCATTTGAATGAATTAAGGTTTAAAATTTGTTTTTTTTTTTAATTGAGATAATTAGTGTAGTTATGAATTAAGAGGGGTTGAACTTGAGGAAGCCCGATTGCAATTTCAGTTCCAAAACATATGCTTTTACAATTTTACTTCTAGATTAGGAGCTTAGTATGTATATAATCTCTGTTAGTACTAATAGTGTCTTCAAGTTAATATATATATAGTTTGGTATTAGTTTTATGGCGTTTAATTTAGGGTTTAGGGTTTATTAGAGGTGTTAGTATGAACAACTTGATGTATGTGCCAGCTCTGCAGCAAAAAATCAGTGATATAATTATAAGACCACCAAAATTGATTTGAGCTTCACTACTTTGCTAGCTGTCTGCAAGAAAGAATATAGATATCTTGGAAGCTAGCTAGCTCAAAGAAGCAAAGAAAATGAATGGAGGAAATGGAAGGATGGATAATCTAGAAATTGATGTGATTTGATCTTCTGTTGATATCTTTTGACAAAATAATAAAAATTCGAAACATGGAGGACGCTTTATAGTGTATGTAGAAGTAGATGTCCACTGTCTCTAAGATGCTTAGTTCTTTAGTTTTTGGAATTGGTGAACAGTTGTTAGTTATTTGGGAGGAAAATGCAATTGGATTTTTTTATACAAAATCAGATTTGTAAGTTATCGAGTTCTTGTATTTTTCAAGAGAATCCTGATCAATCTGCAGATGTGATTTCTTGTCTTTAGAGATGTGGATGTGTGGTGTGCAAGTGCATGGACTAGGAGAATTAAGATTGACTTGCCTTTTGTTATGGATTTGGTCTTAAATACTTGTGTTTTGTGTGTTGTGTTCTTATGAGAGAAGTTATGAATTTGGTTTGGACCTTATCTTGTTTTATGAATTTTTTCAAGTGGAGTGGACTTGTATTGGTGTTGTGTTTTGGCAAAGTGGAGTTTCAGTTATCAAAATGTAGATTGGTAGTACTCAGTTTTTTTTCTTGGTGATAGTATCCAGTTAATTGATCATTTAAAAAAATAAATATAACAATCCAGACCGAACCGATAACCAGTTCTGATCTGGTTTAAGCAAATCAATTCTGATTTGGACTGGAACTAAACCAGTTCCGGACCGGTACAATGCCCAACCCTAGATGGAACATTATCAAGAGCATTGTCAGCTTTATATATTGCAAACTTAAGTTTTAGCTTGAATTTGTGACTTTATGTGTTATATCTTTAATCTTTTGAGTGTTAGTGTTAGGCTAAAGTACCTACTAGCTGTTGATTACTTGCTTTGTATACAACCTTTACCCTTTTCACAAGTTTTTAAGATATGATCAATGGATTTGTACCTCAGTCCTGATTACCATCTCTTAATTTCATTAAGAAAACCAAACTTTATTCATCTCAAAAGTTGTCTTTTGATTCTCGGTTTATTCTTAATTGTTTGGGTGGTTGTTCTATTCATCTCTCATGTATTATTGATTACATATTTCTGTCTATTCCATGATTTTGCCAGGAAAGAGATGGAGTTTGAAGATGGATATTCAGCTGCAAATCTATTCAAGCAGGGATATTCATACACCTACGACGATGTAATCTTTCTACCCGGTTACATCGGCTTCCCTGTCGATCAAGTTGACTTATCCACAAAGCTGAGTCGCAACATCTCACTATCTATCCCTTGCGTCTCATCTCCCATGGATACCGTGACCGAATCTTCCATGGCTTGTAGCATGGCTGCTCTCGGCGGCATCGGTATCATCCACTCCAACTCATCAGCCTCAGAGCAAGCCGCTCAAGTTAGAGCAGCTAAATCCTCTCGGCTTCCCATTCTCTCTCAACCTATCTTCAAATCACCCACCGATACCATCCATTCACTTGATGACTTCGGTTCTAGCTCATGTATCATTGTTACCTCTTCCGGAAATTCATGCAGCAAATTGATTGGCTATGTGCCTAGATCCTTATATTTGTCTCTGGCTGATAAAGAAGCGCGTTTGTCTGATTACATGATCGCATCCTCTGTTTCTTCACCATGGGACACCGATTTGGCTCGTATTGGTAACACTGATTTTGTTCCTATTGCTTCGGATAATGGAGAGATAGTCAATGTGGTGGCGAGGGAAGATGTGGAGAGACTTAAGGGTTACCCAAAGTTAGTTACCGGAGGCTCTGTTGGAGCTGATGGGAAGTGGATGGTGGGTGCAGCCATTGGAACACGAGAGTCGGACAAGGAGAAATTGGAGCATCTGGTGAAGGAAGGAGTCAATGTGGTGGTTCTTGATAGCTCTCAGGGAAACTCTGTTTATCAAATCGACATGATTAAGTATGTTAAAAAAACTTACCCTGATTTGGATGTGATTGGTGGCAATGTTGTGACGATGTACCAAGCTGATAACCTAATCAAGGCGGGAGTTGACGGGTTGAGAGTTGGAATGGGATCCGGTTCCATATGCACCACTCAGGAAGTTTGTGCTGTTGGTAGAGGCCAGGTACTTTGGTTTTTTCGTCTAAGTTTCATCTTAATATTCAGGTTTAAGAACCTAAAAATTGTCCCAGGTTTCACCATGTTGAAATTTGGTTTCTCAGGATTAAAATGTTAATATGGACAGTTTCAGGTTGAAATTTGGTGTATCCACACGTCGTTTTCTCTCCCTTCAATCATTTATATCAATTTACTCACCCGCCCCTCGGGATTGGCTTCCCTTAACTAATCTCACTGTGAAACCGAAAAGCAACAAAAATGAAACTTGAGACTGTCCATTTTAACATTTTAATCCCGAGACACCAAATTTCAACATGGTTGAAACATGTGACTGTTTTTAGGGTCTTAACCCTAATTTTCAAGTTAATGACGTCTTTTAACTTTCAGGCTACAGCAGTGTACAAGGTTTCATCAATTGCTTCAAGAAGCGGTGTTCCGGTCATTGCAGATGGTGGCATTTCAAACTCTGGCCATATTGTAAAAGCTTTGTCCCTAGGAGCGTCCACTGTGATGATGGGAAGCTTTTTAGCAGGAAGTAATGAAACTCCCGGGTCTTATGAAATTAAGGTAAATTTTTTGATTTCCCTGCAATGGTTTACGCCAAGATTTATACCGATCTTTATTGCATTGAGTTATCTGTCTATTCATCTAAAGCAGTTCCATATTATATTTTTAAAATTTAAATGTATGTTTAGTTGGTGGCATCATATCCTGTTTCCATTTCATAGAACTGTAAAATCTGATTTGGCCGGAGCAATGCAACATTTATCTTAAGGTTTAAGAACCTATAAACAGTTGAAGTTTGCCCTATGTTGAAATTTGGTGTCTGAAGTTTCAAATGTTAAAATAGGGTGTCCTAGGTTTCAGTTTTGTTGAATCTTGGTGTCTCCGTCCAAATTTGTTGTTAAATATGACAGAATTTTGTCACGTACTTGTCACGTGATACGCTTAAAAAATGCCCCTCCTTGTCAGTGTGCTTCTCACGTGCTGCAAGGAAATGTCGAATCTACTTGTGTCCTAAATACCGAATTCTCTACACTTTAGCCCAGTAATTTGATACCGGGAGTATTATCGTCATTTCATATTGGACGGAAAATCAAATTTCAACATTGAAACTTCATACACCAAATTTCAACATGGGACAAATTTCAGACTGTTTATAGGTTCTTAACCCTTATCATTATCATTGTTTATTTAATTGACAGAATGGATGCAAAATTAAAAAGTATAGAGGAATGGGGTCGCTCGAGGCAATGACCAAGGGAAGTGATGCTAGATATCTCGGTGATGTAACCAAATTAAAGATTGCACAAGGTGTTGTTGGTGCAGTTGCAGATAAAGGTTCGGTTTTGAAGTTTGTTCCTTACACAATGCAAGCTGTTAAGCAAGGGTTACAGGATCTTGGAGCTTCTTCTCTGCAAGAGGCTCATGACCTCTTGAATTCATCACTCAGGCTAGAGGTATGAAATTAAGAGAATTTTCGTCATTTTTTCCGAACATTTTTTGTTAGATTATGAATCGATGTGCTTTGTATTTACCGTAGGCTCGAACAGGAGCTGCACAAGTTGAAGGTGGGGTTCATGGGTTGATTTCTTATGAAAAGAAGGCTTTTTGAAGCTTTGCGGGTTTAAATTCGATCGCGGTTTCTGCACTTTTTACCCAGTGGGGGTAATTAGAATGATGAAAGTTTTTAGTTTTTTACCCTGTTTGGTAAATGAGACATTAGGATGAGAAAGTGATTTTGCATTGTATGTGTTATATTAAGAGGAAGAGTTTTTACCATGATTTGCTTTGTTTTTGCTGATGAAGAGCATGACAGAATGGAGATTGCAGTTGGTTATAGTTGGTTTTGGTATCTCTAGTATTGCAATAAGATGAAACTATTTTCAGTTTAGTCAATAAAGATTTCACCATAAATTATTATTATTATTATTAAAAAACTAAATATCAAAAGTATAAACAAAAACTAGACACTAGTCTGCATTATGCGTGTATTTTACAGAGACATGATCAGGTCAACTCCGATGACAATACAAGATTATGATCATCCTGATTCCCATTAAGATACAAAAGCATGATCATTTCTACTCCGATAAATATATATAAAAAAATAGTCTTGTTAAGAAACATTATATTAAAATATAGGGTGTCACATGTTTAACCAATGTTGGTTTTGTGTCATAAGTTTTATTTTGTAGGCTTTTAGTGTCATATGTTTGGTAGGTTGTATGTTTTTTGTGTTTCCGTAGTCAATAGTTAGTCTGATTGTTAAATATTTTTTTTTTTCAATTTAATCCACAAATTTATATTCCTAAGAATTAATATTTACGACTTAGTCCATACAGTTTGCTCCAATCACCATCGAAGGTCTCCGGCCACCACCCACCACCACCCAAGATCGCCGGCGTCCACGAATCAATGCCGGCGGCCATGAAACAGATCGGCCATCACCAATTGGGGCAAGCCACCAGTCAAGGTTGTACATTTCAAACTCGGCCCACTGATACTATGTCGGTCCACTAGCCCAGCTCATATATGAATATAATTTTTTTTTTCCTGATTTTGAGTAATTATTATTATTACTAAAAAATCAATTTTGATTTCTTAATTTCGAGCTAGAAGCGTTAATGTTAAAATTATCTCAAAGATGACATTTTCAACGGGGGCTCAAACTCAGCTTACTCTTGGAAATGTAACTCGCTTTCTGTATTGGCCCAACAACAATGAATATTGGACCTCCATTGCGGTGAATCAAACATTCACTTAAGTCAAACCTATCGAGTTTGTGCGGTTTCCACGGGTCTCCTAATGTCAATCTTTAAAATAATTTTAGCTCGCACAAGGTCAGGTTGTAAAAGTTATAGTATTATTATAAATATTGTTACATTCTTAGAGAACGAACACGATATATGTTAAAGAAATGAAACGTTGAATTGTTATATTATGTAATATTTACTAAGCTCAAGTTCAACATTAGTTTGATTGACGGTTAAGAACCTAAAACCAGTCCAAACTATAGGTTGTGTTGTTAATTCATGTATCATCATATTTAAAATGTTAATATTATGTGTCAAAACTATCAGATTGGTTGATTTCCATTTTTTTATTTCCATTTTTTTAAAAGTCGACGAAACAAAAACATAATTTTTAAGTATCAAATAAGCTTAAACCCACGAACAAAATTTAATAATACTTGGAAAAAGTGAAAAATATATTTTTATTGCGTAAAACGTCAATTTTAACACCAAAATCACTTAAAAAAATTGGAAATCAACCAATCTCAACAAATATCATCATTTTTACCTGAAGAAACTGTTTTTAGATAATTGAATCAAATCAGATACTCAAATTGGCGAGTGGACATGTACTTGTGATCACAACACTATACACAGTACGAAACAATTGGATATAGTCAAATCAAATCATGTTGAGTTTGTCACATAAATAGATGACCCCTATTAGTACATATAGTTTTCTTCATAGTTATACTACTCCCCTTGTCAAAATTATAGGGTAAGAAAACAAAGACACTATTACAGTACTCAAAGACATTCCTAAACCCTCCTAACAACACACCCACATATCCTACAAAATACCCACACTCTCCAGTAAAAATTAACAATTTCAAAACTACACACTATGTGAAATAGGATCCTCTTGTTGCTAATGGTTAGGTTATGCATTGGTGTTCAATCCGTTGTCTGTTGAGAATCTTCGTTCGGGTTTTTATCAGTTCTCCCATCTTCGTGTGTCGGGACTTCACCTAATCTCTCCTGTAACAATCAAAAGCATAGCTATGATACTATGAATAAATTGTAAAAATCAAAACTTCGGAATGTAAATTGGAGGACTGAACTGAACAAAATAAAAGTATTTAATGGTCAAACTAAACAGATGCACCAAAAGTCTACAAAATGCAAACATATGGCACCAAAAGTTTTTAAAAAAATATGGCACCAAAAACCAACTTTGTTCACACATATGGTACCAAAAGACCCTTTAACATTAAAAAAATTATTCATATGTTTCTGAATCGAAAATTGCCCGTGTTTGCTCTTTCCTCCATATTCATTTTTATGTGCATAATGATACAAAGGCTGCATTAAAAGTTGATTTGTATGTGTA
This sequence comes from Clarkia xantiana subsp. parviflora, assembly GCA_036873135.1. Classification (NCBI taxonomy): domain Eukaryota; kingdom Viridiplantae; phylum Streptophyta; class Magnoliopsida; order Myrtales; family Onagraceae; genus Clarkia; species Clarkia xantiana. The sequence continues at coordinate 2,371,776 of JAPTYO010000009.1, forward strand.
TTTGCAGTGTGAGATAGATGAGCAATTGACTTTGATACACTCCATTCCACTGAAAAGTCCATTTCATATATAAGGATTAACTCACAGTATGATTAATGGATGAATTTCTGCCACATTATTAGTATTGGAGCATAGTTGTTGAAATTATGAATGAGGTGGCAGAATTTTATCCATTGGTGAAGCCTAGAATCAAAGCACAACCATGAAATAAGGCAAATGGAGGGCATCCAGTTTTAGCAAGAAAGATTGATTTGTCATCCTATAACCTATTGGCAGTATAGTATAGTTCAAACTATTGGCAATAAAATTTTCTCATCACCTTCAGAGAAGAATTCTCTGCAAGAAGCTTCTCGTAATCGTTTCTAATGCGGCTCACTTCAGCTCTTAGATTAGCATTCTCATCTTTCAAAGCATCAGCTCGGTGGGCAAGTTCGTCACATTCAGCCTAAAATAAGCACATCTTACTTAGTACAAACTACAAATACAAATAAAATACTTCACTCTGGTAATCTTAACTGCAACATATATTAAAGAAAAGCATTGGATAAACTATAAAATAAGCTTTCGGCCAAAAAAAGAAACTATAAAAATAAGCTGGAAAAAGACATATCACCTGCTTCCGAAGCCGAGACCGTCTAGCAGATTCTCTGTTCGATTGTTTCCTTCGTTGACGTTTAAGCTCTCGTTCGTCCTGCTAAATGCAAAAATAAAACATTAATACAGAATATTGGGGGGTATATATATATTAGTAAAATAATTTTTTTACCCAAATAACCAGCTTTAGAACTCAAATACACATACAACGAATGGTGAGTTTAGTTCACCAAAATACCTCAAACTCGTGGTATGTGCATTTGAGTTCTAATTTCTAAAAGATGGTTATTTGGGTCAAAAATTCAGTAAAAGAGAAGGTTGGCTTTGACTAACTTGTAGCCACATTTGAGGCTGGACATTGTCTCTTGAACCAGCAGTGACCATTCCACCTGCATGAGGATTAGGTGGAACCTTCCCATGAAGTGCAGCTGAAGTTGGAGTACCCCAATAATCCATTCCGATATTCAAATTTGTAGTAGGTCCCGGTGCACCAGCACCAATTGGAACAATGGCCATTGATGGTTGCACCACACCATGAGGTGCACTTGTGCCTCCGTTCTGAGGAGCATGGCTAGTTTTTCCATTTTGTGATGCTTCTGCATTAACCAGACAATTTACACTTCAATAAGTACAGCTAATGGTTATCTACCCAACATTTGTTGAGAGAAACTAAACTATGAAACCTTCCACAGAATCTTGTCCACCTCCTGATTTCAGTTGTGAGTCCTGCCAATAGAGATATTGAACGGGTCAACTACCAGAAGAAAAGGGTAGGTGGAATTATACGGGTAAGTGCAGTACAATTCCTTGAACAAACGAACAAGTGACTTGAAGATAAAAATAAAACTTCATGCTCAAGGCATCGGTGAAAATCTTAGTCATGCACGCAACTTGAAGATCTTACTAACTCTTGATTTGAAAAAGTAAAGTGGTTATCAAAACTAAGAGAAGCTACGAAACTAAGCATCTTATGATTTATGTTTATCAATCATTATCACACTGAGGTTTCAATGGAGCTCAACTAAAGTTGATAGATTCTACAACATTACTTACACTATGGGAGTTATCATCACTTCCTTCACTTGTTCCTTCACTTCCGCTGTCAGCACTGCAAATAAATATTATCTAAGATAAAAAAAATTGTGCTTGAAAATTCAAGAGATTGTTATATGACAAACGTAACAAGGCAATTTATGTAAACATGCCAAGTGAGAGAATGCACGAGGTAAAATCATGGAGCTAACCACCAGTGTGAGCCAATACAAAATTACTAAATGACAGGAAAACAATATGCTACTACTATTCACTCAGGACACTAGAAACTTGTAGGAAGATTTTATAGCAATTTGCTCCAGAAAGGTAGTGAGAGATAAGATTCAGAACCAACGGTAGTCCATATTAGATCCAACGAGAATGATATATGATTTTCAAGTGAAAAGCAGCCTTGTGCTACCTTTTGGAATAAGCACCATTTGCAGAGGTTCCTGATGATTTTGCAGCGTCATTAGCCTTCCCTGTAATCATATTTAAACTACCCAGACTTCCTTTTGATCTTTTAATGGGCAACTTTTCTTTTCCTTCAGATGGCTTACCATCACCTTCCACGTTCACAGATGCAGTTCCCTACATTTGAACTTAGTAAGGTTCTTGCCATAAAAGATTAAGGAGAGATAATTTATGAGATGATTAGTACAGCATGAACTGTTCAGGGATCTAGTAGAAACCTCTGGCATTCCATTTGGTGAATGCATGGCAAAAGGACTGAAAGGATATGACCCCTGGTCAATTGTAAACAGAGAGCATGCATTTAATAGAAATCCAAAGAATGACTATTTGGCACTAGAAAGTAGAAAAGTTAAAAGAAAAACAAAGTTTAGCACAGAACATGGAGATTGAAATACCGGAGGCATTCCAGGATGAGCATATATTCCACCATGAGGATACATTGCTACATACGGATGAGGCGGAGTACCATAAGGAGGCATAATATGCTGCAACAAATTTTGACTTTAACATCAGATAGGTATATTTCAGATTGATACAGGTATGAAGAAGTCCTTAGTTGATTGCAAAAATTATGCACTCAAACTACTGAAACCGAGCTTTCCCACGAATGGGTAGTTACCTCAGGGTTTCAACATTTTAAAGACTTGCTTTTATATTTGGTTCAGAATTGGACCAGGGCTTCAATATTTATACAGACTCCTCTTAAATTATTCAAGCTTTCATGACCTGTTATCACTTGGTTCACTTATTACCACTTACTTGACTCTTCTTGCTGCTTCTATACAGTGTCAGTCTCCCTAAATCCAGATAATGCATCCGTCCGAAAGAAAGTATCAATAACAAACTCAAATTTACAATAACACTATGAAAGAAGTGATGGAAGATGAGAACCGGTAAGTAAGTTTCATCTCGAGGTTGCTTAGAGAATGAACTATGCACATTAGATCTCTGGGTAGAGATAATTATAAAGTGTGGCCTTCTTACAAAGTAAAAAAGAAACACTCACGTGTGCAGGATATCTAGTTTAGATTTAGAAACCGTGACTGCAGCGTATGGATATAAGATACACAAGGATAAAACATAGTATGCCAAAGAAGTGCTTGGAAGGGTGATGTGTAATAATGCCAGTACTAATATAATGATATTCATGTTCCTACGGTGATCAAAGTTATCATAAGATGGTAAATTATCAAGATTCAAGCCAAGTTGAAATCGGCACATTTACCTGGACACCCCACATATACGGAGGAGCTTGCGGGCTCGAAGCCATGTAACCATGTGGAGGAATAGGAGAATATGCCTGTTAGAGAAACAAAACGTATTATGCAAAAGGGCAATTTCACTTTTAAAAAAACTTATTTTGCTAAAATTTTGACTACTAACCTGAAAACCAGGCCATTCTGCATTAACTGTTCCAGTGGTGGTAGATGACTGTTCCTGAGCAGGTGGTGGTGCTGAAGCAGGAACTACCTTTGCCTCTTTCTCCTTGGTCGATTTATCAACCTCACTGCTACCCATATCTCTAAGTTGTATCTCCTGGAAATTCTCGGATCATACGGAGAAAACAGTAATCAGATGAAACTTGTCATTTCAACCCAATTAGTAATTTAGTATTTAGCACAATAAAACACCAAAGAAGAATGCCATCTACTGTTTACATCCAATTTAAACTGCTGAGAAGCAAATAGTCGGATATTACTATTCTAGACACAATTAGCACTTTTAAGTTATCAGCTGGAAAATACTTCAGCATTACAAATAATGGTCTGCTCAAAATAAAATCTCTCATTGACTAACCAGAAGATTCCGACCCAGCAAACGTGCATGTGCTAAAAGATATGCAACAAGAAGCAAAATTCTTGCAGCATATCATCAAAAATCCGAAATTGGATCAACAATTCAGCTAAAATGGAAGCAAAAAAAAGCTCAGAGCTTTAGTATCTCACCTGAATTACCGGTATAGGCGGGATCTCGGAGCAATGAATCGCGAGCACAGCGAGGCGGAAGATTCCTCAATTAGCTCAAACAATTGCAGATTCCGATAACATTCTAACAGTTATTGCAGAAGAAATCTACGATGAAGCAGATCAAAGAGGAATTAGGGTTGTGTTTTGGGGGTTAACGGAGCTGATGCACAGATTCTCTGTCCCGACTCCTGAAAGATTTTCTTTCCCGTCAAGCACCTGCATATTTATTGAATTTATAATAAGATCCCTATAAACTGTAGGAGTCGCAATTTCTGACACGAGTACACGAGCTGTAATAAATCTGTTTTTTTATATTTCTGACATGACACGAATATACATGACTATTAGTAAGTCCGTGTAGCTCAGAGCTGTATGTCCACGACTAAGACACGAATAGACACGGTTTCAAAAATAAACATGAATAGATACGATTATTTAAAATTTAATTTTTATATCTAAACTCATCATTTTTAATATTGCAACTAAGCCCTTAATTAATATATATTTTAGGGATGGTTAAAAACGGTCTGGTCGGACAAGACCGGTTCCAAAATGACCAGGTTTTCAAGTGGGCAACCGGACTTAGAACAGTTCGTATATTTTTTTAGAACCTGGTCTTGGACCGGATTGGTTTTGAACTAGACCGAACTAATTTTGGACTGATTTTTTTATTTAGTATAAATCAGTATATAAAATCAGTCTGGACCGAACTAGACTGCTTTGACATAACAGTTCAGACCCGATTCAAAACCAGACCATTTTGTCTCACATATACTTTAGCCAATACATAATTCGGGCCGGACCAAACCAGAACTTTTTAAACTAATTATGATCTGGTTCGGCCTGAACCGGTTCAATGCCCACCCCTAATATATTTACACTATTATTCATATTTAGTGTACCAAAGACGCGCAACATTTCTAACTAATTATAAATAAAATAATGATGAATTACATTAAATTTATTTATAAAAATGTGATGTTGGTTAATTTTGTATCATTTCTTAATATTTGTTAAAAAAGGGGCCAAAAGTATAATATTAGTATTTTTCTTGAGATCACGCATGTTATATGGACACAACATAATAATTTGGTAATACAGACATGATACGACTTGAAAATAATGTAAACAAGTTTTGACGCGACACGAGTAAACACGTATGTCACTAGTAACATGACACAAATAGACACGACACGATCCGATTGCCACCATTTTATAAAATTGCACTGAAATTAAATACTTTCTACTTGTGCTATTATAGTCCCTAATCATTCGTAATGGTTATCATATATATATATATATATATATGATATATCTATGTCTTCTCCATTCCCTCACCAGTACTAAGGGACTTCGAGGTTGAAGCTGCAGAACCTCACACGATCACCAATTCGTTTGCAGAGAGTGAAATTAAGCTCGATTCGGCGAGATGGTTTACGAAGATGATCCGTAAGATTGCACTTCTTTCATCAATTCCTAATTTTGTTTGATTTTGCTGAACCCTAGGGTTTCTTCATCTTTCGATCCGACAGCATCTCAAAAGCTGGATTTTTACAGGTACCGTGATGAAGACGGTGAGCCGTTGATGGACTTCGACGACATGCCGTCGGAGGGTGAAGGATCTCCCAAAGCGCCGCCGAAGCACGATCACTTCCTTGACGATGATTTAGAAGATGACGTTGAAGATTGGCAGAACGAACAGAAGGCTCCAGCTTATGATTCTGATCCATCCGCCTCAAAATCGAAACCGAAAAAGCGGTTAATCAAGAAGAGTGGAGATGGCAGTAATGATGGTGGAGGGTTTCGTGATTTTGATGATGCTGATGAGGGTTTTGCGAGGGACGGGTCCGATGATAGGAAGATGAAGAGGAAGAAAGTACAGGAAGGGAGTGGGAAGAAGGACAAGAGACAGAAGTCCGGGTCTTCTTCGAAAAGGGGGATTGGCAGCTCAGGGAGAGGTTCTTCCAGGGATCATGATGGCGAGGTTAAAGAGATGTGGGACACCATTGCTGGTGGTGATTCAGAGGTATTCTGTAAACAGCTTTACATCTGTGTTTCTGCAATTTGATTATATCCATTGTCACATTTACTTAATCACCTAACAATTTCATTTATGGCTTAGCATATGAAATTCTAATTTTGAGTCTTTGACAATAATTTATTTTAATATTTTGAATTGCTGACTCCAACATTGTAGTTTAGTTTCTCTTGCTTTATAGTTTAAGTTTAGATCTTAAAAAAGTATTATGGATTGTGGTGTTGATGTAGTTCATCAAGCTGGGAATTGAGTTCAGCATTAAAAAAAATAATGTGTTTTTGCAATCCGATTATATCCATTGTCATATTTACTTAAGCACATAACGTTTCAGTTATGGGTTAGCTTATTAAATTCCAATTTTGACAATAATATTTTGTTAATATGTTGAATTGCTGACTCCAACATTGTAGATTCTCTTGCTTTAGAGTTTAGATCTTAAAAAGTATCATTGCTTATTGTGGTGTTGATGTAGTTCATCAAGCTGGGGAGTCTGCATTAAAAAAATTGAATCCCTTTCATGGCCTTTTCTTTAAACATGGGTAAAAAAAGAGATGATTCGGTAACAAGTGTTGATTTGATAAATCTTTACTGATCATTAACCTTCTGTTTGCTTGGAACAGGATGATCAAGAAGGACTCAAGACATTTGATGATGACAACTTCATAGATGATACTGGTGTTGATCCTGCTGATCGTTACGATGAGCCAAATTCTCCTGGCCATGCTCCTCAGGTTTCCGTTCTCGACAGCAATTTATTATCTGTTCCTTTTCTGGACAATTGTTTCTATTTACTCTAAGTTCCTCTGCCTATGTATTTATCTTGAAGTTTGAACCTTCTATCATAACATTTTCCAGGCTGAAGAGGGCGAAGAGGATGATGAAATCAAGAATCTTTTCAGGTCGGGTAAGAAAAAGAAGAAAAATGAGAAAAGCCCCGCGGAAATTGCGTATCTGGTTGAGAATATTATGGCGGAGCTCGAGGTCACAGCCGAGGAAGATGCTGAACTTAATAAGCAGTCAAAACCCGCAATTAATAAACTCAAGAAACTGCCTCTTCTGATAGAAGTTCTCTCCAAGTAAAAATACTGCCTCTTCCCTTCATAATTTTCTTGCTTTAAGAACTTAAAAGCAGTCTCAGCTATTGACCATGTTGCTAATCGATGTCTCATATTTAAAATGTTGATATTCGGTGTCCTAACTATCATATTTGTTGCTTTCCACTTTTTTTCGAACTGATTTTAGCGTTAAAATTGGTGTTTTAAGCAACGAAAAGATATTGTTTTCCACTTTTTTGAAGTATCAGATTTGTTGTTCATGGTTTAGGCTTATTTGATGCTCGAGAAACATATTTTTGTTCCTTCAATCTTAAGGAAAAAAAAAGTGTAAATCAACTAATCTGATAGCTGGGACACCGAATATCAATTTTTTAAATCTGGAATATCGATTAGCAACATGACCTATAACTGTCACTGTTTTTAGGTTATTAACCCTTTCTTTTATGATAATAATTCTATCTTCGTCTTTTGGCATGTTTTGGCGGTTACAGGAGGCAGCTTCAACAAGAATTTTTAGATCATGGCGTCTTAACACTTTTAAAGAACTGGCTAGAGCCTCTTCCTGATGGAAGCTTGCCTAACATAAACATACGAGAAGCCGTATTAAGGATATTGAACGATGTATGGTCCGAGTTCTTCACTTTCTATAACACTATCAATTACTAAGTATTTGCTTTTCGGACATTTTTTTCTAAATGATGTTCGTGTTGATGCAGTTTCCAATTGACCTGGAACAGTACGACCGCAGAGACCAATTAAAGAAAAGTGGTCTCGGAAAGGTATTGAATCGGGACCTAATCTATATCTTAGATTAAGACGGGAATTGGCCGAGTCTGACTCATGCTTTAATTACGGATGATAGGTCATTATGTTTTTGTCGAAATCGGATGAAGAAACCACTTCCAATAGAAGGCTTGCAAAGGAACTCGTTGATAAATGGGTAATTCTCGGTTTTTTCCCTCCAATTTCTGTATCTGTGACTATTCTATGTTCATATTAAAGACAGCTTCGGATTCATCTTATTGACCTAATTACAAATTTTCATTATTGTTTTGCAATTTGCCCTAAATTTGTAAGCACCCTTTGGTTAATGTAAGAGTTTCACTTTTTATGTGAATCTTACTGCAAATACTGTTATGTGATTCGGGTAGTAATCGGATATTCAATGCAGAGCCGTCCAATCTTTAACAAGAGTACGCGATTTGAAGACATGAGGAGTGCTGATGATGAACGTATGCCTTATCGACGGCCAATTGCTAAAAGGTACTTACCAACCATTACAGGCTGATCCAGTGCGAGTTGGCATTAGTCTAGGTGTAGAACTAGCATACTACAGATGCTGCTCTCCTGATGAGGGTCCCACAGACCACCCCGCATTAAAAAAACCTTTTTTTTTTGCTTAAAGTGTCTTGCATTCCATTATTTGGTCTCTTAATTCACTTATTGTTCTTGGCAATAGACCGGCAAAAGCTTCTGCGGACATGGGATCTCGAGAAGATGATGCAGACGAGTTCTCACGGTAAATTCTGACGAAAGATTTCAACTTGATTGAGCTTCTTCTACTATTGAATCTGCAATTTATGATTAACATCTACAATGCAGGGAAAAGAAATCAAGCCAATCATCTTCGAGAACTTCTAGGCCAGAGGCAGCTCCGCTGGATTATCTGGTTCGACCTCAGTCTAAGGTCGATCCCGATGAAGTTAGGGCTCGAAACAAGCAAGTTGTACAAGATCAACGCCGCATCAAGGTAACCCATTATTCCAATTTCCGATTTTTTTTTTTCAATTTCCAATTTTTTTCAATTTTGGATTGGAAAATGTGAATTGCAGATGAACAAGAGGCTGCAGCAGTTGAAAGCACCGAAAAAGAAGCAACTGCAGGCCACGAAGCTGAGTGTTGAAGGTCGTGGTATGGTGAAATACTTGTGAAGAAGCTACGATAATCGTCGGGATCAAGATCTCGAGGATCATCCATGGAGGAGATCAAGAAATTGGATCTTGGCCGGAATTCGAATCCATGGGAAGTTGTTTATGGACGGCAACAAGGTTTAGTGAGCTATGTTGGTTCATGGATGGAATAAGTTTAATCCATGTTGTTTGTTTGATGCTTTTGATACATAAGTTTTGTATGGTGGATCGTAATTATGTTACAGGATCCTATATTGCCATTTGTAATTTGATTTTTACAGTTAATGAGCAGGTATTGATTTTCTCAGTATTAAGTGATATTTGAATATGCGCGTTCTGATATTATGTGAAAGATTAGATAATTATATAATGGGTTAAGAACCTATGAAAGGTCTGAATTATCACTCATGTTAACGGGAGAGGTCTGAAATTTAAAAAGTTAATAACAAAGGTTTGAAATTTCTGTTTTGTTGATAACAGCGGTCTCCGTTAGTTTTTTCCGTTAAAACTAACGGAAGTTGGTCACATGCTTGGCATGTGACCGGAAATAAAATAAATTTCCAAAAATGCCCTTCTATCAAGTGTGCCCCTCACATGTTTGGAGTGAAAAGACCAAAATGCCCTTGAAGCCACCACGGTACTCCGGCGACCACCACCTAACTCCGGCGACCACCACCGTACTCCGGCGACCACCACCAAGGCTTTGATTGGGCCAAAATCGGAGCCACCGGTCCCGATTGGGCCAAAATCGGAGCCACCGGCCCCGATTGGACTCCGATCGGAGCTTTTTTGCTAAGGTGGTGGCCGGAGTCGGGTCGCCGGAGCCGAGGTGGTGGTCGTCGGAGTCGGGGTGGTGGTCGCCGGAGTCGGGTGGTGGTGGCCGGAGTCAGGTGGCGGTGGCCGGAGTCTGGTGGCGGCGGCCGGAGTTGGGTGGTTTTAATTTGACTTTAGGGGTAAAATTGTCATTTCACATTTCCTTAAATAAGATATTAAATAAAATAAAATATTAAAGGGGCAAAAACGTCATTTCACACAATTCTTTTAAATTTAACCCTAAAAATGGACGGAAAATCTCAAATCAACAAAATTGAAATTTCAGACCTTTGTTATTAACTTTTTAAATTTCAGACATCTCCCGTTAACATTGGTGATACTTCAGACCTTTCATAGGTTCTTAACCCTTATTTAATCTTCTGTTATAAAATGTGGCAACTTAAAAAATATAATTTAAGTAAAACAAATGTGGATGCTTTAATGCTATTTTCTTATTTCTTATCAATTGCTAATTTATTTTTAATGGAAACGAGCTTTTTTTTTTATAATTATCTTTTCTAAATCAAGTGATCGACATTAAATAATACATAACTATTTGGTCGGATTTAATTTTACATAATCATAATTACCCTATAACCAATTTTAACTACCTAAGTAAATTTAATGTAATTAATATACTCTAACGTTAGTTTAATTTTAGTTTTTTTGTTTTTATTAACGTTACTTTAATTAATTTATGCCAAATTTATATAATTTTCTGTTAATAATAACTAAACCTAGTTTCTATCTACTACATTTTAATGGTAACTTATTTATGGTTCACTACAAGAAAACAGGACAATAGCAGCAAACAAAATTTTCCGCTACTAAAGGTTGATGCTAAATCTAAGTTTTAGTAGCGGCTTAATTTTTACGATAGTAATAAGAGTTTTTTGTAACCTCTAAACCACCGCTGCAGAAAGTGACTATCAACAGCGGAAGCTATTGCAACTATATTTATATGTATTTGTGACGGTGTAAGAGTCGCCACTAAAAGTAGTTTTCAGTAGCGGCTTTTATGTTGAAGGTAGAAATTAGCTTCAGCAACGGCTTTTAGTTGCTGCTAATGGTAGTTTCAACAACTGAAAAATGTCGTTACTAAAATGTATATTTTGTAATGAAAAATATATTGTTACAAAACGTATCTTTCAGCAGCGGGTCGGGCTTCTCGGGATTTCGGGCTCCTCAGGTTTTATGCTCAGCCCTATATATGAGCCTTCAAGTACCTCTTTAGGTAATGAAACCTTACATTACCATAAATTACTAAACGAGAGAGATCATAGAGTAGCCTTTAACATCTACTATTTTTATCTGCAACAACTAGATTTCAGCAACGACTATGTGCCAATGCAAGAGGTTGCTTTCAGCAACAGTGTTTTGTCGTTGCAAGAAAGCTCTTTCAGCAACAATTAGGATTTTCGCTTCAAGTAGTTGCTTTCAGCAACGGGATTTTGCTGTTGCAAGAAGATACTTTCAGCAACGACTTTTTTCCGTTAAAAGAAGTTTCTTTTAACAACGACTCTTTCCCGTTGCAAGAAGTAGCTTTCAGCAACGATGATTTTCCGCTGCAAAATGTTGTTTGCAGTAATACGAGGAACACTAATATATGAAAAACAAAATTGAAAGAACATTATTAAGAAACATAATATATTTTTATATATTTTCAATTTTATAATTATTATTATAAGAATAAAATAAATTTATATTTTAAAAAAATAACATAAATTACTAGAAATGACAGATAAAATACACCAAAAAAGAAGATTCTTTTGCTAAACAATTTGAAAAAAAAAGCATAAATTAAAAATTAATAAAGTATATATATATATATATATATATATATATTTCTTTGAAACTTGAAAAAAAATAGTATTGATCCATGTATAATTAGGGATGGCAACGGGTCTCGGGGCCCCGCTGACCCGCGGGGCCCGACCCGGTTTTGACCCGCCGACCCGCGGGTCACGGGGCGGGTCCGGGTCGGGTCAGGTCCGGGTCTAGAGACCCGGGGCCCCGTAGACCCGCCCCGAAATACATATATATATAATATATATATTTTTTTTTATGTTAATATATTTTAACATTTACTAAACAATATGGTTAATATAGTACATATATAAATAACATGGACCAAATTACAAATAGAAGTATATTTAGATTATTAGGATTTGTTAATTTGGTGTTTGGATTTGAATTTGTATTTGTAATGAATTTGATGTGTTTATTGTTTATATTTGATTGGTGTTATATTTATGTTTTGAATTTATATATAATGTAATATTTTGACAAAAAAAATTGTATTTAATATTGAAAAAGTGAAAAAAAAAAAAAATTAATTAATTGTTCACATGGCGGGGCGGGTCGGGGCCCCGCGGGTCGACCCGCGGGATTGTTGACCCGACCCGCCCCGAAAGGGCCAATTGGCCGGGGCCGGGTCAGCCAGGCCGACCCGCAGGGCGGGTCCGGGGCTGCGAAACCCGCCCCGACCCGCGGGGCGGGTCCGGGGCTGCGAAACCCGCCCCGACCCGCCCCGTTGCCATCCCTATATACTATAATAATTACTAAATTAGTGGAGCATTAAATTTCAAAACATAAATATTGTAACGATGAGTTTGAATATTTGATGTATTTACAAAAAAAAAAAAAAAAAGAGTATTTGATGTGAAAAAATATAATATAAATTTAAAGATATTTTAACATAAATATATAAAGTTAGAGGAGTTGTATACAATTTTCTATAAAATTGAAAAAACCCTAGTAACAAGAGACAACAAGCAGCGCAGTCACAGGAGGGGTAGAAACCAGAGAAGAAAGGAGTTCCTTCTCAGCTTCCGGTCAACATCCACGCCTCCGCCCTGGCCTCCGTCCTCACCGGCCACGCATTCGTGCCTCCGTCCTCACAGGCCACGCAGTCGTCCTCACCGGCCACACAGTCGTCCTCACCGGCCACACAGTCGTCCTCACCGGCCACGATGTCGTCCTCACCGGCCAGCAGCCTCGCCTCTGTCCGCACTGGCCAGCAGCCACGTCTCCATCTGCATCCGCATCAGCCAGCAGCCTCGCCGCGCCTCAATCTCGCAGGCACCGGCGAGCGACCTCCTCTGTCCGCACCGGCCAATCGTCGCGCCTCAATCTCGCAGGCACTCTCACTCGCAAGCTTTGTTGGAACCCGCTCCTAGTCTTTTATGACAATAATTCACTGCTTCGATCTCGATTAGGTATGATTTTGTCTTCTGATTATGGATTCTTTTTATAGATTATTGAAATCACTCTGAGGTTGTGAAACCCTAGCCTCAGAAGTTACCCGATCCAAGCTCTCGAAGCTCTGATGTTGTAAAACCCTAGTCTCAGAAGTTACCCAATCCAAGCTCTCGAAGCTTTGAGGTTGTGAAATTGGAATTTCTGTGTTCAGTGTCTATGTGGTGTTCTTTTTACTGTGTTTGTTCGTGAAATTGTAGATTTTGTTTGGGGAAATCAGTTGCTTTTGATCAAGGTCTTCATCAATATTTCTACACCGATGACCAAGAGACAATGGAGCAGATTAATCTCTTTGTTGGTATACCCATCAAGGTGTGAAAATTCTATGCTTTATAGAGTTATTTTCATATGCATTTTTTGGTCTATCTCCTTATACAGTTAGTCGGTTTGCCCTTATAGTTGGTTTCATCTCTCTAATTTCTTTCCATTAAATCTCATCAATTGACATATGGCTTTCCTTTTCAAAATTAGGTTTGGCTCTATGAGGAGGGTGACAAGTATGGCTTTCTTCAAGGGCTATCTTCCACTGTGCATATTTTACTTGCTTTGAATGATGATCAGGGCAAGAGGAAGTACAAATTGAGCTTGTTCAGTATGCTTTAGTCTGAGCTTCCTACCTATATTTCCTTGTCATGAAGAAATTCTTAAGATTACAGGTATTTTACAAACATTCCTAAACCTTATGGTTGAAGCGTTGTTGCATGTTGTTAACCCAAACTTTGATATCCATTACTTCCTAGTTACTAGATAGATACAAGGTCATTTAAAATGATTACAATTGCAGGTCTTAGAAAAGCTTGGAGAGGAGAAGTTGAAGTAGATGCTGATAGGTGAAGGTATTAGAGTATGTTGAAGTAGATGCTGACTGGTGAAGTAGATTGTTCCAAATAACTAAAAGATGTTGAGTAGAATATATAGTTTAAATCATTACATATCAAGTTCTTTAGTTTGTACTTTATTTGTGTAATTGTTTATACAATGAATAATTGGATGGAATGATACTCTATTATTTAGTTTTATTTGAAATGTTTTAATTTACTTAAAATTCTTAAAGGTTAAATAATTGAAATCTAAAAAAAATTGATAAAAAAAAAAAGAAAAAAATCAAATATAAAAATATTGTATACTAGAAACACATATTAGTAGCAGCAGTTGTTTGTTACTAAAAACTTAATTAATTTGCCGTTACTATACAATATTTTTACTAGTGAATAATTTTTGCTGCTCATACAAATATTTAGTGGCAGATCACTGCTAAACATAAGTTTTAGTAACAACTTTTTTTTGTTGCTAATACATATTTTTAGTGGCGGCACATATTTAGTGGCGGAACATTGTTGTTGCTAATACCTTTAGCCACGGAGTTTTTACCAACGACTCTTTTGCAACGACTTACCGCTACTAAAAGCTTTAGTGACGACATTTGGAGTTTTAGTAGCGAATTTATACCGTTACTATTGTCCTATTTTCTTGTAGTGGTTCGAACATTTTTTTTTTCTTATTATTATAAATTGCTAACCCATTTGAATGGAAAATACTATACAAGCCTCACTTTGAATTATTTTTATAAGGTTAGCGATTAAAATTCTTATTTCAAGACGACTTTGAAACGGTTCTAACAAAGTCATACGATTAGTGGAGTGCATCGGCCGACTCGATACTATTTCCAACCATATCCCACAAATCTTGATATTTAAAGATAGTTTTTACCACCATTGAAGATAGGAACCGTATCACGTCTCATAATTCATGGAAACAACTTTTCCATTATACATTGTTGGATAAATGCAAGAGCTTTAGCATCTATTCTCCGAGTATTTTTCAACTCATTTTTATCGGCCTCACTCAACATAGATATATGAACGGGCTCCTCAAATTCATTTCCAACAATATCCCACAAATATTGATATTTATAGATAGTTTTTACCGTCGTTGAAGATAGGAATTGACACACCTTGCTCGTTTGATCTCACCAATAAAATTTGTTTTCTTCACCAATTTGCTTCGGTTTGCTATCTGTCGAATCTGAACTTGCCTAACGACTCTAATACCAAACTAGTGAATTTTAGAGAGCTAAACTAGTATGAGATAACGATACTAGCAAATCAACTCGTAAAAAGTAAAGTTCTGGCTATGAATATCTTTTCATTCTTATAGCCTTACATAGTATTAAACTTGGATATTCTAGAGTTTGGGAACTTAGATAGGATCAAATTTGAGATGTTTGCCCCTAATGGATGGGAAAGACACATACATAGAGTTCTTAGTTTGTACTTATGAAGACTGATACAACCTCTAAATGTGATGTTCCGAAAACATCCGACTTACCCTTAGAGGTAATAGTTGTAAGGGTTAACATGTCTTTTGGTCAATGATGTTTGACCAATTTTGGATTTTGGTTCATGATGAGTTTTTTTTTTCTAGTGTTGGTACCATATGTTTGCATATTTTTCTAGTTTTGGTCTAACCATTACATTTCGTCCATTTTTTTCCGTTAAGTGACACGGGCAAGTCACATGATCCACTCAAAACTTTCAATATTGTTTAAATTTGGGGGAATTGACCCATTGAACTAGGTTTAGGGTGTCAATTCCCCCAAATTCAACTAGGTTTAATAGGTCAAATTTGAGGGAATTGACACCCTAAACCTAGTTCAATGGGTCAACTCCCCATATTTGAACAATATTGAAAGTTTAGGGTGGATCACGTGACTTGCACATGTCACTTAACGGAAATAAATGGACGGAATGTAACGGTCGGACCAAAACTAGAAAAATCTGCAAACATATGATACCAAAACTAAGCAAAAAAAAATATTATGGACCAAAACTCAAAAGTGGTCAAACATCATGGACCAAAAGACCTGTTAACCTATATGTAATTATTGTCAACTTTTGGGTTAAATTCATTCTCTCACATTCGAAATACATAGAAATCCAGATTTCGGAATCTTTAACATTTTCCCTGTACTTATATAATTTGAAGACCCGGATGGACTTTTTCTAAATCTAGAAGGGCGAATGAGCAAAGCACAGAACTCCGGGGACTTTATTCCGAAAATATGGGAAGTAAGTAAATAAAGGGATCAACCAAACAAGCCCTTACCAACTAATTCATCGACCATAGCACGGCGGAGTCGAAGCTGACTCGATCGAGCACTCTGCAGTTATCTGTTCATCGTCTCTCTCAAATCGTTGGTTATCGGTCTTCAGGTATTACGATGCTATTCTCGTCATCTCTGCCAGTATTTCTATGCTTTCATTGAGGTTTCTCGATCAAGTTGCCTGATTGATCTGTTAAATTATAAACTTCGCGCGCTCTTTGGGTTAGATTTTAGGAGGATCGCCCCAAAATCACGAATTATCATGGTTTAAGCTCAAATTTTCTGTTTGTGATTCCGATTTTGTAAGTTTGCTGTAGAACGCGTTGGTGGTGAATTGAGTCTATAGTTAATATTTTAGCAGCTAAATCCTGTTTTACTGTTCCTAAACTTTGCAGCTTCACCAACTGATATGAACATAATTTGATCAAGGATGCTGATCCATGATGTGTAATTAACTATTATTGCGTAGAATTATCACAAAACAATGTTTACAATTGACTTAGTTTTTTGTTCAACTTTTTTCTGTACTAAAAAGTAAAAATGTGCATGGTTTAATCAGTTTGGTATTTTATTTATGTCACTGTACTCTATATTTGAAGCCAGTTTTCATATTCTTTTTCAAACATTCCGTTTCCTGTAGTTATTTTGCATTGCAGTGGTTGAAATGATCAGGAAAATCTGAAATTGACTTTGACCATTGGAGCATTTGATAGTGATATGGTAATGGTTGACATGAACTAGAGAAAAATTTGGTTGAAAAAATACTTTTTCTTAAGCTAGTTAGTGGAGGCAAGCTTCCTACATTTAGAACTTGATTTGGAGTCATGCTTTATGAATATATATCATTAGGAAACTCGAAATCTTTATGATTTATGCTTGGGATATTTCTTCCTTTTTATCAGTCCAGCTATTTTGTGCAGTTGATCAAGTAAAAGATGACCTCCCTTGATGCAGCCAGAGCTGAACTCGCTCTTGCCGTAGTTTATTTGGGCAAGGCTGAGGCTAGGGACAAGATATGTAGAGCAATACAGTACGGTTCAAAATTCCTGAGCAATGGAGAGCCTGGTACAGCCCAGAATGTTGATAAGACAACAAGTCTTGCAAGGAAAGTCTTTCGTCTCTTCAAGGTGAATGATATTTCATATATTATAAGACAGAGTTTGCAGAGTCAGTTGCTCAACGATCAGCTCCTTCTTCAATATTCATGTTTTTTTTTAATGATTCCTGATTCCATACGGGTTCTGAGTTTCTCAAATGTTCTCTACATTGTTTAGAAGCTTATATTTGCATGTCAATTGAAGTCATGTATACAGGGTCGATTATACTTCGCCGTTTATAGTTAGTATTGAATCTGAAGAACTTCAATTCTGTTTAATGACATCTATCACTTTGCAGTTCATCAATGATCTTCATGGACTCATCAGTCCTACCCCTGAAGGAACCCCACTCTCTATTGTTGTGCTTGGAAAGGTATGACAGCATTGGATTTCTTTTCTTGCCATAAAAGCAATGCAAAACTCATCTACTTTTGGTGACCTGATAATATCTTATTTTCTTTTTCAAATTTCTGCAGTCCAAGAATGCATTGCTCTCGACTTTCTTGTTTCTTGATCAATTTGTCTGGCTTCACAGAACTGGTATATACAAGGTATGAATATCACTTACCAACTCCAAGTAGTAATTTTATGATTCTCTATATATAGTTTGGTACCCAAATTTTATGATTCCCTATATATAGTTTGGTACCCAAAGCTCTAGAAGAATAAATTTTATTTTATTTTTAATGTAGAACAAAGAACGCGCAGAGCTGCTGGGTCGGATATCTCTATTCTGTTGGATGAGTGCTTCAGTTTGCACTTCCTTGGTTGAGGTCAGTATTAATTTACAAAACTTTACCAATCTGCTAGCTTCTATATGATATGACCGAACTACAAACCAAAAATCATGTTTCTGGTGATTGATTGCTCCCTCAGATTACCGAACTGGGAAGATTGTCAGCATCCATGAAGAAGTTAGAAAAGAATCTCAAGAGTAGTGAGAAGTATCGAGTATGTCCCTTAACATCATCTTCTATTTTTCCATAATACACATCTTATATGTCTAAATATCGATCGTCATTTGTATCACAGAATGAACAATACCGAGCTAAGCTTAAAAAGTCGAACGAAAGGACTCTGGCCCTGGTGAAGGCCGGCATGGACACTGTGGTTGCAATTGGGTTGCTCCAGTTGGCCCCGACTAAAGTCACTCCTCGAGTTACAGGAGCCTTTGGATTTGCAAGCTCTCTCATCTCATGCTATCAGGTATTTGACTTATTTATCCGAATTTTTCACCAAAATAGTATTTTTGGCTAATCCGATTATTTGGTTGTGCTAGTTTGGTAATTGTTTTGCTGCAGTTACCTAGTTCCGTATTTGGTTGTTCAAATAGTTCTATTTAGGGTTAAGAACCTACATACTGTCTGAGATTTGCCCTATGTGAGATTTTGTTGTCTGAAAATGTCTGAAATTTAAACTTTGTTGAAATTTTGTTTTCCGTCCATTTTAGCTGTCAAATTTAACGGAATTGTGTGAAAAGTCAAAATTACCCCTGATACATTTATGTTTATTCCGGCGACCACCCTACTCCGGCCGGCCACCACCCTAGGGGCAATTTTGGGATTTATTTTTTTATCAGGTCATGTGACAAGCACATGACCAAATTCTGTCAATTTTAACAACTTTGGACGGAGACAGCAAATTTCAACAAAGTTGAAACTTCAGACAATCAATATCAACAATTTAAATTTCAGACACCAAAATCTCTCGTAATTTCAGTTTATAGGTTTCTAACCCTTCTATTTATCCGTTGATGAGAAAGGTTCGTTTTTTCTTTACCCTTAAATGTTTATAATTCTGCTTCTCAGCTACTTCCATCGCCACCAAAGTCGAAGGCGACATGAAGTGGAATCTGGTTCTCTAAGGTCAGCTTGATTAGTGGGGGAGATGGTGTAATCGTCGTGTAATAAGGCGATTCAGAAACTATATATTTGGTGCTTTGGATTTATTGTTGGATGGATATATTTAGTGAAATAATAGTTATTATTGCTTTAGTGTGTCTGTTTGTTTCGAATATTTGGTGCTTGCGGATCATTACAGTAGTTGCTACCTTTATTTGGCAATTGTTTACCTTAAAATATTGGGAAAACTGTCTCACTTACTCAATTTGGTGTCTGAGGTTGAAATTCAATGTCTCAATTTTCATATATGTTGCTATTTGGTGACTCTGTTAAATTTTGGGTTAAGTTGACCGGAATCTGATCACGTGATGGTCACGTGGGTTTTTCAAAATTTCAAAAATACCTCCTGATCAGAATTAGGGTTCCGGCCGATTCCGGCAAAATCCACCCTGATTCCGGCCAACCCACCCCGATTCCGGCCGATTACGGCCAACCCACCCCGATTCCTGCCGATTACGGTCAAACCCGTCCCGATTTCGGCGTATTTCGGCTATTTCGACCTATTCCGGACGATTTAGGGTTAAGGAGCTCCGATTTAGGATTTAGGGTTTCGGCAGATTCCCGACCAATTCCGGCCGATTTCAACCGATTGGAGGTGGGTGGCCGGAGTGGGTGGTCGGAATGGAGGCTTAAAAAAGGGCAAAATAGTATTTTCAACTCAATATGTTAAAATTAACCCAAAAAACTAACGAAAAACCAAATAGGTACAAAACTAGAAATTGAGACGCTAAATATCAACAGTTTAAAATTCAGACTTCAAACTGACACTTTGAGCAAAATTCAGACAGCTTTTAGGTTCTATTCCCTAAAATATACTAAATAAGGGAATCCGAGCAAACTCAAAGGATTCAATCTACAATATGAAGGAACTAGTCCAAACAAAACAAAATGTCCTTAAACTTACAAACCGGGTCTGAAAAAACAATCAACCAAATAACAAAAACAATAATAACAAATAAAGAAGCCCAGGAAGTAGGGACCAACTTGTAAAACTCCAATAGTACTTGGTCTGTAGCCAAAGCCTATTTAAAATTATGACTCAGCGTATCGTCGTTGTCACAGGCTCATAGCTGTTACCTTCAACGTTGTCTCTGAACAGATTTTCAAACTAATAGGCATGAAACCGATCCGGACCAAAACTGTTTTAAATAATTTCGATCCAAACATAACTAGATTTCTTTTGTTATGATTTAGTGTAGAAAAAATGGTATGTTTGGAACCGATTCTAAACGGTTCATAAATGTTTTGCCAAAAGCATTTCTTATTCGATCCAGATCCAGACCGAGTCGTTTTTATGATGATTTACACTAAATTTTGAAAAATAAATAAAAAAAAAAATTGGTCCAAATTCAGTTTCAGGCTATTCCAAAATAAGTTCCGGTCCAAAATAGAACCGGTTTTATAAAAGTATATTAGCGGTGCTTGGTTTGATTCACTTTCGGACTATTAACTTTGCTATTGTAAGACCTAAAATCTGACATAAGTCGATTACGTTTTAAAAACGCGAATTTTAAAAAGAGTCGCCACTAGTTAATTAAGGCTAACTAGAAACCTAATTTACTTAAATAATAATAAATTAAACACATAAGTATATTAATCGGTCTACGACCAGAAATTCGGATTCAGGGTTTCTATTACAAATTAAAACACATGGAATTAATATCGCCATTTTAGTACTCAATTCACATATTTGCCAGTTTTATCGTTTGAATATATATGACTTTATATTAATTAAAACATGGATAATATGATTAAATTACATCACTAAGAAACTATCAAAGTATAAACCAACAAATAAAACCTAAAACTACTATCAATTATCAAATATACTTAAATTAACATACAACATAATAATATATAATTCATATACATTACTCAATTAACCTAACCTTATTTAAATAACAATCGGTTAAAGAAAAAATATTTATATAGTTGTATATGTTAAATCTGTACGGGAGGGGGAGGGAGAGAACAAATTCAGTATTTGCAACAATTCAGTATTCTATATTTCCTTTTCCTAATCTTGATTAGTATATCTTACTTCACTATTCTCTTCAGTTGTTGTGAATCAATTCAGTATTCTCTAGTTTCTAATTTTGATTAGTTTATCTATCTTGTTATTAATTATGGAATCTCCCTGATCGATCTGAATAAATACACTGATGATTTCTAATTTTGGCATTTATACATATGCAACTTTTACTTGTTACTGATGATTTCTAATTTTGGCATTTATACATATGCAACTTTTACTTGTTGCGGGACTATGTAAAGCACTTACAACAAAAAAGTCATCTAGTTTCGCTGACAGAAGTGCGTTCACTGGTAGATGAACATATTAGTAAAGTTGTTGTAAACACTCAATTTTGACCCGGACGTAACGACTTTACACATAATACGTCAATTCCGGACGCCTGCATATTAGGAAATTATGTATTCTTTTTTATTTATATTGATTTATAGTATAATGGTGATTTGTATCAGTTGATTACAAACCAAACATACATAAATGAACCTGAATTGGTGTGGTTGAATGTTAAAGAGGTACATAACAAATATAGTCATTGCATTATTTGCTTAAATGTTTTGTCTGATTTTGCTATCCACAAAATTAATATATGAAATGAATTATTTCAGGTCAATGGAGATACACTATTCATGTCTGTAGATTTCAAGGTCAATATACCTGGAATGATCTAGTTAGCTTCCTAATTAGATGAATTGCCTAAATTTTTACATAGTAATATAAATGTTTGAATTCTTTTTAGTGATGTTGATGACTTGTTAATTAAACGTTGGTACTTCAGATAAGTACTACACTGCAGCAATTTTTGTATTCTCATAAAAAGAAGCAGAATAAGGCAGAGTTGTTAGGGAAGATAAACGAGAGATTAGCATGGCACGAAGCTACTTGGATGATGATTCAGAAATAGAGTTAAAGTTGTTCTCTGTCCAAGATGACCTATAAGCGATATTCACAGAGCTGCAGCAACAATCCAAATATGAACTTCAGCAAGATGTAGTTGTAGATTCCCAGAAGATTCTAGTATTGACACTGCTTAAAGAGAAAATTTCAAAATTAATATCAGCGTATAAGGAGTAGAAGTTTGATGAGAAGGTAGTGGAACTATTTACAAGTATGTTTGACGTTCAAGAGAATGCACTAGAACAACTGCGATGTGATGATGAAATACAATATGAAGATATAGAAAAAGAAGATGGTATTGTTGCCCAGAATGCTGCAAGGTAGATTCATAATTGAATTATGTTAATACAAGTGTAAAATTAAGTGTAATACATTTTCTGTGTGTCTATATATTTTCTTCTAATGAACTATTTAGGAAACAGAAGTTGGTAGAAAGGGTAGTAAAACTTTTTGCAAATATGTTGAATGTGCAAGAAAAGGTTCTGGAATTACTACTGGCATATGATGAGTAGTGAAGCTTCCATAAAAGCAGACCGATCACTAGAAGTAAATGACGTTGCTTGTGTTGGTTTATATTAACCTAATTAATTAATTATATTAAGTAATATCAACTAATATATTATATATTGTATATATTTAATTAGCTTAATCCATATTTTTCAAAGCTCAAAATTCGAATCAGACCAAAAATCCGAACTATAGCAAAAAAATCAAACCAAAAACCAAACCGAATATTTTTGGATATATATGAACTATTTATATCAATTCCCTAATCCTATAGGCTTTAGAGGGCCCAAGATAATCTTTCAATAGCCCATTCCGCTACTTAGGTTCCGCCACAAGCCGAAAGTGACTGAGAATAAAATTGCCCCAAAAATTGAGAAAAATTACAAGTGATGCCACTGTCTCTGTTTCGGAATGTATCGGAACATATATTTCGGAATTTCTATAAACTCTCTTCGCATCTATCGATCGATTAGGACTCGTGTATAGAAACCAAAGCTTGCCCTTTCGGAATCGGAGAACCCACAGAGACCTCTCAGACTTGATTTTCCGACTAAAACCCTAATTCTCCGTCGTGCTTTGAACCTCACACTCTACCGAGCAGTAATGGAGCCTGAGGACGAGATCTATGAGAACGGCGAGGAGGAATTGTCGCGTAACAGGGCTATCATTAGCGGAGAGCAGCTCGACGTCGAGGCTTACGCGAGTCTCTACAAGGATCGCACCAAGATCACAAGGCTGTTGTTCATCGCGGACCACTGCGATAATCAGTCGATGCAGCTTGAGGCGCTTAAGATGGCGTATGACGAGATTAAGAAAGGCGAGAACACTCAGCTGTTCAGAGAAGTGGTGGACAAGATAGGTGGCAGGTTAGGTGAGAGGTATGGGATGGATTCTTCTTGGTGCGATACCGTGGATAGACGAGCGGAGCAGAAGAAGGAAAAATTGGATAACGAACTCAATTCGTACAGAGTAAGCTGATTCTGATACATATACATATTCCAGTATTGTTGGTGTCTCTGTATTACTAAGATATGGCTTATATTATAGTGTGCAACGAATAAATATTGCTACTTTGTGTGTCTGATGCAAGTGCAGCTGAAATTTTTAGGAGTTGCATTGATCATACTATCAGCCTCATAATGCTAGGAGTTCTTTCATTGCTATTAACATTATTTTAATGACTAAAAGACACTGAAGGTGGAGTGTAATAGAATGTTGATTGCTGAAACTACTGAGATAGCTATTTCTAAATGCATGAACGTATTCTAGGTCATACGGGTGTTTAGTCTTCGTGTTGATTTAGTAGATTTGATTGTTAAGTACCAATATTGAGCATATGCTATTGTGAATTGATGATATTCATCTCTTTTATTTTGCTCATTTAAATTTAGAAGTTACTCTTATTATTGAAAAAAATTATGCTTTTGTGTCTCCTATTTGGATATTGTAGGCTTCTGATCTTTTTTTTCCTACTCTTTAGACAAACTTGATAAAGGAAAGCATAAGAATGGGCTACAATGATTTCGGTGATTTTCACTATGCTCATGGTGCACTGGGAGACGCTTTCAAAAGTTACGTTCGTACCCGTGACTACTGCACCACATCAAAACACATCATTAGTATGTGTATGAATGCAATTCTGGTGAGCATTGAGATGGGCCAATTCACACATGTTACAAGCTATGTTAGCAAAGCGGAGCAAACTGCGGATGCCCTTGACCCTATCACAGTGGCTAAATTGCGATGTGCTGCAGGATTGGCTCATTTGGAGGCTAAAAAGTACAAACTTGCTGCTCGCAAGGTATAGTGTTGTTTATAATTTTATATTGAACTTGCTTTAGGATGAGTTTCGTTATCTTTGAAATATCTAATATCTATCTAGTGGCGTTTGAAGCGTTATCCTAATTTGAAACGAACTTTGTGTCATCTGGTGTTGTGGTTTACGGTTACCATACATATACATTGATTTGCTGACAATTTTAAAGGTTATTAGTTTAGCTTATAGTTATCACTTATTGCTTGCCTCTCCTCAGTTTTATTCTTTTTCTTGCTGCAAAGCTATTACCCAGCCGCAAACCATAAAAAGACGGCAATATTTGTATCTTGTTTTTGAACCATTAATTAATGTATGTATTCCTGGAAAGTTTGCAAATTTTTTTTTAATAAGTCATGCAAATGATATGCTCATTGATATCCACATGTTTGAACTTTCCTAGCAACCATCTTCAGTGAAAGAGAAAAACTAATGATGGCCTCTAGATATCCTTTGTGCAACAAAGTCTAATGCCTGCGATATTCT
This sequence comes from Clarkia xantiana subsp. parviflora, assembly GCA_036873135.1. Lineage (NCBI taxonomy): Eukaryota > Viridiplantae > Streptophyta > Magnoliopsida > Myrtales > Onagraceae > Clarkia > Clarkia xantiana. Next base: position 2,396,750 of record JAPTYO010000009.1, read on the forward strand.
TGCAGTTCTTGGAAACAGGTCCGGAACTGGGAAGTAACTACAATGAAATCATTGCACCTCAAGACGTTGCAACATATGGAGGGCTCTGTGCACTTGCAAGTTTTGATCGGACAGAACTGAAGGCATATCTACTGCATTTCCTCTATCATCTTAGCAATATTCTCTCACAACTTAATGATCTGATTCTTAACCTCTCTTCTTTTTGTTGGCAGAGTAAAGTCATTGATAATCTCAACTTCCGAAATTTCCTAGAGCTGGTTCCAGAAGTGAGGGAGCTTATTAGTGACTTCTACTCAAGGTAACTTGGTTTTGTTAAGGCTATTACTATAGGTTTTGAGGTTGGCTCCTGTTTACATTAGAATCAAACTATAGCAGCTAAAAATCACATGCTCTTACAATAGATTATAGTAGTTGCTACCTGAACTAGCGTTTTCTGATTCACGCAGTCGTTATGCATCATGCTTGGATTACTTGGACAATTTGAAGCCAAATTTGCTGCTCGATATCCATCTGCATGATCACGTGGATACACTGTACAGTCAAATCCGGCACAAGGCTCTTATCCAATACACCCATCCTTTTATCTCCGTTGATATGCACATGATGGCTAATGCATTCAAGACGAGCGTTGCTGGACTAGAGAAGGAACTCGAAGCTTTGATTACTGACAACCAGATACAAGTAACATTTTTTACTTTTTACCCTTTGAATCTCCTACTTAGTTATTCATCTATGACACAATATGAGTTGCGATAATATATAGGAAAATATATGCTAAAATATATAGTGCATTGTTTGTATGGGTTTGGTTTGTAGGCACGGATCGACTCTCACAACAAGATTCTATATGCAAGACATGCTGATCAAAGGAATGCGACATTCCAACGGGTGTTACAAACAGGGACGGAGTTTGATCGTGATGTGAAGTCGATGTTGCTGAGAGCGAATCTTATCAAGTATGATTTCAATCTTAAGGCTTCTAGAAAAGGTTGAAGTATTGTTGAAAGTTGTCGATTCGTGCTTAGAAGCCGGGATTCTAAGATGCCATATTTTGCATTTGAGGAGTTTGGGGTTTGTCATGAGAAGAGATCACCAATTTGAAGCAAAGGGATGAGCCAGGCTGTGTTATGAACTTTGAGTTTTTATGTTTCAACAACTGTGTTAGCCTCACTTCAAGATTTAGGGAAGGACAATATTTGAATGACATAACTCTTGCTTGTTAATAAATATGGAAGTGCTTTAGCAAAAAAAAGAAGAATAAACATGCAAGTGTTCTAGAATTGCCCACACCTTAGTAAAATGTGAGATTTATATTACCTATTTTAGTTTGACATGCAAAAAATTTATTGAAAGTGATAGACCATCTGGATTTTGTATTGAAAAATTAGAATAGACACAAGCTGATGATATTATTATTATTATACTAGTAATCAATGTAAGCTTAATGCAGAAATTCTACTATGAAAATTATGTTATAAAATATTATTGCATCCTGTTTGTGCGATATATATATTAAAAGAACATATCTATTTTATATTCTTGACTGTTTTGTTAAAGTTGTATGCGTAAATTTAAAATATATGTCATTATGAAATTTGAATGTCTTTTCATCTACTTCACATAAAAAAACTGTTTGTAAATTAGGGTATTGTATACAAATTATGATTATTTGATTATGATAGGTAATAGTTTATTAAAGAAAATATAGTTATAAACATCAAAATTTTACAATATTATTTAATTAAATTTCTTTTAAGAGAAATCATCTTGTTAATTCAATTTTAAGTTTAAACTTAAAATTGAATTTCGATATTAATACACATTTAAGAGAAATTGTTTTATAATTTATTTTAAACTAAAATTGCTGGGTTTCGCCACGTTATTAACTAAGAAAATAAATGCTAAAAAATTTCAACATGTATGAATATATATATAATTCTTTCTAATACACACTCGACCCGACCGATAGAGTAAGAACACTCGTAATTGACAAATATGTAAAAACAATTTTTTAAGACTTATATACTCCTCGCACACAATCGGTTCGTAAAGTTTTGTTTATAAATATTTTTATATTTTCATAATCTAAGCTGTATTTAAATTTATATTCTCTTAATAATTAATGGGTGAGATCCTTATTACATTGTTTATAGAGTCAGATTATTGTTGGTTGTTTTGGTACTTACTGATGGTCACCGTCTTTGACAAATGAAATGATGGTTCTAAAGTCATCTACTGTTGAATTGCCATGGATCCTCCATTACAGTACACTTGACCACCGTCACTCAGTCATCAACACTCTTCATTTCTCTCCACTGTACCAGATCCGAGCTCCCACACCAATCGATTGATCAGATCCATCGGACTCACTCACCTCAACGATGGGCCACATCAACGTGCCGCCCTCGAAGCGCCCCCCTCGCCAATGGCGCCTCCTCGACCTCGTCACCGCCCTTCTCTTCGCCATCGTCATTCTCTTCTTCATCCTCGTCTTCACTCCCCTCGGAGACTCCCTCGCCGCATCGGGCCGCCAGACACTGCTCTTGTCCTCCCGGGACCACGCGCGGCTCGTGATCGCCGTGGAGTCTGGAAAACTCCATCCTCACCGGATCGAGCCGTGTCCTGCGGAGTACGTGGACCACCTGCCTTGTGAAGATCCTAAGATCAATAGCCAGCTGAGTAGAGAGATGAACTATTACAGGGAGAGACACTGTCCTTCGCCGGAGGATTCGCCGGTTTGCTTGATTCCTCCGCCGGACGGATATAAGATTCCCGTTCGGTGGCCGGAGAGCTTGGATAAGGTGCTTTTTTCTTATCTATATGATGTTTTACTGTTTAACCATTTCATAATTGCTGAAAGTTGTAGCTCAAGTGAAGATCGCTAGTTTCTAAATATCCGAGTTTCCTAATTGAACGCATTTTAATGGTAGCTTCTTCAGTTTGCACTGGTTTTTTTGTTGCAGTTTCATAGATTCGAGCAGTAGGTTGTAGTAGTAATTATACCATCTGTTCGTTGTTCATTGTACTTGGTGTATGTTAGACCTGCAAGTTCGGTATCAAGTGATGTACTCAAAGCATATATTATATATATATAATTGCTTAACACTGTCAGGTCAGATTTCAGAAGTAAATTGCCGGTTCTATCATTCTATGTTTTATTTGTGCTAATCTGAATATCTGAAGCGCTATTCTGATTCATGTGCTAAGTTGAGCTGACGGCTGTGTATAATATTCGTCTAAATCAGTGGTAACAAGTCTTAGTACCTTATCCCATCACCTTTAATTTGGAAATTGTGCTTAATTTTGAAGAAGGAACGAGTATTGTTTTTACATTATTGCCTAATATAAATAAATGATTGAATGCTTACTACTTTATTCATTGTTTCTGTAGATTTGGCATAGCAATATGCCCCATAACAAGATTGCTGACAGGAAAGGTCATCAAGGATGGATGAAAGCTGAAGGGCCTTATTTTGTATTTCCTGGGGGTGGTACGATGTTCCCAGATGGGGCTGGACATTATATTGAAAAGCTCAAACAGTATATTCCTATAACTGGTGGAGCTTTGAGGACTGCTCTTGATATGGGTTGTGGGGTATGTATAAGTAGGAGCTCTTACCGGTCATCTCTCTGGAGCCTCTTTTTGGAAATTCACTAATTGAATTATGTTACATATTTATGTCAGGTGGCGAGTTTTGGTGGATCATTCCTTGCTGAGGGCATTCTAACAATGTCATTTGCTCCTAGAGATTCACACAAATCACAGATACAATTTGCACTCGAGAGAGGAATTCCAGCATTTGTCGCCATGCTTGGCACTAGGAAGCTACCATTTCCTGCCTTTTCTTTTGATTTTGTACATTGCTCGCGGTGTTTGATCCCTTTCACAGCCTACAGTAAGTGTTTTTCAAAATGTGTATTTCACAAATTCAGTGTTCCACAACCTTCAGTATTGATTTAAGAAGATCTGTATTTCAGATGCTACATACTTCATGGAAGTGGATCGTCTGCTCCGGCCCGGAGGATACCTAGTCATCTCTGGCCCTCCTGTGCAGTGGCCTAAGCAGGACAAGGAGTGGGCTGATCTACAGGCTGCAGCAAGAGCATTGTGTTATGACCTTATTGCTGTGGATGGAAACACCGTCATATGGAAGAAGCGTGTTGGTGATTCATGTCTTCCAAATCAAAACGAATTTGGACTTGAATTGTGTGATGAGTTAGATGATCCTAGCGAAGCATGGTAAAGATTCTTCATTGGCACTTGCACTTCTTCCCAAATTATTCTTCCATTTGCCAGTATCATTTTTGTGAGGCTTGTTTTTGTCTTGCTCCTGTTTTATGCTATTAGTAATGAGTTTGGACATGATTTGATTTGAGGATCGTTTGCTTGAACAACTTCAAATATGGCTTTTTTTCATTTAGCATCAACTTGATCCTCTTTTTTTATCTTCACACATATGACTCAGAAGTTTGATCTTGTTGTTGTTTTTACAGGTACGTCAAGTTGAAAAAATGTGTAGCCAGGACAAGTTCTATCCCTGGAGACTATGCAGTTGGATCATCAGTTTCTAAATGGCCCGAGAGACTAACAAAAGCACCAGCAAGAGTTGCATTGTTGAAAAACGGGGTAGATCTTTTCGAGGCTGACACGAGAAGATGGGCAAGGAGAGTTTCGTTTTATAAGAACTCACTGAACTTGAAGCTTGGGACTGACGCTGTTCGCAATGTCATGGATATGAACGCCTTTTTTGGCGGCTTTGCAGCAGCACTGTCAGCTGATCCTGTGTGGGTGATGAATGTTGTTCCAGCCCGCAAGCCGTTGACGCTTGGTTTGATCTATGATAGAGGTTTTATCGGAGTATATCATGATTGGTAAGTTACCTACATCATCAACATCTGATTTCAATTTTCCATGCATGTCATATGTGCAACCAAAACATGTTGTTTTCCACTTCTGAAGTATCAGATTTGTTGCTCATGGTTTAAGCTTATTTTGATGCGTAAAAACATGTTTTTGTTTCGTCAAATTTAAGAGAAAAAATTGGAAATCAGCCAACCTGATATTTGAGACACCGGATATCAACATTTTAAATCCGGTACAACGATTAGCATCATGACCTATAGTTGGTACTGTTTTTAGGTTCTTAATCTTACAGTATTTCAAGCTGTCTTTTTGTGCTCAGATTTCATTGAGGAAGATCATGTAGCTATTCTTATTTTCTTGATGCTTCTTTTGCTATATGCATCATGTTCATGATATTTGAATGGATTTAGTTTGAATGGAGACCTGTTAATATGTCTTGTAATGACTTTGCGATGCAGGTGTGAACCATTCTCTACGTATCCTCGTTCCTATGATTTTATCCACGTTGCCGGAATCGAGTCTCTAACAAAAACTCCCGGGTCAAGCAAGAACAGGTAATTACCGATCTTTCTTAATTCTTAAGTAGGCTTGGTATTTACACCAAGCCAATATAATTATGACAAGTGTTCCCACCATTCCAAAGTTCATCCTTAGAATTTTAGAAAAAAACCTTCAAAAGAGTAAGACACTTGGCATAATTATATTGGTTTAGTGTAAACTCCAAGATTACACAAGAATTGCCCTGTCTAATTGCCTTTTTAACATCATAATTAGGACATTGCATCTCTATTGTATTTCGCCTCTATAAATGAAAAGGTTAAATACCAAATTGCTTAACCGCCTTTTTAACATCATAATTAGGACATTGCATCTCTATTGTATTCCGCCTCTATAAAAGTAAGGGTTAAGTACCAAATTGCTTACCGAACTCTTTTGCATTTTACTTTTCACTAGCTGAACTAATACTGAAGTGCAATTTGTCAGCTCCGTCCATTTTTCATTTTAACATTGGATGAAAAATATGTACTTGGGTACAATGCAGGTGTAGTGTTGTGGACTTGATGGTGGAAATGGACAGAATATTGCGACCAGAAGGTACGGTTGTAGTTCGAGACAGTCCCGAGGTTATCGACAAGGTGGAACGAATAGCTCATGCGGTGAGGTGGACGACTACGATTCACGAACAAGAACCCGAGTCTCGTGGAACAGAGAAGATTTTGGTCGCAACAAAAACCTTGTGGACACTGGATTCTACATCTACATAGCTCTGATACGAAACAAGAACAAGAGGAAGAGGCTGTATTGTTATGTTAGTAAGTAGTTAGGTAATTTATCAGTACTACCATGGGATCATGTAAAGGAGAATTATTGTATAGCACTGCCCTACCATGTGGCAATGAGGCGGTGGATAGTCGGCCAATAAATTGGAGACAGTTGGCAGAAAGAGACTAATGTTTTGCCACATGTTATAACTTCATTGGCCGACGATCCACATGGTAGGCGCTATACAATAATTTCTCCATGTAAAGATCACGAAATTCATGTGGGGCCCATGTCATTTTTTTGGGTCTAGTATTGTGGGTCCCAAATATAGAGATTTAGGAGAGAGATTCTTCAATACACCAGCTGCAGCATATGACAGTTGATATGTTACAGTTCAGCCAATTGGCATGTTATATGTGGCAATGTGTCAGGCTACTTTTGTCACATGCCAATTGGCTGAGATGTAACAGATCAGCTGTCATGTGTTGCAGCTGATGTATTGAAGAATTTCTCGAGATTCAAGAGCGGTGTTTATGAATATAATACGGTAGCATGTAACTTTCTCGCCCCAAAGCTGTTGAAATGAAAGGAATTTGATTATTATCCAATGTTGATAATTATTGGTTGAAGATGATATGATCTTTCGGACTATATTTTATTTTATCTCTCGTATTCCATATACCGGAAAAAATTCAGAAATTTATGTCAATGAGACAAAAATTAGATGGGCAAATATATAAGGGTTAAATATGTCATTAATACTAACCTATTCATGTAAAAAAATGTTTAATAACCAAATCGCTACACTTTTTTTTTACTCATTTAGAAAGTAGATATATAAATTTAGTTTTTTTTTTTATATAAAAAAATTGACTACTTAAAATTTCAATTATTGAGGAAGTTGTTGCATCTGTTACAATTTACGTCGAATTAGACATAAAATGAGTATGTTTTGACTAACAAGGGGCCGTTTGATATGTACTTAAGATGAATTAGATAGCGACGTTCAATTTGTTTTACTCTAATTCCAAATGTGTCTTTCTATTGTAGGTCGGATTGAATGTATTTCACTGCAATCTTTTCAATTTCTTAGCTAATTCATCTTAGATACTCATCAAAATACTTACGTGGCTGAAACATACTTATTTTCTGTCAAATTTGATGGAAATTGTAACAGAGGTATCAATTTGCTCAAAAATTAGAAATTTAGATAATAATAGTATAAAATTAAATTCGAATAACGATTTGTAATTAAGTGAAAGTTCATGTAATTATTTGGTTATTAATTATAAAAAATAGATAACGCTGATGGGCAACTAAAATATACTTTTTAACCGAGAAAAAAAAAAAACTAAAATATACTTCTTCTGTTTGGCTAACTGCAATATAAACAATCAGCAGATTCAGCACTATCTATATGGATTAGGGCTCCACACCGGAACTCCAGTGACCGTACCACCACCATATCGACCCTCCACTCTCTGACCCACCACCGGAATCCCCAACTCCGGCACCCTCGGCGCTGTCACTGACGTCGAACAACCCGAATAATCCGGCGGTGATGACGTCACCCTCACCGAAACATTGACAACGCCGTTCTTCTCCCCACGACCGTCCCTCAACCTGTAACTCAAAAAGTGCAGGTACTTCTCCGGCGTGTAGTCTCCGATAAAGTCCGTCACCGGAATACTCGCCGCCGCGACGAACAAATCGTTCCCGCCGGAGCTCCTCCGGCGAACCTCCACCTGGAGGTGTTGGGCATTGCGGGGGAGCTCCACGTGGAGCTTCTGGTTCCAGATGGGGTAGCTTTCTCCCGTGGTGTCGATCGTAGTGGAATATTGCAGCTTTTCCGATGATCGTACGACCGCGAAAGCGTTGTTCTTGATCGGTTTCTTGTTGACGCGTAAATCATCCGCCGACAAGACAGTGACTTCTAATACACGCGCGCGTGTGGTGTCTGTAATCATGCTTAATTCTCTGTTTCTGTTGGCAAAATTCATATGCATGTGTTGTTGTTTATATAGGGTGCAACTCGACAACGCGTAATATAATATATATATATAGATATATAAGTTTCAGCTTTTAATCCAAATCTATTAGGGCACGTTTGTTTGCCGGTATTGCGATATCCTAATACCGGTGATAGCTAATACATGCTTAGCTAATACATGTTTAGCTAATACAATGTTCGATTGTGTCATGTATTATGATATCCTAAGACAATGTTTGAATAAACTTTGTATTAGGATGCCCTGATACAATGTCTAAAAGACCTAAATACCTCTAAATAGATATATTCGTTTTAATTATTATTATAATTGAAGGCCGGCCAGGGTCACCGCAGTTTGGCCGAAGGTCGCTGGAGTTTGGCCGGGGTAGCTGGAGTCCGGCCGGAGGTCGCCGGAGTTCGGCCGGAAGTCGCCGGAGTACGGCCGGAGGTCGCCGGAGTCCGGCTGGAGGTCGCCAGAGTCCGGCCGGGGGGTCGCCGGTGGCCGATGTTATGAGCCGAAGTTGAGGTAGTAGTTGTATATTAAATAAAGTTAGGGGTAAATAAATAATTTTGAGTTTGGTAATAATTAGTACATCACCTTTAGTTGGTATAATCTAATACCAAATTCCTCCTATAATTGAGTATTAGCTAATACCAAGTATTAGCTAATACCAATACCAAGTGTAAACAAATAAGGTATTAGCTAATACCGGTATTAGGATATCGCAATACCGGCAAACAAACGTGCCCTTAATGTTTAGATATATATAAATGGATATAGTATTATTATTATTATTATTATAAAGGAAAGGTCTGAGAAATTTACTGTAGAGATAAGTATATGGAGAAAATAAGTTTTACACGGGATGAATAAAAATAGATTTGACGGATCAAAGTCAATTCTATAATAATAATATATAAAGTCGAGCGGTTAATTTCTCTACAAAATGAGGGGAGACTAAAACTGAATTTGTTGAGAAATTTGTTTTGGTTAGCTAGTGAGAATTAATGAAACTTTTATTTTGTTATTAATATTAATATGTGTTAGTTTGAAATGCAGGTATATTCGCAGTTGAATTTATAGTCGATGAATTCAATTTCTCTCTTAAAAAATTTGATTCATTTTATGTTCTATCTACTAAAATAACATTGCAAAATTCGAATGTATTTATAATTGACTGCATTTTACAATGCATTATTACAGTTAATATTATTACTGTTAATATCCGACGACTTTGCTTAGTCTTCGGATCTAATTAACTTAAGCTAAAGATAAGAAATATCCCAACAAACTATATTTGTTCTTTTACTACGTTATTAATAAAAAATAATGGAAAGCATCATATATATTCCTGAAACTTTACCGTTAGTTTTTAAACAATTATTTTTTGGTGTACACTGGGTTAACGAGTCAAGCTACTCGTGAACTACTCAGATCGAATCAAACAAAACTCGAATTCGACTCGATATAATTCGAGTCGAGTCGAGATTTTTGGTACGCCGAGTTGAGCTCGAGCTTGATAATGCTCGACTCGAGTTACTCGCGAGTCTAAGCGAGTTTTGAATTCGAGTTTATAAGTCGACTCGAGTTTGATTCTTATTATTATTCTTTTTTTAATAATAATTAATTATTATATATATAATATATATAAGTCGAGTCGAGCTCTATTTTTTTTTAGTTATAAGAAATGTTAATTTATTGTGATATATATAATTGACCAACAAGTCGAGTTGAACTCGAATATGTCGAGATTGGATTCGAGTCGAGTTCGAATTTCAAAATTAGAGCTCGACTGAGTTCGAGCTTGGCAAATACTACTCAAATCGAGTCGAGCTTGACAGGTACTCGCCTCGTTTACACCCCTAGTGTACATTGGCAAAAAAAAATAAAAAAAATAAATAAATTCTTTTGGTGTACCATACTCTTTATTATGGTTAATAACCAAATTAATAATTTTTACCAAAAACCAAATTAATACCCCCAATGTTAATTTAATTACAAATCATTATTTAAACTTTATTTTTATTTGTCTATAAATTTTTAAATTTCGAACGAATTGCTACATATAATTTTCGTCAATTTGGATAGAAAAAGAGTATGTGATGGCCATGTGAAGTCTTTTAATGCGTACATTAAATGAATTCATCAATAAATTGAAATAATTCCAGCAATATATCTTTGAGTAGACATCCAACAAATTCCAATAGTTTATTTCAATTAAAGGTATTCCGTTAGAATCCTTTCAATTTTTTAGTGAATCCATTTTGAATACACGTTAAAAGAATTTATATGGTCGGTATATGCTTCATTTCTATCCAAATGACAAAAATTATACCTTAATTAGCAGTTTGTTTGAAAATAACATGCAATATATATATATATATATATATATATATATATATATATATATATGCAGATAAGTATTTTAATCGATGTCAAAATTAGGACTAATAACTAAATTACCACCTGAATTTTGATTAGTTTACAAATTACTACCCGGACTTTAAAATTTTAAAATTACTATCCGAATTTTCAATCTCCGAACAAATTGCTACATTTATTTCAATACTAATCAAATTAGACAGAAAATGAACGTGTTTACGTTACATAAAGTCTTTTTATGTTTTAATTTGATGTTTAATTGAAAACGAATTTACCACGAATTATACTTTTAATTTTATATATATATATATATATATAATTTAAATTTATCTTGCATATATACATATTAAAAAATCCTAGCGGCAGAAAAATCCAATTGTTGTCGTGGTGGTGGGTAGGCCGTAGGTGGAACCGTGGAAGCGGACTAGAGGATTATCTTCCCCACACCTCCAAATTGATAGTCGTCTTCTTCTTCATCTTCCCTCCATCGTAGCATCACATTTCACCAACCAACCAAACCAACCCCTTCATTGAGTGCCCAGCTCCATACACAACTTTCTGCATTGAGAAGGAGGAGGAATCAAGAACATGGCGTCTTCTTCCACAACCGTGAAGTGGAAGTCATTCCTCGGAGCTTCCTCGGGATCCGAAACGCTTTCCAGCTTCAAACGTCTCCCTTCGGATCTCCGTCCATTCTCCGTACAAGTCATTGTCCCTTGCAGCCGCTCAACTCCCGGCAGGAAACTCAGTGAGCAGCTTCTCTCTCTCTTTATGCTGAATTTGTAATGATATTAGAAGATTGTGGTAGGTAGGCTTCTTTGTATTTGCTCGCTAGACAGGGTTTTGGATCGGATCTGTTATCCAATTGATTTTGATCATAGTTAGATTCGTGCATTTCTGGGGTGTTTATTGAATTGAATGCTCATTGAGGTTGTGGAAGACTTTGCAAGAGCTAGTCTGGGTATGACTGCATATACTGGGTATTTTAGGAAATAAGAGCATAGTCTACACACATTGTGGTTTATCTTCTGTAATTGCACTTCAGTAATAGAGTTCTTATTTATCATGATCTGAGATTACTATTAACTGGGTAAAAATGGTATTTGATATATAGTAGCTTTGGCTCAAAGTTCTTTTAATCTTATAGTTGGGCTTATGTGTTTCTTGGTAAAGTGGCTTACTTTCCTCTACATGTGTTGTTAGTGTCTTAATTAATATTGAATTGAATGCTCCTTGAGGTTGTGGAAAACTTTGGAAGAGCTAGTCTGGGAATGACTGCATATACTGGGCATTTTGAGCAAATAAGAGCATAATCTACACACCTTGTGGTTTATCTTCTGTAATTGCATTTCAGTAGTAGAGTTCTTATTTATCATGATCTGAGATTACTATTAACTGGGTAAAAATGGTATTTGATATATAGTTGCTCTGGCTCAAAGTTCCTTTAATCTTATAGTTGGGCTTATGTGTTTGTTGGTAAAGTGACTTACTTTCCTGTACACGGCTTGTTAGTGTCTTATTTAATTTGGATATAGAAGATTGAATGTCAATTTGGTTGACTATTACAGAGATTCAGGCAGCTGCTAATACGTTCGGCAACATTTTCCGTGTAACTACGTTTGGAGAATCTCATGGAGGTGGTGTAGGCTGCATTATTGATGGATGCCCTCCTCGTCTACCACTTTCACCGGCTGATCTTCAAGGAGATCTTGATAGAAGGTACTGTAGTGTCATCTGCACACGTATTCAATGCTTGAAATAGATTGAAATGTATAGATTAACTAATTAGGGGTTAGATTGAGACGTTTCATTTTAAATACTGTGTTTATTTAAACAGGAGGCCAGGTCAGAGCCGAATCACTACGCCTAGGAAAGAGACAGATACTTGCCAAATATTTTCAGGAGTTGCAAATGGTTAGATCTTTATATTAATCATCCCATTTCTGCTCCATTCCTTTTTATGTTTCAGGTTGGTGGCAACTCTCAGTACACTGTTTAACTTTTATTGGTTTGGTTTGTTGCAGGAGTGACTACAGGGACCCCTATTATGATTTTTGTGCCTAACACGGATCAGAGAGGCCATGTAAGTAACTTTTACTTTTGATATTTTTGTTTAAGATTTAGGACTATTTTTTTTCTTTTATCAGAAATACGGTTCCATAATTAATTTATATAAGCTAATTTCATATAGTTTGGATATAAAAAGCACCATCTGACGGAGGGGCTGGCCTGTTGATTCTCATTTGGAAGTAATGAGTGTCTTAGAGGTGAACTATAGAGATGGAAAGTGGTTACCTATTCCTTTATCCCAAAGAGAAGGGCGATGAATTATTGTGAAGAGTTTGTTTGGTTACCAAAAAGTTTTGTTTGCTTAGCTGAATTCTGTCTCAGATATGCAAACCTACAGCGTCAGTTAATTATGGATAGTCCTGAGAACAGATTATTTAGTGTTCTAACTGCTTTATCTTATCATGTATTTTTGTATTTATTATATGCTACTGTGGTTGTATAAACAAATTTCCTTTGCATTTGCAGGATTACAGTGAAATGTCAATAGCTTACAGGCCTTCTCATGCTGATCTAACATATGATATGAAGTATGGTGTAAGAGCTGTGGAGGTATTTTATTTTATAAACAAATCCTGATTGAATTTTTTAAATAAATATAAAAGTAGTCATGATCTGATTCCTTGAGTGCAAGTGCAGGGGGGCGGTAGATCTTCAGCCAGGGAAACAATTGGAAGAGTTGCAGCTGGTGCTGTTGCTAAGAAAATCCTCAAGAAATTTTCTGGAACTGAGGTTAATATTTCGTTGTTCTGGCCTTATCATCACATTGTCAGTCATAGAACGGTTTCTTAAACTCTCGTTTGCTTTCAGGTGCTTGCCTACGTATCTCAAGTCCGTGACATTGAACTTCCAGAGGATTTGGTAGATTATGATGCTCTGACATCTGATATGGTATGCAGTTTTATTTAAGCTATGTTGATGCTTAGCCTGCTACTTATTACCTAAGGGTTAGGCTGAACAAAAAGGAAATGTCATTTGATTACAAAATAAAAATGGATTTAATTGTGGAACCAAGAAAACAGATTCAAGTTTCACTTAGACCGGTAGTGAATTGACTTCTGAGTCAAATTTGGTTGGTTGATGAATTTCTTTTACAGTTTTCATGAGATCACTTTTCTTGCTTAGCTGCTCACTGTTAGCTGTCTTCTGTATTGAAACAATGCTAGATTGAGAGTAACATCGTGAGATGTCCAGATCCTGAATACGCAGAAAAGATGATTGAAGCAATCGATCAAGTCCGTACCAGAGGGGATTCTACCGGTGGTGTTGTTTCGTGCATCGTCAAAAATGCCCCAGCTGTAAGAAGTTGTATAATTAGTAGTCCTTGACTTAATTGATTAATGAAGGCATATGTTCTGTGTTTTCATTCAAATGTAATAAAAATATATACTGTGCTTACCACTATGGCAATTGGCAGGGTCTTGGTTCACCAGTTTTTGACAAATTGGAAGCTTTGATGGCATATGCTTTGCTTTCTTTGCCCGCGTCCAAGGGTTTTCAGATTGGTAGTGGATTTGCAGGTACAAACAAAAACTCTTGCTATCAAGTATATATTGTGGACCTTCTAATTAGTTCTTTGTTGGTGTGAATTGACATTCTTTTTTCATCTCAACTTCTTTTTCAGGTACTAAACTTACTGGGAGTCAGCATAATGATGAATTTATTTTGGATAAAGATAACCGGATTAGGACGAGAACAAATCGTTCTGGTGGGATACAAGTATGTATTATTCTATTATTTTTGCAACAATATATAAATAAATATTAGGGTTAAGAACCTAAAAACAGTCTCAACTATATGCCGTATTGCTAATCGCTGTCTTACATTTAAAATATTGATATTCAGTGTCCCAACTGTCAGATTGTTGATTTTAACTTTTCTCTCTTAAAATTGACGGAACAAAAACACATTTTTTAAGCATCAAATAAGCCTATACCATAAACAACAAATATGATACTTCGGAAAAGTAAAAAACAATATGTTTTTGTTGCTTAAAACGTCAATTTTAACGCCAAATCAGTAAAAATAAGAGTGAAAAGTAACCAAACTGATAGTTGAGACATCAAATATCAGCATTTTAAATTTAGGATATCGATTTGCAACATGACATGTAGTTGCGACTGTTTTTAGCTTCTCAACCCTAAATTTTACCTAGAAGAGGATACAGAGAATATTGAGTGATTCAATGAAATTGACAGGGAGGTATATCCAATGGGGAACTCATAAACATGCAAGTAGCTTTCAAACCAACCGCCACTATCTCGGTAACCCGATCTCTTCTCCATCTGATGTAATTTTGCATAGCTATCTCTGGAGTTTGTTTGTTAATTCAGTTCATGTGATGGGATTTGCAGAAGAAGCAACAAACAGTTACTCGAGAGAGGAAAGAAATCGACTTGATTGCTCGTGGTCGACACGATCCATGTGTTGTCCCGCGAGGTATGCACCAACAAATTTTATTCACTTCACCTTGTCGAATCCTACAAACATAACAAGATTGTTGATTTTGCAGCTGTTCCAATGGTGGAAGCTATGGTGGCTCTGGTGCTTGTCGACCAATTGATGGCCCAATATGCGCAGAACTATCTGTTTCCCATTAACACGGATCTTCAGGGCGATATGCCACCCCAGACGGAAGAATCGAATCTTGGAGAAGAGCTGCAGAACTTGAAGGTAGTAAGTTAGATGATGAAGAAGACAATATCCTCAAGATTTGAATGGACATATTGTTTTCCCAATATATGAATAAAGAAGTAATGAATTTTCAATCTTATATGTGTTAGTATTGTTGTCTGTTTATTTTGAAGGGGTTGGCCCCCCTGTAGAATATGGTCTGTTTTTTCTTTAAATTGACTCAAGTTTGTCGTATTTCTTGACATTGAATGAAGGGTTAAGAACCTGAAGTTTGCCCTATGTGAGATTTTGGTGTCTGAAGTTTAAATTGTTGATATTGTCTGAAATTTCAACAAAGTTGAAATTTAATGTCTCAGTTCAAATTTGCTGTTAAAATTGATAGGACTTGGTCATGTGCTTGTAACATGACCCGATAAAAAAAATAAATCCAAAAATTGCCCCTATTAAGTTGGTGGCTGACCGGAGTAGGGAGGTGGCCTGCTAGAGTTGGGAGGTGGCTAGCCGGAGTTGGGAGGTGGCCAGCCGGAGTTGGGTGGTGGCCGGTCGGAGTAGGGAGTTGGCCGGCCGGAGTTGGGTGGTGGTCGGTCGGAGTATGGTGGTGGCCGGCCGGAGTAGGGAGTTGGCCGGAGTTGGGTGGTGGTCGGAGTAAACATAAAAATATCAGGGGCAATTTTGACTTTTCACATCATTCTGTCAAATTTGACAGCAAAAATGGACGGAAAACCAAATTTCAACAAAGTTGAAACTTAGACAATCAACAATTTAAACTTCAGACACCAAAATCTCACGTTACCTCAAACAGTTTATAGGTTCTCAACAATGATAAAATTATGGACAAAAAAAATGAAGAAACGTTTCTTTTCATTATAACATGAAAGTGTGCCTTTTATTTTTCAAGTGTCCTTCAAAAAAATGAGCTCAGTTATAGCGAGACTATCCTCAAGATGAGGCAGCCGCGATGGACCCTATCCATCACCAATCGCAAATCATCATCACTCAATTAATGCACCAGCCGGGAATCGAACCCGGGTTTGTACCGTGGCAGGGTACTATTCTACCACTAGACCACTGGTGCATCTGTGCTTTGTACAGAATATTTTACAATATATATAAAGCACTATAAAATCATTCATCAGTATGTAGATCAGTAACATGTTCTTATTACAACATTAAGTTGATTAGTGTACAAGAGAAAGCAAATCAGAATATTTTCCAATTTTTCGATCTTTTCCTCCGTTTTCCAGAAGATTCCGGCAACCCGAGTTGATTCCTCATCTCCTCATCAACCTCCAAACTATTCGGAACAGCACCGAACGCTGTTCTAGCGGTTTCAAACCCGGAAGCAACGTAATGTACGTAAGCCGAGACATCCTCGATCCTCTGCTTCAATTTCGATGTCTGAGAAACATCGTCTCCGACCGGTGATGTTGTGGGGTCCGTTTGGACGACACTTAAGAACCGTTCGGTGGCTGCTTCCCATGAAAGCTCGTACCTTTGCGCATCGGACACCTCCAACGGCTCTTCATTGAGTGCTTTCTTCATCAAATTTAAGAAGTTTTCGGAGTTGTCGTACATTAGGCAGTTCGGGAACTGCTTGAAGAAGTCGTTGGATGGATGGTTCGCGCAAATGACGAATTTCCCCATCGCTAGTGCTTCGGCGGTTGTGGTGCAGACAACGTCGGTCGTGCTCGGGTTAAGGAACACCTTGTAGCTAAAAAGGCGGTTGTTAGTTAAGATAACGCACACAATGTATACATATATGAGTTAAAAACGTCGCTGGCTAGCTGAACTTTGACTGTTTTACAAATCACTATTTATTCAAAATTAGGTTAAGAACCTAATTACACTACCAAGTTTCCAATGTTGCTTTTCGTGGCTTTTTTATTTTCCGTCTGTTTTTTCTGTTAAATTTGACGGATTTTGGTCCTATATTCCATAAAATTCAACAACAAGAACATTTAAAGAAGAGAAATTAACAAAATGATACTAATGTTTCTCTTTTAACTTATGTCAATTAGTGTATATGTATGGTGTAATTGAAGAATTTATGCAAAATTAATGTTTAATTTAACATAATTGACATAAATATACATATACATGAATTGAAAAAAAAAAAAAATATATCATAGCTGAATCCATCAAATTTAACAGAAAAAACAGACGAAAAAAAAGTAATGAAAACGAAACATGGAACACCTATTAGCAACAATATAAACTTGGGACACCTAAAAACAATACAGTACAAACTTAAGTCTATAATTAGGTTCTTAACCCTTTAACATTTGTTACCTCAACTTTTAATTTGAAACCAAAAAGCTATCTCCATCACTCGGTCCGTCAAATCTAGACAGAAAATGCTATGTAACGCGCACGTGACCATTTTTTTCGTGCAATTTGATTGAACTACCCACGAATCCCGTTATCTACTTGTTTTTTCAGCCACATCTAATTCAGTCAGTTCGCACGAAAAAAAAACCCGCGCTTATGCGGCACATAAGTGAGTGACCGAGGTAGCTTTCTGGGTCTAAAACAAAAACTTTAGCTGGAAAAATTTAAAAAATCAAAATTCAGATAACGATTTTCAAAATCCAGGTAGCAATTAAATTAGTAACTAAAACTCGTCGTCATAATTACTTACCGGTGCAATAACGGATCGGAGTGATCCCTTCCAGGGTGGACTCGAACCGACAATTTGTTCAACATTAATGCACGTTTCCGAATCTCATCGGAGTCCTCACCGGTCCCGAACAGATCAATCTCAAAACCTTCTAATTCAATCTGGTGATGTTCTAGAAGAGTGAGTAGTTCTTTGTAGCCTTTGCTCCATACCATCTTGCCAATGTAATATGCGCCTTTACTAAACACCTTCTTCATCTTCCCGATTTCCAGAAACTTGGGATTGACTCCATGAACATTGCAAATGATAGAATTTGGGTAATCTTGAGTGGCTGCAGATAATCTAATAACCTAGTAAAGAGTGAATATATTACTATTGAGTATATAGAATAGGCATTCTCTAGTAAAAATAGCAGGGTTAAAGGGTCTTTTGTGACACATGTTTGACCAAAATTCCTTTTGTGGCAATATTAAACGTTTTCATTTTGCAGATTTTTTGTGTATCCATTAGTTGACTGTTAAGTTTGATCGTTAAGTACCTAAAGTAATAGTGACTTCCCATGATAAAGAGTGAATATATTACTCGAGTATATAGACATACTCTAGTAAAAAATAGTAGGGTTAAAGAGTCTATTTGTTGGCATACGTATGCATTTTGTAGACTTTTGATGTATCTAGTTAACCGTTAAGTACCAATGTGCAAGTCGCTTGACTTCTCCTATGTTTCATTTTTGCTAAATTTAGTTTTCCAATTTATATGTCTAACTTTTGATTTTTACAATTTAGTCCCTAAAAAAATAAACTGCAGACTAACCCAAAATTGATCCAGCCAGGGTCCGACCATGAGCGGAAAAAAGCTACTTGAGCCACATGGATGGAGCGGACCCCGACTGTGTCGATTTTGGGTTAGGGCTCGAACGAGTTTTTTTAGGGAGTAAATTGCGAAAATCGAAAGTTTGGCATATAAATTAAGAACTAAATGAGAAAAAACGAAATTAGTGGGAAGTCACATGAATATTTAACTTTCAAACTTGACGGTCAACTAACCGATGCACCAAAAGTTACAAAATGAAAACGTAAAGCACCAAAAGTTTAGTAAAAGAAAGATATTGCACCAAAAAAACAACTTTAGTAGAACATCTAGCACCAAAATACCATTTCACCAAAAATAGTATTACTTACCTTGTGGCAGTAAATAGTAACAACCCATTTGTTCAAGTATTTGAGAAGAAATGCTTGTAATGCATTTTTCTCCCTTCTAACATACTCCAGATAATTCGTATGAATGATCCCGATGACGAGCGGGAACCGGGTTTTCCACCTCGTCCCGTGATGATACCAGGTCAGATGCTCCGGCTCCTCCAGGACCACGATATCGACTTCTTCGCCTATAATCACATCGGAAATGTCTCCTACTGGTAATATGCTCCTTAAATCTACTGCAAACTGCATAACAATTAAGTAAAATTTCAAGGATCTGTCACTTCTGCAAAAAACAATGCTATCTTGGCAGCCAAGTTACCTACTGGTTGTAATATGATCCTTAAATTTACAGATAACTGCAAAATAATTTAGTAAAATTTCGAGGGTCTGCAAAAGAAGCGCTACCTTGGCAATCAAGTTACCTACCGGTAATATGCTCATTAAATCTACGGGGTAAAAACGGTCTCAACTATAGCTCATGTTGTTAATCGTTGTCCCATAATTAAAATGTTGATATTCAGTGTCCCAACTATCTGATCGGTTGATTTCCACTTTTTTCTCTTAAATTGACGGAACAAAAACATGTATTTAAACATCAAATAAACCTAAACCATGAGCAACAAATCCGAGACTTTGGAAAAGTGGAAATAATATGTTTTTTTCTTGGTTTAAAACGCCAATTTTAACAGCAGAATCAGTCAAAATAGTGAAATACAACAAAATTGATAGTTGAGACACAAGATATCAACATTTTAAATCTAGTACAACGATTAGAAACATGGACTATAATTGGGATTGTTTTTAAATCTACACATAATTGCATGACAATTAAGTAGAATTAAGGTTCTGCAAAAAGTTGCTACCTTGGCAGCCAAGTTACCTAGTAATATGCTCCTTAAATCTACAGCAAACTGCATAACAATTAAGTAAAACTTCTAATGTTCGCAAAAAAAATCTATCTTGGCAGCCAAGTTACACTGGTAATATGCTCCCGAAATCTACAGCAAACTGCATAGAATTAAGCAAAATTTCTAGGGTCTGCAAAAAAGTTTCTATCTTGGCAGCCAAGTTACCTACTAGTAATATGCTCCTTAAATCTACAGCAAATTGCGTAACAATTAAGTAAAATTTCTAGGGTCTGCAAAAAGTTGCTATCTTGGCAGCCAAGTTACCTACTGGTAATAAGCTCCTAAATTATACAACAAACTGCATAAAATTAAGTTAAAATTTCTAGACTGCAGAAATTTGCTATCTTGGCAGCCAAGTTACCAGATATAACAAAGACAATTCGGTTAATACTAACAATTCAGTAAATAACGCATTATAGAACAACGAAAGCTGACTAATTACATTACCTTTGCAGGATAAAATCTTATCCCGAAATTAAACTTCAATCCCGTTCTTTCTTCGAGCCACTGTCGAATATATGCTTCCTGGTTGGAAGGAGACTGGAATGTAATGTTTG
The DNA here is from genome assembly GCA_036873135.1 of Clarkia xantiana subsp. parviflora. NCBI lineage: Eukaryota > Viridiplantae > Streptophyta > Magnoliopsida > Myrtales > Onagraceae > Clarkia > Clarkia xantiana. The sequence continues at coordinate 2,417,235 of JAPTYO010000009.1, forward strand.
TAGGGTACACTAGTTGTTGGCATTTTGCAGAAAGCCATGGAATCACCAAAGTGATTCTTCTTTCGCTATCGTCTAATTTTGAGAGATAGGCTGCTCGGAAAAGAGGATTTATCGAAGTCCCGGTCATCCATGGCAAACTTGCAGTTGTGACGATTACTATATGTTGTTGTTGCCGCTTTATCGCCATTCGTTTCTCGGGTTTTCAATTACGGTTGCTCATATCAGTGCACTTCTTGCTGCAGGACAAAGGAAGTCACTCATTGAGATTAAAATCTTTCTAGTACATGAGAAAATATTTTTATTTTACTTTTAGTACCTAACATTTCAACATTGTGTAAATGTTTGCATCAAGCATCTCATTTATGTTGTTGCAATCAAGTAACTAAATTTTGTACTAAAGGTGTGTAACTATAAAACAAGTTAGTTACTTGATTGCAATCATAAACAAAAGTGGTATAACTAATACAAGGGTTAAGAACCTAAAAATAGTACTAACTATAGACTATATTGCTAATCGCTGTCACATATTTAAAATGTTGATATTCAGTGTCCCAACTATCAAATTAGATGATTTCCACTTTTTTCGACTATTATATCATTAAAATTGACGTTTTAAGAAACAAAAACATGTTTTACACTTTTCCAAAATATCATATTTGTTACTCATAATTTTTGCTTAAAAAATATATTTTATTTTGTCAATTTTAAGAGGAAAAAAATGGTAATCAACTAATCTCATAGTTGTACACCAAATATCAACATTTTAAATCCGGTTAATGTTTTAAGCAACGAAAATATATTTTCCACATTTCCGAAATATCATATTTGCTACTCATAATTTATGCTTAAAAATCATATTTTATTTCGTCAATTTTAAGAGAAAAAAGAGAAATCAAACCATCTGATAGTTTTAACACCAAATATTAACATTTTAAATCTGTAACGACGATTAGCAACAGGATATATAGTTTGACATATAGTTTGGACTGTTTTTTTTGTTTCTAAACCTTAATACAAACATCTAAACAATATTGCAATAACAAAAAAATTGTTAAGTTCCAAAAAAATTTCATAGATACCAATTTTTCATATCGTGTTTTTAAATCAGAAGAATCGATCGATTCGATGAGCAGATCAAACTTGGCATCACAACAAAATCTACCAACTTTCATAACTCGTAAAATTTGAAACATCTGCAATCATATTTATACTATGACTCTACAAGTAATCTGCAGGTGAACTTACATTACCAGGATTTATGAGAAGCTTTCTGAAACTGATTTCAACTACTTCAACGCGCGACGATTCAATAAAACGGAGAAATGGAGGCAATCGGTTACTGAAGCATTGAATTCCGTCCATGCAGAGAACTTCCCTTTATTATCTGGGAGTTGCAGAACGGAGTAAAAGAAGAAGAAGAAGAGGTTGCGTCCATTGGAGAAGAAGAAGAGAGAATCTTCAGCAGCGGTGGCTCTTTGTGGAAGCAACCAGAATTTATAAAAATTTACACGCAACTAATTAAACCGGATAATCAATTGATGGGTCCCACTTCTGAAAAAAATAATTGATGGACCCACATTTTAAAAATATTATAAAGAATTAAGATTTTTTTACCGTACTCTAGGCACCATATTTTTTATTATTTTATTATTACGACAGACTTAATTGTAACATATGTAAAACTTTAAAAGTATGAAAAATATGAAATTTTTTAATCATACCTAATATTGGTGTAATAGAAAAATATTTTTTTAAACCAAAAGTATAGTGCTCTTGAAGTATGATATAAAAATTCAAAAAAATTAGGGAATGTTTGTTTATTTCGGAAATGGTGAAATTGCCCTTTATATTGCACTAAAATAACATTTGCCCAATTTTGTTTGTTTGTTTTTTTTATTTTTTTTACTTTTATGTATTGTAATTTTATGTTTAAAATGTGGGCCATTGTACATTTATATAATATATTTTTTAACGTCGGATTTTAACCGAGCATATTTTGTACATGGGCCATCGGCCCAAAGTTGGTATAAAAATGGAGCTTAAATGGATAATTTACAAAACTCAAGGGCAAACTCGTCTTTACAACTTAACCGTGAAAAGATTAAGGACGGACGAGCAAAAGGCGCAAAGACTGGTAGTTTGGTTTCAGCTTCCGCTCTCACCCGACAGTTCAATTCACTCTCAACCGAACTCCATTTTCAATTTCCCGGAGCTTCTCGAGCAATTCGATTTTATCGGCGGCGGAATCTGACGATACTTACCGGTAATCTCCCATTCGATTGATGTTTCTGATTATCCGTTCTAGATTTCATCATGATTTTCTGTTGCTGCAACCATTGGATGCTTCTGATCTGTTTTCGAAAATCCAATTGAAACAAAGGAGGTTATATAGATCTAGGAAAACCAAGGTTTCCTGAATTTGGCTTGAATCAGTAATGCTGTATCGAGAAGGTAGAGATTGGGTTAGTTAGAGGACTGTAGTAATGGATTTCTTGTTGATTGCGTTTTCCCTTCAGCTCTCAACGGGACTCCGTTTTCAATTCCCTGGATCTTCTCGAGCAATTCGATTTCATCCGCGGCGAAATCCGATGATACTTAGCGGTAATCTCCCATGGGATCGATGTTTTTGATTATCTGTTCTAAATTTCATCATGATTTTCAGTTGCTGGTAGCTTTTGATCTGTTTAGAAAAAGCCAATTGATAATAGGAGGTTACAGAGAACTAGGAAAACCAATATTTTCTGAATTTGGCTTGAATCAGTAATGCTGTATCGAGAAGGTAGAGAGTGGATTAGTTCGTGGACTGTAGTAATGGATTTCCATGTCTTGATTGCATTTTCCCTGCAGAAAGACTGATTCTAGTTCCAGCATCATCATATGAGATGATTCGTGATAAACTTTAGTTTGTGAACGATTCTTGGAAGCTTGATTTCGAGGAAGAATTTTCTGATACTTAAGGTATTAATCATGACTTATTTGTTCCTGTTATTTGTGATGATTTTCTTTGGAATTAGCCAGCTTACTGTTCTTTATCCCCCACTGTTTTTAGCTCAAGATGTTGTTGGGCCATGCCGACCGTTTCTCGGAAATCAGTGGATCAAATCATAAGCTGCTTGATCGTGAATCTGTATTAGATGAAGATGGAAGTACAGATTCAAGTGAGAGTATTCTGTACATGGCCTCATTTGAAGAACTTGCTAGGAATCACGTCAAGTATGATACAATTATATGGCTATCCATATCCCTACTGCTCGTATTAGCTTGGGGGGTCGGTGTTCTTATGCTGCTGTATCTTCCTGTTAGAAGATATATTCTTAAGAAAGATATCTCCTCGCGCAAGCTATACGTGACCCCGACTAAAATAGTGTACAAGGTTTCAAGGCCCTCATTCATACCGTTTCGGGGTACCATGAGAATAGAGAAGCATGTGCCTCTTGAAAGGTTGATTGATATCGTCATTGAGCAAGGTACTATCCGATACAGATTATTATGATGTCCCGTGAAAGAAAAACTTTATCAATCCCGTATACTCGTATAAATGTGCCTCCATGCTATTTAACCATGGTTCTGTGCTTGTTTTGTCATCAACAAGCTGTGGATAGAAATCATAACATTTGTAGTTATCTGCATTTCTTGCCTTCAAAGTTAAGATTCATATGAGAAGACTCCAAATGACCATTTAGTTGGATGTGATCAGTTGTCAATTGAGTTTCACTGAAGGCTTACCTTACTAACTGTTCATTATCCGATGTTTAGGTTGCCTTCAGTCTATTTACGAAATTCACACCTTCAGAATTGAGAGCATATCCCGAGGAAAAACGTCTCCTGTTGATGAGCTGCAGGTGCAAGGGGTTTCGGATCCTGCAATGCTAAGGAAGGTACTATTTTTCTTCCTGAATGTGCATATTTTTTGGATTACTGTACTTCATTCGCTTAGTTTTATTGCATATCCATCATTATCCTACAATAAAACAATTAGCTGCTATATAATCATAACTTTGATCCTTCTACTCTAATGCAGATCATTATTAGAGAAGCTTCCAAGGTTATACAAGAAGTTCAGAGTTGGAAACCTGCTGCTGCAGCTCCTGGTGAAGGATCAGAGGCACCACATTTTCTAAAATCACCATCGCTAAAATCACCGTCGTTAAAATCACCATCAAGAAGTTTGAAGGTACCCTTTTTGGATTCATATACGCAGAATAGTTAACCATGTAAATAACTGGATTCTTCCACTGAATTTCTGCAGATGGCAGCTTCCCCGCGTTACACTTCAATGGATCGAAGAACAGTGGTTCCTGGAGAAATGCTGTTGAATAAACTTGACGAAGTCAGTAAGTCGGTCAAGGTAATAATAATAAACCAACATTGTCTGTTGATTTTGTTGATTGGTGATTGAATTGTCAAGCATTCAATCCTTTGTTTTGATCAAATCGCTTTACGCTTACAATTGAAAACTAACACGATGGTGCGGTTATCCAGAAACTTGAATTCTTGATCGAGAGATCTCAAGGTGGTCCGGGAGCCGATAATAGTTGAAATGAAGCTACAAGGATGAATTATCTCACCTATGAACTATCATCATGTGAGTTATGTAACTACTATCCAAAATGATTTTGTGGCGATTTCGGTTCGGACGCATTGTGCAGATTTAGAAATGGAGATTATTTGAGATGAGCTGCTGCTGCCTGGATTGTGTCAAACATGATTGTGGGTGTTACAAACTTGGATGAACAATGTTTTAGTGTTCCTTATTATCATTATATGATGTTCCAGTGTTCCTTATTATCATTATTTTATGTTCCTTCCTCTCTTGTAGTAGTTGACCGGTTGGGAGATTAAAAAGTTGTCTCTGTAAAGAAATGCATTATTTAGCCACTTTGATTGAACAGACCGATTTAATCCGGACCGTTTCCAAATAGATCGGGGTCTATAAAGAGTAAACCGATATCAAGAACCATGAGTATATTTATGAGGAACCAGTTCTACACTGGACTAGAATCGGTTTTGGATTTTTTTTATTATGATTATAATTTAGTGCAAGCTTTCATAAAACGATTCGAAACGGTTTATAACCAAATCGGAAATGTTTGAACAAAACAGTTCAGAAACGATTACAAACAGACCAGTTCTTATAAGATAAACTAGGGAAAAATCGGTACGAAGGATAAATATTTTTGGGTGGTTTTTGCAATTTCCAAAAGTACATAGCAACTTTTTTTTTTTTTCCTACAGGTGGTCTAATGAGTATCATTGGAAAAACAGCACTTTTAACACTGGCTGATCATGTGTATTTCTCTATTCTTAAGTCTTAACTAAGTTTGAATCTATAATTTCTTAGTAGGAAGTGACGTGATGACACACTAGAGATATATTGCATATTTTTTTTGGCCAATATTGCATGTTTTTTTTTTTAATCTTAAATATTGCATGGTTCATGCTCAACTTTTTGATGAAGGACAAAAACAATAGTTCCAGATTCAATGAATAACTACAATTAATATATATTGTTAATTTAATGTAGAAAATAATTAATAATAAAAATTAAACTTGAAGCAAAGGAGAAAAAAATCCCAAAATCAAAGCGATTTATTTACGATCATTTTCACTAGCTCCTATCCTCTCCAGTCTAACACTCCCCTGGCTCCTCTGAATTTGCTCTCCCAGAGGTTTCTGCTCAAATTTGTCGCGTCAAATCTTCATCCTCTCCAGGTATTGACCATTCTTCGTTCTCGCTTAACCTTGAAGTTATTCATTTTTTCCTATCTTTCTTCTACATGGGAATGTAAATCTGGACTTTTGATCGATTTGCTTCGATTTCCAGCATTGTGATTGAGTTTTTGGAATTGTATTGGTGGTTGTGTTGAAGCTGCGATGCTTGCGTTCAATCCGATTTATACTTGTTTAATTGCTAGAAACCGAAGCCCCTGCTTTTGAGCAGCTTCAAAAGTGAAATATCTATTTTCTTCCTCTCTTTTTCCTGCTGATCAATTTAGGGTTCCTGATGTGCTGTTCAGTTAACTGATTTTTCAGTTAGAGGACTGATGTCCACAAAATAGTAAAATTTAATTGTTAAGATAAATGCTACTCCTAATTGCATATTGAGAAGTGTTTGCTTAAATAGTTTAAGCATCTGTGATTTTTGAAGCATTAGACTGATCTGTTTGCCCCACATTGGATGAATTACCACCGAATCGGATTGATTGATTCATTTTGAGGTTGAAAATAACCTAAGTAACAACCTGAGGTGGGATCCCAAATCTTCCAAGAGATTTGAGAATATGGATTTTTTTAAAATATAAATAAAAATAGCAACTTAAATCTAAATCTTTGTAATTTTTCTTATTATATGGCAGAATCGTAGCATAATGGCTCTCAGGAAGCCTGGTTTGATTGCTCTGTTCGATGTGGATGGGACTCTTACTGCTCCGAGAAAGGTATAGACTTTGTCTTCTAATTTATTGCTTTAATTTCACAGATTAATTTAAAGGTCTGGCATTAGATTGGATGCAATGCATATTATGAGCTATTAATCAGATTATATATGGTTTACTTGTTTCTTTCAAGGCGTCTACTCCTGAGATGGTACAGTTCATGAAGGATCTTCGCAAGGTGAAATATAGCTTTTCCTTCTACCTTTTACAGACATTGTTTCACCTTCACCTACATTTATTATTATTCTGTCAATGTACACTAATAGGGACCCTGAATACATACAGGTTATTACAGTTGGAGTTGTAGGTGGTTCTGACCTTTCTAAGATATCTGAGCAGCTTGGAAAGTCAGGTTGGTCATGGCTCTTATTCTACTCTTGTAGAAACTGCTATAAGTATCACGTTGCTTTCTAGAGGTCTATAAGCTGCAACTTCGTGTTATAATGAGTTCATCATGCTGATACCTTATGTTTATTTCTCTTAGCCATTGTTTTCATGTACTTTTAGATCTTATTTTTGAACTTTCAGTTTTTGTTGTAAAAGTTTAGGGTCACCAAATTAGCAATGGATCTTTCTGAAAGAGCGTAGTCTTCTTTAGGTGTTTTTATCAATTGTTGATATGTTTTATGCTACTGATCCATTGATTCTGTTAAGAATTCTATCGCTGCTCATTTCTGCAGTTACTCAGGACTACGACTTTGTATTTTCGGAGAACGGCCTTGTGGCACATAAAGATGGAAAGCTAATTGGTGTGCAGGTAACTTAGCTGACCCTAATAAGGTTTATATTATGAAGCTCATAACTTGTCAAATAATCACCTTCAAGCGCTCATTGATTTACACAATGATCATTTTTCGAAGATCATCATGTTGTTCATTTTTCCCAAGGAAACTGAATCTGTCTTTTGTAGTTTTTTCTATTCAGTTGTGGTGTTTTGGACTCTTAACCTGCAAGCCTTGATGAGTTTTATGTTTGTTTACTTCTGACAGAGCTTGAAATCACACCTTGGTGAAGACCAGCTTAAGGCAAGGATCCCTATATTTTCGACCTTACTGTGTTTGTTGCACTGCATAAGATTTGCAGACAATATCATTGATTTTTGGGTTAAGAACCTAAAGTAAAAACAGTCTCAACTGTAGGCCATGTTGCTAATCGCTGTCATAGATTTAAAATGTTGATATCCAGTGTCCCAACTATTAGAGTTGTTGATTTCCACTTTTTTCTCCTACAGCTGACGAAACAAAAACATATTTTTTAAGCATCAAATAAGTCTAAAAATAAAAAATCTGATACTTTGAAAAAGTGGAAAACAACATGTTTTTGTTGCTTTAAACGCCAATTTTAACACCAAAATTAGTCGAAAAAGTAGAAGGCAACAAATCTGATAGTTGGACAACGAATATCAACAGTTAAATGCTGGGACAGCAATCAGCAACATGATCTAGTTGGGGACTGTTTTTAGGTTCTTAACCCCTTGATTTTTCTAAAACAAACTGTGTTTCAGGAAATTATCAACTTTACACTTCACTACATTGCTGATTTGGACATTCCGATAAAAAGGTGAGCAAAATCCAAAGCTCACTTGCACTTGGCCCTTCAAGTAACTCGTTTATGACGCGGCCTCTCTTTGATCTTTCAGGGGAACATTCATTGAGTTTCGAAATGGGATGCTCAACGTATCCCCGATTGGTCGAAACTGCAGTCAAGAAGAAAGAGATGAATTTGAAAAGTATGACAAGGTAAGATCCGGTACCGGGATATCTCTATATTAAGGAAAATGCTAAGTTTTACTTCATCTCTAATATATGGTTCGGTATTCTGCATATGCAACGCAACCATATCAGGTTCATAACATTCGCCCGAAAATGGTGTCTATCTTGCGCGAGAAGTTTGCTCATCTGAACTTGACATTTTCCATCGGAGGCCAGATAAGCTTCGACGTAAGTCGTGTCCCACATTCGTTCGCTATTTAGACTTTTAGCTGGCTAAATAAATACTGAAGTAGGAGACAAATTGTTAGAGTATGAATAAGATTATACCGAATGTCTACACTCACAAGTTCGAGCTTTTGAGAAAGTTGGTTAAGACATACGTTTTTTTTTCTCAATAATTGGTATTTGTAAAAAGCTACTCACAAGTTCGAGTTTATATGAAAGTTGGTTAAGACGTATGTCTGGTTTAAAGCAACAAATTTATCAATCCTTATGTTGTAGGTTTTTCCTAAAGGCTGGGACAAGACCTACTGCCTGAGATACCTCGATGACTTCCCGGAAATTCACTTCTTCGGCGACAAAACTTACCAAGGCGGGAACGACTACGAGATTTACGAATCGGAGAGGACAACCGGTCATACAGGTAAAATTCAGACCTCCATTTATCTACAAGGGCATCTTTAATGTGGTAGCTTTTGTTTCCTTTTTGCAGTGACTAGCCCGAACGATACAGTCGAGAAATGCAAGGCGCTATTCTTGTCGAATGCATAGAAGGGATCGTCTCAATTCTAAAGCTTGTATCTTCTGTAATTCAAATTGTACTATTTTACGAGTTATCGAGAAACCCTTCTCTGTAAAAGGATGTATTCGTGTTTTATGTCATTTATAAACCGAAACAGGTTGTAAAATGCATATTCATCTTTCCATAAATACGCATTTTGGTTACAATAGGGGTTAGCAAAATACCTGGTAGATTCCGATTAGAGGTAAACGGTTTTGGTACAGATCTGAGATAAAATTCAAGGAACTGGTATTTTGGTTAAAAGCCGCCATATGGTTCGATAGCCATTTGCTAAAGAGCAAAATTTCCATACCACCTCAACTTATACAAACTTGACTCTCCAATGCATTACTTGAAAATATAGGCTTCACAATTCCTGCATTTTAACTAATAAAGTTGTGAATTCTCTTAGCTGAAGTGAGGGTGTTTGACAGAAGCATGGCTATGGTCATCGGACCGACTCCACCGGGAACTGGAGTGATGGCAGAGGCGACTTTACGGGCCTCCTCGTAACAAACATCTCCGACAAGCTTGTAACCCCTCGGACTATCCACATCCTGATTAAGAAATGAAAACACAAAAGAAGCAATTTAATAGAAATAGAACATTTTCTATGCAGTGTTAGGGTTTGTCAGTATTTATCATACAGACCCTGAAACTAGCCATTTCCTATGCAGTATTTGACTTTGGTAGTATATCACAGTCTTAGGTTTGCACTATGTTGCTTTTAGGTGTTCCAGGTTTAAATTGTTGTTAATAAGTATTTCAGGTTTAGTTTTCGTTGACACTAGGAGAGTTGGAGTTAAAGGTTTCATTTTCGTTGCTTTTTGATTTTCTGTATATTTTTTCGGTTGGGTATGAGTTTTCTTCAATTCATGTATATGTATACCAATTAAGTTAAATTGAACCTCGAAATTGCATAAATTCTTCAATTTCACTGTATGTACACACTAATTGACATAAGTTGGAAGCATAAGTGTCATTCTGTTCTTTTCTCTTCTTTAAATGCTCTTATTCTTGAATTTTATAGACCATTAGACCAAACTATGTCAAATTTAATGAAAAAAATGGACGGAAAATAAAAAAGCAACGGAAACGAAACCTAGAACACCTATCAACAACAATTTAAACTTGAAACGCCTAAAAGCAACATGATGCAAACTTGAGACTGTGATTAGATTATTAACCTAGTATTTATCATGCACTTCTGGACCGAAACCAGATGGAAACTAGCCATTTCCTATACAGTATTCATACACTTTTGGACCCTGAAACTAGCCATTTCCTATGCAGTATTGGACTTTGGCAGTATTTATCATGAATTTTGCAACTAGCGAGAGTTGATTGGGTTTAACAGAAAATCCAATCATCTAAGAGAAAGTTTAATCACCTCAACCGGATTGATACCGACGTCGATAATTACTGCACCGGGTTTGATCCAGCTAGCCTTCACCATGTTAGCTTGTCCAACAGCCGAAATAACGATGTCTGCTTGCCTGGTCACCTCCTCAGGGTTCGGGGTCTTGGTATGGACAATGGTGACGGTTGCGTCTTCCCTCTATCAATCAAGAAAGAACCGATTACTCGAATATTTAAGAAGAAAAACAAGATGTGTTTTTTTTATTCAACCGAGTCCGAAGATTACTTGAAGTAGCAGAGCAGCAGGCATTCCAACAATATTGCTCCGGCCAATCACAACAGCCTTCTTTCCCTTGATAACGACTCCATACCGATGCAGCAACTCGATGCATCCCTTTGGGGTGCACGGGACAAATAAAGGGTCTCTGCCTCGCATAGCGAGTTGGCCAATGTTCAGTGGGTGAAACCCATCGACGTCTTTTCCGATGCTAACTGCGTGTAAGATCTTTTGCTCGTTCATATGCTGTTAGAAAAAGATTGGCTATAAGTTTCATCAATGAAACTATATGGTTGGATCAGATAAACATTTCTTAGAGAAGCAGTGCAAAGTAATATCATCATCTTATTGGCTTCAATCGGCATCTCAAAGATCAAATATTGATAATTCGATCTAGATGAACAATTTGAGAGAAGAAGTACTCGCTCTACAAGAATCATGGTCAAGATATAAATGAAAAAGAGCATAAGTATGAAAACCCGATTGGGATTTACCCTAGAAGATCGAATCAGGCAATTAACATCCCTAGAAAGTAGAAACAGCAGGCACAGACAGTTCTCTATCGAGTATGAAGCTTTAAGTATTGAAATTTGTATTTGAAGAACATGACAAGTTCAACAATTAAAGTTTCAATATAATATCTTGCCATTTAAGTAAAGGGTCAAGATCCTAAAAACAGTCACAATTATATGTTATGTTCCTAATCACTTATTCGATATTTCAACTATTAGATTGATTAATTTCAACTATTCTCTCTTAAATTTGACAAAAAAAACATGTTTTTTAAGCACCAAATAAGCAGAAACCATGAGCAACAAATTTGATACTTCGTAAAAATGGAAAACAACATGTTTTTGTTTCTTAGCCAATCTTAGCCCTAAAGTAAATCATGAGCTATAAGAAAATACTCGATTATCCAACTGTTTCAGATACATAGAACCATTAAGTAATTTCAGGAAATACTTACCGAAGGAAGTGGCAGCTGAACAAGGATACCATGAACAGATGGATCATTGTTAAATTCTTCAATGGAATTAAGAACATCTTCTTCACTCGACTCTGCAGGCAAGTTTACTTCGAATGATTTTATCCCGACATCTCCACAAGCTTTCTTCTTGTTGCGTACATAAGTTGCGGAGTCCTTCCTGTCTCCAACAAGAATGACTGCTAAACCTGGAACAACGCCAATCACTTCCTTCATTCTGGAAACCTCGACTGATATCTCCTCTCTGATTTTCTTTGCCACTGCTTTTCCATCAATCACCGTCGCAAATCCCTCACTAGCTGAGGAAGCTAAATTTCAAATTTTAATCACCTTCAGCTCAAAACACAGCTATGCCTACCACCTGTTTGATAAAATGCGTCACAAAGAAAAGCTATTTACATACATACCTGCAGTAGTTGTTGGTGGGGTTTTAATAGAGGAGTAAATTCTGAAAGTGTTGATGGAGGCTGGACACTTCACATGGGCAGCTCGAATCTGCGGCAGCGCCAATTGCCGGAACGGCAAGGCGAAGTCTGGCCGCGCGGCGGAGCGGAGGCGGAAGGGGAGGAGACGAGCTGCAGTGGGCGATGAACAGTCGCTGAAAACCATGGAAGCCATTATTGTAACTCTTGAAAAGAAGAAGGAAATCTGCTTGTAGAGTGACGGCTGATGGAATGTGTCGCGTCGTATACGGAACTCAGACAAAACTTTGTATAATCATTAGTTGGTTCTCAAAGAGCACAAAAACGGAAAAAACAATACTAATAGTTAAATTGTTTTTTTTTTACGAACATGTTCGACTAAAACACAATTTTATTGCAACATTTTTAGAATATTTTTTTTTTTCGCACGTTTGCAATTTTTACATATTTTGTGTATCTGTTTGTTAGTTGAACATTAGTTTTGACCGTTAATTAGCATATATTTTGTATGTGATAGCCTTCTAAATTTTATTTTATTCATTTAGTTTCCTAATTTATATCACTAACTTTTGATTTTTACAATCTAGTCCCTAAATATATCTAATCGTACCCTAGGTCCATATTTTTATAATATTGTCCCTAAATATTCACAATCGGACACTAGGTCCAATTGACCTAGTTATGATCCAACTCATAGGTGGGTCAGAATTATGGGATATAAACTGAATAATATAAAAATTAGAGGGCTAATTAAGACACATAATACTTAATGGCCAAATTAACAAATGCACACAAATTGTACAAACTGCAAACATATTACACTTAAAGTCTAAAATAATGTTGCATCAAAAACCAATTTTGATATATATTTTTACCAAAATACCGCTTAATCCTAAATATAAAAACACCACATTCTTTGAAAAAATTGCTAAGTAGTCCACATTTTATGGGAGGAACATATATATATTATAATAAAAAAAAAATTGTATATAATATTATAATAACATACGTACATAGCTTGGTGATAATACAAAAATACAAAAATGATTGAGAATTTGAGAGAATTAATTAAAGGGAGCTCTGCGATGCACAAGCACTAATTAATTAACTATTCATCATCGGTCTGCGGCGGCGCATCGGGGTCGTTGGGTTTCTCCTCCGCTAGCTCCGGCGGCGGTGTGGTGGGGGTGGACGCCGATCGCTTATGTGCGGCGGATTTGAGGATATGGTTGTAGTCACCTTTCTCCTTGAATAACTGAGCAAAGTGGTGCTTGCAGTAGAGAACCCCGTTCAACGCCGCGTATGAGGAGTGTGTTAAGGGACAACCTCCATGAGCGCACCTGAAGCATGTCTTGTGGTAACATTCTCCCTCCATGGTCACCTGTAATAATAATTCATGTTTTGTTTTTTACAAACCTAATAATAATAATATGTTATAATGTTTTAACTATACATATATAAGGGTTAATTAGATCATCATTTCGTTACTTATGTTTGTCTAAAATGATCTAATGGTTACTTTTGTTTTTTGACGTGATTGTTTGGTTACTTACGTTTTAGAATGTGATTAAATGATTATAAAATGACTGTTTTGCTCTTACATTTAATTAACTCGAGTTAATTCATCATTTGATTACTTATATTTGTCTAAAATAATCTAATAGTTACTTTTGTTTTTTTGACGTGTTTGTTTGTTTACCTTTGTTTCAGGACGTGATTAAATGATTATAAATTAACTTTTTATTCTTACATTCAATTAGCTATAGTGTTCTTCATCATTTTTTTTTCTTTAAATTCATCAAGTTTTTAAAAGAAAATATCAAAACCAAACCCAATTGTAGCATTGGGATTGAATCTGAACCCAGTTGCAGTACCTGAGTTCAGATTTTATCCCAGAATCCCCGGTTTGATTTTTTTTTTTTTGTTGAAAAGTTGAAACTTTTTATATAAAAAGCTTGATGAATTAGATAAAAGACAGGCAATATAAATGAATATTTTTAAGATTTCATTTTGATGCAACAATTTAATCACATGTAACTAAAAAAACATATATTTCAACTGAATTATTATAATGGGAAAAGTAAATAGTAAAGTATGTATTATCCTATATAATGTTTGTGCATATATAGTGAAATTTATAAAGATACCTTTTCCAATGGATAAACGGTTTTAGTGCAGGCTGCACATTTGTCTTGGGTGCCCGAGAACATCGAGGAGAGCTTATTGGGAGGCCTGTTCTGAATTTTTTTAATAAAATATTACAGAGAAAAGTATAATATTAGTTCAAATATTTAAATTTAAATCACTTACTCGAGGAAAGAAATGCTAATAATAATAAATAATTTAGATGGTTGAGTTTGATACTAATCTTCCTACTTATAATATATCGATTATAATTAGACTTCTAGAAAACATTTTAACTATATATGTTAGAATTAATTAAGCAAGTTAGAAAATGTATACATACCGCATCACCTTGCTTCTCGGGATTCTTGGCTGCCATAAAAATGAATAAAATGGTTGGTTCTTTTGTTAGAAATAGAAACCTTCATTTTTTTTTTTAACAATAATGATATAAATTCCGAAACCATGTCATGACAAGTTCCGACATGTGTGTATAGTAAATTTGCCCATAAAGTTGAAGTAATTTACAACACATGCCATGGTCAAACATCTCGGAATTTGTCGGAATAAAATTCCGGAGTTTGTATCATTACTGTTTTTTTAATAAATATATACATATATAACACGTACGTGCAAAGTTCTTGCTGAAGTTGCCAGATTCCTTGAACAACTGCTCAAAATGAGTTTTGCAGTAGAGTACTCCATCCATTGATGAATAGTTGCTCATCTGTCCAACCCAAACAATGACATAACATCATCCATGCATGGCCATTCAAAACAAACCTAATTGTTCTAAAACCTTAAGTTGAATGTGTTATTTAATCTTTTAATTTCAAAAATTTTCCTCATATAACATTTTGAAGTCTCATCACATTAATTCTTTAAAATGTTAAGAACGTAAAAGAAGTCTGAAATATAAGTCACGTTGCGATTTAGTGTATGCAATTTAGTGTCCAAAGCATTAATTTTTTTTATTTCCACGTTTTCCTATTAAAAATGACTGAACAAAGATAAATTTGTAAGCGTCAAATAAACATAAACTATGAAAAACAAATCTGATACATCAGAAAAGTGAAAAAGCATCATGTTTTTGTTGCTTAAAAACACTAATTTTAACGACAAGATCAGAAGGAAAAGAAGAAAATAACAAATATGATACTTCAGATGTCGAATAAAAAAAACTGAAACATCAACTCAACTTTTAACCGTTCTTTTAACTAAATTGAGGTTTGCGAAGATTAAAACATATACTAATACATATTAAATTTCTTATTAATCCGAGTTAAGCCGAACGGATAATAATGAATGACTATTTATATAAGTAAAGTCTCGTTTTAATAGAGTTTTGCTAGTAATTTGCACATCCACTTACAGTTTAGCTAGCAAAATTTAGTAATTAACCCTTTAAATATTTGTATTTTAGGGGAATAATGAAGAAGTTAATTACCACAAGAGTGCCATGGCAATGGCTGCACTTAAAGCACGTTTTGTGGTACGGGACACCTTCGAGAGACAGCATGTCGACAAAATAGACAGTCTTGTCACAAGCCTTGCACTTATCTAGGGTTCCGGTGAACGCCATTTCTCTCTCCGACAAGAAGAAAACGTCAACCTCTTTAATTTGTCTGAGAATTATTAAACCACAAACGGAATTAATTATGTAAATCGCGTTTGATTATAACTATGTACGAAACCCAAAATAGATAAATGCATGGATGGCTGCTATTGAGGTGTACGCAGAGAAAAACAAGGCATGCCGTACACTATATTAAGGTGTTGTCAACAATTCAGTGAAGAACAAATGCAAAATCACATTTAACAATTGAGAGATTATTATGAGCTTTACTTTTTATAATTAATTTGCAATTATAAACTCTATAACTGATTTTAAAGTTTAGAAATATTAGTTTGCCACGTGTCATTTTCTAATTAAATCAAACATGGTTATCTATGTCTCAATTGACATAGCTGTGAGCTGAGTCCGATCTAGGGCTGGCAATTTGGGCCCGACACGATGAGCCGACGCGAACACGACACGAAAATTACGGGTTTGGGTTTGATATTGATGACACGGCACGACACGATAGCACGATATAGCACGATAATTTTAAAATTTTAGTTTAAATATTTTTATATTTGATTGTTTATTCAATTTATTCTAGGTTTTTCATGTTGGGCCGTATTGGGCTGGGTTTGGGCTGACCCCCAGAACACGAGACAGAGCTAGCACGACACGAACACGCACGACCCGCACGAATTGCTAGCCCTAGTGCGATCCATGTTAGGGTCGGATATAGGTTAGGCGACCCTAACCGGGATCATACCCATTCCAGGGCTCGATGTTGACTAGGTCAATCAAAAAATATATATACATTTAGGTCCAATCATACCTAGGTCTCAATGGATCTAGTCAGGCTCGAGCCATGAGTTGGGTTAGATCCCGATCATGGTCGCCCAGGTAAGGCAACCCTAACCAAGGTAGGACCTAATGGCTCGACCGTGACTAGGTCCACCGAGTCAATGATCTAGTTTGAAACTCGATTAAATTATACAAAATAAAACGTTAGGTATTTATTGTCAGAAATTATTTAGGAGAATTTCTTGTAATATAAAACCACTCATATAAATGTATTAGAGAGTAAAATAATGACATAATTTTTTACTTCTAAATTTAAACAAAGGTATTTTCAAAATATTTAACAGTTTCCGTCCGATTTAAAAAAAAAAATAGCAATATTACAAGTTTTTAAATATAAATGGATATAATAATACAAGAAAACTTAATTGAGACGATAGTGATTTTGATACAAATATAATGAGACACTTTTCCTAACATATCGATGCTTATATATAATAGATGAGATTTGGTTAAGTTTATCTGCTATGAAATCTAGTGGATCCATCTCCATATTTAACGGTTATAATTTCGACTTACAGTTGACTATCATGAATAAATGATCGGATAAAGTACATGAGAATAAATTTCTATCATGAAGTTCTCTGAAATTGTTCGGCCCAATTTTATAAATTTCTCTGAAATTGTAAACTGAAGGGCCCAACTCAAAATTCAGGGGTTCTTGTGTAATATTAACACAAATCGTACCTTAATTTTCCCGCGTGTTCTTCTTGGCACCACGGAACAAACCAGACGAGAGAAGCGACGTGAAGAAACGACAACAAAAGATGGTGGTCGACTGGTCTTCGATTCCGATGTCGCCTTCATAAACTCCTCTCCTAATAAATGCCTCTCTCTCTCTCGTCCTCTTTCGCAAGAAATCCGCCATTAATGCCCTTCGTCTTCAATGCATCTCTGGCATCAACCTTTCTCTCTCTAGTTCTTTGTCCGTATAACACGACACCAGGTAATTCATGCAAATGTCAATCTTGAAGCTGTTTGAGTTTTACAGCTAATTTTGCGTCGTGAATGTTTGGTTCCATTGCTCTGTCACTGTTGCTCCAGTGTAAATGAGTGAAGCTACTTCTGAGTTATTCGCGATCCCTTCGGACAAAACTCGATTTCGGTTCGAAAAATTTCGGGTCGAGCTTTCTCGTATGCTGAGTCGAGCTTTATAATGCTTGGCTCGAGTAACTCGCGAGCTTAAACGAGTCTATAAGTTTACTCGAGCTTGATTCTTATTATTATTCATATTTAATAATAATTAATTATTATATAAGTCAATCGAGTTCGAGTCGAGCTCGATTTTTTTTAATTATTAAAAATGTTAATTTATTGTGATATATAATTGACTAACGAGTTGAGTTGAGCCGAGCTCAATTATGTCAAGTTTGGATTCGAATCAAGTTTGAGTTTCAAAATCACTACAAGAAAATCTAGAGTCATTTGTGAAAGATTTGTTTGTGAGGACGTATAACCTTCTTTGTGAGGAAATTGTAAAAATCTCTTACAAATACAACATTCAATTTTTTTTTGTAAGAGAATGACTCCTAACAAAAAGCTTGACCATAAAATTTCTTTAAAATCCATTGAAAATTCTTATACTTTGTGAGGGAATTAGTTCCCTTAAAAAATGTCGTCATAAATTTCCAATTTTTTTTATAATGAATTAAAGCTAGACCGAGTTTGACCTCGAGTTCGTTCTTGGAAAACACTAATTGAATTCGATCTTGACAGATAATCAGATCGTTTAGGGTTACGAGTAGTGATGTGGGCAAAGGATTCGGCTTGAAGTGCGCTGCTTGTTCTTGGGCTCCAAACATGCAATGATCGATGTGGATATCCCAAGATAATGTCTGAACTGTATTAAATGTTCCATTGGTTACTGCATAAGCTCAATTACATGATCCATTGCTTTTGCCTGGTCTCTCTTGTGAATTGTGATAAATGTTAAAGTAAACCCTTTGGTCAATTGCAGGAGCTAGCCCCCAATCACATTAAAAACCTTTTTTTTTTTGGAATCTGTGCATTACCAACATTGGATTGTGGTAAATGTATCATCTTTGACTACAAATGCTCTTCACAAAAGAAACTTATATCACATTTCACTTCAAACAACGAAAAATAAGTGCTTATGAAGCTTATTATATAAGAAAGTGAAAAAAAAAATCATTATTATTATTATTAAAGAATAAAAGTGAACAAGATACAAAATAACTGTCTAAAATTATTAAAGATTTCACCTCTACACTAAAATAGTGAGTCTCAGTCTAAATTCCTGACTTTATTGCTTTACTCTTGTGGTAAATGTATAATTTTTGACTGTGTCACGCAGTAAGTTCGAACGACAGTTTCACTAATCCAACTCAACATCATCACTTGAGATGAGAAAATGAGAAATTCATTTTAAGCTTGAGTACTACTTATCTAGCTTATATGTTTCGTATCATTTGTTTTTATCCGATATGTAATACAAATCAAAAGTATTACAATCTACCCTGTTAAACAGGGCGACATCCTCGTCGACCGTCATGACGTAGTTCAGTATCTTTGTTCCGATAGGTGATCGGAATTTCAGGGGTTGATACTTTACTTTCAACTACTTTCTACCGCTAGTTGGGCCTTTCCCTGCAAGCCCGATTACGATTCCGGATCGGATACCTTCTATCACGCCCTTAAACTCGAACGACTGTTTTTATAGACCAACCCAGTTGAGCCCGTTGTGCTCACTTGGATTCAGAAAATGAAGAATTCCTCTTGGATTTGAGTAAACATTTCTTTATGTATGCTTTCCATCCAAAATGATACAAATCAATGCTATTAAAATTTAAAACTACAGTTGCTAGAAATTGCCACTTTTTTTTTGCTTTTTAAAAAAGTAATCTTTGGGTATTCCTGCATTAAAGCAATGTACTTTAGTCTTCCCTCAAGCAGCAACCTTCATTTATATACCTGCATTTTACTATGAGTTACTCCCTGTGACCATCTTTGACTGCTATCTCATAGAGGGAAAGAGAGAGATGACAGTACAGCATTTAAGACCTTGCAATTATCAGCTCCCATAATAACTCCTCAGCCTGGTAAATTACTTGCCCAGAAAAAGACCCTCTCCTCTCAGAATAGACAGCACATAGCACAAGAGATGTGTGTATTTAATAAAAGGTTTTGTGGTCTTTAAAGCTTCTCTTTGGGTTGTTGTGATAAAAATTCTAGGTTGGTAAGAGCTTTGAAGATGGTGAGGACTCCTTGCTGTGAGAAGAAAGCTTTAAAAAAAGGTCCATGGACTCCTGAAGAAGATGAGATTCTCGTTAACTACATCAACAACAATGGCCATGAAAATTGGCGTTATCTACCCAAGAATGCTGGTTGGTATCTTTATTATCATATATATATATATATATATATATATATATATATTCAAATACATATATATATTATACTTTTCCTTCTTTAATTTCTTATATACATTCTTCTACAAAGATTAAAGAATTAATAACCTAAAAAAAGTCTCATTGTTAATCGACTTTCCTGATTTAAAATGTTAATATTCGGTGTACTGACTATCAGATTGGTTGATTTCCGCATTTTTTTAAATTTACAAAACAAAAACATTTCTTTTAAGCATCAAAAAACATAAACCATGATCAAAGAATCTAACACTTCGAATAAATGCAAAGTAAAATGTTGTTGTTGCTTAAATCGCCAAATTTTAACGGTAAAACCAGTCGACAAAAAGTGTAAATTAGATATTTGAAATACAAATATCAGCATTTTAAATTTGAGACATCGTCAGCAACATGACTTATAGTTATATTGTTTTTAGGTTCTTAATCGAGATTAAAGCTGTTTGTTAATGAAATGTTGGATCCATTATGTTCATGTTCTTGACTTTTTACAGGTCTTAAGCGCTGCGGGAAGAGTTGCAGGCTTAGGTGGACAAATTATCTGCGACCAGATATTAAACGTGGTCCCTTTACTGTGGAGGAGGAGAAGCTTGTGATGCAGCTTCATGGTATGCTTGGGAACAGGTCAGTGTATACCCACTGAAAAAGACACAAATTAGAACCTTGTTTTGAAAGAAGAGGGACACTGTTGTTCTTATTAAGACTGTTGTTCTACAAATTTGATTCTTTTTTTTTGTCTCCTACTACTTTAGCCACTTCTTGAATATGGGTAAGGAAGAACAGGAAAAAAATCTGATTTTTAGTTAGTTTAGGGTCTAATCTGACCTTGGCATTGTTCTAAAAATGTGTTTTTTTCTCCAAGTTAGTTGCTTTAGCCAATTCTTGAATGTGGGTATGGAATGACAGGAAAAACAAGTTCTGATTTTAGTTAGTTTAGGGACTAATCTGACCTTAGTATTGTTCTAAAAATGTGTTTTTTCTCCAAGTTTGTTGCTTTAGCCAATTCTTGAATGTGGGCATGGAAGGAAAGGAAAAAAAAATCTGATTTTTAGTTAGTTTAGGGACTAATCTGACCTTAGTATTGTTCTAAAAATGTGTTTTTTTCTCCAAGTTTGTTGCTTTAGCCACTTCTTGAATGTGGGTAAGGAAGGAGAAGGGAAAAAAATCTAATCTTTAATTAGTTTAGGGACTAATCTGACCTTAGTATTGTTCTAAAAATGTGTTTTCTCTCCAAGTTTGTTGCTTTAGCCAATTCTTGAAGGTGGGTAAGGAAGGACAGGAAAAAAAATTCTGATTTTTAGTTAGTTTAGAGACTAATCTGACCGTAGTATTGTTCTAAAAATGTGTTTTTTCTCCAAGTTTGTTGCTTTAGCCAATTCTTGAATGTGGGTAAGGAGAAGGGAAAAATCTGATCTATAATTAGTTTAGGGACTAATCTGACCTTAGTATTGTTCTAAAAATGTGTTTTTTTCTCCAAGTTTGTTGCTTTAGCCAATTCTTGAATGTGGGTAAGGAAGAAGACTAGCAAAAATATGATCTTTAAGTAGTCTATCCTAGGTTCATGGCAACAAGTAAAAGATCTGATTTTTAGTCATTCTGCAATCTGATTGTAACACCCTTTTCATCTCTGATGCCTTGCAATCTCTAGATGGGCAGCCATTGCAGCTCAGTTACCCGGAAGAACCGACAACGAGATAAAGAACTTGTGGAACACGCATCTGAAGAAGCGTCTTCTCCGCCTCGGCCTCGATCCTTCGACCCACGAGCCAATCTTCTCTCAAGGATCCTCCACAAGGCCACCAGCATCTCCCACCACGCGCCACATTGCACAGTGGGAGAAAGCTAGGCTCGAGGCTGAGGCTCGGCTCTCGCACAACAACTCCATATCGGGTCCCGCCAATGAACCAAGACCCGAACTTGATTATTTCCTTCTATTGTGGAATTCCGAAGTTGGAGAGTCATTTCGAAAGAACTGTTTCGCAAAAGCAAATCAGGACTCAAATCTGCAGATTTCTCAATGTGTTAAATCCGAACCCGTGCCGATTGATAATGGCCCTTCGCCACTAGCTTTAGCTCCAAAGATGGATCGTGAACCCGAAGATGTGGAGTTCAAGAACGGATGGATTTACAATGGAGGGAAGCTTCTGGGGGTTGATGAATCGAGCTCTAGTGAATTCGAGAGCTCTTCGGATACTGCATTGCATATGTTGTTGGATTTCCATGGGAGTAATGATATGAGTTTTCTGGAGGGAAGCAATGACAAGACAGCTCTTCTTCTGCTTCGTTGAGGAAGAAGCGAAAAGCGATCTACTTTTGAGCTCGGTTTAAGGTAGCTTGGATAGCAAGTAACTCTTTTTTTTGGGTAAATATGGACTTTACTTTTGAGATGGCACTATTAGATGTTGCTATAAGACTTCTTGATTACTAATATAATGTACAGTAGGAGGAGATGGATCAACAATCTTGAATCGATGTTTCTTGTGCTCCAAGTTATTGTGTTAGAAGTTATCTAGTGGTTGTTTCACTTTACATAGCTCATCAAGAAATGAAATTGCTACTCTTTTTATTTCGGGTTGCACACAGATTATTTCAGCTATGTGCCCATTTAATCATCTGTATCCGCAAATGAATTATGGCATGTTAATTTGATATATAGCTATAAACTAGTAATAATTGTTGAAATAGAGTTACTTCACTCGAGTTCATCGTGAGTTTGGAGTTCCACGCGGGTGGTGTTAAGTTAATTAGAGTAATATATAAGTAAGTATGTGTATTAAGTACTTATATTATCAATTGGTTTTAGGATTGAAACTCACAAATATGTATAGCTCTCGGTTGGTCTTTTGGGCTTGACTCGTCCCAGTATACAAAAAATTTAACACGGTATCAAAGTCCGATTTTGATTGACGGCGTTGAACTGGGTTTGTTGAATTTAGTTCTAACCCGTCTTGAATTAACATTCAGTGTCTTAATAAAAAGATCTCACGGTGCAGGGAGTGTTGAAATAGACATACTCCACCGTGAATCTGTAGTCTCACACTAATAGTGTTTGGTTAATTAAAGTACTATATAAGCAAATGAACACATGGTTGCTCTATGTTGGTCTATTCGTCTTGGCTCAGCCCAATACAAAAATTCTAACATAGTATTAGAGTTCGATTTGGATTGACGGCGTTGGACTGCGTTTGTTGAATTTAGTTCCAAAACCCGTCTTGAATTAATCAACCGATGTCTTAACTAAAGAGCCCTTACGATGCAGAAAGTGTTGAAATAGATATACTCCACCGTTAGTCTGTATTCTCACACTGGTGTCTACTCCACTTTGAGTCTAGAGTTTCACACCAATTATATAAGTGTTCTAACTCATCTTATAATTAATTGATTTTAGAAAAAAATCTCACACACATACATAATTGCTCTCTGTTGAATCGTTGTGCTTGGCTCCATCTAATACAAAAATGGTACCATTAATCATGCCAAGTGGCAACACTATTATCATCAAATTATAAATTCGATGTCTCTTGGATGACTAGAAAGGGAAAGTCAATGTTATATAATTAAACCAAACTAGTGCTACACCGCAAAGAGCCAATAATACATGTCGTGTTACATTATGCGGCGTGTTTGGTTTAATTACGCTATTAACATGATCCTTAAACTAGTTTAACTTAATTAATCGCTCTCTCTTCACCTTCAATATGGAAGAAGAAGTCAAGCCTCTCAACCTCAACTCCAGCAGCAGCAACAACAATGGCGGTGGCTCTGCAACTAAATCGAGGACTAGTCGGACTTCAACCACCGTCTTTATATCCTTCTTCGTCGTACTCATCTTCTCCGGAATCATCTTTTCCGGGTTCGATGTGGTGCGTGATTATATCTCTAACTCTCCATTGATCTTGGATATTGTTGATGATACAATGTAGGAAAAATGCATGTGTTTGTGCAGTTCCGATCGAGTGAATGAGAAATTATTATTTTTAAGTGTTAAGAATCTAAAACAGTTTGAAGTATAAATTATATTTCGAATTTTTTTTTTTTTTCTGATTCGATGGTCAAAGTATTAGATTTGTTACCTTTCACTTTTTTATCTTAAAATTAACGAAAGAAAAACATGTTTTTTTAAGTATCAATGAAGTCTAAACTATAAGTAACGAATCTGATATTCCCAAAAAGTGAATGAAAGCTGCATGTTTTGGCTGCTTAAAAACGTCAATTTTATGCCGAAATCAGACGGAAAAGTGAAAAGTAACGAATTTGATTTTTCGGACGTCGAATCGCAAAAATAAAATAAAATTATGAAGATATCAAATCTCAACATGTATACTTTATACTGTTTTAGGTTAAAAGATCAACTTTATACCGTATGTTTGCACGAAATACACTGTTCATACCATATGTTTTTTTTTTGTACCAATATGGTATCAAACGTTTCCATTTTGTACCGTTTTAATACCCCGTTAAAGTTCCGTCCATTTTGGCCGTTAAAAGTCATGTGCCGTGCACGTGAGTGACCCTAAACTTTTGATTTTGTTCAGTTTAGTCCCTCTAATACGTTCCTAACTTTTAATTTGTTCAATTTAGTCCTAAAATTTCAATATCGAACTCTAAACTCAAATTGACCTAGCCGGATCACACATGACTTTTAACAGCCAAAATGGACAGAACTTTAACGGATGTATGAAAGCGGTACAAAATGAAAACATTTGGTACCAAATTGGTATAAAAAAACATATGATATGAACAGTGTATTTCGTACAAACATATGGTATGAAGTAGACCCTTAACCCTACTGCTTTTAGGTTTTTAGCTATATTTCTAATGTACTCAGTTATCGTAATTCCAGTTAGTTTAGATTCAATAAATCTGACGTATCAGATACGAACCCGATTTGCGATATACATACTAGGTTGTTTTCAGTGCTCCTCTCTCCACCACCACCACTACTCCGGCACAGACCAATATTCAGCACCCATTGAACTGTTCCGCAACCACCCCGAAGCAGAAATGCCCCGCGGGTTACCCCGTCCTTCAGGAACCCGACCACGACTACACCACAGTGTGCCCCGAGTACTTCCGATGGATCCACGAGGATCTCGAACCCTGGAGGAATTCTGGTATCACTAGACAGGTATGATTTATCTCATAAATACATTAATTTAACAACAATTCTGAGTTTTAAAATTAATTTAAGAGCTTCTACTAGGGGCAAATGTATATTACTGTATCACGTGACAAAATTAGCGAAACTAAACTTTAAAACACTATAAAAATCAATGTCATTAATTTTCTTTTTAATATTTGTAAGTATAGTTGTATAATTTTATTTACTTTACTATTAAAATTAAAATTATATATACTATTAAATATCGTAATTAAATAGTCATAAATTTTTCTATAATACTCTGATACTCAAATAATTTTTTTCCTGTGAAAGTAGATATGCAGAACTTTCGAATAACATATATAATATCATAATTTGACTTATATACACTGTTATAAAAAATTAATCATGAATAAGATATATATATTTATTAGAAGAAAATTGGCAATTTGTGACGATGTTTTTTTCAAGAGAAGTAATCCCTCATAAATTATAATAACTCTTAAGGGTATTATTAAGTTTCAAGATAAATTTCTTAAACCTCAATTTTTTTTTAATTTACTCATAAATTTCTACTGAAGTTTTTTTTTTTTGTTAGAAGTCCTTTATAAATTTTTCGAATGTTGTATTTGTAAGAAATTTTCAACATTCCCTTATAAATAATTTTATATGTCTCTCACAAACGACTAAATTTTCATAAAAATATTGATGTTATAGTATAACTTTTGTATCCCAAGCAAACATGTTAATGACTATATTTTGTCAATGATACATTATTATTTTGTATTATAGGTTTTAGAGAGCAATGACATGAAATGGGCTCAATTTCGGTTCATAATCTACAAGGGGAAGCCCTATATAAAGTCAATCCAGAGAGCATTTGAAACACGTGACGTTTTCTCAATTTGGGGACTATTGCAACTTCTTAGGGTATACCCTGGTAGGATACCTGACCTTGAGTTGGTATTTAGATGTGGGGATTTACCCGTGGTTAAGAAAGAATACTATATCCGCCCCGGTGACCCGAACCCGCCCCCGCTTTTCCACTATTGCGGGTCGGATTGGAGCTTCGATATTCCTTTCCCTGATTGGTCCTTCTGGGGATGGTAAGTAGACTATATCTTTTTTGTATATACAATATTGCTTTCGCAATTTCGGGTTATGAGTGTTAATGTTAAATCCCTCCCAAATGTGGCGTTTCCTGCAAGTTTTGACATCGGATCGCCTCTAGGAACACAACTCGCTTTACCAGTTGATCCAACCAACATTAAGTTTAAGTAAACTATATTTATTATTGTTATACTCATCATTAACTCGAGGTATAAAGAGTTAATAACCAAATCGCTGCATGGCAAAAAATATATATATTATAAATTGTTATGTAGTTATTAATATTTTAAAATCGATTATGTAAACTTCTATTTTTTGCTAAATTGGACAGAAAGAAGTAAGTGCTAGTCACGTGAGTTTTTTTAGAAGTACCCAAGATAGATTCGCCAGAAAAGTGAAAGGATTGCATAAAAGTACTTTCTAGACACTCAATCGTAAAATGGATGGAGGCTAACTGAATGTATTTTGCTGCAATTATTTTAATTTCTTGCTAAATATTATCTTTGGTATACATCAAAAGATTCCACGGGACATGAGCACACTTCTTTTATATTCAATTTGACGTAAATTGTAATAGATATTGCAATTTACTCAGAAATTTAGTGTTGGACATGAAACTAGTCCGGTCTGGCTTGGTTCCGGTCTAGAGTGGACCGAATTTTGTTTTTTTGTACTGTTTTATTCTAGAAGCATTGACCTGTTAGGAACCGGTCAGAATTTGTTTGCAAAAACTGTTCCGGTCCGATTTAGAATCGGTTCATACCGTTTTTAATGAATGTGTACACTAATTTTTATTTTATTTAAAAAAAAAAAACAATTACAAAGTGGTTTTAGTCCAATACAAAACTAGTTCCACATAAGTTTACTTACGGTTAGTACTGGTTCACTCTTTGTAGACATAGTTCGTTTGGAACTGGACCAGTTCTAAACAGACCGATTCAAGACCAGTTCCGGTCCGTTCCGACCGAACGAGACGGGTTTAAATGCCCAACTCTATAGAAATTGAATGTTCAGATAGTTAATTTAAAAAATTAGAATTCAAATAGGGATTTTCAAATGGTTTAAATTTCAAGTAGCGATTTAGTTATTAACCCTTTAGTGAACTTTGATCATTTTGTATTAAAATGTAGGCCGGAGGTGAACATTAAGCCATGGAAAGACACCTTGAAAGACATAAAAGATAAGGCAGATGAAATGAAATGGAGGGATAGGGAGCCCTATGCTTATTGGAAAGGAAACCCATTGGTGTCTCACAAGAGAGAAGAGCTTATGAAGTGCCGTTCCGACAAGGACCACGAATGGAATGCTCGCCTTGATACGATTGTAAGTAAAATCTTTAGAGCATGTTTCAATAAAACTTATATAAGTATTGATGGATCACGCTCGTTGAGGTTTCGATCTTGACGGTGTTCTTTGAGTCGAGATCGTTTGTCTTGCTCGTATTCTGCACTTATCGCTCCTTACCTCGCTTACCTGCACAATGGGTAAGCCGGGGGTGTCCGGCGAACCCTCTCAGATGCTAAAATGAGAGTTCGGTTTTAGAGATATAAAGTTCTAGAGAGATGTCAGAGTATTCAAGTTAAATCAAGTTGTAAATGAGAGATATAATGTCATATTTATAGGGATTGTGATCTTGGCATTGGAGGGGTCCACATTATTGAGTGAGGTCCGCATAATATTTTATACGGGACGGTGATGCGTGTCGTGCGCGTAGCTCGGGTGTTGGTCAACCGGGCGTCGGGGCCGAGCGCGGGACGCGTCGGCCCCATCATGACCGGACTAGTCGGGCACCGGACAGTCGGAGGTCGCTCCGTCCGGGCTTAGTCCGGACGGAGGTTTTTTAGGGGGACTTGCGCGTATCTATTCGGGGTCGACGGGACGACCAAGTCGAGCCTAAGTGAAGTCCAATTGAGTGTATATCCATCATAAAGACTAAAAATCTTTAGAGTCCGATTGTGGATCATTGGAGTATCCGGTCGGAGTCGATTGACTCCAGTTGGGTGTCGACAGAGTCAATCCGGAAGTCGGCGGAGTCACTAAAATTATTAAAATCTGAAGTTTATACTTGATTTTAGTTCAATTATTTATCTAACTACTAAAATTGGCTATATATATACACAATGTGATTGAATGGATAAATAAAAAAACGGAACTAATAGTTCGATTTCAGAAACATTTAACGATATCCAGTAGTAAGATATATTCGTAAAGTCAACTTTCAAGAACCATAATTGACCCATATTTTGATATGTTATATGGGTTTGACTGTTCTATAAATACAAGAATTTCAACATGTACTTAAAATTTGCACGGATTAATTAGTACATATCATATGTTGAGAATGACTCAAATTGATAGGCATTTATTGAAATGAGAAGTTAATAATAACTAGCTAGTGTAACACACACCAATTAAAAATATCTTTTTAAAAATTAATGTACTTTAAATAAATGACAAATTTAATTTAAGTAGTAAAATGTGTCTCATATATAACATGGATCAAATACTCTATTATGTAATGTAAAATTATAAGAATATAGAATGTATCTCTTGGAGTGGATGACCATCATAATATTTATTGGTATAAAAAGATAATTAATTTAACTACTGAAAAAAACTATGTACCAGAACTGGGGCAAAGAAAGATATGCTGGATTCAAAGACTCGAGATTAGAAAATCAGTGTAAACACAGGTAATTACCAAATTATTGTTATTTTTTTTTATTTGATGTAAGTTAATTTTTTCAATAATGGTTAATTATATTTTTATATATTTATTATTTATTAATAGGTATAAGATCTATGTTGAGGGCAATGCTTAGTCTGTGAGCGAGAAATACATATTGGCATGTAACTTCACGACACTATTGATTACACCGGAGTTCTACGATTTTTTTGTGAGGGGCATGCAACCTATGCAACATTATTGGCCTATCAGGCCAGACAACATGTGTAGAGACATTAAATTTGCTGTTGATTGGGGCAACACTCATCCTTGGGAGGTATGTTATAATCTAAAACATATTTAAAATGTGAATATAGGTATCCCAATTATCAGATTAGTTATTTTTTTTTTAACTGACAGAATAAAAATACATTTTATAAGTATCAAATAAGTCTAAATCATAAGTAACAAATCTGATACTTCGGAAAAGTGGAAAACAACATGTTTTTGTTGCTTAAAGCGTCAATTTTAACACCAAAAACAGTTTAAAAAAAAAAGTGAAAAGTAACACATCTGATACTTAGGACATTGATTATGAGCATTTTAAATTTGGGACATCGATCATCAATATGACCTAATTGAGACTGTTTTTAAGTTCTTAACCTTCTAATCTAAGTCAATTAAAATAATTTACCAGGCAAAAGATATCGGAGAAGCAGGAACCAAGTTTGCGACTCAAAACATAAGTATGCAGTATGTTTACGACTACATGTTTCATGTACTGAATGAGTACGCGAAACTGCAGAGATACGAAGTAACTCTCCCGCTGGACGCTGTGGAGATATGTTCGGAGTCGATGGCGTGTTCAGCTAATGGACAAGTGAAGAAATTCATGGAAGATTCCTTAGTGAAGGCTCCAAGTAATGCATTGCCATGCTCATTGCCTCCTCCTTATGAACCTCATGAGCTTAAAGAGTTTCTAGATAGGAAAGAGAGCATTTATAGGCAAATAGGATCATGGGAGGCCAAATTTTGGGAGAATAGCACTATGAAACATTAGTAACAATATGTTCTTTTTCCTATATATATATATAATAATGACAAGACATGTTAATTGTAACAGTGACATATATAGTATTTGAGGTTTGAAACATCTGCAATTTGTAGTTGTGCATGTTGTTTACGTAGTTGCATGTTAAACCGAGATTTGAACTGATTTGCTGATAAGTCGTTATAGTTTATTTAGGTATCTTGTATGCTGTGAAAAATATTTAGCCTTAGCCATGTGAGCTATACCTTATTTAATGGGGCCACTTCATTTGACACCCATATAATTAAATCACAACGTACGTGATGCAGCGTGATGGGATAGGACGCGCAAAAATTCGTTGATTCAAAGCATATTGAAATATGATGCGGTATTGAGGAAAATCTTGATTTTTTCATACATATAATATAATTCAACTGAATGCAAACGGCGGCTAACAGAGTCTTAAATACTGTAAACGGAAATCCTAAACTTAGGAATAAACCCGAAAATAAAAATCAAGTCTAAACAAATTGAAAAAGTACAAAAAGACCCGAAATAACACTAAAATGTGATTTTAACCATCGAAACGATGGAATTTGGCCGAAAAGCAGCCCAATCGATCTATGACGAAGCGATGACTTTTGATTTAGGCACCATTTCCGCGTGAAACACACTATTCGCGCGTCAAAATCCGATACTTCAAATCAGCCCGACATCTCATAATTAACAAATTCCGCCCGCGCGCATCAGTGCGTATATTTGGAAATATAAATTTCCAGACGAATCGACCGTGAAAGATATAATGCATCCTTCGGGTTTCTCTAATTATATATAATACTTTAATTGTACATACTTACTTACAATGAAAATACAATAATGCAGGTTATATCTAGGTTAAATATATCTACATATGCACTCTCAAATTATTACCATCATCATGAGAATTCATTCATTTAATTCTAATTAACTAGTACTTCTTTATTAATTCTGTGTAATTGACTTTTATTTTAAAATTATTATTATGTATTGGGGAAAATGCAGATCTAAATTTTAAGGTTAGTTACGCATACAAGCAACGGTACTGTTATAACTTATGTTGATTATTTTAAGAATTATATACGTGCGCATGCACATTAATTAAGTAACTGTCTTATAAACTCAAACTTATAAGTGAAGACATTCGGCACACTCTTATAAATACTTCAACATCCTCCCGACCACCTCAGTCTTACGCTCATTTAGGTCCATGCATAATAACCTCATTTCGGACGAATCGTCCTTGAATAGGATTGAGTTTTCAAAAAAATTTCATTTTTAAAACGGCATCACCAGAATTATAAATATGTACGCTCTAATGTACCATACAAAGAATTAAACGTGTGTCCTAACCAACTGTTCTATAAACTCGAACTTATAAGTAAAGATATTCGATCATACTCTCATACATATTTAACATGTTAAATATAATATTGTCTCTTAATATGGAATTGATATACAACTATAGATTAACTATTGTCTTAATATAGTGTCTCTTTACTTGGAGAGTGAGAAACAGAGAGTCAACCATATGGTTTAGATGTGTAATTAATTAAGGAAGTTTGGGTTATAAGTAATGCATGTAGCTCAAATCTACCGCAAAGAGCCCATACGTGATGTGTTATTTACGTTTTTGCTTAATTATGCTATTAATTATGCAACTTAGTCACTCACTTCACCTGGCCTCAATATGGATGATGAAGAAGAAGCCAAGCCTCTCAAAGCAATTTCTCGAACTACCAACTCAAGGAGTAGTAATTGGAGTAAAACCACAGTTTTCATCTCCTTCTTCGTTATACTCGTCTTCTCCGGAGTCATCTTCTCCGGATTCGATGTGGTACGTTATTATCCGTTGATCTAGTTTTTGTTGTTGTTGTACCGAGCAGTGACGGATTCAGGAATTTAGCTAAGTGGGTTTCTGTTATAGTCTTTTCTGCTTTGTAATATCATGAATGAACCAAATTGTTATGAATTTGGGTTTTTTTTAGTAAAAGAAGATATAGTAAATGACATTTTGTGCAAATCAATAGGTATAACTAATAAAGAAGAAACAAAATTATGATCGAGCTGTCATTGTGGGAGAATCTATTAATTTGTTCTTTGAAGAAATACAAGTACTATGAAGAAGATAGCTGCTTGCTAAGTAAAAAATTAGTACTCGGGCATGGTCTTCTGCCTCACTCTTCTTGTCTCAGATCGTGTTTCATCGTTAAGATCGTGACACGTGTCTTTGGTGTAACTAATTTTATGGTTTTTTTCTAAAACCCTATTGGGATTTGATGAACCCCTAGAAGGAAAATACTAAATCTAAGAACACGTGTAAAAATCTTAACGGTGAGACATGATCTGGAGCAGGAAGAGTGGGGCAGGAGATCTGAAAAAGTGTTAGTTTTCCGTTAAATATCGCTTTTAACCTTCTAAAAGGTTGAACATTTTATTGATTTACCTTCTGGGAATAAACCTCGCGACCTCAATTTTCGAGGCTTAGCAAGCGGTATAACGAGACCCCGCTCAGGACACTGTAGATCCTTCATTGACGCCGGGTCATGACTATAAGAGCTAAAACATTGGTGAGATTTTTCCATTCAGGAAGTTTAAACTTAAAATCTATATATAGCTAAAAGATGAAGTGTTGAACCGCTACTTCATGTCAACGTATAATGTTAAGCACAGTTTTTGTCATGGATACTAAGATTTGATTTGTGACATAAATACTAGGTTGTTTTCAGTGGTCCTCTTTTCACCACAACCACGGCCACAACTCCAACCGTGAAAAACGTTTCCACCACTCCAAGGGCAACTCCGGCGAGGACCAATATTCAGTACCCGTTGAACTGTTCCGCAGTTACCGCAGAGCAGAAATGCCCCGCGGGTTACCCCGTACTTCAGGAACCCGACCACGAGTACACTGCAGTGTGCCCCGAGTACTTTCGATGGATCCACGAGGATCTAAAACCCTGGAAAGAGTCTGGTATCTCTAGACAGGTCTAATCTAATATCTCATATTTTTATCTCCCATTATAGCATTAAAGTTTTTAAAATGATTCATTCTAGGGTTTAGAACTAAGAACAGTCAAACTATATGCTGGGTTGTTAATTGTTGTTCTAAATTTAAAATGTTGATATTCGGTGTCTTACTATTCGGATTGGTTGATTTTCATTTTTTTTTTTTACTAAAAGTAATAAAATATAAACATATTTTTTAAACATCAAATAAGCCTAAACCATTACCAACAAATCTGATACTAGGGATTTAAACGAGTCAAGCTACTCGTGAGCTACTTGGATCGACTCGGACAAAACTCGAATTCTGCTCGAAAAAATTCGAGTCGAGACGAGCTCGAGTCGAGGTTTCTGGTATGCCGAGTCGAGCTCGAGCTTGTTAATGCTCGCTCAAGTTAACCGCAAGACTAAACGAGTTTCAAGTTTATAAGTCGAATCGAGTTTGATTATTATTATTATTATTATTATTATTATTATTATTATTATTATTATTATTATTATATTTTAATAGTAATTAATTATTATACAAGTCAATCGAGTTTAGTCGAGTCGAGCTCAATTATGTCGAGCTTGAATTCTAGTCAAGTTCTAGTTTCAAAATTAGAGCTCGACCAAAGTTCGAGCTTGACAAATACTAATCGAGTCGAGTCGAACTTGGTAGATACTCGACTCGACTCGTTTACACCCCTGTTTGATACTTCATATTAGTGGATAATAACATGTTTTTGTTGCTTAAACACTAATATTAATGCCAAAATAATTCAAAAAAGTGGAAAGCAACAAATCTGATCGTTGGAACACCGAATATTAACATTTTAAATAAGAAACATCGATTATATATCACTATATGACCTATAGTTAAAAATATGTTACTCTTATACTCTAAATTTCTAGACTTATATAGTATGAACTTTTTGTTATAGGTTCTAGAGAGCAATGACATGAAATGGGCACATTTCCGGTTCATAATCTACAAGGGCAAACCCTACATACATTCATTCCATAGAGCATGGCAAACACGCGATGTTTTCACCATTTATGGACTCGTACAACTCCTTAGGGTTTACCCCGGTAGGATACCCGATCTCGAGCTAATATTTTGCTGCGAGGACATACCCGTCGTCAAGAAAGAAAACTATACCCGACCCGACGGCCCCAAGCCGCCCCCACTTTTCCGCTACTGTGGGGCAGATTGGAGCTTCGATATTCCTTTCCCGGATTGGTCCTTCTGGGGATGGTACGTTTGCGTATTTATATCTAAATAAATTATTCAATACAGCTGAGGTAATAGCTGAAGTCTAGCTGTTAACACTTCGGTCAGTCACTAGGCGACGCGTGGCTAGAATTTTCTGATATGTGAAGAAATGTCACATAGTGATTGGTTGAAGTGGTAACAACTAGGCTTCAGATGTTACCTCAGCTGTATTGAATGATTTCTCATATATCTGTATATAAATATAAAGTTTGACTAAAATAGAGGTAACTGTATTTGCAGCCGAATTTACAACATTTGCATTAAGGGTTAAGAACTTAAAAACAGTCTCAGGTTTCATCTATGTTGAAATTTGGTGTATTTGGATTAAAATGTTAATATGAACAGTCTTAGGATTCATTTTTGTTGAAATTTTGTGTCTCCGTGCGTCTTTTCATCTCTCTTCAATCATTTCCATCAACCCACACTCACCCACCCATAATCCACTACTCTTTACTTTTCACAAAATCGCTCAATTTCCCTCCAAACTTGAACATCCAAAAGAAAGTGTTTCCAGCAGAGTGGTGTGGAGCGATCTCCAGCGACAACAGAGTAGGATTTACTGGCACGGATGTGGCCAGTTTCTCAAGTGACGAGAAAGGAGCGTGTATGACAGCTCTAATTTGACAGTCGGTTTCGTCGGGATTGACTTCTCTAATGTAATCACACTAAGACACCGAAAAAAAATCAAAATGAAACCTATAACATTTTAATCCTGATGCACCACATTCATATTGGATAAAACCTAAGACTGTCTTTAGGTTCTTAACCCTTACATTAATGTACATCAAGATTTTTACAACGAATGCGATCTTAATCTTCTCTTTTCAAAAAAACTGATTCATTCTCAATCATGATCTAACAGCTGTAAATTCGTCTGCAGGGTTGAGACAAACATTAAGCCATGGACAGAAACCTTGAGAGACATAGAGGATAAGGCAGCTGAAATGGAGTGGAGGGATAGGGAGCCCTATGCTTATTGGAAAGGGAACCCTTATGTGTCCCACAAAAGAGGAGAGCTTATGCAATGTAATCCCGACAAGGACCACGAATGGAATGCTCGCCTTGAAATCATTGTAAGTACAATCTTTAAGTTATAGTGTCCACATGAACACCTTAATTTAAGTATTGAAAAAGGGAAATGATTTGGATTCCGATCCAAACCTTCGATAAACCTCTGAATGTGAGTGTTATAAAATCATCCATAAAGTTGTTCAATATTACCCAGCATGCCACTTAGAGATATTCGGAGTTTGTCGGATGTTTTTTGTCGGAACCTCTATCAGGGCTCATTGAAAAAACTATGTGTCAGAACTGGCGCAAGGAATGGTCCGACGGATTCAAAGGTTCAAGACTAGAAGATCAATGCAAACACAGGTAACATAATACGAACTCGATAAAGAACGTGTATAGATATGAAAAGGCCAAGTAAATAAAGAGTGTAGATCAGAATATTGTAGTAGAACATGGATAGATTGAAAAATGGAAAAATATAAGACAAAATCTCAAGGATTCAAGACATATTCATTCGGGATCGGCTAAAATAAAAACTCGAGTTTATTTCAACTCGATTTCTTAGCCATCAGATTATGCATGTGTAACAAACACTTTTTTTCTCTCCTGAATTCTGGCTGATTCTCTCTCATGATCTAACAGTTGAGAAATCGAGTTAAAATAATCTCGACTTCATTTTAGCCTACCCTTATTCATTCTTACCCCTCTCGAAATGTTGAATCATTCACTTATCACCTTAACATTTTAGAACAGTTGGTTAAATAATTAGTATAAACTTTCATATTATCATAACGTGCAGGTTTAAGACTCCGCAGTATCAAGTTAAACATCATTTAATTAATTAAAAAGTTTCACGTAATTAATTTTCATAATGTTTTATCCACACATGAGGAGGGATGTTGAGATATAAAGATTGAACCACCACTTATTCACTTATTACTTTAAGATTTTATCAATTATACAGATGTCAATATATAAAACCTAATACCGTATATGTTATATCAACTAGCCCGTAACTGCATAACAAATACTTATTCATAATATCCCTACTTAAATTATACCAAAACTAACATGATTTTTTTTTCTTAATTTGGTGTACGTTATTTGTTCAATAATGATTTTTTTTAATGATAAAAAGGTATAAGATTTATGTGGAAGGTGGTGCATGGTCGGTTAGTGAGAAATACATACTGGCATGTGACGCTATGACACTGATGATTATACCGGAGTTCTACGATTTCTTTGTGAGAGGCATGCAGCCTATGCAACATTACTGGCCTATTAGACCAGACAACAAGTGTAGAGACATTAAATTTGCTGTTGATTGGGGCAACACTCACCCTTGGGAGGTATGTACGCTATTTCCGAACAAATTGTTACTTCAGTTACAATTTGCGTCAAACTGGACGGAAAATAAACATATTTCGCCTATGTGTGGGTCTATTTATGTGTACACAAGATGAATTCAAACTTAAATTGAAAAGATTGCGGTGAAATATCTTCGATTGGACGCTCAATTGGCTTTTCATTCAATTTCAACGGTGTTATTCAATTGAACGCCCAATTAAAGGTGTTTCGGGGCAATCCTTTCAATTTATATATGAATCTATTTGGTTATATATGAAAACACCCCAAGTGGCTAGAACATGCTCATGAACAAATATAACATTTTGTTCGGAAATTGAAAGTTTAAGTGTCCAATTTTTAAAAATTAAAGTTCGGTACCAATTTGTAATCAAATCAAAATCCAAGTAGCAATTTTGTTACTAACCCTTTTTTAAGCAAATTAGTAAATTTCATGTTACATTACACCAGATGATTTACTTGTACTATTTGAAATTTTGAATCTATTTCTATAAAAGGTTTTTAAATCGGGTTAAAAATTTTACCAGGCAAAAGATATCGGAGACGCAGGAACAAAGTTTGCGACTCGCAACATAAGTATGCAATACGTTTACGACTACATGTTTCATGCACTGAACGAGTACGCGAAGCTACAGAGGTACGAAGTAACGCTCCCACCGGAAGCCGTGGAGATATGTTCGGAGTCGATGGCGTGTTCAGAAAAAGGAAATATAAAGAAATTTATGGAGGATTCCTTAGTGATGGCTCCTAGTAATGCATTGCCATGCTCAATGCCCCCTCCTTATGAGCCTCATGAGCTTAAAGAGTTTCTTGATAAGAAAGAGAGTGTCTCTAGGCAAATAGGATCATGGGAGGCTAAAGCTTGGGAGAAGAGTAATATGAAACATTAGTAACAATATGTTGTTTTTCTTATAGATATTTACATTGTGTTCTATTTGTAGAAGAACAATATAAGATCTTGTTGGGGACATATACTAATCTTTTTAGAGAGGATTAAATATATGTGGTGATTTTTATAATAAAAGTAACTATATGTCTAATTATGTAATATGATGTGATAGTTAAGCGTTTCATCATTTAACTATAGATCAAGGCTCGCTGACCCTAAGAAAGGAAACACTTGTATCAAGTTGAAATCTTTTATAGGGAGTTCTTCTAATATTCTCAATAGAGTATTAGTTAGATAGATTTTTTTTTTTTTGTCTACATAGTAGTTTTTTTTAGAATCTGTTAGTAGTGGCGATCATAGAGTATTAGTTAGATAGTGGCGATTAATGTTTTGCAGGCTATATTATATTTATATGTAAATTAAAACAAGTAAAATGTTTAATTTATATATAATGTATAAATCATCTTCATATATTAATTATATGAGAGTGCTTTGGAAAAGCAATTTATTCCATGTATGACCTAACGGCTATAGCCATTTTGGACTCAAATAGATCTAAATTAAAAATTAAAAAGTAAACAAAAAAACACAATCAAGGAAATGGTCCGGTGGTGGACGAGATTCATCGACGAGCAAAACCGATCGAACGGGTTTTAATAGCTCGATCGGAAAATTTAGAGGGCTCTAGCTTTGATGATGTCAATGCTGACCTCACTCGCATCCGTGGCTTGCAACTCGACTTGAATGCCATCCAACTCTCTCTTGAACCTGTCCTTTGTGCTTGCATAAACCATCTTGCTTCTCACCTTTGCTGTCTCAGGGGCCCTATGAAAAATAATTTAATCAGATTCATGTTGAAATATAAAGATTAAATCACGCATTCACCTATTGCATTAAAATTTTAGGACAGTTAATCAGATGATTCGTCTAAAATTTCAAAATTCAAACCTTTGCAATGGACGTACCATGCAATGAAAAAGATCTTGCTTTTCTGGCAGTTCTCATCTGTTGTGAAATCGAAATCAAACACAGCGTAGCGGCATTCATCGGAAGGCAGAGAAGAGGTGAACTGATCATAGCTCGCGTTAGGGTCCCCGATCTTGTCCACAACCACCTGAGTGATGCTATCGTCGATCTTGTACGTGATGAACCTAAAGTTCCTCTTTGCCTTGAGCTCCATGAACTTGAGCTTGCATTCGTCGTTCACTTCTATCCCGGAAGCCGAGTTCGCCTTATAATCGACAAAAAAACACAATGTTATAACCAATAATCATAATTATGACACAATGTTATAGCACATATGATGTAATATGATTGAAACTAAGGAAATGTGAGTGGTTCATACCATTGTTGGTAAAAGATGAAGAGTGTTGTGCACTAAGGAAACAAAGGGAGATTCTTAAACAAGGAAGAGATGAAGAGAAATTATATATGGGCTATTTTGTTTGCTCAAAGAAAGGAGAGAATATTGAGGAAAATTAAGGAGGAGAGTTTTTTGTGGGAGAAAATAATGGATTGATTGCTACGTATGTATGCTTTTACTTACATCATCATCGGTCTTTTGATCACGTCCATCCACTTGCTTTGCTCCACGTGTCTCTCATTCCATAATATATCCAAAAAACTATGTTTATGAAAACTAACTCTCGACATTTTGGTAGAATCCGTTGTATTCTAGTTGGTCAGGATATTCGGCTCTCACCCGAAAGACTCGGGTTCATATCCCGGCAACGGAAATGTTTTTGTTTGGCTCCCATGTGGTTTGGCTCTGAAATCCCTTATGGGCGTAGGTGACCCGTGTTAAGCATATAAGAAGGCGAGTAGAACTGGACACGGACCGGCTTTTTGGCTATACTAGGCTGCTCGTGGGGCTACGTTGACGAGGCCAGCTACCAAAACATCTTTGGTGAATTCAATTGGTACTTTAATGAGTGTAAAATGAGTTTTAGCTCCCATGTGGTTTGACTCTGAAATCCCTCATGGGCGTAGGTGACCCCGTGTTAAGCATATGAGGAGGCGAGTAGAACTGGACATGGGCCGGCTTCTTGGCTATACTGGTGGGGCTACGTTGACGAGGCCAATGCATGCGCTGGTTGCTCGCTAAGTCTGGTCGGAAAAAAAAATCCAGACCGTGAGGGTTTCCAATTGAGACATCAACTAAAAATACGTTGTCCTGAAACATGTTGATACATAATAAGCAATATATATAATTGTATAAACTGTTAGCCAGAAAAAAAAAACGTGTATAAGCTCAATATATATAGACTACTATAGTATAATACCTTGAACATTCGTATTTCGTTCCCATAATCATCGTAATAGTAATAATATAGCGATATCTACTATTTGAGTGACAATTATGGCTGGTATAAATAGTTAGCTTAGGTAGCTAGCTGGAGAAGAATCACACTATAAAGCTTGCCAACCTAAACAAAACCTATCAATCAAACCGAACGATATTTTTATGATCGATGCACGCAATACTAGAGCTGGCAATTTGGGCTCGGCGCAATGGGCCAACATGAGCACGACACGAAAATTATGGATTTGAGTTTGGCATTAGTGACACGACACGATAACACGACGTTTTAAACTAAAATGGTTAAATATTAATTTTTTTTTTCAATTTACTATAGGTTTTTTTGCGCCAGATTTTCATGTTGGGCCGGGTTGGACCATGTTTAGGCTGACCCCCAGAACACGACACGAACCTGGCACGACATAAACTCGCACGGCCTGCACGAATTGCTAGTCCTGCGCAATACTCACAAACGATTATGACTAAAAGCAAAAGATAAGACACAATTTTACGTGATTCGATCAAGAGAAGACACAGTTATTCGATCAACTAACACATGTCCACGGGCAAAGCCGCGGTCAATTTTATTAATTGTCCCATGTCTACATTTTTACAGATTATCGCTATGTATATTTTAATTGTGGGTCTGAGGAGAATAATTATCCGGTTGTTTCAATAATATTAATTATATTAATTAAAGAAGAATATATTTGCATAGCCGCCATCCACATTCTACGTAATCTGACCTATGTATATCAGATAAATATGTGGCAAGAGGCCAAGAAGTGATTTCTTGTCACTTACATGAGAAACCAACTTATGTTAATTAGGTTTAGCTAAAACAAAATTAATTGTAATTAAAAGCAATTTCTTTAACTGTTAGATTAAGTAGATTGTAATTTGTATTAGAAAAATTAATTATTTATATTTTTCTCCTTTAAAATATGATATATTCTTTCTTATGATCTAATAATTAAACAATCGATTTACATTATAATAACGAACTTCATGGTAACCAAGTCTGAACTGAGTTCTGATGTCGATTCAATTAAAAGACCCTAATTCTTCTTCTAATTTACTCTATATATAATATTTCATAATATTTATTTAAATATAAATAAATAAAAATAAGTGCACTTGTGACAGTTGAACTACTCCATTTAAAAAACAATTAAACTGCCATTCATAAACATTAAAGAACAAATGTCCTAATTATTAAGGATAAGTTTTGGGATATTAAATAATTGAAGGAATGTGTCAATATAGTTTTAGCCTTGGCAGTTAGTTAGGTGTCTCTATAATACTAACTTGATCAAATGTAACGTCATTTTAAGACATGCATGCACTGATGCACATGATCTATCTCATATATATATAATATAAATATAAAGTAGTAGAAAAGGATGACAATGACCTTTGTTATAAAATAATATTATAACCAAAATTTGCAATCTTTGTTTTTCTCGATAGTTAATAGTTACTAGAGCCTAGAGGAGTGTCAACAAATTTACTTATTTAAGTGAATATATATAGTTAACTATGTAGTGATTCTAACGTAATTCTTTAATCAGAGGTTAGTGATTCAAATCCAACTAAGATTCTAAGATTGAACAAACATTAATGGTCAAACACTTTTGTCAGTACACATTGACCCCGATATGAATGTATATTGGGTGATGTACTCATGATGGCCTCCTAGGACCTCCCTCTCTAGGTATTAAGGTGTCTTAAAATAAGATATATGCCTTAACCCACTGTAAAATAACTCAAACTTGTGAGTGAAGACTTTCGATATACTCTTATTCATACTCTAACACACCCTTAAATTGATATTTGTGAACATCAGTTTAGATTGAATTCCTTACTTGATTCGTACACATGGGCTTCAGGTTCAGCCCGACCACACTGGCATTTTCATGGAAGATTTTGTCATTAAACTGTCCCACTAGAATTCGAATCTTCCACTTATTAGGTATAAGACGTACGTCTTGACCAACCTTCTTATAAGCTTAATTTTTTAGTTAAAAACATTCAATATACTCTTATTCATATAATAACCGTGTGAAGAAATATGTATAGACAACGCCGAGTTGTGGGTCAGACCACTTCGTAAGCAAGCAGTATTCAAGCTTTGCAGGCACAATAAGCAGTGGAAAGTTGAAAAGTGGGTTTGAGCCTTTTAGGAGCTTTTTGCCACTGTCCTCCCAAGTCCCAACTGTCAAAATCTTTTCTGAATTTGTAGAAAAAAACGAAAAATTTACACGAAACTTAAAAATCGTCCCTTTACAATACTATATATACATACAATACAATACATGAATAATAATAATTTGACATATCTCTCCCAAAAGCCAAGAGGCAAGAACCCCACATTCCACTCCAAAACTCTCTGGCGGTGGAAACTAATTTCTTGGCCAATTATTTCCCCACTGCCTCAGTTCAACAATATACATATAATAATAATAAAATCCCACCATTAAAATAATGC
Organism: Clarkia xantiana subsp. parviflora; assembly: GCA_036873135.1. NCBI lineage: Eukaryota > Viridiplantae > Streptophyta > Magnoliopsida > Myrtales > Onagraceae > Clarkia > Clarkia xantiana. The sequence goes on from JAPTYO010000009.1 coordinate 2,459,380, forward strand.
CAAGATTCTACAGCTTTGAATAAATATCCGTGGCATGTCGGGAAATAATTCGATTTCTTTCTCATCAAAATCAAGAACTGAGCCCCATACATGCGTTGTATAAATTGTTATATGTTGCTGTATATATAGGTTTAGCTGTATATACTCTCTGTCAAGATTTAACATTCTTGTGGTTGTGGTTTGACTGGATCTACTCTGTCAAAATCTTTTCTGTAGTTCGTGCAAAATTATACCCACGTTTCTGGGGTTTCTCCAAGATTGGATTTTGAAGAATCCGTTGAAAATTGAGAAGCGTGGGATTTCGATACTTGTGTGGCGCAATTGTGGATCTTGCTGTAGAGTGGGTGTTTTGGGACACAGAGAAAGTTGTATAGTTTGGTGATTGATTGACTTTGTTTCAGTGATTCTGGGATTCTGAGCTTATATTTGAAGGTTTTGAGGAGGTTAAGGTTGTAATTTTGCTTCTGGCTTCTTGCTCAGTTCTCTGTGTCAGTGAAACCCAGTTGACTCTTTGAGGTAACTCACGCTCCACTTCAATTTAGCTTCCATTTCAGTACTTTATGCTTGAAAATTCATTTCCCAGATGGATAGATGCAGTACAGAAATGTTTTAGGAGGTGTTAAAAATTGCATCTTTCTTGTGCTAACTTTATATATCTTTCTTGAGTGTTAAAAATTGCATCTTTCTTGTGGTAACTTTATGTATCTTTCTTGAGTATTAAAAATTGAATCTTTCTTATGTTAACTTATGTATCTTTTTTGAGCTGTTAAAAATCGAGTCTTTCAATTAGGAAGGCAATGCAATGAAAATTGAAATTGTTATCTCCAGGTGGCTTCAGTTTTGGTTATTTTAGAAGATTCTGTATCATATGCTGAATTTTGACTCGGGAAGCTGCTGAATCGAAGAAATAATCGACAAGGTCTATTTCAGTTGGTAATGGGATCTGATTGCTCGAAACTGACTCCATGTTGTGGTGACTCACAAGGATCAGTTCTCGAACCTCCTGATATTGGTGAGTTCCATTATTCAGTTTCCAAACAAAATTGGATGCATTCTAAGATTCATACCCTTATTTTTTTTTGTAATATGTTTGTTTTAATTTGATTTTAGAGAAGGAAGACAAGGGTGAAAGCAATAAAATACCGGCATTTCGCGAGTTTACACTCGAGCAATTGAGGAACGCCACATCGGGATTTGCAGGGGAGAATATTGTGTCTGAGCATGGAGAGAAGGCTCCGAATGTTGTTTATAAAGGGAAGCTGGAGAATCAGAGGAGAATTGCTGTCAAAAGGTTTAATAGAAATGCATGGCCTGATCCGAGGCAGTTTCTGGTAAATACCAATTGATCTGTCTCAGACTCTCAAAGAAAAGTACAGAACATGAAACTAATACTTGACCAGTGAATTTTGCATGGATATTGAGAATTTCTGTAGTTTCTTGCCCTGAAAGTTATTGGATATTGATCTACTTTTATAAAAGGCTTGCCTTTTCTTTTAATTCCTTATTGTAGATAATAAAGCTGTCTGTTTTTTTCATTGTTATTGATGTAATAAGCATCAAAATTATTAAAGTTCATATTTTGGCTCAAGTATAGCCTATCCCAAAAACTATAGGTCGGTAAAGTTTCTTTTTTTTCTCTTCAATAATGTACCAAAAAGGCATTTTTTTCTCTACTGGAACCGAGTTATACACTTTTGTGTTTTTGTAATTATTCATGAAGATGTATTTTTTTTTTTTATAGGAGGAGGCGAGATCAGTTGGTCAACTACGTAATAACAGATTAGCGAATTTGCTCGGTTCTTGCTGTGAAGATGAAGAGAGATTGCTTGTTGCAGAGTATATGCCCAATGAAACACTTGCAAAGCACCTCTTCCATTGTAAGTTCATACAATGTTTGCTTGGTGTTTGGTTTCTGGGTTTTGACCAAAATGTTAGGAAATACAAAAGGCTGCTCTTTTTTAAACTCGGTTTACTCTATATTAATCAGGGGACTCACAGCCGATGAAATGGGCAATGCGACTAAGGGTTGCACTCCATCTTGCACAAGCACTAGATTACTGCACTAGTAAAGGACGTGCTCTTTACCACGATCTTAATGCTTACCGAGTTCTATTTGATGAGGTAAATGTTAATCAATTTACACAGATCGTGACAATTAGTTTCAGTGCATTTCCCGGCTAGGATTTGACTAGACTTGGTCAAAAGATGAAATTTTTTGCCACTTCATTTAGCATCTTCCACAAAAAACTCATCTATTACAGTTAAATTCGGATGGTGAAATGGATTTGGACCAAATGCAGAGGATCTAAGTCCTTTAACATAATGTAATTTCCTTTCAAAATACGAATCCTTAAATTTTCAGGACGGTAACCCTAGACTTTCAACCTTCGGCTTGATGAAAAATAGTAGGGATGGAAAGAGTTACAGTACGAATCTAGCATTTACCCCTCCAGAGTATTTAAGAACAGGTAAAAATACTACAATAGCAAGAACTAGCCATTTGTGTTATTTACTCTGTTTTTTTAAAATGCTGCATTTTTACAGGTAGGGTAACTTCAGAGAGTGTAATATACAGCTTTGGCACCCTTCTACTTGACCTTCTAAGTGGAAAGAAAATACCACCAAGTCATGTAAGTTTTGGGTTCACATCCAAAAAAATCGGGTTAATACATAGTTAGGTTATTTACGTTTGACAATGTGACTGTTTGGTTCAAACATGTGCCTTTTAGTTACCTACGTTTGCAAATGTGACCGTTTGGTTACATTTTGATGAAATTTCCTAAATACCATTTATATATTCATTGTTCATCGTGTTCTTTCTTAAATTCATCAAGTAACTAAATAATGTATTAACCCAACCCAAATTTTTTTGTTCTTCCCAAAAATTATTATTCATCCATACAAGTTGTCTGAAATTTGTAACAGGCGCTTGATTTGATTCGAGATAGGAATCTCCAGAGTCTGACTGATTCTTGCTTGGAAGGACAATTCACTGATGATGACGGGACTGAGTTGGTTCGATTGGCTTCCCGGTGTTTGCAATACGAACCCCGTGAAAGGCCAAATCCAAAGTCACTGCTGGCTGCATTGGCTCCCCTACAGAAGGACACTGAAGTTAAAGGCTGCCCTTAATATTATTCTCTGCAGCAATCTATATATTCCTTTATGTGCTGATTTTTCAAAAAAATGCAACTTTTTTAAGGTTCCTTCTCATATACTCATGGGGATCCCGAGCAGTGCTTCATTGGCTCCTCTCACTGCACTTGGCGAGGCTTGTTCCAGAAGAGACTTAACCGCGATTCATGAAATACTGGAAAAACTTGGTTATAAAGATGACGAAGGAGTAGCTAACGAGGTGTGCTTTGTTCTTCCCTTTCTCGATTGATTTAGCAAAAAATAATGGAATGACTTTTTCTAAGGGTTAAGAACCTAATCATGTTATTATTAAGTGTTTCAGGTTTTGTTTTCGTTCCTTTTTTTCTTTTTATTCTGTTTTTCTGTTAAATTTGACGGATTTTGTCATGTTTATCCATATTAAAAGCATTTAAAGAAGAGTAAAGAACAAAATGACACTTCTGCTTCTCTTTAATAGTGTGTGCATACATTGATATTGAATAATTTATGCAAATTGATGTTCAATATAACTTAGTTGGCATAAATATATATGAAATGAAAGAGAATTCATATCAAACAGATTAAACAGACGGAAAACAACTGGGACTGTGATTAGGTTCTTAACCTTTTTTAAAATTTTGTTTTTGGTGAATTTCAGCTGTCCTTCCAGATGTGGACAGATCAAATGCAGGACACTTTGACACTGAAGAAAAAAGGTGATACTGCTTTCCGACAGAAGGATTTCGGGGTTGCAATCGAGAATTACACACAGGTGAAAAAAATTTAGTTTTTACCTATCTTTGTGCATTTTAGTCGAAAAGATCATTTTTTTGTGACAATTTGGTGACTGGGTTTGCAGTTCATCGAAGTAGGGACAATGATCTCACCAACAGTATTAGCACGGCGTAGCTTATCTCACCTGATGAACGACATGGCTCAGGAGGCTCTGAGCGATGCAATGCAGGCAGAAGTTGTCTCCCCCGCATGGTACATCGCATCTTACCTTCAAAGCGCGGCCCTTTCTTATCTGGGAATGGAGACCGAAGCTCAAGCCGCTCTCAAAGAGGGCACGACTCTTGAGTCCATGAAAGCTTCAAGTCCCAGTAATAATAAAAAGTGAAAATTTGTATGAAAAATGTCATTTTTCACATCTGAAATTTGAGGGATGTTGGATTCTTTCTGGAGTAGAGAGATTTTTGTTCTTTTTTTCTGCTGGGTTTGATTCAGTTTCTGTTTTGTTGCCATTCTGCTGTGGTTTTGGTTTGGAAAAAGAAGATAAAGAGAAGGGAAGTGTAAGCTAAGGTTTGATATTTGTGTACAGATACTGTGCTCTGTTTTGAATTGGCAATTTAAGTGGGATTCTCTCTGTTTCTTCACTCTTGTGTTTGTTCTGTCAGTAGTAATCTCTATCAGTAAATACATATGCAGTTACTCATTAGTGGAAATCCATCAATAGAAAGTCAGCTAGGCAAGACTAAATTGATCACTTCTAAAATGTCATTCTCCTAAGGGTATCTTGAATATCATTGAGACTCTTATCTATTGTTTTTAGATTGACATTGAGAATTAGAGTCCATTCTCCTCCATATTCGTATTCAAGATGCTCATCATCTTTCTAGGTTGTTTTTGACCACAAGTCATGTTCTGGTGGAGTTCAGGCAATGTTCTGTTCAACTGGTGGGGCTTCGTGCTAGCTTGCCACTGGAATGCCATTTTATCCTGGGAGACAATCGCCCATTTATATCCTCTAGCACAACCGATGAGTCGGTGATTGGGCGAAATTGTCTTAAGGAGACCGTAATTAGCACGGGACTCAGTTAAAATAGTTCGTTCATTTGATCCAGAAAATTATCATTTAGAATTCCCTTTTTACGTGCAATATTTTCCAACAACAGATTCTTGTTTGTAAATATATTATCCTGGATGTTCAAGAGAGTTTTAGAAGAACTATTTGGCGATGATGACTAGCTGCCACAAAACTATTTGAATCGGTCCAGTGCGTAATTTTGACGATTTTTATGTTTGTAATAAATTTAGGTGGGTGTGTTGATTGAGGAGCCGTTTCCGATGTTGGCCCTGGACGACCTTTGCGACACGGTTCGACAGAACGTACAACAAGTGATTGAGACTGAGAAAGTTGTTCAAGAACGAGTTGCTGCGAAGAAGAAAAGGAGATCATCAGTTGGTTCTTCTGAGAAATCGCACAACGGTCGGCCGGTCTGATATCATCTAAAGCGGGAAAAAGTATCTGTGAATATATACATAAGTTAGAGAATAACCTTGCAATATCTAGGGCGTAGCCAACAGAACAGCTGTTTGTGGATCGAGCCTGCCCTTTTTCCTAATTAAATATATGGTATAGAGTTCCCTAAAGAAATGTTGGATAATATTAGCACCGTACTATGCTGCGAATAAAAGTATATATCAAGGCTCACATTGCAGAGATACTCTGTGAGAAAAAAAGGCGATCCGAGTCCTTTAAAACCGGCCCCTAGGAATTGCACGATATTCGGATGACGCAGCTTCTGCCATAAGGCTAGCTAGTTCCTTCATGAAGGCATCCCTAGCTAACACAAAACCACCACTTTGTAGCTACTGTCTTCTTCTTCATGACATGCCATTGTAATCAACGACTGGCTGGCTGGGCTGTTTGGAAAACGAGGGAAAAAAAACTGCCTTACTATTAATTAAAATATATTGAATACAAAATATTTCCCTACCTATATATATGTGAATATAAAATATTATTATTTACTATAAATTGAATCTTTATATTATATATAGACTGTTATTGTAGATATAGATTTGTGGTAACAGTGTAGATATATTTTGGAGTAAATTTAGGAATGTATCCTGTATATAAATATAAAGATAGAGGTGTGGAAAATAAGGGAGGGATTACTAATACTAGTGGGGCTGCAATTATGTTTCTTCTTGGTTGCAAAGATGGGTGGTTAATTAAGGTGCGTAGTAGTATGTTATTTCTCTTCCTTGCTATATGAATTGGTAGTATATGTATGTAGTGGTAGAATAATAAGATAAAGTTTGTATATATAATAAAACTGATTGGTCCAGGATCTGCCATATGATATATGGTACCAAATTCTTGTTCGTGTCCCAGCAAAAAGTTTAATGGAGTTGAAGAGGGTTTGCAAGAGTTGGTACGAACTGATAAGAAAGAAGAAAGAGTTTCAAATGGATCATCTGCTGCAACACAAGTGTAGGGAGGAGGAGGAGGGTGCAATTATAACGATGGTGGAAATCGATCGGCATTGCTTTCCTTGGACTTGGCCATGTGTGATAATTATGATAAACAACAGTACATTTACAGTTTCATAAGTTGTGACCCACTGTTTTGCTGCCCAACTCTTACAAGAGTACTTGACTGCTGCGAGGGTGTGTTGCTGGGACATATTAGAGTTGACGACCGCTACAATTACAAATTGTTTATGTGCAACCCACTCACCAACTCTTACCTTGCACTACCTAATTACCCTAAAGTAAGTCGTTTTTATGACTATATCAGTCAGTGGAAACTGATTTACGACGATGATGAAGGGTACGTTATTTACTGTGTATATTACCATCACGTCTCCGGAACCTTCGTCGTTTCTTCACTACACATTCAGGAAGAGGAGGAGGAGTGGCGGCACATATGGTCCGGTGGCAGCAGTAATTCCGAATTTTTGGCAACCATATTCATCAACCGTAAATTGCATTGTCTATTCTCCCCCTCTGGAGGATACCAAAGGGTTACTGCTATTTTGACAATCGATTCATCCTCCGCTGCTGCTACGTCCACAACAAAGCAGTGCAATGCTACACCCACACCAACATGTAAAACCAATTTCTTCGACTCCAATCAAACTTTTTACTGCTTCAAGGCATCATCATCTAATCCATGGGAGTTCGAGGTGTGGGCTATTGTTGACCATCTTCATAACCCAACATGGGTCAAGCACCACGTCATCCCTAAGATGTATAATTCCCCCACCGATGCCGTCTACAGTTTTGAAGGAATTCTTATACAGGGCTACAGATTAATTATCCGCTTTAAACATACCGACCACGACTACATCTACGATTTCATTCTTCAAAAGTGGCGGGCCCTAAATTTGCTTCATCCTCACTATCCCAACGATCGTTGGTACATAAGCGACCGGAGCTACCAAAGAGAGTTTATCTCAATCAACTATAGTCTACTAACCTGGAATTAATTAGTCTTTTATTTTTGTAACTTTATTATTTACTTTAACAATATTTACTACATTCATACCTTTTTTATCTTCAATTTCATATTATTTATCTAACAACATATCATAAATTTAGCTACCAAATCAATCTTTTTTTATCCTATACGAGTAACCCAAGGGAGTGTCGGAATATGTAGATAATTAACAACCACTCTCTCTTTCCCCAAACCAGGCAAGAAAGACTAATGGGCATAAGAGGCTCATGTATGATACATATATATATATATATCAATAAATAGTGAAATTAAGGAAGAGGTCAAAGAGTTGCATACCATGGAGACCCTATAGAGAGAAACATATGTCCGCAGTGACCTTTTGGCGAGGGAGAGAAGAACCAAATCTGCATTGTCAAAGCCAAAATCATATAGGATGTTGGTGTTATATCATTTCATAAAGGAGAAATCGTTGCTATGCTCGAAAACCAACACTAGTTGATGAAGAGAGCTTTAAAGCATAAATAGAATCTAGAAAATGGCAACAAACCTCACCTTCTTGACATCCCACATAAGGCCAGTAGAAATGTAAGTAACGCTGTCGACCAGTAAGTCCATTCGGCCAGAACCTAGGAGATATAACAATGTAATTTGATGATTGAATCCATCAATCTACAATTTTGCTATATGAAATAAATGAAAATACTAAAACAAAAGGGGGAGGGAATTGCAGCCTAAGCACTAATTATGAAATAGTCAAACAAAATATTAACTATTATTAATAAATTTGCTAAGTTATAAAATGTACTTAGGCAACACTTACAGTCAACAACAATAAGGTGGGGAGAAGGATTAAAAGATAATCCAAAGTTATAAGTAGACCCTCCAGCTTTGAGAAGCAACAAATTGAGAATCTGTTTTCTTTGATTGAATATCCCTGGCCCCAGACCCTGGTAAAATACATAGCAGTTTTGCCTAATACAACATATATCACTAAATATAAGTTCCAAGAAAGTTTTCAAAGCTAAAATGCTCATAATGCAAAATTGTAAAAGTAAGCCGTTTAATCGCAACAAGAACATGTACATAACTAAATTGCAACTAAAGGTACTTAACTTCGTTCCAAAGTTTGAACTACTAAAAAACAGCATTCAGCTGAAACAGAAATGCTGATGAAAATTAAGAGAAAGAGCAAACTTACAGCTACTAAAAATCACCCTACCTGTACACCGATTAGAGCTGAAGGCGTTCCGCAGAAGAACCACAACCTGGTCAAACCAAAACGTCCAGTTACTAACCGAAAAAGCTACTACGATCGACGATGGTTATCGATCCAATTGTAGCTACAGTAGCTTTTAAAATTGAAACATGAGACACAAAATATTAACATTTTAATCCTGAGACACCAAACTGACACATGGGGTAAACCTGAGACGCTAAATAGGTTCTTTTCCCTACTAATTATACCATGTGAGACAAAACCATGCAGTTCAAAACAAATTATATGTGGCCTCTTGATGACATGTTGGAAATAAATGGGGAAAACAAAAATAAGTGTGTACATACTTCTACTGGCTCAAGGTGCAGTATTTGCTCCACAAGGCAATTTGTTCATGCGTATTCCATATTGATTTTGTCTGGAGTAAATGGGAATGCTCATGGGGCAACACCAAACAGATCAGCTGCGAGTAAGCCCAATTTAGAGTGACCCTCTGAGTTAAGCCGTTGCATAATACGGTTGTTCAATGTTTGAAAAGGGGAAGTTACCTTTGACAAAGCTGTTACATCAGCTACATGAACAACTTTTGCAGTGCCTGAAGAAGTAAATGACTAAATTCAGAGGTTATGTAACTTCCCTTCAGACCATTGTGAAGGTCTTTAGGTTAGCAAGCCCTAAAGACCATTGTGATATATACTTCAATGGCGTCAAGAGAATACAAAGAATCAAGTGGTGACGACTCAAAAAGATTTGTGCATCTCAACAGGCATAATTCATATAATTGCTAAGTGAATTCCAACGGGATATTAAATAATCTAACCAGCATATAAGATACTATCTCTCAAGAAAGAAAGACATCTCACCATGGCCAAAGTAGTCATATTTGCTCAGACGAAAATCGGCATCCTCAGAATCAACAGGTCCAGAGACTTGAGACCAAGAGATTTTATATTCTGTAGAACACAGAGAGGTCTCAAAAGAGTACCCCTGTTTTTTTGTATATTTAACAATGTGTCATCAGTATAACAATGTATGGAGATGAAAATAAACTCACCTCACCCTCCCAAATGAAATACACACCTTCGCCAATATCTCCTTCACGTACAACAGATTGTCCCTTGTCTATACATTGCAGGATACACCAAGTTATGAAAGAATGATAGGTTAACTGAATCTATAAATAAAAACCAGTAGAAACTGCATTGTTCTACTTCTTGTCACAGTGTCACATTGCCATTTCTAGTTTAAAAGAGAGAATTAAAATAAGAAGAATTGAATTTGATGATACCATATGTTTTAAGTGCATGTGAGTTCTTACACCTCAAGAAAGCGAATACTATGAAAGATTTCCCCGTTTACAAAAATAGAGACATCTAATTTATACTATGATCTTGTCCACAATAAAAATTGCTATTTTAAGCAAAATGTGATTCTTTCAAATTCAAATCTTAGATTGGGATTTTTGGGTATTCTAAGAATTTGGTATTTGTGAATAGTCTGTAGCTTTCGGGCTATTGTCGACCATGACTAATATTGGGGTTTATCGAAGCTCGACTTTGTACTCTAACATATATATAGTGGGCTTATAAGCCTTAATTAGACGTCTCAGCTAATGTGTTTTTGACTTGGTTGGACCGATTAGCTTTGAAAGTGTAACATATTATTTTACGTATATTATTATTATTTCTTTAAAAAAAAAAGATGGAAATGGAAAATTTTGGAGAAAGATCACCAATTTACTGCTGCAAAAAGTATTGAAATCTAGAAGGGAAAGTTAACGTACTTTTTTTTTTTTTAACCATAAACAAAAGAATTTGCACAAAACAGATACGATTCAGGTAACCTCCTAAAATTCGCAATCTGCATGAACATTGAAGAAGGATGCTGAATTCAAGTGCAATCAACAAACACTGACCAAGCTGGAACGGAATGCTTTCAACATCAAGTTTTGATATTCATTTTGGCACCAATTATGAACAAGACACAGCAAAATAAATGCAAACTGATGAATGATTCAATATGAAATTTCATTGATCGATTGTAAGAAGAAGCCTAAAATTCACTGTGGCTGCACATTTTGAACAGAAAAGCCTTAACCTTCAAACTACAGCAGTTGAAGATTTCACCCAGAATGTTGTTGAAACTAATCCTACTCAATCTACCAAGAAAACAAAAGGTTGCTTGAACTATCTACAATCCAGATATCAAGAATCAAGAATCTATCTACTCATGTGTTTTCTGCAAAACTTTTTGAACGGATCGATTGTCTAATTGTGTTGTGTTCCATTATCCTCAGCTCCAACATTCTCTGGATCGATTGGCAAATTGTGTTGTGGTCCATCATCCTCAGGTACAACATTCTCTGGACGGCGAGCTTCTCCAGTTTCTGTATTGTTGAAGATGTCACAGAAGAAATCAGTCAACATGGTCTCATAACCAGACAATTTTTCGTACCCAGGAAAGTAGTTGATATCGATGATAAAGTAACGATTGGCATTTCTTGAATCCCTAGTCACTTCGAAATTGAAGAGATTCAACCCCATCGCGTTCCTCAGTTCCCTTGCAATACCAGTGATGAACCTCTGTGGTGGCATCGGGGTATTGTCGTCATCCACCATCATGTTGCAACCGACCTGGGAGAAGAAAACAGCATCCCGAGTCGCTAATATATCAACTGGAAGGTCCGGCATTGATTTCCGCTTCACGCACTTGACGTGAGACCCAGCGACGTAGACCTTGAAGACGACTCTGCTGTAATAGGGGAGGAACTCCCGAAAGACAAGCGGCGTGGTGAGCTCTCTGAGGCCATTTTGGTTACAGACGAGCGCCATTGTGTGCGACGTGGGGCTGCCGTTGGCCATCAGCTGCTTGGCGATCACCGGAAAGTTGAGCGCGCCCAATGGCTGGTTCGTGAGCAGCGTATCCATGTCGTAAACCGCGACCTGATTCGGAATTTCCAAAGATTCCGTCTCGCTTACGTTCGGAAGATCCGATACCACCTGGAGCATCGAAAACCGGTTGCGGAGCCTCGTAATCGCCTTTGGCTCGTCCAGGATCACCGCATTAGGGTTCTCGGCACTGAATTGGTTCAGCTGCTGCCTCCAACCGTCGGTGTAGAGCTTGTGGAGGATGCAATCGAGGGGGACTTGGCTGGTACGGCAGAAGTCGATCCGGCGGATATCGATGCCGCGGGATCTGGCGACGTTGATGAGTGAATTTTTAATGAAGCTCCATTCCTTCTTCGGCAAGAAGGCATATCCAATGGTATATCTTCGCTCCGCCATTACAATTGAAACGAAGAAGAACCAGAACCGATAATGCCGCGGCCGCAGCGAATCTTGCGCCGGTGGAATCAGCAGAAGTCAAGATTTAGTGGATTTGGGAAACCGTCTTCTGCATTAGAGGCGTCGTCTCAGTTTGAAGACATCGGAAGATTGCATAAGAAGACGGAGAGAATCAGGAGCCAACGGCGGGTGTGAGAGAGTATATATAGCTTCGTCTTCAAGAACTAGACCATAACTGAATCTGCGTTTTGTTAACCGTTTTTTAGTTACTAAGCAGCTAATCTTTATTAATGTGTAGTTGTTTGTTAGCTTTTTCGGATAATACTTTCCATTACTAAAAACACTATCAAATTCTAAAAAAAACTTGCAATTTTTATGTAAAAACTCTTGAATAATTTTTTTAGAATAATATAAATGTATTTATTATACAAAAAAAAATATAAGTTAAAATTCATAATACAATAAAATAATTTTTAAAAGTATGTTTTACTTAATTTTTACATTATCTTGATAAAATTATTTCTGGTCATTTTATGTTACCTTTGTGGATAATGTTGGTTGATGGGCTTGAAGTCCAATTTGAAGGCCTTTTGGGCTAAATGGCATTTTGTTTAAAATTGGGCCCAAGTTTGTAATCAACTCGTTCTACTTTGGCCCAATTTTAAACAAAATGCCATTTAGCCCAAAAGGCCTTCAAATTGGACTTCAAGCCCATCAACCAACATTATCCAAAACGTTTGGTATTAAAAGTATACAAAACTAAACATCTGATACTAAAAGCCACATTCGGTGAAAATTACATTTAACCCTTTAATTAATTACTTCTCAATACTTCTCACTGCACATGCACACTATATATACAACACACACAGTATCGAAGAGCACTCATCACTGCACAACACACGTTGCTTTCTCTCTAGCTAGCAATATGGCTGATGACAACTCCGAGGAATCATTTTACTTCTGTGGAATGTGCAGAAGACAGTTTCGTAATGTTCCAGATGAGCAAATATCAGCTCACACTCAGGCCTGCTCTGCTGTCTGGTCTCGCACTCCACAGGGACGCGCCATGTAAATCTATCTATCACTATTATAAATGTTGCTGATGTCCTCACTTTGAAAAGGTGCCATCTACTGTGATAGGGTACATTTTGGTACACTCGCCCATTCACCAACGAAAGAAGACGAACAGTTATTATTCATGTGCCGCTTCGTTTCACCTTTGGTACACTCACCCATTCACCAACCAAAATAAGACGAACAGTTATTTACAGGAACATGAAATGCGAGTGTCAGAAATGAAGGCGCTGAGGACCCTGTACTCTAACATACTTTCCAGTCTTTCTTTCAAATCCCTCTGGACCATAAATTCGGTGACAAGCTCCACTTTTCGGCGCCATAGCTTCGGTTTTTATCCTTGAGCAGTTATTCAGTTGAGACTGTGTTCGATGCAGTTAGTGGAAAGAAAGTTACGTAGAGGAAGGCGACGGAAGATGGCCGACAAGAGTCTAGACAGGGGTCGAGCAGTCTCGACGCTTCTGCTACAAACAGCGAAGCTGCTGATCGAGAGAGAGGGTGGGCGCGGTGTACCTCTCAGGTTAATGGATTAACATAATTTAGGGTTGGGGGAGTAAGGAGAAAGTGAAAGGATTTCTTGGGTGTGTTCTTACTGTGGACATACATACGGACAATGGTTGGGGACATGTCGTAAAAGGGGCACTTTGAATAAGTTTGCCAAGGAGGAGAATGAGAGTGGGAGTAGTAAGATGACCGGTTATCGAGCATCGGAGAATGGTATGCAGTCATCGCTACCCAAAAGATCTGGGGATGATAGACCGGTGAGGATAACTGATGTGCCGGGGTTTGATTCATTCAGAGTGGAGTATTCCACTGTGAGTATATCCTTATTTATATTTTAGAGATGAATTGATTGATAAAAAAATGCTGTGGAAATTGTCGCTTGATTTGCATAGTTAAGGAGAACTAAGTGGTGAAGGATGAGACATGCAATTGAATGTTTTGAATTTCTCATTTCAGCTTACATACCAATTCAGGTTTTTCAATAGTTAGGTATTGTTGGCTGGGTCGGACATGACTACGTTGCAATTGACCCAATAGTTCTAGGCTAAATTTACATGGCTATGTTGGAGAATGACTATGTCAATTTATTTGATAATATTTAAAGGCTAAATAGCAAAAAAAATATATATGAGTATCATGTGACTTAACGTTTCAAGAGTGGTTATTCATTGGTGATATTCGTCACCTATTCTGCTCCGCTCTCACTCAGTGTCGATCCAACTTTAACGCCCAACAAAAAAAAAAAACTTTACCCGCCCAACAATGAAATATTTCAGGAGCTTCTGCGAAATCTTTTAAAATTTCAGGGTCTAAAGTAGAACGAGTTTTTTTTTTTTTTGCCATAAAAGTAGAACGAGTTGATTACAAACTTGGGCCCAATTTTAAACAAAATGCCATTTAGCCCAAAAGGCCTTCAAATTGGACTTCAAGCCCATCAACCAACATTATCCACAAAGGTAACATAAAATGACCAGAAATAATTTTATCAAGATAATGTAAAAATTAAGTAAAACATACTTTTAAAAATTATTTTATTGTATTATGAATTTTAACTTATATTTTTTTTTTGTATAATAAATACATTTATATTATTCTAAAAAAATTATTCAAGAGTTTTTACATAAAAATTGCAAGTTTTTTTTAGAATTTGATAGTGTTTTTAGTAATGGAAAGTATTATCCGAAAAAGCTAACAAACAACTACACATTAATAAAGATTAGCTGCTTAGTAACTAAAAAACGGTTAACAAAACGCAGATTCAGTTATGGTCTAGTTCTTGAAGACGAAGCTATATATACTCTCTCACACCCGCCGTTGGCTCCTGATTCTCTCCGTCTTCTTATGCAATCTTCCGATGTCTTCAAACTGAGACGACGCCTCTAATGCAGAAGACGGTTTCCCAAATCCACTAAATCTTGACTTCTGCTGATTCCACCGGCGCAAGATTCGCTGCGGCCGCGGCATTATCGGTTCTGGTTCTTCTTCGTTTCAATTGTAATGGCGGAGCGAAGATATACCATTGGATATGCCTTCTTGCCGAAGAAGGAATGGAGCTTCATTAAAAATTCACTCATCAACGTCGCCAGATCCCGCGGCATCGATATCCGCCGGATCGACTTCTGCCGTACCAGCCAAGTCCCCCTCGATTGCATCCTCCACAAGCTCTACACCGACGGTTGGAGGCAGCAGCTGAACCAATTCAGTGCCGAGAACCCTAATGCGGTGATCCTGGACGAGCCAAAGGCGATTACGAGGCTCCGCAACCGGTTTTCGATGCTCCAGGTGGTATCGGATCTTCCGAACGTAAGCGAGACGGAATCTTTGGAAATTCCGAATCAGGTCGCGGTTTACGACATGGATACGCTGCTCACGAACCAGCCATTGGGCGCGCTCAACTTTCCGGTGATCGCCAAGCAGCTGATGGCCAACGGCAGCCCCACGTCGCACACAATGGCGCTCGTCTGTAACCAAAATGGCCTCAGAGAGCTCACCACGCCGCTTGTCTTTCGGGAGTTCCTCCCCTATTACAGCAGAGTCGTCTTCAAGGTCTACGTCGCTGGGTCTCACGTCAAGTGCGTGAAGCGGAAATCAATGCCGGACCTTCCAGTTGATATATTAGCGACTCGGGATGCTGTTTTCTTCTCCCAGGTCGGTTGCAACATGATGGTGGATGACGACAATACCCCGATGCCACCACAGAGGTTCATCACTGGTATTGCAAGGGAACTGAGGAACGCGATGGGGTTGAATCTCTTCAATTTCGAAGTGACTAGGGATTCAAGAAATGCCAATCGTTACTTTATCATCGATATCAACTACTTTCCTGGGTACGAAAAATTGTCTGGTTATGAGACCATGTTGACTGATTTCTTCTGTGACATCTTCAACAATACAGAAACTGGAGAAGCTCGCCGTCCAGAGAATGTTGTACCTGAGGATGATGGACCACAACACAATTTGCCAATCGATCCAGAGAATGTTGGAGCTGAGGATAATGGAACACAACACAATTAGACAATCGATCCGTTCAAAAAGTTTTGCAGAAAACACATGAGTAGATAGATTCTTGATTCTTGATATCTGGATTGTAGATAGTTCAAGCAACCTTTTGTTTTCTTGGTAGATTGAGTAGGATTAGTTTCAACAACATTCTGGGTGAAATCTTCAACTGCTGTAGTTTGAAGGTTAAGGCTTTTCTGTTCAAAATGTGCAGCCACAGTGAATTTTAGGCTTCTTCTTACAATCGATCAATGAAATTTCATATTGAATCATTCATCAGTTTGCATTTATTTTGCTGTGTCTTGTTCATAATTGGTGCCAAAATGAATATCAAAACTTGATGTTGAAAGCATTCCGTTCCAGCTTGGTCAGTGTTTGTTGATTGCACTTGAATTCAGCATCCTTCTTCAATGTTCATGCAGATTGCGAATTTTAGGAGGTTACCTGAATCGTATCTGTTTTGTGCAAATTCTTTTGTTTATGGTTAAAAAAAAAAAAAAGTACGTTAACTTTCCCTTCTAGATTTCAATACTTTTTGCAGCAGTAAATTGGTGATCTTTCTCCAAAATTTTCCATTTCCATCTTTTTTTTTTTAAAGAAATAATAATAATATACGTAAAATAATATGTTACACTTTCAAAGCTAATCGGTCCAACCAAGTCAAAACACATTAGCTGAGAAGTCTAATTAAGGCTTATAAGCCCACTATATATATATGTTAGAGTACAAAGTCGAGCTTCGATAAACCCCAATATTAGTCATGGTCGACAATAGCCCGAAAGCTACAGACTATTCACAAATACCAAATTCTTAGAATACCCAAAAATCCCAATCTAAGATTTGAATTTGAAAGAATCACATTTTGCTTAAAATAGCAATTTTTATTGTGGACAAGATCATAGTATAAATTAGATGTCTCTATTTTTGTAAACGGGGAAATCTTTCATAGTATTCGCTTTCTTGAGGTGTAAGAACTCACATGCACTTAAAACATATGGTATCATCAAATTCAATTCTTCTTATTTTAATTCTCTCTTTTAAACTAGAAATGGCAATGTGACACTGTGACAAGAAGTAGAACAATGCAGTTTCTACTGGTTTTTATTTATAGATTCAGTTAACCTATCATTCTTTCATAACTTGGTGTAACCTGCAATGTATAGACAAGGGACAATCTGTTGTACGTGAAGGAGATATTGGCGAAGGTGTGTATTTCATTTGGGAGGGTGAGGTGAGTTTATTTTCATCTCCATACATTGTTATACTGATGACACATTGTTAAATATACAAAAAAACAGGGGTACTCTTTTGAGATATAACACCAACATCCTATATGATTTTGGCTTTGACAATGCAGATTTGGTTCTTCTCTCCCTCGCCAAAAGGTCACTGCGGACATATGTTTCTCTCTATAGGGTCTCCATGGTATGCAACTCTTTGACCTCTTCCTTAATTTTACTATTTATTGATATATATATATATATATGTATCATACATGAGCCTCTTATGCCCATTAGTCTTTCTTGCCTGGTTTGGGGAAAGAGAGAGTGGTTGTTAATTATCTACATATTCCGACACTCCCTTGGGTTACTCGTATAGGATAAAAAAAGATTGATTTGGTAGCTAAATTTATGATATGTTGTTAGATAAATAATATGAAATTGAAGATAAAAAAGGTATGAATGTAGTAAATATTGTTAAAGTAAATAATAAAGTTACAAAAATAAAAGACTAATTAATTCCAGGTTAGTAGACTATAGTTGATTGAGATAAACTCTCTTTGGTAGCTCCGGTCGCTTATGTACCAACGATCGTTGGGATAGTGAGGATGAAGCAAATTTAGGGCCCGCCACTTTTGAAGAATGAAATCGTAGATGTAGTCGTGGTCGGTATGTTTAAAGCGGATAATTAATCTGTAGCCCTGTATAAGAATTCCTTCAAAACTGTAGACGGCATCGGTGGGGGAATTATACATCTTAGGGATGACGTGGTGCTTGACCCATGTTGGGTTATGAAGATGGTCAACAATAGCCCACACCTCGAACTCCCATGGATTAGATGATGATGCCTTGAAGCAGTAAAAAGTTTGATTGGAGTCGAAGAAATTGGTTTTACATGTTGGTGTGGGTGTAGCATTGCACTGCTTTGTTGTGGACGTAGCAGCAGCGGAGGATGAATCGATTGTCAAAATAGCAGTAACCCTTTGGTATCCTCCAGAGGGGGAGAATAGACAATGCAATTTACGGTTGATGAATATGGTTGCCAAAAATTCGGAATTACTGCTGCCACCGGACCATATGTGCCGCCACTCCTCCTCCTCTTCCTGAATGTGTAGTGAAGAAACGACGAAGGTTCCGGAGACGTGATGGTAATATACACAGTAAATAACGTACCCTTCATCATCGTCGTAAATCAGTTTCCACTGACTGATATAGTCATAAAAACGACTTACTTTAGGGTAATTAGGTAGTGCAAGGTAAGAGTTGGTGAGTGGGTTGCACATAAACAATTTGTAATTGTAGCGGTCGTCAACTCTAATATGTCCCAGCAACACACCCTCGCAGCAGTCAAGTACTCTTGTAAGAGTTGGGCAGCAAAACAGTGGGTCACAACTTATGAAACTGTAAATGTACTGTTGTTTATCATAATTATCACACATGGCCAAGTCCAAGGAAAGCAATGCCGATCGATTTCCACCATCGTTATAATTGCACCCTCCTCCTCCTCCCTACACTTGTGTTGCAGCAGATGATCCATTTGAAACTCTTTCTTCTTTCTTATCAGTTCGTACCAACTCTTGCAAACCCTCTTCAACTCCATTAAACTTTTTGCTGGGACACGAACAAGAATTTGGTACCATATATCATATGGCAGATCCTGGACCAATCAGTTTTATTATATATACAAACTTTATCTTATTATTCTACCACTACATACATATACTACCAATTCATATAGCAAGGAAGAGAAATAACATACTACTACGCACCTTAATTAACCACCCATCTTTGCAACCAAGAAGAAACATAATTGCAGCCCCACTAGTATTAGTAATCCCTCCCTTATTTTCCACACCTCTATCTTTATATTTATATACAGGATACATTCCTAAATTTACTCCAAAATATATCTACACTGTTACCACAAATCTATATCTACAATAACAGTCTATATATAATATAAAGATTCAATTTATAGTAAATAATAATATTTTATATTCACATATATATAGGTAGGGAAATATTTTGTATTCAATATATTTTAATTAATAGTAAGGCAGTTTTTTTTCCCTCGTTTTCCAAACAGCCCAGCCAGCCAGTCGTTGATTACAATGGCATGTCATGAAGAAGAAGACAGTAGCTACAAAGTGGTGGTTTTGTGTTAGCTAGGGATGCCTTCATGAAGGAACTAGCTAGCCTTATGGCAGAAGCTGCGTCATCCGAATATCGTGCAATTCCTAGGGGCCGGTTTTAAAGGACTCGGATCGCCTTTTTTTCTCACAGAGTATCTCTGCAATGTGAGCCTTGATATATACTTTTATTCGCAGCATAGTACGGTGCTAATATTATCCAACATTTCTTTAGGGAACTCTATACCATATATTTAATTAGGAAAAAGGGCAGGCTCGATCCACAAACAGCTGTTCTGTTGGCTACGCCCTAGATATTGCAAGGTTATTCCCGAAGATTCTAATTTCTCAAACTTAACTCTAACTATATACCTCAATGTGCATTGTCTATGTTCGTGAATGATAATGTTCAAACTTAATGCAATTATCTCCATCAACACAAACCACGCCCGATCATACGTATACCCCGATCCGATCAAGGCATAAGTGGGTTTTTGTATCAATGAAAAAAAAAGTGATTTTTTTTTTCAAGTTTAGGTTAATTTGGCTTGAAATCGAATGATTTGATTAGGCTTCTTCGCAACTGTTGGCACAAGAATCAAGATTGCAGGCCGACATTCGAAGAGATAATCGGGGAGCTCGAGAGCATCCAAGATGAAATGACCAAATACAAGACAATTATATATGAAAGCACCTTGCTGCATTTGTTCGATTCAATGAATTTCAGCTGCATAATCTTCAGATCATTATATAGTATAGTATACACAACACAATAGAAACAAACTCTAAATATGATGGATCGATGTGATCTTGTGATTATAAACCTTAAACTTTGTCATAACTTAAATGTAATGTTTAGATGAAATGAGACAGTCCTTGCTCATCAATAATGGATGTGCATGTGAACGTACGTACGTACGATATGGTGCAGCAATAATGCAAAGGAAAGAGCATCTGAAGAAGTCTGCACTCTGCATTGGTGATGGGTTTTGGAAATAATGCAAGGCATCAAACATTTTGGGGGAAAAGACAAATTAATATTGATACATACATACAAGCAAGTAATTATTATTATGAGTTAATAACCAACACTAAACCAACAATACTATAACCAACATTATATATCTTTTTTATAAGACTATAACTAATATCTTTTTTCTTAAAATTACACCATTCATTTTTTTTTTTTTTTTGGCCAACATACACCATTCATATTTGATACAATGAATTTTGGTATATTTGTGTAATTTAAGAAAAAATCTAATTTTTATTTACACTACTATTTTGGCAATTTCGGGTCGATTGAATTTGTGGTTGAAAAGAAGGATAAGGAGATGAAAGTCTATGAAACTGCAAATGACATCGAAGATAACGAACATGCAGAACCGCAGCAATAGAATCATCATTTCTCGTCAGTCTTTATCCGTGTCTTTCTTATATAAACCAAATATTGTTTTCAATTATTTGAAACCTAACTTAATTATAATAATATATAATTCATTATTAACGTGTGTGTGTTATTTTAGTACATATAAATGTAAAGCACGCCTAATAAATGCATACATTGCACCATGCATGTAAGCATATGCTTACATCTATCTATATCTATTGAATCTAGATATTCTGTGTAGTATAAACGTGCTACCTATCAATACATATCCTAATATTTTTTGTTCATGATAATTAGTTATGTCTTAGAACTAGTGATTAACGAGCCACCTCTCAACTATAATAGGTTATTGATAATGTTACGTTGATGGTATCAGTGTATGCGCTGATTGTTCAATGCATGTATGATATGACTGCAAATGAATAAAAAATTTCGAATATTACGTAGCAGGACGAGTTTAGGATTGACACTAATAACTCATTCCTTTTTTTGTAACAAAAATACAAAAGATAGGAAACTAGAAACGAATAAATAAGGAGAGAACACCACTAGGAGTATCTCGGGGAGATCTAATTAAAATATTAGGTCCCAACGCGGTAGGTATTTGAGGAGGTAATTAGAAGAACTGGATTTAACGATCCGATATTTTAACTATACTAGACTACTGGTGAAGTTACGTTGACGGAATCAGTATATGCGTTGGTTGTGCACTAAACTAAGCCTTGTCAGAATTTTTTTAGAACGTAAACATAAGAGCCTAAACATAGTATGAAAATAGTATAACTTAACAGGTAAAATTTATTTAAGTTGTTAAATTTCATAAAATTGTTAAATAAAAAACAAATTCGTTCTGGAAATAAGGGCAAGTATGTCGTGACTGATTCTCCACCTACTGGTAAGTAAATTTCAGGAACATAAACTTTTTACTTTCTGCACCACATTCTATTGATTTTACACCATTTAGCTATATTTATAACTAAACTGTTTTGTACAGGCAACTGATTCATAACTTATGAAAAATACTAGCCATTTAATAAAATGCGGGTATGTTAATGACTTGGTACTTAGTTGCTAGAATTTTTTTTATTGTTTTTCCTATAGTTTTTTTCTCATAGTAGTTAGTTATCTAATGATATAATTATGTGCAGCATTCCAGTGTGCCTGCAAGAAGATAATGTACCAGAAAGTCAGCTCTGTATTTACTTTTGCAATAATCAATTTAGTACAGTCTATAAGGTTGGTACATGTTTATCATCTTCTGCTGCATGCTCTTTAAATACTTAAATATGTAATAATTTTCTGCATTGTGCAAAAAGCAATTAATAATTTTATGCATTCTTTTTGATTCACAGCATAATGGTGATTTGTATCAGTTGATTACAGACCAGTCATATATAAATGAACCTAAATTGGTTTGGTTGAAGGTTAAGGAGGTACAGAACAAATACAGTCATTGCATTATTTGCTTAAATGTTTTGTCTGATTTTGCTCTCCTCAATTAATATATATGAAATGAATTGTTTTCAGGTCAGTGGAGATGCACTATTCATGTCTGGTGATTTTAAGGTCAATATACATGGAATGATCTAGTTAGCTGACTAATTAATGATGTAGCTAGATTTTTACAGAGTAGTATAAATGTTTGAATTCTTTTTAGTGGTATTGATGACTTGTTAATTAAATGTTGGTACTGCAAATAAGTACTACGCTGCAACAGTTCATGGATTCTCAGAAAAAGAACAGAGTAAGGCAGTTGAAGAATTTCAGGAAGACATAGAAAAGGAAGGGGTTGATGTCAAGAGTACTACAAGGTAGATTCATCATTAAATTAAGTTATTACAAGAGTAAAATTAAGAATACTACATTTTTTGCTTGTAAATTAATTCTCTTCTAATGAACTATCCATGGCAGTTCGACTGAGCAAGAGCAGCTGGAAACAACGCTGCAGGCAGAGTTGTTAGGGAAGATAAACGAGAGAATAGCTTTTCATGAAGCAGCAGCCTTGGATGATGATGCAATGGATTTAAAGTTGTTCTCTGTAGAATGTGACCTAGAAGAACTATTTGCAGAGCTGCAACTTAAATCCAAATATGAAGCGCAGCAACATGAAATTGTGGATCCCCAGAAGAAAGTGGTATTGAGATTGTTCAAGGACAAACTCTCAAATTTACTGTCAGCATACAGTGGAAAAATCACAAATTACATGGGATGGACATATATATAGGTTGGTGATAATACAAAAATACAAAATTGATTGAGACAATTAATTAAAGGGGCTCTGTGATGCACATGCACTAATTAATTAACTATTCATCATCGGTCTGTGGCGGCGCATCAGGGTCATTGGGTTTCTCCTCCGCTAGCTCCGGCGGCGGTGTGGTGGGGGTGGAGGCCGATCGCTTATGGGCGGCGGACTTGAGGATATGGTTGTAGTCACCTTTCTCCTTGAATAACTGAGCAAAGTGGTGCTTGCAGTAGAGAACCCCATTCAACGCCGCGTACGAGGAGTGTGTTAAGGGACAACCTCCATGAGCGCACCTGAAGCATGTCTTGTGGTAACATTCTCCCTCCATTGTCACCTGTAATAATAATTCATTGTGTTAATTCATTATTTAGGTACTTTTTGGGTTAAAGATAATTTTCATACCATAAGTTTGGACGATTTCTGCTTTTGGTACCACTTGTTTTTTTTCGTCTAGTTTTGGTACCAAACGTTTCGAAAAAGTATAGTTTTCATACATCCGTTAATTTTTCTGTTAAAAGGTCATGTGCCGTGCACATGACCGTCCTAAACTTCTGAATTTGTTTCAATTTAGTCCATATAATGCATCCCTAACTTATATTTTGTTCAATTTAGCCCTAAAATTTCAAAATCGAACCATTGACCCAAATTGACCTAGCCGGACCTAGCCAAGGGCTAGGTCCGACTTTGGGTCGGGTTCGGCTAAGTCCGGCGACCACGACCTAGGGTCGTACCTAGCCCTAGGCTAGGTTCGGGTATGTCAATTGGGACCTAGCCCCAAATGGGTTCAATTGGGGCTAGGTCCCAATTGACCTAGCCGGACCTAGCCTAGGGCTAGGTCCGACCCTGGGTCGGGGTCGCCGGACCTAGGCGAACCCGACCCATGGTCGGACCTAGCCCTAGGCTAGGTCCGGCTAGGTCAATTTGGGTCAATGGTTCGATTTTGAAATTTTAGGGCTAAATTGAACAAAATAAAAGTTAAGGGTGCATTAGATGGACTAAATTGAAACAAAATCAGAAGTTTAGGACGGTCATGTGCACGGCACATGACCTTTTAACAGAAAAATTAACGGATGTATGAAAACTATACTTTTTCGAAACGTTTGGTACCAAAACTAGACGAAAAAAACAAGTGGTATCAAAAGCAGAAATCGCCCAAACTTATGGTATGAAAATTACCTTTAACCCTTACTTTTTTGACGTGATAGTAGTTTGATTATCAACGTTTTAGAATGTAACTAAATGGTTATAAAATGACAGTTTTGCTGTAATCTTCAATTAAGTTAAGTGTTTTCATTGTTTTATTCGTCAAATTCATCAAGTTTTTGACGATGTTTTAAGAAAATATCAAAATCAAACCATGTTGTAGCATTTGGATTCGAACCTGAACCCAGATGCAGCACTGGGTTTAGATTCAAATCCAGAAACCCGTTTTTTTAAAGTTTTTTTATTTGATTTTTTTTAAATACAATTATTAACATGACTTTCAAGATGAACACAAAGAACATGTAAGGGTATTTGGAGATTTCATTTTGATATAACTATTTAATCATAAATTGCAAATATATGTAGCTAAAAAACACGTATTTGAACCAAAATGTAACATTGGAAAACGTAGGTAACCAAATTATATATTAACTGTATCTTCTATATATTATATATATAATGTTTGTGTATATATGGTGAAATTTATAAAGATACCTTTTCCAAGGGATAAACGGTTTTAGTGCAGACTGCACATTTGTCCTGGGTGCCCGAGAACATCGAGGAGAGCTTGTTGGGAGGCCTGTTCTGAATTTTTTTAGTAAAATATTACAGAAAAAGTATAATATTAGTTCTAATATTTAAACTTAAATCACTTACTCTAGACAAGACATGCTAATAATAATAAATAATAATTTAGATGGTTAAGTCTGATACTAATCTTTCTACTTATATATCGATTATATTTAGATTCCTAGAAAACATTTTAACTATGTTAGAATTAAACAAATAATTAAGCAAGTTAGAAATTGTATACATACCGCATCACCTTGCTTCTCAGGATTTTTTGCTGCCATAAAAATGAATAAAATGGTTGGTTCTTTTGTTAGAAATAGAAAAACCTTATTTTTTTTAAATAATATATATATAGAAGAAACATATATAACACGTACATGCAAAGTTCTTGCTGAAGTTGCCAGATTCCTTAAACAGCTGCTCAAAATGAGTCTTGCAGTAGAGTACTCCATCCATTGATGAATAGTTGCTCATCTGTCCAACCCAAACAATGAAAAGTACGTACAATGAATCACATGTACACAACAAATGTGAAATTATAGACGAACCACTGATTAGCTGTTCTAAAGCCTTAAGTTGAAAATGTTATTTAATTTTTCAATTTCAAAATTTTCCCTCATGTGCACGGGTGAAATATTTTGAAGACTTATATCACGTGAATTTTTAAAGGTTAAGAACGTAATATAAGTCTGAAATATAAGTTAAGTTGCGATTTAGTATCTTAACTATTTTTTTTTTCAATTAAATGTCCAAAGCATTAAATTTATTAATTTCCACGTTTTCATCTTAAAATTGACATAACAAAAACAAATCTTTTAAACATAAAAAAAAAAAATCTAAACCATGAGAAGCAAATCTGATATTTCGAAAAAAAGTGAAAAACATCATGTTTTTGTTGCTTAAAACACTATTTTTACCGACAAAATAAGACCGAAAAGTGGAAAGTAACAAATAAGATTGAATCACAAAAAAAAAACTTGACACCAACTCAAACTGCTTGTAAATTCTTAACCATTCTTTTGAACTAAAATGAGATTCAACTTGATTTTGTGGAGACTAAAACACGTACGCACTTACACGTTAAATTTCTTATTGTACCAAGTTAAACCAAATAGACTATAAAGAACAACTATTTATACAAGTAAAATCTCGTCCTTAAACAAATGATAGAGGAAGACATAGTTTAAATATTTGTATTTTAGGGGAATAATGAAGAAGTTAATTACCACAAGAGTGCCATGGCAATGGCTGCACTTAAAGCACGTTTTGTGGTACGGGACACCTTCGAGAGACAGCATGTCGACAAAATAGACAGTCTTGTCACAAGCCTTGCACTTATCTAGGGTTCCGGTGAACGCCATTTCTCTTCCTCACTCTCCGACAAGAACAAAGCGTCAACCTCTTTAATTTGTCTGAGAATTATTAAACCACAAACGAAATTAATTATGTAAATCGCGTTTAATTATAACTATGTACGAAACCCAAAATAGATATATGCATGGATGGCTGCTATTGAGGCGTACGCAGAGAAAAACAAGGTATGCCGTACACCATATTAAGGTGTTGTCAACAATTTAGTGAAGAACAAATGCAAAATCACATTTAACAATTAAGAGATTATTATGAGCTTTACTCTGTTAAATTAATTTGCAATTAGAAACTCTAAAATTGATTTTAAAGGTTAATTAGGTATATTAATTTAGTCACGTGTCGTTTTCTAATTAAATCAAACATTATTATATTTCTTTAATTATAGCTAGGTCTGATTGGACCTATGTCTCAATTGACTTAGTCATGAGTTGAGTCTGATCCATGTTAGGGTCAGATAGGTTAGGTGACCATAACCGGGATCAGACTCATCCCAGGGCTCGACGCTGTCTAGGTCAATCAAAACATAATGTCTGATTTAGGTCCAATCATACCTAGGTCTTAATTGACCTAGCCAGGCTCGTGTCATGAGTTGGGTTAGACCCCGATCATGATCGCCCAGGTAAGGCGACACTAATCATGGGTAGGACATAGTCTATGGATCGACCGTGACTAGTTCAACCGAGCCAATGGTCCGGTTTGAAATTTTGATGATTAAATTATACAAAATAAAACGTTAGGTATGTATTGTCAAAAATTATTTAGGACAATTTCTACTAGCATAAAACTACTCATAAAAATGTATTAGAGAGTAAAATAAGGACATATACTTGTATACTTCTAAACTTAAACAAATGTATTTTCAAAATATTTAACTGTTTCCTTTCGATTTTAACGAAAAATAGCAATATTATATGTTTTTTTTAAATATAAAGTGATATAATACAAGAAAACTTAAATAAATAGTGATTTTGATACAAATATAATGAGACAATTTTCCTCATTTCTTATTAATAATAAGGTTGTGTTAAATTGCAGTCGATTACATTTACAATCAAATTTGTAGTTGTTAGATTAAGCATATATCAAAATATGTGTAATAGCTGAAATTTGATTAAATTTCTCTGAAATCTAGTGGATCCATCTCCATATTTAACGATTATAATTTTGACTATAGTTACAATCGATTATATAACTTAAGCCCTTTATAATATTCAAGATATATCAGTCTAGCAAACTTAGAGGATTTTTCTACCATGCTCCAAGACCTAGCCATGGGTCGAAACATGGCTAGGTCAATTTAGCCTTATGGTAAAATTGACCCAATTGGACCCTAATGCTAAATTGACCTAGCCATGGTCCGACCTAGCCATGGTCGGACCATGACTAGGTCAATTTAGCTCTAGGGTGCGGTTGAAAATGTTTAGGGGCTAAATTACAAAAATAAAAAGTTAGGACAATAAATTTGAGGACTAAACTGAAAAAAATAGAAATTTGGGGCTAGGCATGTGCAAGTCACGTGACTATTTAACGGTCAAACTAACGGTCAACTAACGGATGCACCAAAAATGGTACAAACTGCAAACATATTGCACCAAAAGTATACAAAAATAAAGATGTTGCACCAAAAGCCAAAAAGCGTCGAACATATTGTACCAAAACACCTATTAACCCATTATTTTATTAATATACATGTTTTGCAAGGCGCGGGGACAGCACCTAGTTATATTTATAGGTAATTTAAAACAAGTAAAATGTGTAATTTATATATAATGTGTATAATCATCTTCATATATTAATTATATGAGAGTGCTTTGGAAAAGCAGATTATTCCAAATATGACCCAACGGCTATAGTCATTTTGGACTCGACAATAGATCTAGATTATAAAGTTAAAAAAAAAAAAAAAAAACACAATCGAGGAAATGGTCCGGTGGTGGACTAGATTCTTCGACGAGCGAAACCGATCGAATGGGGTTTCAATAGATCTATCGAAAAATTTAGAGGGCTCGAGCTTTGATGATGTCGATGCTGACCTCACTCGCATCTGTGGCTTGCAACTCGACTTGAATGCCATCCAACTCTCTCTTGAACCTATCTTTTGTGCTTGCATAAACCATCTTACTTCTCACCTTTGCTGTCTCAGGGGCCCTATGAAAACAATTTAATTATATTCATGTTGAAATATAAAGATTAAATCACGCATTCACCTGTCACATTAAAATTTTAGGACAGTTAATTAGATGGTACGTCTAAAATTTCAAAATTCAAACCTTATGCGCTAATTATTAATTATGTGGACGTACCATGCAATGAAAAAGATCTTGCTTTTCTGGCAGTTCTCATCTGTTGTGAAATCGAAATCAAACACAGCGTAGCGACACTCATCAGAAGGCAGGGAAGAGGTGAACTGATCATAGCTCGCGTTAGGGTCCCCGATCTTGTCCACAACCACCTGAGTGATGCTATCGTCGATCTTGTACGTGATGAACCTAAAGTTCCTCTTCGCCTTGAGCTCCATGAACTTGAGCTTGCATTCGTCGTTCACTTCTATCCCAGAAGCCGAGTTCGCCTTATAATCGACAAAAAAACACAATGTTATAACCAATAATCATAATTATGACACGATGTTATAACCAAAAACACAATGTTATAACACATATGATGTAATATGATTGAAACTAAGGAAATGTGAGGTGTTCATACCATTGTTGGTAAAGGTTGAAGAGTGTTGTGCACTAAGGAAACAAAGGGAGATTCTTAAACGAGGAAGAGAGGAAGAGAAATTATATATGGGCTATTTTGTGGGAAAATTAAGGAGGAGAGTTTTTTGTGGGAGAAAATAATGGATTGATTGCTACGTATGTATGCTTTTACTTACATCGTCATCGGTCTTTTGATCACGTCCATCCACTTGCTTTGCTCCACGTGTCTCTCATTCCATAATATATCCAAAAAATTATGTTTATGTAAATTAACTCTCGACATTTAAGCAAAATCCATTGTAGTCTAGTTGGTCAGGATATTCGGCTCTCACCCGAAAGACCCGGGTTCAAGTCCCGGCAACGGAAATGTTTTTTTGTTTTTGTAGAGCCATCAATTTCAAGTTAAGCCCTAAACAAAACATCTTTGGTGATTTTTTTTTTTGGCCTTACAAGTGTGTAAAATGAGGTTTGACTTCGAGATCACATGTTCGAAACCCTTCAGGGCGTCACCTCGTGATGACATGTTTAAAAAATATCAGGTCTCGTCTGGCCCACACACCGTGTCAGGCATATGAGGAGGTGAGTAGAACAGGGCACAAGACGGCTTCTTGGCTATACTAAGCTGCTGGTGGGGCTACGTTGACGAGGCCAGTGCATGCGCTGGTTGCTCGCTAAGTCTGGTCGGAAAAAAAACCTAGACCGTAAGCAGGAGAGTTCGAACATTACGTAGCGGGATGGGTCTAGGGTCGCCACTACAAGCCCATTCCTTTTTTTGGAAAAAAAAAAAAAAAAAAAAGTAAAATGAGGTCCGTTGGAATTTGCCACCTTCTTTAAAAATAAACCTAATATCATATAAAAACACCACTTGGAGACTTGCATGAAATAATCATTAGGGATTGTCTAGTCATTGTCATGGTAATCAATGATAGTATGATACTCTAAACGAGCAGCTGATCAAGTGGTCAGTCTAAATTTTCACAATAATGATGAATATCACCGTAATACAATACCAACATATTGTTCATATATATAATCTTTACACACAAGCAACCAATACATATATATATATATGATACACTATAAGCTCACTCATAGAGACTAAGCATCACCCCATGTAATATCCATCCAACCATAGTTACTACTCCCACCATCCACACCCAAAGCTTCCCACACAGCCTTAGATGCATCCACAATGTTGTTATCGCACGGCGGCTGATAATCATGGTCCGGGTCACACCCCATGGTCGAGTCACACTCGTCCACCACCATAGCCGCCACGCTATTCCCGTTTCCATAAATGGTAATATTCTGAAGGCACCGGCTCCGATGATTGAACCATCCATTGGATAGTGCCACGACCGGTAAGTCGTCAGAATGCAACTGGTTATCGCACTCAGATGGGCCACCACCGTAGGGCTGGCAATTGGGCCCGACACGAACACGACACGAAAATTACGGGTTTGGGTTTGATATTGATGACACGGCACGACACGATAGCACGATAATTTTAAAATTTTAGTTAATTTTTTTTTATATTTGATTTTTTTATTCAATTTATTCTAGGTTTTTCATGCTATTTTTTCATGTTGGGCCATGTGGGGCTGGATTTGGGCTAACCCCCAGAACACGACACGAAGATAGCACGATACGAACACGCACGACCCGCACGATTTGCCAGCTCTACACCATCGTCTTTTCCCTTCTCGAAGCTGTTTAGGGCTAGGGTTGCTGCGGTGTGGCCAGTGACGGTGGGTGAGCATGTGTAAATCGGGTATGATTGGCCGAATTTGCAACAGCCGGAGTCATCTCCGGTGTCACATTGTCCCGGAGGTGGGGTTTTTCCAGGGAGCCTGCCGGCCGAGCTGCAGCTGAGAACCGGCCGAGATGAAGCATGGTAGGGTTTTGAGGCAAGAAGAAGGAGAAGTGTAAGGCTAAGGAGTGTAATTAAGCTTAGCAACTTCATTTTCTTTTGTTATAATTATTAATTAAGCTATTGTTCTTGTTGGAGGTAGTAGATGAAGAATGGGAGCTAATTAATTAGGTATTTATAATAGTGATGTTCTATCATTATGACAATTGAGAAGTCAGAAGAGAAAGACATCATTAATATATGTTTCAAAGTAATTACCAAAGTTGATGTCAAGAAAACATATATAGTCTTCAATGTTTTTAATCAGTACGGCGATCTAAGATGCATATTTTGTCATCTTCGAAAAGTACATGGTTTGTTTGTCAACAATATAATTAATGATATCCATCTTAGACATTTTGCTAGCTCGGTTTGTATAAATTGCTAGCTCTATTGGACTTTCTATTTAGTTTGGCATCAAAATGAGTCATCTGCACAACATGTAATTAATAAAAACATGACAAATTTAATTGTTGGTTATTTAAATACTCAAACATATTGTTAATAAAATCATGTAGTGGTATACACAAAGCAAGATTTTGGTACTAACCTAATGGGTGACTAAAAATGTACAATTCCCATATGACCGACATTAGAAACATAATTGTAGGTTCTAAACACACAAAATTTGTATTTACCTGGTAACAATTCTGAAATTGACCTTTAAAATATACACATTGGATTATTTACAGCTGCAACACATCCTCCAGGCCCTGCAGACATTCATACGTCGGGATGAAATAATTCAGCAAACTTAATATCGTTTTTCCTTACATTCTGATTGTTGATCGTTTTTTACGGCTTGCAAATTCAATACCGATTACCTTCTCGTTTATTCAACACATACCACATCGGTCGTGTATCAGTATTAACAGGCCGATTTCGCTGGTATGTAATCGTTATTTTTCTTGTAGTGGTATTTTTAGTTGTTATCTCAATTGGAGAACCCCCTATTCCACAATTTCTAATCATCGACACAGGTAGCTCGTTAACTTGGATACGTTGTGTGCGTCGTGTTCAAGCTACTGGACGAAGCAGCTTCTCGCGATATTTGATCCTACAAAATCATCGACCCGCAATCACATTTCTCGTTGGTCATTTCAATACCGATAAAACTTTGAATATATATAGTTAGGGTTAGTAACCAAACTGCTACCTGAATTTTGACATATTTACAATTCACTATAAGATATTTTTTTTAAAAGAATTCGATACATAAACTTTGAATTGCACATCAAATTGCTACATCTGTTTTAATTTACGTTAAATTGGAAGGAAATGAGTATACGCCAGCCACAAGAGATCTATTTAAATTGCACTTAAAATGGTGCATAATATTAAGTAGCAGCCGACACATATTCATTTCCGTCTAATTTAACATAAATTATAACAGATGTATAAATTTGACCTGCAATTGAAAGGTTTATTTTTTTTTTTTAATTTCAAATAGTGAATTATAAATAGGTCAAAGTTTAATTAGTTAGTGGTTTGGTTATTAACCATAACTATATATATTCGAAGTTTTACCGGTATCGGGAGATGTGACTGTGCTCGATGATCATGTAAGATCACATATCACAAGAAGCTACATCGTCATTCACATCGAACATGGCGCACCCACTGTATCCAAGTTAACGAGCTACCCGTGTTGATTATCAAAATTATGGAATAGGGGATTTCCAATTGAGACATCAACTAAAAATACGTTGTCCTGAAACATGTTGATACATAAAAAGCAATATATATAATTGTATAAACTGTTAGCCAGAAAAAAAAAAAATCGTGTATAAACTCAACGTATATAGACTATAGTAATAATATAGCGATATCTACTATTTGAGTGACAATTATGGCTGGTATAAATAGTTAGCTTAGGTAGCTAGCTGGAGAAGAATCACACTATGAAGCTTGCCAACCTAAACAAAACCTATCAATCAAACCGAACGATATTTTTATGATCGATGCACGCAATACTAGAGCTGGCAATTCGGGCTCGGCGCGATGGGCCAACATAAACACGACACGAAAATTACGAATTTGAGTTTGACATTAGTGAAACGACACGATAATACGACGTTTTAAACTAAAATGGTTAAATATTAATTTTTTTTATTCAATTTACTATAGGTGTTTTGTGCCAGATTTTCATGTTGGGCCGGGTTGGACTGTGTTTGAGCTGACCCCCAGAACACGACACGAACCTGGCACGACACAAACTCGCACGGCCTGCACGAATTGCCAGCCCTGCGCAATACTCACAAACGATTATGACTAAAAGCAAAAGATAAGACACAATTTCACGTGATTCGATCAACTAGCAAAAGCGAAGACACAGTTATTCGATCAACTAACCTATGTCAATTTTATTAATTGTTCCATGTCTACATTTTTACAGATTATCGCTATGTATATATTTAATTGTGGGTCTGAGGAGAATAATAAATTTTTTTTTTTTTTCAAACTGCGATAATCAAAATCTATAACTTAACAGCAACTCCTGACTATAAATACAAGGAATTCAAAAAAACAAGGGTTAAGAATATAATAGGGGCCTGAATGTTTGCCCATATTGCCAAAAGGGGTCTGAATTAAAAAAAACGTATTATTAAGGACCTGAATTTTGAGTTTTGTGTATAAGTGAGGTCTCCGTCTATTTTTTCTGTTAAAAGTGACGGAAAGTGGTCACATGCGAAGCATGTGACCGAAAATAATTTGAAAACCCGAAAATGCCCTTTGACCTAAGTGTGTCCCTCACATGTTTGACCTAAAAAGAAGAAAATACCCTTTAAGCCACCACAGCTCCGGCGACCACCACCACCCGGCTCCGGCGACCACCACCCATCTCCGGCGACCCTAACCTCCCTCCGTCGACCCAAAAAAGCTCCAGATCGGAGCTTTTTTGGGTCGCCGGAGGGGGGTTTTGGTCTCCGGAGTTGGGGTGGTGGTTGGTGGCAGTGGCCGTGGTGGCCTTAGGGCATAATTAGTGTGCATGGGTATTTTAGACTTTTCACATTTTATTAATTAAACTGATAAATTGTATTATAATTGCAAAAGAGTAATTTTGTCATTTCACGTATTTCCGTTACATTTAACAGAAAAAATAGACGGAGACCTCACTTATACACAAAACTCAAAATTCAGGCCCTTAATAATACGTTTTTTTAATTCAGACCCCTTTTGACAACATGGGCAAACATTCAGGCCCCTATTGTGTTCTTAACCCATAAAAATAATCACACTTTTACCACTGAACTATACACGCTATAGTATGATTATTATTGTATAAAAATGTACACTTTTTATCTAATACAAAAATCGGACATAATCAAAGATAGAATTAGAAAAAATGATTAATATTATAGGATTGGTATATTTTGTCAGTCGATCGAATCTGAATAAAGCCGGCTGTATTTTATCAGGAGGAAGAGATCATGAGAGTCATATGCTACCCAATATATAAATAATAATATAATTATCCGGTTATTTCAATAATATTAATTATATTAATTAAAGAAGAATTTATTTGCATAGCCGCCATCTACATTCTACGTAATCTGACCTATTTATATCAGATAAATATATGGCAAGAGGCCAAGAAGTGATTTCTTGTCACTTGCATGAGAAACCAACTTATGTTAATTAGGTTTATCTAAAACAAAATTAATTGTAATTAAAATCAATTTCTTAACTGTTAGATTAAGTAGATTGTAATTTGTATTAGAAAAATTAATTATTTATATTTTTCTCCTTTAAAATATGATATATTCTTTCTTATGATCTAATAATTAAAAAATCGATTTACATTATAATAACGAACTTCATGGTAACCGAATCTGAATTGGGTTCTGATGGTCAATTCAATTAAAAGACCCTAATTCTTTTTCTAATTTACTCTATATATATAATATTTCATAATATTTATTTAATTTACTCTATATATATAATATTTCATAAAAATAAGTGCACTTGTGACAGTTGAACTACTCCATTTAAAGAATCAATTAAACTGTGCCATTCATAAACATTAAAGAACAAATGTCCTAATTATTAAGGATAAGTTTTGGGACATTAAATAATTGAAGGAATGTGTCAATATAGTTTTAGCCTTGACAGTTAGTTAGTTGTCTGTATAATAATAACTTGATCAAATGTAACGTCATTTTAAGACATGCATGCACATGATCCATATCCAATATATAAAGTAGTGGAAAAGGATGACAATGACCTTTGTTATATAAAATAATGTTATAACAAAAATTGCAATCTTTGTTTTTCTCGGTCGTTAATAGTTACTAGAGGAGTGCCAACAAATTTACTTATTTAAGTGAATATATATACATAGTTAACTATGTAGTGATTAATGTAATTTTTTAATCAGAAGTTAGTGGTTCAAATCCAACTAAAATTCTAAGATTAAACAAATATTTAACCCACATTTACATAAACTCGAACTTGTGAGTGAAGACTTTCTGTATACTCTTATTTATACTCGAACACACCCTTAAACTAATATTTGTGAAACATCGATTTAGTCCGGACTCCTTACTTAGTTCATACACATAGGCTTCAGCCTAGCCACACTAGCATTTTCATGGAAGGTTTTGTCATTAAACTGAACTGTCCCATCGGGATTCAAAACTTCCACTTAATTGTTAGGAATAAGACGTACGTCTTAACCGACTTTTCTATAAGTGATGGATATACGAACCGCTATTCTAGACCGGAATTCCCGAAAACCAGTTTAGCTATCAAAGAACTCTATCCATTATTTGAGGCTAATCTTGCCATCTCTCTAAGCACTTTACTCTCTCTCTAAACCGAGACTCATTTTAGCATTGGAGTGGGTTTACCGGAACTCCCGGTAACCCTTTTGCGGGTTTGCAAAGAAAAGAAGAGGCGGGAACGATCGTGAAGACCGTGATTAAACAATAAACTTGAATTTTAGTTAGTATACTTCTATTCATAGACTAACCGTGTGAACCTTTTAATCGATATAAATATAACTGCACTTGGCCAAAAAAAAAAAAAATCAATATAACTGCTGTGGTAACCAAAGAGACAGCATCGCAGGGGCAATAAGCAGTGGAAAGTTGAAAAGTGGGTTTGAGCCTTTTAGGAGCTTTTTGCCGCTGTCCTCCCAACTGTCAAAATCTTTTCTGAATTTGTAGAAAAAAACGTAAAATTTACACGAACTTATAAAAATCGTACCTTTACAATACTATATATACATTCGATACAATACAATAATAATAATAATTTGACAAATTTCTCCCAAAAGCCAAGAGGCAAGAACCCCACATTCCACTCCAAAACTCTCTGGCGGTGGAAACTAATTTTTTGGCCAATTATTTCCCCACAGCCTCAATTCAACAATATACATATAATAATAATAAAATCCCACCTTTAAAATAATGCCAAGATTCTACAGCTTTGAATAAAAATCCGTGGCATGTCGGGAAATAATTCGATTTCTTTCTCATCAAAACCAAGAACTGAGCCCCATACATGCGTTGTATAAATTGTTATATGTTGCTGTATATATAGGTTTAGCTGTATATACTCTCTGTCAAGATTTAACATTCTTGTGGTTGTGGATTTACTGGATCTACCCTCTGTCAAAATCTTTTCTGTAGTTCGTGCAAAATTATACCCACGTTTCTGGGTTTTCTCCAAGATTGGGTTTTGAAGAATCCGTTGAAAATTGAGAAGCGTGGGATTTCGATACTTGTGTGGCGCAATTGTGGATCTTGCTGTAGAGTGGGTGTTTTGGGACACAGAGAAAGTTGTGTAGTTTGGTGATTGATTGACTTTGTTTCAGTGATTCTGGGATTCTGAGCTTATATTTGAAAGTTTTGAGGAGGTTAAGGTTGTAATTTTGCTTCTGGCTTCTTGCTCAGTTCTCTGTGTCAGTGAAACCCAGTTGACTCTTTGAGGTAATTCATGCTCCATTTCAATTTAGCTTCCATTTCAGTACTTTATGCTTGAAAATTCACTTTCCCAGATGGATAGATACAGTACAGAAAGGTTTTAGGAGGTGTTAAAAATTGCATCTTTCTTGTGCTAACTTTATATACCTTTCTTGAGGTGTTAAAAATTGCATCTTTCTTGTGGTAACTTTTTGTATCTTTCTTGAGTTGTTAAAAATTGCATCTTTCTTATGGTAACTTATGTATCTTTTTTGAGGTGTTAAAAATTGAGTCTTTCAATTAGGAAGGCAATGCAATGAAAATTGAAATTGTTATCTCCAGGTGGCTTCAGTTTTGGATATTTTAGAAGATTCTGTATCATATGCTGAATTTTGATTCGGGAAGCTGCTGAATCGAAGAAATAATCGACAAGGTCTATTTCAGTTGGTAATGGGATCTGATTGCTCGAAACTGACTCCATGTTGTGGTGACTCACAAGGATCAGTTCTCGAACCTCCTGATATTGGTGAGTTCCATTATTCAGTTTCCAAACAAAATTGGATGCATTCTAAGATTCATACCCTTATTTTTTTTTGTAATATGTTTGTTTTAATTTGATTTTAGAGAAGGAAGACAAGGGTGAAAGCAATAAAATACCGGCATTTCGCGAGTTTACACTCGAGCAATTGAGGAACGCCACATCGGGATTTGCAGGGGAGAATATTGTGTCTGAGCATGGAGAGAAGGCTCCGAATGTTGTTTATAAAGGGAAGCTGGAGAATCAGAGGAGAATTGCTGTCAAAAGGTTTAATAGAAATGCATGGCCTGATCCGAGGCAGTTTCTGGTAAATACCAATTGGTCTGTCTCATACTCACAAAGAAAAATATGAAACTAATACTTGAGCAGTGAATTTTACATGGATATTGAGAATTTCTGTAGTTTCTTGCCCCGAAAGTTATTGGAAATTGATCTACATTTACAAAAGGCTTGCTTTTTCTTTCATTTCCTTATTGTAAGATAATAAAGCTGTTTTTTTTTTCCCTTTCTTATTGATTTAATAAGCATCAAAATTATTAAATTCATATTTTGGCTCAAGTATATTCTATCCCAAAAACTATAGGTCGGTAAAGTTTCTTTTTTTTTTCTTCAATCATGTACCAAAAGGCATTTTTCTCTACTGGAACCGAGTTATACACTTTTGTGCTGTTGTAATTATTCATGAAGATGTATTTTGTTTTATAGGAGGAGGCGAGAACAGTTGGTCAACTACGTAATAACAGATTAGCGAATTTGCTCGGCTCTTGCTGTGAAGATGATGAGAGATTGCTTGTTGCAGAGTATATGCCCAATGAAACACTTGCAAAGCACCTCTTCCATTGTAAGTTCATTCAATGTTTGGTTTTTGGTTTCTGGGTTTTGACAAAAATGGTAAAATACAAAAAGCTGCTCTCTTTGAAACTCGGGTTACTCTATATTAATCAGGGGATTCACAGCCGATGAAATGGGCAATGCGACTAAGGGTTGCACTCCATCTTGCACAAGCTCTAGATTACTGCACTAGTAAAGGACGTGCTCTTTACCACGATCTTAATGCTTACCGAGTTCTATTTGACGAGGTAAATGTTAATCGATTTACACAGATTGTGACAATTAGATTCAGTCCATTTACCGGCTAGGATTTGACTAGATTTGGTCAAAAGATGAAATTTTGCCACTTCATTTAGTATCTTCCACAAAAAAACTGACTGAGCATCATCTATTACAATTAAATTCTGATGGGGAAATGGATTTATCATTTATGTAATTTCCTTTCAAAATACGGATGCTTAAATTTTTCAGGATGGTAACCCTAGACTTTCAACCTTCGGCTTGATGAAAAATAGTAGGGATGGAAAGAGTTACAGTACGAATCTAGCATTTACCCCTCCGGAGTATTTAAGAACAGGTAATAATAATAAAACTTATGAACAAGCCATTTGTGTTATTTACTATGTTTATAAAAAAAAACCAATTTAAAAAAATATGCTTCTTTACAGGTAGGGTAACTTCAGAGAGTGTAATATATAGCTTTGGCACCCTTCTGCTTGACCTTCTAAGTGGAAAGAAAATACCACCAAGTCATGTAAGTTTTTGGATTCACATCCAAAATTTTCGGGTTTGGTTATTTACGTTTTCCTATGCGTCTGTTTGGTTCAAACTTGTACTTTTTAGTTACCTACGTTTGCAAATGTGACAGTTTGGTTACATTTTGATGAAATGTCCAAAATAACATTTCTATATTCATTGTTCTTCGTCAAATTCATCAAGTAACTAAGTAATGTATTAACCCAACATTATATGTTCTTCCCAAAAATTAGTATTCATCCATAAAAGTTGTCTGAAAGTTGTTAGGAATTTGTAACAGGCACTTGATCTGATAAGAGATAGGAATCTCCAGAGTCTGACTGATTCTTGCTTGGAAGGACAATTCTCTGATGATGACGGGACTGAGTTGGTTCGATTGGCTTCACGGTGTTTGCAATACGAACCCCGTGAAAGGCCAAATCCAAAGTCACTGCTGGCTGCATTGGCTCCCCTACAGAAGGACACTGAAGTTAAAGGCTGCCCTTAATACTATTCTCAGAAGCAATCTATATATTCCTTATGTGCTGATTTTTCAAAAAATTGCAACTTTTTTTAAGGTTCCTTCTCATGTACTCATGGGGATCCCTAGCAGTGCTTCATTGGCTCCTCTCACTGCACTTGGTGAGGCATGTTCCAGAAGGGACTTAACCGCGATTCATGAAATACTCGAAAAACTTGGTTATAAAGATGACGAAGGTGTAGCTAACGAGGTTTGCTTCGCTCTTCCCTTTCTTGATTGATTTGGTTATAAAGATTACTTTTTTAAAAAATTGTTTATGGTGGATTTCAGCTGTCCTTCCAGATGTGGACAGATCAAATGCAGGACACTTTGACACTGAAGAAAAAAGGTGACACTGGTTTCCGACAAAAGGATTTCGGGGTTGCAATCGAGAACTACACACAGGTGAAAATATTTAGTTTTTACCTATCATTGTGCATCTTAGTCGAAAAAATCATTCTTTGGTGACAGTTTGGTGACTGGGTTTGCAGTTCATCGAAGTAGGGACAATGATCTCACCGACCGTATTAGCACGGCGTAGCTTGTCTCACCTGATGAACGACATGGCTCAGGAGGCTCTTAGCGATGCAATGCAGGCAGAAGTTGTCTCCCCCGCATGGTATATCGCATCTTACCTACAAAGTGCGGCCCTTTCGTATCTGGGAATGGAGACCGAAGCTCAAGCCGCCCTCAAAGAGGGCACGACTCTTGAGTCCATGAAAGCTTCAAGTCCCAGTAATAATAAAAAGTAAAAATTTGTATGAAAAATGTCATTTTTCACCTCTGAAATGTGAGGAATGTTGGATTTTTCTGGTGTAGAGAGGTTTTTTTCTTGTTTTTCTGCTGGGTTTGATTCAGTTTCTTTTTTGCTGCTATTCTGATGTGGTTTTGGTTTGGAAAAGAAGATAAAGAGAAGGGAAGTGTAAGCTAAGGTTGATATTTTGTACAGATACTGTGCTCTGTTTTGAATTGGCAATTTAAGTGGGATTCTCTCTGTTTCTTCACTCTTAGTGTTTGTTTGTCAGTAATCATCAGTAAATACATATGCAAGAACAGTAGAAAGTGAGCAAGACAGGGACTGAATATGCAAATGGGTCACTTCTGAAATGTGATTTTATTAAGGGTTAAGAACATAAAAACTTATCCAACTATAGTTTGTATTGTTCGGATCATTAGCCCTATTTTCATGTCTCAGATTGTGCCTCACCGTTAAAGTTTTAACATGTGTCCTTACATTTAATATTTTCATTTTTAGGGTTCATAATTGCATTTTAGAAAGAAAAAAATATAAAATTAATTACATTAAGGACACATGTCAATATCTTAACGGTGAGGTACGATCTAGAGCATGTAAAGTGAGGCAAGAGATCTGGATCCCATATTTCTAATCACTGTTTCATATATTTAACATTTGGTGTCTTAATCAACTTGATTAATTTTCATTTTTTTTTTCTCTTATAATTGTTGAAACAAAAATATATATTTTTTAAGAATCAAATAAGTCTAAACCATGAACAACAACATTGATATTTTAGAAAAGTAGAAAACAACATGTTTTGTTGCTTTAAACGTCAATTTTAACACCAAAACCAGTAAAAAATAATGATAAACAATAAATCCAACAATTAGACATAGAATATTAAATTTTAATTTTGAGACAACGATTAACAAATATAACTATAGACTGTTTTCAAGTTCTTAACCCTTCAATTAATATAATGTAAATGATGTATGAATGTTTCTACCAGGCAAAAGAGAAGCTACATTACAGATATCCTCAAAACTACAACATTGTTTGTAAAACTAAACTCCGCAAAATTGGTGTTGAATGGTGTCAAACCATTGGGAGACAGAACTGGAGATTTCACCTTATAACACAAAAATATGGGTAATTCACTGTTCTTGTATATTAGCTTCAGCAGCTCGGAACGATCCTTGTATATTAGCTTGAGCAGCTCGGAACGATCCTTGTATATTAGCTTGAGCAGCTCGGAACGATTCTTTCGTCATTCCATAATATATGGGTTTATCACCAGGGAAGGTGATGAAGTTCCAACCAAATACAGATCCCCCGATCGTATAAGTGCCAAGAGTCTCTGTTGGTTGGATTTCTGATAGTTTTGCAGATGAATTGTTTAAGGGATCATGGTTCAGTGTTGAAGTAGAACTTGTAGTGATCTGCTGATAGAGGTCCAACAGAAGCTTCGACTCTGAAAATTGCAGCAATGAAAAAGAAACTCAGATTGGAAATGGTTCAGAAGATATTGTAAGATGATTTTGGTATCGGGTTTAGACCGAGCTTACTTTCTCTTATTTCTTCAGCTGCTTTGCAGTTTCGGAAATCAGGTGTCTTAAGTACCTGCATAAAGAAAAGACATGGGAATAATAAGCACAGTTAAAACTAAAAATACCCAAAAATATTGCAGAAACTTAAAGAAAAAGTTGTGATAATTGCAAAAATAGTGGTGAAAAACCGAATCTAAACCTAAGAAAGCTATACAAGTTTATGTTTTTCTGCAGAACAAGCATTTAAAGCCGGCTTCATGAAAAGAATCAATTATATTTATTTAGGAAAAGATTCAATTTATCCGTTTTGGATTGATTTCATGTATGAACAAATAGGTATAACGAAATTTATCACTTATGATCTTAAAGATTTTGATTCTTGAGCTTGTAATCGCTGTTTGAGCAATAGTTTTAACACATTACGTAAGGATTAAGGAAGAAAACTAAATTCGACAGCTTTATACAAATTGCAGTAGAAAACTATGAAGCTAAGATGAAAATCCAACAAAACTCGCAGATTATGAATCTAAGCTCATCAGAGTATAAACCCTAATCGAGAATCAAGCTCATCAGTCATCACACAGCATCTATGTATAATACAAAGAGCTAAGCTAGCATTCCGATCAAAATCTAGCTTCTTCAGCGAAAGATCAAAAAGTAGTCGATAGGCAAATCTAAGGCATCAACCTAGAACAAGGACCCATATGACAAAAACAACGATCCAAACAAAAAGATGAAATTTTGAGCTGCAAATCCATGGAAGATTGAACCTTTATAATCGCAGAGAATCAAATACAGCAAAAAATGTTCAATTTTGAATACAGGCCAAGATGACAACGAACTAAATCAGAGCAAAATCATGAATTCAGCTTCTTCCAATAAAGATTCAAGCAATTCTTGCTACTAAGTGACGTAGAGTCGTACCTCGATAAACTGAGGACGGAGATCGCTGAGCACAGCACGCAACCTGAAGTAATCGGAGCTCCGAAGGATGGCGCTGGCATCGCGGGGTCGTTTTCGGCTTTCGGACGATTTGGGAGGGAAAGAATTGTCGGAGGCTGTCGGGTCTGCAAGATTCTGGCTCGGTTGATTTTGGGCTGGTCTTGATTCCTCCATGGATAACCGGACGGACGGTTGATTAGAAGAACAGAGAAATTTCAAGTTCTAGGTTACAAATGTTTAAAATTTGGTACTATGTATCTTGCTTTAGGGTTGATTTTAAACCTTTATATAGCTGGATTAAGAGATGTAAAAGTATGAATAAGATTATAACGAGAGTAAAACGACCTTATAATTTGTACAAATTACTTCATTGCCATTCAAATTTAAGAAATTATTATTTGCCCCGACTGTAACAACTGACAGACAGGTGGTGAAACAGGACTCATTATTCATTCAAAAATTGACAGCTGATGAGAGAAAATAACAGTTGCAACTTCATGACAAAAAGCAAAATACGTGTTGCTTTATGATTGGTTAAAGGTGCGCCACATATTTTTGCAAGTTGTTACATCCGATGTATGGAATAATTTATCTTCTAATCTTACTTGCCTAAAATGTCAAATATACTATATTTTTTTATGTGGGGCATTCTAAGGGTACCATAAAAATGATGACAAATATAACATGTTTTATATTATAATAATTCTTATCGAGTTAATCTGTAAACATTAAAATTCTAGTTATAAATATTTTTTTATTCCTAAAAAATCAACGGAATTTAGATTTTAAACCTTTTATTTATTAAGATATGAAATATTAGACGTAGCAATTTAATATTCAAATAATCAATTTTAAAATAGAAAATTTTGATTAATAATTGAATTAAATTACAAACTCCAGGTGGGAAGGTTTTCTTTTATAATTGAATAGGAATGATTGTTATATTAAAGTTTTTTGGGTAAAGTGTTGGTCATGAACAATTTTCATTCTCTTGTTTACTAGCGGAAATTGATCTCCTAAGAGCATCCACAATAGTTTTGCATAAATTATATTCTTTAAAGTTGTCACGTAGGCATTTATGTACACTTTAAGTAATACGTAAAGTTAAGACACACGTAAAAAATATTTTCTCTGCAATCGTATTACTTAAACATATTACTTAAATATATTTTATTATTAAATTTTCAAACAACCACCAATAAGATATTAACATTAATTATAAAATGAATTAATTTATAAATTGTTTACGTAATACATAGTGCATTACTTATATTTAAGGAATGCTTTATGTAAAAACATAAATTTACGTGTGGGTCCAATCTTTAAGGAATGCTATGTAAAACTACTGCAGAGAGTTTTTTTTGTTTTACTTAAATAAATATGTAGGGCCCACGTTTACGTAATGTTTACATAATACCATTGTGGATGCTCTGACCTCTGATTAAAGGATGATGCGCTGAACTACCTCACCATTAATACAATTGTACTGTTACATGGTTGTTATATTATAGTTAATTAACAGTAATAACATAATAATAATAAGAATATAAAAGATGGTCTTATTTATTATCCATAAAGAATTCCGACCAGGTGTAAAATCCTCCATCACAAAAAACCGTTAATTACCTAACCTTCTCGTTTCAATAGCCGTACACTCTACTCTTCACTCAACAACATTCCTTCATTCTCCAGCTCTCTCAACATGATAGTATCTTCTTCCTCCTCGCCGACAACCAAAACCCTAACTTTCTACCCCACCCACTTCCATGGCAACCAAACTCCACTCCAGTTTCGCGCCAAAATCCCTCCTCAAACCCCACCCCGCCAAATCGAGGAGATTCGTCGTCTCCTTCAAGCTCGCCGATTCCACCGGCCAAAAACCTAATCCGCCGCCGCGGATAATCTCCCTCCTCCGCGTGATCCCCGACTGGGCCGACGACGTGAAGGAGCAAGGAATGCGGCGGCGGAGGACTCTCTACAACCACGAGAAGTGGCTCGAGCACCGCAGCTCACTCCGACACATCAGGCATCTCTTGTCGAGCCTGACGTCGCGTGTAATCCTGTCTCTGATTCCGCCAGTCACGACCTTCACCACCGTGGCGGCGCTGCTCGCCGGTTACAACACCGCCGTATTGATGGATCTGTTGCCGGGATTCTTCCCTGTGTTAAGAACCTCGTCATTGCCGTACCAGCTCACGGCACCTGCTCTTGCGCTGCTGTTGGTGTTTCGGACGGAAGCGTCGTATTCGAGGTATCAAGAAGGGAGACTGACGTGGACCAAGGTTGTTGCCGCGGCTAATGATCTGGCGAGACTGGTGATTGATTCGGTTCAAAGTCCAGATGATTTCGAAATCAAGAAGGCGCTGTTGGATTACATTGTCGCGTTTCCTATCGCTCTTAAGGTTCGATTTTTTCAAATTCTTGAATCTTGATGGGTTAAGGTTTCATGGTGCTGTAAAGGTTGAGGCTTTTGATAGATTGGAGTTACATTGCAGCTTGATAATTAGCATGTA
Organism: Clarkia xantiana subsp. parviflora; assembly: GCA_036873135.1. Lineage (NCBI taxonomy): Eukaryota > Viridiplantae > Streptophyta > Magnoliopsida > Myrtales > Onagraceae > Clarkia > Clarkia xantiana. The sequence goes on from JAPTYO010000009.1 coordinate 2,504,276, forward strand.
GTGTAGAAATGTTGACTGATCTGATTGAGTTTAGTTCAAGGGAAGTAGAAAAGCTTTTCTTTTTGCCTCAATTATTTTAGTTTCTCTTTATTCTTGAAGATTGATTGCAGATGGATCCTAGATTGGTACAGGACAACATAGTAGACATTAGACTTTCTCAAATGCTGATGAATGTCTGGTTTCTCAAAGCTAGTAAAGATTGAGTCTTTTGATAGATTTGATATCAGATGAAACGGAAAATCCTGATTTTGATTTTCGGGTCGAATTTAGTTCCAAGTCCAGATGATTCTGAAATCAAGAAAGCGGTATTGGTCACATTGTCGTGCTTAATCAAGGTTCGATTTTTCGAAATTCTTGAATCTTGATGGGTTTAGGTTTCATTGTGTTGTAAAGGTTGAAGCTTTTGATAGATTGGAGTCACGTTTCAACTTGATAATTAGAATGTAGTGTAAAATGGAGACTGAGAATGAGTTAATTTCAAGGGAAGTAGAAAACTTTGTGTTTTGCCTCAAAAGTTTTGGTTTTTCTTTGTTCTTGAAGATTGATTGCAGATGGATCCTAGATTGGGACAGGATAACACAGTAGACATCAGACTAATTTCTCAAATGCTGATGAATGTCTGGTTTCTTGATGCTGTAAAGATTGAGCCATTTCACAGCTCGTTATCAGATTAAATGGAAAGTCCCGGTTTTGAATTTTCGGGTTGAAATTTAAGTTCATGAAGATTGAATCGGTTCTTGTTTATATCTCATAACAACAATCTACTTCTGTAAATTCTCCAATTTATTCACTATAGCTCAGTAATCTTCTTATATCTATGCAGTGTCATGTAATTTACGGCTCAGACATCGACCAAGACCTGCGCAATTCACTCGATAAAGACGATCTGTCCGTGATATTGGAATCGAAGCATCGACCACACTGCATTGTTCAGTTCATATCTGAAAGCCTCAAAATGCTCAACATCGAGGATTCAAGGCGAAACTTACTGGTACTTTACTCTGTATTTCCGCTACATTTCAATAGCAAAACTTCATCAAGTGTCGCAAAAACAAGGGAAACAACATCGCGGTTTTCAGCGTTACTGTTTCCCCATTGCGAATATAATATATCCATTGTTTAAACTTTTAAGATTTGAAGTCGGGTCAATTATTACCTCGTATTATATTCGAAGTCAGTTTAATCATGTCATGTATCATTGTCAGACAATACTGCGCACGCGCGTAGCGCGGACTGGCATCTAGTATATATATATATATAAGATTGCTTTCGCAATTTCGTTTAAGCATAGGAGTCTTGTTTGATCATCAAATTAAAGCATCGTCATTTCAGGTATCGAGAATGTCGTGTTTCCACGAGGGAATCAGTGTGTGCGACCAGCTAATGGGAATCCCGATCCCTCTATCATACACGCGCCTCACATCAAGAATCCTCGTCTTATGGCATCTGACGCTGCCCGTTATTCTGTGGGATGATTGTCACTGGATCGTCGTCCCTGCCACCTTTATCAGCGCCGCTTCCTTATTCTGCATCGAAGAAGTAAGTGCTCAAGCTCGATGGATCTATAAAGAGCAATCATTTCTATACGTGAGATTTATGCCAAAAGGTTGCTCGTTATTGGTCTGTTGGGTTTGAATCGGTCCAGTGCGTAATTCTGACGATATTCGTGTTTGTAAATTTAGGTGGGTGTGTTGATTGAGGAGCCGTTTCCGATGTTGGCTCTCGACGATGTTTGCGACACGGTTCGACAGAACGTACAACAAGTGATTGACACCGAGAAAGTTATTCAAGAACGAGTGGCTGCGAAGAAGAAAATGAGATCATCAGTTCGTTCTTGTGAGAAATCGCACAACGGTCGCCCTGTTTGATTGCATGTATTAGCGGGAAAATCTGTAAATATATATATATATATAATATATATATATATAATATATATATAATAAGTTATAGGAGTTAAAATATTTTAGTTACTTAGGGTTTTGCATTAGCAAACTTGGGATTTTGAATTTTTTTTTTTTTTGAGTGTGTAACAGTTGGGTTGTTATTACATCTTATGAATATAATGTGTATAAATATAATGTATGATCCAGTTTTGTTTATTGTATCAATTGTGTAACTATACTCTTTGGCCAAAAAAATTGTGTAACTATACTTTTTTTACATTGCACTTTAGTACCATTAATTGCGAAAACGAGTTACTAAAATTTAAATACAAAGAAAAATGAGATATTAAATTCAATATTTAAAATATGTTGCAACGGCATGTAAATAATAAATATTAGGCATTCAAAATAAAATAAAATAAAGAAACTCCGATAAACGGCATTGACATATATATATATATATCTACGCATTATTATCAAAATATTAATAATATGTGTATTAGTTAATAATGTCTTGGGATTGAATATTTGGTGGTATTATCTGTATTTAAGTTTTTTTAATAACTTTTTAAGTATATATATTAAGATGAAAAGGAGTTTAATTAAGCTCTTCTTCTGATAATTCTGAAGCTAACTAAATTAACTTGGGAGTGTGAAGTGTATTGCTGTTTTTGGGCGTGATGATGGGCTCTTCCATATCTTCTGAACCCACGCTTTCACATTTATGTGCAAGTACTTGTATGTATCTATATATGATCCATATGTGTGTATATATATATATATATATTAGTTTGTTTTGTTCCCGCAAAGGTGTGGTGTCTTGCTATACTCCCCAAACACATCAGTAGTGCAGATTTCTTCAAATGTGTTGTTAATTAATTTCCCTTGTTTTTTATATGATCCTCAATACAGAAGAAAGATTTCAGCAATTAAAAAATATGGGACTGTGGAATACAATCCTAGGTTGTGCCTAATTGTTAAGATTTTGACACGTGTTCTTAGTTTAATATTTTCCTTATAGGTTCACCCATGACAAAATTAAGTACACGCAGGATACATGTTAAGATCTTAACGGCGAGACACGATCTGAGACATAAAGAGTGGGGCATGAGATTTTGCATCCATGGAATGCACCCAATTTTACCGAAACGTAGATCATCAAGAAATTTCCTTACATGTCCTTCGAATGAATCAAGATAACCTTTCGTTCCAATATAAACTGTTATGACCCTAAGATTCGATCAATAATTCATGGATAGGAAAGATGGATGGATAAATCTTCGAACTCGTTCAGGGGAAAACGAAACTATATATTTGAATAGAGGGAATTTTAATCTCTTCAAACTCATTAAGAGGAAAGCGAAACCCTAAACTAAACTATATATACTAAACTATTAAATTGAGTAATTGGAATAATTTTTCTACTTATTTTCTAACATAATAACTTGTCATTTAAATAAGACCCGATCACTACTGTTCATAAAAATAAGATATTTAATTTTAATGGATAAATATAATATCTCTAATATTAATAGTATTATTATTAATAATAGAATCTATACTATTAAGAGCATCCATAATGATATTACGTAAAGATTACGTAAACGTGGGTCCTACATGTTTATTTAAATAAAGCAACAAAAACTATCTACGGTGGTTTTACATAGCATTCCTTAAAGATGGGACCCACACGTAAATTTATGTTTTTACATAAAGCATTCCTTAAATATAAGTAATGCACTATGTATTACGTAACCAATTTTTAAATATAAATTAATTCATTTTATAATTAATGCTAATATACTATTGGTGGTTATTGGAAAATTTAATAATAAAATATATTTAATGAATATGTTTAAGTAATACGATTGCAAGGAAACTATTTTTTACGTGTGTTTTAAATTTACGTATTACTTAAAGTGTACATAAATGTCTACGTGGCAACTTTAAATAATACAATTTATGTAAAACCATTGTGGATGCTCTAAACCCATCTTCTAATTAAGAGATGAACTGATACACCCTATATACTTAATTAGTTTAGGTAGAATGTATGTGGAATCATTAGTCCAATATAGAAGATGGACAACATATATATTTGTTGTCGCTAGCTTGTAATTAGGTTGAATCCATTCAACTAATCAAACACGCAGCTCTTTTTCACTTCATCACACAATTACAGAAATTAGAGAAACGTCGTCATTAATTAGTAGCAAACGGTGGTACACTTCAACACATGCAACGACCACAATTAAGAAACGACAGATCCTAAGCTAGACAAAGTACGACGTAGCTACAACTGAAACAACACAACACAGTAGAGACAAACCAAGCCTTTTCTTCATCACCACCCCATGAAACTGTAGAAGAACATTCTTCTACACTTGATCGTCTTTGTTCTCCTCGCGCTGGCCCTGCTGCGGCGGCTGCTGGCCCTGCTGCGGCGGCGGCGGCTGGCGGCGCTGCTGATTCTGCTGGCGGCGCTGCTGGTGCTGCTGCTGGCGCTGCTGTTGCTGCTGCCGGCGCTGCTGCTCAAAACCCTGGTTCATCTGGTCACACAACTGCAACCTAATTGAAAAAAATGTCTTTTTTAGAGAGAGAGAGGGGATGAGAGAGAAAGAGGACATATTTCATATATATATATATATGTGTATATGTATATGCATACGTGGCGCGTCCCTGAGGAGTGCGAGACCAGATAGCAGAGCAGGCTTGATTGTGAGCTGATATTTGCTCATCTGGAATATTACGAAACTCTCTTCTGCACATTCCGCAGAAGTAAAATGATTCGGAGTTGTCATCCATATTGCTCGCTAGAAAGAGAGAGAGATAGAGAGAGAAAGCAAATGCTGTGTTGTGATGAGCAGTTTGAAGTATATAAGTGTGTTCTTCGATGCTGTGTTGTTGTTGTATATATACTGTGCATGTGCAGGAAGAATTAATTAATTAAAGCCATGCAAGAAGCTTATTGGGACATACAAAAAAATAGTTTTATGGACCAATATGTTTTAAAACGTACAACATCTTTGAAAAAAATGGTTTTATGGATCAAAATATTTTAAAATGTACAACAAGTTTACAAAATATAGAAAAATGACGTATCGTCCACTTGTTGTCACTAGTCTCATTAAGTGGACACGTGCGGATCAAATTTTTTTTTTTTAAAATAATAATAATTATTAGTATCTACATCCACCGATTAATAATTATTACTATGTATAAATTAATTTCTTACTTTAATTATTATTTTTTATAAAAATGTGTTATGCACGTGTCCACTTAATGAAACTATGGATAACAAGTGGACGGTATGTCATTTTAATATTTTTGTAAGCTCGTTGTACATTTTTATGCATATTTGTCTATAAAATTATCATTTCAAACATGTTATACATTTTAAAACATATTGATCCATAAAACCATATTTTTCATGTTCCATATTTTACGTACTTTTCCAAGCTTATTAACTAAGCTCATTATTCTTCTATTAATTAATTCTTAAGCTTGGAGAGAGAGTATATACTACAATTACATGACAATTGACATGTTGCTATTTTTGGGTCTGATGATGAGCGAGCTCTTCTGAACCAAAGCTTGCTTTTATCCATTTGTGTGCAAGTTAGTAATAATATATTTATCCATTTGTGTGCAAGTTAGTAATAATATAGGGAAATATCATAAAGAGGAGAAATTATTTCCTACCACCGTGTTAACACGTGACGCATACGTGGTACTCTTTTATTCAATAAGACTCATTACACATATAAAAGATAAAAGATAGATACATAAGGTGTATAAATTTTAATTTCTTAATGGATGCAGGGCTATCACGAATGCGTTATGTGTTAATACGGTGGTAACCAATAATTTCTCTTATAAAGAGGGTATTGTACTTTGGAGAAAATTCTGTAATATGATGTAATGGTTCAGTTTTTCATCCATTAATTAGAAGTTAAGAGTTCAATCTCCGTCGTTGACCATATGAGAATGAAAAGATGGTCATAACTAGCAGTTTAGCCTTTATGGAGGGTACCCGAGATGGATTTTTAAAAAAAAATGAACTGATTGCAGCGTAATGCGTTCAATTGAAAGACACCATTGGATTGGGGAGGTCCAATTGAATGCATTTCGTTACAGTTCTTTCAAGTTATTCTCTAGTTCATCTTATTATGTACACCAATAAAACCCACGTGGCTTAAACATACTATTTTCTGTCCATTTTGACGTGAATTGTAACGGATGTACCAATTTGCTCAAAAATTAAAAGTGCATATAACTAATTTATAAATTAAAATTCAGGTAGTGATTAGTTTAGGTAGAATTTCGGTTATTAACCCATAATAATAATTAATTACTTATATGTATGTGTGTATCAATATTAATTTGTCTTGTTCCCCAAAATGTACGATGCCTTGCATTATTTCCCAAACCCATCACCAGTGCAGAGTGCAGACTTCTTCAAATACTCTTTCCTTTGCATTATTGCTGCACCATATCGTACGTACGTACGTTCACATGCACATCCATTATTGATGAGCATGGAAGTTTCATCCAGTGTTATCAGAACCGGACCGGACCGGCGGTCCGACCGCGGTCGGGCCGGAACCGGACCCCTCACCGGTCCGGTTTGCTTATTTCCGGAGGATGTAAGCGAACCCGGTTCTGAAGTCCGGTTTTCACCGAACCGGCCGGTTTTGGGTGAACCGGGCGGTTCACCGGTTCGCCGGTTCGTACTCTTTTCATTAAAAAAAATTAAAAAAAAAAAATTAAAAATTTTTTAGAGTAAACTTATAGAGAGGCAGGCCCCGATCCGGACTAAAACCTACATAAGGGTTAACTTACAAAGAGGATATGCAAATTTGCATTTTTTTACTAAAACCGGTCGGACCCGGTTCGGACCGGGTCCGACCGGCCGAACCGGGAACCGGTGGCCCTGCCGGTTCAGGCCCCGGTCCGGTTCTGATAACACTGGTTTCATCATTTCATCTAAAAATTACATTTAAATTATTACAAAGTTTAAGGTTTATAATCACATGATCACATCGATCCATCATATTTATAGTTTGTTTCTATTGTGTGTATATAATACACTTAGGGAATAGAACCTAAAAACTGTCACAATTTTGACTCATGTGTCGGTTTGGTGTCTGAGGTTGAAATTCAATGTCTCAATTTTCATGTGTTTCTATTTGGTGTCTCTGTTAAATTTTGGTGTTAAGTTGAACAGAATCTGATGACGTGATCATGGTCACGTGGGTGAACAATTTTTAAAATTTCATAAATACCCACTGATCAGAATTAGGGTTCCGGCCGATTCCTGCCAAACCCACCCCGATTCCGGGTTACGTTGACATGAATAATTGCGGGTTGGCTCAATAATTTTGGCGCCAAGATTTTTCGTGTTCTTTTCGCGTTTGGTATTAGGAATACGACCCGACACGGTAATACGATAGTTCTATATACATTAAATATTCATTAGATTTTATTGCACTTAAATATTTTAACGTTTTGTCTTTAGTTTGCACCGGTACATAGAGGAGTTTGGATTTTATATTGAGTAATTTTTAAATTTGGTTAAAAAAAATTATTATGTGCGCGCTTTTTGTTCAATTTATATCAGTTTTTTTGTACTGATTTTCCGTAGCGCGTTCATGCCGAATTAAATGAGCACAACTTCATATCATGATGCGTTTGGCTTGACCCATTAAAATACGACATTAACTGGGCGCAACAGACTCCGCACGACCTGCACGAATTGCTAGCTCTAACCGTGAGCATGAGAGTTTAAACATTACGTAACGGGTTGAATTTAAGATCGTCACTGCTAGTTCATTACTTTTCCATGAAAAAAAAAATTGTCACTTTTCTCGGAAATGTGTAAGTATTTAGGCTATTTTATTGAAGAAAATGAGGTTACATGGAGGGGAAAATATCCTTGTATTCTTGATTCTCAAGAAATGGATCCTTCAAAAAAGCGAGTGCAAGGAATTAAATTTGCCAAACACACCCTCCAATCAAACAACTATATAACTAACTGGCTGCCATAAAATTGCATCAGAGCTTCGATTTGAAGGGGGGATCTAGCTTCTTGGCTTTTCGGACCAAACCCTCTTGAACTAATGTCACCAGAAGCTGCATTGCGATATTTTCGTTAGAATTTGCGTATTCGGCCCAAAAGATAACTTAGTGATTAAGTTAACTACCTCGCCATTTCTGTTGAACATTCGACCGGTCACGAGACCACGTGCATTGTGAGCAGTTGGGGAAAGAATCTGTTAAAAACAGAGGTGAGTGATGAACAAGACAGTAAAACACAGATGAAGTTGAAGAAAGACATTGCAGACGTACATCAAACAGAATCCAATCATCGGCTTTCAGAGATCGGTGGAACCACATCCTGAGAAATGAGACCAAACACAGAGGAGAAAGATGTCGGCTTTTGGAATGTCGAATTGGATCGCGTAGATTTACATGTTCTAGAGTACTTACGAGTGGTCGAGACTGACAGAGTACATCTTCAAGCCCCTTCTTCGATGAGGATTCAATGATGTGCCCATGAAGATTAAATCCGAAGCAAAGGCCACAACGCATCTGTAGAACAGATTCACCCAACCGGAAATTAAATATAAAACTACATTGCCATAAGAGAGCTCAAATTCAAAAAAGGGTTAAGAACCTAAAAACAGTCTCAATTATAGGTCATGTTGCAAATCATTATCCCAGATTTAAAATGTTGATAATGGTGTCTCAACTATCAAATTTGTTGTTTTCACTTTTTTTAAACTGATTTTGGCGTTAAAATTGGTATTTAAAGCAACAAAAAAACATGTTCTTTTCCACTTTTTCGAAGTACCAGATTTGTTGCTCATGGTTTAGGCTTATTGGATGCTTAAAACATGGGTTTCAGTTTCGTCAATTTTAAGAGAAAAAAGTGGGAATCAACCAATCTGATAGTTGGGATACCGAATATCAACATTTTAAATCTGAGATAGTGAGTAGCAACATGGCCTATAGTTGAATGTTTTTAGGTTCTTAACCCTTCAAAAATTTACAAAACAATTTTTCTAATCACCTGTGCAGTGCCTGATCATCTGAGAGTTTTCCCTTTGCTCGAAACCAGAATCTCAGACTGAAAATTATCAGGAAAAAGTATTAGAGACACGTTTTTTTAGTAAAAATATATTGGGAAAAAAAAATGGATCGTACAACTAACATTGGAGGGCTTTCTGTCTGAGTTGTACCAGTGCTAGGCTCACAAAACCTTATCTCTATTGGCCATGGTACAAATTTAGCTTTGGCAATTTTGTTTCGGTAGGTCCTGAGATATTATCATTGATGCCCACGTCATTCAACATCGAAAACCGAAAATCAAGCATTACATTAGGATGCATTATTAATCAGAAGTAGTGCGGGCTGAGTACTTGAGTCACTATTCAAGACCTTTACCTTGGCAGGCGAGGATCGATAAGTCGCATTTCACGTAGTTGTTCCAATGATAGAAGCTGTGAAGAATGTCATTCAGAGCAAAAGACGACATAAATATTTTGAACGGAGTGTTAGTAGTTGCATATCCTTACCATTTCTGGAGCAGGAACTGAAGGCATTGTTACCACTTGATGTTCAAATCCTTCTTCCTCTGTCTGTCAATGTGAAATTTCGAAGTAGCATAAGAATATTTACATCTTTGTTTCCTCAGCTCAAATATCACCATAAAGGAAAAATAAGAGGAACATATTGGTAGCCACGTCCGTAACAAATATCGAATGCTGTGTGTGACAGCAAGTGATTGGCATACCTGAAATGAAGCCAGCAATGTGAATATGACTGTTCCATTTTGGATTGCTTCGACTCGTCTAGTAGCAAAACTTTTACCGTCACGTATGCGATGAACCTCATATATAATTGGTACTGCAATATAAATAGCAGTACCAAATTAACCTTATAAATTTCTACAACAAATATCCTACAACCAAAAAGATATGCTTACTGCTGAAATCCCCAACAAGGAGGAAATACACATGCAAACTATGGATAACCTTGAGAGAGTCGACAGTTTTAGATGCTGCAGCTGCTGCCTGCATGTGAAAAGACGCTATTAATAAAGGAAACTACCCGGTATGCTGATCTTAAGCTGCCAACTATGTCATCCAAGGATTAAAAGAGGATAGATCAGAAACTAATCATGCCTGTGCGACTAACTGTCCACCAAAGACTTTCCCAAACTTTGGCGCATCTGGCAAGGTTATGCCCTTGAAAATGTTAACCTACAAAACCGATTACAAGGGGTGTCCATCAAAGATCCAGATCCAGTTCAAGTCATCTCAAGTTACAAATCATGTGGAGTCTCAGACACAACCATGTATACTAACTATGTCATGAGAGCCAAAACTGCGCAGTTCGAAACAAAATATATGTGGCCCCTTGAGGAAAGGTTGGAATAAATGGGTAAAAACAATACTAAATGAGTACTGTGAACATACTTCTACTGGCTCAAGGTGCAGTATTTGCTCCACAAGGGCACGTTCCTCAATTTGTTCATTCGTATTCCATATTGATTTTGTCTGGAGTAAATGGGAATGCTCATGGGGCAACACCAAACAGATCAGCTGCGAGTAAGCCCAGTTTGGAGTAACCATCTGAGTTAAGCTGTAGCATAATATGGTTGTTCAATGTTTGAAAAGATTTGAAAAAGGAAAATTACCTTTGACAAAGCAGTTACATCGGCTACATGAACAACTTTTGCAGTGCCTGAAGAAGTAAAGAGGTTATGTAACTTCCCTTCACATCTAAAGCATGCCCTAAAGACCATTGTGATATATACTTCAATGTCGTCAAGAGAATATAAAGAATCAAGTGGCGACGACTCAAAAATATTTGTGCATCTCAACAGGCATGATTCATATAATTGCTAAGCGAATTCCAGCAGGATATTAAATAATCTGACTAGCATATAAGATACTATCTCTCAAGAAAGAAAGACATTTCACCATGGCCGAAGTAGTCATATTTGCTCAGACGAAAATCGGCATCCTCAGAATCAACAGGTCCAGAGACTTCAGCCTGTAAAGAACAGGCTAGACTTGAGACCAAGAGAATTTACATTCTGCAGAACACAGAGAGTTCTCAAAACTCAAAAGAGCACCCCTGTTTTTTGTATTGAACAATGTGTCATCACTTCAGAATAACAATGTCTGGAGATAAATATAAACTTACCTCACCCTCCCAAATGAAATACACGCCTTCTCCAATATCTCCTTCACGTACAACAGATTGTCCCTTGTCTATACATTGCAGATTACACCAAGTTATAAAAGAATGATATGTTAACTGAATCTGACAAAAAAAACCAGTAGAAACTGCATTCTTCTACTTCTGGTCACATTGCCATTTCTAGTTTAAAAGAGAGGATTAAAATAAGAAAAATTGAATTTGATGATACCATAGTGCTTAAACACGGCGACTTCAGCAATCTTCTTGAGAGAGAAGCTAGGTAGCTTCTGCAGCAGCGGGACGGCTCCTAAGAACTCAATTACTGCCAATAACGATTGAACCGCAGTAAGAATTTAAGAAAATCAAAGCCCAGTCATAATTTAACACTCAAAACATGTGATCTGTTTAATTAGAAATTGATTCGAGTTCATCAGCAAACGGATCAGTTATCTGCTTGTAAATGAATACAGTAAAGCTTAATTGCCCAGGAATTCACGTACAAGAGTTAGCTCAATGTATTGATTTCTAGGGTTAATGAGAAAAGCAGCAGAGTCTCTCCCTCAATTTTGATCTTCGCACATTCTCTTCCCCAAAAGTCAATACCAAGGAAATAAGCAAGATACCTGATTGGGCGTCCATTGACATGCCGAGTGGAGACCGTGATGATGACGACGAAGACCAATCGGTAGTTTTCGTGGATATCTCTGTTCAGAGCCCCCACAGATCAAGTCTCCACCGTGAAAGTGATGAAAGTGATTTTTTTTTTTTTTTTTGTAGAAATGAAAGTGAATTTGATATCTATTTTATTCTGACTGGCAAAAAAAAATTCTAATTTATTCTCGCTAATGTCGTTGACTACAATTGCGCCGCGTGCAGAAGGTGTAAATAATAAAATAAACCGGCAAACTATACACATCTCTGTCTTTAAAATAATATTTTTTTCTATTAATCAAACTCTACAATTAATATTAATAAAACTTAAATTTAAGGCATGTTTAATGGAATAAGGAATTGTTCGTTAATTAATTACGTGGAATTATGATTTTTAATTGCTATTTTTGAAAGAATACATAATCCAATATAACCTCTACGATTGCCTATTCCAACTTTTCTAAAATAAAAAATACAATTTTAACTATAATCATAATTTATTTATTATATAGCCATTTTATATCTCTCACGCAGTGCCTCCATCTCGCGACTGCTGACTGCCCTTTTTTCAACCGCTCATCTCGTGATCATATTTTAATTTAATTAAAAACAATAATTTAACACGTTATTTTTACTTTACAGTATATTATATTAGTTATAAAGAATTTTACAATATATAAACATAAAATCCTTTAAAAAAAACACTGTTTTTGTAAAAAAAAAAATTATTGTTGTGTTAAAAAAAATAATTTACGTTTAATAATATATTATTGGACTTTTTATTTTTAATATTGTAAATTTTAATTAATATATATAGTAAAATAATAGATTTAGACTTATTACCTTTTTCTATTCTTATTCATTATTACGTATTCACTATTCCACAGACCAAATATGTTATTTTGGCATGTCGAATTGGAATTATATTTCTTTAGATAGATTAATTAGATAAGATACATAAGATGTATTATTGATTTTCTTTTGGCCACTTTATTTATGAATGAGATTATTAAAAGAGACACACGTGTTACACCGTCTCTACTCTCAATCTCAATTATTTTTATACCAAAAAAACGAAGGAAAACGTGAAAGGGATAAAATAATATGTCGTATTATCATCCACCGACCGGACCTCATTGGCCCCCCACTGGAGCGTTAAACTTCTCAATAGTCGGTCTTCTTTGACCGCCGGCGCCAACCACCGTGGCCGATGGCACCGCGCAGCTGCTTCGAGGTTGGAGAAACAACTGTTCAAACAAATTATTGTGCTTTTTTTGTTATTTTCTTGAGTTGAGTATAGATTATTGACTCGTAGGTAAGCAAGCATCCACAGCAAAAAGACGAGAACCCAGCATTTGTTGAAAATTCCCAGTTGGGTTTGATCGTCTTTCTGCTGACGCGATCAAATCAAGCTTCAACTTGAAGAATCCAGGCCTTTCCTCAAGCCAAGTCAATAATACTTTAATCACTTCTCTTCCTTGCTCATTCAGTAGCTCTACTGACTGATTCTGCTACTTCAGGAGCTTCATATGGCTGGAAATTGATAGATGTTCATAATTCGAGCTTCATTTCCCTTTCCAGATACTAAAAGGTTGATTCTTTTCTGAAACCCAGTTCAAGTTTGCTTCAAATTCAAAAACCCATCTCCGATACATAAGGAAACTGTTCGTGGATGATCTTTAGCATCCTTTCTTACTCTAGTATCCACTCTTTTGCTCATTCAGTAGCTCTACCAACTGATTCTGCTACTTCAGGTGCTTCATAAGGCTGAAAATTGATAGAGTTCATAATTCGAGCTTGATTTCTCCCTCCAGATACCAAAAGGTTGAAACTTTTCTGAAACCCAGTTCAATTTTGCTTCAAATTCAACAACCCATTTCCGATACACAAGGATACTGTTCATGGATGATCTTAAGCATCACTGTCTTTAAATTCCATTGAGTTTCGCTTCTATGATTGATTATTGAGTGTGCCTCAAGTGTTCATCTGTGGATTTTGATGCTTGCTCCATATCCATCCCTCTATGTCAATTGCTTGCTGTATTCCCATTGTTGAAACTGTGTATTGTATTGCCTGTGTGCGCTGGGCGTGGAAGAAATGCCTGTACACTGCAGGCCACGAGAGCGAAAACTGGGGACTTGCCACCTCCGAGGAATTCGAGCCCGTTCCGCGCCTATGTCGGTACCTGCTCTCGGCCTATGAGGAAGATCTCCGTAACCCAATGTGGGCCCCACCAGGGGGTTACGGAATCAATCCCGATACAGTTGTTACACGCAAGGACTACGAAGAGACTCTAGGTCGTGCTCCTCCTTACATGCTGTACCTCGATCACGACCACAAAGACATAGTGTTGGCAGTTAGAGGCCTTAATTTGGCTGCTCAGAGTGATTATGTAGTTCTGCTCGATAACAAGCTCGGGCAGACTAAATTAGATGGAGGGTATGTTCATCACGGGTTGTTGAAAGCAGCCGAATGGGTTTTTGATGAAGAACTCGGAGTATTGAAAAATTTGGTTGAGAAATTTCCAGACTATACATTGACCTTCTTGGGACATTCCTTAGGAGCTGGAGTGGTGACTTTGTTGACAATTATCTCGATTCAGAATCGAGAAAAGTTGGGAAACATTGAACGGAGCAGGATCAGATGTTATGCTGTTGCTCCTGCTCGTTGCACTTCGTTGAATTTGGCTGTTCGATATGGAGATGTTATCAATTCTATTGTTTTGCAGGTAAGCTGGGAGACACCAAATTTTAACAAAATTGAAACATTGGACACTTCAGTTTAACATTTGAAACTTCAGACACCTGATTTTAACATAGGGCAAACTTTGGACAGTTTTTTAGTTATTAACCCAGAAAAAAAAACATTATAGTTGAAGTCTGATTTTTGCAGTTGTATAATGATTTATAGATTTTAGTTTGATTTTGGTAACAGGATGATTTCTTACCTCGGACTACAACTGATCTAGAAGATGTGTTTAAATGTTTTTTCTGGTAAGTTGGTGTTTTACTACCTTATTATTTGGTTCAAGGACACTGGCCTCTTGTTTGGTTTTGATTGTGTTGGATTATGTCATTTTGGACAGTTTGCCATGTCTGTTATGTCTATTGTGTGTCAAAGACACATTTACAACAGAATCTATGAGGCTTAAAGATCCAAGGCGACTTTATGCTCCCGGACGCCTCTATCACATTGTCGAGCGCAAGCCCTTACGGTGAGTTCAAAGACTTGTAGCTTTGTGCAAGTTAACTTTGCAGGGTTGTGGAAATTTAGAGTTTGGCCATTGTAAGGTTTTCTTTTAAGGGTTAATTAGCAACACGCTAGTTGAACTTTGGCGGTTTAGACAATTTGTCAGCTAAACTTTTTTTTTTGGAACAGATTATTTGCTGAACTTATACAAAAGTTGCAATAAACTAGTTTTGTCTAGTTTGTTGTTATATAGTGATGGAAACTTGCATGTTGTTTATTGTCTGACTATGCTTTCGTGCAAATTGCTAGCTGAACTTTTGGGAAATTTGAGATTTGCCGGTTGAACTTTTGCGAGAATATGCTCAAGGGTCAATAACCTGGGAGAGGTCTGAAGTTTGGCCCTTGTTAATTTGAAAGGTCTGAAGATTGAAATGGTGATAACAAAGGTCTGAAGTTTCGACTTGTAGATAATAGAAGTCTCCGTTAGTTTTTTCCGTTAAAACTGACGGAAGTTGGTCATGTGCATTGCATGTGACCAGAAATAAAATAAAATTCCAAAAATACCCTTCTTGCTTCTCACATGATTGAATGAAAAGACAAAAATGCCCTTAAGGCCACCACCCAACTCCAGCCACCACCACGGCTCCGGCCGGCCACCACCCAACTCCGGCGACCACCACTCACAACTCCGACGACCGCCACCCAACTCCGACGACCGCCACCACGGCCCTAATCGGAGCCACCGGCCCCGATTGGGCCCAAATCGGAGCCACAAAGCTCCGATCGGAGCTCCGTGGCTCCGATTTAGGGCCACGGAGCTCCAAATCGGAGCTCTGTGGCCTCAGATCGGAGCTCTGTGGCCCCAAATCGGAGCCACAGAGCTCCGATTTGGAGCTTTGTGGCTCCAATTTGGGCCCAATCGGGACCGGTGGCACAGATTTGAGCCCAATTGGGGTCGTGGCGGCGGTCGTCGGAGATGGGTGGCGGTCGTCGGAATTGTGAGTGGTGGTCGCCGGAGTGGGTGGTGGCCGGCCGGAGTCGTGGTGGTGGCCGGAGTTGGGTTAGGTTTAAATTATGGACATGGGCATTTTTGTCATTTCATCTTTATATTAATTAAACTTTTTATTAATTCAAATATTACAAAAGGGTATTTTTGACATTTCACACGGTTCTGTTAAATTTGACAGAAAATTTGGACGGAAAACCTAAAAATCACAAAGTCCAAACTTCAGACCTCAGTTATCACCATTTCAATCTTCAGACCTCTCAAATTAACAAGGGCCAAACTTCAGACCTCTCCTAGGTTATTGACCCTATGCTCAACTATGGAGAAATTTATAATTTGTTTTGATGACATGTGATGGGAATGTGCATTTTGTTCTTAAAGGTGTTCATCAATTGTAGGCTAGGAAGGTTTCCGCCGGTTGTGAGGACGGCAGTGCCCGTGGATGGGAGATTCGAGCATATGGTTCTTTCTTGCAACGCAACATCGGATCACGCCATCATTTGGATAGAGAGAGAATCTCAAAGGGCTCTTCATGTAAGAAGAAGTTTCTTTTCTTGGCCACCAAGTTTCCTCTGTTTCGTAAAGTGTTTAATATTTTGTGCAGTTGATGCTGGAGAAAGAAAGTGCAATGGACATCCCGAGTAGCCAGAGAATGGAGAGGCAAAAAACGATCGAGCGAGAGCACACTGAGGAGTACGAGGCGGCAATTAGGAGAGCCGTCGATCTTCACATTCCTTCTGTTTATTCATCAACTCACTACGGGACGTTTGAGGAGCACAGTTCGTCTGAAGAACAAGTACAGTTTCTTGTGAGCCAAGAAAATGAGAGAAAGTCAGGATAGCGAATCCTACATTCGATATAGTTAGTAATTAGAGTCAGAAATGTAAGTATGTCGATTACACTCATTCTTTCGTTAACAATTTTCAGGAGGTAACTTGTCAAGCAAGCAATCCCAAACTTGATGCACAAAATTAATCCCAATGGTACATATGCATTTCATTCTACTACTACTAGTAGCCATTCAAGCTTTATATTTGAAGCTTAACAGTTGAAGCAATGTCAATAATCTTAACTATTTATCAGAACTACAAACTTACCTAGGATTTACAACCAATACAATCTAAACAAACCCGAATGATTTTTCTCGGGTGAATAATAATACATAAACTCAAACCTGAATACTTCTATCACTCCTATTGCTGAACATCTACATCTGCTACACCTGAAATTATGGAAGGAAACCACAAAAAACTCAAAAGTCGAACAATACAAGCATTCTGAAGCAGAGTACTAATAAAAAAGCTAACTTGGAGTGAGGTTTAAGTAAATTACCGTGCATTCTCTTCACGAACAGTTGAAATTCGACGAAATTGTGGCTATCAAAGAGATGAGAATTGAGCCTCAGATAAGTGAAAGCTAGCAGATGTTGTCCATCTGGATTGTTCAGTGGCTTGGCAATATCAAGGATTTTGTTGAATGAGGCTCGATCGTGGCAAGAAAAACTGTTCTCGCTTGTTATTGGAATAGAAGCCTCCCATGCAGCATTCAGAACCTGATAAGAACATTATCACAATAAATACCGACTTGATCGATCGACAATTCAAAGCAAAATTGCAAAAACAAGAGCGAAAATAATGACAGATTGAAAAGAAAGGTTTTTTTTTTCAGCAGTAGCATGAACAAGAACTATGAAAGAGAATGGTGCTTACCTGCCAAGCCAAACCATTAGGATCAGCCATAGCTTCAGTCAAATCATCGTCCTGATTGTGCAACGGAGATTGAAGACCCGAGAAGTTCAAAACCGCTCCATGCTTCTTTAAAACCGTAGCAATTGCAGCATAACCATCCTTGTTGGAAGGATTGTAGTATCCAGCAGTTAGCTCTGCAGCATGGCTCGCAGTTCTATACCACCAATGGATACCAGGAAGCTGGTTCACATAAAAAATTGCAGAAAAAATCGCGTAAATAGACTTGAAGACGTATTCGGATGCCAAGTCAGCAACTTTCCGTTAATATCGGACATAAAATTCAAAACTGGTTCAGAATGGTGGTGTAAAGACAAGAACTTTGTGTTTGGGTTTACAAGCAGACCCACCTTAGCAGCAAGGTATGTTCCTTCAAATGCTAACTTAGCCAGAGAGAGTACCCGATCAGCGTGATCTATCAGCATTTGTGTGTACCATGTAAGGAAGAATTTCCCGTAATACCCATCGTACTCGCCCCCTTCACGAAAGAAACCGGTTTCTTGGGGCTTGGAATTATAAGACCCTGTATTGTCTGGTCCTCTTCCCCAAAATGGCTGTCCCCTTGCCTCTGCTGCCTTTCTAAGGCTTTTCAGCATGTACTGATCATAACACTTCAAATTAAAAGAAAAAAAATCAGTTTACGGAATTTAGGTCATGAATATTTTTATTGGTAATTTTCAAGGGTTAAGAACCTAAAAACAGTCTCAATTGTAGGTCATGTTGCTAATCGTTGTACCAAATTTAAAATGTTGATATTTGGTGTCCCAACTTTCAGATGGGTTGATTTTCACTTTTTTTTCTTAAAATTGACGGAACAAAAACATGTTTTTGAAGTCTAAACCTTGAACAACATATTTAATACTTTGAAAAAGTGTAAAACAACGTGTTTTTGTTGCTTAAAACACCAATTTCAACGCTAAAATCAGTCGAAAAAAATGAAAATCAATCAATCTGATAGTTGAGACACTGAATGTCAACATTTTAAATCTGGGACATCGATTAGCAACATAGCCTATAGTATAGACTGTTTTTAGATTCTTAACCCAATTTTCAATACCTGAAATGAACCAATCCCAGGATACCTCCAACCGTGCTTTACAGGGGATGAAGGATACCTTAGCTCACCGCACGGACCTAATCCAACCTCAATCATTGAAATGATTCCGTTTTCAAAGTAGTCGTTGAATTCAGCACGGAAACTTCTCATGTAGTCAAAGTATATCTGTATCAGTTTTACAAATCTGTTATGATTTTTTTTGTTATGAACAAGAAATAAGTTGTTTGGTTTTTTACCTCAATAGCAGTCCGGCCTTTCAATATCCGCTCCTTATCGACTCCCCAAGAAAGGCACTCAGGGTTACGTCTTCCGTCTCTATCTGTAAAAAAGATGTCGGGATTGCTTCGTCCAATCTCTGCCACCCAGTGAGGTAGTGGAATACAAACATCGTCACCAACATTGCCTCCACATTCATGAAATGACATTACAATCTGATCCATGATCATCGAACAAGGCATATCAGTATGGAAGTGCACAATTCCACGATAAATTACAACATTTTAACAAATGTGGGTTTGCAACAAATCAAAGGTTAAGAACCTAAAAACAGTTTCAACTATAAGCTATGTTGCTAATCACTGTCTCAAATTTAAAATGTTAATATTCGGTGTCCCAACTATCAGATTTGTTGCTTTCCACTTTTCTCGACTGATTTTGGCGTTAAAATTGGATTTTTAAGCAACAAAAACATGTTTTCCACTTTTCCAAAGTCAGATTTGTTGATTATGGTTTAGGCTGATTTGATGCTTAAAAACATGTTTTTGTTCCGTTGATTACTTGATTTGAGAGAAAAAAATGAAAATCAACCAATCTAATAGTTGGGGCACCGAATATCAACATTTTAAATCTGGGACAGCGATTAGCAACATGGCCTATAGTTGGAACTGTTTTTAGGTTCTTAACCCCAAAACAATTAAAAAAACCCATCCAAGTAAATACTAACCTGCAACTTTAAATTGAGCTTAATGATATACTAACCTGCAACTTCAAATTGAGCTCATGCACCATCTGGAAAAGCCTGCGGTATCCATTCCAATTGTACTCTTGAGGAGCATGAGCTTCTACAATCCCCCACCAACAATCAACTGAGATACCATCAACATTGACAGACTTCAACATTCTTAATTGCTTAAGTATGCCATCTGGATCAGCCAGCTCACTCTTCATATTTATAACCCCCAACTGCCGAAAAAAATCAGAAACTATAAAAATCCAAGAACTAATAACAAAGCTTTCACTGATCACTAGTGATTACTCATGAAAGTATCGATCTATCAACAAACTAGAAAACCCAGAACAAGAAGAGCCTTACCGGAAGCATAACATAAACAGGAACGAAAGAGGTGCCAACAAAATCACGCTCTGGTGGCATATCAACAATCTGCATAAAATATAAGCACTCACTAGAAGCTCAAATAAATTATCCGAAATTTCATTCATAACTACTTGGTAAGCAATGGGAGCGGCATTATTTAGTAGCCATAAAATGTAAATAGATCATCACCTGCTTGCTATTGTCAATGCAGCCACCAATAAAAGCTCGACTTTCCAGAAGTTGTCCATCTCCAAGGATAGATGGAGTTTGAGGTTGCTGATTCTTTGAGGATGCATTATAATGTGATGAATCAGGCTCAAAAATGCCTTTCATATTGCATATGTTGTACTCTGTAGAATTCTGATAGCCAGAAGAAACCCCTCCAAGGGAAGTTGAGGGGGCCTGTTGGGGAGCTATCTGAGGGGATGAGGAAGCACCTGCATTAGAATTACCACCGCCATCTTTTGAACCCTGAAAAAGATCAAACGATACCAATTTATTAAGAAATATATGTACAAAATAAAGAAAGTATTAATACAATCTACATTTTCAACTAGATTGGGTTAAGAAGCCAATAACAGTCCCAACCATGTTGCTAATCGCTGTCCGAGATTTAAAATGTTGATATTAGTGTCCAAACTATCAGAATGGTTGATTACCGCTTTTTTTCTCTTAAAATTGACGAAACAAAAACATGTTTTTAAAGCATAAACCATGAGTAACAAATCTGATACTTCATAAAAGTTTAAAATAACACGTTTTTGTTGCTTAAAACGTCAATTTAAACGCTAAAATCAGTCGAAATAAGTGAAAAGCAACAATCTGATAGCTGGGACACCGAATATCAACATTTTAAATCTGGGACAGTGATCAGAAACATGATATATAGTTGGGACTATTTTTCAGTTCTTAACCCTCAACTATTTAATATACGAGGGCCAGTAAAGAATCACTAAGCAATACTGTATTCTTATTAGAATTATAAAAAGTAACAATTTTTTGCAAATTGGTGTTTCTTTCTGCATACCACCAAATTTCTTTTGGAAATATCATGGCCATATATAAACGTATAATAAGGTGATAAGAATGAGAGAAAGTTTATGAAAACTGTTAAGAGGTTTGATAAATGCTTGAAATATACCTGTGATCTAGAAGGGAAGGTTGTTCCATCTGGAAGAACAACCCAACCTGCTTCCCTAGCTAGAGCTCCAATTACATCATTAATATCAGCTCTAACCCTAAGATTATAGTTCCCATGTCTCCTGAGCCCTGCCAAGATTCTTGCAGTAATGGCTCTCCGATGCCGTTCTCTCAGCTTAGTTCTCTCCTTTTCTTCGAGCGGCCTGCATCTTCTGGATCCACCACCTGAATTCCCCATTTGTTCTTGCATTTGTAACTGGTGCTGCAGCAAGTTTTCATTACTAGTGGATCTAACCGCTATATCAACACCAACCATAGCTTTTGCTGTGTCATCTTCTCCTTTTAAATCCATCTCCACATCTTGATCTTCCTCCTCATCTTCTTCACTCGTTCCGATGATAAGTTTCTCTATATCTGTAGTCATTGCTTCACTAGATGATCCTCACAGTCACTCCCTCTGCAGAAAGTGTAAAAACATGCAGCCTAAACATTCCGAAGCTGCATAACAGATGGTAGATTCCTGATCTTCTGCAAAAACTGGAACTTTGGATCATTATTCAATAACCACCTAAATCATTGGAAAAATTGACTGGAAAAGCATAATACTGCATCTAATTTACAGCTTGTTTGTGTAAGCTAAAATTACCTAGATCTCAGGTAATCACCAGAAAACGCACTGCGCATAGTTTTACAAGCTCAAATTCATAAGCTAACTGGATCAACTTCTTCTAAACTACTTTGGAGAAGTTTTAGCAAATAAAAAGTATCACCTTTACTAGTACAGAAACCTACATTTCTCCAACAAGTGTCATCTCAGTATCTCAAACGCAGCATCGGAAGCACAGATCCATCCGCCTTCCAGTGACCGTGCGAGCTTCATCGGTTACCGGCAAAAGCAGCTGAACAAACTGGCGGCGATCTGGATGCTCCAACGCTATAGCGGCGGCACATAGGAGCTCCAGCGACGGTAATAGGGGGTCAGGCGAGTTCTCCGGCGAGAGCGCGTCGGCGCGTGAGTGGGGAGGTAGGCTAGCTAGGGTTTGTAATTTTCACGCGTGCGAGTGTGTGAGGGACGGGAATTGGCACGGATGGGGCGTGTGTGGCTTAAGCGGGGGGAAGAGAGCTGTACGTACGTGCCACACGTGCAAGTAGGGCCCTGAGTTATGAGCGAGTTTTTAAGATTATAAAACCCGTTTATAAATTCTTGATTTTTTTTTTTTTATAAAATTTTTGGGCTTAATTTTTAAACAATTGACATATACATGAAAATACTTATTAAAATAAAGAAAATAATTTATTTAGTGTTTTAGGTTTAACACGTGTCAATTTGGTGTCTTAGGTCTCCGTCAAATTTTGGAGTTAAATTTAACAGAAACTGGAGTTAATCATATGACCGAATAAATTTAAAAATTCCTAAATTACTCAAAATTTGCTCGGAATCAGCTCAGCCCGGAATCGGAATTCAGCTCAGCCCGGAATCGGAATTCAGAGGTGGGTAGCCGGAATCAGACTGGTGGCTTTGAAAAAAAAAAGTATAACAGATAAAATTGTCTTTTCTTCTCGATCTGTCAAAACTAATCTATAAATCGGACGGCAAATCAAAACAAAACTGAAATCTGAAACACCAAATATTAACAATTTAATCATAAGATACCAAACTAACACACGTAATAAACCCGAGACACTAATTAGGTTTTTTCTAATAAATAAATCTATTCACCCTGTGAATTTTTATGTGAAATATCAATCCAAGAATAAGTGAAAGACACTACTAATGGAATCACCAGCAAAGCTTCTATATTTGATACACAGCAAAAATGCCAAACGACAGACTATTTTTCGACACGCCGAAAAAAAATCCAACAAGAACCAAATTTCCAGCTACAAATGCATCTAAATTTAAATGTCTATGTCATGTTCATCAATCAATAACCAGAAAAAATAACTACAACAGTACAATGATTCTCATGTCCGTCATCCGACATGGCCGCTGGCCGCAAAACACGTCACGATCTTTCTCTCTCGCTCGTTCGGTCTTCCCAGCAATCAACTATTCCGATCGAGTATATACAAAAAGGGGGGTTAGTAGTCACCGATAGCACAAGCTCCGATTCGATCATCGACTAGCAGTTATCATCATCGACTACACTGACGTATAAAACATCGGTTCTCCGAACCCTCACGGCTCCCTTGAGCCAGCTCGAGGCTCGGACGCTATCGTCTCCGCTACCGATGGCGGAGACGTTTCCCGAGGTTAAGACAGACCCCACCCCGTCTTCCAGTAAGGTCCACGGGTCGAACTCCGAGTCGGTTTCCGGTGGGGGCGGAGGAGTTGGGTTTGCCTTGGACTTACCCAACGAGCTCATCGATGTTCGGGTCGGGTTCCTCTGTGTTGGGTTTGAGGTTGCGGGTTGCGGTTGGATCGGGTTGAGGATGGAAAGGGCGGTGGGTGGGACCGATGATGGCTCGCACGAGATGGAACACCGTAGTGACGGAAGAAGGATGGGCATTGCGGATTGGATCCGCCACCGAATCTTGTCGGGGAGCTGCATTGTTTCCAATTCGTTCTACAAATCGAAACAAACACGAGAATTTAGCTATAATAAGATTTAAATTCGAAAAAAGGTTAATAGGTCTTTTAGTACAACATGTTTGACCAATTATGACTTTCGGTGCAACAATATTTTTTTTTGTGCAATACGTTTTGATTAACAGATGCGCCAAAAGTGTACACATTACAAGAAGTATTGGTCAAACCATACGTTTTGATTAACAGATGCACCGAAAACCAATATTGGTCAAACACGTTGTACCAAAAGACTTATTAACCATCTGAAAAATATAGACCTCTCCGATTAGAAGAAAAGAGCGGAACCTGTAAGCTTTCGGCGACTTCTTTATCGATCGGGGAAAAATCTTTCGAAGAATCCTGAGTTGTCATAGATTTAAGCCAACTTGGTTGAGAACTGCTCAACACTCCATGCAGGATCAATAATAGCCGGTCGAAAAGGCTTTCACCGGATAAATGGGGAGACGCGGCACTGGAAGCTTCTACGACCGACTCACCTTCCTTTTTCGGCATGAAACTCTGCCCGAGATGGAAAGAAAGTTCCGCATCTTCGTAAATATATCGGTTACCTAAGAGTCGAAGCATTACCGACGCAAGCATGTGCCTCAAGTTCTTCCCTAATGGTTCCCTACATGCACATAGACAAGAATTTGAACAACATTAGTCTGTGTTTCGATATAAATAGTGGTGTAAACGAGTCAAGCTATTACTCGATCAGCTCGGTTGATATTCGAAATCGACTCACTAAATTTCGAGTCGAGACGAGCTTTTTCTAAAGTTGAGTCGAGTACGAGTTCACTGGTACTCGACTCGAGAGGCTCACAAGCCTATTCGAACTTTTTCGTTTTGCCTATTCAAATCGAGTTTAAGTTCGAAAACAAGTTTATTTGAGATTTACATAATATTTTATATATATATTCAGTTCAAGTCGAGCTCGAGCCAAATGCCTAATCGAGTCGACTTCGAGCTCGAGCTAAGCTGCACCATCTATGATTGAATTGAACAATTTTAAGCCTGGCGAGCCGAGCTCGAACTAGTCGAATATGGCAAAAGAGTCGAGCTCGAGTTTAAAAAATTTAAGCTCGATCGAGTTCGAGTAAAATGAGTCGAGTCGAGCTCTTCAGATACTCGGCACGATTACACTCCTAGGTTTCATATTGGTTCGGTTATGGTACGAGTTCTTACCGATCGGTGCAGATAACCGGCAATAGCCTTAGAAGAAAATGCAGCCGCAGAATAACGGAGGCCCGAAGAGCTGCCGGAGAAGGAGGGTTGGCATCTAACACTGCTGCTTGCCTTCTAGCTAAACTCGGACTTCCACCTCTACTACCCTTACGACTGCTCGATTTCGTCGTGGGACCCTCGGCTGCAACAGCTGTCCCAGAATGTTTTGTCATTCCCATCCGAGCAATCGCACTCATCTGCTGCTCGATTAAATTCAATTGCTTGATCAAATCACTCGCAAAAGTGTTCCGAGACTCGACCGAGCTTTGATCCATGCATGGAAGAACTAATTCAACGAGAGCTTTCTCGATACGATAATTGATTTCAGCATCGAATACTTGCGATGATGATGACGAGGCTTTAGGTTTTCTCGATTCTGAGCCAATTTCTTCGATAACCTCGCCTTCCTCGAGATTATTCGGCTTCTTTGAAATTGTCGGAGCTTCCGAACCCGAGCCGAACCAACCCCAGTGCATGTATGACTGCGAGGTCGTGGAGAGACCCTTGTTCCCGGCAATATTCATAAGACGCTGTCTCACCGTCTTTCTCCCGAGAAGAACATCGCTTCCTTCCAAAAACCATTTCGTGAGGAGAAGCAACGAATCCTCCAACGATCGGCCGAAAAGATGGACTACTTCCGAGTACAATGGAGCGGCATCGGGCCGAACGAGCAGTCTCGTGAGTATAATCTCGATGAAAGTACTCTCGTTCTCCGATACCGATGATCTGTCCGAAGAAGAAAGCGAGCGTAATGCATCGGCCAACGGAACATCATGGCTATCAAGTTTCTCGAGAATCGCTTGTTCGTTTAATAGAAGCCGGAGTTCGAGCCACTGCCAGTGAAATTTCGCAGGTTGCAGCGTGTTCAACACATGGACGATCTTGTCCACGAGCTTCGTTTCGGTTTCGGGCCGAGACGACGATATTCGGCAGTCGATAAGCCCTCCGAGAAAGAGCCTTGCTCGGAGAGGGAAGAACCCGGCAGTGGATTTCGAATGTGGGTCCGACTCTATCAAAGCGGCAAACTCGGCATCGGTTGTGTCTCCGGCTATAACCTCGTACAAATCACGTGTGCTCCTTAAACAAATGTCTCGGAACGGATGGTGGTTTAAAGCGTCGTTGATTGCCACCGTAAGGGACTGGTAGAGGTGACTCATGTCGTCCCGAGCCGTGACGTTATAAACGAACGGTTTCCATGTGATAAACGCGAAGATCGAATAAGCTGCCGGAAAGACTAACCCGAGCGGCAAAGACTGCTGCATTCTCGAAAGCGCTAAAACTGACGGTTCCCCGAGAAGTTCCACGATTAGTCCATCGGAAACCGTTCGGCAGTTCCCGATCAGAACCCTAAACCAATGCACGTAAAGTTCGATCAAGCCATCACCTTTCGAATTCCTCATGCTGCCGTTGGAACTCGATCGGGTACCCCGGACAAACTGAATCACATCCAGTCCTTCCTTTAGTTTAAACACCGTGACAATTCTCTCGAGGCTCGTGAATCCCTGAAGCACCGCCCCGATGACGAGGGCCGATACCGCAGCGGCAATCTTGGTGGATCGGGTCGGTGCGGATTTATTTGATTCGGAGCTCTCGCTCGGGTCGTGAGGTTCGGGTGACATCTGGTACTGATTTCTCGACATCTTTCCGGGTGAGAAGATTCCGGAAAGTGCAGATGAAGCTTCCATGGCCAAAGCGACCTCGAACGCCCTGCTCTGACGATCATCGAGCGCCTCCTTCAAAAGACAGAGGCACGATATGTGAATCTGGAGGATACGTTTGGCAAGAGACAACGGGCCCGGAGAAGCCAAAAAAGCGGGACCCGCAAAATCAGGTATTTTCGCTAGAGCAGGCCCCACGCTACCAACGACAGCCGAAACAGCTGAGGAAACTAAACACGGGTCGCCCTCTTGTGCTGCACCGCCGGTCTGCTTCATGCAGTTCACGATCGGGTCGACAATCTGCTGCGCTATCTGCTGTTCGGTTGAGGAAATTACCTTCTTGTCCTTCCCAGACAAGATAAGAACAGCTTCTTCGACATTTCGCTGAACAATGTCTCTCATACTCATGCCCACTCGAGAAATCCGACCACCGCTTAGCTTCTGACGCAAGAAATCATCAGCATCGTCAACTCCGGACGGAACTCCGAGAGAATACCCGTAGTCTCCGTCGAGTAATCGTGACGATTCGAGTTCCGAAAAGAGTCTTTTGTCGCAAGTCGCCTTGAAGTTCCTCCGCCATTCAATTACGCTATTCACATTCCCGTACTTTTTCAGTAGAAACCGAGCGTAGGTGAGGGAAGGGGTACCGAACACTCTTCCGCTCGAGGTGACCGCACTTGCCGCTCGTTGCACTAGAGCCGATAAGGTTTGGGGGACAAGATCAGCGGCAATAAGCATCATCTCGTACCTATAGCAAATCAAGAAACAAAAATAAGAACAAGAAAAGCGTAAAATATCGAAAAGTTGCAGATAATCCAAAACATCACCTCCGGAGAGACGATAAAAGAACAGCTTCCCCAATTTCGCAGCCATAGTTTTCCATCTGTCTTTGCAATGTCATGTTTCTTCCGCTATGAAATGATGTATTTTGGACGCGAAGAGCCTTCGGCAGCAACCAGATAACGAACTTCACAGCCGAAAGCAAGTCATTAGAGACATCTAATAGATAAAGAATCGATGATAACTCATCTTCGGTAAGCTTCCATTTCGAGGGGTTCAGATCGTCCAGTGGTGTATAAGCCCGGTTATTAAGTTGACCAACTTTGACCTTTTCGACCTCTTCAATGTGCTGCCTAACTACACTGACCAACCAAAAAGTGACATCACTTCTCTTTGCAAAACGCAACCTTTTCATCGCCTTTCCGATCGAGATAATATCGTTATATTGAGGCGGCGGTTCTGCTTTCGAGATTTCGGATTCCGAACCGGTTCGGTGGTGAGGACAGATTAGTCTATTATCACATACATGGCTAGTAGAGACTCCCTGGCTACCCTCGATTCGAGCAGCAGCTAATTGAGCAAGACTTTGGGTCTTTCGTCTACCTCGGGAATTTTGCTTCACGGACTTTAATGGCGGCTCGATTTTCAAAGCATCGGTTTGTTTAGGCGGCGGGCCTTTCCGGGCCCACCATGAATCCTCCTCTTCTATTGGATGCACTTGAATATACAAACTTCTGTCCTCTGTCAATTTTTGCTTTTTTACCCTCCGACAGTCTTCGCATCCCGAAGCACCTTCAACAACTTCGCTACACATCGACCCACCAGACCGCTTCACAATCCCTTCCGATTCATCCATTACAGTGTCCATTGACGTGGAATTCGAGGTCGGGAACTGCAAAAGGGCAGAAATTGCGGTCTTTAACTCATCGACATGAACTGCGCTCTTGATTTTCTTAAAAGATAGAACATCTGAGGGTGACTCCACAGATTTCCACTCTCTGTGGTGGTAATTTTGTTTCAAAGATGAAAACTTTGCATGGTTCAAGCTTCGATTCGAGTAATACTCTTGAATAATGAGTTGCCGCTCGTTTGAATAAACATGGGTCGCCTCTGCAAGCTCGGCTCCTTCAGCACATTTCATCTCTTTCAGAGAATCATGGACAAGAACCTCGGGGAGCACCTTTAGGACGTGGCGGTGCCTCATGTGTTTCGATGCATTGACTCCTGTTTTGGAGTCGAGGATTCCACTGACCAATAGCTGCCTTGCATAAGCTTGAGGGTAGAAAATGCCGAATC
Source organism: Clarkia xantiana subsp. parviflora (assembly GCA_036873135.1). Classification (NCBI taxonomy): domain Eukaryota; kingdom Viridiplantae; phylum Streptophyta; class Magnoliopsida; order Myrtales; family Onagraceae; genus Clarkia; species Clarkia xantiana. The sequence continues at coordinate 2,532,999 of JAPTYO010000009.1, forward strand.
GGGTAAGTTCAACTAATAGTAGCTGCATTCTCTCGAGGCCTTCTCCCTTGTGCGCATCGTGCTGATCGATCCAACAAACCAGAACATCGTGTATGGGTCCCGGGCTCTCGAATATGTCGGAAAAATTCAAACTTTTTCTTTCGACTCGATCAATATCTAAAGATAAGGCAGTAGAATCAACCTTCTTGCTTCTTTGACCACTTAGATCTCTTGCTTTCATCCTTAAGAACCAAATTGCAGTATATACTTCACTGAAGTCCTTCCTCCCTGTAAACTTCGAACCATTCTCAGCTCCGAGTCGGAAATTTCTGAAATCAGAAACTGCCCATTCGCAGAGAAAGAAGATGGTGTAGATTAGAACGAGATCTACTGTCCCGATCCACTTCAATGATGACCTCAAACTCGGATTCACTTCCAAAATCCATGTTTCATCAACCGCTCCTTCAGAAAAACCCTCAAAAAGAAAACGATACGCTCCCTTCAGATCTCCCTCAACAAGAGCCTTATCCAACGCTTGAACGGCTTTAGCAAAACTGCAAGAAGGGTCGCCCGGACTTACACTTTTCGCCAATTTTTCCGACCGTTTCTGGATACAAGACACAAAGTGATCGAACGAAGCAAACTGATAGAGGCTGTCGAACTTTTTCCTTCTGAACATGTAAGCAACCTCGGAAGGAGCGATTTCTGTCTTGTCTGTTGCTTCCTTGGGGAGATAACTGAAATCATTTATCACTTGGGAGATGACACGCGAAGGTAACGGGAAGCAATCCAGTGCAACAAAAGTATCGGGTACTGCCATTATCATGTAACGGAGCATCTCAACCACGGCTGCGCATGTATAAGCCCGACGAGAATTATCGACTAGGTAAGATCCGGATGTAGAGGGTTCACGGATGAATCGAAGAGCAACCCCAACAAGAACCCGTACATAGGTTTGAGATAGAACAATGGCTTCAATAACGCCATATATGATAGGGAGGAACAAATGCAAGCTTTCTGATAACTCTCTCTCCTGAAAAACCATAAAATGGAATTTTTTAACATAAAAATGCAATCTTTTATCTCAAAGAAACAAAAATTAGACATATTGAATAACCCAAAATGCTTTTTTTTTAAGGATAAACAATGAAATACTACGTACCTGGAGTTGACTAAGAACCCACTCTATAATCGGTGAAGGAACTAGAATCCCTTCAGAATGGTGCCACTGCAAGAGCCTCACCATATACCACCACTTGAAGTGGACAGAAGGTTCCTCCCCTTCAAAAGTAGATGATCCCGGTTCACTTTTATGTAGCATCTGAGAGGATCGATCTCTGAGTTGAGATGGATGCGGAATAGAATCTTTTTTCGAAAATTCATCCAGGAGATACTGCAAATATTCAATAACATCCTTTGTCCACTGCTCTGTTCGAACCAACTGGTTTTTGTCAGTTGTTCCTGAAGGACCGGGCCGAACCTGCAGAACAAAATTCCCATTTTACAAAATGAGGAAGGAGGATAAATTTGTAATTGCACTATTAGTAGGAAGTATCCTTCACCTGGTTGAGATAGTTAACTTTAATAAACCAAGTTGCCCTCAGAAGAGGCACTTTGTTCTTGATAAGGACTTCAAGAAGATACTTTCTTCTGTATCCAAGGGGAACGTTGTCTGCTAGAGAACGCAATCTTTTATGAGGCTGTGATAGTATCTGGAATTGAAGGAAGAAGAAATGTCATTTTGTGAAGAAGAATCAAAGGTCTTAAGCAAAAATGTCTCAACCAATATATATCTTAACTTTAAATCAAGTTCCCGGAGATACGAGAATTATTATATCCTCTAAGATAAGAGAAAATATGATAAAAATGAATACCTCAATCCACCTCCTTCGGGGTTCTTCAGTACATTGCCTTTGCTCAGGAAAAGCTCCGCGCTTGCTTAGCAATGAACCCGATAAAGGCACACCATAAACTTGGCCAGCCTAATATAGATTACGAAATACGAAGCTAGATCATATTCCATGAAAGACTCACAAATAAAAGGATGAGAATTTTAAAGACTTTAGAGGACAAACAATAAGTGGTGGATACACACCTTGCGCTTCTTAGCTCGAGATTCATGAATTGCCCTATGTCTTTTTCGTATAGCCTAAAAACGTAGAGAAGGTTAAAAGTGGAACATGGATGAAATTTAGAAACTTTGTGGTGGCAACGAGTTTTCTCAATAAAAAAATTTACCTCCTTGCACCTATGAACAGCCCCTCTTGAAAAGGCTTGAACTTGAGACAGCATAATCTCTCTAGCTTCCTGTTACATTTAGGGAAAAAAAAATGGAATTATTCAAGAAGTCCATCAAAAAAGAACTGATTATGGTTTGTGATCTTCGCTACTATACAAAAGTAATGCCAAACAGTGCGCAAAGAACATACCTCAAGTCCTTCGACCATCTCTTTATATCCAGATTGTACATATTCTTTGGTGAAGGTTTCCTCGGGGCAATCAAAATTCTGAGGCTGATAATCTGGAGGCCCAAGCCTGAGAAAGATTTAAAGCACACCAAAGATCCGTATGAGAAAGGTATATCACCGATAATAAAGCTAACCAGCACAAGAAAGAAATAATGCCATCGTACTCAATAAGGGATATTTTCTATATACAGAAAACAACAAAACTCTAGCACATATTGTAAATTTACCGGGAATTCAAAGGTTCTTTTTCGCACTTCAACTTGTATGGTACTAACTGCAATGCAGGTGCCCGCCTGCTTGATCAACACCAATCGTATATTTAGAATAGAGAAGAATTGTCACCAAAACAGAATAAATTAATTCTAATTGACCATATTGCGTGATCCAGCAAAGCAGTACCTTGATAATAATTTAAAAATGTTAAAAGAAGCAGTAACTTGTGGGCATATATTTATAGAAATATAATAATTCTGATAGAAAATCTAAATAGAACAGTACCGGAAAGGCATGTAGTACGTAAGGCTGGAAACGTTACAAACTTTTGGAGATCTTATTGAATTAAAAATACAACAAAGTGGTGACTACTATGTAGAATTTACGGGTTTAGGGTTTACCTGGAATTCTGGGCGAAGCTGCCAGATAATGAAGACGACTCTGCACGGGTCTCCCGACCTGAAGACAATCCAGTTGCTGCACTATTGCAGTTGGGAACATGGTACCTGCTCATCTCTACCAACTATCACCAGCATAATGGCCCAAACATTTGGTAATGCTCGATAAAATTAATCTGCATTTAAAACAGAAATTACACTCGGGTTAGTCCATATGGTATACCAAAAAAAAAGGAATAACAATAAGTATGATAAACAGAAAGTAACCAAACCACCAAAAATGAACAAACAGAAATCATCGTTAAATGAGATCCACAAGCCTCAGCTCCCAAAACTGATTATCTGCTACGTAAGGCGGCCTATTTGTAAAAAGGGTGCATTTTCAATACTCAGCCACATGGGTTAAGCAAATGGATCTGATACCTAGCAAGCTCTAAATCAACTATTCAGCCCCATATGATCCAAAAATGGGTTAGAATCTTTCCAAACCGGTGAGCGTGTTACATCGTACTTAAGTTTGATCAACTTACACCCAATGGTTTATGCATTTAACGAATACGTTTACCTAGCATTTACAAGGGAGTTAGCGAAATAATTTATATTCTATTAAACTTTTGTACGTATGCATGAAAGTCGATTCTTTATAAAGCTCTACATAGAATTACAACACCAAAATAAGTAGTACAGCTGGTTTTCCATACTGGTTCTAAATTATCCGATCACACGTTGAATTTTATCAAGAAGGACAGTGCACCTTTGTTAGTTCTCTCCTGAAGCATAAAGATCATATATAGATAGGCTAAAAACTGTGTCAAGATCCAGATGCTCGAAATGCATCATAAAGGAATCTACTTTCATTCGTTTAAACAAATGCCAAGTCACTGACTAAGCTCAGATGAAGAAAACAAGATCCGCATAGAGATAAAGAATTCGGTTTCCAGCAAAGTAACAACTTCAGCCAAGGGAAAATAAACCGAAGTCGATAACAGGTCATTGGCTACATTAACAATCACACTGTAGTTCATTGAGGACACTGTGATCCGTCAAAATTTAACGCAACACCATCAACACTAGCTCAAAATACATAAATTAAGCCTCTCGAGCATAAAAAACAAGTTCAAACATCTGAAGAAAGTGGCAACAACACAGACAAAGGCATAAAGTCAACTGAATATATAAGCATTGGACTTTCCAGAATTCAAGCTCATAAACAATGAAAAGGGGATACAATAACTTACACACGCAGCAAGTATCACTCAGTAAAGACCATCAAATCCAACCCCAAATTGAACTGACCCGGAAGCAAAAACGAGCTAGGGTTTCAGGTCAGCAGCAATTGCAAGACCCCTCTAAAGCCCGATTGCGTCCTTAGTGGAGACGAACAGCTAGGGTTTCAATGGCAATTTCGTAAAAGAGACGGCTTATGCGCAGTAATGGGAAAGATTAAAGAAATGAATTCGATTAGGTGTTTCCAAAAGTAAGGGAAACCTGATCAGGGGATTAGTTAGGAGGTTGAAGGAGAAGGGTCTAGGGATTTGAGGGCTTCTGATTTCAAAGTTGGGATCTTTTCTTCTTTTGCTGCTGAAATTGTGACGACGATGTTGTGTTCCGTTTCTGCAGCAATAAAGGAGAGAGAGGAAAGGGGATGAACTAAGTGCAAAATATTATATATATGTAATAATCATGTGTATATCTTGTGCAAAAGCAAAATGCTCAATTTGCCCCTGCCTTGGTTATGTTTTTTTTCTTGCTCCTTTCTATTTTCTGACTAAAAAAATATTTTTGTGTATTTTACTTTCTAATTTAGTAATATATTTTGATATTTTTAGAATTTTTTCCTAATATATATTTGTTTCCTAATATATTATTAATGTTAATATGTTATGCATATAAAACCATATACATTGCTAAATTAGGCTCGAAAAATCATGTATAGATGTCTCTTATTATTCTTTTGACATTACAATAACTGTTGTTGTTGATATATATTTTTCACGACCTTCATGTTATATTTCTAATATTTACACAGTAAGGATCTTAATATGATGCAGATAACTTTCTTAAGAAAAGAATGATAACTCATACTAGAAAAATGTATAAATAAAAATTGTAATTAGAAAATATATCAATCAATACATGAACTGTTATAACTAGAAATCAGATTCCTCGCATTTAAAATTAGAGTATTCGATTTATACGCATTCATATAGTTTAGAATATTATAAAATTTAGTTTATGTTTATTTATTTATCTAATTTTAAATGTGATAATTTAATAATAATTAATTTATTGAACATAAGTTCAATTATATAGAATAATCAATTTTACACATAACAAAAGGTATTGCTTTGATAAACAGCTTTGCGATCAGACCGTGAACCGTTTATTTAAGTTGTTTGTTTCTAAATTAAAGTAATGCATAATAAATTTAGTTCAACTGATAAAAATATGGATAGATTGTTTTGAACTGAATAAATCTGTGTTGGTTCGTACATTCAAATAATAATATAAAAAAATGGACTGAATATGCATGTTTATAAATGGAAGTTAAGATTTATCTGTTTTTGTTTGCTGAAACTGGTCGAATTGGACTGAATCGGGTCATATTAATCAAACCGGTAACCGGTCATCTTACCAAAAACACAATTAGGCAGTAGAAAATCAGAAATTCATAAACCAGCTTCTATATTATTGTATATTTGGTTTTAAATCATTATTTGCCCTCTTTAATAAATTTCCTTCTATTGACCGGCTAGGGGTATTTTGGTAAAATAAACAGCACACCAGCAAAAGTGGGCTTTATGTTTCCAAGGAGTGTCGTCTTCTTCTCGAGTCATTGACTCTTCTTACTATCTCCACTGTAATCGTGAGTACGCCATTGTTGGTGAGAATTGCAGAGTTGCAGTGTTCCATTTTAGGAATTTTGTTCTTATCGCCCTAAATAACGACCAATCGTGGGAGTTGCAAGTTGCAGCCATTATCGACATCCACCCAGGTATCATGCTCTCCATTCTTTCGTCACCTTGTCTTGACATGCTGTTTCTGAACATGGACGTACATACTACTTTCTTCGTGCATCCCATAGATAGTACAGAAACTCTGTCTGTCTCTGAACCAGGGAAAAAAATCAATTTTTTCCTCAAAGGAACGCAAAATCGTGAGCCACGATTTCCCTGTTATGGCTAAAAACAAGGATTCTGACGTGCACTTTTCTGATCTTTAACGCATATCCTCCATCGGGAGTTCATCTTTGCAAATATCTTCTATTGTAAAGAGAGTACTTTTACATTTTAGTTTCATAAACTGGGTGGGGAAGTTCCTCCTTTGATTGGTAGATCTTGCCCAACAAAAGATGCACACCAACTGTTTGAATAAAGTCTTGATAGAAGAAATAGATTTTTTTTACCAGAATTTTGCAATATTGCTACTTCTTTCCATTGTTGAAGAGGTGAAAGAACTGGATTTTCACTAAGCTATAGATTGTTCGATCCTTTGCTTAATGTCTCAGTGCTGGGAGGACTAGGAGAGTGGTGTGTTGCAGAACCAACTAATACCTATTATTCTGCTGCCTGCTTATTGTTATTACCGTGGAAGTAAAGTAGATATTTGATCTCATTCCTCTCAGTGATCGAAGTTTTTAACTCGAACGAGTAGGTAGAATCTTGTTCTCCATTCAATTAGCATTATGGCACCAGCTGCAAATATTGAGACTTTATGTGGGAGGAAAAAAATGCTTATTGCTGTAGAAACTTAACTAACCTATTTACTATTTAGAGACCTCCTCACTCGTATCAATTTGTGTTCTTTCTGACACAATGTTTTTCAAAAAGAAAAACTAAAAACATGGATCATGATTCATGACATATCCAATTTGTGTTCTTTCTGACACAATGTTTTTCAAAAAGAAAAACTAAAAACATGGATCATGATTCATGACATATTTCTCTGGTCTGTGTTGATATTTGCAGGCTGGTGAAGGACGAGATATGGGCACCGAGAAGAATGAGAAATCTGACCCTCCTCAAGTTGTAACACTGGACAAAGCATTCAAATTGGTAATAATTTATTAATATATCATTCTGCATTTCTATTGCTGCTTTCTTGGCTGTTGGTATTTGATTTGGTCAGACAAGTTCAAAATACTCTATTGAAATACTCTGTGCAAGTATAATTGCCAGTACATTTTCCTAAAGTTGGTATTTTTATGATTTTACTGGATTGGAGATGGTTGAGTGAATCTAACAAGGGAAATATGACGATTTTTGCACACCAATGTCCTCCTATCTAATGTTGTCTCTTGCAAACCTTTAGATGAAAAATCATATATTTCAAACTTTCAAGAACTTGGATACGTTAATAGAGTTAGTTACATACCACACACGCAATTACGCTTTCATTTGAAACTGTGATTATTATTATTATTGGCTGTCCAGGTGTGAATTTGTGTTATTTTCACTTTTCTTTAGTCAACTAAATCATTACAGATAATCTGGCTTGGGATTGGAATAGATTATAGTCTTCAGTCTTGTTGATGATGTTGAGGAAAATGGTATATGCAGGCAGAGCGATGGGTTAATAACATGACTAGAGTTGCAGACGAGGAATCAGAGAAGACCGAACCTGAACCAGAGAGTCGACCTTTAAGGTCAGTACTTCAGTCTCTATACATTTTGTTTCTCTAGTGAGAACAATTGAGTGAAGCTTCTGTTGCATTTTCTGCAGGCTTGGTTTAGGTGCAAAAGTGTCGCGCCAATTCAAACCGGGCCCATCAGCTGACCCGATTGAGAAGAAACTATTTTATAACTTGCAAGCTAAGAAACGAAGAGAGGCACAAGAGAATGAGGAAACTGCCACAGCAAATGGTGACAGTGACAGTGAAGATGATACTGGAAGCAGAACAGCTGCTTTTGGAAAGAAGAGAATGCCTCCTCCAGCAGTTTCATTGCCCACAAACAAGAAAAAGAAGTGATTGAATTTTTCATTTGTAGTTGACAACTCTTAGTGCCATGTTGAGTTGTTGAAACTTGAAACTGTAATCAAATTTCATGTAATGTATCAGTTTATGCTATGAAAAAACATCTTTTCATGTTGGTTCATTAAGGGAAATGGTCCACAATTGAATAAACAGTCACAATTATAGGTCAGGTTGCTAATCGATGTCCCATATTTAAAATATTGATATTCGGTAATCCAACTATCAGATTTGTGCTCACTTTTTTCGAGAGATTTTGGTATTAAATTGGTATTTTAAGCAATATAAATATGTTATTGTTTCGTTAATTTTATTTTAAGATAAAAAAGTGGAAATCAATCAATCTGGGGACATATTTTCATATTGGTGCATTAAGGGAAATGCTCCACAATCAAATATTCTTATCATCATTATTATTACTACCGTAAAAACAGCATATTTACACATTATGCAGAACTTACAGCTGCAGCATCCATTATTCCAACTTATGTGATACAACATACAAAACAGTGAACTACACTATACAAGTTCTACATCTACTCTACCAAAGCACCCTCCATTTGTCATAAACCCTGTAATGGGGTGCGCATGTTTGCAGAATGGAAACCATTACTTCTCTACATTCAAAGAAAGAAAAGAAAAAAACTATGGTTGCTACTTACTTGTGTTCATAGAGACAGTGCTCAAGCTTCGATCAGCGCCTCTCCAGTGGTGGAATGAAAGATTGTTTCTTCCATCAGTTCTTCAATGATAACTTCACCAATCTCAGAACCAAGACTCTCCATCTCCAAACCAAGATCCATCCATATCATTGCATCCGACAAGTCTTTCTCAACCACCTGTTGCAATGTACGAGGTAGGGGCGGAGGAACGAGATGCCAATAAACCCGTTTTACTATTCTATGCATAATGGTTTCTCTGTCAGAGATCGAGACAGAACGTGGATTCAATGTTGATACTTCATACATCTCCCATAGAACTTCATTAATGCAATCAAATATAAGCTCTTTGGCATAATAAGCCCGGGTGCATGGAAAATCTACTTCATCAAAAAGTGAATCATCGAGAAAATGGTCAGAGAATTGGAAATCGTGAAGCACTGTCTCCACGTAGTTCTTAATGTGTTCCTCATCCTCCTTACAGGTCTCGAGGAACACGTCCCGAGTTGTTTCAGACATGTTTTCATCCTCAAATTTGATTTGCAGCAGCCTAATCGGACGTTCAACTGCAAAATTTGAGAGTGAAATAGATAATTAGCAATAATCAAAGATGGGATACATTAGATTCACAAATTTAATGGGGGTAAGAGGGTTACTGGAACTCAATCTTGATCTTTCAGGGCTGTTGATGTCATCGTCTACAAAAAATGAATCAAGAACAGATACAGGACTCGGTTGCTCTGTGCTATCGATACTGATATCCAAATTCTCCACCTTCTGTGCATGGAAAGAGGGTGGAGGCGATGAAAATGGAGAAGAAAATGACTCATGGGTGTCATATGACTCCTGAAAAGACAATGTCATAGATAAATATAATGCATAGCAGAGTTGAGTAGAAGACCTGCTGATTTGGCTATTACTAATTTAAAGGATTCAGTAAGCAACATTAGTGGCCAAATAAAAAGTAAGCAACATTAAAATACCTCTTCAATTTGTTCTATACATTCTACCACATTTATCTCAGAAGATTCTTCTATAGTATCGGCATGATCTGCACAAAGAGAACAGAAACGATGAATTAATAAACCGCATATCCATACAGAAATGTTTCAAATGATTTTGAACAAATATCTAGTACCTTCCAAGTTTGTAGCGTCTCCTGTGGCAACAGATTCTTCGCCTTGTTCATCATTCAATAAAAATTCTTGATCATCTAGGTTCTCAAGAAAGATTGAATATTTTTCTACAACCTGTTCTCTTTCCACATCGGTTTGAAATTCGATTTCATGCGACAACCTCGTACTAGTGACTCCAAAGCTGTGTTGCCATTGCAACTCGGGACTTGAAACTGAAGAGTTCGACTCCGAGAGGGCAAGAATCCTCTCAAGAGTTTGTCTGAACTTTGCAGTACAAACACTTCCATCTAAATCCCCATTCTTCATAGTTTCAGACAAGTATTTCTTGGCCTCCAAGTATATGTTTGACACCCTCGGCTCAGAATTATAATCAGATCCATTTTCAACGGCAACTTTCAACTTTGGATTTGTTTCTTCAATGCAGGTGTGGCCTTTACTCAATGAAAAAGCTTGTTTTAGCCTTATTTTGATGTGGCTCAGAAAGGACTGAGATCGAGCCAAGAACTTTGACTCAGGCTTGAACACAGTCATTGCACTCTTTCCAGTTATAGCTTCTGCCTTTTCTTTCGACACAAGTTTAGGAAAATACCTTGAAGTTCTCGTATATGTCACCAACAGAGAGGTCGGGTCTCTAATGATTTCGAGTAACGGATCCGTCTGATTTGAGTTCAAAATTTTCTCCAGCACATCTTCAAGTTCTTTATGGTCTGGGCAATGTTGACTCGAGTTGGGGTCATAATTCTTCTGATTTACATTGTGAGAACAGAATTCACAGCTTTGTTTGGACTTTCTACTTCGTTTACTGGTCCTCTTTCTGCGGCCTTCAAGTCTTGATTTTGGCTCGTAGATTGTTTCTCTTTCGATTAGTTGCTTTATGCTTGTAATCTCTGCATTAACTGTTTGCTCCTGCATTACATTTTTCATTATTGACACAGAAGTACAAGGATTTATCTTTAGTTAATTAGAGCTTAGTTAAGTAACGCATTTTCAGTGCCTCCCTACAGAAATTGCAAAAACAAGATAAATCAACTGTACGAGCTACTAACCCTTTGAATATACTTCTCTAGGGACTTAGAAACACGTTCATATTCATTTCTTGTGATTCCGAGACCTGCAAACAGCACAAAAATGCATCGTCACTTGAGAAATATATCTCTGATTCCACATATTTACTTAGCTTCAGTCAAAACTGAAACAATTTAAAAAACAAAACAACATAGGATAGAGTTTTAAAAAAATGTTTTTACCGTTAGAATGTCTGTTTTTTCGCCATCTATATGCAAGCAGCTTCCGAGTGTATCTAATGCGGCGCAAGTAGAAAGATTTCAAGAGAACCCACATTGAGCCTCGTGCCTTTTTCTCCGTAATCTCCGGCATAACACGATACGGCAAGGTAGCCCCGTCCAAGATGCTCAAAATTTAGAAACTGCAGAGTGCAGATTGAAGTGGGAATTTTCAGCAAAAAGGAGAAGGCTAATTAGCCTCTAATAAATGTAAGGAAAAATTTCTTGCTAGTGATAATTGACATCCACAGTGGTGAGGTGACCAGCTCTATCTCAGATAGTGACAAGCATTAAGGTTCACAGAAATAAGACAAAACGATTAGTTGAGCAAATACATCACTTTTGTCAGCAGCTTTAACTATGATTTACTTAATACTTACAGCTACTCTTCAAACAACTAACAAAGCAATAATAACACAAACAAAAGACGAACCTAATTCCTGTACATTTAAAGCAGACTTTTCAAGCAATTGAATTATAGGCGGTTCTGGGAAAAGAGATCAGCGTAATATCTATACCATTCCCATAACTATTTATTTGAGATGAGATTATCTCTCTGATAATAAAGAAGAAAGAACTCACTTGAAAATGCATAGTTTAGATAATCACTTCAAATACGAGCAGATTAAACCCAGGTTACAGAAAGATTAACCTTGAACTATATGATAATGAATGAAAAACTAGTCATTCTCATACATATATATCAAACTCTCTAAGACATTTCTTCAAACAACTTGCGAGGACTTCTCCTCAGCCACTTAACTTAAAAAGTTCTAGACTTAGGTGGGAGCCATCGTTGTGTCCTTTCAACAAATCTACCTTATTCCCCTCGAAACATGACGAAAAATCACATTTTTTTTAAGAAGAAGAAGAGCATAAGAAACTCGCCATCGTTGTACCTCAATGACGGAGTTCATCACAAGTCGCGCATCTCCAAATCCACATGCAGACCCAGAAAGCCGCTTCCTTGTTTACTCTTCCAGTGAGCACAAGAAACCATATACGTAGCACATATAGCAGCTTTTCACTGCGACCGAGGAGAGCTACCTGAATTTAATTCGGCACTGAACACGAGATTCGTATCCTATGGAGAGAATCTACGCCGTGGAGAGAGAGAAGGCGCGAAAGTGCAGAGCTTTGACAAAGCCGACAGTGTGGATACGTGACGGTTAAGGAGGATGAGAGAATTCCAATTGTGTTCACTCTTCTGTCACCTGCCGGCACCCGACCCGACATCAACCGGGTCGGCCCGTTTTCCTATGCACGCAAAGACAACAACTTGGATATATTTGTGATCCCAATTGACTTATACTATAGGACTTATAGAAAACAAGTGATTTGACAATTCAATTCGCGACTGTATTGTCGGTTTATGAATTTATATCATCGTTATTTTAATTGTCCATTGTTATTCACTTAAGTTATAGTTTATTTTGGTTTAGTAGTTAATACTAATAGTGCTTCCTTATATGTGGATGTTTTATGTTATTTGATTTCGAAGTCACATCGTGTTGAAGTGATTAAAATATCAGGTTCCGTTTAGTCTATATACTGTGTTATACATATGAGGAAGCATGTAGAAATTAATTTAATGATTCGGTCTCTTATTTATATTGGACTGTTAATGGAGCAATATGATCAATGTTCTCTAAGTATAATCATAAAAAAATTTAAATTATGAACTGGACAACTCAAATATTATGTATCCGGATAAGTCTAATTCATTCACTTTGTTGGAAGAAGTCATAGTTTGTTTGTCATAATTATTGTGTGCTACCTTTTAATATATATATATATATATATATAAAATGTTTATCGCTAGTAAGTTAATAAAGTCCATTGATGATGATGATGATCACGATTATGAGTGAACTTTGAATAAATATAAATGATGGCATTATAACTTCAATTATTATATCACTTTATAATGTGATGTTTTAATTAAATTATTAAAACTTATAGTATAATAAATTACTAACTCCAATTCCAAGTTTGTGCAATATATAGTTCAGTTTAAAACTAATATTACAAAATAAAATCATTTCTTACAATGTAAATTGTATCATATAAATTTTATTCACATATAGTCATATACTTTTACATAAAATAATAGTTTCATACTAGAGTATTGTAAAAAAATTAATTATTTTTAAGATACTCAAAATTAGAAAACTATTGTGGTATATATATATTGTTTAGTATGATGGAAATTTTTATATATTGGATTTTAAACTTAAGATTTTACAGTTATGTCAAACGGGTGGAAAATGGAAATATCAAAGATTTTGAAAAAAGTTTTGATTTTAACACGTATTAATTATATGATCCCGTATAATAATTATTTTTAAGATAACATTATTTTTCTCTTCATATACGTAAAGTCAAAATCGATATATGAAAGTAAGGAATTTAATAGATACCCCCGTTATTAATTAGTTAATAACAAGGTAACATGCCGTAACTGTATTTGCAGACATGGGCACGGGACTTGTTGGGAAAAAGCAAGCGCTACTGCCAATTATAATTATGAGCCGATTCTATCGCAGATGCTTTCATGCAAACCACCACGTGTTCCATCAAACTCTTTTGCTTTCTAAACTTTATATATATAGTATAATATATATATATATACTGGCATACATAATAATGGCATACATATTCATATAATCGACTAACTATATAGAGTATAGAATAATGTAGCATAAAAGAAGTGGTGGATTAAGAACTGAAAAAATGATAATTGAAAATTATTGTCAACAAATGATAATTGAAAATGTTATAAAGTTATATTATATATCAAATTGCAGTGTATTACATTTTAATAATATATTTAAAAAAATAATTGATTATCAAATTGCTAGATCATATTTGAGTATAATGGTAAATTGCTACCTAATAATTTATTGGTTTAGGTTTTACTTTGTGGACAAATTAATAGTTGATTTTTTTTTTTTTTTTGACAATTTGCTAGCTAGTATAATCTGAATATCTATAAATATATTTATTTCAATTAATTTATTATAATGCTATTTATTTTGAAATATCATAACATTTTTAAATGTTTTTTGATTTACGAACGGTTTTTTCTATGTGAATACCTTTTGAATGTTGACGCAGTATCGTATATTTTACTTTATGTGTACACGGTAACAAATTATTCAATAATATATAATATGATTATGCTCTTTCAGATATTAATGATTTATTAAAAAAAAACACACACAATTGCAAAACACAAGTGGGTGATATTATAATATATAATTTTTTATAGTAGAATATTGCACAATACACAAGTTATTAATTAGTATACAATATAATTTGGACTTATAATGATGTCATGTAAGATGAAAGGGCTTGTCCCATTAATAGAAAATGTTGCACCTAATTTCTTAATTTAGCTAGAATCAATCAATCATTAAAGAGAGACAAAGGGTACGTATCTCCTCCTATATTGGTTTGACACTCCATAATCGTGATATAATTAATTAATCAATGGAAAATTAGCCATCAACTAACTCGAAGAAGGATACTTAATATATAGATAGATAAGACAAATGTTTGGCTAAACATCATACGCATGCCATATTTGGTAGTTACTTTGCTAATATGGTGGTTGACCATTAAAGCTCATTTGCAATCAAATTGTATCATTTTATTTATCTAGACATGACTATATATATATATATATATATATATATATATATATATATATATATATTTGGTTACTTATACTCTCCGATAGGTTATAGTTGAACATCTATTTTAAATGTCTATCATATGTTTGTGTTTTTTTATTTATGTATACTTTAAATAATTTTAAAATAGACATATATAGTATTTGAGTTGCGGTTCTTATCCATATTCTTTTTGGTTGTTGAGATTTCTTATTATTGCCCAACACAACCGTAATAAATCAATACATATATATTAAATAAAATAAATGTATATATATACTCAGATATAAGAAGAGTTCGTTATTTTTTTTTTCCACTGTACATATATTCTGTCGGTAACTTGAACTGCTTGTAAACTCACAATTAAGTCACTCTGCTAATTAAGCCATAATTATAGGAAGGAGCTAAAAGATTTAAGTGTGAGTCTATTTTAATTTAAAATCTATAAAAAAAAAAGTGATCTCCACTTATATTTATTGTAATAATTAATAATTAAGTAATATTCTAAATGATATTTCATTAAAAAAAATCCATCTCTTTGTTTCATTGTTGTATGAATAATAATAAATACTTTAGTAATAAGCTCAAATAAAAAATTAAATATCCAAGACTTCAACATAATTATAAATTGCTAAATAATTTTTTAAAAATTAGTTACAGACTTCTAATTTTTGAACAGATTATTACATATGTTACCATTTATGTCAAATTATATAGAAAACAAGCATGTTTCGGTCAAATTGAGTCTTTTTCAAATATATTCAAAATAAATTTATAAATATAATAAGATATATTTTGATAAATATATCTTATTCCCTTATAAAATTCAGATATAAATTACAAAAATTGCAATGAAATACCGACAATTAGACGCCTAATTGAAATGCACGGTTGAAATTGGGTGGATATCCGATTGAGAGTATTTCACGGGAATTCTTTCAATTTATATCCGAGTCCATTTTGAGTACACATAAAAGACCTCATGTGGTAGAAATATACTAATTTTATGTCCAGCTTGACGAAAATTATAATAAAAGTATCAATTCTCTTAAAAATTAGAAGTTCAAATAGTCATAATCTTTTAGAATTTGGTTATCACTTAACTCATACGGGCTTGAATCTTTCAAAAATTTGGCTAAAAAGTCCGAATCCGACTTTATAGAAAAAATTCAGTCCATTTGAAATTGGATTTAATTAAAGGACGGGCTCGGGTCGGATAGTTTTTCTCAGCCCTAGGCCCAACAGTTTTAGCCATGGTTTTAGTACTCCCGGGCCTCGACAGATGCTAATGTGGGCCAAAATGGGCCGATCTTTTTGAAATGGGTGAGCCCATGTTTAACAATATAACCGTTCTTCGGTACTCGAGGCCCATTTTATATCTTGTTAAGACTTTGATACGTGTTAGAGTGTAATTAATTTTGTAATTATTTTTTAAACCTTATTGTAATGGTAAACCATAAAAGGAAAATATTAATTCTAAGAGTATATATGTAACAGTAAAGCACGATCTGACGCACAAGAACTGAATCCATGGAGAATGGTCGAATCAATGAGGGCCTTTTCCGAAGGGATCATTGCTACTTGTTCTATCTAGCTTTGTATAGACTTGTAGTAAGTGGTATCGTGAGAATCAATCGTAAAATCTTCTTTTAAAAATCGTTTGTTTTTATATCTAACAAGTGACTATCACAAGAAAACTTAATTTTTTTAAGTATACTGTCTCTATCTCGAAACTCGCCTCTACTTTTTCATCCAAAATTATTTTAATTATTTTGTAAACGTGTTTGTTAATTCACTTCATAAATCGTAATGTTTTATAACTATATATGGGGAATTCCTTGATATTTTAATTACGATTTATTTATTTATTATGGTTAATAAGGTGGATAATCGATGTACTTATATAAAGTTGTACGAATTTATATGATCCCGACCAAAATAGCTGGCTGCAATAAGTCATATCATATGGGGGTATTGAATAAAAGCAGCAAAATTAATGGGTTTTGAATATTGATAAGTGGGAACATTTTTTTTTTTTTTTTTTTCAGGTATGCATTTATTGAGGAATCAATAGTAACCATTCCTTTCCAACTAGCCCATCTTCTATCCATATCCATCCATGTGGTAGCTCTAATTTATAACCTCATACCAAATAAATCGAAGGATGATTAATTCAATTTCAACTTAACACTAATCATTGCATATTAATTTATCAAAAATCTTAGAATTTAATAATACGGTTTTTTTAATTGTAACCGACTATTATATATGCAGTTACTATTTTTCTGAAGATGATTTCAGATGTCTAAATAAATTTAAGAAAAATACAAATGATTCTTAATTGGTTATTAATCTAATTTTTTACCAAAAAATTAGTTAATCTGATCTACGGAAATATAATTCGGAAATATAATTCTTTGATTAAATTAGAAAATAACACGTGGTAATTGGTTAACCAATGTTACTAATGTTTAAAATCAATTATAGAGAATCTTTGACTCCAAATGTATATTACTGACTCATGACATAAATCGCGATTATGAGTTTCAAGATAATCAGTAAAATTCATATTATTCAATAATTTTAATATTATAAATATATATTAATTTTTATTTACTATAATATTTTTATCTACTATTGAATATCATAGTCAAATAACCACACATTATTCTTCAATACTCATATTTATATATGTTTTTTTATGTGAAAATATAAAATAAATCTATATCCTTTCAAATGACATATATATCTATTTGCTACACTTTTAAATAATATATGATATCATATATTTCTAACTTACATATATTAATATAAAAAAGTTAACCAATAATAATATCTTATTATTTTAATATATTTTTTATTATTATTATAAAGAAAATTCCTCGTAAAACAAGAACTAATTTTTGTCCAAGTTAATTTTGCGCAACGTTCGGATGAATTAATAGTTGCATGAGTCAATTATATTAATATAAATTTTTATCCAAGTCTAATTTTGTGCATGTATGTTGTTATTTATTATTTATATATATATATATATATGTTCATTTTTATTATTATTATTATTATTATTATTCGGTGGGATTGGATTTTCTAGCCAAACCAGACAACTCTACAATCCATCCATAGAATAAACTGGCAACACTTATTGATATATGATGTGCATGCTTTTGAGACACCACAAGAAATCAATAGTCAAATGGAAAAACTAAGAAGAAAACCAAATTTCAACTTCCAACTACCACCCATCAAAAAAATACAAAATAATAGAAATACTACCCATCAAATTAATGGGGGGCTCAACTAATTATGCTATCATAGTACAAATTTAGTATACCTAACAATATCCATATATAGTCGAATAATAGCGCTTCAAGTAATAATCGTGTGACGAGTGATAATTATTAATGAATAGTATAGAAAAGCATATTATAATGATTTTTTTTTTTTGTTAAACCACATTATTATAATGATGATATCTGAAAAGTATTACAATTGCGCACAGTGTTATCAGAACCGGACCGGACGTCGAACCAGCAAGGGTGCCGGTTCCCGGTTCACCGGTCAGACCGCCGGTCCGACCCGGATCGGTTGCTGATCCATATAATATAATATCTAATCCAGACCGCCGGTTCGACTTGGTTTTTTTTTATGAAAGGAAAGTCCGAACCGGTGAACCGGCGAACCGCCCGGTTCGCCCAAAACCAGCCGGTTCGGTGAAAATCGGACTTCAGAACCGGGTTCGCTTACAACCTCCGGAAATGAGCAAATCGGACCGTGGAGGGGTCCGGTTCCGGTCCGGTTCCAGTCCGACCGCGGTCGGACCACCGGTCCGGTCCGGTTTTGATAACACTGGTTGCGCATTCTGTAAATAGCACGGTTTTTTGAAAAAACTCTATTTGCAGAAATTAAAAGTAAAACCTCCACAAAATGCAATACGGGGGTCAGTGTGATTGGTAGTTCGTCTTTACATAGTTGAATAAATTGTTAACCGAAGTTGTTAAATTCGTTAGAATTTCTATCTAATTTGAATATAATGTGATTGGTAGTTATTTTGTTCATCACGTACCCAATATGTTAGTGATTCCGTCTACTTTATGTTTGAGAAGTCGAACAAATTGGTACTTATTTCGTTCATCGCGTGCCCAACATGCTGATGATTCTGTCAAAGAAAGACGGAAATTAGAGTTGTTGTGAGATTAAATTTGGGGGAGCGAGCCCAGACCCACTACATAAGTCCATTGATGTTCCTTACTAAAACCAATTGGTAATAGTAGAAGTAGCACACCAAACTTATATAGTGTTCAAACTCTTCAAAACTATCTGATGTGGTACGATTCTCACATGTAAACTTAACAATCCCCACCTTACATGTGAGTACACCGTATCCCTCTCAACCGGGAGTCTACCCGGAAGTCCACGTCACTAAACTGTAGATTTTTCAAACCAGCACATCGAACGGTCACGTCATGCACCGAGCCAGAGCCAAACTCAAAACAGCATGTACTACGTGTCGCCGCCTTACATCGGGACTCACCACCCGCTCTGATACTAGTCGTTGGGAGATTAAATCTTGGGAGCGAGCCCAGACCCACTACATAAGCCTACTAAGGTTTCTTACTAAAACCAGTTGATAATAGTAAGAGTATCCACAAAACTTATATGGTGTTCCAACTCTTCAAATCTATCTGACGTGGTACAATTCTCACATATAAGCAAGAGCTACTAATTCGTACACCTACGAAACTTGAGTTAACAATTTTTTAAACATAATACAATAACAATTTATTTAACTGCCCAAATATCAAGTCGCAATTTGATAATTAAAGGATAAGCGGGTCATTTTGATTTTGCTTCTCTTTTTTTTATTCCAACAAAATAATTTGAACTTCTCAAATACAAAATTTAAGAAATAGGTCATTACAAATTTACAAGCATCTCACGGGGACTTAAATAGCTTCTGTTTCGGATGAGATGTTGACCTAATTAATAAATACCAAGTTATATGATTCACAACTTCTGTACTGTCTTCTGTTGAAAGTTAGCATTTAAAACCGCCCATATGCGTGATAACATAAACAAAATTACCCAGGTTTTATGAATGCCGCCCACATATATTTACATTTTTTTTTCATTTGTTCCGAAAGTTAAATTTAACTAAGAAAATGAAATCATTTAAAATTCATCTTAACTATACTATTACTAAACTGCGTGTGAGACTACATTGACTGACAGATCAGTGAATACGATAATTTTTCACTAAGTCTAATTAGAAAAAACACAGTAACATAATTAGTCTATAGTCGTCGGATTTTTCTATCATAATCCAAGAGCACCATACTTTTAGTTTTTTTTATTACTAGGGTGTACTTAATTGTACCATATGTAAAACTTTAAAAGTATAAAAAAAATATGAAATTTTTTAACCACACCTAATATTTGCATCATACTATTAATAATATCAATTTCCCTCTAAGGTTCACCTTTAGGGCAATAGAAAAATAAAAAAATAAAAAAAATCAAAAGCATGGTGCTCTTAGAACGTGATAGAAAAGATCCATAGTCGTCACTACTTAGTAAAAAAATCATTTGGAAACAAATCAATATAACCATTCATTTTAGTTTCTTGAAACATATGCATTTATTGAACTAACTTTAGGTCTAGTGTCAATGTAGAAAGCAGATAGCTATTAAATCCATCCGCTAAAGTAAATGCTCACTATGTTAGTTGCATTTTAATTATTTTTTCAACGTTATTACTACCTATGGGTGAGCAAAATAGCCTATTAGAACCGGCCATTTGGGTAGATTTTAGGTAAAAATAAACGTTTCTAATACGATTTTAGAATAAAATTTCAGGAAACCGGTATTTTCGGTTCCGGAATAAGTATTTGTGTACTCAAATATCCGGAACTGGAAATATATATATATATACTAATAATTAAATGTTTATGTTTTATTTTTGTACAAAATTAATGTTTTTTTTACTAAACTACTAACACTTAATTACGCTACATGATTTATAGATGTATATGTGTTTTTTATATATCAATAAAAAATCAAACGCTTAGATTGAATTTGTAAAAAAATACATGAATGTAATCTGTTCCAAACGAGTACTCAGAACCGATTGTATCTAAACGGTTCCAGAACGGTTCTAGTTCGAATGGTTCTGGATAATTGATATAAAGGACTGTTTAGTATTGGTCTGATTCCGAAATACCTAAAATTACAAGTACCCGAAACCGCTCACCCCTAACTAACATTTCAAGGTTTCATCGGATTCAGCCGATGTTATTGTTGAACAATATTAAGTTAAAAATAATCATCAAAATTAAGGGATCACATATATTATGATATCTAAGAGCATCCACAATGGTTTTACCTAAATTGTATTCTTTAAACTTGCCACATAGACATTTATGTACACTTTAAGTAATACGTAAATTTAAGACACACGTAAAAAATATTTTCTCTGCAATCGTATTACTTAAACATATTCCTTAAATATATTTTATTATTAAATTTTCCAACAACCACCAATAAGATATTAGCATTAATTATAAAATGAATTAATTTATAATAAAAAATTAGTTACGTAATACATAGTACATTACTTAAATTTAAGGAATGCTTTATGTAAAAACATAAATTTACGTGTGGGTCCCATCTTTAAGGAATGCTATGTAAAACCACTGTAGATAGTTTTTGTTGCTTTACTTAAATAAACATGTAGGACCCACGTTTACGTATTCTTTACGTAATACCACTGTGGATGCTCTAAAGAAACATAATTGTGCTTCATTATATTATATATACAATATGTGATGAAAATGATAATTTTAAGTATTAAAATCAAGTTTTGTAAAAAAAAAAAAAAAGGTATTAAAATCAAGTTTAGAATTTCTAATCTTAAACATTTAATATTATGTCATATGATAATAGATAATTTCAAAATTTAAACGTATATGTAAAATCCATACCATTAAATAAATTCATTTAATCTTAATACTTATAAATATTGTTTATATTTATATATACTCTAATATTATTAAATATTCTAATTAAAGAGTTATATTTTTTTCAACTATGCTATGATCTGTAAATGTTTTTTTCTTAAAAATAGAGATAAATATCTTTTAAATAACAGGAGATATCATATATTTCTAATTTGTGTATACTAATATTACAAATCAGTTTAATAATACAATACATATATTCTTTTAATATGTTAATTTAAAAGCGTAATTCCACATAAAAAAAAAAGTGAATTAATAACGTTATAACATTAATTTATAAAATATTTAAATAAAATTATTCACAATATCTAATATATATATATAAGGGGGTGTTACCGATGAAATTTAATATTTCATACGAGGGCAGAAGTGTAAAAACGCGCAAACACCCGCCAGAATTCCAAACTGTCAAGTAGAAAATTCGCACACTTGGCCCAAAACCGTCCTTTAAATTCATTAATCTCCCAACTCCCCACATTTAAAAGCCTCTCATTCCCTCTCTTACTTCCCAGTTCTCACCACCATAAATCTTCTCTCTGCATTTCATCCAAAAAAATCTGCAGAGAGAATCGGAGAGATGTCACACCAGAAGCGCAAGGGCAAGTTCCCTCCGATCACCGAGTGCAGCGGCTCCAACTACGAGTCAGTCGCGGCGGATCTCGATGGGACGCTGCTGGTGTCGAGAAGCTCCTTCCCGTACTTCATGCTGGTGGCGATCGAAGCTGGAAGTCTACTCCGCGGCCTTGTCCTGCTCCTCTCCCTCCCGGCGATCATCATTTCCTACCTCTTCATCTCTGAAGCTCTCGGAATTCAGATCCTCATTTACATCTCCTTTGCTGGACTGAAAGTCCGTGATATCGAGCTTGCTTGTCGCGCTGTTCTACCAAGGTACTGCTCCAAATCTTCTAAGAAACAGTTCAGCTATTCGTTCTAGTATTTTGAGCTGTATCGAGTTGGAAAATCGTGATCGATGAGGCATTGTTGAAAAGCTGATTGCAATTGTGTTGATTTTGAACTTCTAAATTGGAAATTGCATCCGATTACTTGTTGATCGATACTGCTTGGGAATTTGAACTAAATTAGGAGATGGAAGTAGTGTAGATACTCATGGTTACATATCTGCTGCTCAGTTGTGGATTAGTTAAACGGTTAGATGATCAGATTGCAATTCGTTCACTTCGGATTTTGCATTTCTGAACTGAGATCCGTTAATCATGTAATTATGGCAGGTTTTATGCAGCAGATGTGAGATCTGAAAGCTACGAAGTATTTGAAAAGTGTAAGAGGAAAGTTGTGGTCACTGCAAATCCAACAATCATGGTTGAGCCGTTCGTGAAGGATTTTCTGGGCGGAGATAAGGTGCTAGGCACTGAGATTGAGGTTGATCCAAAGACGAAGAAAGCTACAGGGTTCGTTAAGAAACCTGGAGTTTTAGTAGGCAAATGGAAGCGGCTAGCAGTTGTGAAGGAATTCGGCGAGGAATCACCTGATATCGGGCTTGGTGACCGTACTACAGATCATGATTTCATGTCGATCTGCAAGGTTCGTTCGCCAAATGGTTTTTTTCCAGTCACAGCTTGCAGTTATTACTGTTAAATAAGCAGAGTATTACACTGAGAAAATTCTGTTTCTTGATGGAGACAATTGGATCATCATAATGAGCTTAATGTATTCATCACCTTACACTAAAGAAATAGGAAAAATACAGAACTGGGATTTCGTAGAAGCATGTTAACTTGTAGAACTAGACATAACCCTTTCATTTAATTTTTCATATGATTTGTTATATTAAGAAACACTTACGGGGCAGAAATGGTAAACATCTTTAAAAATTCAGAAGTTTAGGTAGCCCACCCTGAATCCTTGGTAGCTTCATCCATGAATATAAATATCATTATTTCTTCTCCATCTCAATGGTATTGGTAGGTTAACCATAAATGCTTAGATCTGATGAGGATTGAGGAATGTTGCAGTTTTACATGTAAACTTTACTGTATGTATATACTCTGACAGATGTTAGAATACTGTCAAATCTTATACCCCATTACCTTTTTTTGTTTACTACCTTATTAGTGGCTTAGCCATTGAATGGCCATTATTTTCACTGGTAATGCTGACTACATATATAGCATTTGCCAAACCCACTTTGTTTAGAATAAATCCTGGAGGCAGTAATGACCAATGGGTCCACAGTGCATAAATATGTCAGCAGCTTCATCTACTTATTCACACTTAATTTAATACTACTGGGTCCCTTGTGCATTTGATAGCCTAATTTAGAGTAGGTGGATAAATTATTGTCCCTAGAAGAAGAAAGACCTGTAATATACAGCTTCTTGTTGCCTTGAATCTTTGCTTATGCCACAAGAAAGCTAGAATTGTTGGTCATCTTATTCTTGCAATATGGGGGATGAGATTTTGTCAATAACAGTTAACATGAATAGTAGTAAACTTATCTGCTTTAATTAACAGTTGATGTTGATACAACTATATCATTGCAGGAAGGATACATGGTACCACCAAGCAAATCAGCCAAACCTATCCCAACTAACCGCCTCAAGAGTCGGATCATCTTCCATGACGGCCGCCTTGTGCAACGCCCCGACCCACTCAACGCCATCATCACCTACTTGTGGCTCCCATTCGGCTTCATACTCTCCATAATCCGTGTCTGGTTCAACTACCCCCTCCCCGAACGAATCTCTAGATACACATACGAGCTCCTCGGTATCCACCTTGTCATCCGTGGTCACCGCCCACCACCACCATCCCCTGGCACACCTGGAAACCTCTATGTCTGCAACCACCGCACCGCCCTGGACCCCATTATCATCTCCATAGCTCTCGGCCGCAAGGTCACATGTGTTACTTACAGTGTAAGCAAGCTTTCTATGCTCCTATCGCCAATCCCTGCAATTGCCCTCACTCGGGACAGGGAAGCTGATGCTGCCATGATCCGCAAACTTCTGGAAAAGGGTGATCTTGTGATCTGTCCTGAGGGGACGACGTGTCGGGAACCGTTCCTTCTTCGATTCAGCGCACTTTTTGCGGAGTTAAGTGACCGGATTGTCCCTGTTGCAATGAACCTCAGGTAAATTCAATAATCAGTTCAATTGATAAACATTTTATCGGTCCCGTCTAGACCCTTTCTACTATACTTCACAAATACAATGCTTGCAGTTTTCTACTGTTTGAACCTTCTAAGAAAATTGATATTAGTAAATAGTGTGATGCAAATTTAAGATGTAGCTAAATAAATTCACATTTTTAGTTATTATTAATTTGACCCTTTAAAATTTTATATTTACCTCTGAAATAACCTATAAACTGTCTAAGGTTTGCCTAATGTGAGATTTTGGTGTCTTAAGTTTAAATTTTGATATTCGCTGTCTGAAGATTCAACTCCGACCGGCCACCTCCCTACTCCGACCGACCACCACCCTATTTCGGCCTGCCACCACCCAACTCCGGTCGGCCACCTCCCTACTCCGGCTGGCCACCAACCTACTAAGGGCAATTTTGTGATTTATTTTTTTATCGGGTCATGTGACAAGCACATGACCAAGTTCTGTCAATTTTAACAGCAAATTTGGACGGATACATCAAATTTTAACAAAGTCGAAACTTCAGACAGTCAATATCAACAATTTAAACTTAAGACACCAAATCTCACATAGATCGAATTTCAGACAGTTTATAGGCTCTTAACCCATAATTATTTGCACATAACTCAACTGTTACTCTTGAACATAATTTCTAGCTTCGTCCCTGCAGGCAGAATATGTTCAATGGTACAACAGTGAGAGGGGTCAAGTTCTGGGATCCATACTTCTTCTTCATGAACCCGAGGCCCTGCTACGAGGCCACTTTCCTGGACCGGCTCCCGGATGAAATGACGGTCAGGGGAGGAGGGAAGTCATTGATCGAGGTAGCGAACTATGTGCAGAAGGTTCTCGGCGACACGCTTGGGTTCGAGTGCACATCGCTGACAAGGAAGGACAAGTACTTGCTGTTGGGAGGGAATGATGGGAGTGTGGAGTCCATTTACAACACCAAGAAAGGTTAGTGCTGCCTTCTATTATGGAATGGTGCTGCGGTTACTAAGCTAAATGGAAATGGTGACTTTCAAATGGTATCATTTTGTTTAGCGATTATGATTATTATTGATGGGATATTGGACAAGTATTGTTTACGTGAATGATAAGGAGGACGAATCTTGTTCCTGTTTATGCTTGTTATGGCTAGTCAAGTTTACTGCTTGTAGAATAATAACTAGGGTTTATTAATAACTATAGCATATTATGTAGTATAGAATGCCTCTCTGCCGTTTATTTTGGATTCGTGGATCAAATTGTACTATGATTTAATTGTATTCATCCAACACAAAAACACTGAATTATGCGACATCAAAGACTACAATGTGCCACATCGAAAAATTCCATGTTCCAAATCGAAACATTTAAGGTTTATTAAAACATATTAAAATGTGTAACATCATCTTTCACACTATTAAATTATAATTTTAACCTCTAAATAATTTTTTTTTTAATTTACTATACTATTTTCCATACGGTACTAGTTTGTAAGCATATTTTTTATGTGAATATATATAGAATAACATAGAAAATTAGAGATCCAAACCGCAACAAGTCAACCCGTGTCTCATCCCCTTTTTTTCTCATGTCCGGTTTAAAGTTTAACCCTAAACATTACAAAGATCTAATTGCTGCGATCGGAGCCCTCCATGGCTCCAATTGGGGTCGAACTGAGAGTACCCTTGTCTCGATCAGAGCTTTGTGGCTCCAATTAGGGTCATGCAAGGGTAGGGCTGATAATTCTGTGGCTCCAATTAGGGTCATGCAAGGGTAGGGCTGATAATTCATACAGGTTCGTGTCGTGTTTTAGGGTCAGTCCAAACATGGCATAATCTGGCCCAACATGAAAAACTAGCACAAAAAAATATATAGTAAATTGAATAAAAAAATGAATATTTAACAATTTTAGTTTAAAACATCGTGTTATCGTGTCGTGTCACTAAAATCAATCTCAAACTTGTAATTTTCGTGTCATGTTCGGGTCGGTCCATCGTGTCGAGCCCGAATCGCTAGCACTACGCAAGGGTGGTTCAAAAAAACATTAATGGTAAAAAAAATTATTATCTTATTCTTATTCTAATTACTTGTCATTTTTAGACTTCTAGTTACCAAACAATTTTATATTTATTTCGAACTCAGAACCCGACCCATGTTCTTATTCCATTTGCCAAATATGTTGTCAGAGTATTTACTTGCAAAAGATAGAAATAGTTGTCGAATCTATAATATTTACTTGCAAAAGATAAAATTCATGATACACAAACATTTACAACCAAACACTTCAACTCCCCACAGTTTCTCCCTCCCATTTATCATCATCATCTGGGTTCTTAGTCCCGAAATAGCATTTTTTTCACCTATAGTTTATCTGTCAAAAGGCAATCAGTAAAATTCAATGTTCATGAACAAGTTAATCTCAATCAGGGATGCTATAAATAAAAAAGATTAGATTTTAAAAGTACCATTTATATCCTCCTCATCATTCAGCACTACCAACACTGTCACTGCATTAGAGAAGCTGCCTTCAAATGATTACACTATGGAAGGAAATGCATTTAATGGTATAAACAAGTCATGTGGCTTGTTTTTTTTAAGGTAATAAGGGCTAAGACCCTAAAAACAGTGTCTAATTATAGGTTATGTGGCTAATCGTAGTCTCCGATTTAAAATGTTGATATTCGGTGTCCCAACTATTATATCGGTTGATTTTCACCTTTTTTTTTAATTGACGAAACAAAAACATATTTTTTAAGCGTCTAGCCTAAACTATGAGCAACAAATTTAATACTTCAAAAAAGTGAAAACGTGTTTTTATTGCATAAAATGTCAATTTTAAGCTAAAATCAATCGAAAAAAGTGAAAAACAACAAATGTATTAACTGAGACACTGAATATCAACATTTGAAAGCGAGGACAGTGATTTGCAACATGGCTGTGACTGTTTTTAGGTCCTTAACCCTTGTTTTTTACTGTAAAATGATCGATATATTAAGCAGTGTGTTGAACTAATTACCTCATAATTGAGTGAGTTACATGCCACCTAAGTTGTAGAACTTGCCGCTTCTCTTGCTGCCATCGTTGCTGAAGAATCACAATGCCAACCACTGCCCCAGCAACAAAGACTGTCCAAAATGCATTTGCAGCCTTCACCTGGGCTAATAAAGAAGCAGCTCTTCTTTTCCACCACGGAATGTCAGAATCTGAATCCGGTTCATACAGCTTATCACCTTTAATCTTCTTGGATTTTGGTGATTGATCTGCAATCAATTCCAAACCATGCTCCGAACAATCTTCTTCAAAAGTTGTCACGTTTTCGACATAATTGGTTGGAAGAACACGAGCTGTTTCACTCTGCAAAGAGCTAAACGAGGCAGCAGCACTATACAAACTCGAATCTTTGGTCACCAAGTTCAAGCCTTGGAGACTGCTCTCTTCTTCAAACTCTGCACCATGAATAGACAGTTCAGCACTCTTCTCACCACTTAAATTCATTCCAGAAAACTCATCAGGTACAGCCAAATCCTTAAAGGCCCAGTCAGTTTCATCCTTTCCTCTAGATTTCCCTTCAACACTCAGAAACTCGGGAAAATCATGTTTGCCCCCATCTT
Source organism: Clarkia xantiana subsp. parviflora (assembly GCA_036873135.1). Classification (NCBI taxonomy): domain Eukaryota; kingdom Viridiplantae; phylum Streptophyta; class Magnoliopsida; order Myrtales; family Onagraceae; genus Clarkia; species Clarkia xantiana. The sequence continues at coordinate 2,561,500 of JAPTYO010000009.1, forward strand.
TTTCAAGAATGCTTGAATCTGAAGGTACAAGTGCAGGGTTTTCATGCTCAAGAGGATCCATGAAGTGTCTAGACAAGAACATAGCTTTAGAAGTTTCAGCTCCATCTTTGGAAGAAGCATCCAAAGCCCCTTCATCACCATCCTTTACCTTAACTGGACCCGGAGCTGCTGCATATGCAGATGCAGTAAGTGAAACAACTTCCCACTCATTTCCACCTTCATTATTTGACATCTTTAAACTTGCCCTAAATCACAAGAACAAAATTGTCATCAAATACATCATCAAATTCAAATCGAAACTACTCGAATCAACATGCTTACATCTAAACACTCAGAAAACAATAATTTCACACAGAAATAAGCAACCCAATTAATTGACAGCCAGGACACAGGATCTGTGTTTTGATCATTTGGAAATATGCTAGCTGCATATATATACTTTTTCCAGCAAGTTTAACTTTTTTTGGCTACTAATGTTAGCATTTTCACCTTCATTATTTGCCATCTTTAGACTTGCATACAATCACAACACCAAAATTGGCATCAAATTCAAATCGAATCTACTCGATTCAACATGCTCACATCTAAACCCTCAGAAAACAATAAATTCACACAGAAATAAGCAAACCAATTAATTGACAGTCAGGACACAGGATCTGTGTTTTGATCACTTGGAAATATCCTTGTTGCATGTATATACTTTTCCAATCAGCTACTAATAATAATCAAAACGGACGTTGAAAGCTTCCATAGAACAAGTCTGTACAGATAATACCTGCAGCAGAACTCGCCGTCGCAGAAAACCGTGCTGTAATCACTGCACAACCAGGCAATCACAATCAACTACCAAGACCTCTAAAACAGAAAACCAAAATCATCGCGCAATAAAAACAGCAGAATCGGAAACCTAGATCGTTACCGGAGAAAGATTAGAAGCTCCGAGGCGTCGTCGATATCCGATGAAGATTGACTGAGAAGTGATAGAAAATGCTTCCTAAAGAGAGCAGCTTCTTAATTTATTGGCGATATAATTCGGAGGGAAGAAGCAGTTGAAGGAAACCGGTCGGTCCGGTGACGCAATCTATGTGTAGAGTGAGTATCGTAATGAAATTTGACCGGCTGTGCACATCTCGTCACAAAAGGATTACCGATGAATCCGGTGATTAGGAGTTTCTTGCGTCCAAAGAGAGCAAGATATGTTCTGTACACAAACGCCTCTTCGCGCTAAAGTCTACGTGTCACATCCACCACTTTTTATTTTTCAGCAAAAAATACATATTATTCGGAAAAGGAAAATACGTATTATTTTGACAAAAAAATACATATATTTTTTGGCCGAACAAAAAATAGATATTATTATTATATTTTGGCCGAAAAAATTCATATTATTAATTAACCAGTAATAATATTTCTAAGACCTCTATATGTCCTATGATTAGAGTTTAGACAGTGCACACTTTTTTTAATCTTTATTTATTCTAATTTTATTTTTTACTCCTTTTGTTTTATTCGGAAAAAAACGGAGACTAAATATAGGATGCTATATTTATTTTATTAATTACTTAAAAGAATTAGAATAAAATCCTATAGTTAATTAGCATATTTAGAGCGGGTAAATGGGAATCGAACATGCAAAGTTAGTTTGGAAGGTTAGGAGTAATATTCAATGTGTGTTCATCATTTTGAACATCTTTAATTCAAACTGAAAATGAAATTTTAGTTTTATTGAGCTCGAAAGATGGATAAATTTCCAACTATCTATAAACTATTTAAAGGCTAAATTATTAACTTTAATATCTAAATAAATATAACTACGTTCGATCAGATTAGACGATGAAACATGAATAAATCGTCAATTTGAGGTTTAAATCCGGATCAAATTTGTATTATTGTACCACGTGACATAGTCGACAATTTAAACTTTAAACGCACAAATAAAATTATATTATTAAATAACATTATATAATTTTAATATATATATATATATTATTTATTTTCTTTAGTTCAGTATTGTATATAACTAATTTGATCACTATATAAATAACTAGTTTTACCTACTCTTTTTACCAAAATAATTTTAGAATGAAACTTCGTTTCTATAAAATAGTTGTTCTTAGTTGGCTCATTTGGTCTGCTAAAATTAATATTGTATCAGAGTTCGTTTATAACTGATTATATGAATCTCTATAAACTTCACACACCATATTTGTTTGGATCGAGTCTATTTGAAATTAGTCACGTGTTCGAATTTGATAAGCCAAGAGTTAAGAACACAATAGGGGTCTGAATGTTTGCTCATGTTGCCCTCAAAAGGGTATGAATTGAAAAAATGTATTATTAAGGGCCTGAATCTTGAGTTTTGTTGATAATCGAGTTTCCGTCCAAATTTACTGTTAAATGTAACGGAAACACGTGAAATGACAAAATTACCCTTTTGCAATTATTATACAATTTATCAGTTTAATTAATTAAATGTGAAATGTCTAAAATACCCTTACACACTAATTATGCCCTAAGGCCACCACGGTCACCGCCACCGACCACCACCCCAGCTCCGGCGACCACCACTCCAGCTCCGGCGACCACCACCCCAGTTCCGGCGACCCAAAAATGCTCCGATTCGGGGCCACAGAGCTCCGACCGGAGCTTTGTGGCCCCGAATCGGAGCTTTTTTGGGTCGCCGGAGGGGGTGGTGGTCGTCGGGAGCTGGGGTGGTGGTCGCCGGAGATGGGTGGTGGTCGCCGAAGTCGGGTGGTGGTGGTCGCCGGAGCTGTGGTGGCTTAAAGGGTATTTTCGTCTTTTTAGGTCAAACATGCGAGGGACACACTCTGGTCAAAGGGCGTTTTCGGTTTTTCAAATTATTTTCGGCCACATGCCAAGCATGTGACCACTTTCCATCACTTTTAACAGAAAAAATAGACGGAGACCTCACTTATACACAAAACTCAAAATTCAGACCCTTAATAATACGTTTTTTCAATTCAAACCCCTTTTGGCAACATGGGCAAACATTCAGGCCCCTATTGTGTTCTTAACCCATAAGACAATGTTGCATTAGTCACGTGTGCTTCCTCATTTGTATAAACGGTAGCTCTACGTGTTTCATATATTGAATTTGGCAGGCTCAAATATCATTTGGACTATTTTTTAAACTACATTCATGGCTTCAGAAAATACAACCAAGTAATATGAAGTCTAGCTAGTGTTCTGGTCTATTGCGTTATTCTTCCTTTGTTGAGCAGAAGACTTACTATCAACTACAACTCTTTCTTTGGAAAGTTGGTGCTTTTGGTAGTAGTTGCCTTTTCCTTCCGGCGAAGCTTCTCCACCACTTCTTCACGAGGCGGGTCTCCAGGTCGTCGGTAAAGTCTCTCCCCGATCTTGATCTCGTACGCATCGGGTTGTTCCAACAAAAACTCCCTCACCTGCACAAACACCCAACAAAACCATGCTCAGAAAAGAAAAGGCAGGTTTTAAGTTGAACCGTTTCGATACCATTCAAAAGAATTAGTCCTGTGAAGAACAAAGGCGAACCTCAATGGTGTCTTGGCCTCTCGTCAAGGTGAACATTATCGTGCTCAGATCGATGCCCATGAAGTTTACATGGACAGCCCCTGTTTTCAGAACTTTGGACCATTTTGTAGCGATCTCGGTCACAGTATCCTGATGAACGGAATTGGAATGATTTAGCATGAGCTCGAAATGGTAATTTCAGTGATCAAATGGGACAAGAACATGGTGATCATACTCAAGTGCAGAAGAAGCAGCATCTTGCTATAAGAAGTCAATCAAGTACCAACAAAATTACACAGTGAGCTTAACAAGTTTTCACCAAACAGATAGTGCTATGACAATATAAGATGATGAACACAAAGGTTGAACTTTGGTTGGATCGGTTTAAACTTGCGCAACCTTTCGTTCTATTTGTTTACTTTTTCTACCAAAGAAAGACATATGGACTCAAATTACATTAATGAGTACTCTACAAGTCAGAAGAACTCAAGACCCATAAATTGCTATTATTGATGGATTTTGGTGAACTAGGTTCGGAACTCATCCATGAATGCACCGCACCCGAACCTGAACAAAGGAATAAACCGTGTTTAGACCCGGTATTCCCTTCCTAAGCCTAAGTCTATATAGGACTCAAGTAGAGAGTATGTAGGCTAGTATACTTGAATCCTATATTGACATATGATTCATTCCTTTGTGCAGGTCCAGGTGCGGTGCATTCACGGAGGAGATCCTAACCTAGATTACTAGATTTCATCAATTATCATGTTACTAAAATTAAACATTAGCAAAAGAAGCTCCTAATGAGATTCTGAGCTCATCAACTTTCTCAGAAGTTGACAAATTTTCAGCATTAAACAATCACCTAGTAGATCAGTCTATCAACAAAAAATGCAGATTGGCAGATTCTTAAGCGGAATCAGCTTCCTTCACAAAGTAGCATCCAATCTGAGTCTGCTAAATCATCAATTCCTTAACCAATCTAATAATGTTCATATTCATAAGCATGGTAAATCATCATTTTCTCTCACAATCAAATCAATTGAATCGCAAAAACCGGGATCAAGATCAAGCAAATCTGTCTGTGCTATGTGACTGAACTTAATCAGCTCCCAAATCGAAATCCAAAAACCTAACTGCAAACATTACCCGAGTTCGTCGAACGCCTGGCCGGAGCTTAACGACGCCGAAAGTTGGGACAACTTGTCGACTGAGCATCTCCTCCTCCATCTTCGCCATATCGATTTTGGAGAAATCGGACGGAAGGTCCGGGAGTGGCGCAGGAGGCGTGGATCGTTGGCCCCATTGGCGCCACGCCTCGTCCTCCTCATCATCGACCACATCGTCGAGGTCGTCGGAGACGTGAACGCTGCGATGGGCAGCTTCGGCGACGGGGACGAAGCTCAGATTGAATAAAACGATGAGTGACAGAACGAGGAGTAGAGTCAGGTAGCGATGAACGAATGGCGCACTTTTCTTCTGGTTCGCCATGGCAGGGAGAGTCAGACTCAAAGACGAGCGAGAATCTTCACCGATTGGAATATATATACGTTTTGGGGAAAGTCTCTACTCGATCCGAACGAAACGAGCCGATGATGGTCCGAAAGAAACTCTCATTTGCACTTTGCAGGTTGGAGTTTGGTTTTGATTAGGGTCTACGCTATGTTGCGCGTGGAACTTGAGTTATGGACTAATTGTCTAATTAATTTTTATTTATCGATCTAACTCTTAGAGTATCCACATCCACAGTGGTTTTCTGTAAGGATTATGTAAACGTGAGTCAACTATCTAAAGTGGTTTTATATAGTAGTCTTTAAAAATAGGACTCACACGTGAATTTATGTTTTTACATAAAACATTCATTAAATATAATGAATGCTTTATATTTACATAAAATTAATTATTCTCATTTTTTTTTTCAAACACCGCCGTTCTATTCTATATATATATTATATCATTTGATTGATATTTATATAAATATATTAGTAATGATATAATGTATATATATATATATATATATATATATATATATATATATATATATATATATATATATAGTGGTGATGGTTATAACCACGGTTATAGATTTAATACCATAATCATAACCATTATAGGTAGGTGTGAAACCAAAATCCGGTTGGTTCGAAAAATCAGTGAAAATCGAACCGGTCCGGACCGAAAAAACTGAATCCGCAATATGCAGTTTGGTTTTTGGTCGGATTTTTTTTACTCTAATTCGGATTTTCGGTCCGGTTCGGATTTTAAGATTTGAGGACTGTGAAGACAGAACCGACCGTTATGCTAATTAAATATATACAATATATATTATATTAGTTGATATTAATTAATATAATTAATTAATTATATTAATATAAATTGTAAAATAGTCACTTATGAATATTAATTTTTCTAGTTGTATTTTATAATTTATTTAATTATATTAATGAAACTTATTTATCATTTCGATATGATATTGTTCATGAAAATAAAGAGAATTTTGAATGATAATTGTTAATATTGGATTTTCGGTTTAAACCGAAAACCGAACCGAAAAACCGTACTACCAATGGACGGTTTATTTTTCCTCAAACAGTTTTTTGGTCGGATTTTTTTAAGGGAAAAAACCGGACCGAAAATTTAGGTACCCGATCGAAACAAGCAAAAATCCGGTCCGACCGGTCCGGTTTCACCCCTAATTATATGTATAAAATTCATCACCATAACTGCACCTCACCACAATGGTGCAATTAACTATTATGTTAAATAATGTTATTTAATTCTCACCGCACATTACCGATACTAGTTACAATGGATTGAAATGAGGTACTGAATGGTCGAAATGAGGTAGTCATGGCCCATGACTGATGTCACCAAAAGATTCGGATAAGAATAAAGGTCCAATATTGAGCCCACTAGAGTACACTCTTCTACAAATTCTCAACAACTCACTAGTGGACCAATTTGTGAAGTACAAGCAATTGTATATTTTTCACTAATCGCTAATTTTACATAAAAAAAAAAAAACTCTATTTATAAACCACTAATAGATTATTAAGTTTAACAAGTTACTCTTTAAATTTTATTATAATAAAAAAAAAATATAAGCCTTTTTTAAAAACTTTGAAAGTATTTTTTTACAAACAAATATGATATGTATTTTTAAAAATGAAATTTATTTTTTATGAAAATAATAAAAACCCTAAAAGATTAGGTTTTTCCTTTAAGACAAATATTTTTTTCATTATATTTATGACAATTTGTTTTTTTTTTAACTTTTTTCGCATAAAGTTATTTTATATATTTTTTTTTAATAAACTTATGCTTTTTTTTTTAAGAAATTTATTTAAGAATAAATTTTGAATAAATATAAATTGTAATTTGCATAAAACAGTTGATGGTTAACATAACTTCCCTATTTATATACTACTATATATCTAAAACAGTATATATTAATTTCAAACCTAAGCATATCTAAACTGGCTAAGGCGCTAAGCGATTTGTTACATCATCAAAGATTTCTAAACTAATCATATTTATTTGTTTGGATTTCCACTAAAATAAGACATATATAATCTTATCATTCCATTGTAGGCTTTTATTTACCTCCAGGCTCAAGATGAGTAAATATCTTGAGTAAATTGGAGATTACAGATTCTTCAATAAATAAAATAAACATGATTTTCGTGTATATATATATATATATATATTATAAATTTCAATTAAATTTGGATTTTTTTTAACGAAAAAACGAAATAATATCGCTTTCTGGTCAAATAAAAATCGACATAAATTGTAGTATTTAGTAAGTACTACGTATTTTTCAAATAGAATTTCCCACCTGCAAAAAGCTTGAAAGGTAATATAATTTTGGTGTTAAACAAGAAATGAAAATTCACAATTGTTCCTTATTTAAATTAAGTAACCGTTGAATGGACACATTAAAGTATGCGCCCTTTAATATTGTAGAGCACATTTGGTAAAAGTTTTAATGTAATCTATTCAAGATAACAAAAAAATCTTCAATTTGTTTGAAAAAAAAAAGAATATGTCACTTGCCAAGAATATGTCATTCGCAGAAAATCTGAATAGCCCGAAATTTCGACTAGCTCAAATAGTTTGATTTTTTATTAGTATTAAATAAAAATAATAATAAGAATTAAATTTGACTCGACTTATTAACTCGAATTCGAAACTCGTTTAAGTTCGTAAATAACTCGAGTCGAATTTTAACAAACTCGAGCTAAACATACAAAAAACTCGACTCAACGCGAATTTTTTCAAGACGAATCGAGTTTTAACCAATCCCAAATAACTTGTCTCGCTTACACCCCTAATCGCCACTACTAGCTCATTCATATAACAATTTATTATTATTTTTAATCTAAGATGATTCCAATTATATAGTTGTGAAACTATTGGACTATTGAACAACATTGAAAATATTGGGCGTAATATGCTCAAGAATTAAAGTCTGAGGGCTTGTTGGAAATGTCGTCAATAAAAGCCAGATCACAGAGATAGCCACCGTGCTGGAGTTCGATAGAATAGAAGAGAAGAAGGAAACACAAACAAATCGCGTGGTGATGAACCCCACCATAGAGTGCGAGTGACAGAGCTGATTCATCGTCTCCCCTCTTCGATTCCTTCTCTCTCCTCTGTCTGTACACAAATCTGACCCCGAAATTGTCGCCTTCTTTTCCTTTTTGCAGCGGGAAATTAAAAACCTAGAGAGAGAAGCGGTGGGTTTCGAACGTTGGGGATCGGAGGGTAAGAAATGGAGTTACTTTAAATTCGCGCAAGAATTCAAACTTTTTCGGCGGGTTTTGCAGCATTCCCCACCTCCATCAGCTGAATTATCAGTGTACTGGTTCAATTTCCCGGTTTTTGATACATTGACGTTTACATGCAATCCGGCGGCGGAGGTGCCGGACCCAGCCGGCACCAGCCGGCGGCTCAGGTAGGGTCGCCGTCGTCCTCTTCTGCTGGGTCGACGCATTTAGGGTTTGATTCAGCACAGCAGCAGCAGCAATTTCAGCATCAAGGGACTAGACAGGTAGAGCTTCGAACTGTGATTGCTGAATGGGGATTTATCTAATTGCTTGACAAATTCTTTAGCTTGATTATCAATTCTCCATGAATGTGATTGTCTGAGACTGAGTTTCTCAGTTTATTTCTTCTCTAATTCTACTCTTCATTCAGTGTGACTGAATTTGTTATATATTTTGGAAACGCCGGCTACTGATTTTGGGAAGAGGGTTTTGCTAATATGGAACGACACGTGGATAAGCTTAGTTGGTGGTTTCTCTGCTGAGTGAAAATGAACTAAATTAATGTTTCGTTTGGTGTCAGATAAAGTCGTTTGTGGTCGATTTGTCGGTATTTTTCTGTTTAATCTTTAATTGATTTGACGGGTCAATTTGTTGAGGAGTTCTAGGAAGCCATGTCACTTTGCAAAACTGAAAGTAACTACTCCCTTTCTATGTTGGGTGATCAGTTGATTGCTTTAGAACTTTCGAGTAGTATTTTAGCATTTTCATTCATCACCTGGAAAAAGATACAAAGACCATGCTTATATGCCAAGTTAAAAAAGACTCTGTCTCGTTTCCTTATTGTTTAAGAACAGTGAGCACTGATTGATTGGATGGATAAATTGGGAAGAACTTGATGGATATATAGTGTTAGCATCTTATCATTCTTATTCTGGTATACTTTTTTGGTAGAGAAAATTGGTAAGCTGTAAAATCTAAAGGGATAACCATTAATTGTGCACTGGTTTGATTTTACTGAAAAAGGAGATAGCAGTTAGCTTTTAGTTTACTGTTTAGTTTTATGATTTAAAGCTTAGTTGCTCGGTGATAATCTTCATCTTGATCGGTGCAGTCATTGCAGACCCAGTTTCTCAGAAACTCTGAGGGTAATGAAAGTTTCTCAGAAGTTCAAGGTTCGAATCTTCATCATGCTGTTATGGGGGCAAACAGTTTTGCTTCTTCGCCGCGGTCAATGCCTCAACAATCTAGGAAGTTCTTCGATTTAGCTCAACAGCAAGGTTTGCCTCAGCAGCAGCAGCAGCAACAGCAAGCTCTTAACCCGCTCCATCAAGCTTATCTTCAATATGCTTTCCAAGCTTCACAGAAGTCACCTTTAGCCATGCAAGCACAGCAGCAAAGAATGGGGAATCTAAACCTTGCTTCTGGCAGCGATATGGAGATGCAGATGGTAAATAACAAAATGCAGGAATCTGTGTCTTTGCAGAATGCTAATCAAGCTCAGGCATCATCATCTAGAAGTTCATCGGAGCAGTTTAATCATGGTGAGAAGCAGTTGGAACAAGTTTTGCAGCAAGGTAATGATCAGAGGCAGTCACCAGCCACAAGGCAGTTAAGTCCTGGTAATGCTTTGAAGCCTATGCAAGGAATGTTTCCTCAGCAAAGCAATCAGAGCATCGCAAATAACCAATTGGCTATGGCGACACAGATGCAACTTCAGGCATGGGCCCGGGAGAATAACGTGGACATTTCTTCACCTGCAAACTCAAACTTGGTTGCACAACTTGTTCCACTTATTCAGGCTAGGCTCATGTCTCAACAACAAAAAGCAAATGAAGGGCATCTTGGATCCCAATCATCGCCTATCCCAACTATGAAACCACAAGCTGCTGGCTCCCCAGCTGCAGTTGATGGATCTTCCCATGCTAATTCACCACGCGAAGTTTCGGCTCAGAAAGGAAGGCAGGCAGTTTCTCATGGTCCCTTCGGTATGAACTCTAGCTCTGGCATGGTCAATAGCATGAACAGTTCAGTTCAACAGCAGAATCCTGTACATGGAAGAGAGAACCAAGTTTCTGGGCAGACTGCAGAGATGAGCAAGCTTGGAAAAATCATGCAGCATCCTCAAAGGCCTGCAAATGTGAGCGTAGGTGCTGGTGAACAGTCCGTACATGTTAAAAATCCAATGGGTGGACAGGAAGCATCACAAATGCAGTACTTAAGGCAGTTAAATCAGTCTAACCCACAGCCTTCTTCAAGTGGTGGAGGTCCTAGTGGGCAGCTATCAATCCAAGGTGCCAAGCAGGCCCCTCAGCAAAATCATGGGTGGACAAAGCAGCAGTTGTATGTTCTTAAAGCCCAAATCTTGGCATTTAGAAGAATCAAGGTCTACCTCTCTCATTTTCGTAATTTTTTTTCCGTTATTATTTGTTGTCTTTCCTGACTATTTGCTCTGATATCACAGAAAGGTGAATCCTCACTTCCAGCAGAGCTCCTACGGTCTATTGTCCCTCCACCCTTGGAGTTGCAACTGCAGCAACAATCTCCTCTTGCTGGAGGAAGCAATAATCAGGTTGAGGATATTGTAGAAGAAAAAGTTCAGGTTTTCGAATCTAACCAGAAGGATTCACGAGCAATTACCGACCCTCAAAATCTTCCAAGAGAAGAAGTCTCGGTTGAGGAAAAAGTGAATATTTTGAAATTTCCTGTTCAATCTGGTGTTAAGGAAGCTTCACCAGCAGCATCTTCTGGAAATTCGGAGCAGCCTCCTGCTATAGTGTCTGTGAAGCCTGATCCAAACAATGAAACTATGGCACCTGTCAGAAATGATGTTACAGTTGATAAGGGAAAGGCAGTTGTATCCGATACTAGTGTACCAGATGTGGTGCCTGCGAAGGAGCCTGTACAGGCAAATGTTGCACCACAGCCTCAGCCCCAGGCAAAAGATGTTTCAAACCGAAAGTATCATGGGCCACTGTTTGATTTCCCTTTCTTTACCAGGAAAAATGATTCCTTTGGATCAGGAATGACAACCAACAACAATAATAACCTTTCACTAGCATATAATGTCAAAGATATTCTATTCGAGGAAGGTTTGGAAGTGCTGAAAAAGAAAAGGACAGAAAATCTGAAGAAGATTGGTGGCTTGCTAGCAGTGAATCTGGAGAGGAAAAGAATAAGGCCTGATCTTGTTTTACGTTTGCAAATAGAAGAAAAGAAGCTCCGCCTTGTAGATTTACAAGCACGGTTGCGGGATGAAGTGGACCAACAGCAGCAGGAGATCATGGCAATGCCTGATAGGCCGTATAGGAAATTTGTTCGCCTATGTGACCGCCAACGTATGGAACTGGCTCGACAAGTGCAGCTCTCTCAGAAAGCTGTGAAAGAAAAACAATTGAAAGCCGTCTTTCAATGGCGCAAGAAGCTTCTTGAATCTCACTGGGGTATTCGAGATGCACGTATTGCACGCAACAGGGGAGTTGCCAAATATCATGAAAAAATGCTGAGGGAGTTTTCCAAGAGAAAGGATGATGGCCGCAATAAAAGAATGGAGGCTTTGAAGAACAATGACGTTGAAAGATACAGAGAGATGTTACTTGAGCAACAAACAAACATGGAAGGTGATGCTGCCGAAAGATATAATGTCCTTTCGTCATTCTTAACCCAAACTGAGGAGTATCTCCAAAAGCTTGGAAGCAAAATAACATCAGCCAAAAATCAGCAGGAAGTAGAAGAGGCCGCAAAGGCTGCTGCATTAGCTGCGCGACTGCAGGTATTGACTCTATCCTTTTGTTGATCTATAAAATTACACTATACTATATTCTTCATGGATAAGAAGCTTTTGTCTTCAGCACATGATTCTTGTTGGCTTTATTTTTATGAACCTGACTTTTTTGTCATCTATTTGCCGAATAAAGGGTCTCTCGGAAGAAGAAGTAAGGGCAGCAGCAGCTTGTGCTGGGGAAGAAGTAATGATACGGAAGCGGTTTACAGAAATGAATGCTCCTAAGGAGGGTTCATCTGTTAGCAAGTAAGATAATTCATCTAAGTTCTAAACCTATTTTTGCATGGACCTGCTGCTAGTGAGTTGAGAATTGACTTTTGAGGGTTACATTCTCAGCATCTACTTCTAATTTACTAATTTACATCTTATCTATCACTCTTTTTTCTCAGGTACTATCATCTTGCACATGCTGTGAATGAAAGGGTTCTGAGGCAACCGTCGATGTTGCGGGCTGGAACCTTACGAGACTATCAACTAGTAGGGTTTGCATCTTAAGATACTCTTTTCCAGTGTAGGCTCCAATCTCTTGTATTTTTTCACAACTTATGCAATTTTTTGATTCTTCAGGTCGGGTTGCAATGGATGCTTTCCCTGTATAATAACAAATTAAATGGCATTTTGGCCGATGAGATGGGTCTTGGCAAGACTGTACAGGTGACCATTGCCTCCCATGTTTCCGAGTTTTAAAATTAATGATTTTCAATAATCAAATATAAAGGTTTTACTTTCTGTCTAACTATTTAATTAACCTTTGTGTGAAAGTAGGTGCTGGCACTGATTGCTTACCTGATGGAGTTCAAGGGCAACTATGGACCTCACCTGATTATAGTTCCCAATGCTGTGTTGGTAAACTGGAAGGTTAGTTAATTATTTGCTTTGTGTTGTCAAAACCGCTTTTTTTTGTTTCGTATTATCACTTCTGAAGGACATAATAATGCAGAGCGAGTTCCATGCTTGGCTACCATCCGCCTCGTGCATATTCTATGTGGGTGCAAAGGACCAAAGAGCAAAACTTTTTACTCAGGTTGGTCTTTCTCTTTATTTATCTTTGTGGGATTTTTTGCTGATGGTCACAATAAGGTCATTTTTGCTCAACCTGTTGTTACAGGCGGTTGCTGCCATGAAATTTAATGTCCTTGTGACCACGTATGAGTTCATCATGTATGATCGAGCTAAACTCTCAAGAGTTGATTGGAAGTACATAATAATCGATGAAGCTCAGAGAATGAAAGACAGGGAATCCGTGTTAGCCCGTGATCTAGATAGATACCGCTGCCAAAGACGCCTTCTCCTCACAGGGACTCCATTACAGGTTTGTTTGTTTGGATATCGAAAAAACTAGTTTTTTTTTGTGGATTGAATTTAAAAAAGCTTGAATTTTGTTATGCAGAATGATTTGAAGGAGCTATGGTCACTGTTGAATTTACTCCTTCCAGAAGTATTTGATAATCGGAAAGCATTTCATGATTGGTTCGCAAAACCTTTTCAAAAGGAGGTTGCCTCTCAAGATGGAGAGGATGACTGGCTCGAGACTGAAAAGAAGGTAATCGTAATTCACCGGCTTCATCAAATCCTCGAGCCATTTATGCTTAGACGCCGCGTTGAGGATGTTGAAGGCTCACTTCCTCCCAAGGTAGGATCATTTTTTGCAGAATTCTCGGTTTTCGTATCTCGAGTATGATTGATCTTGAAAAAGTTTTTTTTTTTTTTTTTTTTTTTTTGCAGGTGTCGATTGTTCTGAAATGTCGAATGTCGGGGATGCAGAGCGCAATTTACGATTGGATAAAATCAACCGGAACTCTCCGAGTCGATCCCGAAGATGAGAAACTCAAGGTTCAGAGAAATTCATTGTACCAAGCTCGAGTTTACCGAACATTAAACAACCGATGCATGGAGCTTCGAAAAGCCTGCAATCACCCGCTCCTCAACTACCCGTACTACAACGACCTCTCCAAAGATTTCTTAGTCAAATCTTGTGGCAAAATGTGGATCTTGGATCGGGTTCTTGTGAAGCTTCACCGTGCAGGTCATCGAGTCTTGCTCTTCAGTACCATGACGAAGCTTCTCGATATTTTGGAGGAATACTTGCGGTGGAGGCGGCTCGTGTATCGACGAATCGATGGAACAACTACATTAGAAGATCGAGAATCTGCGATCGTGGAATTTAACCGACCCGGATCGGACTGCTTCATCTTTTTGCTGAGCATTCGTGCAGCTGGCCGTGGTCTTAATCTTCAATCTGCTGATACGGTAGTTATTTACGATCCTGACCCGAACCCTAAAAACGAAGAACAAGCTGTTGCTAGAGCGCATCGGATTGGACAGACACGAGAGGTGAAGGTCATTTATATGGAGGCTGTGGTTGATAAGATCCCGACCCATCAAAAAGAAGATGGAGTTGTCGATTCCGAAGAAGATGATGACCTGGCAGGGAATGATCAGTACATCGGATCGATCGAGAGTCTTATTCGAAACAATATCCAGCAGTATAAGATTGACATGGCCGACGAGGTTATAAATGCCGGGAGGTTTGACCAGAGGACAACCCACGAGGAAAGACGGTTGACTTTGGAAGCGATGCTTCACGATGAAGAACGGTATCAGGAAAATGTGCACGATGTTCCGACGCTGCAGCAGGTGAATCGGATGATTGCTCGTAGCGAAGAAGAAGTTGAGTTATTCGATCAGATGGATGAAGAGGAGGACTGGATCGATGAGATGGTGAGATACGAGCAGGTGCCGAAATGGCTTCGAGCAAGCAGTAGAGATGTTAATGCTAGTGTTGCAGCTTCTTCGAAGAACAAATCGAAACGAGGTATGGTGGCCGATGTTGGTGGGTCGGAATCTCCGATATTGGAGAGTAAGAGAGGTCGGACGAAGAAGAAGAACCCTAATTATGTTGAATATGATGACGAAGAAATTTCCGAAGAGAGTTTGGATGAGCGAAATGACGAAGAAGAAGTAGAAGAAGAAGATCCCGGACCGGTTGGAGAATATGATGATGAAGAGTACAGTAATGGAGAATTACCGGTAAACAACGACCAATCAGAACCCGACGAGCCAAATAGTGAAGAAGAGGAAGAAAGATTCGATTCTACGCCGGTTAATCTAGCGAGCAATCGGAGCGAAAATATTGCAGAAGAAGCTGATCTTCCTTCGAGATCGTCCTCGGAGAGTCGACAATTGTCTCAAATCGGGTCCCCTGTTACTTCTCGGAAATTCGGATCGCTTTCTGCATTGGAATCTCGGCAGGGATCTCTTTCGAAGAAGACGGTATGTTTTCTTTTGGATTAAGAACCTAATCACAGTCCTAAGTTTTAGGTTGTTTCAGGTTTAAATTGTTATTAGGCCATCCCATGTATTGTTTTCATTGTTTTTTTATTTTTCGTCCGTTTTTCTATTATATTTGACGGATTTTGGTCGAATGACTCCATATGTAACCAAATCCGTCAACTTTAACAGAAAAAACGGACGGAAAATAAAAAAAAAAGAACGAAAATTAAACTTAAGACACCTACTAGCAACGAAAACAAAACCTGTTTTTTAGTTGCTTTTTCACTCCAATGACATTACATATCAAATTGCTAGCTGAATTTTCTAACTTCTGCTCAAATTTCTACCAGCACGACGATCTCGAAGAGGGAGAAATTGCGATTTCTGGAGAAGCACCGATCGAGACCCAACAATCAGGAAGTTGGATTCACGATCGTGAAGAAGCAGAAGACAATCAGGTCCTGCAACCGAAGATCAAAGGTCAGCGTAGTAAACGGCCACGTCCTCGTCAACCACCATTCGAGAGGCCCGATGAAAAGTTCGTGATCGAGAATCAGCGAGGAGCAAATCCATCTCTCGTTCCGGTCCTCACGGAGGAGAAACTTCTATCTCGAGTTGTTGATCCCGAATCGAGAATGTCGAGTGTAGCAACCAGACAAGATCAAAACTCGAAAAATCGGCGGCAAATGCCACCGAGAAAGGCCAGCAGTTCCCAACCGAGGTCAGGACCCGTGACGAAACAAATCGCATCGAATTACAATTCTCCGGACGAACGTTCTAGAGAGAACCGCGATGGCCGAGCCGCGAAAAATGTGCCAACTGCAGAATTCGACTCCAAAATATCCGATATCTTCTTGAGAAAGGTATGTCCATTGCATCTGCAGTTCATACTCTCTAAACAGGGACGAAGCTACATTGAGACGAGCCTCAACTTTTAGTAGTGTTCGATTTTTATCTAAAAATTTGTAAATGTTGTCAACTTGGCCCTTTAAATTCATACATTTTCCCCCTGAACAGAAGTTGTGGCTTCGTCCTTGTCTCTAAGTGATCTGAAATTTTTCGTAAATACGATTACTTGTTGGGTTATCTCTAATTTTTCGTCATTAATCGCGTCGTATCTTTGCTTGCAGTGCAAGAATGTGCTGAGCAAGTTTCAAAGGAGAATAGAGAAAGAAGGTCCACAGATTGTGCCACTGCTGGTGGATCTCTGGAAAAGGAGTGGCAACAATAATCTTCTCGATTTACGCAAAATCGATCATCGGGTCGATAATGCCGAGTACAACGACGTGATGGAGCTCGTCTTTGACGTCCAGTACATGCTCAAGGGTGCCATGCATTTTTACAGCTTCAATCACGAGGTTCGTTTTTCCCAGACTTTTCGTATTTACGTAACTTTCGAAATCCGATGCCTGAAATTGTTAATAAGGTTCGTATTTACGTAACTTTCCTATTGGTTTAAAGAGTCTTTTGGTACAACGTGTTTTACCAAAATTAACATTTGGTGCAACATCATTTTTTTAGATTTTTTGCACAATACGTTTGCAGTTTGTAAACTTTTAAGTGCATCCGTTAGTTGACCGTTAAGTAGTCTCTGTTTTTTTTAGCAAAAATCTTGTACCAAAAGTCAATTTTGGTAAAACATGTTGTATCAAAAGACATTTTAACCCTTTTGTATTTACGTAACCTTTGAAATCCGACTACTAATGTGATGTCCGAAATTGGAATATCGGTCAGATTCGAACGGAAGCCCGGAAAGTGCACGATCTCTTCTTCGATATCTTGAAGATCGCATTTTCCGACACCGACTTCCAAGAAGCTCGAGAATCTCTTTCTTTCTCAAATCCTGCTCCGGGACCATCCACGAGACAAGGACCCCAACAAAACAAGAAGAATCGAGGAGGAGCGTCGAATGAGGTGGACCCTACGATGAAGCCGCCGCAGCGGATCGGACCCTCGAGAGGGGAAAGCACGAGAATCCGAGTCCAGATTCCTCAGAAGGACTCGAAACCGGGGAACAGTGGGAGCGGAAACGACACTCCTCCGCTCCTCAGCCACCCCGGGGAGCTCGTAGTCTGCAAGAAGAAGAGGAAGGAGAGAGTTATGAAGCCGATGGTGGGCCCCATTTCGCCGCCAGCTCAGCTCCATAGGAGCTCGGCCGGGATTAGCTTGTCGATTAGGGATGCAAAGGTGGCGCAGCAGAGCGGCGGTCAGGGGTGGGCGAATAGCCGGTCGCCAAGTGGCGGACTGGGTGCTGACGTGGGATGGGCGAACCCGGTTAAGCGGTTGAGGACGGATTCGGGGAAGAGGAGGCCGAGCCATATTTGATAAAGTGTAGTTGGGTAAGTAGTAAAATTGTTTGTGGGTAATAATGGTGAATTGTTTGCCATTAGAAGATGTTTGTGGTTAGTTTGTGCTTGTGTTTTACTACCTATAAGCAACAGTTGTTAATGTGTCTCTATCAGTTCTTGGTTTCTGCAATGTAATAGAACAGGAAATAGATGACCGATGAAATCTGTGGTATTATGTAGGGAGTTGCGTTATTAAGAGCATCCACGATGGTTTTATATAAATTGTATTATTTAAAGTTGTTACGTAGACATTTATATACACTTTACGTAATACGTAAAGTTAAGACACAAGTAACAAATATTTTCTCTGCAATCGTACAACTTAAATATATTCCTTAAATACATTTTATCATTAAATTTTCCAACAACCCCCAATAAGATAATACATAGTGCATTCCTTATATTTAAGGAATGATTTATGTAAAAACATAAATTTACGTGTGGGTCCTATCTTTAAGGAATGCTATATAAAACCACTGTAGAAAGTTTTTTTTTGCTTTACTTATATAAACATATAGGGGCCACGTTTACATAATATTTACATAATACCACTGTGGATGCTCTAAAGGCCAATAGAGTTCGAATTCTAATAAAAACGCGTTTTGGGAGAAGTTTAATCCTAGGGTTAATAACTAATAAACTGTTTGAGGTTTGCCAATGTTAAAATCTGGTATACGTTGTTGAAATTGACAGTCATACGTTTGGTGTTTGTTGAAATTTGGTGTCCATCTATTTTTGGGTTAAGTCTAACGGAAGCGTATCACGTGAGCTTGATAAAATGGATTTTCCAAAAATGTCCCTCTGTAAAAAAAATATGACCTTCCATACCTAGCAAATTGACAAAATTATCCCTCCTAGCTAAATCAACAACTATAGGGTTTTTGGGTGGTGGCTGACCGAACGGAGTAGGGTGGCCGGCCAGCAGGAGTTGGGTGGTGGTTGTTTTGACTCTAGGGGTAATTTCGTCACTTCATATTTGGTAGAAATGGCAATTCCGACTTTTCGCAACATTCAGTCAAAATTAACAGTAATTTTGGACAGGAACCCAAATTTCAACAAAGCCCAAACCTTCAATTTCAACACAAAGTAGTGGAGCACTTGTCTTTATTATAAAAAAAAAAAGATTAATAATAAGATTAATGATCAGAAAAGATTAAGACACCCAATTATAAGAACTCTTATTATCACTATTTTGATGAGACTCACACTTTGTTTCACAAAATATTGGAGTACCATATAACTCCTTGAAGATATATATATCATATTATTAGAGGTGAACGGATGGTTCTAACACTTTAAAATTGTAAAACACCTAAAAGTCATAAAACATTTTTTCAGATACCAATTTTATAATCGTGCTTTCTCAAATACTTTTAAGATTTCAATCCCAACATCAGATGACTCATCCACCCTCCTCACCTTTTTGTCTTTTTAAGTGTTATTAATGATTACATGCCGTAAACTTTAGATGGAGAAAGTGAAGTTGCAACACTTTAAAATTCAGATGAATCTGAAAGTCACAAAAATTATCTCATATACCAATTTTCTATGTTTACTCCAGTATATCTAAATAATTTTGAATACAATTTTTTCATGAAACTTTGAGTTAACACTAGAATATTTTTATAGAAAAACAAAAAAAATAGACTAGTAGTGTCGTATCTTCGGACTCTCTGCACACGGTCTGGAATTTTTTTAAGGGTCAATAACTGGGAGAGGTCTGAAGTTTGGCCATGTGAATTTGAGAGGTCTGAAGTTTAAATTGGTGATAATAGATGTCTGAAGTTTTGACTTGTAGATAATAAAGGCCTCCGTTAGTTTTTTCGGCTAAAATTAACGGAAATTGGTTATGTGCTTGACATGTGAACAGAAATAAAATTAAATTCCAAAAATGTCATTCTTCCACCTCATATGCTTAAATGCCCTTAATGCCATCACAAACTTCGGCGACCACCACCCAACTCCGGCAACCACCACTCAGCTACGGCGACCACCACCCGCTCCGACGACCACCACCCAACTCCGGCGAGCACAACCGCGGCCCCGACTGGGCCCAAATCGAAGTCATCAGCCCCGATTGGGCCCACAAAGCTCCGATCGGAGCTCGGTGGCCCCAGATCGGAGCCACCGAGCTCCATTCGGAGCTCTGTGGCTCCGATGTGGGCCCAATCAGGGCCGATGGCTTCGATTTGGGCCCAATCGTGGCCATTGTGGTGGTCGTCGGAGTTTGGTGGGGTCGCCGGAATGTGAGTGGTGGTCGCCGGGAGCCGTGATGGTGGCCGAAGTTGGGTTATGTTTTAATTAGTGAAATTAGTATTTTTGTCATTTCATGTTCCATTAATTAAACTTTAATATGTTTAAAATATTGTCAGGGGTAAATATGACATTTCACGTGGTTATGTAAATTTGACAGAAAATTTGGACGGAAAACCTTAAAAATCACAAAGTCCAAACTTCAGACCTCAGTTATCATCATTTCAATCTTTAGAGCTCTCAAATTCACAATGTCCAATCTTCAGATCTCTCCCAGGTTATTGACTTTTTTTAACAAGTCTTAGTAAACATTAGACCATTACTTTCGGTGGTAGTTAACACTAGAAATAAGCAGGAAAAGTGACAAAAAGAAGCCTCATTCAATATAGGAAGTGCAGCAAATCATTATATCCAACCCAATTAATGTATTGACCAACTCCACATAACTACTTTAGTCACACAATGGATGGATGCCTTAGATGTCAAGGCAAGACACAGCATTTACAAGTCCAAAACACTGAAATGCACCTAAAATTATCGCTTGATCCCCCTCATCAACTTCTTAATTTTTTCAAAAAACCTCCAGTGTACCATTTTCCAACCGGCATTAATCGGGTTAATCGCCGAGCCACCGTAAAAACATCAAATTCTGGACACACAAAATTTTCTAAACCCCCTGAATCTGCATTTACTATTTAGACTTTGCATTAGGCTTTGAAGGAGAGTAAAAGATAGAACTCGAGGACTTAGCTGTAAACGAGGTTTCCGACTCGTCATCATCGCTATCCACATTATCCTTCGTGAATCGGTTCTGGTACGCTCTCCGCTGCAGAAGAAACACGTTAAAGTAGTAGCTAACCAGAGAGTCCCGGCTTTTCTTCGGGAACTTCTTGAATATCTGGTCCCAGAAACACTTATCCTTCGACTGTGGATTCGACTTCACTACATCTGCAAATCTCTTCTGCTCTTCGTTCGACCAGTAAAGCTCAACATCCTCGCCCATCTCGTTGAACTTCATCGTGTAGAACGACGAACCCAGTTCAGTTTTAACTTTTATTCTCTTCTCGGCGATGTGGAATCTCACACATTCGGTCGAGCCCGCAATTTGGCACCCGCACGAGTCTTGTCTGCCTCTTCCCATTGGATCCCTCTCGATGAGCAAGGTTCGTTCGGTTCTTTTGAGTGGCCAGATCTTTGTTCCGAGCCATTTTGACTCGGTTTCTGAAGGCGTGTCGTTCCATAATGGAACCGTGGCTTGAAAATGAGACCCCACGGGAACTTTCTGATTTTGGGCACGGTTGCAGAAGATTGAATCTGCAGTTGAAGAATCGGAAGTTCGGTCTTCAGTTCTGATAAGAGAGGTTTTCTGCTTACTTGGTGTGCCTGAGGATAATGACTCGGAACATGCTTGGCCGTGAGCTTGTCTTTCTCCAGGCTTGTTTGGGCTTTTCAATCTGTCTCGGAAATGATAATTTGTCCCAAATTGATCATCGTACATCTGCGGATGCATTCTCTGAAATTTCTGCGGAGTGAAACACGATTCCATAGTCAAGAACAAAGAGAGTAATAATATACACAAAACACGAATCAGAGGAACACGATAATCGAATACGAGGAGAACCTGAGTTATTCCCTCATCACATCCAAAATTGAAGTTCCTCTTCATAATATATATATCGAAAAACAATTCATATAACTTAACGAGGCGCAAAAAAAGTTTCCACCACGTATATTTACAGGTACGCCTAATTGAAGCAGCACCATGCGGTGCAAGGAACACCCGTGACGGCTAGGGTTTCTACTAGTTCAATTCTATAGAGACGAAGATATAAATAAAAAGAGAAAAAGTCGAGCATATTTTCACCAATTTAACCTAATGAGTAAGAGGAAAGAAGAATATGTGTACCTAGAGTGTCAATAATACATGTACTAATGATGAACACTTCAATATCTTTTTACTTTTTACGTAAATCAATAATAAGATGTCAGTTTTGGCTAAAACAAAAACAGTTAAGACGTCTGTCTAACCGGAACCAACGCCAAAAATAAAAATTACAGTAACCAAAGTAGAACTTAAACATACTAGGAAAGGATCCAATTTCGTAAGTTCAGGTAAAAGAGGAGGTTACAACAGCAGAAAACAGCAAGTGACAATCATCCTCCAATAGAAACTTGAAAAAAAATTACCTTTTTCTTTTCTCCAAATTGAAGACTATTTCAACTTACGGACGTTACAATTTTAAAATAGAGGGATGGCAAGAAATTAATACTAAAATTGCGCACTATATTCTTGTAATGTTTCAAATCCTAGTAATATTTACTTTATACTAGCAAGATTTCAAGCAATTTAAATGCAACATTGTTACAGCTAAATATATCTGATATGTTATAGATAGGATAGAATTTATTATTAGTGATAGGGTTAATATTATACTAACTGTATCACTAATAATAGATTATATCTTATCTATAACATAGCATATATATTCATCCGTAACAAGCATTTATATATAATAGCGTGTGTAATGCATAGGGGCTAGCAATTTCTTACACACACGACACACTGACAAAATCGTGCTCGGACAAGTATATAACAGAACGATAACACAACAACACAAACACGATTAACACAATGACATGTTCGTGCAGTGTTCATGATTATGTATCACAACACGACACACATGATAATATAATAAA
The DNA here is from genome assembly GCA_036873135.1 of Clarkia xantiana subsp. parviflora. Classification (NCBI taxonomy): domain Eukaryota; kingdom Viridiplantae; phylum Streptophyta; class Magnoliopsida; order Myrtales; family Onagraceae; genus Clarkia; species Clarkia xantiana. The sequence goes on from JAPTYO010000009.1 coordinate 2,584,134, forward strand.
GTTTGGCAAGTAAGTTTGATGCTAAAGCGCTTTTATGAACTATTGTTCAATAACGTTTAAAACTCCAACTAGTTGATTAATTTTTAAAGTTTGTCAATTCTAAATTAAGAACTTGTGGAATCTTATATATGAATTCATAGTTCTTAGTATGAGAAGCTCTTTATTTTGATATTTACTTAAATATTTCACATGTGGACATTCATCTGACTAACTTAACACAACATTAAATGAACACGCACGAAAAATTGGGTATCGTATTTGTGCTTGTGAACATGACAAGATAAGCTTATGGTGTGTGTTCTCTGTTTTGTAAGTTTAACACAATAAACTTATTGACATGCACTATAACACGCACATACGAGTGATTTGTCGTCCCTAATAATGCACTATTTCTAGGAAGGCAGATATGTTGAAGTTATCACATGTAAAATCCCCAATGAAAATTGAAATCCCACAATTATCAAAAACAGTAGAATCAACAACGGCAATAAGATCAGTTTAGCATGGCATTATAAGTCATCTATTAATTATATATGCATCCATAATTAAGTAGTTGCACGCACCTGCCAATTTTGTTCAGTAACAGTGTCATCTTGTCTTTTCAACATCATACATTCCCGAGCCCGCAATACTTGCTTCCACAATTGATCACTTCCATATGAATTCCATTTTGATTTTTCCGGCAATGAACTGATTGTGGGACCACAAGGATCCTTAGCAACCCCAATCAACCAATCAAGCATTCCCCAGGAAGGTCCACACCTCCTACTGCAGTTTTCCGTTTCTTTTCTAATCGATCTATCACCCAATAGCACTATGCCATCATCATTATGTATGTTCCCACCTTCTGAATCAGCAACCATACTCACGAGTTCATCATCAGGTGAACTAACCGAGTTTTTCTTCCTTTTCCAATCCAAGCTTGGAGACCCTTCCCCATTGATTTCACAGCGAACTCTTTTCCCGGAACTATTACATTTCTTAAAAACATCCGACTCCAACACTTCACTCTTGGCATCACCTTCATCGAAAGATTTCCCACGACCAGGAGTAGCTAATCTTTTCTCCACGTCTAAGAACTCTGAACCCTCATCCTCAAGAGTCACCTTACTTCCATCAGTCTCTAGCACCATACTTCCAGAATCGAAATCAATATTTTGCTCCAAACACACCATTAATTTCCCCGGCAGCAACTCCATAGAAAACAACTACGTAACGCTTACTGACTGCATACAGATACAGCTTCATACTCATCATTCGACCATCTTAACCCATCTCACCCATCATATCCAATACTTGACAGTAAAATCCACAGATATGAACACAATTGGGAAAAATCCACACCTGACTGAATCTCTGCAACAGCTCAAAAACCTACCAGCTCGGAGCTCCTTGAGCTTCTCGACTGAGAATCTGCCACGAAATCATAGCGCAAACACATAAGCGAACAATCCAGCAGTCTCGAACGCCACCAAACATGCAAACAAGAATATGAAAGAAAGGCGCATCGGCACAAACAAGTTCATACATCATAACATGGAAACCTAAAGACGTGGAAATAGAGAACAGGAACTTCGCCGATTGCACGAACTGACGAAAACTGGAACGATTATGGATCTTGGCGGGAACAATCTAGGGCTTCGTTTGAACCCCGAAGAGAAAACGCTCCAGTTTCCGAGCCGTCCCGCGCTTTCTCCCTCTTAATTGCAGATATTTATTGAAACAAGGTGACTACATTTCGAATTTTCTACAGATGCAGACCCTAAATTGAAAAACGCAAAAGAAAATTCAAAATACATCCAAAGAGAAAGATGACGGACACAGTACCATTGGAAGCGAAGCGACCACACCCACTTTCTTCGTCCCAGCCTGGTCCGGCCTGGTCCCCTTCTCTCTCTACTTTCTCTTTCCTAATTCGCTTCTATCTCCAGAGTTCCTACAAGAAATTGAAAAATATACAACAAAATGAAAGGGCCTATAAGCAAAGCCTCTTATATATAGGGTGAAAATTTAGAGAGTTAACCATGGTTAGTGAGTTAACCAATGTGGTTTGTTAAGTTAGGGGTTTGTGGAGATTTGGAAATATATGCCAAGGGATGGGCTTGGCTTTATGGGGAGAATTGCATTTTCAAATAAAGGGGTTCATTATCATGTATGATTATTGGATATAGACCCATGATAGGAGTTGGGCCTAAGCCTATTTTACAAAAGTGTTAGCTTAAGTTGAATAGGTCACATCTTAGAACTTAAAAAGAGTGACACCCTGAAAGAAATTAACTTTATCAGTATGACCAATCGACTTTTCCCAACAGTAGGAAGCGACTTAGGGCAGGGGATGCCTCTTTAATACATGTCTTGCGATGTATAGTGTTCAGAAACGAAGATAAGTGAGTTGTAAAGCCCCATAAAAAATAAGACTCGGAATCGACAAGCATTGAGTCGAGAACTTTAAAGTCGATAACTAGAAGTCAGTGACATATAAGAATCTCTATAAGAAGACAATGATGAAAGGTTAGCGACTACATGACAAGAGGCGGCTCCCTAAAAGTCGACGACTCCAACTACAAACCTTCGTTCCTAAGGAATTGTGAGGTGACGACCTACTTGTCACCAGCTACAGAGAAACCTTCATTCCTAAGGAATTGTGAGCTGACGACCTACTTGTCACCAGCTATAGAGAAACCTTCATTCCTAAGGAATGGTGAGGTGGCGATCTGTTTGTGCCGACTCCAGGGGAAACTCTCTCCCCTAATGAATGGTGAGGTGACGATCTGCTTATGTCGACTCTAGGGGAAACCCTCTCCCCTAAGGACCATTTTTTTCATTTCTATAGAGAACGGTGAGGTGGCAACCTACTTGTCACCTGCTCTGACCGTCACAAAAGGAAACCCATCTCAAATGTTAACACCGCCACTTAAGTTCGGTAATCTACACCCTATAAATAGTAGGTTGCTTATAATTGTTCATTACATGATACTTTTCTACAACTGATATTCATATACTGACTTATGTTTCAGAGTGGAATCATGGGCAATCCCCACCTATTTCTCAGGTCCTCGCCAAACACCCGCGACCAGGAGGAGCTAGCAGCTACCAACAGCCTAACAGATCAGAAGGCGCGGAGACGAAGGCTAAGATAAGTCCACATCGAATTTATCCAGACGGCCTTGATCAAACAGTAACTTTCTAACCGCTAAAAACTATAGGCGACGCTCTAGAAAGACCGAAAGTTGAGGGGCGTACGACCCGACACTACCATTTTATACCAGACAAGGTACAAGTGAACAATCACAAGAGAATAATAAGGTTTATCCCATAAGAGGTAAGTCAATGTGTGTAACCATGGTTTGGTAAGGAGTCCATCATGGTAAAAATCATGGTTACGAATATAAATACCCATTTCACTATCTTCATATACTACATTAGCACCACTCTCTACATATACATTTACCCTCTACAAGGCTTCTCGGTTAAGTATCATAAGGGGATTATTAGGTAACGACCTGGTTTAACACTTTATGCGGGATTAGGTACGATGTGACCACAGAGCCCAGCTGAATCTCATTCAGCATGATCTAACAACATATATTTTGAGTGAATTACGTCAATACTATGTTCCATATTAGGATAGCTGGGAAAATTAATGATGTAACATTAATTTTGGTAAATCTTAAATTATATTGGATTTTGATACAAAAATTACGTCGATTTTACTCATAAACCTTTTAGATTCATTAATATTACATTCCACATCAGTGCATACTGTTTTACGCGAATACTTAATGCAATCTGCTGGGACATGGGTAGCGTCCAAAGTCATTCCAAAATCATGATCACCTAAGGGTTATGTATAGTCTCTCATTTATAACCAAGGTGAGCTCGGGGGAAATACATGGTCCCATCTTGACTAGGTCGATGAGCTCGAGAGCAGTACAAAACTTTGTCTTAAGAGGGCGTGTAACAAGACATCAATCTAGTGATAGCCACGGGAAAAGATCATTGACCGGGATGATAAGCATGCCACATAAGGTGGTGGTATATTTATTTAATTTGAGGGTGAGCCACGATTCGCCAATCAGATCCTTCAACTACGCACTTGTGAAAATGGAGAATAAGGTTATGGTCTCCACGCTTAAAAATGTTGACATTTGGTGAATGGGTCGTCGTAATAGGAGTCATCTAATATAAGCTCAACACCTAAGTAATTGGGTAATGTCACATTAGGGATTTTGGGTTAGGTCTAAAATCCCAATGGACATGAGAGGTCCAAAATTGGGCCTCTCCTTTCTCCAAAGTGGCCGGCTGAATTACTTGTAGAGTTGATGTGAGATTTGCCCACATTCTCTTATAAATAGGGAGTGTCAGAATTTCTTTAAGGTTAATCGATTAATGAGATAATCACTCATTCTCCTAAGTGTTGAGACAAAGAAATCTCTCCTCCCTACTAGTCTCCTAGTTCGACCGAACCACATGTTTGGAGGTGTCAAACTGCTTTGAGCAATTACCCTAAAGATCCATCCCTGCGAGAAATCGACAAGAGACTATGTTGTGGAGACCATTCCGTGTAGACGATTCCTTAACAAGAATCCTTACAGGATCCGTCCGGCGGACCGCGAACTCCCCTCAAAATCCTGGGTCTACGGAAAGTAAGAACTGGTATGTATCTCTATTCCGATGCGTAATTAGTTTACTTGGCATGTACATGTATTTTTGTCTGTAGTACCTATCCCCTAATTCCTACAAAAATATCTGGAATAGTTGTAATATATATCTTCTGAAGAATGTTAGAGAGCAATTCAGCACCCTATGTAAGGAGCACGTCCCGCTGAAACCTAGGAGGTGGCGCCTGGGGTTTCAATCTCATCAGATGGAATGAGATCAACAACTAAGACTAAAACCTTGCAAGACCACTTAAATAGAGAAAGATAATAGAGTGTCAAGTGGGTCGGATATAAGTTCGTGTTTTATTATCTGAAGCACTTCATTTTATATCAGATCGAATGTTAATCCTTCACTTTAGTAGTCAATGAGTGAAACACGTGATAAAGTGTAAACAAGAGAGTGAAGTACTCTTACTGTTTCATCGAAATGGTTGAGGACAATGTCGATGTAGTTTCAATGGGTCTTATGTTAGAACAAGTTCATATTGCCCAATTATACCGAGGCTAGGAGGATCTACGCGAACAATTGGATCAAATGATGTGTTCTATTGAATGAGTGGTTCTCCAGAGGAAAAACAATGCTGCACTAGAAGAAGAATAGACACTTGATGAAAAAGAGTCGCTAGTACAACATCAATGAGCTATTCATAATGATATCAAACTAAAGATTCATGAGTTTATGGGTATTGGCTCGCCTGGAGAGTTTATGGAATGGATCATGTGTGTTGAGAAGGTATTTGAGTAATTCGAATAATCGGACACCCAAAAGTGTAAACTTGTTGCCCTTGATTTCACCGACTATGCAAATTTGTGGTTGGAGAATCCGAAGGCCCAACGAATGAAAGATGGAGAATAAGAGGTTCTTAGGTGAAGACTCATGAAACGAATCATGAACGATCGGTTTTTGTGTGTGATAATTACAAGCAATAACACTACCTTAAGATTCAACTCGTATGGCAATGAGGTATGTCGGTGGTGTGCTATGTCTAGGACTTTGAAATGTTATCCATGAGGCGTGGGATGAATTCAACTCGGGAGCATACAAACAAATGATTCATAGGTGGTTTGAACAAGGTAATAACATATGTCTTGAATTACAACCACATTTGTTCTTGGAATATGTGGTCAAGCTGCCATTAAGGTGGAGAGACAATGTGCTCGCAGTGAAATGGCTGCCACTGTAAGTTCGAAATGGTGTCTGCAAGTGTCGCTAATCATAAGTTGACTACTTGATGTAATGAGCCACGTAAGGAACTTGGAGATTCTCGCAAGCCTCATGTTGAATCGTCCAAGGGGAAATAGAAGATGGTGAACCAGAAAACTTATAGTGAAAGTCCAGACATCAAATGCTTCAAATGTCTTGGTTTTTGATATATTGCCTTGGAGTGTCCCAACAGGCGAGTTATGATTGTAAATTTCCATGCATTCAATGAAAAAATATTGATCTTGGTTGTGAAGGGGAGCTGCTCGTGAACCGACAAGTTCTTAGCAAGTCAAGTCCAACGAGGATCAACGGGAGAATATCTTTAGTACTAGGTGAACTGTTTGAAATAAGGCGTGAGATGTGATTATTGAGAATGAGCCAAACCAATATCTTTTCAACCATCATGGTTAAAAAGATGAACTTGACTACCACAAAGCATTCATGACCTTATAAATTGAGATGGCTCAATGATGAAGAAGAAGTGTGTGTCACTAAAGAAGTTTTAATTTTATAATCGATTGAAAAGTCATATAACGACAAAATCTAGTCATCATTATACTTGTCACCTTCTTTTGTAGAGACAATGTTAATACGATAGAATAGCCGACCATGACAAATTGAAGAACACTAACTCGTTTCCAAGGATGGTAATAAATTTTTCCTAGCACAATTTAGCTTACTTGAGGTGTGCAAGAATGAAGCTCAGAAAATCAGGGGCCTGAAGAGGGAGAGTTTGTGTTGAATCTGAAAGCGACAGAAAGAAGCTTGTTCATGTCATGTTTAGTCTTTGTCACTCTAACTTAAGGAATTAACAATTGAGGAGGTACACTTGCTTCCTCCAGAATGGTGGCCACGCATAACGAAAGAATTCAATGATGTGTTTCTAGAAGAGGGTCTAACAGACTTCCTTCAATTCGCGGGTTCGAATATCAAACTGATCTCATTCTCAGTGCTATATTGCCAAATCAACCAGCGTATATGTGCAATCCTGATGAGGCCAATGAGTTATAACGACATTTGAACTAATTATTGTGAATAGGTTATTTGAGAGAGCCCATTAGCCCATTCTCGGTTACAATTCTATTAGTTCCAAAGAAGGATGAATCCCTGACAATGTGTGTGGATATTCGGGCAATCAACAGAATAATGGTGAAGTACCATTACCCCACCCTCAATTTGATGATATGCTTGATGAGTTATATGGATCCAAGGTGTTTTCAAAGATCAAACTAAATAGTGGATATCAGCAAATCCGCATGAAGTAAGTGACTAGAAGACAACTTTCAAAACAGAGCATAACATCTACAAGTGGATGATTATGTCATTTGAATTGTCAAATACGCACGCCACTTTCATGAGGTTGATGAACCACACGCTACATTAGTTCAATGGTCAATAAGTTATTTACTTTAGGGTTAATAACTAAAAAAATTGTCCAAGTTTTACCCTTTGTTAAAATTAGGTGTCTGAAGTTTGAAATGTTAAAATGGACTGTCCCTGATAGGTACAACAGAAAAGGAATAGATCTAGAATGGATTTAGGGAACTTCAGTAGTTTATTATTCAATCGATACCAATACAGACAGTGGTCACGCCTTATATCAGCATTCTCACATCTTGATGGGCTGAACTTACATAATAATAATATTATATATTGGGCCATATCTAATTCCTTATTTCTAGTATTCATAAGCCTTTAGCAGATTATGGCTTGACTTGGTTACATATCATTACTCCCCTCTCCAAAAACCTTGCCCACAAGGTTAAAATCTGGAAATCTGGTCCTGAATTCATCAAGATACTCCCAGGTTGCATCAGCAGGAGAAGAATTCGCCCAATGAATAAGCACTTGAACGACAGCCTTGTTGCGACGACGAACCGTCTTCTTATCCAGCACTGCTAAGGGAACAGCTGTACTTGTAAGTTCCGGATCTTCTGGCAGTGGTACCGGAGTGAAGTGTTTTCCCCACGCCTTTTTAAGCAAGGAGACGTGAAAAACAGGATGAATTTTGGCATTTGAAGGCAGCTCTAGGTGATACGCCACCATACCGATCTTCTTCAGGACACGGAACGGACCATAATACTTTGGAAGCAACTTATGAACATGGTGTCCTTTAAGTGATGCACGTTTGTATGGATGGAGTTTGAGGTAAACGAGGTCCCCCACATCAAAGTGGCGTTCCGATCGGTGCTTATCCGCTTGTTGCTTCATTCGATGTTGAGCCCGGTTGAGATGAAACTTCAATAGGTTGATGCTATCTTCTCGACTTCGGAGTAATAAATCAGCAGCTGGGACTGATGAGTCTCGAGGCAGATATGGAATATGAACCGGAGCTGAATAACCATATAAAGCTTCAAAGGGGGACATCTTGATCGCTGAATGTGGTGTGGTATTGTACCACCATTCAGCGAGGGGGAGCCACGATGACCACGAAGTCGGTCGATCTCCAGTCATGCAACGTAAATAACCCTCCAAGCAACGATTCACTACCTCCGTCTGACCATCAGTTTGTGGATGATAGCCCGATGAGAGTTTCAATTCCACACCTTGATAAGAGAAGAGATGTTTCCAGAATGTACTCACAAATATCGGATCTCGATCGCTCACGATCGACTGAGGTAGACCGTGAAGGCGATAAACATTATCGAGGAAAGCTTGGGCTACCGTGGCTGCTGTATACGGGTGGGTGAGACCGATAAAATGGGCGTACTTTGTGAGTCTGTCTACAACCACCATAATAACATTCTTCCCTTGAGACTTAGGAAGACCCCCAATAAAGTCCATCGACAAGTCAGTAAATATGCCCGATGGAATTGGTAATGGCTGCAATAACCCCGGGCTAGCAACTGTTTCTGATTTGTTCTGTTGACAAACGTGACATTCTCGAATGTATTGACGAATATCTTTCTTGGCTCCCTTCCAATATAACACCGAGAGCATTCGTTGAGTGGTGGCGTGTAGGCCAGAGTGACCACCAACTGCCGAGGTATGCATCAAATCCAGCAATTCTTTGCGTAGCTCATTATCAGGTCCAACAACAATTTTACCCTTCCTCCACAAAATCTCATCTTTCCATGAAAAACTCACCGGGCCAGCGCCTTTTTTGACAGCAGAAAGAAGATGCTGAATATCAGTTGAATTGGACCAGCTTTCCTTGATCTTCCCCAACAACACAGGAGGCATACAAGAGACCGTGATGGAGCAAATTTCAGATTCTGGAATACGTGACAGAGCATCTGCAGCTATGTTCTCATTTCCCGCTTTATAAACAATCTCGTAATCATACCCCAAGAGTTTGGCGAGCCAAGTATGCTGCAGTGGAGTAGAAACCTTTTGGTAAAGCAGATGCTTGAGGCTCTGCTGATCAGTCCGAATCACAAAGTGGCGGTCAATCAAGAAGTAATGCCATTTCTTGACGGCAAACAATATGGCAAGCAATTCTTTTTCATAAGCGGATAATCCTTGATGACGAGCGGAGAGAGTTTTACTTATATAAGCAATTGGGTGGCCCTCCTGCGTCAATACTGCACCGAGTCCCATAGCTGAAGCATCAGTCTCTATGACAAAGGGCTTCGAAAAATCTGGAAGGGCTAAGACCGGGGCTGTTTGTAGTGCTGTTTTAAGGGCCTGGAAGGATGATTCTGCTGCAGCTGACCAAGTAAAGTTGTCACGTTTCAGGAGATCTGTTAGTGGTTTACTAGTTGAGCCATATCCCTTGATGAAACGACGATAGTACCCTGCAAGACCAAGAAATCCCCTCAACTGTTTCAGATTCAATGGTGTTGGCCACGATGAGATTGCAGTGATTTTGGAAGGATCGGTTGATACTCCTTGACCTGTAACAATGTGTCCCAAGTACTCCACCTTCGTCCCCCCAAAAGAGCATTTGCTTAGCTTAGCAAATAGAGAGTTTTCTCGCAGAACCTGTAGAACAAGGCTCAAATGGTGTAGGTGCTGTTGAATATTGGGGCTATATACTAGAATATCGTCGAAAAAAACCAGCACGAAACGACGAAGAAATGGTTTGAAGATAGAATTCATTAAGCTTTGGAATGTAGCCGGCGCATTAGTGAGGCCGAATGGCATCACCAAAAATTCATAGTGCCCCTCGTGTGTGCGGAAAGCTGTTTTGTGAATGTCTGACTCGCGCAACCGGATTTGATAAAAACCCGAGCGTAAATCTATCTTGGAAAAAATAGCAGCCCCATGTAACTCATCGAGGAGTTCCTCAACCAAAGGTATAGGAAACTTATTCTTAATTGTCACTGCATTCAGCTTCCTATAATCCACACACAAACGCCATGACCCGTCCTTTTTCTTGACAAGAACAATCGGGGCTGAGAATGCACTTTTACTTGGCTGAATAATTTGGTGCTCCAGTAAATCAGTAACCATCTTCTCAATAATCGACTTTTGGGGACTTGGATAGCGATAAGGGCGGACCGATATTGGAGCTGAACCCGGTTTCAGCTCAATGGTATGGTCCAAGGTACGATAAGGTGGTAATGTTTGAGGTTCTGCAAATACATCGGCAAACTCTCGTAGGAGGTTTTGTAGAATTTCATCATGGGAGTCAATAATAGACACCGATGTAGCCAGCGGAGCTGCAGCAACTGATATACTGCAAAGGTGAATTGCAGCCACTGAGGTACCCTTGTTAAGAAATTTCTCCAACTTTGCAGGAGTTGAGATCCCCACAACAGCATCTGGTTTTCCTTTGATCACACAAAGGCCATGCTCGTCAAAAAACTTCAGGTAAAGATCGTTGAAGTTCATCACAACGTCACCGAATTTGGAGAGCCATTGAGCCCCTAAAATGAGGTCATAATTATCCAGGGGCAAGAGAAGTACATCAGCAGAGAACTCCCGTCCTTGAAGAATCCATTTAAATCCTCTACAAGCAAATGTACATGGCATAACTTGTCCATTTGCTACGGTGACATTAAATTTGGAAAGCTGCAAGCAAGAACAACCCAATCTTTTAGCCACATGAATATCCAAAAAATTATGCGTGCTCCCCGAATCGATCAAAATTCGTAGTGATTTCTGACCAACGATTCCATCTACTTTAAGAGTTGAGCTCCCAAATGATCCATCAATAGCATGTAACGAGATGTGAGGGTTCTCGTCTAATATCACTTCATGTGGAGTTTCGTCGAGGAAAGGCCCTGTATCGATGTTCACCTCATCATCGTCAATTTCCAACATAAAGAGTTGGTGTCTTCGACAACGATGCCCCGGGGTAAACTTCTCATCGCAAGCGAAGCACAATCCCTTGGCACGCTTTTCTTCAATCTCCTTGCTAGATAAAATTCTGCTGTTACGAGATCCCGCATTACGCCATTGTGGAGCTGCAGGAGCCGCAGGTTTTGGAGCTGCAGGAAATCGAGGTTTTAAAAATGACGATGGCTCAACCAGCTGTGACGTAGCCTCCTGTAATTTGGCCAATGAAAAAGCATCGTATATGGTACGAGGTTGTACCATACGAACAGGGCCCTGCAAGTTCAACTTCAACCCAGCAATAAATATACTTAAGGCTTGGCGTTCAGTCATAGGATCCAGCAATTGAACACGATGAAATAATGCAGTGAAATCACGATAATAGTCAGTCACAGAGGCCTGCTGTTTCAGATTTTTCAGATCCAAGATTGGGTCATCAAAGGAACTCAAACCAAACCTGGATTGAATCGCCGTTGAGTAATCGTCCCACGATACGGTTTCACCCTGCAGTTCTTTCATCTTCATGTACGATTGATGCCACATGAGAGCATCCCCTTCCATATGGATTGACACCAAATCGAGTTTCATCTCATCAGCTATAGAGTCCACCTTAAAATAGTGGTTGCAGCGATAGATCCACCCGACAACGTCCTCGCCAAAGAATTTCGGAAACTCGAGTTTGCCGATCCTGAAGGAACGAGCCGCTAGTCCCGATGTAGATGGTGCTGTGAGTGCCCGATCCTGTGGAGACGCAACATTTTCCGAGCTCGCCATGACTCCTTTTTGACGCATGAACTCGAAGTGCTTGAGGATTCCGTTCATCGTCGCCTTCATTTCAGTCATCGATGACCGTATTTCTTCGATCGAAGATGAATGACCCTCAACAGTTTGCTTAAGCTCAGATGTAGCTCGCTCCTGCTGCTGCCAACGAGTTTCAGTCGCCATAGAAGGTGGAAAGAAAAAAGGAGCGGAGAAATGAAGAAGAAGGAGCAGACGCAGAGAAGGTGGTTTTGGCTCTGATACCAATGATAGGTACAACAGAAAAGGAATAGATCTAGAATGGATTTAGGGAACTTCAGTAGTTTATTATTCAATCGATACCAATACAGACAGTGGTCACGCCTTATATCAGCATTCTCACATCTTGATGGGCTGAACTTACATAATAATAATATTATATATTGGGCCATATCTAATTCCTTATTTCTAGTATTCATAAGCCTTTAGCAGATTATGGCTTGACTTGGTTACATATCAGTCCCAAGTTTCATTTTTGTTGAAATTTGGTGTCTCCGCGCGTCTATTCATCTCTATTCAATCATTTTCATCAACCCACTCACCCACTCATAATCCATCACTCTTTACTTTTCACAAAATCGTCAAATTTCACCAAAAAATTGAACATTAAAAAAAAAAAAGTGGTGTGGAGTCATTTTCCAAGGACAACAGAGCGATATCTACTTGCGCGGATGTGGCCAACTTTTTAGGTGACGATCCCGGCAAGACGACGAGAAGGGAGTGTGTATGGGAGCTCGAATTTGACAGACGGTTTCGTCGGAATTGACTTCTCTAAAGTAATCACACCGAGGCACCACATTTTAACAAAATTGAAACCTTGGACACTAAAGTTTAACATTTAAAACTTTAGACACTTAATTTTAACATAAAGTAAACCTTGAACAGTTTTTTTTAATTGTTAACCCTTTACTTTAACAACATCTTTATCTATAGTAAGAATATTGAGAAACATGTTAGAGCACATTCGACATATATTTGAAGGAAGGAGGCGAGTGGAATACACTGAGTCATATATCACATTCGCCAATTATTTGAAGTTCTAAGGTGGTAGGAACTGTTTGCCAATCTTAAATTCGTCCTAAAAGTGTCCAAATTAAAAATATCAAGCTTTACAAGCGTTTAATTTTTCGAAATTCAAGCTCGTGATTCTTCCTCTAAAAATTGTTTTTTCTAAGTCTTTTCAAATTACTTCCATATTAGTTCACTCGTTTCGTCATTTATACATATATTACTACTAGGGAATAGAACCTAAAAACTGTATGTATTTTACACCATGTGTCAGTTTGGTGTCTTAATTTTAAACTGTTGATATTTGGTGTCCCAATTTTCAGTTTTGTGCCTATTTGGTTTTCCGTTAGTTTTTTGGGTTAAATTTAACAGACTTACTTGAAAAGACAATTTCGGCCTTAAAAAAAAAAAAATCAACTGACAACCCGACCACCCACCCCGACTCCGACCACCCACCTCCAGCCACCCACCTCCAGACACCCACCTCCAGTCGGTCGGAATTGGCCGGAAATCAGCCAAAATCGGCCGGAATAGGCCGGAATCGGGTTGGGTTGGCAGTAATTGGCCGGAATCGGATATGCTTAGCCCTAAATCAGCCGTAATCGGCCTTAATCGGCCGTAATTGGCCTTAATCGGCCGTGACTAGGGCGGAAATCGGCCGAAACGTGTTGGGGTCATTCTGGGTATTTTAAAATTATTGCCCTCACGTGACCAACACGTGACATCATTCCGTCCAACTTAACTGCCAAAATAGACGGAGACACCAAATAACAACTTATATGTAAATTCAGATACCGTTTGTAAACCTCAGACACCAAACTAACACATGATGTAAAATTCAGACCGTAGATAGGTTCTTTTCTTTTACTACTATTAGGTTTAGCATATTGAAACAGAGAGCTGATAGGGGTTCCGAACTGTCGGAACCCCAAGAGTCCGAAATACTTTGAGTGGCACAGAGGTAATTAAGATAAAATTTTGTGGCATTATGTGGTACAGATACACTCGGAGGTTTTCGGTTTCCCAAAGTCGGAATCCAAATTATTTCCCCCCGAGTCCAATCCATGCGACGACATCCAATTAAATAAAATTTCGCGAAAATAAAGCCGCGATATAAAATAAAAATAAATAAATTGAAGAATAAGTAGATACCATGGCATACATTAGTGGTTCTGTACACTAAATTCCTTTAAATTGTAAGGAAAGCATTACATAATTAATAGTAGTGTGATGTTATCTTAGAACTCAACAACTTCATTATCTTCACAAGGACCGACATTAATCGCCATGTTATCTTTCCTTTTACTAGGTAAGATCCGACAACAGTTCCTCCTCGGGGCCTGCATATATATTGTGCACCATATACAGCTAGATTGATTATATTTTTTTGTAAGTATAAATAGAAACATGGGTTAGTTTTATTTTTTAAGAAAAAGAGAATCAAACTTTAAGTGTATCGTAAAAAAAAAAAAAAAAAGTTAAACGAATTTCCAACATCATAATAAACTATAAAGTGCAAATTAGTATGATTTTTTTTTTTGTTAAAAAAGTAATAAAATCACACATTTACCATATATCTAGCATATTTTTTTAAAAAGTTATGTTCATACATTTTAGTAAAATAATTTAAAATGGATGTTTAAATTTTATATCATATTATGTTATACTTATTTATATAAAATAATCTAAGCCACGCAAAATTCGAGCAAGAGCACCTACATAAACTTTAAAAAAAAATCAAGAAAAGAAAAGTTTTTTTTCTTTTGCAAAATGCTGAGAGTTTTGCTAAAATGCAGTCGATTGTATTTAGATTTCAATTTATAGGGATCCGACACATTGAGATTTGTGTAATGGATGAGAACTTATTAAGCTTCTCTAATCTAAAATCTAATCAATTTCCAGTCATGATCTAACCGCTCTAAAATTAATTGCATTTACGGTCGACTGCATTTTAATTCAGTAACTAACCCTAGAAACACATGGGCAAAAAAAAAACCCTAGAAACATTGCATATATAGTTTATGATTTGATAAGCAAAAACACCATACATACCTTCTCCCACAAGTTCGGGTCGGGTTTCTTGTACACCTCGACGGATCGGATCATTTTGACGTCTTCAACTTTCCGATTGCATTTCAAACTCGGCGCCCATTTACGACCATACACCGTACTCGTCTCATCCCTAACCGCGTCATACCGACCGTCCGATAGAAAATACACAAACGGCTTCTTACACGGGTCCTTGCTTTCGGGTCGGGTATTGAACGAAAACCCGAGACTATCCGATTTATCGTACCAATCGCGGAACGTTATGGAAGGCACTTCGATGTCGCGGGCCCGGTGAAGTTCGGGTTGGATTTGGACAGCGTAGCCCCAAGAGACCGATACGGTCCAATTACGGGTTTTATCGTAACATATAGATTGTTGCATTAGTGAAGCCGAGTCGAGTTTTATGGGTGTGTTTAGGTGTTGTACGGCTTCGGGTTGACCCATATCGGGGAATATCGGGTTGAATAGATCTAGGTGGTGAAGGGAGACTAATGGGGTTACGGGGTGGGCCGATAGAAGTCCGTATAAGCTACCGTACACATCGAACTGAAATAGAAAAATCAAGAAATATGTAATTTTATATATTTTTATAATATTATTATATAATAATTATAAAAGTCATGAACATGTATATTGTGGTATATTTACTTACAGAAAAATTACAATATCATTATATAATTATATTGAATTGAATTGTACTGTGACCGTGTGTGCCGATGATTTTTTTAAAAATTAATAAGAAAATACTAAAAATATGTGTCTAATTCTTAAGTAATTTGTTACAGTAATATTAGTAAATTAGAAAATATAATAGAAGGTTTTCAGTTCTGTTTTAAAAAATCAAAATATCGTTAAGAAAATTTATGACAATTTAATTTCGATACTTCAAATTTGAAAATATTATATATAGTATACAAAATAAATAAAAATATCTAAACATTTTACTAGATTCAGATGAAATAAAAACGAATGGTAATAAAATAAACTAGTTTTAGTTTGTTTTTCAATAAAATAAAATAAAATAATATTGCGCTTGTAAAACTCAAAGTAATTTGTTGTGCCAGATTGTAAAATCAGGACGAAGCTAATATGGGACGAGTTCAATCTCAACTTTTTGTGATGTGCAATTTTGACTATAAATTTGGTAATTTTATCAATTTTTTCCTTTAAAATATTATCTTTTTTCCGCTAATTTTTTGTACTTATTATTTACTCCTAATTTAATTCTTACATATGGACAAAATTTATAACTTCGTCCCAGTGTCAAATAATATGAATTTATCTATAGAAAAAGTTTTAAATTTCTAATTTTATAAGAACTTATTAAGTAACTATCAATAATTATTAGAGATGATTAAAAAAAATTGCACCTGATGAAATCCACGTTCTCGGGTTAGAGGAACCCCGAGCTCAGCCAAACACGCCTGAACCCGATCATCCGACCCGTATAGCCGCGGGTACCTTTCTATGCACCGGTCCTGAAACCTCTCTAGCGCCACTGCTAACGGGTAGCTTATGGCGAACCCGCCGCCACCGTACGCCATATTGTACGAGAAACGAATGTTCTGCACGTGACTCTCCGACGTGCTTCCAATGTAGTACATTTGGTTGTGGTCGTATTTGGAAAGAACCCTAACGAGGTTGTCGGGGACGAAGAAGGTGTCGTCGTCGCCTAACACAAACCACCGCACGTCTTCCATGTGTAGTCGTAGGGTTTCGGATACGATTCTCGAGATTCGGATCGCGGATCGGTGGCCTGTCGGGTTTTTGTACTTGAATCTGTGTGTTCGAATAAAAGACATAATTAAATAACAAGAAAATTGGTAATTTGTGAAAAGGTGAACGATTTTTAGAATTTATTAAGTGTTATAGAAAATTATTCTTAACAATCACAATTTTGGAAAATATTTTTCCACCAATTATGATTTTGTTATATGTCAATTAATTTCTCAAAAAAATTCTAACTATATCGTTTTGTTATAAGTCAATTTCTCAAAAGTTTCTAACTATCATTTTGTTATAAGTCATTTCTCAAAAATTTCTAACTATCATTTTGTTATAAGTCAATTTCACAAAATAAGATACTAAATTTAATTATTATTTTTTAGAAATTGACTTCTAACAAAATGATAATGGTTAGTTAGAAATATTAAAAAATATGTTAAAATATCTTATAAGATTTATATATTTTGGATTTTTCATTAAAATTTAATAAAACTCTTTGAAATATATCCCTATAAAATCCAATGGGACTATTTTTCTTGGAAAACTCCATTTACAAATTGTTAATTTTCCTATAGTGATATGTTCATAATTTTGAATATTTCCAATGAATATTTTTGTCTTTTTGGGCGACACGTGGTATAATTGAAACTAAAAGTTGATTGAACCAATTTGTAAAACAAATTGCATTCTCAATTAAAAGTTCCATGAACCAATTTTGTTATCAGTCACTTTCTCAAAATAAGATAAATTTAATTTATTTTAATTTAATTTTTTTAGAAATTGACTTCTAACAAAATGATAATAATTAGTTAGAAATATTAATAAAAATATGTAAAAAAATATCTTAAAGTTTTATATATTTACAATAAATTTCATTTAAAACTTAATAAAACTCTTGGGAATATACTTATAAAATATAATGGACTATTTCCATTGGAAAAAAATTCCATTAACATATTATTAATTTTCTTTTAGTGAAATTTACAATTTCAAACATCTATAACGAGTATTTTTTTCTGAGACGAGTATAAGTGTATAACTACAAAAAAAACATTGGTAATTTGAGTGAAACATTTCCTTATATATTATAAGAATTTTCAAGAAACTTATTATGTTTTGAGGAAAATTCCTTAAAAAACTTAAAATTTTGTAAGGAATTTTCAAGGAAGTCTCTTGCAAAGCATTTTGATAGGAGTTATTCCCTTAAAAAAAATTGAATGTTTTATTTATGATGAATTTTCTTCATCCCCTTACGAATAAGGTTTATGTCCCCACAAATAAATCTGTCACAAACGACTAATTTCTTGTGGTGTATTTTTGTTAGATGTATCATTGAAATCAACGAATGGTTGGATCAATTTGTAAAACCACTCATTTATCTAAGAATGAACAAAAATCGAATCCCAATAAAACCACTGCCTTGGAAATGAATTTTAACTTTAATTTTCCCGGTCTAAAATTGCAGAAGTAAGTTATATATTTATATTTAGTTGGCCAAAAAAAACTTATATATTTATATTTGACCAGAAAAAAACTTATATATATACAAAAAAAATAAAATTTCGGTATAGGGAAACCTAGTTAGCTAGGGTTTATATGCCATAGCCTAGCGCCATGATCTAAAAACTAAAAAGACAAAAGATTTAGGAAAAATACCTGGATGTGTTGCCGGAGATTCTAATCGCCGGAAGCAAATCCATGTCGCCGGAGCTATTAACCTCCTTATCAAGCCAAACCACCCCTCTCATCTCCGGCTTCCACCAAAGCTTAATATACTCCTTCCTCCGATCCCACAGTTCCGACGACGCACCTATACCGAAAACAAGCTGCCGGAGTTGTAGCCGGCCGCCGCCGCCGCTTTCAACCGGCGGCGGGGCCCGAGAACCGGCGATTTTGACGGAATTCGTAATCCCCGACAGCAAAAACCCGGTTCGACTGGAAATGGATTGATGGATTGTTCCAGGTCCGAGAGAATAGAGGATGGATGCGATGGAGAGGAAAATCAAGAGGCAGATGAAGAATTTCGAAGGTGTGGGAGGTGAATTAGGGTTTGCTGTGTTCTTCATGATCGTAGGTTGAAGATGAAGATGATGGTATAATAGTGTTACGACATTCATCAAATGATGTTTTTTTGTTCGTGTATAGAGTTTAGAGACGGAAAGACACTAAGTGTGTATTAAATTGGAGGAAAGACCTTAGTTAATGAGAATCAACTGGACAGTCTATATGGAAAATGACTCGTCTATATATTTACTAATATATAATATATATTCATGCGAATATATAGTAGGTTTATATATATTAATTTTACTTCTATAATAGTGTTTGGGTTAGGCTAAATTGTATTCAATTGTAAATGCAGTTGAATTTGTAACGGTTAGATTAGATAGATCACAAAATGTCTAATAGTTGAGATCTCTAACTAACATTCTATCTACTGATATACGATGTATTATTTCCTATGATCTAATACGATATATTCATTTTCTTATATTTTAGGTTTTTATATTAATTTTCCTCTCGTAATACTTCTAAAGTTCAATTAGATTGCAGTCGACTGTAAATATTGTCATATTTTCAACTATTAAATCGGATATACAGAGATCTGTGTACGACGTAAATCTAACTAATATATATCTCTACTGAAATATGATATATTATTTCTCATGATTTAACGGAAAAGTTTAATATATTTTAACCAAATTCATGTTAATATATATTAATCTTTCTGTTGTAACAAACAGTTTAATTTGTACAAATTATTAATATATGGGCCATAATTGAGCTCTCCATATTGGCCGTGTGGTCCGTGGATATTAATTACCATTTAATTATTGCAGGATTTATGCTTGATTGCGCTTCTTAATTTGGGTACATTCCTTTTTATAATCCTTATTATTATTATATAATATATATTATACCAATAATTGCCAAAAATAAGTGTGTATTAATGAAAAAATTGATAATTGGTCCTTGTACCATGTATAGTGGATTAATTTGATCCCTATTTTTGTAGTGGATTTGGTCTATCTATACTACATGTTTTAACATCCATCAAATTCTCCATTTTGTTTTGATGAGTTAACATCTCATTTTCCACTATGCAAATTAGTAAGGAACCCTCGAACTTTTTACTCATATAGCTAAAAATTAAATCAATAGTAAATATATATTAGATTATTACCCACGCTACGTGCGCGTAAATTTTCATAATTAAATTATTACACTGACGTCATAAGAACGATGCATGGCACGATTGACAAAAGTTAAAGAATGATATAAAACCGTGATTGAGCCGATTCCTAGGACTATACAGGATTAAAGCATAATGTAAAATAATGATTTTTTTTTTTTAAACCAAATACATTTAAACTATGTAACATAATTTCATTAAAAAAATAGATATTCAATTTGAATTAAAAAAATGAAAAAAAAAATAAACAAACAAACAAAAACCACCAGCAGCGCTTACTCCCATGTGGTTTGGCTTCGAAGTCCTAGGTTCGAAACCCCTTAGGTTGACCTCTTTAAAAAATATCAGGTCCCGCCTGGCCACACATCGCCTTAGGCATATGAGGAGGCGAGTAGGACTGGGCACGAGCCGACCTCTTGACTATACTATGTTGTTGTGGGTCTATCAAACCGTGAACATGAGAGCTGGAACATTATATAGCGGGATAGGTCTAGGATCGCCACTACTAGCCCATTCTTTTTATTGGCAAAAAAAAATATCTAGATCGACATGAAAAGAAAAAGCTACTAAAGAGCTCCTGGTCGCTCTAGGATAGGACTGATTGCTCTAGGATGATACTGGTTGGTTGCTCGTTAAGTCTGGTCGGGAAAACTTAAACCGTGAACACGAGAGCTCGAACATTACGTAGCGGGATGGGCCTAGGGTCGCCACTACTAGTTCATTCCTTTTATTCGCAAAAAAAAAAAAAATAATAATAAAAAAAAAAAAATCTAGATCGACCGAAAAAGAAAAAGCTACTAAAGAGCTCCCGATCTCTTTAGAATTTTGGCCATGTCAATCTACGCGCCATCACAGTCATACTCGAATTATCATAATTGTATCATCATCGAAATCATGTAGATCATGCTCTGGTGCCGAGGGTCCCCGACATCCTCCCCAACCAATCCTCGGTCGCCACCCCTTCGTTGGTCGTAGGGCTGGCAATTCGTGCAGGTTAGTGTCGTGTTCCAGGGGTCAACCCAAACACGGCCCAACCCGGCCCAACATGAAAAACTAGCACAAAAAATTTATAGTAAATCGAATAAAAAAAATTAATATTTAACCATTTTAGTTTAAAACATCTTGTTATCTTGGCGTGCCGTGTCACTAATATGAAACCCAAACCCGTAATTTTCGTGTCGTTTCGTGTCGGCCTATCGTGCCGAGCCCAAATTACCAGCCCTAGTTGGTCATCCCGAGCCCCTTGTCTTATGTATCTCTGCCTTCAAGCATGAATTTGTAATCTAGTTCGCCTCTAACACACACGAATGTGCATATCAAATCTTCGTTAACCTGTATCGTAACATATCTGACGAGAACAAAGAAACAACTAGACATGTGTTTGCTCCAATAGAGAACAGCTTCAATTTGCAGGGCAATGAAGCTCCTATGAAGCCTACCTCGAGGTTTTCGCAAGCGGCGGGAAAAAGGTCTGGTTATACCAACATGAGAGGAAATAAGATTAGTTTAAGAGCAAAATTGTCTTGTAAAAGAGTAATTTCATTTGATTTAGGGATAACAACCTAAAAATTGTCCCAAGTTTGCCTCATGTTTTAGTTTGGTGTCTGATGACGAAATTGATTGTCTCAAGTTTCATATGTGTTGCTGTTTGGTGTCTCCGTCAAATTTTGGGGTTAAGTTGGACAGAATCACTTCACGTGATGGTCATGTGACCGAATATAAAAATAAAATGCCCAAATTACCCCATTTGGTTGGAATCACTGCAATCTTCGATCGTTTTCCGGCCAGGCCAGCTCAAGCCACCACAGGGGATCTCTCTCTGGTCACCACTGTTGCGGGAGCTGTTGCTGCTACTGATGCTGGTATGGGTGAGCATAAAAACCCGGGAACCCGAAATTCGAGGAAAACCGTTCCGACCCGTCCTGAGTATATTGTTGGCCAAGGGTAGATTGTCATGGATAAAATTCTAGAGAGCTCTTACGTGTGCGTTGATTCTCATGATCAAATTATGTCGGAGACCTTAGACACCAGCCGCGCTACAAGCGCGCATTATCGTTGTGAGAAAGTTACAAATACATGGTCATGTCGACTCCGAGGACGATAAAATAGCACTATCATTCCGACTCTGAGCAAAATACAAGATCTTGATCATTCCGACTCTGGAGAAGATACAAGAATAACCTTATTAAGAAAATTATATTAAAATATGTAGCATAGGGCTATAAAATTCTAAAAAAATAAAATAAAGTTAAATGCTCGTTCGACCGGGAACAAAACGCTCACAAAAGAATTATCGGTCGCTCTAGCATTTAACTTTATATATATATATATATATTTTTTATATCACTATGTTAGATATTTTAATATATTTTTTCTTAATAACATTCTTCTTGTATCTTTTCCGGAGTCGGAATAATCAAGTTCTTGTATTTTCCTCGGAGTCAGAATTATTGTACTCTTGTATCGTCCTCGGAGTCGACATGATCATGTCTTTGTAACTTGATCATTCTCATCCTAATTTGTTATCTCATTTAAGAGGAAGTCAATGTAACAATTTAACCATGAAAATTTACGCGCGCGCATAGCACGGACAAGTGTCCAGTTTTTGTATTAAAATTTCTTTTTTGTGTTGTGTTTGTATTTATTTGTAAAAAAAAATTCTTATTAATTTATTAAATAGATATCTTTTGGTCAATTATTATTTATCTATTTGATTTATTTAATAGATAAAAAAAAAAACCAGCCATCTGGTTCTAACCTAATAATTGTCTTCAAATTGGGCCATCCATTCTTGTTGGGCCATTGGCACTGTGAAGCCCAATACATTTAGTTTTTGCGTTTTTTTAATTATATTAAAAAAAGTATTTAGACTTTTTTTTTCCCACTGAAATAAATATATTTTCTTGAATGTAGATCTTATCATAAAGAATTTAAAATGGGGAAGGATGCACCATCTTGAATTTATTTTCTGACATTTCCCTTTATAACTTAGTTGGGCCTCAAGAGCTGTTTGGAGCCCACTATCGTTTGTGGGCCACCCCTTCTTCCAGTAAAGAGTAAACCACATACTCTCTGACTTCGTTTATTAGTCATTATTAACTGCACCCAAACAAGGAAATAATTCAACTGCCCTGGACATAATATGGCCCAACCATAAAGCGTGAGTATGGAACTATCATGTCTTTTTTATTTAAATTCGGGAAAAAATAAAATCGTAGAGTATTATTGAGATATTGAACAAAATAAAAAAAATCTAATCAACAAATATATGTAATGTAAAAAATAAAAAGGGAGTAGACATATATATTCAATTGAAAATTATATTTTTGGTATCATTTATTGATTTTTTAGTACCTTAATTTTTTTACTTTTAAATGTCTCGAGAATTTGAAGTGTGATTATTCAATGACGCGTGTTTTGATTCACCTAGTTACAACTTAAAAGGCTCACATTGGCTAGAGAACAAGCTAGACTTGATCAGTTAATATGAGAGACTATGTCTAGCATGAGGCCAGTCCAGGTCGAGCCTCCTAACTCATCTTAAGCGATAATTTTTTTTAGATTGATTATAACTCAACTGGCCGAATTAGAGGGCTCGTCATGATCTGAACTCGTGCTAGACATGGTCATGTGACCAAATACATACTTATAAATTATAATAGTTGAGAAATCAAAACATTAAATTTTTTTTGAGATATTATAAAAAGTAAATAACAAATAGTAAAATTAAAAAAAAAAACAAAAAACAAAAAGAAAAGAAAAGAAAAAGAGTAACACTTTTTTTTTTTTTTTAATGGTAATCGAGTAACACTCCTCATGTTCAAGTACAATCAAATAAAGAGAGTAATGTAAGGAGTCTTTCAAATAAAGTAGGAAGGCTCAGTAAAGTGGAGTGGGTGGGGCTCTAAAGTCAAAATTCAAAGCATCGTCAACTACTTTTTCACCAGAAATTTGACAATTTTTTTCATGAAACTTATAAGAATAAAGTGATACTTACAAATATTTTCCATTTAAAGGAGAGTATATTTGATTAGATATAAGGTTAATAACATATTTACAGTATTAGGTTTCACACATGATGCGATTTGGTATTACATGATTAAAATGTCAATATGCACAGTCCATTGTTTCATTTTGGTTACTTTTTAGTATCTCTGCGTGTCTTTTTTATTTCCCAACAATCATTCCGTCAACTCACTCACCTTTTCATAATATATCACTCATACTTTAAAAAAAAAACCGTACAATTTCTCCAAACTTGAACACCTAAAAGACACGGTTTCCAGTAGAGTGCTATAGAGTGATTTTCAGTGACAACATAGCGGGATTTACTAGCGCGTACGTAACTAGCTTCTCAGGTGACGGTCCCGTTAAATTGACGTGAAGAAAACGTGCACGAAAGCTCAAATTTGATCGTCTGTTTCGTCGGAATTGACTTTTCTAATAATCACCAAAATACAAAAAAAACAAGCCAAATGAAATACTTGAATATCGATATTAATATTTTAATTTCAAGACGTCAAGTGATATAAGAATGAAACTTAAGACAATAAATAGATAGATTATTAGAGATATAAAACTTTGGATGCCCAATCAATCAACGGCGGAAATCGACTATTTGTAAATGGTTGTGGGCCCGGGGCCTGGGGCTCGGTTGTAAATGTTCTCCTAATTGGAAAACATCATCCACTTTTCGATGCTTTTCGAGACAGAGAAGACAAATATTACACTAACAACTAACAAGTAACATCTATTTCGAGATTTATTAGTTTTAAAAAGTCACTAAAACATGACAAGATATGTTTCACATTGAAACAAGCTCGCAGATAGACATACACTGTGAATCTGAATAACACACCGATTGGTCTAATTATAATAGAGCAATATATAAGTAAGTGACATCTCATTCTTCTATTATTAATTGGTTTTAGGATGAAACCCCATTAACATATATAGTTGCTCTCTGCTGACCCGTTGGGCTTGACTCGGCCCAATGTAAATCTAACATGGTATCAAATCCCGGATCGGACCTGTGCGGAGAGATGGTCTGTTGAAATCAGAGAGCCCTCCGGTGAACAATATATAAGCAAGTGGTGTAACCATAGGCTTCCACCCGGCCAGCTAAACTTTATTTATTGAAGGTTTCATTATACTTCAACATACTCATATTTACAAATAACAGTTTACACATTAGTGTCTCTCGGTCCAAACCAGACATTTCACTATGCCTATACTCATAACTTCAATCCACACCACACTTTCTTTTAAGTACAATTTTCAACTACTATTTTTTTCCTTCTTTTTCGCATTTTCCAATTTTTAACATTACTCTGGCAATCAAACCCTCGTATCTGATACCCTTTTTAATAAATAAAATCTACGTCTTAACTAACTTTTACATAAACTCGAATTCATGAGTGAAAATCTTCAGTATACCTATAATCAAATTTTAATATATTTATTAAACTGATATTTGCGAACAAAATTTATGTACCACTCATAATTTGATCCAAAACCATATGATCCATAGCCATAGGCTTCCTCAATTTTTTATGGGAAGTTTCACTGTCATGCCAAACACTTCCTTATGCCATATATATGAATGTTTACTATGCTGCCAGCCACTATAAGTACAGTGGCTTGGTTTTCTCTGCAACACTAAAGTAAAGCAAAGCAGCAGTTGCTTCAAATTTACTGAAACATGGAGCAGTGGAGAAGAAGCTTGGTCTCTCTCTAATCTCTATCAACCAAAACCCTAGCTCTCTTCTCAATATTCAAATATATACATATATATATATACAAAAGTGAACCTCCATTTAATTAATTCCACTGTTTTTGCAGAAAATGATGAAGATCTTCATTGCTCTGTTTCTAACAATGGCGGTGGCGATCCCGAGAGAATCCGCCGCCGCCAAGAAGGATGTCATCGCCGACGGCGGCAGCTTCCAGTACGCCGCCATGACTTGCAGAGCTCACAGCTTCTCCGTGGAGGAGTTCGGGGCGGTCGGCGACGGCAAGACTCTGAATACGGCGGCGTTCAGGACGGCGGTGGGGCACCTGAGCAGGTACTCTTCCAGCGGCGGCGCGTTGCTGTACGTTCCACGAGGGAGGTGGCTGACCGGGAGCTTCAACCTCACCAGCCACTTCACTCTGTTCCTCCACCGAGACGCCGTGATTCTGGCTTCCCAGGACGTGAAGCGGTGGCCGATGGGGGAGCCGCTGCCGTCGTACGGACACGGAAGGGAAGCTCCCGGCGGGAGATATATGAGCTTCATTTTCGGAACGAACCTCACTGACGTCATCGTTACAGGTACTGTAATAAGTGGTTCGGCTACTTTGTCGACCTTAAATTCGATCCACCATATCTAGCTGCTTCTGCTGCCATTGGTTTTTTTGTTTGCCATAAGAGAAATATTGTGGTTGTTGATGAATAATATTTGGATGATTGTATGTATTGGAAGTGTTAAATGCATGAACATTCTTGGCCAAAAAAAAAAAAAAAATGCATGAACATTCTGTTATATAGGATAAGGTTAATTAATGGGTTAGCCAAAATGAAGGCTAAGTTAATATTAACTCAATTTTTTATTATTCATTAAATCAGAGAAGATAAGGAATATATAGATAAAATAAATGGTTAAAAACTTAAAAACAGTTTTCAACTATAGAAACTTTGTTGTATCATATTTAAATGTTGATATTCATTGTACTAATTATTCAATTTGTTAATGATCAATTTTTTTTAATCAAATTTGTCGCCTTTTCACTTCTTTTCACTTTTTTAACGACTGATTTTAATGTTAAAATTTGCGTATTAAGCAACAAAAACATATTTTTCACTTTTTCGAAGTATCATATTTATTATTTATGTTTTAGGCTTATTTAATACTTAAAATACATATTTTGTTATGTCATTTTTAAGATTAAAAAAAATATAAATCAACCAATCTGATGGCATTTTAAACTCGAGATAACAATTAACAATGTAACATGTAGTTATATCGGAAAAGTGTTACTTATATTTACATAGATCTTAATGTGCATAATCTAATTACTGAGAAATCGAAAAATTATCATTTTTTATTATAACAATATAGAGATTTATTGTTTACTTATTGTTGGAGATGGGTGATTTGCAGGGGAGAATGGAACGATTGATGGACAAGGTGAAGTGTGGTGGAACAAGTTCCACAAGAAGCAGCTCGGCCACACACGGCCGCACCTGATCGAGATCATGCACTCCACCGACGTTCAGATCTCGCATCTAACCCTAATCAACTCTCCTTTCTGGACTCTTCATCCTGTTTACTGCAAGTAAGTCTTTTCCATTATTTCTCGAATTCTTTTAAAACCTTAAGCTGATAGGTGAAAACATTGTTTTTTATGATCCAACAATGTAACAAACTAAGTGTTTTCGATTGGTATGAATCGCAGCAATGTGATTGTTAAAGGTATCACGATTCTTGCGCCGCTCAAGTCTCCGAACACCGATGGGATCGATCCGGGTACGTACCTCGCTTTCTTATGGCTAATTGATTGAGTCCGAAGTTAGGTCTGTGTCGGCTAGGTCAGGTGATCCTAACTATGGTTGGATCTAGCTCTAGGCTCGACTCGGGCAAGGTCAAACGTTCGATTGGAACAAGTTAATGGACTAAATTATACAAAAAAGAAAGTTAGTGGTATAAATTGGAGGACTAAATTGAACAAAATATAAATTTGGGATAAGTCATGTGATATTGTTTAACGGTCAACATTAACAAACAACGGATGCATCAAAAGTGTACAAGTTTCAAACGTATTGCACCAAAAGTCAAAATTGATCAAACATGTTGTACTAAAAAACGTGTTAACCCTTAATTTAGTTAATCTTGACGAATTTGGCAGATTCTTGTACCAACACTAAGATCGAAGATTGCTATATTGTGTCCGGGGACGACTGCGTGGCGGTTAAGAGCGGTTGGGACGAGTATGGTATCTCATACGGAATGCCGACCAAACATTTGGTCATCCGACGGCTCACGTGCATCTCCCCTACGAGCGCAATGATCGCTCTCGGGAGCGAAATGTCGGGAGGGATCGAGGATGTCCGAGCAGAGGACATCACCGCCATCAACACAGAGTCGGGCATACGAATCAAGACCGCACTAGGAAGAGGCGGCTACGTCAAAGACGTGTTCGTCCGAGGGATGACGATGAACACCATGAAATGGGCGTTCTGGATGGACGGCAACTACGGGGACCACCCAGACGGGCATTATAACCGCAAGGCTAGGCCGCTAGTCCAAGGTATCAATTACCAAGACATTGTGGCTAAAAACGTGACAATGGTGGCTCAGTTTAAGGGTATCCCGACCGATCCATTCACGGGTATATGCATATCGAATGCCACCATTACGATGTCGCCCAAGTCAAAGCAGGCGCCATGGACTTGCAGTCATGTTCGGGGTGTCACGAGCAAGGTGTCCCCGAAGCCTTGTGATGTCCTGCAACTAAAGGCCGACAAGGCAGGACCGTGCGACTTTCCTACCGAGAAGCTACCCATAGATGCCTTGGAGCTCAAGAAATGCTCTTCTAGAATGAGAAGTGCATGAAAATGTCTGTAAAGACTTCACCTATATGCATGTTTAAGCTCTTCTATCCGCAATGCATGCGAAAAGGACCTTTTATGTAACTCAATCGAGGAACTAACGGTTATTCGCGCCTATGAAAATGTTTAAGTGCATATGTTTGATCAGAATAACAGCTAAAACTTTGATTTCCATGAAAAATTATCGGGTTCTCGACCCGACTCGGGCTCAGATTGTAATTTCAACGCACCCTCACCAACTATTTCACTAAACATATCAGATTCACCCACAAAGCATTGGATCTTTCGTGTTGTAAGTAATATTGAGTTGCTGTTTCGAAAGAACATGCTACATATGCATACCTGAAGAAGCGTAATCATATTACAACTTCTCGGTTGTCACAAAATCCTATGCTACATTTTACTCGGTCTTCTTTTCCGCCTTGTCGATTGCAGTCAACCGCTCAACCAGTGGAGGATGAGAGTAGTGATATGCGGAGTACCACGGATCGGTATTCATGGCCGACAGATTCTCTTCCTGAAAGACACAAAATCACCAAACCTTGGCATCAGCTTGTTTCAAGTTAACAACAAACAGCAATAACGTATAATAAGCTCTTTGGTTCCGAATCGTATCTCTAAAGGCTGCTTACCTGTAGTTTCACAAGTGCCGCACGAAGCGGGGCAGCATAGCCCAGCTTCTGCGCAAATGCATCAGCCTGCAAACATTAAAATATATATGGTAAATGATCGAACTCAAAATCAAGTCTAGACAGAAATGAAGCCTAAAAAAGCTTTTAACAATAATTACACCTAGAAATGAGAATGATACTTACCTGAAACTCAAATGACCTGCTCACTAGGTTGAGTGCAAAACTGACCAGATGTTGGATAGGTATTACAGTATGCTGCGATAAGAAATCACATTGAGTAAAACTAGACATGCACAGATCATTTATTATGTTTATCCACAATGGAAGATCAATCAATTACTTGAACTACTAATCAAATTAATTAAGCAAAAAAGAGGAAGCGGCCTCAGCATATCCTTACAGAGGAAGAGTATACAGTAATAAAAAAGGCAATGTTGCATGGCTGGTAATTACAAGGGTTATATGAGTCTACACTACATTCCTCATAGACAATACCTGAAAAATGATCAGTCCAATGAGCACAGGCTGTGTATCAAACCCAAAGCTTCTGAATAGATCAGATGAGTTCCTCACAAGGGTATACCCACCAAACTGCAAGAACGTGAGTATCTGCAAGAAGTGTACCACAAAATCAACTTACTGAACTCAACATCATCTGAACGAAGTAAAGTTTGCCCTTTCCAATCCACCCAAAGGAGGATATTGCCAAAGAGCCCTAAATTCTATTTGAGCCCTTTTAAGCTAACGCTATAGAGCACCCCCTCCTCTCATTTTTCATTTTCTTTGAATAGTCCTCTCATCTTCATATTTGTTTGCAGAAGAGACTCCTAGATCAATTCTCAAAGTTTTACCTACCCTCACTTAATGGTTAAGAAGATCAAAGAAATATAGCCTTTGTATTCCATAACAGACTAATAAGATTAGAAAGACTTTGGAAACTGAGCCTTTTTACCTGCACAGCCATAAAAGAGTACATAGTATGGTTCAACTTCCAGTGTCCCAGTTCGTGAGCAATCACAGCCACAATTTCATCATTATTTTTGCACTGCAAAACATCGCCCCCTAGTCATATAAAAAACATGCAAAAAGATAACAACAAAAGCATATGCATCACATAAACATTTGTTGAAACTAATTAGATTATTAGACGCTACTTGTGTATTATACTGTTGTATCATCATAATTGCCATTCCCAAGGTTATCTCATGTTTCGTAGATATAATTGCTGGTCTGACTTGCCCTCTTTCAGAGAAAAAGAAAGGTAGGCAGCAACATGTTACATACTACTTACTGATTAACTGAACAGTAGTATCGAATGTAAAATAGGGCCATCAGGGATTGATGAAATAGGTAGTTAATTATAAAATCATGTACAAAGGAATTGACTGTACACCTTGCCTTAAGCAAATTGCAGAACTATTCTCTGAAATCTGAATTACTACAATAAAGCATATGTTGACTTACGGTTAGCTATAAAATATTTTTAAATCCTCGATAAAATGAAAGGAACTGTGTACTGTTAAGAAAAACCGGCAAAAAACAGATAGACACCACACCATCCACAGGGGACAAGGACAAAGTAACCAAAAAATAAACAGAAATAGGGGAATAGACGAATACCTGCTGAATCAAAGTGTCATAAAGGACAATTCGCTTGTTTTTGAAGAACCCGTACATATATGCCTGATATATAAAGCAACTTCACGAATAAGAACACATAATATGTAGCTAAATAGCAAAAGCTGATACCAAGTAATCATGCTTAAGAACCAAACTGCTCACATTGCTATGGCTTGATCTAGTGGATCCATCAACTACAAACAACTTTTTGAGAGGAAAGTTGAGTGAGGCAGCAAGTTTCTCGATTTTTTCCCTTAGTTCTCCTTCTGGAAGCTTTTCTCACAGCACAACCAACAGAAGGATGAAAAATCAGAATAACTAGTAGAACGCCATTTTAAGGATAACGTAATCGAGCACATCTTCAAATACTTACGGGCGTGAATTTGTTAAAGAGTGGGGCAATAAGAACCGGGTATATTGTCATCATGACAAGGGAGAGGACAAACATGAAACCCCAGAGGTAAATTGCCAGGTAAGGGCCTCCATTCTGCATCAATCAGATCATATATCATATGAAGCATGTAAGCATAAAGACGTTCCGAACTCGACAATTTGGAAAAGAAAATGAAGTAATCGAAGTATATGACAGTCATAGAACAACAAAGATAAGCTGTAGAACCATAACTATCTACTTGGTGAAAGGCAGCTAACGATGGTGGCATGTTGATTCTATGAGCAAAATACTGATTATGGAGTAGTTCTTTCTTAATATTCAATAATTTACAAAGAGCACTATACTATCACAAGCCAAGAGCACACTATCATGCCAATTTTTTTTCCAATTACGAGAAATAAAAGATCTGGAGCAAGAATCCTTAAAAGTGTTCACTTCAAATAACACTTACAAAAAGAAAGAGGAAATAATGGAAGAGCTTACTGTCAATTAGGAAATATAACATACCTTTACTATGACAATGATTGCCGCCACAACAGGTGGTCCGAGTAAAGCAGAAAGTATAAGCCCTTTCACCATATCCCAAATGAATAACCATATTGTTTGCTGGAAAAGCAGTATATGCCACATTAGATTTATCGATCTTTGAGAAAGAACAGAAACAAAAGGAAATCAAGCACTCGACTTCCAAAGAAAGAAAATTGTAAGTCAGAAACGAGAAAAGAATTCATGAAAAGAACATTTAAACCATGAATGGGAAGATAGAGATGATACCTTGTTGAAACCATGCCGCGACTCAATAACAAAGGTTGAGAAGAGCGAAAATGGCAAATCAGTGATCTGCGCAGATATTTTAAATGGACAGAGGAAATCAGTTGTTCTGGCAAATACACAGATATGAGAAGTACAGTAATCCAGTTCCAGAAACACAGTCTTAACTTTCATGTATAGACATTTATGGTCATACAGTGCTTGTGTTTACGATGAAATGTGTTGAAGGGAGAGTTAACTCCTACTTTAATTTTTTTAATGAAATGGGAGGACATACCTGTGACCAAATAAGGACACCAGCAAGAAATGCAAGGGTGTGTACTACTTCATTTTCCGCATCCAGACCTACTAAAACTAGATATTCTGCAGCTTTCTGCAGGGGAAAAATCCAATTAGAAAAAGAAATTAACTCAACCATCACAAAAGACAATTCAACTGCTAACCTTCCAAAACCAAGGCAGTACGCCGTAGAACAAAATTGCTGAGTCCACCATTATTGTCACGAACTCATGAACAAAATGGAAGTGGCTGAAATGAAAGTGATCTCACATTCTTTAATACTGTTTCGTTTTGACAATCGCTGATAAAGCATGACTATGAAAGAATGTATAGCCATCTACAATGTTGTGCTTGTCAGAACATACAAACCTCTTATCAAGACTATAAGCTCGAGACTTCACAAATTTCTCTTGGCTGATTACTCCTTCCAAAGTTTTTGGCAATGTTGGCAGCTTTAAAGCAGAATGTTGACGCAAATCCAGATACGACTCAAAAATGTACATCAAGATCATGAAACCTAGAGGATCAAGCAGAAAAATGCAAGTCAATATTATGACGAGTTAAATGCCAGTAAACAGAACCAGTCTCCATCTCTGCCCTAGATAAAACATTTGGTTGCATTCTTCTAACTACACAGAACGCATGAATGCAGACTCTTAACAACGCAACCACAACGGAACTCTCATTTCTAACAAGAAACCGTATACGTCAATCGCTTTGCTCAAAATGAAGTACAGAGTTCCAACTCGAATAAATTGGTAGCATCTCCAGCTCCAGTTTGTACTCAGTCTTTAGATAAGAAAATAACTACCAGCGATCCCAATCAAACAGCAGAAAGACATAACTACCACATCACGGATAATATCCATGGAATTCATAAGAAAATGAATCTTGGAAGCTCGGTGAAGAACAGCATGAAGCAGGAAGACTCTAGCATTATTGCGAAACATTATAGCACTAGCTCAAGCATCAAGACGTACCTACAACAGCTTCCATGTACGGAAACGCCATGGCGGAAGGAGAAAGAGGTAACGTCTTCTGAGAGGGAGAGAGATTTCAGAGGAAGGGTTTTGCGATTGTCTTAATTTTTCTTCGGAGACGGTTTGGCTACATTGTGTTTTATTTGCAATTATTTTATTTGCATTTTTGTCCGAAAATTTTATTTTTCAAAATACAATCCTGATTTTTTATTTTATTTTTGGGCCAAAAATGATATCTAATTTACGGTATGAAATTTAAAAAAAAAATGTTCAAACTGAATTACATAAACAATTGTTATGCATTAAATAAAAAAAAAGGACGGGGTTCAAAAATTCAATTATCAAGTCACGACATTTTTCTAACTTGGATAACAATCGAATTAGCAGCTTCATTTACTTCCATTGAGATGATGCTCCAATGTACAACTGGTACACCTGTCACCATTTTCGGATCTCATCCACATAGAATTTGATACGCCAGTCACATTCTCGGGTTACTTGTGTTATAGACTCCTTCCTTTGAGTCCAACTCAATAATGATGTGGTGCCAAACTTCTTGTAAGGTAAGTTGGACCGTTCATGAATTGCGTATATTTCCAAAGCAAGGATGCCATGATAGGAAGAAAACCGGTTAAGACCCGCCTTTATTTGTTCATGTTCATCTCGAGCAATGACGTTTATTGCTCCATTCTTTGTCCGAGACTCCCGCGATGTGTCACAGTTGAGTGTGACAATGTCAACTCCCGGCTTGCACCACATAGTTACTCTTGCTTCTGATGGCTGACTAGGGTCCGCTGCGACTGAGGGATGCCGACTTATCCAGAACTCTTCATGGCCTCTCCGTGCTTGAGTAGCAGTAACAGTAACTACTAGGTTTTGTAGTCCGTTTTAGTACAAAGCGCGACATCGTTCTTTCCAAATTGACAATGATACAATTCCCACAAGAGACCACCTCATCTCATTGTCTTCCTTCGACAACCTACTAAAGTTGTTAAACTGGTCAAACCAATTTTGTATATTCATCAACGACGAGCTGTGGTTTTAGAGGTTAAGTGTAGCAAACCATACCAGACTTATCAAAGCGCATTCAAATAGTATATGTTCCGGAGTTTCAACGTGGTCACAAAAGGGGCGGCAAAGATTGATACCTATGCCTCGACGATTTAATTAATTTTTTACCGCTAAAGCGCCCGAATTGAGTTTCCACATAAATGAACATACCTTAGGAAGTGTGCTCATGGCCTAGGTGTCCTTCCATCAAATGTTTGCTATTGTATTGGTCTGATCACCTTGGGGTCGAGATTCGATTATGCAAGGCACGTGACACTTAACGGTCAACACTAACGGTCAACTAACGATGCACCAAAAGCCTACAAAATACAAACATATTGCATCAATAGTTGATAAAAAGTGAATTCAGATGTTTAAGATACGTAAAATTTAGGAAACAAAATTTTCTTTTTTATAAGATGATATATATATATATACTATATTATATTTAATTATATTTATATAATTTCAATATATTATTTCTTAATGCGGAGTAAATAATTATAAATTTTGATAAAGTTTTTTTTAAGAACACGTCAACTTATTAAAATAGTAATTGAATGGTATAAATATAATGAAAATTTGAATGAAATATAAATAACTATATAAATTCAAAACAATTTTTTTACAATGTTTTTCATTATTTATACTTATTTTTTATTTGTACTTTTCAATTTTTTTTGTACATTTAAATTATTGTTACATTCTTAAAGTATTGTTCGTTTTTAAATTTTTTAATAGCATCAAATTATAATATTTTTAGAACTTATGTATTTTTTTATTATATTAAATAGTTTGTATTTTTTGAAATAATATCTTTAAATATAAATTATGTGACTAACATGTAATATGTTAAATATGTAATAGATTTTGTATTTAATACATTTATTTATCACTAACAGTGGTAGTCTAATGGTAAAAAACTTTACTTCCATATAGTTTAACTTCGAAATTTAAGATTCGAAACTCCTTCTCGTCCATCACCTCGATAAATTGTTTAAAAAATAGAGGTCGCAACATTTTTTTTCCAAAAAAAGGAATGCCTAGTAGTGGCTATCCTAGGTCCATCCCGCTACGTAATGTTCGAGCTCTCCTGCTCACGGTCTGGATTTTTTCCGACCAGATTTAGCGAGCAATCAGTGCATGCACTGACCTCGTCAACGTAGCCCCACCAACAATTTATCTATTATATAATGGCCAAAGGCCATTTGTAACCGCCAATTTTTTATATGATTATCTATATTACTATGGCAGAACTTAGTTTTACACAAATACCCTTCTGAATATTAGTTGAATTAATTAATGTAATCAATTAACTTATGGTTTTGTAGTAATTTATTATTTCTAAATATTTGAAGAAAAAACATTACGAATTGTCACTACAAAGAATCGAACCTATGATTTAATGCATAAAAGCCACACATCTTTACCATCTATACTAATAAAGTAATTATTATTCTTTGAGTACTTAATTGTATTAAACGGTTCGAATACAAAAATTAACTTCAATTGTGAAAAAAAAAATTATATCAAGTTTAAATATAATCTAAAAATTTAAAATAAATTCTAGATGGACTGAGAGAAAAAAAATCATTAGAATCGCATGATGATCATGTTTTAAAATTTAACTAACAATGTTAATGTATTTCTAATGCATATCGTTGTAAGTTCATGATGATACGTCAAGAACCAATATTATTAATACATTTTCACGAATAAATGTTATGATACAAATCATGATTTATTGTTGAAAAGTGGTTCTTTCATTTTCATTTTTCACTTTTAGCGTATTTTTATTATTTCAAAAAAATTTAATTGATTTTGAATAGTGACATAAATATTAGCCCTACTATTATGTGCATATACATCTACAATTGCAAATTATAATCAAATTAACTTTTTCTTAATTGGCTTAAGTGATTTTTCCTAATGTGTATATTAAATATACTGGTATATGCTAGAAGTGTGTATATTGTCGTCTTGGGACATAATGAGTCTGGCTTTAAGGAATTACAAATACATCATTAGCTCTGATAATATAAGAATAGAACTTAATTAAAAAAAAATCACGCACCAAGGGATTCTTTGTTGTTCAACGGAAAATGAGCAAAAACATATACCCACCTACGATTTAATGCATAAAGCCATACGTCTTTACCATATATATATGCTAATAAACTTTTGTTGCTATCTTAATACTTAATTGTATTAACTAGTTCCGAATACTGAAATTAACTTAAATTGCGAAAAAAAATATATTATATCAAGTTTAAAAATAATCTAAAAATTTAAAATAAATTATAGATGGACCGAGAGAAAAATTATCGGAATCGCATGATCATGTTTGGAAATTTAACTAATAATATTAATGTATTTCTAATGCATATCGTTGTAAGCTCATGATGATACGTTAATAGCCAATAATATTAATATATTTTCACGAATAAATGTTATGATACAAAGTATGATTTATTGTTGAAAATTGGTTCTTTCATTTGTTTTTCCACTTTTAGCGTATTTTTATTATTTTAAAAAAAAAAAGCTTAGTTAATTTTGAATAGTGTCATAACTAAATTAACCCTACTATTATGTGCATATAAATCTACAATTGCAAAATATAATCAAATTAACTTTTTCTTAATTGGCTTAAGTGGTTTTTCCTAATATGTATATTAAATATACTGGTATATGCTAGAAGTGTGCGCATTGTCGTCTTGAGACATAATGAGTCCGGCTTTAAAGAACTACAAATTGCATTATTAGCTCTGATAATATAAGACCAAAACCTTATTAAAAAAAATCACCCACCAAAGGGCTCTCAGTTGTTCAACGAAAAAGAAGCAAAAACACATTAAATGATTCTTAGTCTCTCGAGCATTATTATAATTTTTTAATAATTTGTTCAAAACTTTATATAATATGTTATATTTTACATAAATTAGGTCAATTTTTTTTGCAATGCTCACGTATGTCTATAATTGTAAACAAAAGTAAATTGATATTTTAATCCACTTAAGTGGATTTCCCTAATGCTTATACTAGATACCTGCGCGCGCTACGCGCGTGCGCGTTGTCTTCCTGAGAATGTTGTAATGACATCATTAGAATGACTTCGAGAATGATACAAGATCGGCTCGATTCCTAGGATGATACAAGAACATAACCGTATTTTCTTAAAAAATTCAATTAAACTATGTAACATACTGTTATAATGAAAATAAAAAAAAAAATTATAAAAAATTTAAAGTAAAATGCTCGAGGGACCGGGAGCTCTATAGTGAATGTTCTTGCTCCCGGTCCTCGAGCATTTTACTTTAAATTTTTTAGAATTTTTTTTTATTTTCATTATAACAGTATGTTACATAGTTTAATTTAATTTTTTAAGAAATACGGTTATGTTCTTGTATCATCCTAGGAATCGAGCCGATCTTGTATCATTCTCGAAGTCATTCTAATGATGTCATTACAACATTCTCAGGAAAACAACGCGCATGCGCGTAGCGCGCGCATATATCTAGTTATAATAAAGAAGCCGGCCATGCCCAATTCTACTCACCTCCTCGTATGATAACACGTTTTCGTAAGAAAAAATCAACACACTTATTTAAAACACGGCGCTCCTTGACGGAGCTTAACGGAAGGCGGCGTGGGTTTTTAACGATAACGATAATATAATGCAAAAACAGCGGGGCCACGTAATATCTCTTTTTTTTTTATTTTATTTTATTTATAAACAAAAAAGGAACTATTTACATTTCTTTTTCTGCAACAGGTCTTTCTCTCGTCATTCTTCAAGCTCGGTCGCCGGTTTTCTCTCTGGCAAGCCAACTCTGTTGTCGCCCTCCTCCGATCAATCGACTACGCTGCAACAAACATGAAGAGATCCAAACGCCTATCCGTCACTTCGTTATAACCCTCTTTCCCTCATTCGCGGCTTTGCTTCTGAGAACCTCTACATCTCTTTACTTGGATCCAGGTACCTCCCATGGAAACAAAACCCTAGGTTTTTTAAACTTATCCATCGCGAAAGGCCCTGAAATCGTATCCTTCGACCACTCCTGGCAACTGATGCATCCGAATTCTACCAGCTCCGATTGAATTTTATATATAGGTTATTTGTGAGGCTAGTTATTGGTGGTGTAGTAGGATGCTTAGATAATCACCTCCTAGATTTGGAGATTGATTTTGATACTCAATTGGGTGTAGGGTTTGATCGGTATGATGGCTGGATATGGTGGGGGCTCTATGAAGTTATTTGG
This sequence comes from Clarkia xantiana subsp. parviflora, assembly GCA_036873135.1. Taxonomy (NCBI): domain Eukaryota; kingdom Viridiplantae; phylum Streptophyta; class Magnoliopsida; order Myrtales; family Onagraceae; genus Clarkia; species Clarkia xantiana. The sequence goes on from JAPTYO010000009.1 coordinate 2,622,564, forward strand.
TGTATGCTAAGTCTTGTTAAGTATGGCCATTTAGTTGCATTGACTGAATATATTCTTTTAAGTTTCACGAAGAACTGCAGCACTGTAATAGGAGACCTGATATTGATTTATGGTGGTGGATTTGGATTGTTAAGGTCGAAGTTGGAAGTGGTTGTTCTTTAAGTAGTTGATCCCTCTTGATTCTTGTGGAGGATAAGGAACTTAGTACAGAATGAGCTCCGACAATGGCGGCACAGACAAGTCTGATCGGTCGAATGAATCGAACAATGAAATCAGGCAAATGAATCCTCTACTCTTTCATGTTCTGGTATTTTTAACATGAAGATATTGAATTCCATGTTAATCTGACCACTGTGGTAATGTTTTCAATCTTGCAGGAAAGCCAAAATGTTTTATTCGAGAGAATTTTTGTTATCACTGAGTGTATTAGATAAATGCAAGAAGTTACCAAGTGATTTTGATGAATCAATTCTGCGGTAAGATCTACTACTGAGTTGTGGATTCTTTTCGTTTTCAATTTCTTTAAGGGGCGAATTATGTGTTGTGTTCCGTATTCTGCTAGTTCTTACTGTTGCAGTTATCCTATTACTCAGTGAGTTTGAGGACGCTTCCTTTGAGCGGTCGAGAATCCCAGGAAGCTTGCTGTCTCATGGCTTTCGACGCAATGAATATGGGTCTTCCCCTCCCACTAGAGGAGAAGTAGGTAACTATAATCGGGGAAGATGGGAAAGTCGTTCTTCTGGAAGGATTGATAAAGAAGCTGACTCAAAATCAGATTTTGATTCAGGTACATCCTTACTATCACGATAGAGCTTTATGAGGAACCATTTTTTTCCAGTTGGTCAAGTTTGGTAAAATGAATGATTAGTCCTAGTCGTATCTTTCTACCCTTCTTTTGAAATGGTTTTTTTTTGCTCTTGACAAACTTTGAGATAGTGCATTTGGAATTAATTCATGCGCATTGATTGCAGATTCAGGAAAGCATTATACCAACCCAGCACGACGAGGATGGCAGGCTCCAGAGCATGATGGGCTTCTTGGGAGTGGTTCTTTTCCAAGACCTTCGGTACATATATCAGGGGCATCAGCTCCGAAGTTCAATCCTAGTGATAACAACCAGCTTAGTAAAAGTACAGAACCGTATCAACCTCCTCGCCCCTATAAGGTAGAGATAACAATATAGTGTGTGGAATTTTCTCTGGTTGATACAGGGTGAATATGATCAAATATAAAGGTTTTTTTTATTATTTATTATTATATAAATATATATTATTATCGTCCGTTGAGACGTCCACAGTGCATTAGTTTTAAACTGTTTAAGTAAATTTATATATTCCAGGCAGTACCATTCCGGAGGGAGACTAAGGACTCATTTAATGATGAAACATTTGGTGGATCTGAAATTACTAGTGAAGACAAAGCAGAAGAAGAAAGGAAAAGAAGAGGTGATCAATTTTTCCCTACTCTTTATGTTGATAGAAATTGGATTGATTGAACAGACTGTTTGCACTGTGCAACTTACATTTTTTTTTTTTTCTGATGGAAATGTTTTGTTTAGATTCTTTTGAGTTGATGCGGAAAGAGCATCACAAAGCATTCCAGCATCACAAGCGTAAGGACGTCTTTGATATTACAACACTAAACGAGGATTCTAGAGATGAGAAAAGGCCACTGGACAAAAATAGTGGAATAAATGAACCAATAGCACATGAGTGTTCTAAAGATCCTCCAAAATCTTCAATGCCCTTGCAATTGGTAGCAGCTAGGCCACTTGTGCCCCCGGGATTTGCAGGAGCTATGCATGAGAAGAAGTCTCACCCAGGAGAGGTACACTTCCACAATTCTCATATATACTTATCGACTCATTTATAAATCAAGGGAGACTTAAGAGGGTTATTGACAATAGTTCCTGTTACAGTTGCTAATTGCTAGTTGTCTGACTTATTTCGGAAAATTTAATAGTGATAACAATTGATATCTTGTCTGTACATTAGTCTATCTCAGCATCATTGCCGTTTCTCAATCTCGTTATTTAATTGCACGGTCTCTTTTTTAACGTCATAAGCTTACAGTTGACAACATTCAGAAAAGCGCATAAAGTGTGTATGAGGTTTATAATAAAGTGCATTTTTAGGTGGATTAGATCTATTTTGCACCTTACGGTGTTCTTGTTATCTTGATGACTAGATTTAGTGTAAAAGAAGTGGATGGTTTCATATGCTAATATCCTGAGCTTTTTCTCTCTAAGAATTCTGTTTTGAGTGGATCAGCAGCCACTGGCCTCATGCATATTGGATGGTTATAGACATAGTTAAGTAGTACCTTCTGCACGGTGCTTCATTCTATTTTCACGGGTGTTCAAGTTTGAGTGTCTTCCCTTCCCTAGTGACTGTAGAAAGACATGATGGTGTTCAATCTCTTCTCCCTTCTTCTGTAGGTCAAAATGGTGTCTGCAGATAACATTTCACGTGCTAGTGAAAACGTTAGGCTCAGTGCTCCTCCTGATTATCTTGGGGAGAACCCAAAGGCTGATCAGATGGGAGTGAACATTAATCAGCACGGAAGAAGTCCAGATATCAGGAGTTCACTTATTGGCAAGAGCAAAACTGACAAGGATGTATTACCAGCTTTAGATATTTCTGATCAACCTACTGTTAGGAAGCTATTTGGATCTGATATGCGTCCGGATGGGTTGGAACATCGTAATAGTGAAGTCTTAGAGCTCAAATCTGGGAAAACTGTTGGGAATAAATGTACAGATCGTCCAGCTACAATTTTGGAAGAACTTTTTGGCAGCCCTTTGACGTTAGAAGCTGGTGGCTTCTCCACAGTTGCTGAGGTACTTATGTTAATCTTTCCTTGCAATTGCAAATATCTTGAGAATCCACTTATTTCTTCATTGAACTCACTGTTGAAAGGATTCGACAGCTTATTATTGAATGAGTCTATTACTATTCTTCAAACGTCCAGTGATGATTCTGTTAATGAAGCAATTTTTATGTTGTTCCACTAAAAATTTGTACATCTTTATAGTTATGGAAATCTAAAGCTGAGCATGAAAAGATGAATTACAGAGTTGGTTTATATAGCAATAGTAATGGTTTTTGCGGTTGCATGTCTGACATCTATAGTGAAATCTTACTTCATTGTCAAGTTTATTTTTTGAAACTGAAGTCTTACATATATGCCTGTTATTCTTAACGTTAGTTTGAAGTTCGTATTGACTTTGTTATGTTAACTGCACCTCTAGCAACATGGTGGTAAAATGGATGAAACATGGAGCCCTCAAGCAACCCAGTCATCTAAATTTGCTCAATGGTTTCTCGAAGAAGGTATGATTTTATTGATCTCCTTTCCACTGTTGCTTCCAGCTTCACTATCATCTAACTAGGCATCTTTGGACTGTCTGACAGAACTTGATCAACTAATTAAATGCGTTTATTTTGAGTTCCTTTATCATCTTTTGCTTGTCAATTTTATTCGTTACTGGATGTGCATAAATAGGGAGGGACAAGTATTCACAGTTGCCTTCAATGTAAAGTATTGTGTCTACGCACTGCTTTCTTGTACAGTTTTTGTTTCCTCTTTTATAAATGAGTACCACCTTGTACACCATTAATGATGCAACATATAACATTCAAAATAGAGAAAATAAAATAAAATTGTCGAGAGACAGTGCGCTCTTGATAAAAGCAAATGAAAGAACTCTTTAAGTTTTAAACCTTAATGCTTTCTGTTTTGCATAAATGCAACTTACTGTAAACTGAAATTGCATTGTATCTTGTTGCAGATAGACAGCCTCTAAATGATCCGATTCCTAAGCCAGCAGACTTATTCTCACTAATTGTCGGGGGTGAAAGAACTGCTTCAGATTCTGATAGGCCAACTCCTGAACAACTTATGCAAAAAAGCCACTTTCTGGGATCTCAATTGGCAGATGACTATATGACATCCGAGGCAAAAATCAGTAAATCTGATAGTAAACCAGAGACAGTTTCAGCTATCCTAACATGTGAAGACCTTGAAAATGCTATTTTGTCAGGAATTAGTCCCAAAATGCCAGAACCAATGTCTCCTCAACCTCCGCGTCTGCATGGCTGGGTTGGCAACATTGAAGAGTTGGATCCACCAAGTTCCAAAAATATTGATAATGGTGCATCCCAACATCTCCTCTCCTTGTTACAGAAAGGAATGATGCACAATGGGAATGCACTTCCCCTAGCAGATCTCAAGTCTTCCAACAATCTTGATAGTGCTGTAGCAGAATCAGTTGGGGATGCACGAATTAACTCGACAGAGGCTCATGTTACAACAACCTCTAACCTGGGGCAAAGTTTGACTCTTGAAACACTTTTTGGGACAGCTTTCATGAAGGAGCTTCAGTCAGTTGGAGCTCCTGTCTCAACCCAGAGGGGTGTAGCTGCTGGATCTGCACAAGTAGATGGTGTTCTTTCAAGTGGAGAAACTAAACATATATCCAGTAGAAATGGCAATGAAGTTGGTTTCCAGGGACCCACCTTGCAGAAAATCGAAGAGCAATTCTTGCGTTTTGAGAATCTTCAACCTCAAGTTAATAATGCTCAACTCCAAGCTCAAGCAGGACAAAAGCATAGTATCATGGACGGGCATGGTGGAATCCGGCTTCCAGAAGAAGATAGCCTTAACGCAGTTGGTGATCCTCTGAATCCATCCAATGGTGAAGTATTATCTTCTCAAGGGTCGGGACCCTTCAATATTGCGGACAAGATAGCTGCCTTAAATGGTAATTTTATAGAACAAAGATATGGTGGTCCAAGTGAAGGGACTTTACCATTTCATGTTCCATTTGATAAGAGGGAGCCAGACCCTTTTCAGAACCATCTTCACATGAGGCCACATCAGCATCTTCGACCGAATCACATGGTCCCAAATGTAGATTCCCAAATGAAAATATTGGCTCCTCCTCCTGCTGCTGCTGAGAACATGCTCCATCATCATCATGATCATATGCAACAGTCAAGGCACCACTTTCCACCAAATATGATCCATCCCCCTCCAATTCATCATCCCAACTCTGGATTTTCTTCTGGTTTTGATTCTCCCAATCATCATTTAGCGCAACAGATGCAAATGCCAGGAGGACATTATCCAACACCACAACACCCATTTCAAGGATTTGTCAGGGGACCTCCTCAGGCAGACAACAGCCGTCTTCCTGGGTTGATTCATGGAGTAAACCCAATGCAAGCTTTACAATTTGGCGGTCAGCGCCATCCAATCTTTGGTGGAATCAATGATCCATTATTGGGAGGTACGACTACTCGATATCTTTTTAGCAGGGTTGTTTGCCTTTAGCATTTGCTCTGATTGGACAGGAAATATTTTCCTACGAAACTGTATGTGCCCAAACGATAGGAATGACTGATATCATGACAATGCTTAGTTAGATTTTAGGGGTAAGACCCTAGAAACAGTCTCAACTATAGGTCATGTTACTAATCGTAGTCTCAGATTTAAAATCTTAATATTCGGTGTCTCAACTATCAGATTTGTTGATTTTCATTTTTTTCTACTGATTTTGATGTTTTAAGCAAAAAAAACATGTTTTCCACTTTTCTTAAGTATATATTCAGACTGATTGCTCATGGTTTAGGCTTTATTTGATGCTTACAAAACGTGTTTTTATTCAGTCAATTTTAAGAGAAAAAATGGAAATTAACTAATCTGATAATTGGGACACAAACATTTTAAATCCGGTACAACGATTAGCAACATAGCATATAGTTATTACTGTTTTTAGGTTCTTAACCCTAGATTTTGATATATTGAACTGATAGTTGCTGTTTTAGTTGCACATTTCTAAGATTTGGGAAGCTCAGGTTGTCTGTGGCTTAAGTGGGTGAATTGGTGTCTAAAATTATGCAGGAGCAGTTCCTCCAGAAATGCGTGGTGGTGGAAACACGAACAATCATCCCGAAGCATTGCAGAGGCTGATTGAGATGGAACTACGATCCAACGGAAACCAGGTGCAGCATCATCCAGTGTCTGCCGTTGCTGGTGGTGGTGGTGGTGGTGACGGGGTTCATACGAACCAGGGTCTGTTCGGGCACGAGCGAGATTTGGGTTTCAGATACAGATAATGTTCTTCTGTAATCCATCTATAACAATATATGTATTGACTCTCTGGACACTGTTGTCTCTCTTTCAATTTGTAATATTACAAAAGGAAACAATCTCTCTATTGGGCGTTTTTTTCTCTTAAATCATTTGGTGGAAGTTCTTAACTGTGCTGTTGTAAACGTTCTTAAGTAGGAGGCTAGCAATAGTGTCGATAAATGGACAAAATTAATTATTAGATAATAAGATTAAACTGCGCTTATTCAAGTTAAAATAAAATGAAGCGTAGAAGTATATGATATCCGTGGTCTGATTCAGCTATAGGTCGCATTATGGTAAGATCAATTGGATCTTAGAGTTTAATTGATCCAATCGGTCCTGTTTGGTTTTGATGACCCTAGCCGTGGTTCGACTTAGCCATGAGTAGTATCATGACTAAGTCAATTGGAACCTAGTGTTCAATTTAGCTTTTTTAAGGACTAAATTACACAAATTAAAAGTTCGGTGTATAAATTGGATAACTAAACTGAATTTAAAAAAGTTTTTAACAGTGACACTTTACAGCTAACTAAGGGATGCATCAAAAATTTATAAAATGCAAACATATAACATCAAAAGACTAAAAAAACATATGACACAAAAAATCAACATTGGTCAAACATAGGGATGTAAACGAGTCCAGCTACTCGTGAGCTGCTCGAGATCAGCTCGGCCGAGAGCTTTTTCTGAAGCTGAGTTGAGCTCGAGTTCAGTGGTACTCGTTTCGAGAGGATCGCGATCCTAATCGAGCTTTTTTATTTTCATATTCAAGTCGAGTTCGAGCCAAAAGCCTAATCGGCTCGAGTTAGAATTCGAGCTAATATGCACCATTTATGATTTAACTGAAATTTTAACCTTATCAAGCCGAGTCGAGCCGAGCTCGAACTCGTCAAGTATGTCACCGAAAAAATTAGTGCTCAGTCGAGTTCGAACTCAAGTAAAATGAGTCGAAATCGAGTCAAGCTTGCCAGATACTCAGTTTACTTGGCTTGTTTACACCTTCAAACATATGGCCCAAAAATACCTTTAACTAAAAAAATTCGCCAAAGAACAATTTTACTAATTTAGTGTTTGGTTGTTCAAAATTCAAATAGTGTCAATAAATTGAAAAAATCTAAAATTCAGCTAGTCTTAAGGAAGAATTTGAAGTGCCGATACTACCCTCCACATTGATTGAAGGTCTCCGCAGATTGAGGGGGTGTAATCGTAAATGCGTGTCAATTAATTCTTGTTTTGCGTTTGCCTGCACAGTTTATGCTGAAGAACAGAACAAAGCTCGTCCGTCTCATCTCGCCAGATCTGCCAATTCCACCGGAAAATCTATCATCTCCTTCTTCTTGGCTGGACCATCAACGAGGTAATTTTTGTCACTATCCCATCGTCCACGCTATGATCGATGATAGTTTCTGTTCTGTTCCGATGAGATCATGCTTGATTTAGCTGCTCGTTGCAATCTGATCCTGGTAATTAACTTCTTTCGAACTAGATGAAAGATGGAAAGAGGGGCGATAGGGCTAGGAAGTCGTCATCGGTCAGCTCCCTTCCACTCATTTTGGACATAGAGGACTTTAAGGTAAGGATTTGTCAGCAGCTATGGATTTGTCACGTTTTCTGGATTTTTATGATTCTGTTTGTGCTTTTGCTCCGATCTTCAGTGAGATTGATATTCGGTTTTCATGTTGTTTTTTCTGATGAAGGGTGATTTCTCGTTTGATGCATTGTTTGGAAACTTGGTGAATGATCTTCTGCCGTCCTGGAAAGATGAAGAAAATGATTCAGCAGAGGGGCACGGTGTTGATGGTCACAATGTGAACTTGCGGCCTGATGCGGCAAAATCAGGACAAGGGACTTCTGCTCCGTTGTTTCCGGAAGTTGATGCTCTTTTAACTCTATTCAAGGATTCATATGGGGAGCTTGTTGATCTTAGGAGACAGGTATATTACATTTAGCATACAAAACTAACTTTTCAGAAATTTGTGGCTATTGATTTTGGTCTTTTTTTTTTTTGGTCTTTTACTTACTGTTATTGTTACTGGTTCAAGATTGATGGAAGAGTCAACAACCTCAAGAAGGAAGTCTCTGTTCAAGACTCTAAGCACCGAAAAACACTTGCGGAGGTAACATCCTCAGTCCCTCTAATAACAATTCCATGATTGTCATTTTACTGAGCAGCAGTCTTATTCTGAATAATATGGTCAGTTATTATTTTGCATTGTTTACCTCTCAGCTTGAAAAAGGTGTAGATGGCTTGTTTGATAGCTTTGCAAGATTGGATTCACGTATTTCAAGTGTTGGACAGACTGCAGCAAAAATTGGAGATCATCTTCAGGTAAAGTTTCTTTAGTGCTGCATATACATCAATTCATGAAGAAGTTTTATCTCCTATTCTGGAGCAAGTGACGAATTTCTCCTTGTTAACCTTGATTTATTCATCAGAGTGCAGATGCTCAGCGTGAAACAGCTAGTCAGACAATAGATCTAATAAAGGTACTGCAAAGTGCAATGTAGTTTCTTACGTTATTATAGAATCCTGAATACTTATTAGCACTTTTGCTATTGACATTGCAGTACTTGATGGAGTTTAATAGAGGTCCAGGAGATCTAATGGAACTTTCACCATTATTTTCCGATGACAGTCGTGTTGCAGAAGCAGCTTCAGTCGCCCAAAAATTACGTAAGATGACACCAATCAGTACCTAGATTATTAGCTAATGGTCATGTAGCAGACTTGGTGCATTTAACAAAAAAAATATATTAAATTCTTCTTAATTTGTTCTGCCTCAGATTTTTTGCAGTATATAAATACATACATGTTTCTGTCATGCTTTTGAGGTATTGAAAAAGAGAAACCCTATAAATATGCAATTAATCTAATAAAGGACCAAATATGTATGTAATATACAGAACTGAGAAAACTTTGAACATCATTGTTTTGACTCATGACGTGTCTATATTATTTAGAATGATGATTGTTACTGTAATGATGTTAGGTTCATTTGCCGAGGAGGATATTGGAAGACAAGGAATAGGTGCAACCCACATGGTTGGAAATGCAACTGCTAGCAGAGGCTTAGAAGTTGCAGTTACTAACCTCCAGGACTACTGTAATGGTACAGCTTTTCATTATGTTGTTTTATAACACTAGAGAAATCTGCTCCTGCATTGAGCTATTTCTGTTGTTCTGGGTAATTAAATGCTTTGACAAAATGAACACAAAAACTCAATTATCGACCTCTCATGGTGTCATTCAATCAACCATTCATCAAAGGAAGTTGACTTGATCCTTCTTTCTTTTTAAGCACATATATTAAACAAACACATAGTTTTGGCCTAGATTTCCTGGGTATGTACATATTAATCCCAATTAACCTCTTTACTTTCTTTTCTTACACTGCAGAACTGGAGAATAGATTATTGTCACGGTTTGATGCTGCATCACAAAGAAGAGAATTGTCTACAATGGCAGAATGTGCAAAAATTTTGTCTCAGGTAAAAGCATTTTACCTTTTCGGAGAAAAAGCGCAGCATAACTTATAAGTATTAACATCTTCTATCCTTGGCTTTCCAATTGCAGTTCAACAGGGGAACAAGTGCAATGCAGCATTATGTAGCCACCCGCCCCATGTTTATTGATGTGGAGGTCATGAATGCAGATACCAGGCTTGTTCTGGGGGACAATGATGCACAAGTTAGTCCTAGCAACGTTGCTCGTGGTCTTTCTTCGTTGTACAAGGAAATTACAGGTTTGTCGTACTGCTCTTATCCTAGTGCAATGTTGAATGTAAATTAATAATCATATTCACTCTTTTCAGATACCGTACGTAAGGAAGAGGCAACAATAACAGCTGTCTTTCCTTCTCCTAATGAGGTTATGTCAATTTTAGTTCAGGTACTACAGATTCTTCCTTCTACCAATAAGGGGTTTATGCTGTTGCATCATGTATAAAGTTTGTGTCTTGGTTCCCATTCTAGCTCTGTTAATGTCCTAACAAGTCTTTATTGTGAGACAGCGAGTACTGGAGCAGAGGGTTACATCTCTCCTAGACAAACTGTTGTTCAAACCATCTCTCCTAAATTTACCATCAGTTGAAGAAGGTGGACTTCTTCAAGTGAGTTGTATAGTCCACTAAGATTTGTTCTTATCTAGACCTTATTTTGTAATTTGATTTCACATTTGTGCTTATGTTGAGGTTTCAGTATCTTAGAATGCTAGCTGTGGCATATGAGAAGACACAAGAACTTGCAAGAGATTTGAAAGCTGTTGGCTGTGGTGACCTCGATATTGAGGGTAATTAATTATATATAGGTTTCCTTATTCATATTTAGATTCATACTTATTTCAATTGCACCTAGAACTGTATATTATCAATTGGAGTAGTTACGATTATGATGATTAAGCCGTTTGCAATTTAATGTCTTAAATAAAGTGATGCATTAAGATGTGCAAACTTATTTCTCAAGCAAGTACTCGTTCCTGTTATTCCTATTTCTTTCATAGAGATCACATCACTCTGGATGATTGTGGTGAATGTATGAGGAAATTTGTACGCTGATAATTTTTCTTACTCTGCTTCAGTTTCTGTTGACATGGTGATGTTTCTGATTTTCAGGCCTTGCAGAGTCCTTATTTTCTTCACACAAGGATGAATATCCTGAATATGAGCAAGCTTCTCTTAGACAACTTTACCGGACAAAGGTGGCTCATCAGCTTTATCTGCTTCTTTCTTAAAAAAATTAAGGTTTATGCCTTTCGTCTCTTTTTACTGGTCCTTTATATTTTACTCCACAGATGGAGGAATTACGGGCTGAAAGCCCGCAGATGCCTGAGTCTACTGGAACGATAGGGCGTTCAAAAGGAGCTTCTGTTGCAGCATCTCCACATCAGCAAATATCTGTGACTGTTGTGACAGAGCTTGTCCGTTGGAATGAGGAAGCAATTTCCAGATGCACTTTACTCTCTTCCCACGTAATAAAAATTATGCTTAATTTTGATTTTAGTAAGCAATATTAAGCATGTCAAATGTTCTGTTGATGTTAGAGCAAGTTAGTCAGGTGCATCAGCTACTCTAAATCTGGAACCGGTTAGATGAGAGTTGCTCCATCATATTCAAACTTGCCAAATTTAATATTTGAGATTAGGATATCCTGTTTTCCATACTGAAGCAATATCCTTGATTACTTATAGGAATTCAGACTTCAGAGTATTTATCCATGATGATATGTATGTTCTATTATCTTTTAGGCAGCATGGTATTCTGCATTAGGATGTTGAAGAGTTGGCTATATCCTGTGACTTATACAATTCTTGTCTATTCGAGCTAGTAAGCAACTGTCCCAAGTAAAATTTCATGGGGCTCAAACAAATGAAGCATATAGAACTACACAGACATCATTTAAGTCAATTAGTATTTTAAGGGGGTTAGTGTGTGGAAAAATGTTTGCTGTTAAATTAAGATGCAATCAAAAATTGTATTTTAACTATGTTTTGTAGCTCAATGACAAGTCAGTTTTCATTTTGATCTCTGCACGTTTTGATGTGGTGATGAAAAAAGAAAGAAATAGATACTAACTAATAGAAAATGTATAAGAGGGAAGCATGTAATTTTACTAACTTTTTGCTATCTTTAAATTTTTGGGTTTATTATATGTATATGACTAATCGATTTGTGCGTCGGTAAATTCAGGCTCCTACCCAAGCAGCCAATGTCAAAGCAGTTTTTACTTGTATGTTAGACCAGGTAAGGTTCTTAAGCTGATAATGTTTGGGAATTCTTATAAGGGTCAATAGCTTATTTGGTTAGTTATGTTTGTACCATGTTAGGTTCTGGTTATTCATCTTTTTTTACATTAATAATAAATGGTTACTTACATTTTATAATGTTACTAACTGGTCACACTTCGTTTACTTTTCATCTAATTTTCCGTAAAATATTTATGTATCAGTACCATGCAAGCAAAAAAGAGTGGCACGTGGATAACAAACATTATTTTAATCATATTCAAGTGTTTCTCCAATATTTTTTTTTCAACAATCGAACAGTTCTGGGTATGATCTGAACACAAAACAGGTGTTCTGTGTCCGAGCGGTTCTGGATTTGATTTGAAAAATAAAATAACATGATGAAATGAAAAACACCAAGAACATATGTCACGCCACTTTCCATCTGACACGTCACTTTTCCATCCTCGACCATTAGTCAATGTAACCATAGAGTAATATTTTGAAACACGAGTATCTAAAAGCACAAATTTGAACAAAATTGTAATATAGCAAAGATAACTAATCAAAGAGGTAATTAATCCTTCTTATAACTACTGTGTTTACAACTTTTAGTTTTCTCTTTATCCAGGTTGGTCAGTATATCACAGAAGGGCTTGACCGGGCAAGGGACGGCCTGACAGAAGCTGCAGCTTTGAGGGAAAAGTTTGTTTTGACTAGTGTTAGTCGAAGAGTGGCTGCTGCTGCTGCTTCTGCTGTAATTATCCTCTCTAAGCTCCTTATCTAGTTACAGTGCTAACTGCTATTGAAGTGTAACCATGTATAATTAAGGTAAATTCTCTGGGTGATCTGTAGGCAGAAGCTGCTGCTGCTGCTGGTGAAAGCAGCTTCAAGTCTTTCATGGTCGCTGTACAACGCAGCGGTAGTAGTGTAGCTATAGTCCAGCAGGTAATCTGGGGCTGAGCTGTGTATATACTTTCTCACTATCATTCGCTCTATTAACGAGAAAACAGTATTGAAGGAATTCATAAATATTTCTTCTGATCTATTCCTCAGTATTTTGCAAACTCTATATCACGGCTCTTACTACCAGTGGAGGGTGCACATGCTTCTGCTTGTGAAGAAATGGGAACAGCTATGTCTGGAGCCGAATCTGCTGCTTATAAGGGCCTTCAGCAATGCATTGAAACTGTTATATCTGAGGTAGGAGGTTACCCTTCGCATACCATTATCACTATCTAATGCGATATAGCAAGCATGGATCTTGAACTAAACATTTTATGTGCTCCGATGCTTGACTGGCTTACTTTATTGCGTTGCCATATATTGGTTATAAAGACTAATCTTGAGTTTATCTCAATGAAGGTTGAACGTTTGTTGTCCGCTGAGCAAAAGCCAACAGATTATCGGTCACCGGATGATGGAATTATAGCTGATCATCGTCCAACAAATGCCTGCACTAGGTATACAAAAATGATAAATAAATCACATGTTTCTGATGGAACTGATCTTTTTTTGGGTGGAAAACATATCTCTACCAAGATATAGTAGTTTCTTTTTTATTTAAATGTTGACCACGAATATTTTTCCATCCCTAGGCACGAAACCGAAACATCTGGTTAATTAAGTCAAATTGTGCTACTTCTGATAATTCATCGTGATTTTAACGTATATATCTTAATTTCTGCTAGGGTGGTAGCATACCTTTCTCGTGTTCTTGAATCTGCATTCACCGGACTAGAAGGGCAAAACAAGCAAGCCTTCCTGTCTGAACTGGTACTTGTTTAGCTTCTCTATACGATATAAATATGTACTTTGCGAAGAATCTTTCCTTACTGGTTCTTATACCTTTGTGTTGGCCTTCAAATGTTGCATATGGAAAGCCCAAGTCTTTTTTTTGGGTGGGAAAAAATATGAAAAGTTATTCACTTTGCAATACAATTGCTGAATCTGATTATGTAGGGAAATCGAATGCACAAAGCACTGCTTAACCACTGGCAGAAGTTCACCTTTAATCCCAGGTAACTAGTGATCTCCCTTCAAAAGTAGTAGTTCATTTGGATATTAGCAAAGGCTGGTACTTCAATACTAACTGATTATTTACCCCTGTGCTTCTTCCCATGCAGTGGAGGCCTGCGGCTGAAGCGTGACATAACCGAGTATGGTGAATTTGTCCGTAGTTTCAACGCTCCTACTGTTGATGAAAAATTCGAACTGTTGGGCATGTAAGTGTTTTGTTTCAATGTCAAATACTTGTTTATTCTGCTATTTTAAATGATGCTGTGCTGACGAAACTTTCATCTCCAGAATGGCTAATGTGTTTATCGTCGCCCCCGAGAGTCTCTCCTCGCTGTGCGAGGGGACCCCAAGCATCAAGAAAGATGCACAAAGGTACGACTCTATTCCAAATATAAGAAGTAGCAGATATATAATAAAACCATCATTGATTTGATTTAAGAAGAAATGTACGGTTTTTGCGTGCTAAACTTTGGTGTGGTCCTGCAACATTCAGGTTTATTCAACTAAGAGATGATTACAAGAGCGCAAAACTTGGGTCGAAGCTTAGCTCCCTGTTTACGAGTTGATGCGCTGCTTCTATAGCTTTTCTCCAAATGGTTCGGTTTCTTCAGTCCAGGTAGGGATTTAATTAATTTCGTTCTTTATTGTATTTATATGATTTACACTGCCTTTGCTGAGACGACAATGACGATGATTTTCGGGTTAAGTTTTGTTGGAAATGATTTGGTTATAGTCCAAGAACTGGAGTTGTTGCATATTGTACTAGGTGAGAATGTAGGGCATGTAGCTCCATGAACTAACTGAACATGGCAATATAGAGGTATGTGACTATGTGTGGCTGTAAAGTGGTGAAATGGGGCACCAAATGTGTGTGTGTGGCCTTGCTAAGAGTTTTAGTTAGTGTGCTTGCTAGTGGGTGTTGGCCTTTTACCCATATCCTCTCCACTATTTTCTCTCTACTGCCTCATATCACTAACTCACACCCACCCCATAACTTATTATAGATGATAAAATGTCTGTTTGGGCTGTCAAATAAATTGCTAGTTGAATTTTGTTTTAAATTTTTGATAGCCCAAGTTTTATATGAGTACAAATTGCTAGGTCGTTTTAGGGTATCTGTCTAATTTGAATGGAATGGGTTACGTGCCTATTATGTGATGAATAAAATTGTGACAAGTTATTTGGGGAGTTGAACAGATTGCTAGTTAATATTTGAACAGTTGAACAAATCAGCTAACAGTTTGATGATTAACCACCATATTGTATTGTTGTAACTAGAAGAAAGTGGATTTAGTTGGGAATGGGGGGGTCAGTTTTGAGTTGCAATCTTAATGGGGGAGCTGAACCAAAGAAATCCAGTCCATTTAGAGGATGTATCCATCATGTCCATGTGATGGACCATCTCAAATCAAGTGCATAACCCCACCAACCCACCCATTTAATCTTCCAAAAAGATCACATGCAAAAGAAAAACAATACATAAAATAAAAGGTTTTAATTTGGAGTCAACAATTACTATTAATAACCACCAAATTGCTACTTTTAACTTTGAGCAATTTGCATATCGCTATCTGGTTTTGTTTTATTTTTTAAATTGATTATACAAACGGTTAATTTCTGAGTAAATTGTTACTTCAATTTTCATTTCCATTATAAATTGGATAGAAAAAGAGCACGTTTTTGACTCGTTGTGTCTTTTCATGTGTACTCACGATAGATTTAAACATAAGTTAAAGTATTGCAACGAAATACCTTCAATTGGATGCTTAATTGAAAAACATCATTCGAGTTGGATGGAAGTCCAATTGAGCATCCAATTGAGATATCTACTTTCAAATTATGTTTGAATCTATCGTGGGTACACATGAAAAGACCCCACATGACGAATTATGCTTATTTTCTGACAAATTTAACGGGAATTGAAACAGATGTATCAATTTGCTCGAAATTAAAAAAATTGTGTAGCCAATATTAAAAAGTTAAAGTTCAAGTAGCAATTTGTAAATTGCTCAAAGTTCATGTAGTAATTTAGTTATTAACCCTTACGAGTGTATTTTGCATTTATTAGCATGTTTAATTTATAGAATAGTTGAAGAATAGGGAATTGAATTTCCTTATCTTATATTTGTCTTTTGCAGAATTCAATCAGAAATGAAATCTTAATTCTAAACGGGTTGGAATACGATTTGTATAATAAAAACATGCAACATAGATTTATTATTTTTTCATTATCGTATTTTTCATAATACATATAATAAATTTCACGTGGCCAAAAAAAATCAATAATCCATAAAGTGTTTACGACAGTTAAGTGACATCATCACACCTATCTTTACTTATAATCATTGGAATATCTCACATCACGGGATGGAATTGGATACTAAATAATGGTATTTACGGGCATTAATTAAATCTCGTATATATATATATATATATATATATATATATATATATATACTATTAGTCTATTACTATCTATTAAAAGAATAATTATGTAAAAAGAAAAAAAGAGAGATAGGGAAATGTACGCATCTGATGTAAATTAATATGCCAGATTCTTTATTCTTTTGGCTGAAAGAAATAAATATATGTTATGTTCCCTTTATTATCACCACCGCGTGCGTGCATTCATTATTCTGCACCGCAGCAGATTATTATTTATTTATTTTCCACAATTATTATTTATTTAATAAAATAACATATTTATCGTATCTTATGTTTACCTCATGTGTCAGTTTGGTATCTCAATATTAAATTGTTAGTATTTAGTGTCCAAAAAGTTACAATTTTGTTACGATTTTGTTCTTCGTCAGTTTTTTGTGCTAACTTTGACGGATTGAAATGCGAATACAATTTGCCCCTTATACTTTTTTTTTTTGCAAAGTCACCCATCCGATTCCGGCCACCCACCTCTAGTTTGGCCAACCACCTCTGATTCCGACCGGCAGCAGCAGCAAGGACGAGAATGAAAATTGCAAAGCCACCCTTTCCACCATTTCTAAACAGCGGCCACCCATTGCAGGTCGGAATTGGAGGTCGGGAACGGAGGGCCAGCCGGATAGAGACGGAGATGGCAGCAGCGACGCCAGAGATGACAATGGTGACCTAATTCCGACTGGGAAAAATTTGGCATTTTAAATTTTATTTGGTCATGTGCTAGTCACGTGGTCAATTTCTGTCAAATTTAATCTCAAAATTTGACGAAGACACCAAATAACTACATAATTGAAACCTGAGACACTAAATATTAACAATATAATCATGAGACACCAAATTAACACATAAAGTAAACTTGAGACACTAAATAGATTCATTTCTCTATTTATTTATTGGGAGAATTTGTTAAATTTAATAAATTTCAAGGATAGGAATCGTTTATATGCGGGCTGGGCCGGGCTAAAATGTCAACGTAGCCCGAATATCACTACCTTGACTTGAGGGTTGGTTGACATGTTGTAGATAAAAGTAACCGTGGCCGTTGGATTAAAAGATCATCATAGGATTCGATGGGGCACGCGAATCATAGAGGAAATAAACAAGGACAAAAGGACCACTCTCTTCGTGTTGTCGATTGCCTAGTGCTTCTAAAAACATGTCTGGGCCCCACTCAATCTGCTAGCTGTCAAAGCCGCTCCATACTTTACCCATTAGTTGTGTGGTTTAGTAGTCATTAAGAGCATTTCCACTAGTAAAAGACATTTTTGAAGGACATTTGTCGCCACATCAGCGCCACATAGACTATGTGCCATAGAAGAGAGAAAAATGAATTTTGTCCAAAGTCTTCACAATGTGCAAAACTCATTTTGGACTCATTAGGCAAGTCATTTTGGATCTATATGATTTTTATATGATTTAAATAAATAAAATGTATTTAATTATAATTTACTTTTTAATTAACTAATTATATTATTATACATACAAATAAATATTTTATTCAAGTAATTATCTATGAAATATATAAAAAAAAATACATAATTTAAATCATTAATAATATTATAAAATTTCATTGTATTAAATTTTTTATTAAATAATTAAGCTACATCATTAATCACTCATAGTAGACTTAACGGAATTTGCACTAGTATTACGAAATTGTCAAATATGTTCGATCAAGTCTTCTTGTAGTTGTCGATGTGTCTGTTTATCACGAAGTTTGATATTATTTTTGATATACCTCTCATAGTCACAATAATATATAACATTTTATATACTACAAACATTTTATTATTATTTGAAAGTCATTTTTATTTTTGTTAAAAATAAATAAATAAATTAAATTTCTTGGAAACACAAATGTCCTAAGGACAATTTAGAGGAAAGAGAAAAAAATTATGGATGGACAATTAGTGGTGTGGACAAAATTTGTCATTGCCTCTTACATCCACATAAGCAAATGTCTTACAAAATTTGCCCATTAAAGTGCTCTAACAGCTTTTATATATAGGTTAATTTTGAAGTTCTATGTTGATGAATTATCTCGTACTAACTTGATTAAAATATTAAGTTGCATACTATTTTAGATATAAAAGTAAACGAGTAGAATTAGATTTAACAGGTTGTTATTTTGTTTATAATATGTTATTGGTGAGGGATGCGTTAACAGGTACAGTGTATACACTGATTATTTACTATGTGATGCATCGTGATGGTAGGATAGGAGCGTAGAAATTCGTTGATTATATGGTCAATAACCTGGGAGAGGTCTGAAGATTGACCCTTGTGAATTTGAGAGCTCTGAAGATTGAAATGGTGATAACAGATGTCTGAAGTTTCGACTTGTAGATAATAGAGGTCTCCGTTAGTTTTTTCCGTTAAAACTGACGGAATTTGGTCATGTACATAGCATGTGACCAGAAATAAAATAAAATTCCAAAAATACCCTTTTTGCATCTCACATGATTGAATGAAAAGACTAAATTGCCCTTAAGGCCACCACCCAACTCCGGCCACCACCACGGATCCGGCCGGCCACCACCCAACTCCGGCGACCACCACTCACAACTCCGACGACCGCCACAAACTCCAACGACCGCCACCACGGCCCCAATTGGGCCCAAATCGAAGCCACAAAGCTCTGATCGGAGCCACCGAGCTACGATCGGAGCTTTGTGGCTTCTATTTGGCCCCAATCAGGACCAGTGCTCCGATTTTGGCCCAATTGGGGCCGTGGTGGCGGTCGTCGGAGTTTGGTGGCGGTCGTCGGAGTTGTGAGTGGTGGTCGCCGGAGTTGGGTGGTGGCCGGCCGGATCCGTGGTGGTGGCCGGAGTTAGGTTAGGTTTAAATTATGGACATGGGTATTTTTGTCATTTCATCTTTATATTAATTAAACTTTTTATTAATTTAAATATTACAAAAGGGTATTTTTGACATTTCATGCGGTTCTGTTAAATTTAACAGAAAATTTGGACGGAAAACCTAAAAATCACAAAGTCCAAACTTCATACCTCAGTTATCACCATTTCAAAGTTCAGACCTCTCAAATTCACAATGGTCAATCTTCAGACCTCTCCCAGGTTATTGACCCTTGATTATATGAATACCGAATATCAAACGCAGGGTTGAGAAAAAAAAACCTCGATTTTCTGATTTATCGATAACTGAATGTAAAATTCGGTCAACATTGTCTTAAATAGAAAACCCTAATCTATGAAATAACTGAAAATATCGAACAAGTCCTGAATAAATTGAAAACTATAAAAGAGACCCGAAATAACATAAAAACGCAATTTTGACCCCTCAAATGATGGAATTTGGCCAAAAAGCAGCGCATTTCTCATCGCTGTGACTTTGGACCGCAACGCTGTTTCCGCCCGAAAAACACTATTGACGCGTCAAAATCCAAACGTTCGCGAGAAAAACACTATTCACTGCCAAAAATCTTCGAAACTACTCGGTTCCGACTGTATCAATATGTATGAGAGCCTGAACATTACATATCGAGATGAATATATGGTCCACACTATTAACCCTTTTTTTTAAAAAAAAAAAAAAATTAATAACAAATTAACAACTTATCTAGTGAACATATTAGAGCTCTCTCGTTGTAAATAGTATATATTACATACCATTTCTTAATTATAAGATACTACATAATATAAGAAGAGATACTTCCTAATATATATCCCTAATATTGCATAAAGGCTTGAATCATCTATATTATAATATATGTTTTATCTAGGTAAAATCTTACACAATGTGCAGACTAATTATTAGTTGGTATATTAATGCTAAAAATATTTAAGTGCTGAATATCAACATACTATTCACATTTTAATACTCTTTAAAGATAAAGGGGAATAAATATATTTATTGATTTTATGCCAAAAGTTTGTGCTATATACATATAAATTTATCAAAAAAAGAATTCCAAATAAAATATTAAAGTGTTTATGGTTGGAAATAATCATGAACCTAATGGATAGATGTTGTTACACTGTATTAATGAGAGTATGAGGTCAGATATCACATGAAGATACATAGCAATTCATATATGTAAGTCATAGAAAACTAATGCTAGTCTATTTACTTATAATAGGATTACAGCAAAAAATGCACATTGAGCGGGGGATATTGCACTCCACCACTCCACTTCCAAAAGCACCCCATTTCATTTAAATATATATAAATTAATACTATTTAATTTATTAACTCGATTAAGAACATATTTGTATTTTGCATGGAATTTTTTTATATTAATTATTATTATACTGATATATTACACTGCATGTAATAGTGGGAATCCTCTTAATTAGCTGGGTTCCTAGATTCGCCACTGTACACTAAATTAAAGTATTCACAATATTTTTACTTAATTCGTATTATTTAATTTGATACTTATGTACACTTTAAGTAATAAATATTTTAGAGTTAAGACTCGTTTAAATATTGCATGTTTTTTTATAGTTTTTCTTTTTTAACTTTTTTTGTTAAACATTGATTTTTATTATTATACCCCAATAAACATCAATAAACTATTAACATTAATTATTGAATTAAATAATTTAAAGTTAAAAAATAATAAGTAATAATTTGACAATATAATGTATGTATTAAGTTTAATAATTATGAATACACTATGAAAAACAAACGGATTGTAAAACTTTTTTATACATTACATACAAAATATAATAGACCCACATTTAAGGAATTCTAATTAAATCATTGTGGTTCTGGATGCTCATAGAATTATATAATATTATACATCATTCACAATATTTACACTTATACTTTCATTTGAACAAAATTATCCATAAGTTATAATACATTAGAAACAATTTATCTCTATTTAATTATATATTTTTTTTAGATAAGATAATTTATTAATGAAAAAATGGATAATATGGTTTATTATATTTAGTTATTTGTCGGCAAGCTCAAAAAGATTTCCACCAAGTAAAATGGCATAAACGCGTGGACTTTTCTCTATCTCTAAATTAATTAACCTGGTTTGACATTTTCGCCAAGTCAACCCCGAAACCATTCTTTGGAAACCACCACTGCAGTTGCAGAAGAAGACAAAAAAATACGTCCCCAGGCCCAGGCCGACAAGAAGATGCCTTGGTCGGACTTTCTCTCTCTAACTCTTTCTCTCTCTAACATAATATAATAGTGCTGCTCTATACTCTCCTGCTTCACTGCATCACACACTCAAAAGTCAGCGCCTTGTTTTCTTCTCCGCAGAGAATTAAACAGTTCTTCTTCTTCATCTGCTTCTTATCTATCCATGGAGGATGATAACTGGGATCTGCATGCGGTGGTCAGAGGTTGCTGCTCCGCCGCGCCGTCAAACACTAATTCCAGGCCCGTCGATCTATTCCGTCCTCCGCCGCCGCCGCCGATCGCTGCTTTAGATCTGTCGCCGGAGCCGGCGAGGACTAGCGGCAGCTTCGAGGATCTGCATGAGCTCTGCAAGCCTTTCTTCCACAAAACAGAGCCTTCCATATTCTTACAGAACGCCGCCGTTGGTTTCACCGGCGGCGAGCTGAATCAGCCACCGCAGCAGAAGCTTCCTAGCAGAAGTTCTTCGCAAGCTCCTCCTCGTTCTAAGAGAAAGTAAGAACAAATCTTTTTAAGCTATCCTGACATTTTAAGCAATAAAACATTTTTATTGTTTTTTTTTTTTTATGTTTATTAAGTTTAAAATTTGTTAATCACAGTCTAAGCTTCTTATTGATGTTTAAAATACATATTTTTATTCAGTCATCAAATTTAATAGAAAAAAATAGTAATCAATCAATCTAAATTAGTAATTAGCAAACTATTTATAGTTATTATGACTGTCTTTACCTTAAATATTTTGATTGTTTAAGATTCAAGATTAGAAATTAAGATTTTTTTTTTTTTTTTGGATGGAAAAACAGAAAGAACCAGTTTAAGAAGGTATGTCAAGTTCCGGCGGAGAGCTTGTCCTCCGACATATGGGCATGGCGCAAATATGGTCAAAAACCCATCAAAGGTTCTCCATATCCCAGGTATCTTAATTACTAATTTGATTTTGATTTTTTAATTTGATTTCAGTTGATTCATGAATGAATTAGTTCTGATTTTTTTAAAAAATAAAAAATTTGCAGAGGATATTACAGATGCAGTAGTTCAAAGGGTTGTTTGGCGAGGAAACAAGTAGAGAGAAACAGATCCAACCCCGGAATCTTCATCGTCACTTACACGGCGGAGCACAACCACCCCGCCCCCACCCACCGCAACTCCCTCGCCGGCTCCACCCGCCAGAAACCCTCCACTCCGCCTCCGGCAGCGGCGGTTCCGTCTCCGACGACCTCTTTCGAAGAAGAAGAAGAAACCGCGCCTCCGCAGAGCACCGGGGACAGCAGCATGGAAGACGACGAGGATGACGTGGCGCTGTCGGGCATGGCGGCGTTGAACGACGATGATTTCTTCGGCGGGTTGGATTTTGCGTTGTTGAATGGCGGCGGAGGAGAAGTAGACGGCAACGGAGATTGCTTCTTGGAGCGGTTTCCGGCCAACTTCGGCTTTTCTTGGAACGGGAGCAGCACCGCCGCTACCGCCACCGGTGGCTGACCAGAGAGGAGAGAGAATAAAAAAAAATTAAAAATATGAAACAGGAATGACAAACAACATCGGATTCTGGCCATGATGGTGACAAAGAAGTATAATTTTGCCTTTTGAGAAGATGGAATCTAAGGAAGGAAGCTTCTCAATCAATCAATTATCTGTACAAACAGTTCTCATGAATTCTCTGTTTTGAAGTTATTTTAGGGTAAGAGAGATGTAAATGGATTGTTAAATTAAAGGGTTAAAGAACTTAAAAATAGTTAAAATCAGTCCTAATTTATATATTATGTTGTTATTCGATGTGTGAGATTAAATGGCTGATATTAAGTGATTTAATTATTAGATTGATTGATTTTAAATTTCTCTATAAGAAATATACTTCGAAAAAAATGGAAAATAATTTGTTTTTGTTGCTAACAATTCAAATTTTAACACTAAAAGAGTCCAAAAAACAGTATAAATTAGCAAGAGCCTTGATATACGTTCCGACTATCGGAATGTCGGTTCCCAAATTACCTCACTGTGGCTGCAGTGTAATTAACTCCAACTTTAGTGGCAATTTTACCTTAACAGTCAGTCGGAACTTCTCGGACTGAATATCTCGGACCGTCTACCTTTTTCTAATTAACAAATACTTTAAATATATAGAACAGCAATTGTGAGTAATGTGGGTTTAAATGTGCATTTGTTGTTTGAATTTCTTTGAGTATTGTGTGTTTAATTGGTTGTTTGAATTTCTTAACGAGTAGCCCAGGTGCTCTTTTTGTTATAAATGCAATGTGTTGTCTTTTAGTTGATGAATGAATGATCCATAAGATAGAGTGCTGGAAAATGAACCTCAGTCAATTTGTTGATGGCATATTGTATTCTTCAAAACCAGCACAAAGATGTGTTCTACAACAAGCTTAAAACACCATACAAAACATTAATCAACAAACAACTAAGCATTTAGATGATTCCTATCTTGTTTGCAACATCCAAGGCATCGTAATCCGGGGTCAACCTCACATAAGCCTTCTTTGTTCCATCAGGCCTGCACAAAAACAATCAGCAGATGAGTTTTCACTATTAGCTTCTTCAAAATACCAAATTTACATTACTTTTGCAACAATAGCAGTAGCATTAAACTTAACAATTATTGCAAGTCTTAAAAATGAATACAAATACCACAAGAGAAGTGAGATTATGGCAGAGTAACAATTATCAGCTGATGCACATAGGCACAGCAATATACACTCAATGTAAAAACCAACTGTTTTTACTCAAATTTCATTTAGGTGTGTGAGGTCTTTATCTTCTATTTCACAACTTCCACACATATTGATCTATGAGAGAGTCTTTACATAAAAGCTCAAGAATATGAATCTATTTCATTCTTTGTTGATAGCTAGTGAGATTAGCGCAGAGAGTAACAATATCAGCTGATGCACATACGAACAACAATACACTCGATGAAAATACCAACCGTGTATACTCAAATTTCATTTAGGTGTGGTCTCTATCTGCTATGTCACAACTTGCACACATATTGATCTATGAGAGAGGCTTTATAAAAGAGCTCAAGAATATGAATCTATTTCATTCAGTGCTGCTAGCTAGTTACTGTTTTAGTCAATCTGAGACATATAAGGTATTGAAATAGATTGAGGAGGATTGTGCACCTGATCAAAGTATTGACTTTCTTGGTCTGAATGTCATACATCTTCTTAACTGCATCCTTGATCTTCTTCTTGTCGGCACGGATGTCAACAATGAAGACGAGGGTGTTGTTGTCTTCTATCTTCTTCATTGCGGACTCGGTTGTAAGTGGGTACTTGAGGATCTGGTAGTGATCCAACTTGTTCCTGGGAGGTGCACTGATGCGAGGGTACTTGGGGTTTCTGTCCTTCTTCAATGTCCGTGGACGATGAAATGTCACGGATGTCCTGATCTTCTTAACCTTCTTCTTGATGATATTACCCGACTTCACAGCCTTGGCAGTCTTCAAGGCCTGTGCCTTGGGATCAGCCTTCTTGGCGGTTGAGTCACCTACAGACACGAGAGGAAATCAAGAAACATAACACTGTAACAAGAATGGCAATGCAACACGTGTGTTCTACTTCTCAATCAATAATCAAGACACATAACCCTGAAACAAGAACGGCAATAAAACCGTGTTTTCTCCATAAAAAATCAAGATGCATAACCCTGAAACAAGATTGGCAATACAACAGTGTGTTCTCCATCAAAATGCTACCACCGATCATCCAATGGTTTAAACTCAAATCATATCATTCTCCCACTTTAATTTATTAATCACTTAGTAAGTAGATACTAGATAGTATGCAGATTTTGTAGGAATTTGAAGTAGAATTAATGTTCATCTAGCCAGCAAACTGTCAAAATTCTAAATGTGCAACAAAATCATGCCACGGGTCGTAAGAGGCTTATAAAGTAAAATCATATCGTTCTCCCACTTTAATTTATCTATCACTCACTAAGTAGATAGTATGCAGATTTTGTAGGAATTTGAAGTAGCATTAATAGTCATCTAGCCAGCAAACTGTCAAATTTCTAAATGTGCAACAAAATCATGCCACGAATCGTACGAGGCTTATAAACTCAAATCCTATCATTCTCCCACTTTAATTTATTAATCACTCAGTATGTAGATAGTATGCAGATCTAGCAGGAATTTGAAGTAGCATCAATATTCATCAAGTCAGAAAAGAGCAAACTATCAAATTTCTAAATGTGCAACAAATTCTTACTACGGATAGTCCGAGGTTTATAAACTCAAATCATATTATTCTCCCACTTTAATTTATTAATCACTCAGTAAGTAGATAGTATGCAGATTTTGCAGGAATTAGAAGTAGCATCAATATTCTTTCATCTAACCAGCAAACTATCGAATTTCTAAATGTGTAACTTTTCCAAACAGAAATTTTGTAGAAATCGAAATACTATTTTTCCACATCAAATCAATAAAAATTGAGCTTCATTTCATTCTATATTCATCGAGCCAGAAAATTATTAGAGCATTCCCAGCTCAAAGATGCAGAAATATGTCGAAAGCGCGGAAATTACCTTTGGGAGCCATTGGTTTGGTGGACGAGAGAATCCAACCCTACTGAAAATACAATAGTAAAGAAACGGATATTGAAGTAAGTCAGCTAGCAATCTTAAGATATCAAGATTCAAGATAGAGAGCTATGAAGTATTACTAAATCCTAGCATAGGTAAGAGCCTTACAGGTAACACCGTGCGTGTGGAAGCAACCGCGGCTGCAAATGCTATGCTAGTTAGGGTTTCAGATGTAGAAGACGAACGCTCGCTCATATTTATATTTCCCTCCAATGTCATATTGGACACAAATTGGGCCTCCAGGTTTGTCAGTCCGATATTGGGCCTCCAGATAGATAGGCCCAAAACGAACAAGCAGTGATAACTGATAAGTAACATGGTTTGTTCTTGCACGGATCAATCAAAAGAGGAAAAAAAGTTATAAAACAAAGATTATTAGAGCCACGTTTCAAATCCTAATACCCTATAGGCTCACCACGGTTCTGCTGCACCACTATGATTTACTAGATATTTATGCGCGCTACGCGTGTGAATATTGTCTTCCTTACAATGTTATAATGATATCATTAGACTGACTTCGAGAATGATACAAGATCGGCTCGATTCCGATGATGATACAAGAATATAATTAGTTTCTTAAAATATTAAATTAAACTATGTAACATAATTTTATAATGAAAATAAACAAATTCTTAAAAATTTAAAGGGCTCCCGGTCCCTCGAACATTTTACTTTAAAATTTTATGATTTTTTTTTATTTTCATTATAACATTATTTTCATTAAAATATTATTTTCATTCTGTTATTATAGCACGCGCGGAGCCGATCTTGTATATTCTCGAATTTTTAAGAAATTTTTTATTCTACTGCACCACTATGATTTATGATTTGTTAAAACATATTGATATCAAATAAGTTATTTAGTATCTCAGGTTACCTCATATGTCAATTTGGTGTCTCAAGATTAAATTGTTACTTTCGACTATCCCAGGTTTTAACTTTGTTGCTATTTGGTATCTCCGTCAAATTTTGAGGTTATTTAGTGTCTCGGGTTTACCTCATACGTCAATTTGGTTGCTCGAAATCGGAGGTGGGTGGCTGACGGGTGGCTTTAAAAAAAAATATATAAGGGCAAAATTGTGTTTTCATCTTCAAAATTAAACCAAAACTGGACGGAAAATCAAATCGCAACAAATATAAAAAACTAAATATTAACAATTTAATCTGAGACATCAAACTGAATATATGAGATAAACCTGAGACACTTTCCGAATATATATACTTAAAATGCCCGAATATATATACTTAAAATGACTCGACTAGATAGATTTTAATAGAGACCATTCCACGCTAAAGTGGGAAGCCAATATTACAGAGTGGATGTGCCATCACGTCCCATTTGTTCGTCTGACTCTTTCACCTACATAATTGAAGAACCAACCCACATTAATAATCAATTAAACATGCATTAGTTTTTAGGGAATTATTTTTAACAGGTTATATTATATGACTTTCACGAGCAACAATTCGTGTATATAAACATAGTTCTACTTAAAATCGGAGATTTGTATATTTAAAATTAATTTTTAAGCCTTTGATTGGAATCGTGATTTTTTGCCACGTGTAATAAGCGACATTGCTAAGTTTTTCATTAACTTTTCTCTTAACTTGATTACCTTATCATGTTTAGCTAGCTAGTTTTTCAGTTGTTATATCACCGATAGATGTAGTTTAGTGGTTAAAAATAACATGTAACTCGGTGATCTGATTAGAATATCATATCTCACTTGGCCCAAATACTGCATCAGACATAAGAGTAAACGAGTAGAATTAAGTTTGACAGTTCAATTTCTTGACTATAATAAGCTGCTAATGGGGTTACAGTACAAAATTAGTATATGCTCTGATTGTTCACTAAGTTTAATCAGAACAAATATCTCAAACTGTGAGTAGGGCTGATTCGTGCTCGACACGATGAGACAAGACGAACACGACACGAAAAGTTACGGGTTTGAGTCAACAATTTTCGTGTCGTGCCAAAATTGGGTCGTGCCAAATCGTGTAAAAAAAATATGTATCGTGTTCGTGTTTGATATTGGTGACACGATCCAACACGATAATACGATAGTTATATGTACATATTTAATAATTTCTAATAATATAAACCTATCTAAAGTTAGCTCTGCCTCTTTTTACAACGGTACTTTATAGATTTTAGATTAAACTCTCTATATTGAGAAACTTTAACATTTTAGTTTGAAAAATTGTTATGTGTGAATTTTTATTTGTTTCCTATAGATTTTTTGTGCCGATTTTTCGTATCGGGCGTGTCGTATTCGTGCTAAACTAAATTGCCGATTTTTTCGTATCGGGCGGCCGTGTTTGGACCGACCCCCAAAACATAATACAGACCTAACACGATACAAATCTGCACGAATTATCATATTAATTGTAAATAGAAAAATCCGAACATTACATAACAAATGAATATGAAATAGAAAAATCCGAACATTACATAACAAATAAATATGAATTTATGATCGTAACTAATAAAAGCTTGACATGCAATATATAGAAAGAAATGAAACCTTTCATTCACATGACACAGATACATATACTATAATGAAATTGACTTTAATTATTGTGGTGGTTTTTATTCATTTGAAGCTAATAAATGAAATGGACTCAACCTAATAAACTTGACCCACGTACTCCATGATTTGGAAATCTCACTCCGCTGAAAAGGAAATGCCAGCCATCACCCATCAACAATAAGATCGACACTTGTAGTTACGTCCCGTTTAAACTTTGTATAAACGATATATCTGTTAGTTCACGGTTAATTTTAACCGTTAAATTGAATGTGAAAGTCACGTAATCCATTCTAAATTTTTTATTTTGTTCAATTCAATATAGTCTTAAAAAAACGATTTTTTTTTTTAAATTTTGTCTAAAAAAACCCAATCGAACTACTAACCTCGATGGACCTAGCCCCGGGCTAGGTCGGACCTCTGTTGGGGTCGCTTGGGTCTATCGACCCCGACCGGTGTCCGACCTAGCATCGGGCTAGCCCGGGGCTAGGTCCATCGAAATAAGTGGTTTGATTTGGGTTCTTTGAGACTAAATTGAACAAAAAAGTTAGGGTTGTATTAGATAAACTAAATTGAACAAAATCAGAAGTTTATTGTGAGTCACGTGTCTTGCATATGTCATTTAACTGCCAAAACTAACAGATGGACCAAAAGGATACAAAGTTCAAATGTTTGGTACCAATAGTATTAAAAAAAATTGTTCTGGTACCAAAAGCAAAAAAATGTTATATATACAAGACTAAAAGTGCCTTCTATTTTAATTAAAATTTTCTATTGTAATAATAATGTTACTAACTCGTTTTTATGTGTAAATTCATTTTTAAATTAGTATAATTAAAAAAAATATTTTTACTGATTAATTTTTATGGTAATGTAGGTCACTTAGAAATATATATGATATTATTTATTACTGAAAATATTTTAACGTGACAGGAAATAGTTCGTAAATCAAGTTAGTGTTAAAAAAAAGTTATGTCTCTTAAATTATAATATTCAAAATTAAATAATATACTAATATATGTATATAAGCAAACTATTGTTAAAATTATAATATTATTTAGTTACATTTTTTGGGTGCAATTTAAACTTAAATTTTATAGTTGTGCTATGTGACATAATATATGTATTTACAGACATAAGTTTTATAATTATTTTTAAATCTAAGAATTATTGGTTTCACCACGTCTTATATAATCTAATCAAGGAGAATTATAGTTCTTTAGAATTTTCCGATAAATAACATTTTTTCTAATATTATTTATTAACATGCGCTTTACATGAATTTAACTTAAAGAGACTTATGTTATAGTATTTAACTTCCTATGTTATTAAAAAAAATTATATATATACATTAAAATAATATATGTTTTTTTTTATATATTAATGTACGCAGTAAGTTAATCAGCATATACATGGAAAACTCTTTACCCACTTTCACGTGAAAAAAATTTATAATTCAAAGTACTGTAGAAAAATATTATTATATTTTAATTATAACATTTATGCTTATATAATATTATATACAATAATAGAAGTAAATAAATATATTTATAGATATATTAATATAATATATTTTTCATTAATATATTTTTTTAAAAAATTCAACATTATCTTGTATCATTATCTTCTAATTTATCCCATCGAAAATTATTATGATGGCAAAATAAAAATCAGAAAATACCATAATATAATATATATAAAAATGAGTGAATTCCCAAAACAGGTCTGATTGTCAAACTTATTCCCAAACTAGGCTTCTTCTGAAACTAATTCCCAAACTAGGTTTTTCTATTTTTTTAATTATTTATATATTTTTATTTTACATCCCAAAGTTTATATTTTGTTACAATTGACCCTAAATCGATAAATAATACAAGAAATATAAAAAAAATGTGAAAAAATAAAGTAATTATATGTAAAAGCTATAAACTAAAAATTAAAAAAACTAGTAATTGTAAAAAATTCTAAAAATAAATTATGCTAAAGATATAAATTATATTAAAAAAGCAGTGATATAACATGTAAATAAACTAAATACTCGTAATTTTTTAAGTATGAAAGTATAAAAATGAAAACGTACATAAACCCTAAATAAACATGTTAAATTTATAAAAAATGTATAAAATTAGTGACTGAAAAAATAGATATACTAATTTAAATTTGAAAAATCAATAGAATAAATTTTAATTTCATATTCTTGATGAATAATTGTATCATTATATAGTTGTTTTTTTTTTTTTGCTAAGATAAAGTTGTTTAAAAAATTATTTATTATTTATTTTTAAATTTTAAATTTATCCTTTAATTTTAAACATTTTTTAAGAATTAAAATCTAAAGAATTGTTTGTTTGATTATTTTTAATGTGTATTTTCATAATTTAATTAGTTTAGAATTTATTTTTTACTTTTTCATACATTTATTTTTCTTAATTTTCAATTTACTTGTATAATATTTTGATTAAGGATTCATTTGTAACATAATGTAAACTTTAGGATGTAAAGTAAATAATGTATATTATTAAAAATATGAAAAGACCTATTTTGAAAATTAGTTATGAACGAGCCTAGTTAGGGAATTAGTTTCGGAAACTGACCTACTTGGTCATTCGCTCTATAAAAATTTACAAATTTTTCATGAACAAACAAAGGGAATGTCCGTCCCTAGCTCCTCCTACACAGGTCGGGCCTCTCTCTCTCTCTTCATTTCAGATTTCGTCTTCTTCTTTTATAGCAAGAAAAGTTGATCGGAAAAAGAACATTCCACAAGATGTCCTCCGATCACGCCGCCACCAAACCGCCGGTCATCCCAAAACCTCCGGCCCACAAGGACTCCAATGCGGCGGCCCAACCGCCTCTGAAACCGCCACCCAAGGCCCTCGTCGTCCCTAATTCATCAAATTACCCGACAAAAAAGAAGAGACGGAGTCGCCGGCGCCGGAGCTGCTGCCGGACCTCTTGCTGTTGCACCGTCATCGTTATACTCATCGTGGCGGTGTCCCTCGTATTGGCCGGCGGGTTCCTCTACTTATGGTACGAGCCAAAAGCGCCGGTTTTCCACCTCCAGTCCTTCCGCTTCACACAGTTCAACGTCGTCGCCGGAAAAGGTGACGACGGCGGCGGGACTTACTTGTCTGTCAGTACGGAGTCCAGAGTGGAGCTGAAGAACCCTAACCGGAAACTGGGGTTGTATTATGGATCTACTCAGGTTAGTGGCGGGTAGAAAGTCAATAACGAGAATTTTCGTCACCTTATTTTCGAATTATTTACAATAAAATTATAAGTCTATTCTTAAATTCAAATATCTCACCAATCCAATTATTTTATTTTTCGCATATTTACATCAAGATCATAAATATATTCTTAAATTGAAATATACTATCAAATTCATTATTTTATCGGAAATTCATTCAGCTCAAAAACTAGTTTATTATTTAAAATTCTAACTAATAATCTTAATACTTAACTTTTTTTTTTAGTACAAATAAACCCAGAAGCAAATGCATATAGTATAATGGAACGAGTCTATTATTTGTTTATAAGTATAATTTATGTAATTTAGATATATATAAAAAATAATTTAATTGGTAAAATACAGAGTTTTTCTTATCAATCTATAAAATATAGAGTTTAAATTCATTTTTTTAAAATATACTATTTACTAATTGTTGATATATATATATATATATATATATTTATTTATTTATTTTTACAAATGAACTCAATTTATAAAATTTTGATTCAACATTGACTCATAGTCATCAGGGCAGGGATGAAACTATTTAATGTTGAGTATGAGGAGAGAATTGCCCCCTCAATTTTTGGCTGTGTAATTTTAACTTTTTAAGTTATAATTTTACTCAATGCAACCCTTTCAATCTTGCATTTTAATCCATTAAAATAATAAAAGTAAATAAAAATATATCACCAATCCATTATTTTAATTTAAGAAACTCTTTTAAGGTTGAGTATAGTCATTGACTCATAGATCAGGTTAAGGACGAAACTATTTAATGTTGAGTATGAGGAGGCAATTGCCCCCTCAATTTTTTACGATGTGTAATTTTGACTTTACAAAGTTATAATTTTACTCGACGAGTCCCTTTCAATAGTGCAGTTTAACCCCTGAACTTTTCACATTGATTTTTTTGCCTAATTTTTACCTGTAAACAAAATTCATGACTTCGTCCCTGCATCAGGTGGATATCCGGCTACCAAATGGCGGAGATGACATTCCTTTGGGGTCTAAGAAACTGCCGGGATTCACTCAGGCGAAACGTAACGTGACGAGTATCAAGGTGGTGACGCCGTTGACTCGGGTGGAGTTAGTCGGAGGAAACAGTGAAGGCAAAAAGCTCGTCTCCGATTTCAAGCGAAAGCTAGTCATGGTGACGGTGGAGGTACGAACCACGGTGGGGATCGAGGTGGACGGAAAATTGAAAATCGGGTCGGTGGTGGTTAATGTCAAGTGCAAGAATGTGCAGTTGAAGAGCATACAAGTTGATGGTTTGATGCCCAAGTGTTCTATTGATTTGTGGGATACCGTAAGGTACGTGCATGCTTTATATTAATTTTCTACGTACATTTCATTATTATGCCACAATTTAAAAGTTTATAGTATAAATAAGTATATATATATTATATATAAATAAAGCATATATTAGGGCTGGCAATTTGGGGCTGGCACGATGGGCCGACACGAACACGACACGAAAATTACGGGTTTGGGTTTGATATTGATAGCACGACACGCTAATTTTAAAATTTAGTTTAAATTTTTTTATATTTGATTTTTATTCAATTTATTATAGATTTTTCATGCTGATTTTTCATGTTGGGCTGAGTTTGGGCTGACCCCCAAAACACGACACGAACACGCACGACCCGCACGAATTGCCAGCTCTAGCATATATCCATTTTAAAAGTATGAGTTAAATGTTCGGGTTAAGAACCTATAAACTGTCTAAAGTTTCACAAACGTTGAAATTTGGTCTAAAGTTTGAAATGTTAAAATGGACAGTCTCAGGTTTCATTTTTGTTGAATTTTGGTGTCTTCGCGCGCATTTTCTTATCCCTTTAACTATTTTCATCAACCCACTCATCATCTATAATTCATCACTCTTTACTTTTCACAAAGTCATCAAATTTCCCAAAAAATTTGAACATTTAAAAGAAAAGGTTTACAACAGAACGGTGTTGAGCAATTTCCAACGACAACGGAGCAGGATTAACTTGTGCGGATGTGACCAACTTCTTATGTGACGGTCTCGGCAAGGTGACGAGAAATAAGCGTGTAGGGGGGGTCGAATTTGACAGTCGGGTTCGTCGAGATTGGCTTCTCTAAAGTACTCACACCGAGACACCAAATTTTAACAAAAATAAAATCTGAGACACTCTATTTTAATGTAAGACACCAAATTTCAACATTGTCGTTACCATGATTTTATATCTATATTATGTTTTAACATTTACCGAATTTGTCGATTCCTCTCTTATTTTTAGCTAGCTAGGTGGAAAGTCAAGATCCTAATTTTCGTTTTCGCTTTAATCTGTCTACCTGCAGGATCAATCCTTGAAGCAGAAGAGATTAATACTGGCGACCACACCTTAACTATTACTATATGGCAGCTAATTATTTATTTATATTTCTATGCCGTTTATTTATTGACATTTTTTTTTTGGCAACTATTGACAGTTTGTTTACTTACTTAAATATGTGAATCCATGGATGACGAGGATATATTATATGGTATACGATACAGAAGATAATAAAAGAGGAAGAATATTGGATGAGAAAATAGCTTAAATAATGTTTATGATACTATATGTTATTATGATGATGATAAAGTAAATTTAGAGTCATAATTTTTTAAGGTTGATAAGTTGGAACCATTTATTTTTTTAAGTTTTTAAACAACTTTTTTTTAATATATATTTGTTACAAACAAATTTATTTGGTTGTTCCACATCATTTTTTTTAAATAATTTACATATAAGGTACAATTTCTTCTCTCTCACATAAAACTTTAAAATTAAGGTAATACTTCTCATTATATAATTTATTTTTTCACCAACTCAAATATCATTTTAATGTACCAAATTCACTACCTAAAAGAATTACAGGAAAAAAATGTGTATTATTATAAATGAAATATAATAACAACTCACAGGTTTTAAATTATAATTTATTTTTAAATTAAAATATTAATATATTAATTTTTAACTAAAGCAAAAGATAATTTCAGTATTAATATTAAATTAAATAGTACTAAAAAATAAAGCATAAGTACATAAATTTTCTTTGATTGTTATAACTAATTATATTAGAATTAATTCTAATGAAACGTTAAAAAAAACACTTGTCAAGATACATTATGAATAATTGGAGACATTATAATTACATCAATTTGCATACTACATCGATGAAGAAAGTTACAATTTGATTTGAACAAATAGAATATAATTTTTTAATATATATAATTACACATTTTTTTATTTTTTATTATTAAGATTTATACATTTTACTAAATAATCTATAGATAATATGCACCACAAATTATTAAAAATAAAAATTCATCAATGATAGTTAGGATTGGGGCAAAACGGGTCACACGAGGAAACTACGTGTCTCCATAAAATCTCCGCCACAAGTTTTCCTCCGGACCCACTCAAACCAAAACAATCGCGACCGTCCAATCAACACGCCACGACAGCCGTTCACCCTGTCCGACGTCGTTCGCTCTACCAATCGCGTGTAGAGAGAGACAGAGATGAGAGAGAAAGTAAGGAATCATCATCATTTCAATACCAATTGAATCGAGAGTAGTAGGTCAAGTTCTTCCCGTTCGTGATCTGAGGCGGCCTCCATCGAAGGGCGATCTTTGAGTTCACGATCAGCCATGGCTTCGAAGCGGATCCTCAAGGAGCTCAAGGATCTCCAGAAAGACCCTCCCACGTCTTGCAGCGCCGGTAATCTCCACTTCCTCCTAATTTCTGCATCAAGATATGATGATTTCTCAGGAAATGTTTCATTTTCTTGATCCATCTGCTCCAGATCTCGTTTTTGAGCTGCCTGAAATGCTGATTTTGCTTTCGTTTGATTTCATGTATCTGTGTTGGTTTGCGATAGGCTGTGTTGGTTTGCGATAGGCTGTGTTGGTTTGCGATAGGCTGTGTTAGATCTTTGATGCTGCGGTGACAAAATGTTCACTACTTTATAATTTGACAATGATTCTAACATATATCATGGGATCCTGACTCCAGCTTCTTTTATTAGCTTGCTAATAATACAGCTTACTTGAACCTATCAATAATTGAATTCTGGCATCTAGAAACTGTGCTTAAAATTTGAAAGATTTGTTTTTATTAATCTTTTGCTCATGTTCATTCAGTATTATGCGTACAGCTTGACTAAGAAAAGTGCAGTTTATATGTTAAGATGGATTTTGAATGGGTATGATTGATAATGGTGCTCTGGAAATTGATGTGAATTGAACAGGTCCTGTAGCGGAAGATATGTTCCACTGGCAAGCAACGATTATGGGCCCGCCGGACAGCCCCTACGCCGGTGGAGTTTTTCTCGTTACCATCCACTTTCCTCCGGACTACCCATTCAAGCCGCCTAAGGTCCGATCTTGACTCTATTTACTCTCATTTATCCCTTCTTATTAGGTATATCCATGTTTTTTTTCTTCCTGTGGTGCTTCTGCTTATTAGGTTACTTTCCTATAGTTTCGTATTTCATGATGTATAAGCATTAAGCACATACGATCAAATCCAGTTTTCCTACCAGCAACTAATGTTTGTAAATGGGAAGGGTCTGATGCAATATCTGGTGTGTAGATATATACCTTGCCGGGTAGAAAATATATAGATAATTTGGAATAAGATCTCTGTGTTGGTTCTGTTAATCATAGAACTGTTGAGAGATACGTACTTCTTCTAAACCAGTCTTGTGAGGATGGTTTCACAAGTAAAATCATTTTAGATATCAATAGATTCCAAAAAAATATGATCTTTAAGATCAGTGGATTATGTGATGTAAGCTTATGTTTCTCTTTTGCAGGTTGCATTTAGGACTAAGGTTTTCCATCCAAACATCAACAGCAATGGCAGTATTTGCCTCGATATTCTGAAAGAGCAGTGGAGCCCTGCATTAACAATATCCAAGGTTCTTCCACTTTTCATATTACCTGGTTAGGCGAGCTTAACACATCTGAAACTCCGCCCATGCTTAGATCACTCATAAATGGATAAGGTGCATTGCTTAAGGATACAAAATGTGTTGGTTTTAGTTGTTTTCAGTTATCATCATGGATAGATAGATTGATCTTATGAGGATAAGAGAATACTTTGAGTGAACTATTCATGCTTCAGACTGTTGTTTGAATACTGTGTTTTCTGCATTGTTGATGTAAAATGAATGATCTATTCAACAGGTGCTGCTGTCTATCTGCTCACTTTTGACAGACCCAAACCCAGATGATCCCCTGGTCCCAGAGATCGCACATATGTACAAGACCGACAGAGCCAAGTACGAGGCGACTGCTAGGAGCTGGACTCAGAAGTATGCCATGGGCTAGACAAGTAATGAATGCTATTTACGGGTTCGGAAGAATGGAATTGTGTGTCTTTTTTTCAATTATATGATTGACAAGTGAAACAGAGATTGTTTACAGTCCCATAAAACCCCGAGTTTTATGGTATGTTTTTTAAATTGAATTGTGGTTAGGCTTTGAATCAGATTGCAAGTGTTTGAATGTCATCTTCTTGTTAACCTGTATACTTGTTAGTTAGCATTACTGGGTAAACTTGAATGTCTTGCTTCCTTAAGATTAAGCAATGAATGTAGAAATAAGATACTTCAGTAGGTGATTGACATCAAATATAAGGTAACAAATCGTTGTTCCACATTTAAAATGTTGATATTCGATTTCCCAACTATTAAATTTGTTGCTTTCCAATTTTTTCGATAGAATTTGGCGTTAAAATTGGCATTATAAACAATAAATCATATTTTTCACATTTCTGAAATACTTGATTTGTTCATGATTTAGGTTTATTTGATTTTTAAAAAATATATTTTTATTTCGTCAATTATTATAAGAGAAAAAAGGGAAAATCAACCAATATGATAGTTGTGACACCAAATATCACCCTTTTAAATCTAAGACAACAATTAACAATACGAGATCGTTATTAGGTTCTTAACCCTCAAATATTATGAAAGATTGCTTCCTTCCTTACAATGCGAGTAAAAAAATATTTAGATGTGGAGCAAGCATTTTACGGATACTGAGCCTCATTGGAAACAAAAAAGAAATATTCAGTATATGAAAAGCCACAAACAATTATTATACTCAACAAACACATCCCACAAAAAACATTTCAAGCAAAATGCAGCAATCAAGCAGCCTAGTCTCTCTTTTTTCTTCTTTTCTTGCTGCTGAGAAACCAACCCAACTCCACACAACAAACAACTCAATCACCTCACCATCCCAAACCACCACACTCACTGCTTCCACTTTCATATTTACAGATGCAGAAAATGAAAATTCATCTACATTGGCACCACCAACAGCAAAGTCAAGGAAAAATAGAAGAAATGCCATCACTTCACTCTGTAACTCAACCGAGATCCCGATCTTCATGTAGAGCCACAACTCCACCAGTGAAGCTGCCATGAACAAACACCATAGAGTAGAGTGAGTGTCCGATACCTCATTTCCTTCCCGGAACCTCATCACATACCACAAACTGTTTTAGTTAAAAGTATAACATCCTATAATCCAATACTGTCATGCCTAGAAAAGTGTTTTGTCTAAGTAGAAAACTGTTTCATCTCATCACCATAAAAATATTTGGCAAAGCGATCGCAACTTAGCATAGACATATACATCCATGTATCTATAGCCTGCTTCATATATATATACAAGATCTAGCTACGCCGTGAACCATGGCAGTAATAGAACAATATTCTGAAGATTGCAATTTCACCAGAGGACGAATGAGTGAGTCAATTCTTTAAAACATACATTGTTATGGATAAATATATCCTATATATGATTATATCTATTATTATTAGGGTTAATGTTAGTGATAATGTTAGATCTATTATTGGTGATATAGTTAGATATTATATTTACTATTCTTATCTGTTAGAATATCATATCTATTTAGATTGTATTAGTCTAGTCCTATTTAAAGGGACAACTCGATGAATAAAGGAGGTAGGCAGAAAAGTTATTTCAATTATTCATCTTAAGCAAGAAGCAGATTATTATTCAGAAACTCGGGTTTAGGGTTAGAGCTCCCCTTGATGAGCCCACTATCCACTATCTATCCTATCTATCGCCCATTGATTCAATCCTACGGTCATAACATACATCTTCATTATAATACGAGCTTATCAGTTGCATAAGATCTCGTATTATCTAGCTACAACTTGAGACTGCTCTGAGTAGCAACTCAACAGACAGAAAATGATGCTCAAATACACCAAAATTTGGTAAGATTCTAGTACCTTGCTCAAATGGATAGTTTTGGATCCACAGTTCCTGTCGCATTTCCCTCACCAGTCATGATGTGGTCCGGATCCTGAATTATAAAAAAATAATAAGAAGAGTAGTTAGTCAAGACCTCTCAGGTATCGGGTTTCCTCCATATTTTCAGTTAGGTTTTGCTTAATACCTCCATTCCCCATTTGATGTAGTCTGGAGATTCACAGGCCTTATACTCCTCAACAAGGCTCTCAATTACGTCTCTTGATTCATCAAATTCAGAAAGGTCATTGTCCTGTTAATGCGCCACACACCAAAAAAGCGTTTTTTAGAGAAGACTCTCATGAGAAGGCAAGTGCATTATTCCATACACATTGCACTGACAACAGCAAAGACGAAAATCACATGAAGAAAATTGCCATTTTGCAGACCAATTCATTTCACAAATTCCATTTTCATGAAGCCAACATAATATCATGCGATGAATCGTCTAATGTATTTAATAAGATTATTCATCGCTCAGCTGTCAACTTACAGCAAACATTGGAAACTTCCTATAGTTGTCGAGGAAGGCTTGCTTCTTTCGCAGCTTCTCATACTGGTTCAAACACTTGCTAAACAGATGCCTTATGCTCGTGTGGCTGGCAAGCATAAGACCACTAACCTGTTAAATGCAACAAAAGCCACATCTTTTCTACTTAGTAACTCAAATTTCTAAGAGAAATATCTGTATCCATCATTACATTGTAGAATAATTGGGAGACAGTATACCCTGTGTGCAGTTTGGACATACGGAGATTTCCGAGACAAAGCAACCTAAACAAGAGCAAAGAACAAAAGGTTAACTAAATTTCTACAAACCAAAGATCAGTTGGCAAAATAAATCATCTCTCTTCACTAATTATATGCAAGGACCTGAATACTTGCTGGGCCCCACTCTATGAAATTAACAAGCTTCCTTTCGCGTATCCTTTGTAGACTTTCGTGTACCTATATCAACAAAGAAAAATCCCATCAAAGGTATAATCATACCCTATATACGGGTACAAGATCCAGCTCCTTGAACGTGAGCTGAAAGCTCCACTACCATTTCGTGATTCAGTCTGACATCTTTCAGATAAAATGAAGCCTAACCTTCGAAAATAGCATGCTAAAGACTATCATCATCTCATTTCATCCAACAAAAAACATATGAGCCATTACCTGGGTAGGATCTACTTCTCCTTGAATAATATTTAGAATTGATATATATTTTGCTTGACTCGCTTCTTTGTTCCGGGCGTATGACGAAACCATGATATTCTTTGGCTGCATAAGAATATAAATATTCAAGAAACTGGAGAAGCTATTATAGAAAAATTAAGTAACTAGTGAAGACGCAGCTATTATAGCCATTACATTCGTCATAAAAATTCTTACCTGCAAGAGTCTTCTCATAACATCTAAAACCGTGGTTTTCCGGATCACATTAGCCTGCCAAAAGAAGACATTTGAGTTAGTCCTACAGAAATTAAATCATCATTTTTATTTAAGCCTGGTATTTTCCATACTCTCCTATTACCCCATGCGGTTTAAGTTAGAAAATAATTATACAGCAACTTAAACCGGCCTAGTGGATATAGATTCTAGTAGACCAAATGTTAGGGATACAATTATCAATAATATATTAGATTATTTTATTATTAGTGATAATGCTAGATCTATTATTAGTGATAAGATTAGATATATTAGATCTATTATTAGTGATAATGTTAGATATTATATTTCTTATTGTTATCAGTTAGAATATCTTATCTGTTAGATTGTATTGCTCTAGTCCTATATAAGAGACGCAGTTATTGAATAAGAAGACAAGCAGAAAAGTTATTTCAATTATCTAGTTCTTAGTTAGATTAGTTCTTCGGGTTATCAAAACCCATAACACCAAATTACAGAACCTCCCTATAGAGAAGAAACATAGGAGCAATACCTGACGCTCCACAGTGAGAGGGGTATATCCAGTCATTAGGAAATGGCATCTAGGTGTTGGAATCAACGATGCAAGAAGTCCAACCAAGTCATTGTTCATATATCCTGGATACCGGAGTGTCGTTGTACTAGCAGACATCACAGTTGAAACCAGTGAATTTGTTTGAGAAAAAGTAGGATTCGAGAGATGAAGACGCTCCACAGCGATTCTGTTCAATGCGGTGTTATCAAGAACAACAACACAGTCGGCATTTTGTGTTAGACGCTTGAGGGTTAAAAGCGAGTTATATGGCTGCACAACTACATCACTAGTCTCCATCTGGTTAGGGAACACGCTGTAGGTTTGGACCAACTTCTTGCTGTAGCGATCATTCAGGGTTTCCAACATATAGGAACCCATACCTATAATTTTTAAGCAATAAGAAAAAAAATCATAACAATTGGCAGAAGCACTTGAATTGTCATAAGGAAAGAACCACGCCAATTAAAGCTCATCTAATTTTTTGAGAATAAGGAACAGG
This sequence comes from Clarkia xantiana subsp. parviflora, assembly GCA_036873135.1. Lineage (NCBI taxonomy): Eukaryota > Viridiplantae > Streptophyta > Magnoliopsida > Myrtales > Onagraceae > Clarkia > Clarkia xantiana. The sequence continues at coordinate 2,664,109 of JAPTYO010000009.1, forward strand.
GTACTCTCAATATTTATCCTAATTTTAGCCAATCTTGCAATTTGTAGCAAAAAAGAAAAAAAGGGGAAGAAAACCTGAGCCTGTTCCACCAGCAATAGAATGGCAAAGAACAAAACCCTCCAGACTATCACTGCCATCCGCTTCTCTATCTATCATGTCCATAATATCTTCCTCCACTCCCTTTCCCTGATCCAACATAATGCATATATTTAAATGATAAAGTCTGATAAATAACATTAGCAATTGTTAGCCTAATCTTCCAACATTATGGTTATAATAACTGAGGTTTCTTTATGAGCATTCAAGATGCAGTTCCTTTCAGCAGCAAATGAAAATCCAGGTCAACAATGATTTACTTAGAAAATGTATAACTATCCAAGCCGTGTATTGATGAAAACAAAAATTCATGATATGAAGCAGTGTCATTACATGATTCAACACTAATACACTATCCATTAAAGTGATTTAGAAAATAACAGAAATAAAGAATGTGAAAGTCCAACCTGATGATATCCACTTGCCCAGTTGTTTCCAGCTCCTCCACCATGATCAGAAACAAATATGTTCTCATGATTGTAGAGATTACGATAGTCACCATTCTGAATACCATTAATGACCCTAGGCTCTAAATCCATCAGTATTGCCCGTGGAATGTAGTGCTGATCATCGGCTTGGTAGAAAAAAACGTCTTTTCTGTCACCTCCCTAGAAAAACAGAAGTAGTAATCCATAAGCAACAACTCTTGACCATGCTAACTGATTCTATCTCTGTATACAATACCACAATCACTCATACCCTATATTCCCAAGTAAGTTGCTTCATGTTCAGGAAAATGTGTGATGATCTTCTTCTAAAGTATATATATACTAAAACATGCGTTGCTAATTATATCCTAACCTTAGTAAAAATAAAATAAAGAATAGTATAGTACTGAGTGATGACAAAATTCAGCAATTATAAAGTTCTACTATGACATAAACATAACGAATCCAACTGGAATGGGCAGATAATAAGTACATGTCTCCATTGTCATGTAAGTATCTGATATAACTTGATTAAAGCTGGGGTTTTAGTTTTCTGGGTTTACCAACCAAACCGATTTCTGAGCAGACTAGATAGAAAGCAGTAATCCATAAGCAACAACTCTTGACCATGTTAGCTGATTCTATCTCTGTATACAATACCACAATCACTCATACCCTATATTCCCAAGTAAATTGCTTCGTGTTCAGTGAAATGTGTGATGATCTTCTTCCAAAGTATATATATGCATATACTAAAATGTGCGGTGCTAATTATATTTATATCCTAACCTTAATAAAAATAAACTAAAGAATAGTATAGTACAGAGTGATAACAAATTTCAGCAATGACATAACGAATCCTACTGGAGTGACAGACAATGATTACAGGTTTCATTGTCATGTAAGTATCTGACATAACTTAATTAAAGCTGGGGTTTTTGTTTTCTGGGTTTACAAACCAAACCTATTTCTGGGCAGACAAGACTAGAAAGAAAGCTAGTTCATCAAACAGCTGCAGAAGGATATGTCACAATGCAGATAGAGAAGTGAAGAGATGAAATGGACCTGGGTGGCGAAATCTTCAAGAATGCCTTCTTTGCTGATACCGTGCTCGAGGCACAGCTGCTTCCAGAACTCCATTCCGATCTGGTTCCCACATTGTCCCACCTGCAGCGTTATGATTTCCCTCGGCATGGATGGATGTATGAAATTGAACAATCCTTAAAGCGAAGCGAAGCGTAGGGAGCTCAAATACAAGGTCGTGTACTGCAACTCAAATGGTAAAGAGGGAAATTGAGAAATTGATTTGGGAAAGGAGCTCCGCAGTAGAAGAAGATGACTTCAGTGTGGAGTTGGAGTTTGTGTTTGTGTCTTCATGGCACACGCGCTACTACTGGTCCAGTCCATTCTATTTGGGCTTAAAGCCCACGCTTTTGCAAGGCCCAAGTGCAATCCGATTCTCACAATGACAATTTATGTAATTTTACTTAAATTTTGGGGTAAAGGTATAATTCTACACAATCGTAACTTATATCGGTCTTTTTATCATTTTCTTAAAGAAAATCGATCAAACCAAATTCAAAATGCGTTGGCCGATAAATCTAGGCACTCATAATATCTCTTAGAGTACAAAGATGAATATTCCTAAGAGCCACGTAACAAAGTTAATTTCTTGATGAACCACAATCATGCCCATAAGGTATGTGACTAAGTACAAACTCGTATTGTTTGTGATGAATTCCATTTTGAACTTGGCGAGACGAGTCGAGTTCGATCTCGTCGAGTATTGCATCGAGTCGAGCTTGAGTTTAAAATTTTTAGGTTCAGCCGAATTCGAGCTCGAGCATGAGTAAAAAGAGTCGAGTCGAGCTTTCCAGATACTCGGTTCGATTACAACCATTTGCATATCCAGGATTTACATGATGAGGGTGCACTTAAAAAAAAAAAATCAAATTTAAACATTCATATTATAAGCTAAATTGTTGTAAAGTATACATAACACAGTTTGTCCATAATCATTACAAAATAACCTAAATACTACACTCTATAATTGTTCATATAAACTTTCATCTTTGAAAACGATTCAAAATAGTATCATTACCAACCTCTAAAGATATATCGGTCTCTATAAAATTGACTAAACATTCTTTCAATAGATCGTCACTCCTATTATTCCGTATTAAAAATACTTAATAATTAACCTAAGATTATTACGAAAAATATAGGTGTAAAAATGGGGGACATTTGTCCCCCTCCCATTTAGTGCGCTACATACGCCCATGAATTTACAGCCTAAGTACCATACAAGTGTTGCCTTTTTGATGAACTCCTTGAATCACCCGCGGTAATATATATATTCCTTTTTATTAAAAAACACACAAAATAGATGATATAATAATAATAGAAGAAGGAAGATTACAAAAGTAAATATTATTATTAGGGTTATTGATTAATTGATCCAGAGGAAAGAACCCATGGCAAACTTCCTCTTTTGTTGTACATCTCCGGTGACCGGGAGTCCGTACTCCCGGAGCAGGCAGTCGAGTTTCCATTCCGGCATCGTTTCATAGTCGGGTCGGGTGTATCTTGGGTAGTGCACCGGCATCTGGAAGTGGCTCAGTTGGCCGCATCGCTCCATGTGTCCGTTAGCAGCTGCCGATCCACTGTTGCCTAAGCCCGCAGGTGCAGCCGTGGCCATTATATAATAGATATATTGTTCACTTGATGTATTTGTCTAAGTAGAAGAGACTCATGGCCTTTATATAGGCAGGCAGTTGCTGCATGCATTAATTAATATTCTTGTGAATTCTTTTTTTCCCACTGAAAAATGAATAAGTGCAATATAGATTCATCATGTTATATAATATTCAGATTCTTTTAACTACGGTTTTAAATTTTTTTTTTCTCAACTAGACTTAGTAAATAATTATCGCATTTACTGACATTGTCAACGTATCACTAGCAGCCTAGTAGAGTTAAGAGGCCGAGCCGACGATTTGAGTTTTTTTTTTTTTTTTTCTATTAATGACCAGACATAGTAAACAAACCGTGCATGCACAACCCCATCAACGTAGCTTTAACAACAACCTAGTATAGTCAAGTGGCCGGATGTCCTGTCAACGTAGCCACACCAATAGGTTAGTATAATCAAGAGAGCGACTCGATGCCCTAAGGTTTTTTCCCTGATTAGTCTTAGTAAACAACCAGCGTATGCACCGACCCGTCAACATAGCCCACAAACAACCTAGCATAGTTAACATGCCGATCCAAAAGACCAATTTTATTCGCATTTTCTTATGTCTGACGCGATATGTGAACTTGAAGTGACCTAATATTTTAATCAGCTCGTTGCGATGTGACTTTTCGAGTGATTTCGAGGCTAAAACTTTGAATTCACCATACATGTGAGTAAATAGTCTTAACCATTAAATCACCATGCAGGTGGTATATTCATGTTAATTAATGCCAAACATATTTTTGTCCGAAATATGTAAGTTCAGTAATTTCACCATAACTAACAAACTCCTCGTGAATGAGAAACAAGGGTGGATACATCATACATAATAGCTGATCAGCCAAGCATTAGGTTGCTTATATATATATATAGAAGATATGTATTGCATTGCATTGCACGCGTTTCATTCATTACAATGTACGTGGTTTGGTATCAGAAACATATGCATACTGTAATTTTAACACTATAAACATCAGAAACATACGCCTTTCATTCATTATAAAATGTTGATAATCGGTGTTCCAACTATTAAGATTGTTGCTTTCCACTTTTTTCAGTTGATTTTGACGTTAAAATTGAAATTTTAAGTAATAAAAAAACATGTCCATTTTTTCGAAATATCACATTTTGTATGATTTTAGCTTATTGATGCTTAAAAGACATCTTTTCATTTCATCAATTTTTAGAGAAAAAAATAGAAATCAACCAATATAATAATTAAAATACTGAATATCAACATGTGGATTAACTATACAGACTATATGTAATTGAGACTGTTTTTAGATTGTTAATCCTAAATTCTTAGACTCCAATTTGATCGGAAGTGAGAATCTGGTAAATTGTCCATAAAACCCTAGATCAGATAATATTAAGAGAACTTTGGCCAAAAAAAAAAAAAAAAAAAAAAGATAATATTAAGAGAACTCTAGCATAAAGTCTAGGTTATACCCCATAGTTTACAATAAAGAAACTTTAGTCCTCAAATAATACCAAACGAACTAAACATAATTACAAATCAATCCCAACTAAGAAAACTAAAGCAAATCAACCCTAAACTAGAAAAATCAACTTGTGCACATCAAGACAATTACTAACGTTCATTAATTTTCATTCACATCCTGCAACTTGATCCAATTTTGTTCCAGTGAATTAAATGTGTAGAAGCTGGAATATGAGGAGGAGAAGCTTCCCCAATTAATCAAGCATTCAGCAGCATTCTAAATGAATTGCAGTCACTCATTAGAAACTGAAATTGTGGTGGCCTTTCTTTCGTTTGCAGAAGCTAGCCAATTGTGTATATCCATCCCAATATAATAATTAATAATTACAAACTTGAAGACGACACAAAATATAATTAATGTTTGCACCTACTTCTTCATCTCCCTTCCTTTATCACAAATTGAGTGCTACAAAATGTGAAATTTCTTGTGAATTTTTCATAGAAAGTGGAATGGGCCCACAATAAAAGTTGAAATTTACACTAGACCCAATTTCTCTCTCTTACTTTCACAACAATTTTCACAAGAAATTTCACATTTTAAGAATTTACTCATAATATATATACATACTCCAATAATTCAATCACTACATAATAGTCTTCTGGTTAAGAGCGTTTACTCACACTGTGTCAGATATAAAAGAATTTCAGTAGAATTGAGATTAACATACCGACCTTTCGAGTGTATTAGGTTACTGATGGGACTACGTCGTTTGGTCGGAAAAACTCCAGCAGTGAGTTCGAACATTACGTAGCGAGATAAATCAAGGGTCGACAGACACTGCTACGTACACATTCCTTCTGTTTATGGAAAAAATAATAATTCAATTACCCTAACTAATGTACATGTCATATATATCATGTAAGGAGTTCGTATAATTCGATGTTTGCAAACATCGGTTTAAGGGAAATTGTTAAAATATGGTTAATTGTTTACAAGTTTGAGCTTATTAGAATATCGGTTGACGCACGTCTTATTTCATACATTTGGTACCAGATCTTATTAGGCTACTAATGGGACTACGTTGTTTGGTCAGAAAAACTCCAAACAGTGAGTTCAAACATTATGTAGCGAAATAAATCTGGCTCAACAGACACTGCTACACATTCCTTCTTTTGATGGAAAAAATAATAGTTCAATTACACTAACTAATGTACATGTCATATAATGTAAGGAGTTTGTCGATGTTTGCAAACATCAATTTAAGAAACAGTGTGAAAATATGGTTAATTATATACAAATTTGAGCTTAATTATGAGAATATTGGTTAACACGCGTCTTATTTCATACATTTGGTATCAGAGTTAAGGGTTCAAATGCTCGAATCCGACACAAGATGTTTATATTATGGTGATAAGTGTTCCGTGTTTTCTAAGTTTTCTCAAGCTTCAGCCAATGTGAGTCCATAAAGAAAGCTGAATTTAGCTAGCTAAGTGCAATTAATAACCTCAATGTGTAAAATTTGTTAGACCCCAAAGAAGAACAAATGATGATCACATCTAATTAACTCACAAATACAAACAATATTAACCAAACTCGACATGCACGCATCAAACAATTACGACGACACAAAATCTTGCCGGCCAAGCAAACCATACCGATCGACGTTACATAGAAACAAAAATGATCAGGAGTTGTATCATCTGAGGCTACAACAGCCATGTTGAAATTGTTGTTGTAGTTGGTGCTGCTCTTTTCGTCTATTCGCAAAAGTTTCGCCGTATCTCATTATCCAAAACCTTTCGATTTCCTCCGCTTTGCGACTGGGAATTCGCCCAGCTATCAGTGCCCATCTGAACAGGGACGAAGTCAGAAATTTTTTAGTGGACTAGAATTGAGTCAAAGGCAACTAAAAAATTAAAAATAATAATAATAATAATTAAAGGGTCATTTGTAAGGTTTAACGAGTCAAATTGACAATAATTACAAATTTAAAATAAAAAATTGCACATCACAAAAACAAAAAGCTGAAAAGCCGAGGAATCAATTCCCGTTCATCCTATACTAGATCCGTCCATGCATCTAAACAACATATTAATTCATATATATATATATATGTAAGGATCTTGAATCTAATGGATATATTAATTCCCTAGCTATAGCTACTGTATTAAATACAATGGATATATAGACTTGATTTACCTGGGCCCAACTAGCTTATACATCCTGTATATGAGATCTTCTTCTTGCTCTGACATGCTTATAAACTCCCATTCGATGCTGCTCACCTCTGCAATAATAATGTAGTACTTTCATGATCAGCCCGTTTTCGAGAATTTGGTAGTTAGATTTATTTCTGAAGAAAAATATATCATAAATCCAGATCTCTATTCAGCTCAAGTGCATTACTAGAAATAGGGATATTACCGACAAAAAAATTCGTTGATAAAAAACATTTTGTCGGTTGCATCGATATTTCGTCGGGGAATCTTTTATCTTAAGATATTGGTCTAATCTTAATAAGTTGTGAATAATTATTATAAATGTTCTAGATCCATTAGTATTAATTAGTTATATAGCTATATAGCTTATATATATATTCATCAAGTTGATGCATGCATGAATTAATTGATGATATATGAGTGAAGTGAAGAACATGATGTGAGTTGGAAGATATAACTAGAGATAATTAAGAGGTATAGAGATTATAATATAATATCATTAAGAAATGGTATAATATTTCTACTAGCTATAGAGTTTTATTTAGTATATACAAGATTGTTTTCGAAATTTCGAGTTGAGAAAGTTAAATTAAATTCACTTCTGAGAAAACTAGTAAGATGTTAAAGTATAAGAGTGTGTTAAATGTCTTCACTCATAAGTTCAGACTTATGAGAAAGTTAGTTAAGACGCACGTCTTATTCTTAACATGGTACCAGAGCTCATGGAATCGATTCCTGGTAACGCCATTTTAAATGAAAATTGTTATCTTCCATTAAAATGTGGTTGAAGCCCTTATGAAACTTATGTCCATTTAGACAGTTGGTTAATGCGTACGTCTTATTCTGAATAGAAAGCGCTAACTTTGTAAAATACCTAGCAAACTTAAAGTGTCATTCAAACTCGATTCAACTCTGGAACACAACTCGCTTTACCAGTTGATTCAATCATGTTTGGGTGATTAGCTAGATATAGATATATAGATATATAGCTATAATATATATGTATAAGGGATTGGAGATATGCACACCTTGATCTTGAGAAGAGTGAGCTGTTCTAGTATTGGTTTGCTTGCGGCGTCGTTTATGATGATCCATGCAGATATGTAGAGAAGGAAAGATAGAGATTGATTAGATAGATAGATGTATAGAGATGGTAATTAATTCGGGTACCGGAGAAGAAGATGATATCTGATAATGAGATGAAGAGGTGATGTTTGGATAGATGATAATCAATAGGAGATGGGAAGTAGATAAGGAAGAAGAGAACGACAGGTCCAACCAAACAGACCAATGCATGCAAATCTAGTTTGTTTGTATTGTCCCAGTTTGTTTGACTTGTAGTTGTTACTTCTCTCTCTTAATTAAACTTGGTCAAAGCTAGCTATATTGAATAAGACAAAGTCAATAATTATTAGGGGTATACTTTTGGTAGTTGCGGTTTCAAACAAATTAATGATAATTTTTTTTTAATAATTTAGTCTAATTTATAATAAGTATTTAAGTGTTTAAATAGAAATATGATTTATATATAAATTACAAATTTTCTTACTAATTATAACTGGTTAACTATTTTCTTTAAATATAGTGATATTAGTATGAAAACAATAGTTGACACTAACGAGGCGATGAGTCAAGCAAAAATTCGAAATTTTACATTTAAAGCTAATGAAAAAGTTTCAGTCAGAAAGCTTAGAGTACATGAATAAACTATACAACTTATGTGTAGTATAAGCCGCAATTATAGTTGGAACAAAATTACTCTTCAACTAATATACACATATTCAATAACAATATACATATGGATAATATAACTTAATGTATATAATATACACATTTTTGGATGTATTTTGGATTTGATCTCATATCTGCAAGAATAATATTAACTGTCATTTGCTACACTAAAAAATACATGAAAATATCATCCACACAACGCGCTAGACCATCACTTAGTCATTATAATTAATTATATATATAACACATATTTTTGTACTTCTCAATTCTCATGTTCAGTTTTGTTTCAAACTTCTATTTAACATAAGTATATCTATATATATGCATTAATTCAGTTGTTGTTACTATATAAAGAGGACAACACATTTAACATGATTACTCCACAATTAAACTAATTTTTATTTGTATTAGAATAGTCCATATGTAACAAATATTTACCACACATAAACTAATTTTTATTCGCACCATATAGTAAAGTTATTATTATAATTAATTAGTTATATAGTAAAGTTGAATCACAACACCATGTTGGCTATTGTGAAAAGCTAGCAAGAGTTAGCAACTGATTATTTAATCTTAGTTGTACATATTTAGTGGAGTTTAGCATATATTTATTATTAGCACTAGCTGAACTCACAACCGTTCATAGCTACTCTATTTTATTACTTCTCTCGAATATATATATATATATATGCCAAAATCAATTGAGTCAAGAAGTCACTTTATTAGCCTGCTGACTGGCTAGGCCAACATGTGAGCTATATCAACTATAGCAAGCAAGCAATTAATAAATATTATTATTATTATTATTATCATTTTTTTTACTGCATAATGTTTTAGGGTCATATGGATATACATACTCATAGCATATTACTTATTTATGTCTAAAATAATCGTTACTTGTAAGAGGTATAATAATTTATTAAAAACACTATGTGTCTTAACCAGGTGTTTTATAAATTCAAATTTATGAATAAAAATTGTAGACGCATTTTTATTTATAATTTAATAGTGCTAATGATTAATATTTTTCTATTATTTTCGGACTCAGTGAGATTTAAAGCCGAAATCTAAGCCGACTGCAGTGATAAGATCGGACGGAGGAGAAGTGGAGAAGAAAACCCAACCCAAAAGGAATATTCATTCATCATCCACGCACGTACACCATAAAGTAAAGTACTTCGTAGTATGAAAGTTTGGTAAGACAAACAGCAAAAAGACAAACATGAATCTATCTATCTATCTAATCTAATTATATATATCCGTTACTGCTACTTGTATTTATTATACATATATATATTAATATCACCTCACATACAAATATAATACATACAATCCGGACAGTGCATTATCAGGTTCCTACATTTCTTCCACTTAAAGGTTTCTCCTCCTTTATAACTGAATATGTTGTTGCTGAACAGCGGAGGTAGATCCAATTAGCACGTGACATGTGGCAAAAAAGAACCTGACACATAGCCACATGTCACATGTTATTTGGATGAAGAGGTAACACCACAGCGCTATGTGTTGCACCTGAGGTATACAAGAATTTCTCAGATAACATATAGATTGAATTTTTCATACTTAAATGAATGATATCGTCTTACAGATTGAAACCTCGCAAAAATACTTTAAACTAAACTAAACACTTGTTTACCTAGTCCTAGTCCTTCTACAGTAAGTAGGAGAAGATGGAGTGGAAAAAGGAAAAAACAAGTTACTTGACGCGCAAGCCAGGAACATTCTTAAGACCCATCTTGCCGAGTGTCATCTTGGCGATCGCAGGTGGTGTCTTGAGCCCCATTGTTCGGCTGAACTCATTCGCTAGCTCCACTAGTCTCTGCTTGTCCTTTCCTATCTTCTTGTTCGAGTTGTAATACCCGAGCCACGCTTGATACGCCGACTCCTTGCTCTTCATCTCCACTTGTGACATCCCCCTATCCACCTGCACATCATTCTTAATTTCCTTATACATTATTTCAAAACAACAGTTCACACCAAAACATCAGCTAGCAATTTGTTCGACTGCTCAAACATCAGCTAACAATTTGATAATTGACCTTGAGTTATAATGTTATCAAGTACCGACCTTCTTCTTCGTGTCCAGATCTACTAGAGGCTCACGGGCATTCGACAAAGGCAGGTCCTTTATCGATGATAAGAAGAATTCCTCCCATGGTGCAAGTAACAATAGCCCTTGTCCCTCTTTACCTTTCCTTCCTGTTCTACCCAGTCTGTGTATGTATTGTTCTCTATCTGATGGCACACCCACCTGCACAATACCATAACATATGTACATTTTACTTTGGAAATTATTAGCATTTTGGGTTAAGAACCTAAAAACAGTTCTAACTTATAGATTATTTGCTAATCGTTGTCCCAGATTTAAAATGTTGATATTCTGTGTCCTAACTATCCAGTGTCCCCTAAACCCACCTGCACAATACCATAACATATGTACATTTTACTTTGGAAATTACTAGGATTTAGGGTTAAGAACCTAAAAACAGTCCTAACTTATAGACTGATGCTAATCACTGTCCAAGATTTTAAAATGTTGATATTCGGTGTCCTAACTATCAGATTGGATGATTTCCAACTTTTTCCTCTTAAAATTGACGGATCAAAGACATGTTTGTAAGCCTCAAATCAGTCTAAACAATGAGCAACAAATCTGATACTTTGGAAAAGTGACGCTAATTTTAACGACTAAATCAGTCGGAAAAAGTTGAAAGCAACAAATAGTTGGGATACCGAATATCAACATTTTAAATTTGGGACAACGATTAGAAACATGGCTTATAGTTGAGACTGTTTTTAAGTTCTTAACCCCCATTTCTATCATCTTTTTTCTTGCAAGTCAAATAAGTTGTGAATGCATCCACTGCTGAAAAGAAATTTTACCTGAATTACAAGAGTTACATCGGGATAATCAACTCCACGCGCAGATACATCAGAAGTCACCAGGATCATTCCCTTTGACTTCCTAAATTCATCGGATACTTTAGTTCTGTAGCTCTGTGACTTCCTTGAATGGATTTCCCTAACGTTCATACTTAACTGCCCAAGAAGCTCGGCCACCAGTGCTGTCATCATTGCAGTTGTGCAGAACACCAGAACCTACAGCAGCAGCATTATATGTTCTGTTATATGCATGAAAGAACCTCCTTTTAGCTTGAGCATCGTACGACCGAATCTTCTACGAGTGTGTTACTTAGGTTACCTTGTAATTAGCATCATCTGCTATGTGCTCTTTCAACATGGCATAGATCAAGCAGAAGTGCTTGTCCAGTGGTGCGACCAGATGTGTCTGTGTGACCTGAGGTTGAGCATTTATTTTACGAACAAACGCAACACAGCAAGAAAATAATAATGATGAGACAAATTCTTCAATATTTGTTATTGTTACTCATTTACCTGTGAATGCGTCTCCTCGCTTCCCTCTACAACTGTACTGATAAATTCATAGTCTCTTTTCAAAGCGATGTGGCATATTTGACGAACCTATTATTATTATCCAAAACACCTTTGATTAGCATTTCTCATACTTATATATTTCAACACAGCACGGGAATGCTAGAAAGAAAAGAAGAAAACCTCTTCTGCCACCGTGGCAGAAAAAAGAAGAGTTTGTCGCTGCTTTGGGACTGCAGCAACTATCCTCTCAATATCCTTCCGAAATCCCATGTCTAGCAAACGATCAGCCTCATCAAGCACAAGAACTTTAACTCCCATAAGTCTTGTTGCAAATCCTGATGTATTCTCAACATGATCTCTGAGCCTACCGGGTGTGGCTATGAGGATCTACCAAAAAAAAAAGGGAAATGATTAGTAGCAGAATCCTCAACTATCTACATCAAGGCAATAACATAGAGTTTGAATTTGAATCTTAAGTTACACACTGCTTTCCCAATGTGAACAATAACTAGTAGTTGGTTCTAATGACAACTACAGTACTTCCAACTTCTCTCAGTGTAATGTACCTCATTGTGGTCATTTTAACTTTTGAGCAGAAGAAGAAGTTAGATGATCACCCCAGTATTAGTTCTTATAGCATATAAAGCATAATTTGTTAGAAGCAGGCAAATTCTGACCACATTTATGCTAAGGAAATTCACCTGGCATGGATTTGCTTGAATGCGTTTCTGTTCTAAAGTAAGTCGAGTGCCTCCAATCACAGCCTGAACACCTAACGAAGGATGATACTTCAAAAGTTTATTAGCTTCTCCAGCAGCTTGAATGGCGAGCTCCCTTGTTGGACACATGACCAGAACAAGAATCGAGGGCCGCTTCTGACCACGCCCCTCAGCAGCTTCTTTTAATATGACCTCGATTGATGGAAGCTGAAAAGAATCTTAACCGTAAACAAACCAGCATACATATATCTGCGTACAAATAAACAAAGTTGAAAAACGCTGAAAGCATTAAATGTATTCATCTTCTTTAAACAAGAATTTTTTACCATCTCTATACCTCCTTTAGTAAATTCCTACATCAAAAACAAATTATGCCCACTCCTTAACGGAGAGAAGTGAAGGGCAGCAAGGAAAACAAATATTGCAAGTCGAAGAGTCTTACCAGAAAAGCTACTGTTTTCCCTGTCCCTGTTTTAGCCTTAGCAAGGACATCCTTACCTGGATTCTCAAAGAAAAAGCAGTAAGATTTTGAACCCATATAGAAGTACGATGAATAGAGCAAAATAATAAAAAAAATGCAATCCCTAGTCAGCTTCTACAATTAAGTTGTCACAGAAACCTAATGACCATTCCAGGCTAAAAAATCAAGAAATAGTCTATTTCCACTAGAAAGGAAAGCATGTCATGCACCACCATCAGGTCGATTCTGGCCCTTCACACAATTATAGCAGACAATAGAATGCAACTCACTTACTATCCAAAAACCATTTCATGTAGATGGAAGTTGGATCCCAAACTCGAAGTTCCAGCAAATCTATGATAGCCAAAGAGAATGAATGCCAAATTGGCAACTCAAACTCAATTAAAAGTTATGTTGCCAATTCTCCTTAACATGGATTAAGCAAGCGTTGGGATAATTTGGTAAAAATTAGACAAACATAGAAAATCGGGTCTAAGACGATAATATGAAGATAAAACTCATGAGCAGCTATAACCATTTAATGATATTCCAATAATCTCCTCCACCAATTCCAACAACAGGTGAAGGCAATAAGTTCAATGGAGATGAACAGACCTTTGAGGATGACAGGAAGGGTAGCCTCTTGAACCATAGTCATCTTCTCATATCCAGCATCCTTGATTCCTTTAAGAGACAAGGGAGAAATGGCACACTGATCGAACCTGCATGATCAAAGCATTGATAACAATCACCTTCAAGTGCTAGCATTTTCAAAAAATAATATAAAAATCCACACACGAATTCAGTTACCTAGTCTCGCTGAGGTATGAACTTGAAGTTGCCAGCACATTCTCCACAATTCCATCGGCAAACATAGAATTCACACTCTTGCTTACAAAATAATTCACATCACTCTCCTCACTAATCAAATCAGTTAAGATCCTTCCCTCCCTACTACTTCCGCTGTTTCTCATTACTGAATCAGAATTCGAATCTCTCCTAGCCGGCTTATCACCAAATCTCCGAGAAGAATCCCTCGACTGGAACCTCGATGTGTCGTTCTGAACTCTCCGCCGAACTGGCTTACCAATACCATCCGAATCGCTCTCTCTGCGCCTTCTCGTCTCGTCGGTAGCGGAATTGCTGGCCCAATCGGTGAGTTCACCGTCAATAAGGCTCTTACTCTTGGGAGCAGCAGAAACTCTTTGATTTATGCGAGGACTCAACAAATCGCTCTCACGGTATGAACGGGAAGAGAGCGGCAACACGCTAAGCTGGAAGTCGTTGCACAAGAGGCCCTGGTAGTTGAGCTTGAAGGGGAAGACGCGGGAGAAGATTGGTATGGAGCGAGTAGAGTGGATAGAGCTACCGGTCAACTTCATGGCAAGGAAGCAGCTTAGCGGGCCGCCGGTGGTTACTTCCGATGAAGAAGGTGGAATGGTTAAAAATGGAGGGAACCAAGATGAGGATAAAGATAAGAGAAGAGTTCAGTTTTTTTTTTTTTTTTTTTTTTTTTTTGGGCTCAGAAGAGAAGAGTTCAGTTAGTGATGAATAATGATGACCAAATGGCCATTATTTTCGGCCCAACAAAAATGGCCGGTATATTCTACTATTGGCCCAATCCAGATGAGCCCACTGAAGCCCACTGTTACTCACAGTTTTAAATTTAGTGTTAAATATTTATCAAATTTATAAAAGTATCTAAATACTTTTCCAAATGTTAAAATAAAATCTTGTCGAAAATCATTGGAGCTGTGATTGGGGTAGGGGTGGCAAACAGTTCGTGTCGTGTCGATTCGTGTCGTGTCACTAGTGACATACGTGTCAACAGATCTCTCGTGTCTAAACAGATCACTTTAAATATGACACAGACAGTTCTCGTGTCACACGGGAGTTGGCAGATATCGTGTCACACGGAACACAGACACGAGACACGAAATTTTGTTTTTACACCAAAAAATATTACACTTTTTAGCCCAAAAACTTTTACAAATGTTACAAAATCATCCTAAATCAAGCACCATCATATTTTGAGAAATAATTGAATCTTCTCATTATACAAATAATAAGTTCATAAAGAAAAATTACTTAAATATAAAAAATCGAACATTACAAACAAAATAAGCCGATATCTAAATTTCAAGTTATCTTGAAGCTAGCACATGAAATCATATTATAAGTTTTTTTTGCCAATAGAAGTTTTTATTATTACAGACAATCATATTATAAGTTTTTTTTAAATAGATTAATGTACTAAATAGTTACAATATTTTTAAAATTATTATTGATCATTATATATTTTTTTTGGCAAAATTATTGGGCTTTATATAAATATTAAGTTTCAAATAAGTCGTGTCGATGCGTGTCTATCGTGTGGACCTACAGATCAGATCTACACGGACTTGCCTAAAAACGTGTCTAGTCGTGTCACAGATCTATCAGACACGGTCAGATTTTCGTGTAGATCAGGACACGAACAAAAGCAGGTCTGTGTCAGATCGTGTCGTCGTGTCGTGTCAGCAATTGCCACCCCTAGATTGGGGTCAATTCAAGCACCAAATTGTAACATTAATATAAATTATTATGACATTTTGCAATAATAATAATAATATTGTAAACTTTAAAAAAGTTTACAACAATAATTCTGGACGAACAATTCACACAAGTATTAGTGAATATAATACATCTATTATATGACATGTGTCTTTTGGTACCTTATGAACTTTTTAAATATTTTGTACACATCCTCATATGAAGCGTAAATTATGAGTTTTTCGTCCATTTTTCAGTTAAATAGACGAAATTATCATGTGTCATTTACAGTCTCTACGCCTATTTATCAAATTTTTTTTTTTTAAATAACTTTGAAATAATTAAAAATTCCATGAAAAAATTATTTTTTAAAGTAACTACTTATCATAAGTGCTGCCCTTTATATGTATATATTTATATACATATATTAAAAGCTTTTCAAGTAGCCAACAAAATCATGCATAAAAGTTAAGGAAACAAATGAGTGACGATATTGATTGAAGGTGCATGCATATATATCCACTTTGTGATCGTCCTTTGGGAATATACGAATGGTAGATCAATGTCACAATTCAAAATCGATTATGGACTAGCTATAAACAAGAACATCATAAAGAATAAGTTCTACCATTAATTTTAAACTTCAATTATATAGCTTCGCCATATGTTATTTCTAATTTGAATAAGAAGAATTATATTTCATTAGACAAATGACATTGCTAAAGCCCTTTGCATAGAAATTAGTTTTTAAAGTTAATATTCATCATAATAATACATGTATCTTATTGTTAATTAATTAATTACAATTATGTACGTTAGAAATATATGTTATTCGAAATGTCTTCATATACTTTCACATGAAAAAAAACATTTATAAAATAGAGTAATAATTTATAAAATAAAGTAATGTAAAAAAAGTTAATGGATTTTTTTATTATATTATTCAAAAAGTAGAGAATATTGTTGTAAAAATATATTTTTAGAGATTAAATTAAATTGTATCATTTTATAAGTAACGTGGATTAATTTTAGTGTTTTAAAAATATCACGTGATATATTAAAAAGCATTTATTAGGCGAAAAACCTTTAAAATTAATTTTGTTTATTCATAATTATTAATTTACAACGTATTATTGTCTAATTTAATGGAGGCAAAATATATTCGTCACAAGCAAGACCCCGAACTAGGGTTGACATTTTTATTTTTGTGTTTTTTTTTTGTAAAATGGTCCTAAAAATAGACTAATTAATACTCGTAGCATGCTTTCTTTCCGCTTAGACTAATTAATTATTTCTTAAACCAAATTATAAGGGGCGGCTTTTTTTTATTTTAATCAGAAAATTAGGGGCGGCTTGGAAGTTGGAAGAGACCTACAGAATTTTATGATTATATATATATTTATTGTTATTATAATTGAAGACAAAATACCGTTTTTAATTATTTGTTGACTTAAGAGATTTAAGAAGAAAAATAAAATGACGACCAATACAGTCTAAAGTCTAATTCCTTGTTGCTACTTGAGAAGCCGCCGCTACAGAAGTGATTCTGTAAGCTTCTTTTTAATTTTTATATATTTATTTATAGAGGAAATATGTAGTATTATTGTTATTATCTTTTTAAATTGATCCATAACAAGAGATTTAATGATATAAAAATTTATGTTATAATATTATTAATTTAATTTTTTAATTAATATATTAAAAGAATATATTTATCTTAGGGTGTTTGGATTGACATAATAATAACAGATTACTTGAAATATGATATTACAAGTGATGCGCGTTTAGTATTGTACTTATTACTAGATTGCGGTGTTTAATTTTGCCATGAATAGAGTGTAATTGAGATTACAATTTTTATATTTTATATAAACATTGTGTGCATTTATTTTTATTAATTATAATAATTAGTTACAAAGCAGATAAACAATAAAATAATAAATATAAAGATTAAATAAAGTACTTTATCACATTACAATTAATGGAGTTTGTATGTCATATTGTATTACAACTGAATTCATATTATCATAATGCACATTATATTGTTTGGTTTGCCTAACGGTATAATGATAAATGTAATAGGTGATTATATCTTAGATTACATCTATCCAAACACCCCATTTTGTTATTGATGAATTTGTTATAATGGTATATGTTAGTTATAAATATATGAAGTTATATGTCATTGAGAATGTTTTCCTCTCTACTATTACATGAAAAAATATATTTATAAATCAAAGTATATTGATCTGACATCCCTATCATTTAATATAGATTATAGAAGGTTGTTCGCATTTTACTTGTCTTTAAATTTAGGACTTTTTATAAAAAGAGATTTAAATATTGGGATGCAATTTATTCTCTTTCCCTTTATCATATGTATGTCTCATTTAATTATTATTATTACTTAGAGCATCCACAATGGTTTTACATAAATTGTATTGTTTAAAGTTGCCACGTAGACATTTATATACACTTTAAGTAATACGTAAATTTAAGACACACATAAAAAATATTTTCTCTGCAATCGTATTACTTAAACATATTCCTTAAATATATTTTATAATTAAATTTTCAACAACCACCAATATGATATTAGCATTAATTATAAAATGAATTAATTTATAATAAAAATTGGTCACGTAATACATAGTGCATTACTTAAATTTAAGGAATGTTTTATATAAAAACATAAATTTACGTGTGAGTCCCATCTTTAAGGAATGCTATGTAAAACCACTGTAGATAGTTTTTGTTGCTTTACTTAAATAAACATGTAAGACCCACGTTTACGTAATTTTTACGTAATACCATTGTGGATGCTCTTAGTCACCACACATAACATGCATGCATGGATAATTCACTATTCCAACAAGCACTTTCTTTATAAGTGAAAAGTGAAATTCATCATGAATGGTGGTGGTTAGATAAAAATATTGTATTTAATTTGGTCTAGATCCACCATAACATATAATAATATTTACAAAGAATTACTACAATCTTAGCATGATCACAGTTCACAAGGCTTTGATAAGCACTCATGTCATGCATTAAAGTCAAATTAAGAGGTGAGACTTTAGAAACACTATAAAAATTATGGTTGCGAAATAAATTTTATATACCTAATCAATTTGTTAGAAAAGTGTAAAATTATTACGATTTCAGTTTATATGCTGACGATTAAAAAAATTATAATAATTAAGGCAACACCGGTATTATTATTGACAAGTGTAAATTTACTTGTTATTAGGACAGATGACGATCTACTAGTGATTAAGAGTGTACTGTTTTGATATATACTAATGTCGCCCATCTTTTGGATATGTTGAAGGTTGTTCACATTTTACTTAATTATTTTTAAATTGATGACTAATTTTCTTAGCTAGTAGCAGCGTTGCTCTGATCAGAGATTTTCTTAGATAATCGACATGTTTATATTGTCGTGAATCCAACAAATAGTATTTTATAATAAATAAAAAAATTACTAAACTTTATGGATTTTAAAGAGGTGAGTTAATAATAATTATATCAATTGTATTTACTAAAATATATTTTAACAAAAGACTTCTATTGTAGTTTTTTTTTTTCTTCACCATTTATTTATTTAAATAGTATTTCATACAAAGTATTAATCTTTTGAATCTTATTATTTGTAACTTGTTTTTATCATGTTTTCATTTTATTTTTATTTTTGGGTTAAAGGTATTTTTCACACCACATGTTTGACTGAATGTGGCTTTTAGTACTGGATGTTTGATTTTGTATACAAAATAAAAGTTAGAAATATATTTGAGGGACTAAATTGAACAAAATTTAAAGTACCTTTAACCCTTTATTTTTTCTCCATATGTTAGTGTAATTTGCTAATCTCCTACTTGAACCCCCTATATGAGTACTTATGGTTAGGAAATAAGACGTACGCCTTAATCGAGTTGATAGGTTAAATGTTTTCGGTATACAATTAATCTCTTTTAGGTATTCTTTTTATTTTAATCTAATTAGCCTCCCTTAAACTGATGTTTGCAAACATCCTCCATAACTGTGTTTGCAAATAACAGTTTTACACCAGACATCTCACTAGGTCCGTGCGCATGACTTCAACCCCGCCACTTTGGCCATTTTATCTCTTTTTTTACGAGAGGTTTGCTCAGTTATTCCCGGGAATCGAACCCTCGGCTCTAATACTACTGTTAAGAAATAAGACGTACGTCTTAACCAATCAGCCAATAAACTCGAACTTGTGAGTGAATGTTTTCGATATACACTTAATATATTTTTAGGTAATGACCTCATAGCAATGATATTAGTATTGTTATTATTATGCTTGAAGATAAAGGTCCTTTTTAATTATATATTTGGTGAAGACCAAGACCTCTAGTTAATTCCCTGTTGTTGAGATTAAGAAGCCGCCGCTACTGTCTGTAGACTATACAGAAGCCAACTATATAATGCATGCATGCATGCATGTCAATGTGAGATTCATCAAGAGACAAGCAAGTCAGTGAGTTTCTATTTGTCGAAACGTTGCTTAATTACTTCCCTTACCATCATTTTTCATAATTAATTAGTTTTGTCTTTTGTTCGCTAAGCAGAGCTGTTGAATAAAGGTTAGAAACACAACCCTTGATATATATTTCTCACCCAACATTTGCTTCAGTTTTTTCTTAACTTATTATTATTATGTGATGTGTAATATATATATATCGATATATTATTATATATATATAATTCTAAATTTTTGTACATGTTCACGTGGTATTGCAAAGCTCATGCATATAGCAAGATCACAATTACGTTTTTTTTTCTTTTTTCACTCTTTCAAATAATTGTACCTACTTGTTAAATTATATAAATGTTGATATAGGAATAAGAAGTATATTTTAACTAATTTTTCATAAGCTCGATTTTATACGTGAAAATTTTCGTCTCAACTAACTTGCCCATAAGCCCGAACTTGTGAATTATATATGTAGTTAAAAACTTTTTCTAGGTAGTATAAGTATGCATATTTTTTACATCTTTACCTTTTTTTGCCAAGGACATCTTTACCTTAAAACGGCTATAAATATAAGTTTCTAGATTTATTACCATTATATTTATTAAAAATCTGCCCAGGTCTCCGGAGATCCTAACCATTGCCCAATCTAGCCATGGTTCGGACTATGATTAGGTCAATTTAGCATTAGGGTCCCATTGACCAAATTGGACTCTAAGGCTAAACTGACCTAGCCATAGTGTGACCCATGGCTAGGTCAGACCATGGTTAGGGTCGCTCAGGTCCGGCGACCCTAGCCATGGTCCGAATTAGGCATGGGCCGGACCATAGCTAAGTCAATTTAGTCCTAAGATGCGATAGATTTTAAATATCGTATTTCTCTAATAACGAGGTTAGGATTCATGCTCCCCCCCTGGACGAACTCACTACCCACACCATTCCACACATCTATCATACTCATCACTCATTGATTCGATCCAAAGTCATATCAACACATCCCTTAAATTTAAGGCGCGTCTTATTCTTAACAATATCTACATTTATGCATAATTTGGTATGTTCATGTGATCTTGCAAAGATCATAAGATTTGTGACTAAATCTGGTGACTTTGCAGTATAATACTTCCATATATCAAGAAGTCAGCTGGGCTGTGCCCCAGACCTAGTTATAAAGGAGAGTAATTAAGAATTAAGTGATGATGATGAATTCCAATGTCAGGTTGGTATTCTCTTTTTTGTTTTCAACCCCCTCTATAGAACTATGTCTATCTAAACCAATTTATTAAATAAATAAATGCTTGTTGGGTTTATAAAGTCAGACCCACAGTGAATTGATATATTTGGAGGTTTTCATATATATTGAGTGATAAATATATATTTAGTATTTTGAAAATGAATCCAGATCCACTACGTAAGTCCAGTGAGGTTACATACTAAAATCAATTGATAATGGATCCAAATCTCCTACCCCACTCTTCATGCCTCATATTATGTCTTACGTTAAAACTTTGACACGTGTCCTGATTTTAATTAATTTTGTATTTTTTTTCAAAAATCTTATTGTGATGGATGAACCCTAGAAAGAAAATATTAAATTTAAGGACACGTGTCAAAATCTTAACAAAAATGATATATGACATGAAGAGTGGGGCATGTGATCTGAATCCTTGGAGTAACCCATTTAGTTTATATAGTGTTTCAACTCTTTCAAACTATCTGATGCGTTACTATTCACTCACATGTGATCGCTGCTGCATGCAGGTGTACGGAAAACGAAAGTCCTGCGCAGCAGCATCATACTATGAGGGACAGCTTTGTGGTGAGAATGAAGAAAACAGTATTTACCACAGTTGACCCACAAGGCAACTTTCTTCAGCAATGGAACAAAGGTGTTCTTATACTGTGTGTAATTGCACTTGCACTGGACCCTCTCTTCTTCTACATTCCAGAGGTTCATCTGAGCAAAAAATGCGTCGAACTTGACGGCAACATGGCGTGGGCAGCCTGTGTTCTTCGGACAATAGTAGATGTGTTGTATGTATTCCATATACTTCTTAAGTTCCGAACAGCCTTCGTTTCTAATTCTGGTGATAAGAGTGATGATTTGGTCAAAGGATCTTCGGATATAGCTTGCAGATACTTGTCATCGTACTTGTATGCTGACATCCTTGCAATACTCCCACTTCCTCAGGTACGTACTGTAAAGTTTAGACTAATCACTTAACCGACTGTCTTGAAACCTTAAAAATGACAGTTGAATATATTGTTTAATCTTTTTATTTTCCATCACGTAAAAAAATCTAGACTAATTATTTAACCAACTGTCCTAAAAACTTTAAGATGATAGTTGAAGATATGGTTTAATTTATACTTCCTTACGTGTGAGCTGAAACATTTTGAATGCCCATCACGTAAAAAAGTCTAGACTAGTTACTTAACTAACTGTTTTGAAACCTTAAGATGATAGTTGAAGACGTGGTTTAATCTTTATACTTCCCTGATCACGTGTGCGCTGGAACATTTTGATTGCCCATCACGTAAAAAGTCTAGACTAATTACTTAACTAACTGTCCTGAAACCTTAAGATGATAGTTGAAGATATGGTTTAATGTTTATACCTCCCTCACGTGTGAGCGCGCCGGAACATTTTGAATGTCCATCACGTAAAAAAGTCTAGACTACTTAACCAAATGTTCTGAAATCTTAAGATGATAGTTGAAGATATTGTTTAATCTTTATACTTCCCTGATCACGTGTGAGCTGAAACATTTTGATTGTCCATCACGTAAAAAAGTCTAGACTAATTACTTAACCAACGGTTATGAAACCTTAAGACGATAGTTGAAGATATGGTTTAATCTTTATATTTCCCTCACGTGTGATTTGAAACATTTTGATTGTTCATCACGTAAAAAAGTCTAGACTAATTACTTAACCAATTGTTCTGAAACCTTAAAATGATAGTTGAAGATATTGTTTAATTTTTATACTTCACTGATCACGTGTGAGCTGAAAATTTTTGATTGCCCATCACGTAAAAAAGTCTAGACTAATTACTTAACCAACTGTTCTGAAACCTTAAAATGATAGTTGAAGATATTGTTTAATCTTTATACTTCCCTGATCACGTGTGAGCTGAAAATTTTTGATTGCCCATCACGTAAAAAAGTCTAGATTAATTACTTAACCAATTGTTCTGAAACCTTAAGATAATAGTTGAAGATATGGTTTAATCTTTATACTTCAACTTCGTGTGAGCTGAAACATTTTGAATGCCCATCACGTAAAAAAGTATATACTAATTACTTAACCAACTGTTCTGAAACCTTAAGATGATAGTTGAAGACAAGATTTAATCTTTATACTTCCCTCACGTGTGAGTTGAAGCATTTTGCATGCCCCGCTGCTGTCTCAGCTATACGCCATGTTGCTAATCGTTGTTCCAGATTTAAAATGTCGTTATTCGGTGTACCAACTATCAGAATAGCCGATTTCCACTTTTTTCAGCTGATTTTCGTTAAAATTAGTGTTTTAAACAACAAAAACATGTTTTCCACTTTTTACGAAGTATCAGATTTGTTGCATATGGTTTAGATTTATTTAAGGCTTAAAAAATATGTTTGTATTTCGTCAATGTATAAGAAAATGTGTAAATCAACTAATTTGATAGTTTTTATTAACTAATCTGATAGTTGGAATACCTAATATTAACATTTTAAATTTGGGACATGGATTAATAACTATTTTTATGTTCTTTAACTCTAACTATGTCCTGAAACACTCCCCTCACATAATTAATGATCGACATCATATATAAACCCTAAACCCTAAATAAATAATCGATTTGACTATATATTTATGATCGATGGCTGCATGCATGCAGATTATGATGCTGCGTGTGATCTCAAGTGATTATGGTCCAACAACATACGACACAAAGGAATCACTCAAGTTCATAATATTCGCTCAAAGCATTCCCAGAATTATAAGGATTTATCCTATATACAAGCAATTCATATCGACTTCTGGGTTTCTTGCTCAAGCTGCATGGGCCAGTGCTGCTTTCAATCTTTTCCTATATATGCTTGCTAGTCATGTAAGTCCAATCTAGTTAATTAATTACTAGTCTAATTCTTAATTATATATTAATTATGAAAAATACTAAAATATATTTATTCTTAATAGGGTAAAAGTAAATAGTCTTTTGTGCAAAGTTGACTTTTGGTGTTATATGTTTATTTTTGTAGGCTTTTGGTGCCATATGTTTGCATTTTGTAGACTTTTGGTGCATCCGTTAGTTAACGGTTAAGGTTGACCCTTAAATACTTTTATTTTGTTCAATTTATGTCACTGAATTGTAATTTTTACAATTTAGTCCCCAAAAGTTCCAAATCGAACTTAGTACGAAATTGATCGAGTCAGTGTCCGACCCATAGCTAGGTCGGACCCTATCCAGGGTCAATTTGACTCAAATCGGACTTTGGGTCAAACTAACCCAACTAGGGCCGTACCCATGGCTGGGTCTGACCCTAGATAGGGTACGACCTAGCCATGGTCGGATCCTGACTCGATCAATTAGTTCGATTTGGAACATTTGATGACTAACTTGTAAAAATAAAAAGGTAAATGATTTAAATTGGACGACTAAATTGAAAAAAATAAAAGTATTTAGCGGTCAAACTTAACTGTTAACTAACAGATGCACCAAAAGTTTACAAAATGCAAACATACGGCACCAAAAGTCTATTAAAATGAACATACTAAAAGTCAATTTTGCCCTTACATATGACACCAAAAGAATTTCATAATATATTTATATATTTTCTAATATTATATAGACGGCCGGAGCATTCTGGTACCTGATATCAGTTGAACAACAAGTCAGTTGCTGGAACAAGACATGCCAGAACATTAAAGGGTGTGACCATGTTTATGTCTACTGTGATGAACGACAAACAGCAGATACAGCTAGTTTAGAGTTCTTCAATACTTCCATGGTTGATTCGTGTCCACTCATTAATCCCGATGACATTACCGATCTAACGACAATATTCGACTTTGGAATCTTCACTGATGCGCTTCGCTCCCGTGTTGTACAATCAAAGAGCTTTCCTAAGAAGCTCTTGTATTGCTCCTGGTGGGGTTTGAGAAACCTTAGGTATGTAAATTGTTTGATAATTTGATTATTGTTAGTTAATCATGATTTATCTATGTTTATCAGATACATGTTGAAGTATAAAAACTAATTAAAACCTACGCGTTTAGGTTAAGAATCTAATAACAGTTTGCATCGTGTTGTTTTTAGATTTAAATTGTTGCTAATAGGTGTCCCATGTTTCATTTTCGTTACTTTTTGTTTTCATCTATCGGTTTAAATAAGAGTTAATAATCTAATCACAGTTTCAAGTTTGCATCACATTGCTTTTAGATGTCCCATGTTTAAATCGTTGCTAATAGGTGTCCAAGGTTTCATTTTCGTTACTTTTTGGTTGTCATCTATTAGTTTAATATTAATGGTTAAGAACGTAATCACAGTTTCAAGTTTGCACCATATTGTTTTTAGATGTACCAGGTTTAAATTGTTGTTAACAGGCATCATTTTCGTTGCTTTCTTTTTATGCCTGTTTTTTTGTTAACTTTATGGATTTTGGTCTAATGCTCCATAAAATTCAACAGTAAGGGCACTTAAGGAAGAGATAAGAACAAAATGTCATTTTTGGTTTGCCTTAACTTATGTCAATTAATGTGTATATATTGTGAAATTAAAGAATTTATCCAAATTTGAGGTTTAATTTATTTATTAATTGGCATAAATATACGTGAATTGAATCAAATTCATTATTGAATCCGTCAAAGTTAACAAAAAAAAAACGAACAGAAAACAAAAAACCAACAAAAACGAAACTTGAAACACCATTTAGTAACGAAAACGAAATATGGACACCTATTGCAACAATTTAAACCCGAGACACATTTCTAAAAACAACATGGTGCAAACTTGAAATTGTGATTTTGTTCTTAGTTTTACATGATGAATATTCAAAATGCTTTATACCACACAAAACTGCGCATGAATTCGCCTTTCAGTGATTAGTCTAAAATTTCACAATACGTACAGTTCGGTTGGACAAAACTTAAAGACGAGCATGAGTGTCGGTGAAATAGTGTTTGCGATCGGGATATCGGTGTTCGGATTGGTGTTGTTCGCGCTGCTTATCGGGAATATGCAGACATATCTGCAGTCGCTATCGGTACGAGAAGAAAAGATGCGAGTGAGAAGAGAAGACGCTGAAAAATGGATGTCAAGGCGTAAGCTACCGGATGATATAAAGAAGAAAGTAAGGAAGTATGAACAGTCAAAATGGCAGCTAACTAGAGGTGTGGATGAAGAGGTTGTCATAAAAAACCTTCCCAAGGGCCTAAGAAGGGAGATTCGTCGCCATATTTGGAATAAGACATTCGTCATCCCACTCGTCAAGGTATGTATATATACGAGTTAATAGTTAAAAAACTGTCAAATGTTTACTTTATATTATTAGGTGTCTGAAGTTTGAAATGTTAAAATGGATTGTCCCATGTTTCATTTTTGTTGAAATTTGGTGTTTATGCGCGTCTTTTCATCTCCATTCAATCATTTTTATCAACTCACCTACCCACCCATAATCAATCACACTTTACTTTTCACAAAATCGTCAAATTTCACCAAAAAATTGAACAACCAAATGAAAAGGTTTCTAGCAGAGTGGTGTAGAGCGATTTCTAACGACAACAGAGCGAGTTTTACTTGAGCGGATGTGGTCAGCTTCTTAGGTGACGGTCCCAGCAAGATGACGAGAAGTGAGTGTGTATGGGAGCTCGAATTTGACAGTCGATTTCGTCGGAATTGACTTTTCTAAAGTAATCACACCGAGACACCACATTTTAACAAAATTGAAATCTTTGACACTACAGTTTAACATTTGAAACTTCAAACACCTACTTTTAACATAGGGTAAACTTTGTTCATTTTTTTTAGTTATTAACCTCTACATAAAATATATATATATATATAGAAAAAGTCTCAACTATGTCAACAATCTCAATTAATTTAACAAATTCGGTTAATCTAGTTAGAAAAAAATAATGTGTCATTCAAACTCCTATCTAGATCAATTGAGTGATGATAGATTTAGAATTTATAACTAGGGTGAACTAACTATGCAACTAGTTTTAGACATGGTATTTTAGACTAGGTAAACATGTCTGGCATGTACTCAATCAAGGCATGCCCCTAAATAGGTGAATCGATTCATGATTAATCTATAGGTTACACTTTAGATAGTTGATACTTCAAATAACCAAAAAAAATGAGACAATGCTGATAGTTGAGACTCCTAAAATATAATATGTATATAATTAATTCTGACGTTTAAAATCAATTCCAGAATTTCTGCCGTTAAATTTGTAATATTATGCAAAGTAGTACAACCAACAATTCTAAACTTAAAATGCATAAAAAAAAAATTAAACTAAACTAGATAATGAAGCATTCCAAAACCCGACAACTCTGAAGTTTAAAATCAGTTGACCTCAAATGCGTGCAAAGTTTAAAACGCACATCAAAGAAAAATCCAAGCCATTGAATAATATTATGTATAAGAACTTGTAAACTGTCTGAGATTTTCCCTATGTAAGATTTTAGTGTCTGAAATTTAAATTGTTCATATTGAATATCTGAAGTTTCAATTTTGTTAATATTTGGTTTTTCGTCCAACTTTTGCTGTCAAATTTGACAGAATGGTATGAAAAGTTAAAATTATCTCTGATACTATTATGTTTACTCCAGCCACCACCCTACTCCGACCGGCCACCACCCAACTTGGGGCAATTATGAGATTTATTTTTTTATCGGAACTTGTCACAAGCACATGACCAACTTCTGTCAATTTTAACAGTAAATTTGGACGTAAACAGCAAATTCAATACAGTTCAAACTTCAAACAGTCAATATCAACAATATAAACTCCAGACACCAAAATCTAATATACGGCAAACTTCGGACAGTTCATAGGTTCTTAACCCATTCTAACATAGTTTTTCCTATTGACTGATCAGGTTCAAATATTCAAAGAAATGGAGCAACGATTAATCGACGAAATGTTCGATCTGGTGAAACCAGTGGTTTATCCAAAAAAGACCACAATAATAGAAGAAGGTGAGCAAGTGGAAGAGATTTTGTTTATCACCAAAGGGTGTATGAAAACTAGTAATCACTTCTTCAAATCCAAATTGAAAGTGGGTGATTTATTTGGAGACGAGCTGTTGATTTGGGGTTTAACATCTGATGATAATAATAACCTCCCAATATCAACTCGAAAAGTGGTCACCATTTCACAAGTAGAAGCTTACGCACTTGCAGCTAAGGACTTCAAGTTTATAGCATCTAAATTCCAGTCCTCCATTGACAGTAACAAGGTGGAGCACGCAGAGAAGTATCATTCTGTGAAATGGAGGACACAGGGTGCTTCCACTATTCAAAAAGCGTGGCGAAAACATAAGGAGATGGTGCTAGAAAATGCTTTGTATCAGGCTCAACAAATATGATTCTAAGGGTTAAATATGTACTTTTCATTTTGCATACAACGTGTTTGTCCGAATATGGCTTTTTATATAAAATGATTTTATTTTGGTACCAAACGTTTGTAAAAAAATATGGTTTTTGGTACATCCGTTAGTTGGCGGTTAGTTTTGATTGTTAAATGGCATGTGCAAGTCATGTGACCTACCCTAAACTTTTGATTTTGTTCAGTTTAGTCACTCAATTGCTTCCCTACTTTTTATTTTATTTAATTTAATCCTAAAATTTCGAAATCGAACTCAATTGACCTAGCCGAACGTAGTCTAGGGATGGGTCCGGCGACCCGACTCATGGTCGGAATTAGCCTTAGGCTAGGTCCGGCTAATTCAATTGAGTTCAATTGGTTCGATTTTAAAATTTTAGGACTAAATTAAAGCTATTAAAAGTTAGAGATACATTTGAGTAACTAAACTGAACAAAATCAAAAGTTCAGGGTGGGTCACGTGACTTGCGCATGTCATTTAACGACCAAAACTAACGCTTAACTAACGGATGTACCAAAAGTCTGGTTTTTTCAAACGTTTGGTACCAAAAGAATACAAAAAAAAATTATTTTGTACCATAAGTCACATTCGGTCAAACATATTGTATGAAAGTAAGTTTAACCCTATATTATAATTAACTAGATATTCCATATTCATGTTGTGGATGGAGAATAAAAGCTCTAAGTGAAGAAGAAGCTTGGAGCTGAAGAATGGAGTGAGTTAGTTTGTTGAGTATGTTCGACCAGCCCGGTTCAAACACCGGTTCATTAGCCGGTTCAGTCGAGCTCAAGGAGTCTGTTGTAGTTAATGATTTTTCAGTTTGGCTTTAGTTGAGATTTTGCAGTTGAAGGTCACTGATTTCCAGTTATTATTAGTTGCTAAAATTTTGACAGTCTTGCTATTTAAGCAATTGTACCTCTGTTACTTTGATATGAAGCAATAAAGTTTTCATTTGTCCAATATTACTTGCAGTACAAGTTTCTATTCATTTCTGCTTATTTACTTAGAGTTTCGGATAAAAAACGCAACTTTAACAAATGGTATCAGAGCCATGCACGAGTCCACCGTGTGACCTCTAGATTTCTACACAATCAAACAAGGTTATTTAAGTGTAATTATACAAAGTATCAAACTGAATTAGGAATGCTATAATTTTGCAACCTCTAATTTATAGATAATATACACAGTATTGATTCAAATTTACTAAACTTCAATTAATTATTAGTAATAAAAAGGAAACCGTTGTGGATTATAATTAGTGTATTAAACACTACTGGTCCTATCTTTATATTATTATTATTGCTATTATAATTATATATTTATTAAGCTAAGAATAAAAAATTAAACGTGTTTATGATATTGTGAAAGGAAAAATGAAGTGCACTAGATTGTTAATGAATGTTGAAATTCTTCGAGATTATAAATTTTAGTAATCTTTTCTCTGGACCGATTCATGATAGACGAATACTAATTAAAAAAAAATTACTTTTTTTATTCTCAATACCCATTAATTATAGTTCAATTATTTTTACAATTTAAAAGTTAAAATATTGTTGCGATTTTAATAAATATCAAATAAATTTATCAACAAACGAACCGATTTGAGTTGAAACTACCACAAATCGCTCGAAACAACAATATGAAGAACTTGATATATATGATATTTCATCTGATCCCGACTTAAGAAAAATAATCATGCATTTTCATTCAAATGATCTAGAAAAAAATCTGAAGAGAACAATTGTAAAAGCATTTACGTTATTAACGAATATTATTGTTATTTTGATAATATAATGTATAACTATTCATTTTTATTTATTCTATAGTGAATTTAATTTTGGGTTAAGAACACAATAGGGGCCTGAATGTTTGCCCATGTTGCCAAAAGGGGTCTGAATTGAAAAAACGTATTATTAAGGACCTGAATTTTGAGTTTTGTGTTTTTTCAAGTCTCCGTCCAAATTTTCTGTGAAATCTAACAGAACCACGTGAAAAGACAAAAATACCCTTTTGTAATTATTATGCAATTTATCAATTTAATTAATAAAATGTGAAATGTCTAAAATATCCATACACACTAATTATGCCCTTAAGGCTCCAATCAGAGCCAAAAAAGCTCCGATCGGAGCCACAGGGCTCCAGATCGGAGCTCTGTGGCTCCGATCAGAGCTCCGATCTGGAGCCTTGTGGCTCCGATTTGGAGCCCTGTGGCTCCGATCGGAGCTTTTCGGTCGTCGCCGGAGGTCGGTGGTGGTCGCCGGAGGCCGGTGGTGGTCGCCGGAGTCGGGGTGGTGGTGGTCGCCGGAGCTGTGGTGGCTTAAAGGGTATTTTCGTCATTTTAGGTCAAACATATGAGAGACACACTTTGGTCAAAGGGCATTTTCAGGTTTTCAAATTATTTTTGGTCACATGTCAAGCATGTGACCACTTTCCGTCACTTTAACAGAAAAAATAGACGGAGACCTCACTTATACACAAAACTCAAAATCCAGGCCCTAAATAATACGTTTTTTCAATTCAGACCCCTTTTGGCAACATGGGCAAACATTCAGACCCTTTAATTTTTGCCATTTTTCCTAGCTTCGTGCCTGATCAGAGCTAGAGAAATCGAATGTGATTCTGATTACTGGAGCACTGTCATGAAGAACAAAAAAAAAAAAAAAATGGACAGTGGAAGCTCAAAACATTTAGGCATAGAATAGATTTAATGACCATTACTTTCTTCACTACATAATATATATAGCATGGTGGCATACAAAACAGTGGAAGCTCAAAACATCATAATAGACCACCACAAATGACCACTTTATCCATACTGAACAGAACCCACATTCATATGAGCTGCTGCAAGTGTAACCGCCCCGAACTGAGACTGCGCCTGAAACACCTTCGCATCGATCCCCATCTGCCCTACCGACCCCTGCGAACTGTAATACGGGTTCGGGTTCACCATATCAGCGGCGGTCCCACCATGAGCATGTCCGGGTCCCACAACCGGGTGTACCGAGTTGCTGCTGGGCTTTTCGTGATTCACCACCACCACCTGCGGTCTGAAGTAACAGTTTGACGAGACCGTCTGAGGTGGCAGAACCGCGTTTCTGTACAAGGTGGTCCTCGGGTCGTAGTTATCCTTCATGGTTCTGCAATTGTCGTACGGCACAACGGGTCCCACCACTCTCCCGGGCTTCGCTGAGCATTATAGTAACAAGTTTATATTTTTATTAGCTTTGGCGAACTTAAATCGTCATTTTCATTACAAAGATTCGATTTTTCATACCGGATGGGACACGTGGAGGTGGGCCCACAACCCTCGATGAATACCCATTGGCTACCTCGGTCACTTGACGGTTCTCTGTTGAGACTAAGTTAGCTTGAGGGTTTGAAGGGACCGTGCTCGAGTGCACCGTTGACCTACAACACATTTCATTGCTTGAATACCACATTTACAAGTTCAACTGAAAGGTATTTCGCTGTAATCCTTTCAATTTACGTCTGAATTCATCTCGTGTACACATGAGAAGACCTAACGTAGTCGGAACATGCTCATTTTCTATCCAATTTGACTGAAATTGTAACAGGGGTAGCAATTTGTTCATAAATTGAAAGTTCAGATAGCCAATTTTAAGTTCGAATAACGATTTTATATTTTGGTCAAAATTCAGGTAGCAATTAGGTTATTAACCCTATTATATATACCAAAAACAAAACCTTGGCAAATCAGTCATGGCTTCATTATCGGATATCTATAGATAAAGCTAATCGACATACCGTGGGAGGGAAACATGCTTTCTCTCCAGGGGAATAACCGGGCCACTTCTTCCACTGACACCGTGACTTTCAAGATGCGCAAATTGCATTCTGAAATGGCCAATAGCACTACATCCACAAAGTTAATGACAAAGCAATGGAAGGGAAAAAGGAAAAAAATGACTGTATAATCAAAGTGTTCAATATCAAACCTTGGATAGAGGAAATTTGTCCCGTCTGTTCCGTTCATGTAGTCTTTAAGCAACTGGGGATGGTACTCTAATATCTCCCGGTACAAGAGCTCCCTTATGTCTTCCTTTGCCACTCTTCTCCTCTCAAATTCGAACTCCAGTTTGGAGATCGGCTGACAGGAAGGTTCTCTCTCCACCTTCGCAAGACCCTTGAAGTAGGGATCAGCCAGTGCCTGTAAACAAGAAGAAAGATTATGCTAAAGCCTAAACAACAATTAAATGGCATGATGAGTCGAGTTAAGGATCAACGAATCAAATGAAATTTTTGTTCCAATTTTAATCCATTTTGCAAAAGATCATAAGATGAAGCTGACCTCCTCAGCAGTCGGTCGGTCCTTGGGATCAAATGCTAAAAGTCTCTGAAGCAGCTTCAGAGCCGAAGGATCAGCATTAGGAAATTTCTGTGTAAATGGCACAGGGTGCTTTTTCCGCATTTCTGTCAAATATTTCCTTGCCTTTTCATTACGAACCTGAATTGTTCAGCAACATAAGTTGAGTTTCATCAAACATACCAGCAAAATGGGGGCACAATGAGGATGATTGAAGTAGTATCGTACCCCGGAAATGGTATCTAATGAGGGAGTTCCAAGAAGATCTGTAATTAGATCTAACTGATGAACAACACTTTTACCCGGAAAGAGTGGTTTCCCAGTCAAGACTTCAGCAAAAATGCAACCAATGCTCCAGATATCAATTGCAGGAGTATACTGCAAGCCGTTTGGATATAATGGATCAGTACAGATACAAATTTGCAAAGCAAGTAAATTACTCTGCAGACAAGTCTAGCCTAGAGCGCTTCTTCGAACAACAGCAATGACTCTTAATCTAGCAGTACAGCTGTATGTAAGGAAAGCCATGATAACTTACATTTGTACCTTTTATATTACATAAAGCAAAATTTTACGTTAAAGTTTATTTCCAACTAAGCAGATTGACATGATAAGAAATTTCAAGTTAGCTCCAACTCTCTTATCTAAATTTCTAGGAGGGAATCTGAATATGCATGCAGGTGCAATTACATAGTTCCATTGACAAAGACCAACATAAACCAGCAAGATTTTGACGCTAATATTGACAACAACCAAAATGCTCAAGCTCAAATGTTTAAGACATAACACTTAAAATGATTAGCATGCAGTAAAAAGCATACCGTACCCTAGAGAAGAATGATCCACAAAGCTCTGGAGCCCTATACCATCTAGTAGCAACATAATCCTGTGATGGGTGAAAACAGAAGAAATAATGTTACTCGTGTAACTCAGCACCTATCCCAATTAAAAGAACAGCAATTATGATGAATATGGAAAAAAATTACCGTCCAAAATATGGTTGTAGGTGTATCACTAAATGCAACTCTTGCTAATCCGAAATCACAAACTTTTAGCTTGCAATTTGCATTTGCCAATATATTTTTTGGCTTAAGATCCCGATGGTAAACATTTGCTGTATAGAAACAAAAAAAGAGTGCATAATCAGAATTCAACTCAGTTATTCCCCAAATGATACTCAACAAGGTGAAAATCCAAATGGGTGAGATAGTTTTTAATAACAAAAGGATGGAGTAAATAACAGGACATGATTTTTATCAGCAACTCACAAACTGATGTATAAGAAGAAAGCAAGAAGTATATAGAGAATAAAGAAACACAAACCTGTATGCATGTATTTCAATGCTCTTAGCATCTGATACAGGAAAAACTGGTGATGTTCCTTGGTTAAATCATCATTTGCTTTAATTACTTGATGAAGATCAGACTCCATGAGTTCAAAAACAACATAAATATCCTTGAACTCCCTTCTGGAAGGAGGCAACATTATACGCTTGATTTCAACAATATCAGGATGTCGCAGTAGCCTGAGCAGCTTCACTTCTCGTAGGATTCGAATGGCATCAGAAATATGCTCGAAAATATCATGTATCTTCTTGATTGCCACTTTTTCCCCGGTATGAGTGTCAATCGCGGCACAAACAACTCCATAGCTTCCCTTCCCAATAACCTCTAGAATTTTGTACCGATTGGCCTCTCCGTATTCAGTAAAGAACTCTGTTTCCTTCAACAGCTAAAAGTAAAGAGAACCATGTCAAATAAAAAATTCATCTTGCTGAAAGAAAGATACAGTTCCTCAAAGATTTGACCAAATAATTTGATGAAAATATGTAAACAACTCCAGGAGCAACCGATAGTAATTATGCAAGCAAATTCTTGATAGTAGAAATGCTTAAATTCAGGTAAGCAGCTGAATTTCATCCAATCAAGAGCAAATTCAAATCACAGAGCTTTTCTTAATTCTAAATTCACTGAGCATAACGGAATTCCACATTTGCAATATCAAATTTAAAGAAACAGAAGTAGGTAACAGATGTCTTTTGTTCAAAAGCAATCTAGAAGTTGTAGTTAAGGTAGCAACCTTCTTGGGGTGATCTTGCTGCATCTTCACGCGATTAAGAAGTCAACAAATATCCTCCACTCCAATAAATCAAACCTAAACAGAACGAACCGAAGAAAATGATCCTCTCTGAGAATTAATAATCAAGTAAACGATTGAAGAATCAGTGAATCAGCCGCATTTGCCACAGCAAGACCTTCGTCGAATGACGAGCTGGTAATCCCTCAAATCTCTCAGCGTCCTCAGGCTAAAACATCCACTTCGTCTCCTCTCGAGAGGTTAATTAAGCCGCTGCCCCCAAACTCTAGCCCAGCCCCCACTCAAAACCCTCCACACAAGCCGAATCGAACCAGAACCAGTGCAAAGCCCTAGATTTGAGTGGTGGTGCTGATGGAGAGACAGAAACCTCAGAACCGAGAGGCGAGGAAATGAAAGAGAGAGAGATGAAGATGAAGAGAGATCGGTGGATCGAAGAGTAAACGAATAAAGAAAGCGAAAGGGGCGAAAGGGAAAGAGAGAAGGACAAAAATGGAATTTCGTTAGATTGACTAATAAGTTTGTCCGCTCCAATTTTCGTCTTAAAGTTTCTTACATTGAGCTGATGAACTCATTTTCTTTCTTTAATTTAATTTAATATTAGTAAGAGTTTCCAATTTCTGTTAAGATGTAAAATCAAATTTTTAAATAACAATACGCGATAAAGGAAACAAAGTTGACCAAAAATATTTTACAATTTATGTAAAGCATGTACATTTATCACGCATTCACTAACTTACTAAATTAAGTGTGGCATTATTCGTGTAAATATAAATTTATCCCCTAATAATAATAATTAAGAGATTGTGTTCACCCTTGCTATACTGAATGGAATAAGATTTACTTTTACATTTTTTGGTATTATAAAATTGCTTCCGAAATTTCGAACGAAAACATTAAAATTAAAGCTTTTAAGGTGCTATCTCTTAAAAAATTCAAATTTGATTTGTTATTGAAAATTCAATTTGCTTTACTAATCGGTACAATTAAAATTTGGCCGGATAAGATTTTTATAAGATTTTACTTATTCTCTACTTTATATTATTACATGAAAACGACCTTATATGGACACGTAAGAATGTGACCTGTCAACCTTACGTCTTTTATATATATATATATATATATATATATATATATATATATAATATAATATAATATAATATATGTGGCCAAACCAATTGTTAAGTGACATATATATTATATTATATTATATTATATATAATGCCTCTCTTCACCACAAATTTTACACCATGTTTGGTTCATGGAATGGAATAAGGAATTAGGAATGCGTATTCCAATTATGGTGTTTGGTTCATTTAATTTGTGGAATAGGGAATCTTAATTGCTAATTTTGATGGAATACTTAATCCTAGCCTAACCCCTAGGATTGACTATTCCATGCATTCTAAAATTAATAATAAAAAATAAAATACAAGTTTAACCTTCGTAAATTGTCTTTTCTTATCTTCCGTTATTTTTATATTTATCATCATTATTATAATTAAACCTAAATTATTATTATATATTGAAAATTAGCAACGGTGTCTCCATTATATTAAAAAAAAACGACATCTCCAACTCTACATGCGCATGCGACTGTCTACTTCAGACTGCAGTTGGCCTTGACTGCCACCGCCCTGTCGTCGCCGTACTGCCGCCCCGTCGGCGTCTGCCTATATAAAATAGTAAGTTTTGTTGCGTTCTTTTTTGTTTTGTGTTTTTTTGCTCGATCTGCTTCGTACTTAATAAAAACAGTAACTTTGCCTTGTTTTCTTCCTACTTATTAATCTGTACAGAACAAATAAGAGAAATAATAGTTTACAATCATCTAATTAGTCTCGATATGTTGTTTGTGACAATTTTTGTTACTTACTATTATTGATCAGTAGAGTAGAATTGTTTGTAAGTATTTACACATGTATCTTACAATATATTTCTTCGTTTACGTACCTAATATGGTTTTTAAAGTATTTTATAGTATGTGTCTTACAATATGTTTCGTCGTTTACAGATATAATCTATTTTTTACATAATCTGTTCACGCAAAATGTTTCTTGTTGATATTTTTTTCATATACATTGTTTGTGAATATAGTTGGTTTGTTATTTTTTAATATTTGTATTCTTTTCAGTCATAGATAACATGTCAGTCTATCAAGAAATTGTTAAGAACAATTATTTTTGTAAAAAAATAATAGTTTTTGAAGAATTTTTTTTTTCCAGTTTTCGTTTAATAATATATGATTTTCCATTTTCATGTTTAATAATAATAATTTAATTAATAAAATAACAAAATGGTATATATGTCAATTATGACTTATTCCATTATTTACTACAATATTTTATCAAATAAACACTGGATTTGGAATCTTCATTCCATATTTCTTATGTCAACCAAACAACATCATACATATTCCTAATTCCTATTCCTATTCCTCATTTCCTATTCCTTATTCTCATTCCACGAACCAAACATGCTGTTAGTGACATCTTCATTCCACACCCTCTTCACTTAATAACTTATTATTAAATATTACATATTAACAATCAATCAAATATCTTTGAATATTCCCTCGAAATATTATTATATCAATATTCATTTCGTTTATATAAACACGATTCACGCTGTCGGCACTATTAAATATTAATTATGATCATGATGTGCACTATTAATTACATACCGTAAAAGATCAGTAAATTAAATATATAGTATTAAAATTACAACTATTTTCCCTTAGTTTGTAAATGCTATAGTTATGATATAGTTTTTTTTTTTTTTTATTTGCTAAATAGTTATGATATAGGGTTTCGGGTTTAGGAGAATTTAACATATATAGTTACAGCAACACTAATTAGCTTCATTAATACTTTGGTATAGGATAAGCTGACCATTATAAATCTAAGTCAATTAGTATATATGTTAATTTTTAAATCATATATATAAGAATAATAAAATAATAATAATAATAATAATAATAATATGTGTAAGATGGGTAATTTCGGCCGACCAAAGTAACATATATATCCACCGTCATTTTGGTAGCTTTCTTGACAAATTAAGATCACGTACCGTCTAATTTCCACCTATTATAAGAAAGAAGACTTCACCAACTACTAAACCCTAAACAAATAAATATAATGGAAATATATATAATATATACATGTAGATAGCTCTGTTTTATGCCAAACTAGCCTAACCAAATTTAAATGAGGTAGTTTTCTTCGTTTGGACTCAGAAAATGAAGAATCTGACTTTCAAACTCGAATGACTGTTACCACTAGCTCAACTTAATATGACTGAGCTAGTTATTCTTATTCCGAAAAAGAGTTATTCATGTTAAACTTTAATAGTACATCATTTACTTAATAAAACTCCATATATCTTATTTCCAACCAATGTAATGTACAATCATATGGGGTATTGCACATATACACACATACACAAGTTGAAAACTACAAGTAGTTGTCGTATAGCAGTTGAGAATACTTACTTTTATACTGTTTGACTTCATGAATTCGAATATCATCAGTGACTTGGTTAAAATCATTTCTTAAGTTAAAAAAGACTGATGTTTAATGTACCGACCTCTTAACTATACAAGATTATTAGTATTGCTACGTTACATTGACAGACAACCACTATTATACTGATGATATTACGTTGACAGAGCCAGTGTACTGCTGCTGGATATTCAAATATACAATATAGAAAAACATAGAGATTACATAGCGAGCGATATAAACGAATTACAACCTCTATGTCTGGCCCACAATTATTTATTACCAGGCGGTGATAGAACAGGCGATTCTAACCGGTCAGAGTGTCCCAACCATACAATACAACCTCTAGACCGTACTTATCGTTGTGACACGTGGATCATCCACAACTTTTCATTGATTCCCCTGCTCTTCAGCTCAGCTCAGCTCAGCTCCACGAAGCCCAGGTGCAATTGGAATCTCTGTATTTCGAATATTCCAATTCTTTAATAAAATAAAGGTTTGATCTTTTCAGCCATGGCGGCTGCTACTCATCATATTCTGACGTTGCAGACATACATAAGCTCAAGAACCCAACTCGGAAAATCTCCCAATTCGAGGATCTTGTGGAAGAGGAATCGGGTTTCGCTGTCTGTTCGCGCCATGGGAGCTTCTGCTTCTTCTCAGAAACCAGATAACGTTCAAGGTTCTTACTTGGCTTCTCAGAAACCCTAAAAGTTTGGTCTTTCTTCATTGTAGGCTAAATATAGTATTTAGTAATACTAATTCGTTGCTTATGCTGAAATTGCCACTGCTGATTGAAGGTCGGTCGTTTTAATTTGGGTTAATTATCGTAAAGCAAACTCAATCTTTGAGAAAAAAAAATGAATTTTGTTTTCTTAAAAAAAACTATCTGAACTTAGAGAAAACACACTTAGCTTTATAAAACATAGCAAAGTGCAAATTATTGTTGATTTTTCTGTTAAAAGTTTGAATATATAGCATTTGCAATTGTATAATGTATTTTGTAAAGTTGAGTTTGTCTTTGCAAAAAGAAAAAAAAAGGTAGGTTTTTTTTTTTTTTTTTTTTTTTTTTTTGTAAAACGCTCAAAATTAGGTTTGCATTTTGGTAATTAACCCTATAATTTGTTGGCCAAATGTTTCTGTTTTGAAAATAGAACCTGCATGAGATGGATGAAGTTCCTTTTCAATTGACAGCTGCATCATTGTAGAGATAGTAATCTAAATGAAGTTTATGCTTTTTTGACAGCAATCTTAATCAAACTGATTTGAAGCTATCTTTTTTGGTTAAGATTTTTTCACTCCAAATTTTGATTACTCTAGAGATACAATTGCTACATCAACTAGTTAAGAATCTGCAGAGGATTTATGAAAACGTTAATGAATTCATTTTTCATGTATAATTGCATGCAGATTGTGCAGGAAACTATTAAAAGTGATGAAAATTGAAGACTTAGCATTTGCATAATGTATTTTGTAAAGTTGAGTTTCTTTTTTTGCAAAGAAATAATTTGGTTTGTTTTTGTTATAAAACACTTAAAGTTAGGTTTGAGTTTTGGTAATTAACCCTTATATTTGTTGGCCAAATGTTTCTGTTTTGAAAATAGAACCTTCATGACATGGATGAAGTTCCTTTTCAATTGGCTCATTCGAGAGAAAGTAATCTAAATGAAGTTTATGTTTTTTTTGCCAGTAATCTTCTTAATCAAACTGATTTGAAGCTCTTTTTTTGTTTGAGATTTTTTCACTCCAAATATTGATTACTCTAGAGAATCAATTGCTACATAGACTAGTTAAGCATCTGCAGA
This sequence comes from Clarkia xantiana subsp. parviflora, assembly GCA_036873135.1. NCBI lineage: Eukaryota > Viridiplantae > Streptophyta > Magnoliopsida > Myrtales > Onagraceae > Clarkia > Clarkia xantiana. Next base: position 2,704,710 of record JAPTYO010000009.1, read on the forward strand.
GGATTTATAAAAACGTTAACGAATTCATTTTTCGTGTATAATTGCACGCAGAGAGTGCAGGCAACTATTCTTTAAGTGAAGCAGACTTGAAGAAGCGGCTTACACCGGAGCAGTACTATGTTACTCGACAGAAGGGGACCGAACGAGCCTTCACAGGGTAATATTTCATTTCTTGTATCCCAAGTTTCAATTTTTAATAGCCTTCATGATTAGGCATTATGTATATATATACTGTGTAGTTAACTTTCAAGGCCACCTTCCTGCTTGAACATGATTAGATTTACTTACCATCTAACCTAAAAAATAGAAAATGATGATGAAGTGTAGTTATTTCTCATGCTTCATTGGGTCTGGTCATTGTAATTGTCTTAAATCCTAGGGTTAAAAACGTAAAAACTGTCTCAACTATAGGTCATGTTGATAATCGTTGTCTCAGATTTAAAATGTTGATATTCAGTGTCCCAACTATTAGATTGATTGGTTTCTACTTTTTTTTGTTACGACTGATTTCGTTGTTGAAATTAGCGCTTTAAGCAACAAAAACTTGTTGTTTTTCACTTTTCTGAAGTATCAGATTTGTTGGTCATGCTTTAGGCTTGTTCGGTACTTAATAAACATGTTTTTGTTTCGTAAATTTTAAGAGAAGAAAGTGGAAATCAACTGAGAAATCAAATATTGACATTTTAAATCTATCACGGGACAGTGATTAGCAATATGGCCTAGTTGGAGACTGTTTTTAACTTCTTAACCATAAATATTAATGTCCTAATTCTACTGTCAAACAAATGTCTTTTCTCTGTTGATAAAAAGTTTCTTTTATTATATGCTCCTCTCTTATGTGAACTTTCAACAATGAATTGGTTCTTGATTTACCATTCTAATATATCTTCAATGATGTAATTATTATATCATCAGCATGCTAATTTAATTTCTGCAAAGCATCAATTTGGATCAACTGTGTTTTTTTCTGTGTTGATAATCAATCAGCTCCTTTTTTCAGGGAGTATTGGAACACAAAAACCCCAGGAACATATGACTGCATTTGCTGTGACACTCCTTTGTTCGAGTAAGTAGCTTGCTCTAATTCTCATCATAGCAACGATTAAAAGAGAAAATTATTAGGTTATGGATCCTGATTATCGCAATTTTTAGAATGTAATTTATTATTATAAGCTATATGTATTTTCTTCATAACTGTTTGCGAGTGTTGAGAAAATTCAGCTGATCTATTCAATGCTGGAATCAGACCAGCTATTAATGTAGCAATTTCAAATTAAAGCCTTGAAACAACTAGCTGTAAAATTAAAATCTCGGGTTTCAATTGGGTTCGATTTTGAAGTTTCAGGATTAAATTAAACAAAATAAAAGTTATGAATATATTTTAGGGACTAAATTGAACAAAATTAAAAGTTTAGAGTCGATCACGTGACTTGCATATGTCATTTAACGGCCAAAACTAACGGCCAACTAACGGATGTTTCAAAAGCCATATTTTTTCAAACGTTTGGTACCAAAAGTATACAAAAATAAACATGCAGTACTAAAAGCCACATTCGGTCAAACATGTGGTATGAAAAGTACATTTAACCCTATAAAAAACTAATGTTGTTGTTTGTTACAGATCATCTACCAAGTTCGACAGTGGAACGGGTTGGCCATCGTATTATAAACCCATTGGAAACAACGTGAAGTCGAAAATGGACCTCTCTATCATCTTCATGCCCAGAAAAGAAGTTCTTTGTGCAGTTTGTGATGCTCACCTCGGCCATGTCTTTGACGATGGACCCCGACCCACTGGTCTTCGCTACTGCATCAACAGGTAAATTGTGTTCATCTTCATCGATTGCTTTCCATTAATTTGAGGGAATAGAATCTAAAATTGTCCCAATTTTGACTCATGTGTCAGTTTGGTGTCTTGAAGTTGAAATTCAATGTCCCAATTTTCATATGCGTTGCTATTTAGTGTCTCCGTTAAACTCTGGGTTAAGTTGAACATAATCTGGTCACTTGGGTGTACAATTTTCAAAATTCCAAAAATACCCCTGACTAGAATTAGGGTTCCGGCCGATTCCGGCCAAACCCACCCCGATTGCGGCCAAACCCACCCAGATTACGGCCAAACTCATCCCGATTACGGCTGATTACAGCCTATTCCGGCCTATTTAGGGTTAAGCAGCTCCGATTTATGATTTAGGGTTCCGGCCAATTCCGACCGATTGGAGGTGGGTGGCCGGAGTCGAAGGTAGGCGGCCGGAGTCGGCTGGGTGGCCCGGAATCGAAGGTATAAAAAAAAATAGACAAAATAGTATTTTCAACTCAATCTATTAAAAATTAAACCCAAAATCTAACGGAAAACCAAATAGCAACAATACTGGAAATTGGAACACTAAATATCAATAATTTAAATTTGAGACACCAAACTGATACTTGGATCAAATTTCGATTAGGACTGTAAATAGGTTCTATTCCCTAATTTGACTCAGTTTTCTGTTCTAATCTTGAACACCGATAAATGTACAGTGCATCCCTGAAATTGAAGCCAATGTAGGAGAAAGCAAGAAAACACTAAAGCAAGGTGATGATGATGCACCTGGTACATTACTCTGTTGTGTGTTTTGTGCAGTGGTTGATAATGTATTGTATAACTTATGAATAATCATCAATTAATATACATTATATTTTACATCTTGATTTAAAATGTTGATATTCGTTGTTTCAACTATCATATTGGTTAATTTTAAATTTTTTCTCTTAAAATTATTAAAATAAAAACATGTTTTTTAAGCATCAAATAAGTAACAAATATGAATAACAAATCATATACTTCAAAAACACGGAAAATAATTTGTTTATTTTGCTTAAACGCTAAAATAATTTGAAAAAAGTGAATATTAAACAATCTAATTATTGGGACATTACAATCTGATAGTTGGGACACTGAACAATAAGATTAGCTCCGACATCCTATGATTTATTTCTCCTGCAAATGTTTTGTTCTTATTTTATCGGTTAGATCATGCAGAAGTCTCTGTTAATTTTTTCTATTAAAACTGACGGAAGTTAGTCACGTGTTTGATATGTGACCGGAAATAAAATTAAATTTCAAAAATGCCCTTCTATCAAAGTGTGCCCCTCACATGCTTGAAATGAATAGACAAAAATGCCCTTAAAGCCGCCACGGCTCCGGCAACCACCACCCAACTCCAGCGACCACCACCCAACTCCGATTAGGCCCAAATCGGAGCCACCGGCCTCGATTGGGCCTAAATCGGAGCCACAAATCTCCGATCGGAGCTCTTGATGTCCCCAGGACCCCAAACAGTGTAGAAAGTCAGTATCTTCATTATTCATATATCATGACACAGAAAGCCATGCATTGTCTCATCTTCAAATACAATTACCAATATTACCATTTGGTTAGCTGCTGCTGCTACCAAACCCTTCCTTCGATATCATACATCTCCGGTACATTCTTAATAGACATTTTGTCGAAATGACGGTAAAGAAAAGAAACATGATATCACCAACAAGCAACAACTATAGATGAGATTTTGCACTAAACATTCTCATTTTTGGAATTCATCAAATTTTCTTAACAAATCATCATCCATATACATCAAAGAGCACACTATACCCTTTGAAGACATATATATTCAAGAAAGTAGATCAAACCTACAAGCTGATTGCAGATTTTGTTTCCTGTGGAGTATATCTTTCTGGGCATACGTGTTTTAGCAGCTCGTTCTCGGGTTTTATTTCCTTTTCTTATGAGGTTGGTTTGAAGAAGGAGCCAGCTTCCGAAATGCAGCATGCAGTATCAAAACTAAGAAATAATGGATAATTAGAAATTGAACATTCATTCATTAATTCAGGGATCGATTTAAGAGGAATAGATTGATAGCTGTTATTTATTACCTGCATAACCGACAGCAAGTGCATAGAAGAGTGCTCCCTGAACATTGCAGAATATGAGCACGATCACTCCAGCTGTAAATAACATAAGAGAGATGCATCTCAGATTACTCAACTTCTCCAGGTTATTATTATTGAAAGCAATGATATCTAATGGTTTAATTTCAAGGAATCAAACTTATATGGAATCACAGACAAATCATGTCAACTAGTAGCAGAGTTGCCTTCACTAAACATATTATCCATAACATGAACTTATGCAGAATATATAGCATTGCAAGGCAAAGAAGAATCACCTAATGAAACTTAAATTAACATTCACTGCAAATATTTATGAAGATATAATCTTCTGCCACTTGCACTGTGATTTATGCTAATATATGGAGAGTCTTCAAATGGATTATAAGTGGTAATTTTTCTTTCCACGTGATGCAAAATATCTGACTTTCGAGAACCAACGGAATTATTGATCCACATAAAGATTCATCATCTGTTGGAATGCAAAAGAGAAACTGCTCATAAATTTTAAGGGAAAAAAAAACTGACTCACCACATTGAGCAATTCGGATGAGACACTGCTGAAGGACGGGCTTTTGATCCAACCCTAACCTATCACTGCTGAACTTAACAAGATCCCAAAGAGCTAAGCTTGATATCAGTCCAACAAGAGCAAATGGCATTTGATACCTACAACCATCAACTTGAACAGGTTAAGGATAGCAAGGAAACTGCTCATATTAACATACTGAGTGAAATAACCCCAACTATACCAAGCCCCTGGAATTCAATGGGGATGTAGATAAGCCTGATTATCGCGAAGTTCCCCCCCAGAATATTTTAAATCGTTGCACACACACAAAATGGGTGGCTCGTAGGGATGGATTACCTCAATTACCCCGTGTACTACCTCAGAAAGAAAGAAAAAAATATCCCCTCAAGTAGGCAAAAATAAAAAATGCATTTCCTAGCAATTCCTGAGATGCACAGACTAGTGCATATTTAATAGATTGTCCAAGCAATTGACATTGTCAAGCAAGTAAGCTTAATCCAATTGTAGATTTTCAGTTTACCATGAATGTAGAGCAAGGGGATTCAGCTTTGGCTAAAGACTTGGAACAATACAAGAATTTGTGGATTACAAACTTGGTTTAATTCAGCAATTCAATCAAAATCCTCAATTCTAATTAATTTTACTCAGTCAGATATCAAGCTGAAGATGAAAAATCACTACATCCTGCAACCAACAACTACAGGCAGAGCCTTCATCTGTAGAGACCAAATGCATACTTACAGTGAACAAGCAAAGAAGAGGACAAACAACGTAGCATAATTGCGGGCGAAACGCTTGACATTCTCCTGAACCCTAAGCCGAGCCTGAGTGGACGACGGAGGAAACGAATAGGAATCGCAGGAACCAACGAAGCCATGCGTCCACGAAGCTGTCTCCCTGGAGAAATCATCGTTGGTGAGCTTCGCGAAAGGATTGAGAGTGAAGAGAGACAGCAGGGTTCCTAGGTAAGAGAAGATCAAAGCGAAGAATCCGCCGCTGTCAATCCCGGGAATCGATGTGGCGTCGCCGGCAGCCGCGGTGGTCAATGAGGGAGCGGCGGAGGTGCGCTGGTCGAGAACCTCTAGGTAGCCGGAGTCTCGGAGCCAAGATTCGAACGCCGGCTCCGGCACGCTCAGGGATAAGGGATTGGATTTGAAGGACATTGTAGCACAATCTTGCTTCTCCTTTCCTCTTTCTTCTCTCCTTTCTCCTCCTCTTTCTCATCTAGTCGATGGGAATTGGAGTGCACGCGCGTCTCCTTGGATTTGGCGCGAGTTTGGATAAATAGCAGACACCACTAATACGAGTAGATATATTATTCATATTCAGATTTGACTCGAATTTGACTCTAATACGAGTTAGTTAATATTTTTTTTTTGTTTAACTGTCTAGAGCCATACCGAGATTTCTATATATGTTAGGATTAGGAATGTAAAAACAATGTCATGGTTGATATACGTTGTGCAAACTATTATATTGATTAATTTCCAATTTATTTCTCCCGAATAAAAATATATTATATTTTTAAGCATCTTATTAGGGTAAACCATGAACAAATTTGATATTTTAAGAAAGTGAAAAAACATATTTTGTTACATAAAACACCAATTTTCACATTAAATCAGTAAAAAAAAAAAATCAACTAATATGATAGTTGGAACATCGAGTATCAACATTTTGAATAATAATTAAAATATATGACCATTGAAACTGTTTTTAAGTTATTAACCCTATAAATTAATACATGTTAAACTTTCAAAGTCCAATGTACAAAATCTTTAAAGCTATTTGAGCTTAATCTAAGCCGAACTCGGCTATTTGAGCTTAACCTAGCCGAACTCGAGCTCGGTTGTACAAACTTCAAACCAAGTTCTAGTTAGAACTCAGAATTATTTAAGTCGAGTTTAACCAGCATAATACTCGAATTGACAAGTTTGTTAAATTTGCCCTGTTTCTGTAGAAAGAGGATGCTGTGAATCCTGGGTTGGCTTTTGGAACTGGAGAGCATCCCACAACAAAGCTAGCCTGCTGATACTCATGCTTTCCTGGAGTTGACTGATACTTACCTGAGTTGATCTTACCAGACATTATTACATCAAAAAAATCTCGAATTGTCCAATTTGATTTGTCTCATCAGCATGTAGAACACAAATGGATTGCTGCAAATCGGGTTATGTTCAAACCATTTATGCATGAAAGATTACAAATAATATGCAAATCATATTTCTTACTCCATAACCAGTTTAGTGCTGAATTCACTAATACATCCTGCAGTGTACCTGCCAGTCAGTTGCCTAGAATTTTCTCATCCTCACAAGTCTACAGTTTGCTCATTTCGGGTTATGTATTTCTAACATCAAAATAACAGGAGTCTACAGAGTGTGAAACTTAGTGAGAAGGTGGAAAAAAAGAGAAATACTAAAATGGTTTCCTGAAAACAGTAAAAAGTTCTAATTTTTCTCACTAAGTTTCACTCTAGGTTGAGACTTTGTTGCATTGCTACAAAATAAACACCCAAAACCATGAGCAGGATTCTTACAGCAGAAGTTCTCCTACCTGTTCTGCTTGATGCAGATTGAAGAAAGTTGAACCATGAAATGAGAGATTCTCATCTTTTAAGCTGCCTTCTAGCAAGAGCAGGGGCTCTCTTGGTAGTTCATCGTTATGGAGGGTATTTTGAGATGAGTCTGCACAAGTTGCTGCAGATTGTTTCATCTTTCCATTTTTTTCTCTTGCAATGGATGACACTTCCTTGCCTTTATGGCTCAGACCTGCTTTGAGTCTTTTGTGATTTTCCAGAGCTCTTTGCCTCAGTATCGATTCTAAGTCAACACTTTCAGATGTATCAACAGACTTTTGTTCATCCAATCGGAGCAATTATTTCTCTCATCCTCATCATCTGCAATACTAGCCTCGAACCCAAGGCTTGATGTTTCTAGCTCTTCCATTTTGGATTGAACTTTAGAATCTCTAGCTAATTCCTTCTTGCTCCCACCATCATAACTGTCATTGCTTCTGCAAGAAGGATATTCATCGTGATCATATACAATCTCCTCTTTGGGCTCCTCCCGCTCAATATACCTATCATCTCTGCTATTTACAATCATAATAACAGATTTCAATCGCACTGGAACGTTCCCAACTGCCAATATCTCATCATGATCAGCCCCATCTAACATATCTTTGCTACAAGGAGAAGAGCTCCTTGAGTCATGCCTATTTCTTTTGCTTGAAATCCGCTCTGCATCCCTTGTTTTTCTCTCATCTCTGTATCTGGTACTATATCTCTCAAATTCGCTCTCCTCACATGTTGAGAAATCTCTACTACTTGAACTAAGACTTCTTCTAGCTCGGCGTTTACTTTTCTTCCTGTATGTTTTCTTCTTCATACCTAAACCATCATCTTTCCTAGACCCTTTTCTCTTCTTCGGAGTAGGCTGGTCCCGCTACTCTCAGAACTATAAGAGTATCTCCGACTTTTCTTCTTATCTAAGCCTTTGGTACTAGTTCGTGCTGGGGATCTAAACCTTTTCCTACGATGATATTCATCAACGGAACTAGAGAACGAGTAAGATGACATACTTTGAGAATCATAGTCGCTTGAAGATGACTCAGAATCATGGCGTCGGCGAAGTTTCTTCGATTTAGTTCTCCTTCTGCTCTTACTCTTCTTCTTCATACAGGCCTGAACAATGTTCATAAAAAAATGAATCAAAACAAGAGATACAAGACAAAAAAACCAATCTTCCATGAAAGGAAGTTCGTTTAATCTACCAGAAATAACACATTGTTAAATTTAGTATATGAATATAGAGTTCATCTTTTACACAAATTGCTAGTCAAACTGAAACGAGCTATTGGATAGCAATATAGTAAAGTTAATACAAACACACATAGGCTACACTACAATCGAGTTCGATGGCGATGAACTATTGGAGCAAGCTAAACCCTAAACAAAATTGCATTCAATGAAAAACCTAACCGCAGGTTTCAATCCAATCAGTAAGGTATCGCGGATTATAAATAGACAAAGACTGTACCGGAGGGGAAGCACCGGAGCGCTTCTTCCGTCTAGAAGACGAAGATTTCGCCATCGCTGGTTTCTTGAAGGATCAAACGCCTTGTCGAATGCGCCGATTGTTACCTGCAAGTCGGTCGATTCTACAAACAGAAAATCGCAACCAAAACAGAAAGAAGAATCAAGAAGAACGAAACAAGAGACTCGAGAGAGGGAGTGAATCAGATACAAACAACTACGCATGGACAGAGCGTGCAGAGAAAGATACTAACAGCTTCTAAGACCTCAGTTGGGCCTAGGCCCATATACAGACACATTCTCTAACTAGGCCCAGTCCAGGACAAGACCAGGAATCTGAGCAAATTCTCCTGTCAAGCACACAGAGGAGATTGTATATGATCACAAATAAAATTATGGCTACACAAATATTGGCTCAACTATAAATCGCTACTCAAATTTTATCTTATTTTCAAATTGGCTACTTGTTTTCATTTTTCTAATAAATTGTTACATAGATTAAAATTTACATCAAATTTAACCATGTTGACTCTTATGATGTAACTATGATGAATCTGAGAATAAATTGAAAATATTATATTGAAATGATTTTTATTAGACGTTCAACTTGACCTTTTCGAATCTGATTGTGTTCTTTAATTGGATATCCAATTGAAAATATTTTGTGGTAATATTTTTAATGGCTTAGCGAATCTATCTTGGATACCCATCAAATTATCTCACGTAACTGAAACATAATAATTTTTTTAATCAAATTTAACATAAATTGTAATTTGTTCTGAAAATGAAATTTATGTATACAATTTTAAAAGATTAAAATCCAGATAGCAATCTGTAATTAGTTTAAAATTAAGGGCTAATATATAGGTTGGTTAATTCATTTGTTAATGTACTGTTTGGTTCAAACGTGTGTTTGCAATTGTGATTGTTTTGTTACATTGAAATGAGATGTCTAATATACCCTTTATATATTCATTATTCATCACGTTCTTCGTGTTTTTCATCATGTTCATCGTGTTCTTCATTAATTTTCTCAAAATTTTTGTAATAAACTTTAAATTTTCAAATTTGTTTTAAAATCTAATCAATGGTTTTTTTTTAAAAAAAAAGGTCGATATGGCAAAGACTTTAGGAAATTATATAACGGATTTTAAAATATTAAAATATGATAGCTTCGATTGTGTATGATCAAGCATATTCATTTCGAATAATAAATATAATGAACACTTAAATTGATTGGATAACACTTTAATTGATTGAGTAGAAATTGATCCGGTCAAACCGGTCCGAACCGCCCAACCGCGGCCCCACCCAATCTCCTCTCTGGCCGCCTCTTCCTCACGTCTCAACACGTGTCACTCCCTGACAAAACCCTCCACTGACAACCTCCTAACCAAGATAGGGCCCACCACTATCCCTATCTTTCACTTACGCGCCGGCACAGACACTTCTTTACGTTGGTTTGGGTGTCCTGTCTGATTCTCATCGACTACGTCATCGCCTATCCCAGTGGTGTTCCTACGACACCCACGTGACATCATCCTACGTGGCATCCCCTCATTTGTCTAGAATCCATGCATGACCATGGAGGCATAGATTTTTTTTGGCCAACATATAGAGGCGTAGATAGAGAGAGACAACAATTTCAATTTCAAAATAATAGTAATAATAATTAAAAATAAAAATAAAACAAAATCTTGTTGGTGGATTCCAGACGACAAGCTTGGGTGGGCCCCGCCGTAGGAGAAAGCATCCGCCGCGGCCTCCTCGCATTACACGACCTTTTTTAGTTTTCACACGTGGACCCACTCACTCGGTCTTGCCGTCTGCATGAAAAATGTTGGAAAATGAATATATATTATTTTTTATTTATAATAATATTATTATATAATATATATATATATATATATATATATATATCATATATGTATACTATTACTAATCATTTTTTCTCAGTTGTGGGAGGTTAATATTTTGGGTCGAGTTAAAATAAATTCGAATTTATTTCGATTCGATTTCATAGTTATCAAATTATGTAAGTGTAAAAAAACAATTTTTTATCTCTTATAAATTCTGATTGATTTTCTCTCATGATTTAACAGCTGAGAAACTGAGTTGAAATAAACTCGACTGTATTTTAGCCGGCCCCTAATATTATGTATGAACAATTATGTTATAATTTTATTAGTTTGTGACACAATATATATATCCTTTAAATAATCATAACTCTTTAATTTACTATACTTAAGAGCATCCACAATAGTTTTAGATAAATTGTATTATTTAAAGATGTCACGTAGACATTTATGTACACTTTAAGTAATACGTAAAGTTAAAACACACATACAAAATATTTTCTCTGCAATTGCATTAGTTAAACATATTCCTTAAATATATTTTATTATTAAATTTTTCAACAACCACCAATAAGATATGAGCATTAATTATAAAATGAATTAATTTATAATTAAAAATTGGTTACGTAATACATAGTGCATTCTTTATATTTAAGGAATGCTTTATGTAAAAACATAAATTTACGTGCGGGTTCCATTTTTAAGGAATGCTATGTAAAGCCATTGCATATAATTTTTTATTATTTATTTATTTAAATAAATATGTAGGGTCCTCGTTTACATAATTTTTACGTAATATCAATGTGGATGCTAAGACTATATAAAATATTATATAATAAATAAATAAATAAATAAAAAATTTCATAGACATTAATTATATATATAAAATGTTATTTAATTAATTTAATTGTGTCTTATGATTGAGTTAGATAAACAGATTTTAAATATTTAATTGGATTGATGAATTAGATAAACATAGCACTCAGTGAACACCCGCAATGATAGGGAGGGCTTTCGTTTAAAATAATTAATTGATTAGTGATTAAGGAATTGTGGTGCTAAGTGCTTTTGCGACGGCGTCCAATTTCTTAAAATGTTATCTGCGATACTTAACCAAAGGCTTTAATTAGATGACTAATTAAATTATATATTATTTAGTGGGGCGACTATAACTAAAACTAAACCATGGCTTGATCGAAGTCACCTCAACCAAAACATATAACTATTTAATAAGGATATCAATGATATTAAATATACATACGAGTGAATTGTACTACATTGATTAGATTAAATAGTTAAAAAATAATATATAAGTTGGATGTTTTAAAGTATCACCAATTAGTTTTAACATGAGAGACGATATGAGACACGAAGAGTAAGACAAGATCTGAATCGATCAATATTCTTTACTTTTCAATTATTATTTTCATTTTATAAGTTAAGGCAAGTACTATAACTTAGGGATGGCAATTTGGGCTCGGCACGATGGGCCGACACAAACACGACACGAAAAATTACGGGTTTGGGTCAATTATTTTCGTGTCGTGCTAAAATCGGGTCGTGCCAAATCGTGTCAAAAAAATTCGTGTTGTGTTCGTTTTCGATATTGGTGACACAGCCCGACACGATAACACGATAATTATATGTATATATACAATAATTTCTACTAATATAAACCTATCTAAAGTTAGCATGACCTCTTTTTACAATGACAGTTAATGAAGTTTGTATTAAACTCTCTTTATATTGAGTAATTTTAAAATTTTAGCTTAAAAATTGTTATGTGTGAATTTTTTATTCAATTTACTATAGATTTTTCGTACTTTTTTTTCGTATCAGGCCGTATTGTGTTTTTCTCGTGTCGTGTTCGTGCTGAACAAAATTAACACACCTTAATGTTAGACCGTGTTTAAGCTGACCCTTCAAAACATGACACGAATTTGATACGACACGAATCCGCATAGCTGCCTTCGCCGTCGGTGCTGGCTACACAACACTAATTTATTATTATTATAATTATTATTAAACATAAAAGGACAGAGTGGGACCCGGCCGACACCATATTTTCCTTTTAATTATTATATATTAATTAATAATTATATATATCCACACGGAAAAAAAAGGCGCGTCCATTCCAGACAACCATAGGATAGCCGACGAAGATGATAGCTTTTGAATTAGGAACCGTTGGATTGGATCTCTAGATTCGAGCAGATAACGACAAGGCGGTTCGCGAATCACGAGGACCCGATTGCACAGTCAAACACAGGAAAAAGCCCCGCCTCTGCTTCTCATCATGAAGCATCACTTATAGCTTCTCTCTCTGTCTATCTTTCTTTAAAAAGAAAACTAATTACTCACATTTTAAAAAATAAATAATTACTAATTTCACATTTTTTTCAGATAAACAGGTAAATTATGTTACCTTAGTGAACAAATAATTAGCTCTATTAACATATACGTTATTTTTTTTTACGGAATCAGCATATGCACGATGCGTAATTACATAATAGTAGTTTCATTTGAAGATATATTCATTTTACTCTCTATATTAGTTTTTAACATGAGGTATTTTTTAAAATGCTTTAATATTAATATTGCAAGAGGTTGAAGAAGTTGACGAAAAAGTCTCAACTCATATGTTTCTATTCAAAGACGTTGGGTCAACAATATTAAAAGATAGACGAATGGGAATATTTTGGTCATTTTTTATAATCGTGTTTTGTGCATGTACTAATCTCGACAAAGAATAACCAAAACTAAATAGAGTTAGTTAAGCATGTAATATGGTGTGTGGTTCAACGCATCATCCTTTAATCAGATGTTATAGGTTCAATACCTGCAATAGGACCATGAGAATGAAAAAATACTCATGATCTTAGCAGTTTGATAATTAACCATTTAAAAAAAAAAAAATCGCAAGTCATTGTGTGCATTGTCACTTTTAACGTTTCTACACAAATAGCTTCGTTTGGTTTTTAAGAGATTGTTAAACAAGTTCTACTCATCTCATTTTATACTGTATATGTGAACTAAATATGACTTAATATTTTAATAAGATTACGGTGAAGTGACTTTATTAAGGATAACAACTTACAAAAGCATGCTAATTTAGAGTTAGACCACGTGAAAATAAACACTGCCGATAATATATAATTGTACAATTTAAAATTGTATTTTGTATGAAGAACGGATCACTTTTTGTAGAAAAATAATTGGTGCATTTGATTTGGAAAATTAGATGACGTATCAATATTCTATTATTGGTTATTAATAATCACCTGATATAGCGACTACAGCTAATACAGCTGCTATATATTTCCAAACGTGTGATTTGATGATATACCAATAATATGATTTAACCATTTCACGCATGTTTGTTTATATAATTAAAGCTGCCAAATTCTGACATGATCTCAATGATTATATAGTAGTTTAAGTTTCACTATTGTATCTATTATCGATATTACAATGTTTAAATCAATATTATCAATACTTATATAACGATTGAAATTTAAATATATTTTTTAAAAATTGAATTTATTAAGTATCACTAATAATCTAACAGCACTAAATCTGATTCCATTTTAATCAATCCGTTATATTTATTTTTGGCCGAACCCATCCGTCATTAAACAATGAAATTGTTATCCAAATCGTTATTTATTTATTTATTTATTTATTTATATCTGATGAAGTTTAATTTTAGAAGACTTGACAACTGACATCACTTTAATATAGCAGACAAGCGAAATGATGAACATGCTAGAAGACACGATAAATTGTCACAAATTAACATTTATACTTGTATATAGCTAAATATATATTATATAAACCTGAAAACCTTAATAGCATTAAAGATCGAATTTTGTTAAAAACATGTTTTTTTTTTTTTACATTTAGTATAGAATTACAAAAGCAAATTCGTTAAAATGATACCAACTAATAACCTTATATATTGTGCCAATTCAACAATAATTGAGAATCTGTAACCACTTATTCTCAAGATTTCACAATTAATTTTTCTTTTTGTCAAAGAAATATTATTATTATTATTATTATATCAAAAGTTCAACGCGGCACTCACAATTAATTTATTCCGAGACCTTTTTCTCTTGTTGGAACAACCACGGCCGGCATAATTGCATAATGTTATATGTATTTTATATGCAGAGTGGGTAAATTATTATTAAATAAATAATAATCAATCTATTCATTCATCCACTTTAAAAAGTTGAAAGTAGATAAACAAAATTAAAGAAAATTTTGAAAATGCAAAAAATTAAATAAAAAAAAAAAAGCAAAAGAAAAGTGGGGGCCACTGCTTGCCTGCCGCCGTACACAATATGAACCAACACGTGGCGTAGCGTACAGATGTTACTCTACCGTGCGCCGTGTGTTTCCGTTGTAACCTAAAGTTGCACGAAAGCCACTCCTGTCCTCCTTTGCAAATATTAATTAATATTTATTTATTTATTATTAATAGAAAATAGCCGCAGCCTGCCCACGACAAAACTCCCAAAAGTAGATTCAATTCGTGGACGTACCCACAATCAATTTTGGCCCGAAATTATGAAGAAAAAAAAACTAATTAGGCCTTTAAAAAATTGCTTATGTGCCATTTATTGATTTGACCCGGAATTAAGAAAAAGAAAATAATCCTATTAGGCCTAAAAAATTGTTTATGTGATTTAAATCTTTCATCCCACTTTTAACACTTGTCATTAGATTTAATATTTTAATTTTAGAATTCATAAATTTTAACAAGACACGTGACAATATCTCAACGGTAAGTGGAGCAGAGAATCTTGCAAAATTATTTCGGCAAATTTCAAACATAATATACATTATCATTAGCTTTAGGCGGAATTCGAGCATGAAACTTAAGTACAAAATCAATCTTCCTTAAATTACTCTCATCAATTCTAATTGTTAAAATTTAATTAATTAATCAATTAATTTCAATTCTGTTTGGATAATCAACACGCAATAAAAAATAAAAAGAGCCTTCGAATCCCATCACCGAACAACATCGAGAGAAACACTGGTTTCGATTCATCTCCGTTGAAATAAAAAAAAAACAACAAAAACATGTTAATTAATAATTGTTTATGTACATGCAAGAACTTGTCGCACGAAGCTTCATCTTGTTCCTTCATCATCAACATCAGCTCTTCGATTTCTTTACCTCAGGCTGCTCTCTCTCTACGTAGATTGCTACTATTTTACCATCCCTTTCAATTCCGATCCGCTAAAAAAACAATTAAAACCAGCACAGAGCCGTCTCCGGCAAAAATTCAGGCCACCTCCGGCGCCGGAAGGTTGAGATCGAAGTCCAGGTTAATGAAAGGCTTCCTCTGCGGCGTCTTTCTGTCGGAATCGACCAGGGAAAGGCCTCCCAGCACCGGACGGCCGAAATCCACCACGGCAGGGCGATCGAACCGGCATCCGTCGCGTGGCATGTTCATGTTGCTACTGTTCATAGCCTTCTTCTCCGCAAATGCGTCGAAGTAGAAAATCGGACGCACTGCCGGAGCCTGCGCCGGCGAGACCACCGGGAAGTATAAGGTGGCTTTGGGGAAGTAAGATCTGGCTCCGCCGAGGCCGAGTTCCAGCGGAGGAGGAGTGGCCATCACCGGCGGTGGTGGCGGGGAGGAGGAGTCTATGGTGCTGGTCTGGCTGGGGCTCCTGACGGAGATGATCTCGCCGTCGGTCGGGAAATTGGTCTTCGCCTTGGCTCCACGGAACTCACGCGCAGCGGCGTCGTACGCACGCGCCGCCTCTTCGGCAGTGTCGAAGGTGCCCAGCCAGACCCGAGTTTTCTTCCCGGGATCGCGGATCTCGGCGGCGTAGCGACCCCACGGCCTCTTGCGAACTCCGCGGAAACGGAGTTCCTTGTCGGAGATGGGGCCGGCAGCGGCGGCGGTCCGTTCCTTGGGAGACATTTCCGGTGAAGAGAGAAATTGTGGTGGTGGTCTTCAAAGGGAGCGAGTGATGGAGATGCTTATATATAGAATAAAGGTACGTGTCTTTAGGGCGCTTGTTCAGCACAGTCCAAGCAGAATTATTGGCTTCTCTTGCAAGGACCTACTTTTCATTATTTCCGTTTCTGCCCCTAATTCTTTATTATTATACTATAGTTTGTCATATTTTATTTTATAACTTATTATATTACATAAATGAAAGGATATTTTGGTAAAGTAATCTGAGGATAATGAACAAATTAGCATGAAAATCAATTATGTTTCCAAATCATGTAATATGGTGTCGCGGTTTAGCGCTATATTCTTTAATTAGAGGTCAGAAGTTTAAATTTCGTTAGTGAATATATGCATTTAAAATATTCATGGTCAGTATTTTACCATTTACAGGCTGGTCTCGATGCGAGTGTGATTAGTATAAATGTGGAGTGATCATACTACGGGGTTGCCCTCCTGATGGGGTTCATCTAAAACCACCATGCAGATAAAAAAAATCAATTTATTTTCCACTCTGTCTATAAAGTTTTTCTTCCATACATATATTTAATTATTATCTAGCTTAATAAGCAGATTGTTACCTAAATTATAATTTAATTATAATTTTACTTGAGTTTTTTTTTTAATTACTATACAAGATGGATAAATAAGGTGAAAATATTGGAGTGGAATATTTTTCAATTAAATATTCAATTTGACCTACATCCAATTAAACAATGTATTTATATAATGAGATATATTTTGCTAAAACTCTTTCAATTTCATAATGAATTCATTTTAGATACCCTTAAATGATAATATCATTTGACCAATACCTACATGTCGTTTCTATTCAATTTTCTTTAAATTAAAAATAACTTTAGCTAATTAAAAAAAATTAGGATATCAATTTATAATTAAGTTAAAATGCAAGCAACTATTTGATTATTAACCCATTTATTTATTTTGTGTAATCTTTACTATTTGCGGCATATATTTAACCCAACATTTCACTAACGCCTTTTATTGTGTTCATACTTAATTTAGGTAACTCAGGCTCACGAAAGATCTTAACAGTCAATCTGGCAATGTTTGCAAGTTATTAACATTGTAATTATACCGCAATATTTTTCTTTTATTTTCCATATCTTATCTTTCAGTTTCTAAAATAATCTCCACCCTTAGATTAGTATAGTAGACGTGAAGATTTTTTATTTCTCAAAATGTAAACTCAAAATCTACTTAATGAACGAAATGATGAATCACTATGTTGTAAGTTAAAACGTAGTTGTAATATATTGTATTTTCTCCACCACAAACACACGTAATATCTAAATATTAGTTTAATTACAATCGACCGTAAATACATTTGAAATTTCAATTATTAATTTAGACACCTATTTAGGTATGTGTGACAATTAAGATATAAGTAAGTTTATCCTGAAATTTGGTTTATTTTCTCAAAATCTAATAGCTATAAATTCGATTATATTTGGCGACACTTTATTTAATCACATTCGCGTAGTTTTCTTTATTGTCTCAATTCTTTACAAATAAGCCAATTGCAATAACTATATAAATAAAATTTAACTACATTACTTTGTGAATGTGGTATTACGTAAACGTGGATCCTACATATTTATTTATGTAAAATGAAAAAAACTATCTTCAGTGGTTTTACATAGCAGTCTTTAAAAACGACACCCATATATAAATTTATATTTTTACATAAAGCATTTCTTAAATATAAAGAATGCTTTATGTTTACGTAAAAATAATTTTTCTTATTTTTTTTTCTAAACACAGCCGTTCCATATATATATATAAACAAATAACACAAATCTCGTTATAAAATTAGACAAAAACTTAATTGTAACGACACAATATTTTTTAATCGATTGTAACGACACAATTGAAACTTTAATTATAACTACTTCTTAAATTAGTTGTTAAAAATTAATAATAAAATAGGTTTACGTAAAATGGTTAAGTAAAATTATTGTAGACCTACTATTATTTAAGCATTACATAAATTTATGTATTTCTTAAATCACACATAAAAATTCACGTGACACATTTAAGGAAAACAAAATATATAATACCATTGTGGATGCTCTAAATAAGGTAATATAAATTGAACGTGAACCACCAACTATATAACGAGATTGACACAATAATGGTTGATAAAAATATATTTGAACAAGAAATTAATGAGAGCGCGTTAATGGGCCAGCGTGGCAGACCATTATCCTAGTCAACCTCCTATCCTGCCGTACTGGCCTAAGATTGACCAACCATAATACGTGGCCGCCCACTTTAATTACAAAAAATTAATTAATTAAAAATATTGGTAATTTACGCGGTGTCCAACGTGGCATGAGGCAGCTACAACAGCAGGCAAACTCTTGGTCGGCGTTGTCTAACGGCGGTTATTACGGAGACCTATACTTAAGTTGTCTAGCAGCAGCAGGCAAACTCTTGGTCAAAAGATATTTTCTATTATAACGAAATTGTTATTTGAATGAAATTCTTTAGATTGTGTACTGTTTTTTATTCAACCGTAACGGCAAGTTTGACAGCAGATTGTGTACTCTTTAAATGCTCATAAGTATTAGAAAGGGTTGAAAACGAAATTTCTACCCGAACTTTTAGTATACAAAATTAGTTACCCGAACTTTCAATTTCATAGCAAATTATTATATATATTTCAACTTCCATCAAAATGGATAGAAAATGAGCATATTTCCGACATATGAGATATTTTTATGTGTACCTAAAAGATGGATTCAAATATAAATTGAAAGTATTGCAATGAAATATATTCAATCTGAGACTCAATTGAAAAACAGTGTTCGAATTGCACGGAAGTTCAATTGAACATCTAATTGAATATATTTCGTTGCAATACTTTCAGTTTATGTTTGAATCCATCTTTTGGGTACACATGAAAAGATCTCACGTGGCGGAAATATGCTCATTTTTTTTTCCAATTTGACAAATATTTGAACAAAGGTAGCAATTTGTTTTGAAACTGAAAATTTAGATAGCCAATTTAAAAAAAAAAAAAAAAAGTTGAGATAGCGATTAGTAAATTAATCAAAATTCAAGTAGCAATTTGGTTATTAACTCTATTTAAAACGATTAGCTATAAGTCATGTTGGTTAATTGTTGCCAAATTTTTATAATATTAATATTAATATTTAGTATTCCAATTATCAGATTAGTTAATTTTCAATTTTTTCTCAGTTACAAAATCATGTTTTTTAAGCATAGGTACTCGACCAAATGTGGATTTTTCTACTATGCTTTGGGAGCAGCATGCTTTTGGTTTTTTTAATACTATGATGGACTTAATTGTAACATAACTAAAACTTTAAAAGTATGAAAAAGTATGAATTTTTTTAACTACACCTAAGACGTGTATCATACTATTAATAATATCAATTTCCCTATGGTGTTCACCTTTAGGGCAATAGAAAAATAAAAAAATTAGTGTCAAAAGCATGGTGCTGCAAGAGCATTGTAGAAAGGTCCACGAAATGTCCCACAGAAACAATCAATGGTGAACAAAGCGATCAATGTTTTCGACAAGAGAAGAGACTGGTCTCGTTCCGAACTGAATTACCTTTTAAATCTGCATAAGTCATAGCATTTTTCTTGCAACCTAAGGCATCTCTAGCATACAACACGAATAGCCGATCGGCGCATATATCGCAAAAGTGACATTAAAACCATGCAAAAGGGCAAAAAATCATGTTCTGCACAAGATAATAAAATCTAACACAAGCTTCGTATTCGAACTCAACATACTATAATAATACTACATGAAATGCAGTTAAGCACTTTCAGTTGCAGCAGCAGCAGAAGGAACGTACCAGCCATGGTGAATCTCTACGGCTTTCTTTCTCCTGGCGAGCCTCGATTTTCGGTTTGCTCCAGTGTTTCTGTGCAGTATTCCTACCTTAATTGCCTTGTCGATAACGGAGTAAGCTTCTCCAATTAGTTTCTCGATCGGAACTATCTCTTCTGCTTGTGCTTCGGGTTTCTTCTTCAACCCATCAAGTGCTTCCAGAACCTGGAAAAAGTAACAACTTATTCATCAGCCTAAAAGCAAAACAGCTAAACATAGCTGATAGTAAATCATTGAAATCATCCATGATTATGATTCGTAATGCAAATCCGAATACGAATCAACAATCCATTCAATTCATGGTGAAATCAGAAATAAAATCAAAGCAACTAGAAACATAGCTGATAGTAAACCATTGAAATATTTCATGATTATGATTCGGAATGCAGAACCGAAACCAAGCAACAATCCATTCAATTCATGGTGAAATCAGAAATAAAAGCAAAGCAGCTAGAAACATAGCTGATCGTAAACCATTGAAATCATCCATGATTATGATTTGTAATGCAAATCCGAATACCAAACAACAATCCATTCAATTCATGGTGAAATCAAAAATAAAAGCAAAGCAGCTAGAAACATAGCTGATAATAAACCATTGACATTTCATATTATGATGATTCGGAATGCAGAACCGAAACCAAGCAACAATCCATTCAATTCATGGTGAAATCAGAACCGCAATGCCGAACCTATTGCTGAACTCAACTAAACACTCTTTTCCAGCACCACATTTTGCAGATGAAGCTTACCTCAATAAGCCACCACTTCATCAAATCAAATGTATCAAATTGCCATTTCACATGTAATTCATGGTGAAATCAGAATGGCAAGGCCGAACCTATTGCTGAACTCAATCAAATACTCTTTTCCAGCACCACATTTTGCAGATGAAGCTAACCTCAATAAACCACCACTTCATCAAATCCAATGTAAATCTAGCAGCAGAAATCTCTATACGGCAGGCATTTTAAAACTGATAGATACGGAAGCTAAAGAGATAATGGCACAGCGCACAGGAGTTCATCAACAGCGATCAAAAGCCATAGCCGCATTTGGCACCAAACTGAGGGATACCTTCTTAATCCGAGTCTTGACCTCGGACTTGCGAGCTTTGTTGTAAACTCTTCTCTTCTCAGATTGACGCGCTCTTTTAACCGCAGAATCGGCTTTCTTCTTCGGAGCAGCCTCGCAAGCAACGGAGAAGCGCGGGCGATTCTGGACGGGACTCAAAGACGTACTACTCCCTAAATCGGAGAGACCAGAAGTCATTTCCACCAAACACGATCGCGATGAGAAATTAAGTAGCGGAAATTGTAGTTACCTGTAGAGAAGACATTGTTGGAGAGGCTGGAGGAGAAGCTGAGGGACTTGAAGGCAATGGAGCTGTAGTGAGATGAAGACGAAGAAGAAGAATTGGCGTTGAGCGAGAGGGTCTTGAACTGGCATGGAAGAGCGAAGCAAGAAGATAGAGTTGCCATCTCTTTTCGTTCTCTCTCTGTCGTCTGCAAGGACACAGCAACGCTTCACTGTGGATTTTCAATTTTGCAATTTCATTCGTTATCGTCTCAGGAATGAGAATGAGAAGGACGAAGGAAATACCGTTTTTGTCCCCATACACTGAGCTGGAATCACTTGGGCCAGTTGGATTCGGGTTGGTTCTATTGGGCTTAGATGACGCTTAATGGGCCAAACAAGTTTATTATGTCTCACAATTTGGGCTTTTATCCAATTGCTTGGTGTGTTTGTTAGTTTTCTGAATAAGCGAGGGCACGACAAAATAGTAATAATAAAAGGACTAAAATATGGGGCGTTCCGAGAATCGAACTCGGGACCTCTCGCACCCAAAGCGAGAATCATACCACTAGACCAAACGCCCACTTGTGTTTGATTAGCTGATTGAACTTTATATAACTACTATCAGCTATCTAAGTTATTCTGAGGTAAAGACTCTAAAAGCCACCTCCTTTGAAGAGAAACAACACTCATTTTCTTTATCTGGTCATGATTGTATATTTATTTTATGTATTATTATAATACATATTGCATGTGATTTGAGTTGGTTTATTATTGTATGTGTTACTATATCCAGTATCTATATCAAAAAACATTTATATAGCTAGTATGAGCTATATATATACCAGGCACCACCAAGCCAACATTTTTTAGGGGACAGGAATTTAATTATGGTCAAATAATCGAAGTAAAAAAATCATATAAAGAATGTAGAAGATTTTAAGCTGTCAAAAGAGAATAATTACTTTTTTTTTTTATAATCAAACGTAAAATCGTTAAAAATTAAGAGAGAGTAATTGCCCCACTCGACCTGATGTGGCTTCGCATATATATATATATATATTAATGATATGTGAAAATCATTCATTTTCAGCTGACTTCTTTAATCTTTTGAATGAATTTATTTTACAATATGGGTAAACCTACATTATATGACCTTAATTAGAAAATTGTGCAACATAGATAAGTCTACATTTTCAAGTCATGGGATGGCTCTATCCAAATAATAAGAAGACTGAGATTTTATTTGGATCCATCCATACATTTTCTAGTCTTCTCAATCATGTGAGGAAACTCCCCTTCACACTTTCATTTGGTCTAAAGTGTGTGGTATATGTGACGCGGTCTTAGTGTGAGCTTTTAAAGGATTCTAGTCCTTTTTTTTTAATTTGTTACACTTAAAAAATTTATAAATCCAATTTTAGCTGAAATATTGCAATATCCTCATAAACCCTAGTTTAAATTCTAATTCGTCGCAACTTTAAAATCGTTTAAAACCAGATTTCTTGTAGTGACTGGCCGGTGATGCCATTGCTTAACATTGTATCGGTATAGCTAGTAGAATATGTATCCATTGCTTAAATGGATCCAATGACACAATCGGGGCTAGGTCTCAATTGACTTAGCCGGACCTAATATGGAGCTAGGTCCGACCTGGGTCAGGGTCGGCTGGATCTGGAGACCCTGATCCAGAATCAGACCTAGCTATAGATAGGTCAGTTGGGTTCGATTTGAAATTTTATGACTAAATTAAAGTTAAACAAAACAAAAAGTTAGGAATGCATTTGAATTCGAGAGACTAAATTGTACAAAATAAAAATTTAGGGTGGGTCACACATATCATTTAACGGCCAGAACTAACGGCCGATCAATGGATGTACCAAAAATTACATTTTTTAAAAAAAAAATTTATTATCAAAAGTACACAAAAATAAACATCTTGTACTAAAATCTAAATTCTATTAAACATGCATGCATGAAAAGTATATTTAACTTTAATAATAATAACCTTACATTCCCTACTTTATTCGCGACATTCCATCTTTTTCTAATGCTTCTATATCGTCTTGTCCCCGGCAACGACCGTATCCAGTGGAAGTCTTTATTTGATAAGTTACTGTTAACTTTATCTTTTTGTTAATTCGTCTTATAGTAACATTTTCTAGACACATTTGTCGCAAAAATGCGTGAATGGCATTACCATTTTTCTAATCGGTTGAATGAGAAATTGTTGTTGTTAGTACACCCGGTTAGTGTAGTTCCGACTTCGTCCAGATTCGTTGAATCTGACAAATTAATAATTTGTAACGGCTTCATTAATAGGGACGTTTCAATTTTATTTATTATCACACCATTAATACACGGCTTCCACCTCCCTATAAATATAGAGTTTCTATTCTTTATTTTCAATTTCGATTCGAATCCTTTTTCTTACGACGTCGATAAGTTTATAGGTCGTTTCGACCGCAATTCCTGTTCTGGTGGAGTTTAGGCAATGTTCTGTTCGACTGGTGGGGCTTCGTGCTACTGCTAGTTTGCCACTGAAATGTCGTTTTATCCTGGGAGACAATCGTCGATGTATATCCTCTAGCACAACATACGAGTCGGTGAAGGGACGAAATTGTCTTAAAGAGACCGTGATCTGCACGGGACATGATTTAAAAATATCGTTCATTTGATCCACAATTTTCTCCTTTAGAATCCCCTTTTACGTGCTATATTTCCAACAATATTATCATCCTTAATAGAACATTCTGGCGAGGTGTGAGCAAATTAGTTTAATTAGATCCGGAAACTATCCGTGTTTAAAAATAAAAAAAGTTTTATAGTATTCTATATTTCTATTAATTCTCTAATTTGCCAAACACAAATATTAACTCTCTAATTAATTTAAAGACTGAAGAATTATTAAAAATTAAGAGTACTAAAAGAAAATATAACAGCAAAAAATGGGGACACAATTTAAATTAAGAGCAAAGAATTCTTAACGATCTATAATTACCACCTACCTTATTGAAGTCAAGAATCAAACTTTATTTACGACTACATTAAACCAAAGTTTGCCTTTTTGAATTTACTAATGCTAGATTATATACAGTGATTTTGAAAATGTAAAATTTTGACGAAGAGTATCAACAATTAAAAGTTTTACTTAGCATGACTTAATCTTCCTTAAGCGTGGGTTCACCTTTTTTTCATGTAAATAATAGAAAAAAGGATAACCTACCTATTTCTACATAATAATACATTCATTATTAAATTTAAAAATAGAGTAAGTATCATCAATATTGAGGAATATATAAGTGGTTGTTCAGATTTTAATAATAAATTATATTTAATTAATATAGTTAAGTAAAACCAGTTAATATCTATTATTATTTAGGTGGATTTTAACTTTATTTATTTTATTTATAATTGAGTTTTATGTGACAACTTTAAAAATTGTCGTGAATGTTTTTAGCAAATATAAATAGTATAATTTTGAAAATAAAAAAGCGACATTTACAAAACAAGTAAATAAATGTATAACCAACTGTTTTCTCTTACAAAAGTTTTTTTTTTGGCCATTTTAAAAAAGATGTATTTCGTTTATATACGGCCGTTGACAAACAAACAACCCAATATTATACAACAATTGTGAAGTGGATTTGGGAATATTTTGGCCAATTGAATCGAGAATTCAAAGTAAAATAAATCCCTCCAAATCTGACCAATATTTTCCTTTGGGATCAATTTACTTTAACCGCAAAAAAGTTGAAAAACTAAGCCAATTAATTGTCAGATCAACGCATCTATGAGTGTACAAATATAAAATAACAGCAATTATAATAAACTAAAATAATTTCATAAAAAAAAATACTAAACTAATATAGTTTTTGTTTAAGGTTGTTCGAATACAACGAACTTGAAAATGAGATCCACACAACCTGAATTTGACGCAGTTTTATTTAAATAAAAAACATGTTATACTCTCCGCAAATTTGTTTCTGAATTAATTCATATGGATGTATGCATTTATTCTTAATCATTTTGTTATTTTAATATACGTATATTTGAAATGTATGATATAATATGTTATTTTAGAACGCATGTAAAATAGTATTTGTAAATCATAGTATATAAAAATTACAACATTAAAGTTATATAATATTATTAATCATGCTACATGGCGCAATAATGAACATTTGAGGTGACAATCTTTGCATTTGATTTTAAATATCAGATTTGTGGATTTTTAACACTTGTTATTTGTACTATTATTATTATCGGCACACATGAATGATGTGAACGTTGCATAAAAAAATGGGTTACAATTGAAATCTATTATTTCAACTATTGGACTTGAAAGAAGTTACGTAATCGTTGAAAATAAATCTCATATGTAAGTCCAATATATATATATATATAGTTAATAAAAGAACTCAATCTTAATCATAATCGACCTTATTTTGACCAACCTCTTTATAATACTGCTAACTTATTTAAGAACCACTAAATTAGCAGAACCGTCAATGAAGACTATGAGAATATATAGTGACAAAATAATATAATACTAATTAACTAATTTTGTCGTCATAAATCTAACTACATTAACAGAATGAATTGACCAAACCCATACCAATTTTTCTATTGTGATAAACATTAATTTCATACTCTTTGATTTTTTTTAAACACTATAAATAAATAAAAAATTCATGTATTAAGAATACGAATATGAAAACAAAATAGTGAATGAGATTCAAGTGTTGGATCAGTTTAAGTTAATATATATCCAAAATCATAAAATTTAATTTTTTAAGCAATCTTTACATTTTTTTTTCGAATTCGTCATTAGATTATCAATTTTAAGTTAAATATTTCAAATTTAATCGACGTGTGTGGTTATCCCGAAAATCTAACTCGACGTCTTTACAGTAACAATTTTAAAAAATAACTGTAGTTAGTTAATATGTTTAACAATTTAATATCATTTCGTCGCATCTCATCATGTTTATAATAAATATAGTATATTAATTTATTTATTTTTAAAATCTACGTTAATAAATATTATAACATATATCTTCTTATACTGATCAATTTTCCCTGCCACAAATTATGAGTCCCACGAATTTTTTTGGCCAAATTCCACAAATTTTGGCATGTTTTTTCTGTGCCAAAAAAGCTACATCTCCATGAATGTCAGAGCATCTGAACATAATAAATTTTGAGAGGACATCTTCATTATGTGAATTAAAATTAACGTGAAATAGTTTTTTCTTTCCAAATCTCTTCTAGTAGAGCTAGTTAAATTTCCTTTTACCACTAAAAATTGTCTCCTCGATTTATTTCAACTTCATTCATCAGCGGGTCGAATCACGCGATTCGTCGAGTTTATTTCAACTTAATTCATCAGCATGTCGAATCAGGCGGTTCGTCGAGTTTATTTCAACTTAAATTATCAGTAGTTCGGATTAGATGATAAATATATCAAAGTTTTAAGAAAAAAACTAGATACTTGTTTGTGCTACGCGTGCGTGTAGTATTGTTATGACCATAATATAGAAGATGATCGAGTCGATTTCGAGAATAATACAGGGTATAATCTGGTCGACTCTGAGGACAATATGATTCCATTGAAAATACACGAGAATAAAAACTATTAAAAAATCAAATTAAACTATCTAATGCTACAAAATTTAAAAATTCTTATAACAGAAACGCCATAACCGTTTGGGACACTTGCAGTTATTTACTATTCTTAATTATTAATAAAAAATAAATGGATGGTGTGTCGAGCGTTCTCTCTGGAGCAGCCAATGCCATACATTCTTGTTTCTCTACCTAGCTATCCACACCAATCTGCAGAATGAGAATCTCTTCTCTTTGGTAGACTGCGTGCGTACAAGACTTTGAAAACACTGATGACCCAATCCCTGTAAGTCCGATTTTTTTGTATATTTAATTTAAATAATTAATGCCGCCTCCAATCTTCTTCTCATACCAAGGAGAAATTAAAATCATGTTAAATTGCTAATCGTTATTCCAGATTTAAAATGTTGATATACACTACTTTAATTATTAGAATTGTTGATTTTCACATTTTTCGTCTGGTTTTGGTATAAAATTTGCATTTTAAGCAACAATAAACATATTATTTTCACTTTTTCGGAGTATCATATTTGTTATTCACAATTCAGAGCTTATTTGATACTTAAAAAACATGCAATGTTCCCTCAGTTTTAAGAATAAAAAACGTAAATCAACTAATCTGATTATTGAGACACTGAATATCAACATTTTTAATATACATCAGTGATTAGCAACACAGACGGTGTTGAAACTAGGGCTGCCAATTTGTACACGGCACGATGGACCAACACGAACACGACACGAAAGTTACGGGTTTGAGTTTGATATAGGTGACACAGTCTGATAACACAATAGTTATATTTATACTACATATAATAAGTTCAATTAAAATAAACATATCTAAACCTAGCATGACTCTTTTTGCAATGATTATACTTTATGAAGTTTAGTTTAAACTCTCTAAATTGAGTAATTTTAAAAAATTAATCTAAAAATTGTTATATGTTAATTTTTTTATTCAATTTACTATAGATTTTTCATGTTGGACTAGACTGACCAGCAGAACACTACACGGACCCGCACGAATTGTCATTGAAACTGTTTTTAGGTTGTTAATTATTATAATGTTGAATTTTCCCAGCTCAGCAGCTAACTTCCATTTTTGTGCTTACAGGCCATACAATGTTCTATAAATACTCTATCCATGAAGGAATAACTCCACAACACAACAACCTTTAAAGCAATTACCCAACTAATTCTCTCTTTAGTTTTCTTGAAGAAATGGAGACAAGTGTGATTGTTTCTAACAATTATGAAGCTGAGACACCCAATAAGATCACCATCAAAGGCATTTTGAGCCTCATGTCGGAGAATATCGACCGCGATAACGGGAAGCGGCCGATTTCGCTCGGAATGGGAGACCCTTCTGCATTCACTTGCTTCAGAACCACACCAATGGCTCAGGAAGCTGTGGTGCATGCTCTTGAATCTCAAAGGTTCAATGGGTATGCACCTACTTCTGGTCTCCCTCAAACTAGAAGGTAACTATATTAATCTTGTCGATTAGGGTTTATGATGCGGTTGGAATTGTCAATTCTGCGATTATCGGTATCGGATTTTGAAGCGCGAATACAGTTTTCATGCGGAAACGGCAGTTTGAGCAATACCCATCGGTTGACCATGGAATACGATGTTTTTCAGATAAATTCTTCCATTTAGATGGTCAAAATCATCGCATTTTTATGTTTTTTAATTCGTTTTTACAATTTGTCGGTTTTGTTAGGACCTAAATTGCTATTTTCGGATTTGTTCTGGGTTTAGGGTTTTACTTTCGGTATTTAAATTTTGTTTAGCCGTCTTTGACATTCAGTATTATTGATTAATGAAAAAAATGAGGTTTTTCTCAATCGCGCATTGAATTATCGGTATTCTCTTGAATCAATGTGTTTTTGTGATTTCTACCCCTATCTATCCCATCATGTTGCATCAATATATTTGATAATTGTGTCAATTAGAGTTTATTTGCTAATCGAGTCGACTAGGGTTTATTTGCCCATGTATCATTTCTCGGAGTCGAGTCGATCATGCTCTTGTATTATACTAGGAGTAAGTCTTTAAGATGACACCGTGCTAATATATTTTTTAATACGCAGAGCGATTTCAGAATATCTGTCTCGTGATCTTCCATACGAGTTATCATCCGACGATGTTTTTGTTACATCCGGTTGCACACAAGCTATAGATGTCGCACTTGCGATTCTCGCCCGACCCGGGTCTAACATTTTGATACCGAGGCCGGGGTTCCCTATTTATGAACTGTGTGCCGCTTTTCGACACATCGAGGTTCGACATTACGATCTTGTTCCTGAGAAAGGTTGGGAGATGGATCTCGATGCTGTCGAATCACTCGCTGACCGTAATACGGTCGCTATTGTCGTCATAAACCCGGGGAATCCTTGCGGAAATGTATATTCTCAACATCATCTCAAAGAGGTAAATTATAATTTTTTTAAAAAAATTTATGTTATCTATATAGATTATAGAATGAAGTTAAGTTATAAATTGCATGCATATATGCATGGCGTTTACGTACAGATTGCAGAAACTGCTCGAAAATTGAAAACTCTGGTGATTGCTGATGAAGTTTATGGACACTTAGCTTTTGGGGAGACCCCGTTTGTGCCGATGGGTCGGTTCGGCTCTATCTGCCCGGTTCTTACGCTCGGTTCGATCTCGAAGAGATGGGTCGTTCCCGGTTGGAGGCTCGGTTGGTTCGTGACTACGGACCCATGTGGCACATTTCGTACTCCAAAGGTAACACTAACACTCGAGAAATTAATTAGTCAACAATGAACTAACATGTGGCAGATCGATGGTGCCACTTCAGCTATTAAATTTGTGACACATTGCATAAAGTGACTGACACATAAACACGTGTCATAAATTCAATGGCTAGAGGGATACCATCTCTCTGCCACGTGTTAGCTCAGTGTAAATGAATAATTTCTCTTACCATCCGAAAAATTATTAATTGACACCGATCCAACACGTAGCAGAGAGATGGTGCTCATGTCCAACCATTACATTTGTGATATATGTGGCAGAGAGATGGTGTTCCTCAGACATTAAATTTGTGACATGTGGCAGAATTATGTGACTACATTCACGTAATTCTGCCACGTGTCATAAATTCAATGGTTGAAGAATACTATCTTTATGTCACGTGTTGGCTCAGTGCCAATTAATAATTTCTTATATCAACCATTAAAATCTAACAATACTAGGTTTATTATACTAAACATTGATCAACCATAAGTTGCACTAATATGTGTATATACTACATGGTTTCTGTTCTCAGCTAGTGGAGAGAATAAAGAAGTACTTTGACATTCTAGGGGGTCCTGCAACTTTCATTCAGGTTACTTAACATCCCATATTTCTTGACTAATTAAGGTTTTGAGTATATATATATATATATATGTATAACTATTTTATTATATTGCAGGCTGCAGTGCCTGAAATAATCAAAGAAACAGACGAGTGCTTCTTCTACAAGACTCTTGTAACTCTGAAGCAAGCATCTGATATTTGCTGCAATCGTATTCGTGAAATTCCGTGCTTAACTTGCCCTAGAAAGCCGGAGGGAGCCATGGCTATGATGGTAATTTATTCATTAATTATTTTATTCACATTAATTACAGTCGACTTCATTTTTAGATACAATCATTATAAAATACTTAAAATCAAGTATAATTAAGTCGATTTTTAATATTTATACACTACCAGAAAAATAGTTTTAGATGATTTTTCATTGTCGACGCTTGCTCAAGAGTTGCAAACATCTTCACAATAATCAAATTTATCCAAACTTGACGACACTTCGTAAGTAGCGTAGTTTCTTTTTGTATTATTTCAACGTTTTTCATCGTTAATTTTGGATTTAGGTAACACAATTTTTTTTAAGTATTTGTAACGACGCTTAGTTGTGTTGCCACCTGCATGCAAAGACGACGCAAGCAGAAACGTCGTGTCTTTCAAGAGTTTAAAGACGCTGCTCCAAAGCAGCGCAGAGTTTATTACGACGGTGATAAAAAAACGACATATTGGTTTGCGTCGCTACAAGCGTCACTAGCTTTATAGCGACGCAATTTAGCGTCGCGACAATTAATTCTAAATTCACATCGGTCTATTTTTCTTGTAGCGATATCAAATACATTAAACATTAAAAAAAAAAACTATCATAAATCATATAAGTATTCTCTCATAATTTAATAGTTTTTTTTTCAATTTAATAGTTGAGAAATTAACTCTATTTATTTATTTATTTATTTATTTATGATGATAACCTCATTACTTTATTACTACGCATGCAGGTGAAGCTGAATCTTTCACTACTAAAAGACATAAGCGACGATATTGACTTCTGTTTCAAGTTGGTCAAGGAAGAATCGGTCATAGTTCTTCCAGGTAATATTAATTAAATAAATATAATATGAAAGGAATTATGATCTTGTGTTATACTAAACTAAAGAAAACATCTTATTGGGACATATATATATATGTTCTTTATAGCTTGATATTTGAATCTTTGTCTTCTAATATATACTAGTTAATAAACGGCACTTTGAGTTATATATATATATATATATATTATTGACTCATGAATTTCATTTTTTAATTAGGATCGATGTTAACATAATTAAGGTATACATTTTTCACTATAAAAAAATTGACAATTTGTGACGATATTTTATTAAGGAAAATTATAAAAAAAAATTAGGGATTTATTATGTTTTGAGGGATTTTCAAGAAAGTTTTCAATAAAAATTTTAGGCAAGCTTTTTGTTATAAGTCATTCCTTTATAAAAAAAATTGAATGTTATATTTGTAAGGGATTTTCAAATAAAGTTATACGTCCATCACAAACAAATATCTCACAAACAACTAAGATTTCTTATAGTATTTTTATTAATTAATTTTTTTATATTAGTATACATAAATTATAAATATATAAAATTATGTGTCATTCGAACGTCTCCACCTCTACTTTCCAATTAAAAAACATATTCGTAAATATGAATACATCATACAAAAATCATGTCTCTCTTATTACTATATATACAAGAGTAAATAATAATACCATAAATTAGTTATTTTTAAATATTTATAGACATTAAAATTAGTTATTGACGTGAATCATTGTGGTGCATTTTAAATTTAAAAATGTGCTACAATACAAATTTAGAATCATATAATTAATTTTAAACATTAAAATTACCTATTCGATACTCAATTTAAATTATATATATTTCATGGATGCAGGTTTGGCAGTTGGGTTGAAGGACTGGATCCGAATTACGTTTGCAGCTGAACCATTGTTGGTAGAAGAAGGCATGTCGAGAATTAAGTCATTTTGTCAAAGGCACTCCATTTAATCTGATTAACATACATATATGTGTCACCATTTGTTACCAACAATTAATTTATTACATTTTATATATATAGTATGTAATAAGTGTGGATCTATTCACGCTAGTATTATGGGTGTGATTAAAAATAACTCACCGATGTAGATCGGTGATTGGTTTGTTGCTGTTAATTAGAATCATAATTAATGTATCAAAAGCATATATTATTATATAATTTTTTGTGCTATATGTTTGATTACTGTTGGTTTTTGGTGCCACATGTTTTATTTTGTAGGTTTTTAGTGTTATATGTTTGCATTTTATAGACTTTTGGTGCATCCGTTCAACGGTTAAGCTTGACCGTTAAATCGTTTTATTTTGATTAATATAGTCCCTAATCTTTTTTCGGCCACCGTCCAAAATATTCCGGCCACGACACAAGGCTGTCGGAACCCATTCGAGCACACCGGTTACCACCAATCGGTGTCGGACGGCTCCGATTATTGGTCACTGGTGGGTTTGGGTGGTTTTCGACGGACTTGTGTGGGTTCCGACGACCTTGAGAGGTGGCTGACGGCCTTTTGTGGTGTCTGGAATACTTTGGCGGTGGCCAGAAAAATATAAAGGACTAAATTGAACAAAATATAACTATTTAACGGTCAAAATTAACCGTTGACTAACGGATGCACAAAAAAAATACAAAATGCAAATATATGGCACAAAAAACTTACAAAATAAAACATGTGGCACTAAAACTCAACAATGACCAAACATATGACACCAAAACACCATTTAACCATATTATATTGTCTATAATTTTTTTAACCATGTCTTTACTCGATCTGTTTACACTAATTAATTAATTAACAATAAAAATGGATACAGGTTTCTGCCTATATATATAAATCATTTTGTTCTATCTTAATAAACTCACTACGAAAAAACACATTGTTAACATCTACCCAATGGCCGACTGCTATGTTATAATTGTGCACTTTCGTAAACCCTAGCAGAAGTATTGAGAGAAAGCGAAGGACTCAAGAGTTGCAGGTCACTGAGTCAGATTCTTCATCTGGTGACTCTACCCTAAAATAGGTGGAGGGTCTCCGATAATTAAATCAGAGTCCCCGTAGTGATGAAAGTTGGAAAACAGTAGGATCAAGTCTTACAAACGATACAAATCGGTCCTTAAACAAGTCTGGACCAATAAACTAAAAACAACCGAGATGGGCCAACCTCAAACCACAAACGCAAGGCCCTAATCCACAAATAACATAAAAAACATCCAGGCCCAGCTTGCCGGAGTCCAGTAACTCCACAATAATGACAGTATATTCTAATTTCTAGGAATGCCATATAGTAGCAAAACAATTCATCCCGTATGTTGCCTTTTTCATTTGTGTTCATTATAAATATATTTTAAAGGATTTTAAAAATATAATAATATAAGTCAATTAATGAAGTTTAAGGTAATCTGCTTACGTCAAAGATACTTATCAACACATAAAGTGCCAAGTGCCCACCTAATGCTGGACTAATGCTTGTCTTATCTTTTGTAAGGCAGTTAAAAAAATTGCACTAAACGCACCCTTACTTTAACCGTAGGAGCAACTTTACTATCCTATTTACGGATACTACAATTGTAGTTTCATAATAGTGCTAATCATTTTTACATTTAAAAGAAAAAAAAAATGTTTTTAGAGTAATAGAGCTCGAACTTAATATCTGACAAGCTCGACTCGGCTCATTTTATTTGAATTTGAACCCGATCAAGCATGATTTACAAGCCTAAGCTCAGCTCGGTACTATACTCGACGAGTTTGAACTCGACTTGTCAATTTTAAAATTGTTCAATTAAATTATAAATGATGCATATTAGATCAAATATGAGTTATCGATAGTTAGTGTATAAATATATATAATTAAGAGCATCCACAATGGTTTCACATAAATTGTATTCTTTAAAGTTGCCACGTAGACATTTATGTACACTTTAAGTAATACGTAAATTTAAGACACACGTAAAAAATATTTTCTCTGCAATCGTATTACTTAAACATATTCCTTAAATATATTTTATTATTAAATTTTCCAACAATCACCAATAAGATATTAGCATTAATTATAAAATGAATTAATTTATAATAAAAAATTGGTTACGTAATACATAGTGCATTACTTAAATTTAAGGAATGCTTTATGTAAAAACATAAATTTACGTGTGGGTCCCATCTTTAAGGAATGCTATGTAAAACCATTGTAGATAGTTTTTGTTGCTTTACTTAAATAAACATATAGTACCCACGTTTACGTAATCTTTACGTAATACCATTGTGGATGCTCTAATATCATGTAAATTTTGAATACACTCGAATTTAACTAAAATAGAGTTTTGCGAGAAAAAAACACTCGATTAAACCCGTATATGCTTCTCGAGTCAAATATAAATGAACTAGAACTATACTAAACAAAAAAATGCGGGTTAGAAGCCGCGCTTTCTTTCTTCCTCTACCTCGCCTCAAGACAGAAGAAAAGGTTAATGGAGACGAAAGACAACATGGAATCCAATCAACTACGCATTCACCAACGCTGCTTCGCCTGTATATATTCTTGCCCTAGACTAACTCTTCTCTCCACTCCAAATTGTGCTCACACTCACCAAATCAGTCTCTTCCAACTCCATGGATTCCCAATCAGGTCAATGTTATTTCCGTAATCTTTCAGTTTTCGAGTATTTGGCACGTATCTTGATTCCAGCGTGGTTTTCTTGTTATTGAAGTTTTCAATTGGTTTTGAAGGTACAGCTGAGATTGAAAATGGCGGCGATTACAAGGCTCGTGTGTTTTCATCTTCATCTGAGGTGAACACTCAAATTTCCTCTATTTACTGGCTCTATTAGCATCGGCAACTTTGGGAGTGTTGTCTATTTTCCCGATCACTGTCCTATTTGATCTGGATGTAATGGATCAGAAGAATGACAGTGAGACCTTGTTATGCAATTAGCATGGAAGTAACATAGAGACAGTGAAGCTGTTATTTGATGATTAAAGCTATGAGCTTCTTGAAAATTGTTTCATCATGTAAATTGGGTTTAGTTTTAGCTTCAATTGCCTTGCTCTTTACTTTGTTAATCATATATTCTGATTCTATGATCTCAATCAATTAGTTGCTCGAGAAGCTGCATGAGAAATGGGATGCAGTGGAAAAGAAGCCATACCCTGCAATGTACTCGAGCAGCTTTGGTGGGATAATACTCGATCCTGCAATGATGGTAATCCCGATCGATGATCACATGGTTCATCGAGGACATGGTGTGTTTGATACTGCTATAATCTTGGATGGGTAAGCTGACTGTGTTACTTTTAAACAAAATTCAACTTTAGACTGATTTTGCCCTGCTACCAAAGCCATTATTCTCATTTATTTTCTACTGGATTGTGTCTCACCCAAGTTTTCTGGAAATTTCTAGCATTTTATCTTTCGTGTGGTGTCTCTTTGCTGCAGCCACCTATACGAGCTTGATGCCCACTTGGATCGCTTCCTGAGATCAGCCGCACAATCGAGAATATCATCTCCTTTCCCTAAATCAACCCTCCGAAGCATTCTCATCCAACTAACTGCTGTATCTCAATGCAAGAAAGGGACTCTGAGGTATTGGCTAACTGCAGGGCCTGGTGATTTCCTCCTCTCGCCAGCTGGATGCCCGACCTCGGCATTCTATGCAGTCGTGATCGACGAGGAGTTCTCTCAATGCAAAGAAGGTGTCAAAGTCATAACCTCCACAATCCCCATGAAATCTCCTCTATTTGCCACAGCGAAGAATGTCAACTATCTCCCGAATGTTCTAGCCAAGATGGAGGCTGAAGATCAAGGGGCATTTGCCTCCATTTGGGTTGATGATGATGGGTACGTTGCAGAGGGTCCGAACGTGAATGTCGGGTTTATAAACCATGAAAATGAGTTGGTGGTTCCCTTCTTTGATAAAATCCTTAGTGGATGCACTGCAAAGAGGCTTCTTCAACTTGCTCCCAAGTTGGTTGATCAGGGGCTTCTGAAGGGTGTGAAGATCGCGAATCTTACTGTTGAGGAAGCGAAAGGGGCAGCCGAGATGTTCTTTGTTGGTAGCACATTGCCTCTTCTGCCAATCATTGAATGGGATGGACAGCCAATCGGAGATGGTAAACATTTCATAAACTCATTTGTGTTTGCTCCTTGAGTACCATATATTCTTATTCTCTATGCTTTTTGAGATAAATTTCAGAAACAGTTGATTCTTATCTCTACTGCATACTGAATTCTAATGCTTCCTAAAAACAGTCTCAACTATATGTCATGTTTCTAATTAGTGTCCCAAATTTAAAATGATGATATTAGGCGTCTCAACTATTAAAATGCTCTTCACTTTTTCGACTAATGTTGGCTTTAAAATTGGTGTTTTGAAGCAACAAAAACATGTTTTTCACTTTTCCGAAGTATCAAAATTGTTCCTCAAGGTTTAGGTTTATTTGATGCTTAAAAAACATGTTTTTTCCTGTCAATTTTAAGAGAATAAAGTGGAAATCAATCAATCTGATAGTTTGGACACCAAATATCAACATTTTAAATCTAGGACGGGATTAGCAACATGACCTATTGTTTTTAGATTCTTTACCCTATTAACTGTGCATACTGAACTTCACTGCCTGAATTATCGGTACCTGAACTTTCATGCATTCATTTCGTTCGGTATATGCAAAATGCATTAACTAAAGTTCAGTGTGCAATAGTCTAATCACTTGCCTGGAGATTCTTCACATGTTCTTTAGAGTTCTTGCTTCCAAATGTGGAATTAGTGGTATTCATTGGCATCTAAGCAGGCAAGTTGTGTATGTGTTTTGTTTGACAGGCAAAGTGGGTGAACTGACAATGGCACTGTCGGACCTTGTTTGGGACGACATGGTTGCTGGTCCCGACACACAGAGGTTGCTCGTTCCTTACTAGTAGCAGCGAGAATGAAGAGACAAGCACCGGAAAATTGCGGTTTCACTGTTGTATCTGCGTTTTATCTTGTAACTGTTGTGCCAATTTTCATTTAATAAGAAGAAGAAAAAGGTGGTGTTTGTGTTTGGTTTCATTGTTTGAGTGCTTCTGTTTTAAGAGCTTTGTTATGTTTTTAAAGGTCTAGCTATGTTGTAAGATCAATTTCTGTTTCAGAGTTTCTCAAATAAGTTGATAGTAAGTTAGTTCTGATTTGAGCCTCAATCGGGGTTCGGTCCCGGTCTAGTCCCGACCCAGATGAGCTCACGGGTGCTTCCTGTTGAGACTTAAGTGAGTATCCTCATGGTTGGGACTAGGAGTGGCAACGGGTCACGGGTAATCCGTGACCCGCGGGGCCTCGCCCCGACTTTGACCCGTGACCCGTGGGGCGGGTACGGTTTTGGGATCGCCCCGCCCCGTATGTGGATAATTTATATATATATTACACGTATTTATATAAAACTATATAGGTAATATAATACATAGTTAAAATAATTAAGATTTGTGACTTGTATTTGGATTTGAAGTTAAATTAATTATTTGTGATTTAATATTTAAACTGAATTTGTATATGGTAAATATATAATTTAGGGTTTAAATTGCTAATAATATATTATGTACCACTAAAAGGTGACCCGCGGGTCGACCCGATCCGCCCCGCCATGCGAACTGTGTGGTGCGGGTACGGGTCGACCGTCTTGACACGCGGGGCGGGTACGGGGAAGCGATACCCGCCCCGCCCCGTTGACAACCCTAGTTGGGACTAGTAAAATCTTTGGGGCAATTTTATAAATTTTAATTTTAATTCCGTCTATTTTATTATTATCATTAATTTATTACTACGAACGAAAAAAGAGAATTATAAAACACTACAAAAGAAGACGATAAAAAAAGAGAACACTATGATAATCTAAAGTAGTAGCATACTTTAACAATGACACAAATATTATTATTTTTTTGGTAGTATAATAGTTTTATAGTCTTGTATGAAGAAAAATAGAAAAGGGTAAGATATATATATATATATATATATATATATATATATATATATATATATATATATATATATATATATATATATATAAGAACTTAAAAAGCATTAATTATTGGTCATGTTGATATTCGGTACCCATGTATATGAAGTGTTATGGTTGGATCAATTGGTAAAGCGAGTTACGTTCATAGGGCGGCTCGGGATCGAATTCCACTGTAGACGCCACCTTGGGGAGAGCTTTAATCTTAACGCTTCCGACCCGAAATTACGGAAGCAATTGTATATAACAAAAAAAAAAAAAGAATTGTTGTTTTTATCCGAATTGTTGATTATGAGTCGTTATGACTTGATCTACCAAGTTAAGGGGTTCGTTTTGACCTGAGCATGTGTCAATCTAGTCGCTTGACATAATAGATAATGTAAAGCCCAAACCCGAGTCGGAACTCGGCTAATTGAGAGGTAAGGGTTTATTCGTCATGACTTAATTGACTGAATCTAAGACTTGCTCTGATTCAGGCTCGTACTTGGAACGAACTCCATACTAAACGATTACTTCGGTACAAACTCTAATCACCTCGAACTCATTAATTAAATCGTAAATCGAGTCATGACACTTATAATTAACACTTTAAATAAGTGGCCTCACTTATAATCAACACTTCATATCGCACTATAAAACAACATCAACAAAAATAGTTGAGATATCAAAATCAACATGACACGACTTAGTTGAGGTTAACCTAAAATATATGAAAGTTGCGTATACGTGCATAAAGGGTGGCTATCCAAAAATAGCAAATTTGTCTTCCAACAGTTGGTAGTAAGATCAGCGTTGTTCATTTCATCAGCACACCGTCCCGACGATTAGGGTTCAAGTCACGGTTGATAGCAGCTAAGTTAGGGTTTCTCTTCCATTTTAATGGCGACGGCAGCACCGGAGCAGCAGCCGCAGCAGGGCGATGCGAAGCCTGCCCTCAGAAAACCAACCTTCACCAAAGTGGACCAGCTGAGGCCTGGGACCGGCGGCCACACCCTCACAGTCAAAGTGATGAGCGCTACCACTGTACTTCAGAAAGGCCGATCTGTGTCGCAGCACCTTCGTCAAACTAAAATCTCCGAGTGCCTCGTCGGAGACGAGACCGGCGTCATCCTCTTTACCGCCCGTAATGATCAAGGTCTGAAAATCTTCTGCTTTCGCTCTCTTCCACCATAGTCGACCTTGCTTTTTGCCTACAGCTGTGAGTTTTGCTGTAATTTGGTGATTCTCGACTTGCTGTTGTGTTTTTTTTTCTCTTTTATGCTATTAGGGATTTCGTTTTCGTAGTCTTCATACTTAATCAAT
The DNA here is from genome assembly GCA_036873135.1 of Clarkia xantiana subsp. parviflora. Lineage (NCBI taxonomy): Eukaryota > Viridiplantae > Streptophyta > Magnoliopsida > Myrtales > Onagraceae > Clarkia > Clarkia xantiana. The sequence continues at coordinate 2,744,555 of JAPTYO010000009.1, forward strand.
AATTGAAACTGATAATTCAGTTCTTTTGAAAAGGAAGTTTCGAATTTGGTTATCATGAACTTCATCTTCTAAGCAGCTAGCAATTAAGTTAAAACTTTTTGAATTCGATAAAATTACAATCAGTGGTTCGGTTTGATGAAATGAAAATTATCAATATTTCACCTTTGGGAACTGTTCTGAGCTTTGCTCAGTTTCTAAAGAGAACCTTCTGTCACTCAGCTCTAGAGTTTCTTTGATCATACTTTCTAACCAAAAGTTGACTAATCTCAAGGAATTACCAACCCTACACAATTGAGTGGAAATTGGAGTCTGAAGATATTTAGATATTCTGTTGGTAATTGGATAGCTTATGTATGCAAGTGTGCTGTGCTATTAAAGTTACTGATTCTGATTGGATAGTTGGGGGATAAATAACTTACTATGAAGTGTTTCTGAAAAGCATTGCCTGTTTAGCCAATGTACTGCTATTAGTTTGTTTATCTGGTTTAATAACTTACTATGAAGTGTTTAATGTCCTCTTAACTGAAACATCCCTGGAGCCAGGAAGGTGTGTGTTGAACTGTAGAAATTTGGTGTTCCTTATAAACATAAAATAGAAACTTTGAGGTGACATAACCAGATTTCTTCGTTTTCCCTATCGCTGATCTGTCTATGATGTATGTGTATAATTTCATAAGCATTTTTATATGTAAGGTATATCCAACTAAGGAATCTCTTTTCTCTCATGACTGATGACATTAATTCTTTAATCATGGATTGATAAGATGCTGATTTTTTACCCTTATCCTGGAAATGTTAGTTCAGTTTCTTTTTTTTGTTATAAATTCAATTTAAATATTTTCCTTTAGAATTGTTTCATACAAATCACTTGCTCTTAAACAGATAGATAATGGGTACCACACATAATTGTTTTGACATAAAATTCAGCTGAACCACGCAGATGTTTCCTGCATCTGTCATTCTTATCATTGTTATCTGAAATAATTTTGCGCTAATCTGCAATCATTTATCTTATCTTTGACATTATTACGTATCAAGATCTGTTTTTTGGTATTATTGAAAGGTTAAGACTTTATGTCTGCATTTGATCACTGGCAACCCCTGAAAGTGTTTGTTATAATGGTGATCTAGCAGTAGTTATAGACAAAAGGGGTACCCGAAATATTTCTAGTTCACATATCCTTTTTGTTTGTGACGTCTTTTTTCTCCACACAGTTGATCTTATGAAGCCCGAAGCAACTGTGATACTCCGCAATGCAAAGATCGACATGTTCAAAGGCTCAATGAGGCTGGCAGTTGATAAATGGGGCCGTGTTGAGGTCACTGAGCCGGCAAGTTTTACGGTAAACGAGGCCAACAACTTATCTGAGGTCGAGTATGAGCTGGTGAATGTAGCCGAAGAGAAAAACTAATCTTAGCTATACAGTGGCACCCGGGTAAGAAAAAAGAAAAGAAAATAGGCGGTCGATTGAAAAACTTGCAACTTTTCTTTTCATCAACTGCTCATAGTAAGTATTATGTTCATTTCCGGTATTACAGTCGGATTCTGGACAGTATTTGTGTTGATTATGCTACTGATTCCAGTGTTTAATGAAGTAGGAACTTTGGGTGATCTGATTCATGCTTCTCTGATATGATGATGATGATCTTGAGTTCTTGACAGTTGAAAGGGTGACCAAGTCAGTAGTATTCTGCCACTTGATTATCCAATTTAGGTATAAATTAAAGTAGAAGAAGATAACTAGATAAGTGATGGTGTTTTACTAATTTTTGGGAAATTATGATACCCTATGATATTAAATCTAATTAAAGGTTTTTTTGTGTGTGTCATATGTTTGATCAAAGTTGACTCTTTGTGTAATATTTTTATGTAGACTTTTTGTATATATGTTTGCATTTTTAAAATTTTTGATGCATTCGTTAGTCAGTTAAGTTTGACTATTAAGGTTTATGTTCAAGTCACGTAATTTTCCCTTAAGTTTTATTTTTATTTATTCAATTTAGTCTCCTAATTTATATACCCAACTTTTATGTTTTTGTAATTTAGTCTCTAAACAAATCTAACAGCACCATAACTCAAATTTGACCCAAATCTCAAAATTGAGGACCTGATCGGAGGTCGAACGGGTCAGTCCGTCTGTTCCCGGTTCGGCCGGTTTGAACCCGGTCCGATCGGTTATAGTGCAACGTCAATATACTTAAATAAATCTACAGAAAATACAATGTAGATTCATATGGTGAGTTTCCAACATAATAAACTTCAATTCAATAAAATCATAGAAAATACACCCAATTGATTTTCTCTTGCTACGGCGTTCGATCTGGCGAATCGGCCGGTCCGTCGAAACCAGGTTTTTGAACCAGGTTTGCTTAATCCCCCGCTTTTGCTCAAATCGAACCATTTGAGACACTAGTTCCGATTCGAACCCGGTTGGACCGCTGGTCCGGTTATGATAACACTGGCCTGATCCATGGCTGAAAAAAAAAAATTACGACTATTTCACTATATTAACATCTGACACTTTGGCGCCACGTAGAAAAAAAAAGTTAGAAAGAATCTTTCCTAGAAATTATTTTTTTGGCCAAATCTTCCCTAGAAATAAAAGAACAAAATCCTATTTAAAAATAGATAAAGAATCAGAGGGCCCATTTTCAAGGCTTAAACGATTTGTGCTGGACAAATAATGGGCCATGGCCCAATATTTAACTAACATGGGCCCCATTGATGGGCTGAACCCAGCTAAATTAGATGTCCGTTACCACTTTACATTGAGACGAACTGACCACCATTCTTCTACTTCTTCAATCTTCCCTCCATCTCTGCATCTTCCCTCCAAAATCTACAGTTTCTTATGGCGTCCACTTCGAGGGCCACTGGCGGCGGCGTACACGTACAGGGAAGAATACGGCAGGCGGCCACCACCTTACTAGACGATAATCAGAGTCTCATACTCGTAATTCCCCTACTTTCTAGCACTTATGATGCTTAATGCGCTGGATCATCCATTTTCTCTCCGTACTTTCCGATTATTTGAAGTTTGGGCAAAAGTTTTAGCTGGTCGAAATGCTTAGTGAAGTTGAGATGTTCATGTTATGTTTGTGGAGAAAGCGTATTTGATTTTTCTATGGTGTCCTCTTTCCAGGAGCTACGGAAGGGTTTTAATCTGTTCAAGGATCTGGCAGTTACGTTGGAGAAAGAGAATATGTCTCAGGAGGTATTGAAGTCTATTTGACCTAATAAACTATAGTAGTAACTCACCATTTTGATTTGGCTTTTCTGCTCAGTTTTGGCAATTTTTGGCAAGAAATAAGAATGTGATAGGAACTGGATGAATTACCTTAAAACTGAACAATTTTTACCCACTTTTTATTGATTTATCGAACATGCCTGGTGTTTTAGAGGGTGCAACTACAGTTAGATACAAGGGATGACCTATGGCTTTGACTTCTGGTTTCAGCTTTAAGAAAGTTGGAGTAGCAGTTTGTAGATTGAATTTGGTTCAATTGTCAAAAGAACCTTGTATTTAAACTTTTGTGCTTTGACTCAAGTCACTAAGTTTCAATGGCCAATGGACTTTGGATCTAGAAATTTTGTACTACGAAAAAGTACTAAAAGGTGGGGTGTGTTTTATGTGCCCTCCATTTTTGTTAACTAGGGCGGCCAGTGTCAATGGATGTTCATACTTCATACACTTGGAGAAGCACCGTCGGTCGGGGTTGTATTGTAGCTATATCCTGCTTTGTGTTTGGAGTCTGGATGAATTCCCTCTAGGGAGCCTTATTCTTTTCATGTTCTTCTCACTTTGCCCCTTTAACTCTTACTATATAACTATTTTGCTAGTTCCAATCATGATCATCCTTGAATTATCCAAACTAGGAATTCACAGGGAAATTTGTCTATATTTGTGCTTGTAAACATATACTAGTGTATCATTTATGAGAGATCTTGCAGAGGGGAAGACCTGCTTAAATTTGTTATAACCAGGCGTTTACAGTGCGTATGTGACTTCTTTTCCAGGTCAAGTTGATTGAAGATGAGGTTGTGGATCTGTTAAAAGCCTATGAAGATTGTCAATGCTTTTCAACAGCGATCCAAACTGTTGGTGACACATACCAGCCTAGGCCTGAGGGGGTTGATCCTTATTTTTCTAAGTTTCTTTTTTGTCTTCTGTTGTGAAAAGTTCTCAAAATGATTTGAATGCCTTTCACTCTACACCTTATTTATTAGTTTTCTGCTTCATTGCAGCTAACTAATTTTGGTAGCTTGTTCAATGCTGAGATGGACAAGCATAAGGCAAATTCATCTTCATTAACACAGAATCTATTAAGGCAGTTCCAACAAGCAATCTGGGTAATGTATACAATTTCTTTCTGAATGGTCTTGCAATGACATAAATATTGCCATACCGATTCCATGTTCGTATGTCTTTTATTCCAATTTTTTTTACCTATATATATAAAGGAAGGGTGAATAGGAGAAAGCAATAACGATTAAGAGGAAATAAGTCATTTTTAGTGGTTGGTTTTGTTGTCAATTCAGACTTCATAGGTACTATCTTCTCTAAGCTCTTGTTCTCCTCCAAATTTAACCATTTCCCAGATGGGTCATCCTCAAATCCTCCTTGCTGCTTGTATTGCATATGGTACTATAATTAGGAAACAAATAAACACTTTTACTCTCTAATGCTCAAGAACTTGGATTTATTTCCACAGTATCATATCCTTATTTAAGGTTAAATGAAATTATCACTTTTCTGTGTTTTTTCATATCGAATCACTTGAAGACACTTTCCTTACAGGATGTTCATCATCAAGGCCAGCCTATGCCGGGTGAAGAGCAGGAGGACATTGTGATGACCAGTACTCAGAACAACATTTTGAACACCACCTGCCCATTGAGTGGAAAACCAGTCATTGAATTGTCAGCTCCAGTTCGAGGGTAACACTTTTAATACCTCAATTAATTTATATCCGCAATTGCTAAATTTCTTGATAACCAAGTAAGCAAAATTTTTTTTCTCGGTTTGTTACCCTACACTAGAAATTTTTATGGACCTTTTATGAGAAACTTGATGTCGGTTTCTACAATATATGGTTGGTGGAAAATCATTTCTAGTAAACTATCATAGTTGTGACACTGTTACCTCCAGCATTGCCAATTCATTCTTTTGGCTAACATAAAGTATTGGGAGCAATCAAATTTACTGATTTTGTAATTGCATGAAAAGCACTAGTATCTGTTTCTACTTTTCTGCTCAACAACTGCAACAAGTGGTTTTGGTAAGATCATACTTTTACTCTTATTATATGTTTTGGGTTTTTTGCAGCGTGGACTGCAAGCATATCTACGAACACGAGGCAGTTCTAGCTTACATTCGGTCGAAGAAGGGACAAGCAAAATGTCCTATTTCGGGTAATTCTGTTACTTTGCTCTTTTGATATCGTAGTTGTGTCAGCTTCTCCCGACTTACCAATATAATGTGTCTCAGGTTGCCCTAAGGTTCTGCGTTCAAATAAAGTGTCTGCTGACCCGATGTTAGCTTTTGATATTGAGGAATTGCGATCGATGAGCAATCAACAGAATGTCGAAACGAATATTATTGAAGATTGCACTGAACTGAATGAAGAAGGGAATGATTGATGTGGTGATGACAAGATGAACACTTATGGTTTTGTATAAAGGGTATTGAAAACTCTAATATTTAGTGCATTGATATGGACATGGATCAAGCTGCTATGGCTTTGGATGATGATGATGAAAATATTACTTATATGGAGGAATCTTTTGTGAATTTGTATTCTGAGTCATATTGTTCAATGCATCACCATGTTTAAATATAAAAAAGTTGTCCTATGCAATTTTCAATTTTGTTGCGGTTTAGTTTTTCGTCCAATTTTGGGATTAACATTGACAGATTTAGATTAAAAGATAATTTTGCTCTTTATATTTTTTTTCTTTCTTTAAAACCACTAGTCCGATTCCAGGCAACCACCTCTGATTCCGAGCATTTTGGGGGAAATTTAAAAAATTTTAAATTTATTCGGTCATTTGACCAGCACACTAAATAAATTTTATTCCTGATGCCCATTAAACGTTTTTTAGTGAAGGCCCATTGTGGTCTTTGGGCCAGAGGCCCATTAACAGTCAAAACATAGATTTTTCCCAGGCGGGGAAAAGATCGAGTGTGCTCGTACTCCACTACTGAAGAAGAAGATAGTGACAGAGACGATCAGATTCACGAACGCCATTGTTGAAGCTGAAGCAGCAGCACTGGACTCTGCCTCTTCCAAATGTTGCAGAATCACTCTCACCTTCTCTCTTCCAACTTCTATCCTTTCTCTCTCCTTCCTATCCACCACCACCTCTCAAATTCTCTCCGCCTTCCCCATCGGACCATTCCTCTCTCATCTGTCTCAGCTGCACCGCGAACTGCGAAGCAGGGCTAATTCATGGATATATCGAGCGGGGGAGGAATCCACATCCACCAGTTCAGCTTCGCCGGGAGAGGACGGTCCGATACAGCTCCCGTTTTCAACTCCTTCCATACTCGCCACCGATGACGACCCCACGCCGCTCCAGATAGCCACCAGCGTCCTTCTCACCGGATCCATCACTGTATTCCTCTTCCGCTCAGTTCGGCGCCGTGCAAAGCGTGCCAAGGAATTGGTAAGATATTTCTCGATTCCTTAATAATTGCAGTTCATTGCTTCGGTTTAACTGAATGATCGTGCCGGTAAAATAGTGGATTAATGCAGCCTGCCTAATATTTGCATAGTGTTGATGCGATGGATTATCATCAGGATAGAAATTGAATTGAATGTTCCATAATCTTTCTGGGAGTTAAGGAAGCTCCATCTTCATATGATTTTACAACTAACTACCTTGTACCAAGGCTCTTAAAAGCAGAAATAGATGGAACTATACTCTTCCAAGTTCCAATACATTGACAATGTCTGGATTCGGATTGATAGCAGTGTTGATTTACTTGTTAACTCAGATTTATCCTATTCTGTGATTTGATGATGTTTGTCATTTTCATTTATTAGCTGCTTTCTCTACTCTAAACTTTTCTGCATTTTTTGTTTATTATTATGCCTTAGTTTTTGGTTTGCTGTGAGACTGAAGAATCAATCACTTGCTAGACTTTTGGGATGATCCCACCATGATTGCATCTTGTTTATTAGTAGATTCAACAGATACATATCTGCCCGTGTTATATAAGCTTAGTTTTTCTATTTTTCGGGTATCAGAGATTTAGATCATCAGGAGCTAAGAAAACATTAAAAGAGGAGGCACTGGAGAGCTTGAAAGCATTTGGAACAGCAACTATCGAACCGTCTAAATCATCAAAGAAGGAAACTTCTCCTGTCCAAGCTCTGCTGGGTGGCTTAACAGCAGGAGTCATTGCTATCATCCTCTATAAGTTCAGCACAACCATTGAAGCTGCTCTCAACCGTCAGTACCTTTCTGACAGTTTCTCGGTACCTCCTTCCATCCACTCATTTTTTTAGTCATATGGTAATCATGAAGCATATTTTAGTCAAGAAATAGAGAATTACTTAATGGTTAGTGTTGAAAGTTGTTTCTAACGAGTCGAACCAAACTCATTTCTTACAGGTCAGGCAGATAACAATAACCGTAAGGTAACACAACTGGCTTTTCCATTTCTCTTATCAATATTTCTGGCTGTTCTTGAATTACATGTGATTCATGAAAAATACAACCTTTTTCTATAATCAATTCCTCTGCAACTTCTCCAACTGTATCTCTTTTCTTCAGCCTTCTTTTGCTCGAGTCATATCTTCTGAACAATTATATTCTGATTCTACGGCCGGCATTGGGCATTGAGTGAGGGTATTTGGCAATTTCAAACGAAATATCGTACTGAACTGTCACTTCTAAATGGATTGAATGAATGTGGAGGAAGGTTACATCCCAAAAAGTTCAGAACATCCAATAAAACCAAAGCTTTTCTAGCCTTAATGAGAAGTTCATTTTTTGTTTATTTTGCCACTTTTATTGCAGCCCTTTGTCCATAATTTTAGAATGCATCTCTTTCTCTACATTGCTGATTGCACTTCCTTGGAACATTCATTTGTGTGGGTATGCAATATGCACTGTGCAGGACAATTGTGAATGGAATCTGTTATCTTGCAACGTTTGTGTTCTGCCTCAACTCTGTCGGTCTGTTACTTTATTCTGGGCAACTCGCCTTCAACTCCTTCATAGATGACGATGAATCCTCGAGTAAAGAGAGCAATGGGCAACCGAGTCTAACCGAGACTCCAAATGAAGAAGTCAGTGGTAGCAGTCAAGGGGATCTAAAATCCGATGAAGAGCGATGATAGATCTCGATCCGATGAAAAGGAGAGAAATTCTCTGCTCTTCTCGTCTCGATGTGATCTCGGCCAAGGTAGGTTTTGAGTAGAAATAGCTTCCCAGGTTTGCTACATGGATATGGTTTGATTCACTACCTAATCATCTAGACCTTTGAGGATTGAGAAACAGTAACAAAGTAACACGAGAAATTATTGCCTGGCACCGAGCCAACACGTGGCTCGGTACTAGTGGAGAAATTATTAGCTACCTTGATCTCAACAGCTGGCATACAGCTGGTGGCACACTGACCAATAGGACGGTGACAACGGGCAATTTATTGGACACATGTGCAGATTGAGTGACACATGTCACTCTCCTATTTGTTGCGTTCCAAAAGTTGGATGCCAGTAGTTGGAACCAATGTAGGTAATAATTTCTCGTGCTGGTGGCCCTTCAAACAATGATAATGGGACAAGTTGCACAAATTTACTGACACCTTGCCACGTGTCAAGTTTTTATTGATTATGAGGGCATCAACTTGGAGCCATCTGTTAGCACCGTTCTATACAAGAATTTCTCAGGTAATACACCCCATGTCATTCCTTCTTTTTGGTTTACCAAAAAAAATTGAACTTTTATTTTTGTCACTTTGTCATACATAAAGTAATGCTTTTTTTTTTTTTTTATAATATACATAAAGTGAAGCTGCTAATACAACTTTACTAGATTTGCCCAAACTTTTTAAGTGAGAGGAAGTGTGGTCTGGACTGTGAACTGAAGATTCTGGATTTCATTTGGGGAATTGATTGATAGTGGAAAAGGAAACATCTGAAAAAAGAGAAAAAGGAAATTAATAATTGGTTTCTTCCTGTGTTGAAAAAAAGTAAAAAAGTAAAAAAATATTGGTTTCTTTTCAGGTTAATAATTAAATCTTTACCTGAATTTTAATATAAGTACAAATTGTGACTTAAATTTTTCCATGTAGCTGCTAAACATAACTTTAATATCATCCTCTTTTTTTGGCCAAATATATATATATCATCCTCTCTTAACTTGTGTTTTGAATTTCATAGCAACGACCACATTCAGTTAACTAACAACAAAAGCATTTTTCGAACATAGAAAGCGTCTGTCGGATGAAAATGATCAGACACCTACAGAAACCTCACATGAATCCAGTAGTCGAATAAATTGTTAGTTGAAGTTTATTTACGATGTAAACCAATATTATTTTTGACGTGGGAGCGACAATCCAAAATTCAAAAAGTTCAGATTAAGAAAGTTTAAGCCCAAAAAACGTAAATATATATCTCATGAATATCTTCTTCTTATTTAGACTTAAGCTTCCTTAATCTGAACATTTTGAATTTGAGTTTGTCGCTCCCGTGTCAATTTTGGTCTTAAACGCGCAATTTGGTCTGGACCAAAATCAAGACCAAAAAGTTTGAGACTGATTCAAATAGGGTTAACGCTTTTGGTCTGGTCCTATAATCGAAATGAGAAACGGTCCTAAATTTTTTTTTGGCCAAGAAAACGGTCCTAAATTAGATATTAAAATTAACAATTTGTCCGAATATAAAAGTTAGCTATTTGGTAATCATTTTTTTTAATTTCCCGTAAGGTGGGTCCGTAAAGAGTTAAGTATGACTATAAATATTTTTAAATTTTCAGAATCTTTTTAATTAAAAGATTTTTATGTTAAAGATAAAAATCCCGCTTACATTTTATAGTCTAATAATAATAATTACTTAAAAGCACGTATAGAAAGACCATATAAAAATGTTGGGAGTATATTGTAAAGTAGTACTAGCTAGCTAGATAAATAGGTTGCTTCTCGAAAGATTCGATTCCTATCATAACAAGACATCACGTCAAACATATCACATCTTACCAAATGTTTATCACAATTATAGAACAAGGATAAGATACATTATTGCATTTCATGTGCCATCCATCAATAATTCATCGACTCTCTTTTGAGGTTGTCTAGGGCCGGCAATGGTGCGGTGAAAATCAAATAACCATAGTTATTCGCATCATTTACCGTAATGGTTAACCGCACCATTATGGTGATGAGCGGTTATGGTGATGAATCTTGTAACCGCAATGGATATGGTTATGGTATTCAGTCCATAACCGCTGTTATAACCATCACCTCTATATATATAATATTAATATATATATTACTAATACTTATATTATTATATATATATACATTATTATTATACTTTAATTATTAGTCAAATATTATAATTATTATTCTGTTCCCTTTCCCATCCACCATTTTTTGTCGATATTTCTTATTATTAGGTAACCACGATTAGAAGTGATGGCGAATGAGGATCGATGATCGCAAGTGATAGGCGATTGAAGTTGTGTTTTTTTAATTAAGTGAAACAATGAAGTTATGTTTAATTTGGATTTCGTGTATGGAACAATGGATGTATGTTTATTTTTCTTGTATGAAACAATGATATTGTATTAGTTTGAATGATTGTGGTTAAATGATTTAATCGTGGTTAAAAACCATGATTATGGTTATGGTTATGGTATGAAGAATCATAACCGCAGTGGTTATGGTTATGGTATGAGTGAAAAAAAATATGGTATGGTTATGGTATTAGTGCTATTCGCACCATACCCTTACCATCGCCAGCCCTAAGTATATTCCACTTCCCCTCTCTTTATAAATAAAATATATATCACAAAGTTTGCATATCAACAATTTCTAATAATATTTACAATACGTATTGAATAAAATCACAATAAATTATTAATATTTAGATAATTGATTAAATTGCTAACTATTTATTGTATCACAACAAATTTATTTATATTTAGACAATCGATTAAACGTAGGGGTGAGCTCGGGACAGGACGGGCGGGCTTTTGCCTGAGCCCGAGCCCGAGCCCGAAAATTTCGGGACTCATATTTTTGGCCCGAGCCCGAACCTAAAGGAAATGTCCCGCCCGAGTCGGGACATCGGGATTCGGGCTCGGGCTCGGGCTAGCCCGAATTTGAACCAAAAAATTAAAAAAAAATAATCATAATATGAGGTCCATCCATTTCAAATACATGCAAGTTCAACACATCAATACAAAATTCAATAATTTCAAACATCATCCATAGTCTAATTCTAAGATTTTTTTATTTTAACTATAGTAAAGTTACTTAAACTATAGTTAGTAGACTTAGGTTAAACTTAAATATATATATAATATATACATATATTCGGGCGGGCTCGGGACTTTCGGGCTTTTTAAGAAAAAGCCCGAGCCCGAGCCCGACTTGGGAAAAAAAAATCCCAGCCCGACCGGGCTCGGGCTACATCTCGGGACGGGATTTTCGGGACGGACTCGGGTCGGGATTTTCGGGCCTTCGGGCTTCTTGCTCAGCCCTAATTAAACGGCTAACTATTTGTTTTATCACTTATTTAGCAACAAGTATGATTCTATTTACACTTAAATAGTTAAGCTAGCAAAATTTTCAAAACAAAGTTTTAACTAACTGCCAAAACATTAGTTAACACTTTAACAACAACCCCCAAAGAATTTAAGATAGTGAATACTAGTTGAATTTTATAGAAATGACATAAGATGCCATTTTATCACATAAAAAAAATAATACAATTTTTAAATTTTAAAAAAGAAAAGTGAGACACATGAATGCATTGAACAGAGATATACAATGATGCCATAATACAATGCTAAGCTACAAGACAGTAATAAATTAAAAATAACTACTGGTATCTCATCTCACATTACTCTTTTTTAACCCTAGGTCTTTTAGCCTAAATTAAATAACCCTCAAAAAAATATAAAATAAAGTTTATGGGAAAGAGAGAAATTTATAATTTTAATAATTAATTAAAAAAAAAACAACAAACAAACCCTATACAGTAACACTAATCTGACCCGACTCAGAACCCGACTCCAGCAGCCTTTACGCAAGGCGGTCGATGCGGCTCCAGCTTCTGGTTCTTCCAGAAACACGAATCCGGCGCCGCCAGCTTGACGGCTGATCTCACCGGCTCCGACTTGCACCTCGTCAGGGCAAGTGGCTCCTCTCCCGCCTTCGCGCTCCTTAGCTTCTTCTCTATCACCGCCGCCATCGACTCACTACAGTCGCTGCTCCCGACGGAGCTACGGCGGCCGGCGACCATTGCCTGTGCAGGGAAAGAGACGGAGTTTCTCGGCGGCTGCCGGAGGATGCGCGTCTGGTGCGCGGTGAGCCCGGTGGCTCTCGGTCGCCTGTCCGTACTGTTCCTCTTCTTTACAGGCTCTTCTTCGACGGCGGCGGCCTTGTTTGTATGCCTCTCCGGCAACCACCGTATGAAATCCGTAGTGCAGACCCAGGTTTCCTTGGAGACCTCCATCGATAGCTTCGGCTCGCACATCATAAGCATCAGACATTCAGGCAGCCTCGAATCTTCTCTAACCTTAGGTTTCCGATTTGGATCGCTGTCGTCAGGTTCCAGATTCTGCGCCGCCGTGTCTGGCCTTGTTTCCGTTTCCAATGGCTTCTCGTCGTTTTCTTCTGGCTTTCCGGATTCGTCCAATTCCGGCGATTCATCCATTTCTGTAAATTCCGATCTATCATCTTCATCGTCTCCGTTTGCATCGACGAAATCGTCTTCAGAATCGCGAAACAAAAATCCACACAGCAGCTCAAGCTCCTCGTCTTCTCCGTCATCATCTTCTTCTTCCTTAAACTTCTCTGGTTCTAGGTCGTGGTCAATGACTTTGACTTCCTCATAGACTTCGTCTTCCTCGACCATTACACTTGAATCAGCTTCTTCTAGAATCTTCTGCTCTTCATTTTCTTCATCTTTGAATTCCTCCATTTCTAGCTCAGACTTCACTTCTTCTTCTTCTTCTTCAACAATTACTCCGGCGACTTCCTCCGCCTCACCTTTCTCATTGTCTTCATCGGATCTATTGCATAATCGGTTGGCCAGAGCAGCCATCTTCACCGGATCAGACCGGCACCGCATTAACAGAAGTGCATTTTTGGGAGGAACGTTGATGCTGACTCTCCCTCCTTCGTCTTCTTTAGCAGCAACTGCTTCAATCTTCTCCTCACTGAAATCAAGATCCTCAAAAATATGCCGCCGCCGGCTCCGGTAACTCCGATCATCCACCTCTTCACCTCCGACCACCAACTCAATCTCTCTCCTCCCATTCCCTTCTCCATCTTGAACCGCCACCAGCCACCTCGCAACCACCGCCCCGCAGGAACTACCTCCATTGCCACTCCCACCGCCGCCGGATTCCGCCTTACCTTCCTTGGAAGACATGCAAGGCAAAAAGCAGTTCCAATCGCCGCCGAACGACCGCAGAGACTCGCAGATGGTCACCGGAAAGTGAACCCGCCGCTGCTGAAAACTGTGGCGCCCAGATCTACTCAGCTCCAGCTTCCTGAAACTCACATCTCCTCTACGCTGAGATCCGTTCCTCAACTTTCTCGCCTGCTGCTTCTTTTTCGTCTTCACCCTGACCTGGCCAATGCAGGTGACCTTAGGGGAGCTCGGCTCGGGGTTGTCGTACCCCGCACCGCCGCGCTTCTTCCCGCCGGAGGAGAACATCGGGGAGGCCTGGCCGCCCTTGAGGCTGCCGTTACGGCGGCTGATGGAGGAAGAGAGCGAGATTTGCTGAGACTGAGCTCGGCCGGGGCTGAGGATAGACTTTGCGTTGGAGATCTTCATGGAAGATGAGGAGTGGCGGGAGGCGAAGCAGATAAAGAGCTCGCCGGTAGCACTACCGGCGGTGGTGGTGGTGTTGATGCTTGTGGTGCGATGAGGTCTGTAATCAAAGGAAGAAGAGTCCATTGACGATAATTTGTACTGTGATTTAACGCAGTAATGCGAGATTTGACGAACTTGTTACGGATCTTTCGCAACCAACTTCCAACTAACCATCTTGAATTTATTTTAGGGTGACAGTGAAAGAGAGAAGAAGATGGAGAAAGAAAATACAGTGGAGTGGAGATTGGAGAAGAAGAGATGTGATTATAGTGATGATGATTACTGGGTTTGATATTTTATTTTTGGCGGGTCGGGTCGGATCGGATTAGTCCACTACTAGTAGTATCCTACTATAGAGCAATTGTATTTTACTTAAAATTGATTACATCTATTTTCAAACTTAAATTAGATGGTCAGAACTCGAATTTTACATCCAGAATTTTGAGTCGATCATTTTAATCTGTTGAATCAAGTTCGAACATGATAATATATTAGCTCAAAATACTCACGATTCTAATCTAGCTTTATAAAATTGAATAATTCATTCGAATTCGATTATTATAGACAAAGACGAGTGCATAATGATAATTGATACAGGGGCAATTAAGCCATTTAATTTTTTGTGATGTGTAGTTTTTATCTAAAATTTGTAATTGTTGTCAATTTGGTTTTTGATTGTAATTACGAAAAATACTAATGTATTGAAATATATTATGAGTTTACAAATCGAGTCGAGTAATTATTAAATTTATTGACTTATTATGATTTATAATTAGCTTACTAGTCAAATTGATGTCGTTTATATCGAACTTTGATGCAAATTGAATTCGAATTTTAAACATTTGAGCTCGATCGAGATTAAATTCGAGCTCAATACTTTTTAACTGAGTACAATTTGACGACTACTCAACTCGATTTAGTTTGCATTACAAAGAGGGGTTTGAATGGAAGATGAGTAGATGACGAGAGAGCAGTTGTCTCTAGTAAAATCTAACCTCGTGGCAATTGTCTATTGGTGATCTGACTAAAATGACCCTGGCGCGCCTTTTTAACGTTAATATTAGAGCGGTGATACAAACTGTAAAAGAATGAGTGAAATTTCCCTAGAAAGTGTTGTAGGGCCCACTAAGGAACCAATAGAATTTGTTCCAACACTTTATCTTTCATACTTTCTAGAGAAATTTCACAGCAAATTTCACAGTTTGGATCTTTACTCTTAATATTATTATGTTTTTTGTTTTTAGTTTTTCGATTTGATAAAGACTTGACTCATTTGAGGAAGTTGATTGGATGGATGATTTACTGAAGCAACTTTTATTAGATAATAATTATTATTATTAGGGTTAACAGTTTTTTTGGTCCATGATGTTTGACAACTTTTGAGTTTTGGTCAATGATGTTTTTTTTTACCTAGTTTTGGTACCATATGTTTGCAGATTTTTTCTAGTTTTGGTCTAACCGTTACATTCCGTCCATTTTTTGACATGTTCAAGTCACGTGATCCACTCTAAACTTTAAATTTGGTCCCTCTAATACTTTCTTAACCTTTTTTTTTAATTCAATTTAGTCCCGAAGTTTCAAAATTGACCCCAATTGGACAATAGGTCCAATTGAATTTTTGAAACTTCAGGACTAAATTGAACCAAAAAAAGGTTAGGAAAGTATTAGAGGGACTAAATTGAACAAAATTGAAAGTTTATGGTGGATCACGTGACTTGTACATATCAAAAAATGGACGGAATGTAACGGTTAGACCAAAACTAGAAAAAATCTGCAAACATATGGTACCAAAACTAGGGAAAAAAAAAACATCATTGACCAAAACCCAAAAGTTGTCAAACATCATGGACCAAAAATACTGTTAACCCTAATAATAACAATAATAATACCGTTATTGTTGTTTGAGTAGATTAAGGAGGATCAAGAGTTATCTATTTGAATTTTTGAATAGCTATTATTTAATCTCCTTATTTGACGTATGATAATGTGAAATTATTTCAAATGTAAAATTATAAATAATGTGCTAACTCAATGGGTTAATTAATTTGGCCAAAAAAAATGGGTTAATTAATAACCAGTTAACATTTTTTAAGGATCTTTGGAGATCATTAAATTTATGCGATGACACATATTTGACACTATGAGCATGGACGAATCTACGGAGTAAATTACGGGGTCACGGGATACCGCTTGATTTGACCGAGCTATAGTAAAAATTAGTAATTACCGACTAGGACCCGTATAAAAATTTAAAAGGACACCATATAATAATTGTAAAAGAACTTATTAACATATGATGCTTAGTAGTATAGTTGGTTTTGCATGCTTACACTAACTGTTACATCCATGGTTCGAGTTTCATCATCCACTATATTTATATATTTTTTTCCCAAACGTTATTAAACTAGGTTTTGTATGTTTTTTAAATTGTTTCTTAAATGTCATTTCTTCTCTTCGATCTCTTATTTTCTTTTATATTTCGTTTTTTCTCTTCATGCATCATTGGCAAATCTTTCTTACAATTTTATAACTTTTTTTTTTAATTATTAATTTTTTATTTATCTCATTATGATTGATTATTTCTTTCCTTTTTTTTTGCTAAGGTTCTTTCTTTAATTTTTTTTTTGGTCAATTGTTTTTTCTTTGTTTGATTAAGAACAATTGTAACCTTTTGTTATGTTCTTTATATTTGTATGAGATATTATTGATTTTTTAAATTTTTATTCATTATAGTATATATATATAATTATCATTTAACAATTTTATTCAGGAAAAAAATTGTTAGCTAGACCCGAATTAGTATTTGATCTAACATATTCTTTTTAGTGTGTAAAGAATTTATTATGCACCCACTATCTCCTGGGTCCTGGATTCGTCACTGACTATGAACTTCATGTAATTGGGTTGAGCTTTCTCTAATTATATATATATATTATATATTATATATATAATGTAGCTATATGTTTAATTATGTGACTCCTTATTGGTTGACTGTCCATCCATACAGGATGAAGTTTATATAAGAGATTGGAGCGACGTATGTTTGTGCTAATCCCGTATTTCACTCCCGCATGAAGCACATTGCCCTTGAATTCCACTTTGTTCGTGACCAAGTTAGTAAGGGCAAACTACGGGTGTTACATGTTTCCAGTGAAGATCAATTAGCGGACGGCCTTACCAAGTCTCTACCTAAGGCACGTTTTCAACATTTGCGGTCCAAGCTGTGCGTTTCCGATGGAACCGACATCTTGCGGGGGCGTATAAGAGATATCTCCTAGATATGCTTTCCTTAGTAGGGTTCTGTATATCCTAGATATACTTTCCTAGTAGGGTTTCGTCAATTCAAGTATATGCATATATATCTTTACTATACTTAGCATACTACTTGTATATAAGAATATGTAATTGCATTTGATCAATATAATCAAGTGAATACATTCTCAAATACCTTATAGTTTAGAATTTAATTCAGCAAGACAATAATTTATTTTATTTTGGCCATAGCAAGACAATAATTAAAGCAAGGGCGATAACTAAATTATGAACAAATAAATAATGTCGAAAAAAAATCAATGAGGGCAAATGTAATAATTTAAAAAATCAAACTGAGAAAATACATTTTTTTTTTAATTAAACTACACATCACAAAAAATTAAGATCGGGCAACTTGCCCATCAATTATACAATTATACGTCAAAGTTCCGACTGCAAGATGATGAAAAGTGTCGATATAGAGACACTGGCACACTATGATAACATTGACAACTTCAATTTTAACACAAAAACATTCGAACTATGTCAAATTGTTACAATCAGAACATTTATCTTTCCATGGGCTGAATAATGATGAGAGACATTGATTGAATCGATTCGGTTTAATAAGAGGAATGAAATGTTTAATTTCTGCACTATTCGGTCAGCTCAGTGGCATTTTGGATATTAACATTGAAACGAAGGGTGAATGTACAGAGAGGTCACGTATTTAAAAAGGAAAAATTCAAAGGGAGCACGTGTCATAGACCCATAGGGTAATGATAAGCTGAGTACAAGTACAACACAACATACGTGAATATGAGCTACTCCTCCTTAAATTAGACCACAGCGCTGATGTGGGCGCGTGCTTCCCACCCCCCAACACCCCCTTGTACGGTTGTACCCCTCTCCACTAACATCGCCATTTTATTTTTTTTAAAACCCTTTTTTTTTATAGAAATTTTTCTTATATATTGAGAGATTTTGACATTCCTTCTTCACTTAATAAATTTATAACAATTAGGGTTTTAATTCTACTTGGTTTAATTACAGTTTAATTTCTAGCTATTAGATTGTAAGATAAAATGAATTAAAACTTATTCGAGGTAAAAACTTAACGAGAACTCGGTTGTTGCATATATTTCGAATAGTCTAAGCTAATATTTGTAAATTCGACTACATTTACAGATGATTGGATTTTAGCTTAACCCATTTTAGTTATTATGTTGTGGTTGGATTTTTGTTTTTGACGTATTGCTTAATTTTTTTATAGACAAACCATGTATTATGATGTAGCGGTTTAGCACTTCATCCATTAATCAGACATTAGTGTTCAAACCTCTTTAATGACCATTGAAAAATAAAGATATTCACGATCGCACTTTATACATTACGGGTTGATCCGGTTCGAGTGCGTATTAGTGTAGGTGTAAAGCAAACATACTAAGAGTGCTGCACTCTCCTACAACCACCCGCGGAAAAAAAAAATCACAGACAATATACCTTCTATGGTCATTGTAATCGGTCAAATTTTCTAAAAATTGCACAATTGGCTTTACTCTTAACTATTCCATCTAAACTTAGATAAGAACAAGGAAAAAAAAATATACAAAAAAAATTAAATAAAAAAAAAAAAGTGTGCAATGTACGAACAAATAATTTTGTGTAGTTTAACTTTAAACGTTAGTATCAACGTCTCAAATTCAATCTCATGTGAATGATTTAAACAAAGTATACTAACACTGGAAATGATCTCATAGACTTTATATGTATGTATATATATATACTTGTATAAGTATTTATTTATCACCAATATTAAAACACGTTAATTCAGATATGGAATTTGAATTGAGCACTGCAACTGCAACTGCAAGCGTGCAATATCGACCATTTATGTCGTCTCGATACTCGGGAGTGCAGAACACGTTCCATCGTTTTGCGAGTGCAGGGAAATACTGTCCGGAATATCTTTGGATACTGCAATTCGTGCTCTCACGCGCGACATAGAAAACCGTAATCACTGACTGGAAGCGCGTGAGTAGAAAATAGGAGAAGTAGATTTTTAGTGGAGCATTTCTGTTCTTCTATGTAATTATTATTAATTTATTACTGTGGAGACGCAATATGGGATTATGGGCCCCACCATTTCGTCCATAGCATGTATTCTGCCCTCCAATGATCATATTCGTCTATTACATTTCGTTAATTGGGATGAAATTACTTTCAGATATGAGATTTGGGCTGAATATTCAATAATGTGGAGAGAATCCCCGATATGCTATGGGGAGAGAATCTCCGAGGTGTCGCTCTCTATTAAACGAGTTAACTACTTAGTTAGCAACTCGTGATCCGACTCGGTTGATATTTGAATTTGACCTGATAAATTTTGAGTCAATATGAGCTTTTATTGAAGCCTTGTCGAGTATTTCAGTGATACTCAACTCGAGAGGCTCACGAGTCTATTCGAGCTTTTTTGTTTTGCATATTCGAATCGAGTTCGAGTTTATATTCGAGATTTACATAATATTATATAACAATCAATTCAAGTCGAGTTTGAGCTCGAGCTAAGGTGCATTTTTTATGATTTAATTGAATTTTAAACTTATAGAGTCGAGCCGAGCTCGAACTTGTCGAATATTGAATCGAGCTCGAGCTCGAGTTTGATAAATTTAGGCTCGATCGAGCTCGAGTTCGAGTAACGTCGAGTCGAGCTTGCCAGATACTCGACTCGGCTCATTTACACCCCTACCTCGATTATCTAACTAAAGGATTACACTCGAATGTGGGTGGAAAAAAATTAACACGGAAGAAGTGTCGTATGGAAACATGAGTAAAGCCTGAGCTTAATGGAAATTTGATTTTCTGTTCTCCCACAACTTGAGGATTACTAACAGTTTATTTACAGAATTTATGGCTATTCGGCATTACCTTTCTTTTACTCTAGTGATCAACAAATTTTATTTGAAGTTAGGTACATCAACTTGAAATTTATGCATAATTTATTGTTTTAATTTCGAACAGAAAGTTTAGACGCATTTATTGTCAATCCAACTCGATTGCGGACGTTATGTCTAGTATTGAAGCTGTCTTACAATCCAGATTTATTTTGTATTGTTCTCCTAAAGATGCTCATTTACGTACATCAAGAGTCAATCTGCAGTCGTTACATTCGTTAGATGTTTGTTTTTACACAACGATTAAACTTTTTATTTTTCATTTTTTCTAAAGAAAAAGTAAATTATAATCAATATAGTAAACATACTTCCTTAATAAGTGTTAGAAGTTGACTAATAATAGATATGGATACAAATAAGTCATAATTCATAAATGCAGTTTGTTGTCCTTTTCCATTCTAGATGATAATATTTTTTTTCCAATGAAATTATATTTATTTACAGATATTATTTTGATATGGATTTAATTTAGAGAAATACTGGAACGTGCGAAGGCCCAGTGCGAGTAGCATGCGAATTGGGGCTAAAGTGCACATCACTTCAACTAATGGATATTTTCCATTATTATAAAATTATTTTTTGACTTCTTCCAATACTAACCCTTGCCGTGCGAGTATTTCTTCCATTTATAATAAAATTAAGTTGTTTTTTTAAAAAAAAAAACCTAATCAAGTCACATGGTAAAAATAATAAGGTATTTTTATATGATTTATTTATTTTGTGCATTTAATCAATTAGAAAAAAAATATTGTATAAGTAAAATATAATCATTTAATTTTAATGCATATTTGCATCGATGAGAAGTGATCAATATGGTATTCCACGTGAATGTATGTTTTATATATATATTTTTTTTGTTAGACTATTTACATTTGATTGTATGATTACTAAAATTTAAACTTACAAATTTATTTACTTATGAAGGAAAAATATGTAGCACATAAATGATTAATTTTATTCATGCAGTTAAATGTAGGGGTGTAAACGAGTCAAGCTATCGTGAGCTACTCGGGATCAACTCAGACAAAACTCGAATTCGGCTCGAAAAAATCCGAGTCGAGCTTGCTAATACTCGCAGTGGCGGAACTAGGGTCTCAACAATGGGGTTACGTTATGCAATTTTTTTTTCAAAGATTTAATATATTTTTTAAGAAAATTATATAAAATATATAATAGGCATTTAAAAAAATGATTTTTAGTAGTACTAAAATGTTTTAAAATATATTTATTTCAAAACGATGATAGTTAATACTTTCTTCAATTATTTATCCAAATTTGTTGTTAAATACATTTCAAATGTAAAAATACAGTAAGAACTCTTTAAAGTATCACAACTAAACCATATTTGCATATACAAATGTTACAATTAAATCAAATCGGATTAGTACCGATTGTGGATTAGCTGAGTTTTAATTGAATCATGACACTATTGTAATAATAATATAATTTATTTGGTCATATTGGTACTAAAAACAATTTTGTTCAAAAATACTGTATAATTAATTTTTCCCTATTGAACCTCTCGTATTATATTAGTTTAGAGTAACTATGACTCATAGTCTAGGAAAAAAGAAGCTAATAGTAAAATTTACAACGGTGTACTCTTCATGTGATGAGATTGATGAGATTTTCTCATGGATTGATTGAATTAGAGTTGACTGTTACAAAATAATAACGTGGTCTTACAATAACGGGGTCTTAGTGTCCTGCACAAAATAATTTGTGTCTTACAATCAAATAATGGGTATCTTACTATCTTAGTGTCTTGCACACATAATGGGGATATTACATTTGAATAATAGGAATCAGAGGCATATTTTTCTTCAGAAATAAATCTAGGATACCAATAAAAATACTCGATAATAAGGCTACGATCGTAACCCCATTTTTGTACATGCATCCTCCACTGAATACTCGGCTCGAGTTACTCGCTCTCTAAACGAGTTTAGAGTTCGAGGTTATAAGTCGAGTCGAGCTTGATTCTTATTATTATTCTTATTTAATAATAATTATTATTATATAAGTCAACTGAGTTCGAGTTTAGTCGAGTTGAGTCGAGCTCAATTTTTTTAGTTATAATAAATATTAATTTATTGTGATATATAATTGGTTAACAAGTCGAGCCGAGCTCGATTATGTCGAGATTGGATTCGATTCGAGTTCGAGTTTTAAAATTAGAGCTCGACCGAGTTCGAGCTCGACATATACTAATTGAGTCGAGTCGCGCTTGACAGATACTCAGCTCGACTCGTTTACACCCCTAGGTAAACGTGGTTAGTGGGGGAAAAAAAAAGGTTAAATGTACTGTTTATTATATAGTAAAATGATCTAAACTTTAATTATTTAGCTAATGAAGTTTGTTTAACATTAACTAGCGTTTGCTAATCTAATTTAATTATAAAAAAAAGGAAAAAAAATGAAGTATCTAAATGGTAAAAAAAAGTCATGTGACATTGTGACTTAATTAAGGAGACATGAGACTGAAGACTCGCACGGCAAGGGGTAGTATTGGAAGAAGAAAAATAATAATTTTATAATAACGGAACAGATCCATTAGTTGAAGTGATGTTCACTTTAGCCCCAATTCGCATGCCACTCGCACTGGGCGTTCGCACGCTCCAGCATTTCTCTTTAATTTAACCCTATCCTATTTAATATTTATTAGCATTAAAAATTGCATTTGCACAGATATAATTCATACTCCTCTACTTTATATATAACAACTATATATAATAAAATCAAGTTTTAAGTATTTGCAGTTTGGTCCCCAAATGTATCCTTCCACAATATTGGCCTCTTGAAGCATCACTATCAGAATGGAAAACTAATGAACCCATAACTCATCCTGACAGCAGTGCCATAACATCTTATCCAACATTTTGGATAAGAGTTTTAATGATGAAGACAATTTCTAGGATATCAATATCATCATCATTAACCATGTAGTATGACCGATTCAATGCTTCATCAGATGTTAGAAATTCAAAGCCGTTGACACCCTAACAATAAAAGAATTTATTAACTATCTGGAGTTTAAATGGTTGATATTGACGGTAGGAAGTTTCAGTTTCGTTGAAATTTGATTTTCCGTCCATTTTTGCTATCAAATTTGACATAATGGTGTCAAAAGTCAAAATTGCCCCAAATACTATTATGTTTATTCCGGCCACCATCCAACTCCGGCCACCACCCAACTCCAACCGTCCACCACTCAACGTATTCGGGTCACGTGACAAGCACATTGTCAAGATCTATTAATTTTAATAGCAAATCTGGACGGATACAACAAATTCAGACAATTAATAACAACAATTTATTTTGGCCAAAAAAAAAAAATAACAACAATTTATACGTCTGACACCAAAGTCTCACATATGGCAAACTTCAGACAGATTATACGTTCTTAACCCAAAAAACATTTATGATCAACATTTTACCTCTTATGAGCTGATCGTTAAACAAAAACGACATGTCACAGCGCATCCAGGAGATTCAGAGACATAAAACACTACTGTTGTTAATCTCTTGCTGTTGTACAACTAACAAGTTAGAAACTACATTAATCAATGTATCTGGCCGAGTATGTTTCTTGGGGACCAAACAATCTATAATCTATGTCTGAATCTACTGTGCTCCTTGACTCTCACTGATTCCACCACTGGCAGCTGCAGATCCAACCCCGGGGGCACCGGGATTCTGTGCTGCTGCAAAAACAGAAGAGACACTACTGCTAGGCTCGGCACCACCTTTGACACCTAAACTCGTCGCTACTGCCGGAAAAGGGGTGTTTGGATTCTGTGGCAGCGGCACGGGTAGTACTGCTGGTGCAACCGGGGCACTGACCTGGACCTGATGCTGCTTTGGTAACATTTGGGCAGATTGAATTTGGCCACCCATTTTAGCTGCTGGATGTGGAGGAAGAGTTGGTCCAGATGAGGCTTTTGTAGCATGAAGCTGTTGCAGCCTATAATCGGTTTCTGGACGGCGGCACACCTTTCTTAGCGGCACTATTTCCTGTTTTAAACAAAAAGGTTAATAGGTCTTTTGATACAACATGTTTGGCTATGTCGTCTTTTGGTATAACAAGTTTTTTTTTTTTTTTTTTTTGTATATTTTGTGCAACACATTTTTTTTGTTTGTTTCCTGCGGGGTGGTCCTAGGTAGGCCCCATCAGTAGGGCAGCACCTGTAACATGCTTGCTCTAACACCTGACCTCTGGTTAAGGGATAAGAGCTGAACCGCTACACCATATTACATGTTTTGTTCAACACGTTTGAGACATGTTGTCTTTTGGTGCACCGAACGTATATTGTCTTTTGAGACATGTTTTTGGTGCAACAAACCATGTCTCAAACATGTTGCATCCAAAAAAAAAAATTACACCAGAAGACAACATGGATCAAACATGTTGTACTAAAAGACATATTAACTCTAAATAAAAATATTTACTATTTCACAGTTCATATATATTGGTAGCCAGATGACACATTCCCAGTTGATCATGAAGGCAAAATAGCCAACAACAATTTCAGAAAAAAAAATCTAAATCTGGTCAAATAATGCAAAAACCAACCGATCTACCAGAGTTTATAATAAAGAAAAATTTGCATCATGGTAATAAAACAGGTCATAGAATAAGAATTCGCAAACCATGAATTGGACTCACCTCGGATTCATCGTGGTCATACCGGACCAAAAACCGACACCTACAGCCCCTTACATCATGTCTTCGCCTTTGTGCATCTAGGACATGAGCATCATAATAGAGAGCTTGTTCTTTGCCTTCCTGTTGGTCCAATAAACCAACCAGTTCATTTAGTTACAGATTGACTGGACTTTTTCTTCGAAATTGACCATCAACATTTCAGAGAAAACAAAAGAGTAGAATTTGGCACCTGAAAACAGAGGATTAGATCTCCAGGAAGGACTGCAACACATTCAGAAGCTTCACATGGGAGGGACCGTTGCCTCACATGTTTACGAACATTTACCCACTCATCCTCGTCTTCTCCAAACCCAGAAAATCGTACTAGCACTTCCTGAAGAAGACAATGCCCAATTTAAAAACAAGATACGAATGCAAAATCAAGACAAACCTATACATATGAATTAGCTGCAAGAGGTTTGGATAAGTACATACAGGATCACCTGTCTCCATATGCCTGTGTGAGAAAAAGTTTGCCACATCATACCTATGAAAAGTAGAATAAATGATATTGGTTAGATTATGCCTATAGTTGTTTAAAACCTCAAGTTTGTCGATTTATAAAGATTTTGGCAACAAACCATGCACCGTCCCTAGCAGATTTAGCTTCAAACTCCATCATACTAGTATCTGAGGCCGCCACCCTTGCTACATTTGGGACTGACAAACAAAGTTAAATAAGATGTGAACACACTTCCAGTATATTTATCTTTAGCTAGACATATTCAACAGATATTTAGTAATCTTAAATTAAATATATGAAATGAAGCAAACATGATAGTAGAGAAGTTCAGATGTGATTTATTGTGGAAGAGGGTAAGAGGAAGGTGAACTATTTAAATTGTAAGGTGACTACCTGTGGGAGCAGAAATGGATGCAGTTACTGGAGCAGCCATAGGTTGGTGATGAACACTCCTCATCATAGTCAAGTCATCTCTTGTATTTTGAGAAGTAGTTAACTTTACTGGAGGCTTTGTTGATGATTTTGCTCGGATGGCATAGCGCTTATTTTGGAACCAATTCCAGACCTACAATTAGAATCATCTATTTAAAACAGGAAGAAAGCTACACTATCAAAAAATGATGAGGGCTAGTATTAGGGGATTGGTTCTTTACTTGCTTCATTTGAACTTGCATTTTTCCATTTCGCTCTGCTGAGTTACTGCAGGAAAACAAAATCTCAAAATCCAATATGTGAAAGACATGCACAGAAAGATCATTTAGGGATCTTGATACATCAAATATGCATACCTGAACCTCTCCGCGAGAGAAACAAGAAGTTCACGAGTTGGCATATTATTATGGTGATCTTGTAAAATTGCTTCCATCTCCACTACCTAGACAAAAGTGTATAATCTTTGTTAAATAGTGATACATGCTTCCTTTCAAAATACACATATAGTCTGGTCAATTAATAGCAATAGAATTGTCCTAACTACACCCAGCATGTTAATATCGATTTCAGACAATTTCTATTGATATCAAGTGGGTGATATGTAATCTCCCTCCCTTATGTAAGCTAGCCTCTAGTTGTACTGTACCATACAAATCTCCAAGCCAAATTTCTTCTGAGAACTACTCATAAAATAGAACTTTTAGTTTGGCACTTGAAAGTTGAAACTTCCCATCAAATTTGATTTACGGCATTTGCCATCATAAATATACATATGTATAGGGAAAACCTTCAACCAACTAATCCTGTGGGAGACGATACGACAGAAATGAAAATGCTATCAATAGGGTGATAGATTATCTGGGCTACGATGAATTTTCATCTCAGTTCCATGAATTTCAGGGGGGGGGGGGGGGGGGGGGGGGGAAGAATCTACACGACTCAAAACCTAATACAAGATTACATAGGTTGTTAATGTGTACAACCTAAGATATAGTCCAGACTAAATGTGGGATTTCAGAATCGATATATTCTGTTTATACCTTAACTGGGTAAATTGTAACATATGCTCTTCTGCGAGCATTTATACCTGGATCTACAATCAACTTCTGTAGCATTGCGTTCACAACTACTAAGCAAGTTATCCATATTCAAGAATCATGTTAACTTAAATTAAGATGAACTGCAGCTTCTTTAGCAAAGTGCCAAACTAAAATAACCAGTGAGTCACATTCACAAACGTTTTAAGGTAGGGACTATATTAGTAGCACTTGTAATGCAGAATCTAGCAGCGGATCACTAGCTTGCCTAAACTTATAGATCCAACACCTGGAATTTCAAGTTAAGCACTGCAATTACTAGGACTAGACATATTTAGAATCGACGAAATAGCATGCAGTGAACAATAAAAATCAAACTTTTTTCCTCGGATTCGCTCACTGCGTAGCTAATAAACCGGGATTAAGAAAGTAAGTAAGCTACAGATTATGCTCAGAATAAAGATTCTCAAACCCCACAAAAATTCCCAAAAAAAACGAAGTAAGCACAAATGAGAATCATGCAACGCGAGAAAGATTTGAGAGCGAATCAGAAAAATAGAGAGAAGGGTAGAATGCGATACCTCGGAGGATGTAAATCGAAAAGCGGGAGCTCCGTTACTGGGAGGCCTTCCCATGGATTTCGACCTGCTCTGAGAAGAGAGAAAGAAAGGAGGGAAAATATGGAGAGAAACCAAAGAAATCAAAATCAGTGTTTTCTCGTGTCGAGTGGGGGAGTTGAAAAATCTGGTGTTGGTGAGGAAAGGGAGAGAATGGGGCCTTCAACAACAATTTTTATTTTTTTATATTTTGGGTAAAACAAAGTTCATGGCTAATAACTATACTAAATCAAAATTCGCTTGGTCTGTGAAAACCGAATCGGTCGGACCGAAAAAGCCGAATTATAAATATTTATATTCTTTTTCTATTTTTGGTCGAAATTTTTTTACTCTAATTTGTTTTTCGGTTTAGTTTGGATTTTAAGCTTTAAGGACCGTGAGAATCCAGCTGATCGCTATGCTAATTAAATATATATAATGATGGATATACATCAATTGGACCTCATTTAGGCTCGCCTTAGTCGCAACGTCGACCTAGACACAATTGAAAATCGAAACTTGACAAACGAGTAACTCAGACCATAAAAACCGCACTAGTCCGCCCAAAAAGGCCCCCGACCGGACTAATCCGGTCGAAGGGGGAGCTTCGGCCGAACTAGTCTTTGACCGGACTAGTCTGGCCGAACGGGGCCGACGCGTTCCAACAGTCGGCCTCCAACATCGGGGTGACGCACCATCGACGTACGTACAACCGGCGTAAGTATCCGACCTATGAAAATGCCACATTTTCTTAGAATCGATCACTTATCTAAGATACTCAGTTAATAGAGAGTGTTTTATTATTGTTATTATTATTATTATTATCAGTATTTAAGTTCAAATATCAACGTAGCCAACCTAATAGTGAATGTAATAGGTATAATAAAAAAGGAAAAATATATCATTTCCATTGGCACTTTATCAAATAGGACGGCAAAAATAAAATTATGGTTAATGTAAATATTAACATAATATTTTTTTTTTGGCCAAAATCAATATGAATAAATGAATCGTTGCATTCGAAACCATTTACAATCACTAACAACAAAAATTGTACACAGTTTAGGGGGCTAAAGTGCATACATTAGGTTTTTTATTTTATTTTTTTATTTCTCGTTTACCATTAGGCTTTAGTTGTTTGTATTTATTGTATTCTCTATTTATCTTTTATTTTATAAATAAATTATTATTATGCCTTCTAATTGGGCCGGGCTCATGGTACGAACTAAAGTACCACAAAATTAACGGCAGCTTAGATTGGAACATTATTAGGCCCAAAATAGAATAAGTTAGAAATTAAAGAAAATTAACTCTAAATAGATTAATACGCCGAAAAAACTATCTTATATTTTACAAATTAAAATACCACACCAACTGGATTGCTCTCAACTTCCACCTTTATATTTGCCATGACAGTTATTATAGATTACAAGATTGGTTGATACTAATCAGTAATCACCAATATTGTGTCCATATGGATTAAATTTAAAGGATGACACGGTTTAAATATCTGAATGATGATATTAATTTGACAGATATTAATTTTTTAATATATATATATATATATATTTGGCATAAAGGCTTACCCGGCTAAACATTCGGTAAATTGTTCAATTTTTACTGTTTAGAGAGTTCACTTTGCTAAAAAAAATATCGTTTTAATTTATAATAGTGTTTTAAATAAAAAGAATTTAAAATTACATAAACCTTAAAATTACCTAAACCTAATTAAAATATTTTTTTTAAATTGTCGTGCGACAGGTGATGCAATCCTAAAAAGTGCTATATTTGTAAATAAAAAATTAGGTTTCCCCACTATTAGAAAAAGAGTTTTAGATGACTTTTCATTGACGACGCTTGTTCAAGCGTCGCAAACATCTTCACAATAATCAAATTTATTCAAACTTGACGACGCTTCATAGTAGTGTCGTACGTTTTTTTTAACGTTTTTCAAAACGTCGTTAAGTTTTTATTTATATTGCACTATTTTAAATAAAAAATATTTGTAACGACGCTTAGTTGTGTTGCCACATGACGCTTAGTTGTGTTGCCACTTGCATGCACTGGCGACGCAAGTAAAAACATCACGTGTTTTAAGAGTTTAACGATGTTGCTAATAAAAAAACGACATATCGATTTGCGTCCATACAAGCGTCGCTAGCTTCATAGAGACACAATTTAGCATCACGACAAGTTAATTTTAAAGTCACAAAAATCTATTTTTCTTGTAGTGCCCGCGGGGTGGTCCTAGATGAGCTATATTTATAATCAATTGTAAACAGTTTGCTACTTTCTTATTTGATTATTCAAATAGCACTTCAATGAAAAGTAAAAAAAAAGTGATTTACTATTTTTATCCGCGCGTTTTTTAGGGCCTCGTCAGGAAAATATAGAAGTGTAGAAGAGGAAGGAAAATAAGAAGTGTTAATACATATGAAATGTCTAAATTTTGATCCATGTTAGCCGAAGAGGTCTGAATTTTCAAAAGTTAATCTGGAAGGTCTGAATTTTCAACTTTGTTGATATAAGAGGTCTCCGTCAATTTTTGCCGTTAAAACTGACGGAATTTGGTCGCATGCTTGACATGTGACCCGAAATAAACTTAAATCCCGAAAATGCCATCCGGCCAACGTGTGCCCCTCACGTGCTTGACCTGAAAAGACGAAAATGCCCCTTAAAGCAAAAAAAAAGAGAACCATTTTCTTAAGTTGACTTCAGGGGTATTTTTGTCATTTCACATTTTCTCAAATAAGGTATTAAAAAATATTAAAAGGGGTAAAAGTGTCATTTCACACAATTCTGTTAAATTTAACCCTAAAATTGGACGGAAAACTAAAGGTCAACAAAGTTGAAAATTCAGACCTTTCAAATTAACTTTTGAAAATTCAGACATCTCCGGTTAACATGGGTCAAAATTTAGACCTTTCATATGTTATTACTCTAAAGAAGAATATAAATTGTGAATCTGATACGTGATGGTACATGTATACCCCAATGTATAAGCAACACCAAATACACATCATAAGGGATTAGGGGTGTTTGGATGGATGTAATTTCACATTATGTCTCACATTACGTTGTTTGGTTTGTCATATACTTTTTATAATTTATAATAATAATAATAATAATAATATTAACCTTTTATTTTCCATATACTTCTGTAAATACCTAATTTTGGTCCGCGCATAGCACGTTAATAAAAAACGTCATATGTGACGCATAAAAAAAAGGGAGTATTTAAATATGGAAGGTCGCGAAGTTTATAAAGATAGAACTGGCTTAAAATAGGATAGTGTATATGCATTATTTATTGTAAAATATTTAGAAAATGTATTATGTGTATTTATGGTGAAATACATAAATATATATGTATATTTTCGGAATATTAAATGCATATTTTTTCAGATTTTATTTTCCTAGTTTAAGGGTCCTACTTTAGCTATAAATAGGAGTGTTTTACATGTAAAAAGGGGACCAAAAACAATAATAATACATCAGTTTTCGGAAGCCGTGCAAATTTGTCATGTAGTGAATTTTTTTTTTTTTTTTTTTTGGATCTGCCATGGCCGACCTGAGCTCCCGGCGACCCTACCTTCGACCACCGGCCGCCGTGACCTCGCCACTCCCTCCACGCCGTCGTTTCACCCGCCAGCGACCGCCCCCGTGTCCGCCATGGTTCCGACGCCTGACCCCCTCTCTCTCTCTCAGCAGCAGCAGCAGCAGCCAGTCCGGCCACCGGCGAGCCCACCTCCGCGCTACCCGCCGGAGAAGTTCCACCGCTGCCAGCCCAGATCTCGCTGCGCCGACCGCCTTGCTGTGACCTCGCAGCAGCCCAGTCACCGGAGCCCCCTCTCGTCACCCCCGTCCCGGAAACCACCCGTTGCTCCGCCTGCCCAGCTCCACCGTTTGCTCCGGCCACTGTGGTCCGCTGCTCCGGCCGCTGCCCTGCCCTCCGGTTCCACCTCCTTTCGCTGCCGCTGGAACCTCTAGCTCCGGTGCCTGCACATCCCGCAGCTTGAAGACGAAGGTCAGTTTTTTTTTTTATTTATTTATTTATTTATATATATTTAATTATTTACTGATTATATATTGTTATTATTATTGTGGGTATTATTGTACCATGTTAATTGGATAGTTAGCTGAAAATTAATTAGATAGCATGTGTTATTGTACATATGTATGTGACATGTAACTGTTTGGCATGATTTTGAGCATGTTTAATTTCGTCTAGATTTTAACTAAATTAGGAGTTTTAGATGTTTAATAGATTTGTCATTGATAATAATTTCGCATAAAATTAGTTTAGTTTGTTTTTATTATTAGATTAATTGGGCGTAACACACGTTTAAATTTTAAAGTGGCAATTAAGTGAATTGAGTACCGAAAGGACGTAATTAAAGATCTATATTTTTAATTCGTAATAGAACCCCCGAACTTGAATTTCTGATCGAAGACCGATTTTATACCTAGGTGTTTAATTCGCTATTCGCTTGGGTGATTTAGAATTCTAGTTAGCCTAATAATTAACTAGTGGCGACTTTTTTCAAAATCCACGTTTTCAAAACGTATAATCGCCTTAGGTCAGATTTTTAGGGTCCGACAACTTCATAACTCATTATTATAATAAATAATAATGCACATAATGTTCGTATAAAATGAGTAAGTATTTTTCGTTGAATATTTTTATGAAAATGATCTTATAAAACTATAATGTTTTAATTAATAGAATTTTAATACTTGTGCGTACTGAGTTTAAATATTTAGTCCTTAGAATTCATAAATGACTATAGTATTAACCACACACATAATCTTTAAGAAGTTAGTTGTTGTCAATTTTTTTTTTTTAAATCTTATCATATTAAGATATAATATACTCTTATATATATATATATAATAAAGTCGCATTACAACACATACCAAACACTGTAATTTAACATTATATTCCACATTACAACACAACCAAATACCGCAGTCTAACATTACATTTTCTAATTCACATTACTTGTAATTTTACATTTCAAATAATATCACGTTGCTTCCATCAAACACCCCTTAACACGCAGGAGAAGAAAGAATAAGAAAAGGTGAGCGGCTTGGCACTTGGACGGTTGCCGCCAAAGCAAAGAAGGAACATATCATTCTCAATGATTATTAAGTCTCTTAATAATCATGTAATTGATACTTTTCACCACGTTATCTTTTTATTAAAAAAATAAATTAAAAGTTTAAATTTCAATGAGATCTTGACAACAATATTAATGGCTAATACTATATTTTTTACGGACTTTATAAAGATTAATGTTTCTCTAAAATACTCTCATTATAAAGGAAACACAAGTGGCCAAAAAAACACAAAGAAGAAAAACAACAAAAGCTAAAATAAATAATAATAATAGTAATAAAAATGAATAATAATAATAATCAGTGTTATCAGAACCGGACCGGACCGGCGGTCCGGCCGGGTTCGAACCGGAACCGGTGACCTCAGCGGTCCGGTTCGAACAAATCCGGATGATGTAAGCGAACCCGGTTTGATAACCGGTTTTTTGGCGAACCGGCCGGTTTTGAGCAGACCGGCCGGTCTTCCGGTCCGCCGGTTCGGTATCTTTAAAAAAAAAATTGGTAAAACCCTAACTAAACAGATCTTCATATCTTGCCAGCCTCGCCGCCAGTCATAGGTTGCCCGACCAAACGGAACACATCGCCCCATCTCCGCCACCAGCCACCGGTGCTCATCCTACACGGTCGATCTCGCTGAGGATCTGGTGCCCTGACCGATTCCACCACCACGTATGTCTCGCCACCGCAACGACTGTCTCCACTCTCCAGAGTTTCCACGCTTGAGCCCTCCACAACCACATATAAAGGACACCTCAAATTCATGGAAGGAAAGAAGGGGGAAGCATAGGGAAATGAAAAGAGAGAATGGGTACTAGCAAGAACAGAGGAATCAGATTCCTAATCGGATTCAAATACCGACGGTACGATTTTATAACGGACTCCGACTTCGTTGCTATCGTTTTGAAAAAGTCATCGAAGCTCCAGGCGGTGGCAGCGCTGGAACTAAAATCTTGGTTGGCAGTGGGCGCCGGAGCCAGGGGAGCGTCCTGGTCGACGGTGTCAGCGGGATTGGAAGAAGATGATCCATCCATGGGGGAATTGGGAAGGACGAGATGGAGAATTTGGGAAGGAGAGGGGATCACGGACGGCTAAGGGGAGAGAAGGGGAGGTGAGTGGAGCAAGGCCTAAGAAAGATATAACTATGTCTATAAGGCCCATGAAAGAGAAAAGGCCTAGAAAGGAACGGAAAAGACTAATTAGAGTAGAAAAGAGAGTAAACGGTCGGACCGGGTTCGAACCGGGTCCGACCGGTCGAACCGTGAACCGGTGGCATTGCCGGTCCGATGCCCGGTCCGGTTCTGATAACACTGATAATAATAATTGATAAGAGAGACATCGAAAAAAGCGGAAAAAAAAGAAAGGGAAAATTGGAGGGTGGTGTATTGTTCTTGCTCTGGTGACTCACTGCCATTAATAAATTGAGGATTCCACAAGCGGTTTAAAAAAAATCCTCCAAAATTAAAGACGCAAGACTCAAAATCACAGCAATTTGCATTATTATTGTTCTCTCCTCTCTCTCCGTCTTCAACAATCATCTCCCAAATTCTTCAGAAAATTGAACGACTTCATCTGATCCCCTCTGCTCTGCGGTGAGTTCCTCTTTCTCTCTCATCCGTCACTCAAATTCTTGATCAAGTTTCGTTCTTCCTCGGTACAGTGATGATGATGATGATGGGTTAATTTCATACCTACGTAATTACGATTCTTGATGATTACCCATTTGAGTGGCTCCCGATTAAGATTGGGCTTGCCTTCAAAATTTAAAGAAGTTGTATAACCCGTATTGTCTTCTGTTGTCAGCTATCTATCGCTGTTTGTGTAACTTGAACGCCTGTAAATTGGTTCATGATAATAACACGGTACGCCATTTCCCCAACCTTTCTTTTATTCTTCATGCATTTGATCATTTTTTTTTCTGGGTCGGTGAAATTATCTGGGCAGACGCCTGATTCTTGAGTAATGATCTTTTCTGGGTTTTCTCTGGAATTTGTTCGATTGCTTTATCGGTAAGGATCTTTACCTTTCTGGGTTTTTGTTTAGCTCAAGAGTCAAGATTAAGGTCTTGATTTCCATTCAATTTCTCCCATGTGATTGCATTATCTGGCTAAGTTTGACTGAATATTCTGCTGATGGTAGATGACCTGTTCTGCAGATTGAATTTTTAATTTTCTCTCAGCCGCAAATAATTCTCTCATGTGATGATGATAAGGTTTGTTGCATTGTGTGGCATAACAGATTAACATACTCTCTGAGTTTTCAATGCTTCCCGGGATTGAGTTATTGATTACACTCAAACTTGAATTAGATTTATCCAATTTTGATAGTTTCTATTGCAAGTTCTGACCCATTTGGTGAAATAGTCCATGCTTTCACTTACTTGTCTCATGTCATGATTATCCATCATTGCTGATGCTAAGTTTGTGTAGCTAATTGGCTTAAATATATACAAACAGTTTATGGAATATAGCTTCTTGTTTATTTGGCTGTGCATTGTCATCAAATTGTTGTAGTTACTAGTTAGCAGTCTCCTCACTTTCTATTCATAATTCATAATTCATAACTTCTCTGCTTTTCCTAGAATCTGTTAATATGTTCTTCAGTATCCATTTTGGAAGATTTCATCAGCAACCTTTCTGTTTTTATTAAGATCAACTGGTTACAGCTCTTTTCCCCAATTATTTATCTTTCGGTATGTGTAACTAGACTTTATCTTTGGTTGTTTTACAATCTCAGATAGATTTGAAACTCTAAAATATATTCAAGATGGACCAACGCAATATACTTTGGGGTCGGCATGATGTAGAAATGGACCTCAATCCCCCAAGTTATAACATCCACCCAGAACCCTGCATCGTTCTTGGTGGCATGTCTTCTATTCATCAACCGAACATCCATCATTTTCCCGACCACTATGACGGTTCTTCCATGCCCTATGGAATGGCTCAGTACAATGTTGTTCAACACCCGGCTCCAAGTATGTCTCTTGTGCCCATTAATTACGGGCCGGGATCTAGTCAGCATGGTTCCTTTATGGTTCATGGAGGCTCTTTCCACGAATATGGAAGGAGTCATTTTTACAAGAGGAAAAACATTGAAAACCTTCATGAAAGCAGCTTCCACTACTCAGATGCATCTACAAGTGCTGCCTCTTCGTCTTTTCCCGGCCACGTAGAGGCTGCTGCCTATGTGTTGCCTCATTTTGGAGACGACGAGGGACCCACTCTCATGGATGAGAGCTCTAGCCGAAGTGTGAGAGTTAGAGGCAGCTCTTCTTCCTCTGTTCCTCCACATAACTTTAACCATCCAAATCGGGTAAGTTATTCAATGGGCCAGTCCTATAATCGAGCAGGTCCTTTCTGGTTTGAACAACCCTCGAGCAGTAATTCTGCTGATGGAGGTGCTTTGGCTTGGAATCAAGCACCCGCTTTGCCTTATGTACACGGTAAATTCTCTAGACAATTTTTTAATCTTTTGTTTCTCTTTGCTATTTGTTTTAGTTGTTATATTTATTCGAACAAGTGCACTTCTATATGCTGTAGGTATCTTTGTTTGCCCAGAAATTGACATTTTGCTTGAGCATCTGGTTCGAAACTGCCTAGTTTACTATCATTGGGGAAACCCTTTATATTTAAATTCAGACATTGGTAATAAGTTTATTGATTGTGTATAAGGCTTCAATCTTTTATTGATGAGAGTTACAAAATGTTCATACTTGTTTTTAATCTCTTGTTTCCTTTTGCTATTTGTTTTGGCACTAAATCTCTAGGAGGTGCTACTTTCCTTAGTTATTATATTTATTCGAACAAGTCACTAGGTATCTTTGTTTGCCCAGCATCTGGTTTGAAACTGCCTAATTTACTATCATTGGGGAAACCCTTTATATTTTAATTCAGACATTGGTAATAAGTTTATTGAGTCAACCTGTATTAATGAGAGTTACTAAATGTTCATACTTCATCATCCACAACTGTATCATCTAAGGGGTTATTTAACTTCCATGTAAAAATTAGTTGTACTTTTTTTTCCTGTCAATAATTATTGTGTTTGTTTTTTGGGTTAAGAACCTAAAAACAGTCTCAACCATACACGGTTTCTAATCGCAGTCCCATATTTATAATGTTGATATTCAGTGTTGTAACTATCAAACTGGTTGATTTCTACTTTTTTCGACTGATTTTGGCGTTAGAATTGACTATTTAAGCAATAAAAACATGTTATTTTCCACTTTTCCGGAGTTTCTGATTTGTTGCTTATGGTTTAGGCTTATTTAATGTTTTAAAAACATGTTTTTGTTCTGTCAATTTTAAGAGAAAAAGTGAAAATCAATTAGTCTGATAGTTGGGGCACTAAATATCAACATTTTAAATCTGGGACAACGATTGACAACATGACCTATAATTGAGACTGTTTTTAGATTCTTAACCCTTGTTTTTTTCCCTCTTCCTTTTATATATCTCTATCTGGATCATTGTGTTTGTTTGTTTTTCCTTTTATATAAGGGTAAAGTTTTAATTTTTCCCAAAAAAAAGAAGTAAAAATCTCACTTTTGGTAAGGACAATGCATTTTATAGACCATTACCGACTTTTAGACTTCTCTTTATCCCTAGCAGGCAATGTTAATGGAGTTCCCATAGAAGTCGGGAACTTGGGTATTCAGGAGGCAGCAGAAAGCAGCAGAAATTCATCACCTTTCCCACATTTTCCATACATAAGCCCACAACATTACAATCCTCACTACCCATCACCTCCTGTTCATGGCATCCGAGTTGGAAATTTCCCATTTCCCCCTCAAATCCCAGCTGGGTTTCATAGAATTCCTGCTCACGGTGCATCTAATTCAGGACCAAGCAGCTTTAGAATGCCCTGGCCCCAAAATGGTGGAAATCTACTCGAGGCAACGCCGAGGCGCCGAAGTGGACCCCGCTTGAGAGTTCTACCTGTCGATGTAACACTCTTTTCGTTCCCTTTATTTTCTCAAATCACGAATCACTCTGCTGGGTATATGTTCTTATGGAATGAATTTTATAGGAGGTTGCTATAATCGATCTTGACGATGGTTATGGCGGTGGTAGCTTTGACCACCATAGGGACATGCGTTTGGATATCGAGGACATGTCTTATGAGGTAACCAAAGAAACCCCACATCTGCAAATTATTTTCTTTTTAATGACCGGTTTTGAAGGGATAAATATGGTGAAAAATTAAAATTTTGTGAACAGTTGGAGAATAATCACCATCACATCTATACTTTCTGAATTAAAGGAAGAATTTTGTTGAGAAAGAAATGGATCATGAGTGAGTATAATGATGCTGCTGTATTCGGTATGTAAAATTTAGAAAATTTGCTGTTATTACCACAGGACCTTCTGGCATTGGAAGAATTGATTGGGAGCGTAAATACCGGGTTATCAGAGGAAGACGTTACTAACCGGCTCAAGACCCGAACTTGGGCAGCTTTGGCTTCCATCAATCTGGAGGAGTTACCTTGTGAGGATCAGGAAGCAGCTTCTTGCATCATATGTCAGGTATATACTCAGGGTTAAGAGCCTAAAAACAGTCCCAACTATAGGTCATGTTGCTAATCGTTATTCTAAATTTAAATTGTTGATATTCGGTGTCCCAATTATCAGATTTGTTGTTTTCCACTTTTTCAGACTTATTTTGGCGTTAAAATTGGCATTTTAAGCAACAAAATTTGTTGTTATCACTTTTTCTGATTTGTTGCTCATGATATCAGTTTATTTTATGCTTAAAAAAACATGTTTTTGTTCCGTTGGGACACCGAATATTAACTCTTCATATATGGAATATTAACATTTTAAATCTGAGATATCGATTAGCAACATGACATATAATTGATTTTTTTTTTTTAGCTCTTAACCCATATACTTATCACTACTATTCCAGTTCTTTAGCTGTATCAAAATTCTCCTGCCATTTTTTCGTAGCACCGCAAATTTTAAGCTCGACTTTGTGTAGTCTTTTGAATTTTTTTTTCTAGGAACATTAATGGCAAAGCATGCACAATTAAAGGTGTGATTTTGTTAGTAACTTGAAAAAGCAAAACACATTAAAGAATGGATCTTTCAAACCCTGCAAATCTTCAATTATAACTTGACTGCTCTTCATCTGTATGATGATCTATTATTTTCATGTGTTTGGTTGGTTTAGGATGTCTATGAGGAACGAGACCGGGTGGGTGTTCTTGAGTGCGGGCACGAGTACCATGCTGGCTGCTTGAAGAAGTGGCTCGTCTTGAAGAACGCATGCCCGATATGCAAATCCGAAGCATTACCCCAAAGAAAGTGATGACAATCTATCGTAAAATAAAATAAAAACATCGGCTCGGTTTCGCCCTACATATCAACCCCCAAAAAGACTCTTTTTGCTCTTTTGATCAAGAGGGGGAACAGAACTTAGCTGTGTATTTGTTAATCCCATACACTGTGTAGATATATATCTTGTGCTACTAAACTAACCATCCATCAGGTCTCCACATACTATTCATTTGTTTGTTCCTGAGAAAATGTGACTTTTTGTACAGACCTTATAAATTTGTATGTGGGTTCAGCTTCTCTGCAATGTAATCATCCAAGATAATGTAAAATTCATATCTAAACTCGACAAATGAATTACAAGAACCGAACCCCGAGTTCAAAAGCAATACATAGTAGACAAAGAAAGCAAATCAAAGATACAGAGCATTGATCAGAAGAGAATGAGCCAATGACTCTGGTTTGGTTTGGATATCATGATGACACAAAAAGAACATAGAAGATATTCCAGCTAGGGCAGTGTGGATAGGTATATCAAGCTGATACTGTGCTAATCAAGTTTACTAAACAAAGCCATTGGTGCCTGGAGAAGTTTAGAAAACCTGGTAAGTTACGAAGAGCAGCAACCGGTGCCCTTGACGGCTGAAACATCGTCCTTGACATTGATGGTTTGTCCCTTGGGAAGGGCAGCGGGGTCACCACTTGCTTCGAGAGCCTTCTTACTGACAACGTGGTAGATTTGGGTGAGTACTTCGGTGAATGCATTCTCGACGT
The DNA here is from genome assembly GCA_036873135.1 of Clarkia xantiana subsp. parviflora. NCBI lineage: Eukaryota > Viridiplantae > Streptophyta > Magnoliopsida > Myrtales > Onagraceae > Clarkia > Clarkia xantiana. The sequence continues at coordinate 2,784,228 of JAPTYO010000009.1, forward strand.
TCAGTGATTCGAGGGCAGAGGTCTCCATGAAGTAGGTGGTCTCTTTTTCTGCGAAGGCGGTGGCATCTTCAGTGGAAACAGCGCGGAGATGCCTTAAGTCTGCCTTGTTGCCCACAAGCATTATGACAATGCTTGAGTCGGTGTGGTCCCTCAGTTCTTTCAACCACCGCTCCACATTCTCGAATGTGACGTGTCGTGTCACATCGTAGACAAGTAGTGCTCCAACCGCTCCTCGGTAGTATGCACTTGTGATTGCTCGGTACCTTCATGATTGAAAAAAATAAGAGCTCAGAACAAGATTCAAGAAGTTGTCATGGAAAATGGGTGATAGACAGAAATGCACTGCTTCAGCCTTCAATCAATGAAAGAAGCACCCATGAGTTGCATGCCACTAAGAACTGTGATAAAAAATTTGTTATGGAAAATGGGTGATAGACAGAAATGCACTGCTTCAATGAACGAAAGAAGCACCCATCACCCATGAGTTGCATGCCACTAAGAACTGTGATTCAAAAATTTGTTATGGAAAATGGGTGATAGACAGAAATGCGCTGCTTCGATGAACAAAAGAAGCACCCATGTGTTGCATGCCACTATAAGAAGTGTGATTCTAAGGATTCAACAAGGAAAAAGGAAATTGAGATATTTTGTTCCTACTGCTATAGGCCTCTTCCTCTGAAATTGAAGTATTACAGCTTCGTCTTAAGGTACATTGTATCTACATTGATGACATATGCTAACTTAACTCCAACATCCAAGCAACAAAAGACAAAGAACCTAAATTTAGTAACACACGGGGGGAATAAATAGTTGCTAATTGACTTTAGTTGTAGACTACCCCATTGAATTTCTTAAGAGACGATTTAAGTTGGAGCAGCCCCCCTAAATCCACATCACCATAGTCATATTTCAGAAAAGATTTCTGGGCTGGTTTTAATGTTGCAAGATACAATCCCCAAACCACAGATTTTCACATTTGATCAATCAAAGAATATAAGGGCTAGAGCCATAAATGGCTACATTTGTGCTGCAAAATCAACTAAAAAGCTCGAAAATACAGAGTAGCCACATTCAAATTGACTCCACATCCAGTAGTTCTCATCTAGTATCTACTCCAAATCAAAGAACTATACTGGACTACAAGTCAACCAAAGCGCCCTCTCTATATCATAGCACCTAACAACAGATATCCTCGGAGATCTCCAATTCCTTTACATTCATTTATAGAAACATGGAGATGAATCTAGATCTCATAACTCAGGTGGCTGAACCGCCAGAATTCGACCAAGTAATTACGGATCGTCGCAAGCACAAAATTTTTACATAATTACAGCTGAAGCACCAAACCAATATCCGCAAATGGGAGAGAAATCATACCTCTCTTGGCCAGCGGTGTCCCAAATCTGAGCCTTGACGACCTTATCATCGACTCGGATGCTCCTGGTGGCGAACTCGACGCCGATGGTGGATTTGGACTCCAAACTGAACTCATTGCGAGTAAATCGAGACAGCAGGTTTGATTTGCCGACTCCAGAGTCACCAATGAGCACCACTTTGAACAAGTAATCGTAGTCATCGTCTGTTCTGTAGCCGCCAGCCATTGACTAGTGGTGCTTCTTTGCTCCGCCGGTGCAGGATGTAATTTGGTGTAACCGACTGCAAATCCAGAGAAGCTGAAGGATTGTTGCTGCTTCGATTTGATCAAATAAATTCTGCTGAGCAACAGAGAGAGAGGGAGATTAAATATGGGGAAAAGAGTAAAGACTAGAGCACGAAGCTCGTTTGCCGTGTTTAAATGTCAGCTCCACCAATGAACGCTAAATGGGCCAAATATGAGACTTTCGACCCATTAGTAAAATATGGGCCATCAGGCCCATCATCTGTTGGAATTATTATTTTTTATTATAAAATAAAAAAATGTGTTCATCTATATTTATCCATCTACGCAATAATATGTGAGTATGATGATCATTTGTATTCAATTTTTCGTACTTTTTAACAATTAGTGCATGCACTACATTATTAATATAACACCATTAATCTGTTGGGAATGCTTGAATTATTCTCTCTACGTATAACTTCTTTTTTCCTTATTATATATATATATATATATATATATATAATATATATATATATATATAATATATATATATATATATATATATATCATAAATTTTGGCAAACAATATATATATAATATATATTATAAACATAAAAATATATTTGATTAGAATGGGTACATGATAGATATAGACTGAGGATAAGAATATGTTTTTTTTAGTGTGTAATAATTAGTTTTATTGTTTTGTTAAAATGAATAAGACCATCTATCCTTCTTTTTTTTTTTTTTTTCAAAATAAATTAGACTAGCTATCAATAGGTGCTTTTGTTTTAAAGTTGCCTAAAAGGTATAATTTGAGATAAGGTAGGTGTTGATATTATTAACATTAATTAACACGAGGGTGGTTTTTCTTAATAAATAAAAAATGATCGAAATATATTTCGGCCAGCAACTTCCCAGTGAACGTGCTATGGTTAACTTCTTATTATTTTATTTTTTTTCCTTTTTCTTTTATATATACTTATATAGTATGCTATGGTTCACTTGTCAAATAATAAATTATTTTATTAAATGGCATTTTCGTTTTAAAAAATAATACATTCCGACAGTCCGAATGTAAAATTTGAATTAGTTAAATATTTTTAAGGGCTAATACATCATTTAATTTCCTACGTTTTGCATTATGTGATCTAATGATTACTTTTGTTTTTATGTGATTAAATAAATACTTAAATTTCAGAATGTGACAGAATGATTTTAACTTGTTTTGTTTAATCATTTATATTTGACCAATTATGATTAAATAGTTAGAAAATGACCATTCTATCCTTACTATCCATAATTCAAGTATTTTTTTCACGTTCTTCATTTCTATATGCTAAAAAGAGGTATCATAGGTTCAACTATTATAGCTGGAAACTACCTAATTTGCAGTCGTATTTCAAATGTTACAGATGAAGTTTCACTTGGAATACTTTAATTAAAATTAAAATTAAATTAAAAGTGGAGAAATGAGGAAGGCAATGGAGGAGTTCATATTTATTATGCTTGAAAGTGACGAATTCTCATAGTTTCGGGCATTGCCAATAAAAAATTGACCCAAAAAAATCGTGCAAAATTGTTTTTTCTGGGTAATAAACGTAATTTTGATTATTCTTTTGGTACAAGATTCATCACAAATTTACAATTTCGGACACAAACTTACAATTTCGGACACATATGCTTATGCCGTTATTTTATTAAAGGGCTAATAATCAAATTATTACCTTAATTTAGTTTTTCAAAATTGATTATCTGTTAATTGATATTTGTATCACAATTTATGTCAAATTAGAAAGAAAAAAAAAGCAAGTTTTCAGCACGTAGATGTTTTTAATGTGTATGCTAAATGAGTTTGAATATAAATTGAAAGAAATGTTGAGGAACGTACTCATTTTTTTTTTCCAATTTGACCTAAATTGTAGGGCTGGGTATAAAAACCGGTTCGAGCGAACCGAACTGGAACCAAACCGGAACCGAACCAATACAAACCGGTTCTGACTGAACCGGTTCTTAAATGGTTCGGTTTTGATAAGGCATATATGGAGCGGTTTTCAACTGGTTCAAAAAAGGTTCCGAACCGGTTTGAACCAGTTTTTCAGAACCACTTTTATTACATAAAGCCTAAATTGTTAAATAGTAACACACTCTTGCATTTTTTTTTTTGGGTAGATTAAAGGGCTATAAACAAGCCGAGTATCCGACAAGCTCGACTCGACTCAGTTTACTCGAGCTCGAACTCGACCGAGCCTTAATTTTTCAAGCTCGAGCTCGACTCGGTGCCATACTTGACATGTTCGAGTTCGGCTCGATAAGGTTAAAAATTCAATTAAATAATAAATTGTGCATCTTAGCTCGAGGTCAAACTCTTCCTCGACTTAATATATACATATATAATATTATTACGTAAAACTCGAAAAACTCAAACTCGAAATCGAACTCGACTCGATTATGCAAAACAAAAAAGCTCGATTAGGCTCGCGAGCCTCTCGAGTCGAGTACAAGTGAACTCGAACTCGACTCGGTATCAAAAAAAGTTCAACTCGACTCGAAATTTAGCGAGTCGAATTTGAATATCGACCAAACCGATCTCGAGAAGCTCACGAGTAGCTTGAATCGTTTACACACATAGGGTAGATCCTTCACTATTTGGGTTTGGTTCATATTGGATATATAGGTGGTCGTAGCAGATTTGTTTACTTATATATAGTTATTATATATTATGTTAGCTCATATCAGTTCTACAGTCAATTGAGTTTACTTTTGAACTCGAAACTTAACTTAGGAGTAGTTCTATATTGGCTGTATATTTTGAATTTTAGTAAAAAAAAAAGGTGTATATTTTGAATTTTAGTAAAAAAAAATGAAAAAATGGTTCAAAACCGGTTCGAACCGGTTCAAAACCGGTTCTCCTATGGTTCGGTTCTAGGACCTAAAATCTGGTTCGGTTCTTACCTGGTATAGAAAACCAACTGAACCTAAAATCTGGTTCCGGTTCGGTTCTGAACCGGTTCGGCCAAAAACCGAACCATGCCCAGCCCTACTAAATTGTAATAGAGACAATAATTTGCTTAAAAATTGAAAGTTAAATTTTAAAAATTAAAATTACTATAACTATTTGTAACAGTGTCAAATTCATGTAGCAAATTTAGTTATAACCCCTCTATTAAATGTCATTTTTATAACAAATAATAACAATAATTAGTCTACATCTACTTTCTAAAAAAAAGTAATTTCTTTTTTATTTGTCTATGAATGAATTTTCCAACTGATAAAACGGAAACTGGTTTTACGCGGCTTGGCCTCCCTCGTCTTCTTAACCACACCACACAACATCACTAACAGTGACCTATTCGCTTCATTTTACGCGTCTCTCTCTTTCTCTCCAATGTCAATCACCATTTCCGTCATCACCATTTAAAAACCCCCGCCACTCTCCTTCACTCTCACGACACTCATGGCCGCCGCCACCACCACCACCGCCCTCCTCCTCCTCTTCGTCTCAGCTTCCGCCGTCCACTGTCGCCCCGTCCTCGATTCCCGACCCTCCGATCCCATCTCCGACGGCCTCGATGCTCCCCGCGATCGTCCTCCTTATCCCCTGCTCCTCGCACGTGGATTCGCCGCCTCCGACACGTGCGAGCAGACCTACGGGTTCATGCCATGTACCACCACGTGGGTCGGCAACCTTTTCCTGATCCTGGTGTACGGATACCTAATGTACATGGCTGCCACGTATCTCTCCGCCGGCAGCGAGCTGCTTTTGGAGATCTTGGGTCCAGGAATCGTTGGTGGTCTGTTCCTCCCCATGCTCGGTGCCCTACCAGACGCCATGCTCATCCTTGGTACGTAAAGCTCGTTAATTTGCTGCAAATTTGGATTTACTTCAGTAGGGTTCTTAGTTTTGAATCAGAATGTCCACGATAATTGGCCAAATACAATTATTTCTGGACTCTGGGTAAATTCTGTTGTAATATTTTCAATAAAGCTGTAATTTTTAGTAGGTGACGCCTGACGGAAAATTCTAGTCCCAAATTCTAAATCCTATCGATTTTCTGTGTCTCCATCATAGCTGGGTGATGCTCATTGATTGCAATTATTGGTTAATTTTTAGTTTAATGTTTTCAATATAAAGCTGTAATTTTAGACTTTTAGTAGATTATGGAAAATTTGAGTCACAAATTCTAAATCCTTCACAAAATCGTTTTTTTGTGTCTCAACACAGCTGAGTGATGCTCAGTGAGTGCAATTTCTGGTTAATTTCTACTTTAATATTTTCAATAAAGCTGTAATTTTAGTAGGTGACGAAAACTTTTAGTCCCAAATTCTATCGATTTTCCGTCTCCATCATAGCTGGGTGATGCTCATTTGAGTGCAATTACTGGTTAATTTTTAGTTTAAACATTTTCAATATAAAGCTGTAATTTTAGTAGCTGATGGAAAATTTGAGTCCCAAATTCTAAATCCTTCACAAGATCGATTTTTGTGACTCATCACAGCTGGGTTATGCTCAGTGAGTGCAATTTCTAGTTAATTTCTACTTTAGTATTTTCAATAAAGCTGTAATTTTTAGTAGGTGACGGAAAATTTAGTCCTGAATTCTAAATACTCCATAAAATCGATTTTCTGTCTCCATCATAGCTAAGTGATGATCATTCAGTATAATTATTGGTTAATTTTTAGTTTAATATTTTCAATATAAAGCTGTAATTGTAGTAGGTGATGGAAAATTTGAGTCTCAATTTCTAAATCCTCGACAAAATCGATTTTTTGTGTCTAATCACATCTGGGCAATGATTACTGAGTGCAATTACTGGTTAATTTCTAGTATAATATTTTCAATAAAGCTGCCAAAAAAAAAAAAAAACAGGATTTTAGATTATTTTTTACTGTAGTTATTGGTTAATTTTTAGTTAATATTTTCAATATAAAGCTGTAATTTTAGTAGGTGATGGAAAAATTGAGTCCCAATTTCTAACTTCTTGACAAAATCGATTTTTTGAGTCTAATCACATCTGGGTAATGATCGCTGAGTAGCGCAATTACTAGTTAATTTATCGTTTAGTATTTTCAATATAGCTGTAATTTTTAGTAGGTGATGTAAATTTCAAATATTTAGTCCCAAATTCATAATACTACAAAAAAGAAAAAATCAGGGTGTGAGATTCTTTTTCTTTAGTTTATTTATAACAAGTAAATTGTGCGGTTCTGGTTTTTGGTTTCTTCCACAGTTTCTGGGCTTTCTGGAAGCACTGAGACAGCACAGAGTCAGGTCTCAGTTGGTATGGGCTTGTTGGCTGGTTCCACCGTCATGCTCATTACTGTGATATGGGGATCTTGTGTTCTTGTCGGAAAATGCGACATTCAAGATTCCGTTGCTGTTGATAAACTGGATACCAAGGGCTTCAGCTTAGCAGGTAAATTTCATGCAGTTCTTGTTCCAACAGTAGTAGAATCTCTTAATTCTGAAATTCTAGACTAACCAGTGACCACATTCTCATGTGCATTGAGCATTTTTTGAAAACCCATCATGTTAAACTTTAAATATTGAGGTATAACTTGTTGCGATCGAAGATTTGAACATACGTGCTCTGATATTGTCTGAAATTTGAGTCTGATCAGTGACCACATTCTTATGTGTGTTGAAACGTTTTTTTTTTAATACCCATCATGTGAAACTTTAATTATTGAGGTATAAATTGTCTCTGCAAAGATTTAAACATGTGTGTTCTGATACCGTTAGAATTTAAGAGTGACAACATTCCCGTGTGTGTTGAGACGTTTTTTCAAAATACCCATCACGTGAAACTTTAAATATTGAGATAAATTGCCCCTGCGAAGATTTGAACATGAGTGTTCTGATACCGTCAGAAATTTAAGACTGTCATGCGACCACATTACCGTGTGCATTGAAACTTGAAATGTTTTTTTCAAAATATCCATCACATGAAACTTTAAATATTAACGTATAATATTAAGGTATAAATTGCAGCTGTGAAGATTTAAGCATACGTGATTTGATACTGTCTGAAATTTAAGACCGACCAATGACCACATTCCCATGTGCGTTGAAACGTTATTTTCATTACCCATCGCGTGAATCTTTAAATATTGACGTACAACACTGCGAAGATTTGAATATGCGTTCTCTAATACCGTCTGAAACGTTTTTTCTTCCACATTCCCGTGTGCGTTGAAACGTTTTTTGAATTCCCATAACGTGAAACTTTAAATTTTAAGGTATAACTTGGCGTTTTTAAGATTTGAACGTGCGTACTCTGTTACGGTGTGAAATTTCAGATTGACCAACATGATATACTGTATCTGATGCAGCAATCTGGGGAATGGTTTCATACTTCTTTTATAAATGTTGAAATTTTGCAGGTTCTGGAGTTAGTACAGATGTGTGGACTAGTTATGCTGCTAGAATTATGGTTATTTCGGTGATTCCGTTTATCGTAGTTCAACTTCCGCAGATTCTACACTCGAATTCGGGACGACACTTGGCTGTCTTGCTTGCCTTGATTGTTTCTGTTCTCTTGCTCATTGCATATTGTCTCTATCAGGTATATATGATTAAGAATCTAAAAACAGTTAAAACAGTAGTTCATGTTACTAATTGCTATTCCAGATTTATAATGTTAATATTCGTTGCCCCAAGCATCAGATTAGTCAATTTCCACATTCTCTTAAAATTGACGGACAAAAACATATTTTTTAAGCATGATATAAGCTTAAACCATAAGTAACAAATTTTACAATTCGTAAAAGTTGAAAACATGTTTTTTATTGCTTAAAAACCAATTTTTACACCAAAACCGGTCGGAGAAAGTGAAAAGTAACAAATCTGTCTGAAACACCAAATATTAGCATTTTAATTATGGGACATCAATTAGCAATATAACTTACAGTCAGACTATATTTAGGTCATTGGTAAATATGAGTAGCTTTAGCATTTCCTGTCAGGTTTCTAACAATGCGCCAGTAACCAAACATGGTACGGTATGCAGATTTTTCAGCCATGGATTCAAAGGCGGAAACTTTCTTACGTAGAGCACAAGCATGTTCTTTTCGGATTCTTGACCCATTTAAGGAAGCGATCACTGGGGAAGCTACTAACCGAAGATGGCGAAGTCGACAAAGATTGTATCAAAAAGTTCGTATTTTTGTTTCTTTTGATGAAAATTAATCAAAAAAGTTAACCCTGTGATGGATTGTAATTTTTTTTTTCTTCAGGCTTTTCAAGGCCATAGATGAGAATGGTGATGGATACCTAAATGCTGCAGAGCTAAAGGCTTTCATAGTCGGTATCAGCTTCGATGAACTCGACTTGGATGAGAATGACGCCGTAACTAAGATCATGAAAGATTTCGATTCCTCGGATGATACCCAACTCGATTTGAACGAGTTCAGGGAAGGTATCACGAGATGGCTCAATCACGCGATCAAGACCGGTGCTTCTTCTGGCGGTGGCAATCTCGGCACGATGAAGTTTCTTGATTTCGCTCACCGCGTAAGTTTCTACACATTTGCAAAACTAGTTCGTCTGTGCAGTTTGCTAGATCCGTCTATTTTTCTGTTAAGTTTCGGAAAATCCACACTGACTTACTTGGGCAGTGTGGATTTTTCGAAGAAGATTTTTCGGTTCAAGGTTAACGAAAAGATGAACAGAGCTAGGAAGTAACAAAATTGCAGAAATAACAAAATCTTATACTATTTTATGGTTTCTTGCACAGCAAGTAAAACAAGAACACGCACTGCTGAGGACCGACGATCAAGAACAGAGCGACGAAGCCAGTGAGGGAGTCGAAAACACGACATGGACAACCTTAAAGGCTGTCTTGTTCTTGATCATCGGAACATTAATCGCTGCTGCTTTTGCGGACCCACTTGTTGATGCGGTCGAGAATTTCTCCGACGCGACTAATATCCCGACTTTCTTCATATCTTTCATCGCCCTGCCGTTGGCCACCAACTCAAGCGAAGCCGTCTCTGCAATCATCTTCGCTAGTCGGAAGAAGCAGAGAACAACCTCCCTTACGTACTCCGAGGTACGATTTGTTAAGAATAAGACGTGCACTTTAACCAACTGTCTCATAGGCTCGAACATAACAGTATACCCAATATTTTTACCCACGAGTTCAAACTTATGAAACAGTTGCTTAAGACGCACGTCTTATTTTTAACACGACTGACTCATCTGGTAGTAGAATCACTCTCGGTCTCGTCTAATGAACTCGTTACAATGTCATTTTTTTTTTTTTTGCAGTTGTATGGAGCGGTGACGATGAACAATGTACTATGTTTATCGGTTTTCTTGGCACTCGTCTATCTTCGAGGACTTACGTGGGACTTCTCGGCGGAAGTACTGGTGATTCTTATCGTGTGCATTGTAATGGGACTTTTCGCGAGTTTCAGAACGACGTTTCCTCTGTGGACTTCGTTCGTGGCCTTTGCGCTCTATCCGTTCGCGCTTGTTCTCGTTTACGTTCTTGATTACGTTCTCGGGTGGTCGTAAATTCGGGTTAAGTTTCAGAAGTAGTAATTAGACCAAGAAATGATGCACTTGGGTATTGTTGCAGATTATACATAGCAGGTTGGGGATTGTGTAAGTAGAGATCGCCATTATGGGAGCTGGTATCAATCAATGAATAAGAGTTCGTCTCATTTTTCGGATTCATTTTTCGGGTTTCAATAATGATTTGATATCGTGATAAAACCCGAATGTTTACCATTTCGACCCAAATGTTGATTGATTTTTTTATTTGCTTTACACAAATATATTTGAACCAAGAAAAAAAGGATGAAAATCCGAGAATTTAAAACTTAAAAAAAAACTCTTTAATTTGACCTATTAAAACATCCATTATAAGTTCTATATAATCAATGACACTGCTCATTCATAGAAGGTTTCTACTTCGTTGCTGGTGCTCAGAACAGACTCTCCGCCGCTGCTGCTTGGAACTGACTCCTCAGTGCTTGTCTTATTGTTTTTCTTCTTCTTTCTTTGGCTAGATTTGCTCCTGTAGATCTTGATTGTAGCCAGGAGTGAGAGATTGAAGAAGAAATTATTATATTTGATCATACAAGATTTTAAAGTGGAAGAAATTGTAAATATAAAGTTTGGATGATGAAATATTGTTTAACTTTTAAAATAATGATACGATAATAATGGTTAATAAACATATTTTTAGGGAAAATAGTTTATTCTTTTAAATTATTCATTTTTCCTATGATTAATAAATTAAAAACTGTCTAAGGTTTACCCTATTTTAAAATCAGGTGTCTAAAGTTTCAAATGTTAAGGTTTCAAATATGTTAAAATGTGGTGTATCGGTTTGATTACTTTAGAGAAATCAATTCCGACGAAACCGTCTGTCAAATTCGAGCTCTCATACACACTCAATTCTCGTCATCTTGCCGTACCATCACCTAATAAGTTGACCACATCCGGACAAGTAAATCTCGCTTTGTTGTCATTGGAAAACGACTCCACGCCACTCTTCTATAAAAAAAAATTTAATGTTCAATTTTTGGGTGAAATTTGACGATTTATGAGTGGGTGGGTTGATGAAAATGATTGAATGGAGATGAAAATACGCGCAGAAACACCAAATTTCAACAAAAATGAAACTTGGAAAAGTCCTTTTTAACATTTGAAACTTCAGACACCTAATTTTAACATAAGTAAACCTTGAACAGTTTTTTAGTTATTAATCTAATCGCCCGAAAAAAGGAATGTGTGGCAGGGTTAGAAGTTTTTGTTTCTTTTTCTAATCACGTATTGGATTACCATTTACCACTAGAGTATCAGTAAAAATACTCGATAATGGGTGCTTAAATAAAGAGAATAAATGAGAAATTTTAGCCTTTTTGTGTCTCTACAGCTTCAAATTCAAATCAATGTATTCAACAGGTTCGCCATTGGAGATCTTCAAACTCGGATTCGCTTGGCTTTCTTTCGCATTCGTGGGAGGGAAGAAGGTGTAGTACTGTCGATGTCGATCTGCCCTGTTCGATCCTAACTGAAAATTCGGTTCTTCGAGATATGTCTAGTACAAGAAAACTTTGTTAGAGACCATCAAAGCAATAATAATAATGAGTTCATAGAATTTTTAGGAAAAATCACCTAAATAACTAGCTTTGGTAACTCAAACACACATTTGTCGAACTTTGAGTTCCGTTGTCTAAATTACCTATGTGCGCGTTTCTGATAGGCGCGCGGAAACCGAGCGCTCTTCTGATAAGGGCGCGGTTGCGTTAATTCGTTGTTAAGTCGTTGCAGCAGTAATTAGCAAAAAAAAAAAACAGCCTAATTACGTTTTAGCACCCGCGCGCTTTTCTGATCCGAGTGTGACCTAACGGTAAAAAATTTGACCGTTAGAACCGTGTCTGTCATACCGCGTGTTGACAGACGCGGTTAACCCGAGCTCGGATTGGAAGAGCGCGCGGGAGCTGTACAAAACTCTATGTTTCAGATCGCCTAAAAAAATATATTTTCATTACTAAGAGACTAGAGTTTTCATCCAACACCAAAATTGCTACAGAAAATCAGAAATTCTTAGTATGGGTGTTGGGTGAAAGCACCTGCGCGCTTTTCTGATCCAAGCTCGGATTAATCGTGTCTGTCAGCACGCGGTTTAACAGACACGTTTCCTAATTATCAAAATTTTGACCGTTAGGCCGCACTGGGATCAGAAAAGCGCGTGGGTCCCAAAACGTAAATAGGGTGTTTTTTTGCTAATTACTGCTGAAACGACTTAACAACGAATTAACGCAACCGCACCCTTATCAGAAGAGCGCTCGTTCGCCGCGCGCCTATCAGAAACACGTGCATAGGTAATTTAGACAACGAAACTCAAAGTTCGACAAATGTGTGTTTGAGTTACCAAAGTTAGTTATTTAGGTGATTTTTCCGACATTTTGATTTACTTGATAAGGAAGATCGTGAAAATTGTAGTTCTTGAATGGTACGAGAGTGGGTGGCTCGATAAACTTCGGACTCTTCCTCGTCGATGGAGTGGCAAAACTAAGTACTTCACCAAATACCGTGCTCCGTTTTGGGCTCTTTGATGGGTTCGATTCGGGGTTTCTTGGTGAGCAAGAAACAGTCTCCCTGAATTCATTCCGAGCCACTTAGTGAACAAGAACACGAAACAATCACATAATAATAAAATTGGAAAATAAGTTAAAACCTGAAATTGGTGTTGCCGAGCTCGATGCTACTTTTGCTTCCGTTACCACGAGACGGTTCGTTTAATTTATGAATGGAATTTGCGATGTTTGAACGGAGATGAGGGGCCGGCGAGTTGTCCGACGGGAATGGACATGGTCTCTTCATGCCAACCATCTATATATAACCAAATCAATTCAAAGATCAATCAAAACTAAAGAGTTCAATTCAATCAATCAAAACCATAGAGTTCATTTCAATCTCTAAAGAGATACTTATTTCTTAGAGTTCAATACTATACTATTGCTTGGATAACAAGAAAACCCGGAATCATATCAACTTGCTTGGATAACAAGAAAACCCGGAATCAGATCAACTACCTTGTCTATATCTGAGGGAATAGGAAAGAAATTGCTTTGATAGATTTGGTTTGAAGGGAGCTCCATATGGAGATTCATCAGAGATGAGGAGGGTGATGATGAAGTAGCCTGCACAAACAAACCATTCATCAATTCCATAGAATTCATACCTTAATTTGAATAAAAAAACCGGAAAATTTAATTTCGGGTGATTATCAAATTGTTAGCTGATATTTAGACAAGAGAGACATTTTTTAGCTAAAGTTTGTTTTTTCGAACATTTATTAAAGTTTTACATACGTACAAATTGTTAGCACTGTTAAAATTTTCATCTAATTTGCACCATGTGATGAAAAAAAATGATGCAAATAACTAGCTAATTTAAATTTTACATGCGTACAAATTGCTAATTTTACGAGTCGATTGGATCAAAAGCTTCTCAAGTTAGGTATAGGCATTTACTAGTTAGAGACCAACACCTTGGGAGTTGGGACTAACATGGCATCTAATTTGAACATAATAATTAATTTGAACATAATAATGTCACTAGAATGCAATTAAAAAAAAAAAAAAACATTAGTTGATGTTTGAGTATTCGAATAAATTGTTCGCTGATGTTTAAACTGTCGAAAAATTATAGCCCTTTTCTTTATCACCTATCTAGTACGTGGGTAATTTTGTCTAATAAGAACAATCTTGCTAGCCATTTATATACACTTAAATTTCAACTGGAAATATATATTAAAAAAAAAAAAAACTAACAATTTATTCGAAATGCCCTAATCTACAGTAGCACTAGCAATTAAATAATTATTAACCCTTAAATCTATATTACCAAAGATGGATGATTCAAGTAATTATGAATCCTCGGCAACGGAGCTGGCATCGGAAACATGGCATCGGAATCGCCTCCGATCCTCCAACTCGATTTCACTCCAATTTTGAGATCGGAGCTAGTATGATCCAAATCCGTACCAAAATCACTCGAATTCCACAGTTTAGGGTCGCCGGGTCGAGGCATCAACACGGCGGTCGTGTGCCGCCGCCCTCCGATCTCCGGCGCGTCACTCTCCGACGAAACAGCAGCTGCAGACACGAACCGAACCGGCGAGTGAGACGACAGAAATCGGAACAAAACAACATGAAAAAGGTCGAACCTTGAGAAACGGATGTCGGAGGTGACGTGGCAGCCATAGCAGCAGCCTTCTTCCTCTGTTCTTCGATTCTGATCTTCTCGAGCTGAGCCACACCCAGTCCTCTCTGCGGAACCTTCTTCTGCTTGTTCTGGAACTTTCTAGAAGACGATTTTCCGAAATTACTACTACCATCCAGTTTGAGACTCTCTTCTTCTTCTTCCGCCATTTCCCACTTCCATCTAAATCCAAAAAAAAAAATCGAATTTTTATAAATCTAGGGTTTCGAAATCTTTAAGGATTTCCCAAATCTAGACAGAACAAGATCCTAGGAACCCTAGAAACATACGCATCCAGAGAGAGAGTAACAAACAAACTGTGGTGGGGGAGAAATGATGCGTACTGGTGTCTGAAAGAGATGAGAGATATTTAAAGGAGAGAAATTATGCGACAATGTCGGGCTACGGAATTGAAATCTAGGAGGAGTTTGGAGCATAAATTTTTTGTATGCTCAATTCTAGCCCAAATCATCGCTCCACTCTTGGTTCACATCCCAGACCAGACCGACTCTTATGAATCTCTTTGTCTTTCTCTCTCTACACCATAAATGTAATTAAATTTTAAATTAAACGTCTTTGGTTTTTTGGTTGTGTTTGTGAGTAAGGGTGTAAACGAGTCAAGCTACTCGTGAGCTATTTGAGATCGGTTCGGTCGATATTCGAATTTGACTCGCTAAATTTCGAGTCGAGTTTAGCTTTTTCTGATACCGAGTCGAGTTCGAGTTCGCTGATACTCGACTAGAGAGACTCGCGATCCTAATCGAACTTTTTTGTTTTGCCTATTCGAGTTGAGTTCGAGTTTTATGTAATAATATTATATATGTATATATTGAGTTCAAGTTGACTTCGAGCCAAAGTCCTAATCGAGTCAATTTCGAACTCGAGTTAAGGTACACAATTTATAATTTAATTAAATTTTTTAACCATATCAAGCCGAGCTCCAACTCGCCGAGTATTAAATCGAGTCGAGCTCGAGTTTGAAAAATTAAGGTTCGGTCGAGTTCAAGCTCGAACTCGAATAAACTGAGTCGCATCGAGTCGAGCTGAATAATCGGCTAGACTCGTATTTGTGAGTGTAACTTGCTTTGAGTTGGAGATCTAAATAGAAGTATGTGGCACTTTACTAAAGACATGCGCTACTTTACTTTGTGCATCTATTTTTGGAGGGAACTTCAATAATTTTGGCTGTAATTGCTATGCTGTGGATCCATAGGTGGGGTCCATATAACCGTTTTTATCAATTCTACCAATTTATTAGACCTCTCATTATATTATCTAAATAATATTTTTAATATTTATCCTTACGAGATAATTGATTAAATCTTGTAACCTAATACTTTTGTAGTATGCACGTGCGCATTATCTTTGTGAGGAAAGTAGAAATGTACAATCATGCCGAGTAAGGTAATGATATAAGAATAAAATATTATTAAGAAAATTTAATTAAACTACGTTAAGTAAAAACAAATTTTACTTTTTTAAAGTCAAATGATCAAGTGATAGAATAGAACATTTGACTTAGATTTTTTTTTTTTTAGGTAGTTTAATTTAATATTTCGTATTAAGACTCTATTATTGTATCATTATCGGAGTAGGCATGTTCTTACATTGTTTCATCATCACGACGAATGTATGAATGCAGGTAACATAAACCAATATCTAGCATAAGTATTTGAGAAAAAAAGAGTAGATTCTAAGACATCAAGTTTTTGATATATGATTAAAAAAAAGTTGATCTTTGGATATATATGTATATACGATGTACATACATCCTATGATGTAGTTAGTATCTAGCCCTTGTGACATGATAACACTTAATCTTATGCATAAATATTATTTTTATTGATACTATCATTATATAATCCTCACTAATCACACGCATTTATTAGGCATAAGTTGGTGTTTAATTAGGTTGTGACCTGAAACATGGAAGTTAGTTACATACATAGTGTTAATAGCAGGATACACGATAAAACATGTCAATTTTCATGCCAAACTTGCTCCTACGTGGTTTATCCATATAATTTAAGTGTATTTTATTAATTATATGTAAACTAGTTGGCCTACCCGCGCGTTGCGCGGTTATTTATTTATTTATTTATAAAATTATTCTATGTTGTTAATTTTCACTATTGATGTTTTTTTATTGAGCTTTGTTACACGTGTTGCATGGTTGATTATTTTATTTATATAATTGTTGGTATGTTTTCATTATGTTATATTTCTAATTTATTGTGTTGAGTTTTATTATATTTAATATTTTATCCAAGGTAAATGAATCACTGTTACACACATTTAGATATATAATATTTGAATTTATACATTTTATTTTAAAGATTTTTTATGGTGAATTATCATCTGTAGTGTTGTGGCGATACATCGAGATGATATTCATCATTCAAATCCACCGTTATCTTGAATTGTCGTCGAGAGTATTATAATTTTTTTTTCCAAACCATCAATAAATAATTAGACTACGAAAATAAATACAAATACAAATGCATAATTATGAAACATTTAAATTCTTCTGAAAATTGAAATAAAGAATAATTAATTTGTATGCATTTAAGAGTTTCGAAAAGTGAATAACTATACACAGTATTATATTTTAAATGTAATTAAATAAGAATTAATTAAATAAATTTAATTGATTAGTTAAGTAATGATCATACTAAGTAAATGCATTATTATTTGTCTAAAATGAAACATATAGAAAATTAAATCTTATTTACTTAATAAAAATTAAAAACTAACAAATACACGGTCAATATAAAAAGTAATTATAATTAAAAAACCAATTTTATTGAAAAGTAAAATAAAACTATCAAATGAATCATATTGGACGTGATTATTTCACATCATTAAGTTAGTTGTATTCAATTAAAAAAGTTTCATAGTTTTTGGGTAAAAATTAAATACATAAAGTAATAGTTAGTTTTAAATTAAGAAGAAGATAAATAAATTTAATTATTAAATAATATGTAGAAAAAATAACATAAAATGTTTATAACATTTAAAACAAATATTGATAAATATTATACTCATATTTGATAATCTATAGACTCGTGTTAATGATTTAAAATTTATTTTTAAATTTCGTTTTAAAAAAATGCATAAACAAATTTTCGAATGGTCTTTAATATAGTGCATGCAAATAGTTTATTAGGTCTCATATTGGTCCATACTAATCAATCTTTTTTTTACAAAACAATTAATTAATAGAAAACTTTATTTTGAGTAATTAGTTTCCAATTCCACAATAAAATTATTACCTTTAGTAATACATATTTAATATCATTAAGGCTCATCGCCATTGAATAAAATACAATTTGAAATTGAAATTGATTTATATAAACCAAGTACGTGTTCTATTTCATCATTAATTAATATGATATTAGCCATCATTATATTTAGTTATAGTATTAATTTTATTTTCAAGTTACCCACATAAGAAATAAATGGTAGAATTTTTATCATTATCACATAATATTTCCATAATTATTTAATACTATATTATGTATTCGAACTCTTATAAAGTTTCATTATTGATTTATAAGATTATTATGTATATGTTTAAATCACTTTATTACTATATTAGGTTACCGGCCAAACAAAATTACTATATTAGGTCGATTTAAAATAATAAATTACCAAAGTTAGTTATCTGCATAAATATTAGCAAAAATGTTATACTACAAAAAAAAATTAAATTAAGTACGTTTTAAATTGTTGGTATGTAAATTAGGAAACTATAAAAGGAAATTACTGATAAAGTTTACTCATAAATAGCTTCCTTAAAAGGATTTAAATAGACAAAATATATTTTGTTTTCTTTTTAAGATCAATTACATATATTTACTAAATTTAGTGATTTTGATATATATATATATATATATATATATATATATATATATATATATATATATATATATATGCAACAAAATAGTGTCGTAGATGAATGCATTACAGTACATTTGTCACCAACCTCGTTTCTCTTCCCATTCTTCAAAACAATCTGTTGCACATTCTTATTCCCTACTTCTCTAGGCTCTTCGTGCTTCTAATGGTGAGAGAGCAAATTGTAGCATATGGAACTCTCTCATTTGATTTCTTGTTGCATTATTGAGTCGTGCATTCAATGTCTCTTTCATTCTATGAATATTTCATTACCATATGACACAGTTGGATATTAGAGAATAATATGCTCACTGATATTTTTCTAAAATCAAGTCTAGGTCTGATGTCGATTTATATGCGTTGGATGCAAGCAAATGTATCAAAAAGAAAACAAATTGAGATAAAAGTAGTCTACATTAGCAGATATAATTGATTTATCTCTAGTTCATAATATTGTTCCCAATTCTTTTTTCTGGTGAAGAAATTTCATAAATAATATAGTTTTTGTGTTCTACTATTATATGTTTCAGTATAAATTTCTAAAATAATCCGCTGGGTGAAAAATTAAACTTTTGTATTATTATAATGAAATACTTTTTATTAATTTGTAAGTGTAATCGATTTTTTTTCTTCTAATATAAGAGCTGGTATGCACATGTCATATGTCGTTTTATATGTGTTGGACGCAAAAAGTAGTCGTCAAAAAGAAAAATTTCAAGATGGATGTAGTTTGCATTAGCTTATATTAAAATTGATTTATCTCTAATTTATATTTTTTCCTATTTCTTTTTCTCAGTGAAGAAATTTCATTAATAATATAGTTTTTTGTTCTACTATTCTTTCTTTTTAGTGCAATTTTCTAAAATAACCTATTGGGTGAAAAAATTACACTTTTGTATTATTAGGGTGCGATACTTAATTTGTAAATGTAACAGATTTCTTTCAGTGAAGAAATTTCACAAATAATATAATTTTTTTGTTCTATTGTTCTTTTTTATAGTACAAATTTCTAAAATAATATGTTTGGTGAAAAAATTACACTTTTGTTTTATAGGGTGCAATACTAATTTTGATTAATTTGTAAGTGTAACCGACACTGAAAGTGAATTAGGAGCATTTGTTTAAATCTAGAGCTCCAAGTGGATGATAGAGAATAGTAACAAATATGTAACTCACCAAGAAATCTACATGGACTAATCAAATTGAGTTATTCTAACACATATGAGTGAGAAAGTGAGGTAAAAAACTTACTTGTCAACTTATTGTTAAACACATTAGAATTATATTATATATAGATTGTAGGAAGTTATTATAACTTATTGCAACACTCTTAATTTGTCACATCCCGGATTTGTATCACGTTGAATAGAAAATATTATTAGGCGTATTAATAAGCAAGAGATATTTGTTTTACTAATTCTAACAGAAATTTTTCATTTTCTAGGCTCAAATGAAAATACTAGACTCAATCAGACAACTAAGTTTGTGGTAAACAGTAGCTTGGATTAGTAACATAACCATAACAAATAAGATTTACGCAACAATAAGAAAGATACCGGTTGCAAAGTGGTCATTATCATATACCTGTATTGAAAAAGAAAGCGCACCTTTAGAACAATAAAGATGACACATCCGTTGTTGCTTTAGCAAACTACCAAAGTATAACAATGTTCACTTTTTTAAATGTCGAAACATTGTTCATCTGGTCCCGTAGCTCAGTTGGTTAGAGCGTTGGTCTTATGAGCCGAAGGTCGCGGGTTCGAGCCCCGCCGGGACCATCCTATAGGTATTTCTTTTATTTTTTAAAAAATACACACCATTCCATTGCTGTAAAAGGGTAATGGGCCGGGCAAGAAGATTTTTTTAGGTCAATAATGGGCCGAACAACAAGATGATCAAGCCCAAACAAGGTGAAAAACCACAATTTTTTCTATTCCTTTTAAAGTTCATATGATCGAGTTTTTTTTTTTTACATAGATTCAAGTTTCAACTTCGAAGAAACCTGACAATTAACGGTTCGGATGATAATGTGCATATTAATTGTCGATCGCGCCAACCGATTCTAGAATAGATCTCAACCACATTGCATTACATCCACCCTTGAGCATGATCCAGTCCGAGCTCGTCGGATTGGTATGGTCGCCGAGGCTCGGGTCAAGCAAAAGAAAATCGAAAATCAGTTCAAGTTTGATTAATGTTTAAACCAGAAAAATTGAACCGAATTGGATGTTGATTAATGTTTAAACCAGAAAAACTGAACCGGTTCCGAACAGGTTCTGAACAGTTTTGTAAAAAACAGTGAGGTTTGGAACCGGTCAATAACCGTTTTTATATACATATTTACACTAACATAAATAAAAAAAACAGTCTAAAAACAATCACATCCGGTCTTTAAAAAATCGGACCAAAATCATCGGCCCTGTTTAGAACCGGTTTCATAAAAAAAATACTAATAGTATTTGGTCTAGTATTCAACTTGAAAAACTGATCTGTTTAGAACCGATCTGAACTGGACTTATTCCGATACTATCAATCCGGCTTTTAAAATAATTTAAGTTGTACTATGTATGTAGTAGCCCTATTGTCAAACGTTCCCACTGTGTCCTCTTTATTTATTTATCTACTTTATTATTGAAGGCGCCGGAATTATACTGGAGAATGAGTCCAAAATAGAGTGACATGCTTGGTGACGTCACTAGTCTTGTGTTGGTCTTTAAATACAGACTTCATTTGCCTTCCATTACAGCACACTCAAGTAACTCACTCACTCCCATAATGTCGTGTAATATGAAGCATTCTCTGCTACTGCTTCTTGCTTGTGTTGTGCTTCTCACAACCACCATTTTTGCTGCTGCTGACCAACAGAATGATGCACACACACCATCTCACGGTGAGACTCATGATATTGATCATATATATTTTGTATATAAGTATATGTTTTGATCAATAGGACGTGTTTTTTCATTCAACACACTCTTATGCATATTTCAACACCCACTCAGCATTGACCACCATTTGATTAATATTATGAGTTTTCAGTCCGGTCACTTCGGTATTGACCACCTTTGAATTTATATATAAACGGGTTTCAACTCGGCCACCTCGGTTGTTTTGGTAGAAATTTTTTCATTCAACATTTTTTCCATTTTTAAAATGGGGTCACTAAATTAGAACTTTTACCTTATGATACTGTTATTAATAATAAGATGTGTTACTTAACCAACTGTGTCATAAACTTGAACTTATGAGTGAATGAATATGCCACATTCTTGTACATACTTCAAGGATTCTAACTTATGATCGATTAGAGTTAGCTTGTAAGGTGTGTATTCGTCCAAATCATTATATGTTACTTTAAATCGTGGATTAATTGATAGCAATTTATTTTTTATATTTGGATGATATTAAGGTAAGGGAGACAAGCCACCCCACCATGGCCACATTCTAGTTGAGGTGGAGGATGAGCACTCACCACCCAAAAAAGAGGGTGATAAGAAGCCTCCATGCAAGGGTAAGGGTGAAAAACCGCCTCACCACTCTGGTCACATTCTGACTGAAGAAGTGGTTGAAGATGGCAAGAAGCCACCTAGCAAAGGTAAAGGTGGAAAACCACCTCACCACCCAGGTCACATTCTAGCGGAGGAGGTTGAAGATGGCATGCATAAGCCTCCAATCAAGAAGGAGGACAAGAAGCCTCCCTGCAAGGGCAAAAGCGAAAAACCACCACACCACCCTGGTCACATTCTGGCTGAAGAGGTTGTTGAAGATGGCAGGAAGCCACCTAGCAAGGGTAAGGGCGGAAAACCACCTCACCACCCAGGTCACATTCTAGCCGAGGAGGTTGAAAATGACATGCATAAGCCTCCAATCAAGAAGGAGGACAAGAAGCCTCCCTGCAAGGGCAAAAGCGAAAAACCACCACACCACCCTGGTCACATTCTGGCTGAAGAGGTTGTTGAAGATGGCAGGAAGCCACCTAGCAAGGGTAAGGGCGGAAAACCACCTCACCACCCAGGTCACATTCTAGCCGAGGAGGTTGAAGATGACATGCATAAGCCTCCAATCAAGAAGGAGGACAAGAAGCCTCCCTGCAAGGGCAAAAGCGAAAAACCACCACACCACCCTGGTCACATTCTGGCTGAAGAGGTTGTTGAAGATGGCAGGAAGCCACCTAGCAAGGGTAAGGGCAGAAAACCACCTCACCACCCAGGTCACATTCTAGCCGAGGAGGTTGAAGATGACATGCATAAGCCTCCAATCAAGAAGGAGGACAAGAAGCCTCCTTGCAAGGGCAAAAGTGAAAAACCACCACACCACCCTGGACACATTCTGGCTGAAGAGGTTGTTGAAGATGGCAGGAAGCCACCTAGCAAGGGTAAAGGTGGAAAACCACCTCACCATTCAGGTCACCTTCTAGTTGAGGAGGTTGAAGATGACATGCATAAACCTCCAATCAAGAAGGAGGGCAAGAAACCACCATGCAAGGGCAAAAGCGAACAACCACCACACCACCCTGGTCACATTCTGGCGGAAGAGGTTGTCGAAGATGGAAGGAAGGCACCTAGCAAGGGTAATGATGGAAAACCACCTCACCACCCAGGCCACCCAGGTCACATTCTAGCTGAGGTTGAAGATGACATGCATAAGCCTCCAATCAAGAAGGAGGACAAAAAGCCACCCTGCAAGGGTAAAAGCGAACAACCACCACACCATCCTGGTCACATTTTAGCTGAAGATGTTGTTGAAGATGACGTTCGTAAATCTCCAAAAAAGCCACCCAGCAAGGGAAAGGGAGAAAATCCACCCCACCACCCTAGAGAGGTCGAAGACGTCTACAAGCCGCCACGTAAGGTGACTTCTCCCCCTGAGAAGAAGCCAAAGGGCCCACACCACCCTTAAGTTGACAAATGATGGAACAAAAGTACCTATCGCGTGACACTATTGAGAAGAGATTGTACAATAATAATGAATCTAGCTAGTTAGCTAGTATCTTATTGCAGTCTTTTTATGTATAACAAGTGCTCTCGTAATTCAGGCTATGAGCAGATATATTATAGCTCTCGCCAGTGTAGTGTTTGTTCACTAGTGTATGTCGAATGTTGTTTATCTCCCTTTCACTAGCTAATATATATTGTTACGTACTCCCATCATAAATCATTGTGTATTTTACGTTAAAATGGTGTTGTTTTACTACCAATGTTATGGACCTTAAAGCGATTCATGTATCTACTTTAATCAAGGACGAATCCAGTATTCGCATCCACAGAAAAAACTGGATTCAGAGAAAACGTTCGGTGTAAAAAAAGTTGAGGGAATTGGGCAATCATCAAGATTTAAAGAGTCTAATTAAAAATAATTATAATTTTAAGTATAAAATAAAAATACAGACTACATTATTAAGATAAATTGTCCAATCGTCTTTCTATAGATTTGTGTCTGACTCCAATCAGAGACTGTATTAAAATATCTATTTTTTCGGGAATTATATATATATATATATATATATATATATATATATATATATATATATATATATATATATATGGACTTTTATATTGTGTCTTTGAGATTTTCCGTCTCAGGGACCAAAAAATGATAAAATAAAATGATAATGATTAAACAGTATAATTACAGTATTTGGTTATTCGTTTGAGACTGTTCTACTTTACTTATCATAGTATCATACTTTCTATAAGGATTTATTATTTTTTTTTGGCCAAAAAGATATTCATGCATATATAAAAGCAAAAGCAGTACAATATTCAGGGCGGATAAAAGTCTCTATCAGCAATAAGCAAAGATAAAAGAGAGGGCGGGGGTAACACTACCCAATCACCAAGACTCGACCTCCGTTTCGCTTGGATCGCAATCCAGTTCGCACAGCTATTAGCAATCCTAGGCACCCATGACCATTCCACTCGAGTAAAGCGTTCCACCATCGAAAGTATGTTCCGGACCTGTGTAGCAATCCTCCAATCAACCCCGTGGCCACCTTTCGCAATACTCGTGATTGCCTCCTTGGAATCCGACTCGAACACAACCATCGACCAACCCTTCGCCACAGCCAAATCGACCCCCGCTATAATCGCCTCAACCTCCAATTCCAAGACAATAAGTGCCGATCCCGCACGACAGAAACCACCAACCACATCCCCGGTGGAGTTTCTAGCAAGACCGCCAATACCACCCTGTTGTGCCGCAATATCGAGTGCAGCGTCACAATAAATATATATATATAACAATAAAATATTAAAAATTAATTTTGCATGAAATTTTTTTGAACAAAATTAAAAATAATTTAATTGAGTTTATTTTAATATGATAAAATGAATTATTTTCTGCATAATAAAAATATATAATCTACGTTATATTTAACTTTTAATTTTATAATAACTATTAATATTATTATAAGTTGGTGCTATAAAAATAAATCAGTATAAGTTATATATATATATATATATAATAATAATAATAATAATAATAATAATAATAAAACTAGAAAGTCAAATTACTAATTTTAATATTATACTTCCTTATAGGCGGTGGAGGACGGATTCATAAAGAGAGTTTATGTGATTTGAGTGGATGAATAAATAATATAAAATATTAATATCTTTAGAAAGTATGATACTAGAAAAGTGTGGTAGCCTGGTTTGAAGCGAGAGCTAAATTGTGTAATTATATCGTTTAGTCCTTGTATTTCTAATAATTTTATTTTTCTGATAATGAGATGAAAAATCTCAGAGAGAGTATAGAAAGGTCCTATATATATATATATATATATTATCATTTAGTATTTTGAGATAAATTCTTTAATTTATCGATAATCAACTAAATCCACCTTTTTAACGATTGAGTGAATTTCCGTAATCCTATATTTAGTATTTTTCAAACTCTCTTCTATAGCACGTGAGTTTTTTGGACGGTGCTTGTATAATGCAAATTCCAACGATGTCATTATCTGGACCCCTTCTCTCACGGTCTTTATCACAACCTCTAGATAATATTATAATTTGGCCCTCAACTAGATTTCGAACACTGAAAATAAAGTGGACGTCTAGGACCAAATGACTGTATTTGCGTAAGTCGAGAACCATGTTACCATATGGATAGTTAAAGAGCACGCAGAAGAAAATATTATTTACCCACGGAACTCAAACTAATGAGAGAATATAAAATAGAGATGGTTTAAATTAAATAGATAGCTGAGATAATACACAATAATAAATTGATATTCGGGATTATTGTGATTTGTGACTTTTAAATACTTGAAAAGTACAAATTGTTGCAACGTCACTTTATTTATCAATTTTGGACGGACAGTAATTATATGCTTAACGTAATCATTAATAGAACATGAAGAGACAAATATATGAATGTTTTATTGTATTCAGTTTAGTCTTTAAAATATATTCATAAATTTTCTTTTGTATAATTTAGTTCTTAAACAATGTTGTCATAATAATTATAATGTGTCAACGGTAATTTCTTTAATAAAATTATGCCAAGTTTTTTGTTAAAATAAATTTCGGCAGGTTTGAAACTGTATTATTTTTTAAAAAAACTGTACCTACAAAAAAAAAAAAACATTTTCCATTTTTAATTATTTAAACCAAAAACAATAACTATAATGAATTAGGAATATTTAAAATAAATATATTTTGTGGCTTATATGATGGGCCAAAAAGCCTTATAGGCCCATTTAGAAGTAGCCCAGTTCTAATGCGACATTGACTTTTTGAGCTACCGACAGACGACGACACTGAGCTTGGCCGCCTCGCTCGATTCCGACGTGATCCATTAGTGAATCGCAGATCGATTCCGACGTGATCATCCAATCCATTAGAAATCCGACAAACAATTCCCTCCTTCTTGCTTCCTTCTTTCGCTGTCTCCGTTCTATCACACAATTCAAACCTCACTGTGTTCCAGTACATTAAGAAAACCCTAATCCACCACCTCCGTACGAATTTGATCTTCAAACTAAACCCTGTTCGAGCTCAGGTTAGGGTTTAGCGGCTGTTCAGAATCCCCTTTTCCCGTATTCTCGCAGTTTATCCTTAATTTCCATTTAGGGTGACCTTAGACCTAATTTCGACAACGACCCTGATCAAGAGTTGTATCAGAAGTGGTAAAAAATAGCTTTTTTCATTGGAGTGGTTTTAAATCTTGGATGCTCGTACATGTATGGCGTCGGGGCTAATAGGGAGTGAGGAGAAATCCAGAGATTGCAGAGTGTTTCCCCAGGGACCCAATAAGAAGCGCAAGAAACTCCATCGCGATGAACACTTATCGGAGGAGAACAACGTTTTTCGGCCACAGCAGCTTGGTGCTGCGGTCTCCGGCGACTCATCAGGCAGCAATCCACTGCACCGGAGTTCATTGAAGGCGGGTGGACAGACCAATGGGGCTTCACTTCCAGGTTACCTTAAATCCTGTAAATTTGTTAGACATAGCCTTGATTCGAGTTCAGAGACTGAGATTAGGGAGCTTAAGAGGAAATTAATGAGCGAGCTCGATCAAGTTAAGAGCATGATCAAGAGAGTCGAGGCTAAGGAGATTCAAGTCCGTGGATGTCGAGGTGGCGATGGTTATGCCCACTCTCAGTTCTCAGCTAATGAGGGTGAATTTAATAAGGCATCAAAGTTAGTAAGAGCGAATTCTGAGGTGGATTCAGTTGGAGCAATGAATCCTCGGCCTTTACCGGGTCACAGTGTGTCCGTGGCTGTGGGTGAATTTACAGCCAAAGAAAGAATACAAAACCATAATGTTCGTGAAACGGATAAGTTCCCACCACCAAAGAATGACAAGAAGATGAAGAAGCCGGGAAAAGATAGAGTGCCTGGGTTTGGGGATGATAAGGAACTGCTTAAAAGCTGTAAAACTCTTTTGACCAAATTGAAGAACCATAAACTCGGTTGGGTATTTAATAAACCTGTAGATGCCGAAGGTCTTGGATTGCATGATTATTTCGTAATTGTGAAGCATCCGATGGATTTGGGTACGGTTGAAAGTAGGTTGAACAAGAATTGGTACAAATCTCCCAAGGAATTTGCTGATGATGTGAAACTTACTTTCCAAAATGCAATGCTGTATAATCCCAAAGGTCAAGATGTTCACTTTATGGCTGAAACACTGCTAAAGATGTTTGAGGAAAAGTGGGTTTCGATAGAGAAGAAGTATAATCTTAACCCTAGAGGAGGTGATGACATGGCGCTTTCTGCACCACAACCCACTTCGAAAAAGAAGACTTTGACTCCACCATTTCCTTCAAGTTCATTGCCACCTGAATCTAGACCAAAGCCTCCTTCTGGGTCTGCAGCTCGACAAGTGAAGGATCCAGTTCAGAAGAAACCTATTGAAAAAGAACCGGAGCGAAAAGAAATGACTTATGAAAAGAAAGAGATGAGTTTTGCGGAAAAGCAGAGGCTCAGTGATGGCCTATCAAACTTACCATCCGAGAAGTTGGAGGAAGTTGTGCAGATAATCAAGAAGGGGAATCCACAACTCTTTCAGCAAGAGGATGAAATCGAGGTTGATATTGATAGTGTGGATTTGGATACTCTTTGGGAGCTGGATAGGTTTGTGACGGAGTACAAGAAGAACTTGAGCAAGCTGAATGCTGAAGTTGAAGCTGCTCAAGCTAGTGCAGTACCGGAACAAACATTCCAGGATATTGTAAGACTCAAAAGCCTTAGTTATTCGTAATTTGAACTATTATTCATGAAAAAGATTTGATTTTGTCCCTCAGCAATGTGATAATACAATCTGCAGACAAGCTTCTCGGCATCAACCTATTGAAGTTATTTACCAAAAAAACACCTATTGTGAAGTTTCTATGATGCAGCCGTAACCTGAACTATAAAAAATGGCAATAAGATTAAATTTAGTAGTATATTGTAAATGTAGAACTGTAAGAACTACATAAGAGTGGGACAAATTGTGTTTCTCTTCTTTTGTTTGTGCTGATACTTATGTTTGTTCTTACAGAATCAAGCACATTCCCCTGCTGAGGCACCAGAAGACAATATGGAAGGTATTGTCTTGAAATGCCAAAGATATGGTTCCACTTTTCTTTTTTATTTTATTTAAAATAAAAAAACTCCCTTTTTATGTAAATTGAAGAAGCTGGTTTGATTCTTAGCCATTTATTCGGATCACGATGATGATGCTTGTGTTATTTTATGTAGCAGTTGAGAAAAATAGCCCGCCTTCATCACCTGCTCAAGTAGAAAAGCAGGGTCGTAGTGTGAGTGTCTCAAGTAGTTCAAGTAGCGACTCTGGATCCTCGTCTTCGTCTTCATCTTCTGGTAAATGACCGGTTCTTTGAAAGTACCACTGTAAGCAAGTGGATCAACTAGCTTTAACCTTTTTCCGTTCGGTTGCAGATTCCGGTAGTGATATTGGCTCGGTGTAGACCCCACTTCTACATATGGTCTTCCATGAACCAATTTTGTCATGGTGAGCTCTCTTTGTAATTCGATGGATGGTAGGAGCTTGGTTTGTGCTTTCAGATGCTATATGATCAGCTCGGTGATGGAGCGTAGATGGGTGATGTAGAATCTCAATGATGATGACGACTACTACTTGGTTCGAGTTAGGGTATCGTAACTTAGTGAATGAATGCAACTCACTTTTGTTCGCAATTTTTGGTTTTCTTGGGCTGCAAGACAGAGAGATCTACTAGCTGCTGTAATATTTTGTGAAAAGAATGTAGATCCTTTGTGTTAGTAAAGACTCTTCTCTTCATAACAGTTGTGCTGTTAATTCTGTTCTGTGGTCTGGGTTGTTAGCTTTGGCATCTTCAGTTAACCTTATACTATGGGCCCGGTGAAGAAGCATTGGATCCCAGAGATGGAATGGGAAATTGTCTCACATCAGCATTTTCTTGGATGTAATTGTGTATATCATTTCATCCATTAATCAGAGGTCTCAGATTTAATTACCGTTTATGAAACCCTAAGAACAAGAAATTATTTTGGGTTAAGAACCTATAAACTATTTGAGTTTTGCTCTATTTGAGATTTTTGTGTCTGAAGTTTAAATTGTTGATATTGGATGTCTGAAGTTTCAACTTTGGTGAAATTTAGTTTTCCGTCCATTTTTTCTGTCAAATTTGGCAGAATTGTCTGAAAAGTCGAAATTGCCCCTGATACTTTTATGTTTACTCCGGCCGGCCACCACCCTACTCCAGTCAGCCACCACCCAACTAGGGGCAATTTAGAGATTTATTTTTTATTGGGTCATGTGACAAACAAGCACATGGTCAAGTTCTGTCAATTTTAACAGTCAGTTTGGACGGAGACACCAAATTTCAACAAAGTTGCAACTTTAGACAATCATTATTAACAAATTAAACTTCAGACACTAAAATCTCATATAGGAAAAACTTCAAACAGTTTATAAGTTCTTAACCCAATTATTTTACGTGGTACTTTATTCCTTTATAATTGACCTGGTGTGAGTACAAATTAATTTTATTATTGTAGATATGGAATAAACATATTTAACTACTATTGACTACTCTATAAGCTCCATAAGACACTTAATCACAACACAGTAATTATATTGATTTGATTTGTATATTCCACTCATAAAAACAAGAGTTAATTGTCATTGCAAATCTATGAGCAAAAATGCCACCATAGACTCCAAAGTTCATTCATAGTTCCATTTCAATAGGAATTATTATTATTCAAGCAAGATAACATCTTGCTCATTTAGAGCAATGCCCCTACTACTTGCCTGATTCTAACCACACTATAGAGCTCATGCGTTCACCGCAACTAGTACACCACCTGAAAAATGATTGATGGCAAAACTCCGCCAATTTCAAACAAAAATTCATAAGACAAACGGAACTCGGGATCGTAGATTGCTTTCATAGTTGGCTTATTGGTTGGCAAACTTGATGCCTTTCTCAATGGATGCCCTGAGCTCTGGAATCAGAATTTCCAATCCTTTCTTCTCAAAGTCGTTGAGATGGCCTAACCCTAGAACCTCTTCCACACCGTTCTTTCCGAGCCTCACCTGTAAAATATCAAACCCCAATCAATCATAAGGACAATCAATGGACACAGTTACATTCTAGAGCATAGCATGTTAACCGGAGATGTCTGAATTTTCAAAAGTTAATATGAAGGGTCTGAAATAATGACCAAACAATTGCTATTCCCATGATCAGGTGAGTAGATTGAGTTACCTTAGATGCAAAGAACGGCAATTCAGTAATGTTGGATTGCACGAAAGAGCACTCTATAACGTCTGGAACGCCATTTAGACCCTTCAAGCAGGCATCAGCAAATATAGCTCCAGCATAGCTTCATGAGAGAACAGTTTATCAGCTTATTAGTTGGTAATAATTCCAAAGCAGAAGCTTTATTGTTTGGTCATTATTATCATTGATCTGTTGATAACAATATTTTACTGCTGAATGATAAAGGCTCCACTTACGCCATTGACAATGTAGCTGAGCCCTTCCCAGCCTTGGCTTCCACAACCTCTGTTCCACCATCTTGTGTTCTCTTGGTAAGTGCCAAGATTTCTTCATCTGATAGATTTGCTGTTGGTGTGGCCTGAACAGAGTGAAGCAAAATATCAATAAAGGAGATGCAAACAAGGCCCCAAAAGTACCTGTATCTTTTTGTTCCCTAAATATACTCACACCATAAGCTGTATTCTCTTTTTTTTTTGTTCTCACTCGTGAACATTAGATCTCATTCAATCAAAAAAATGAATGTTCTAACCTGGGAAAATAGGGGGAGGATGGTTACGCCCGCATGACCACCAACAACTGGGACATTTACCTCTGCAAATCAATCATACATTTTCATTATTGACACAATATTTAGAGACTAGTAAAGGGAAATTCAATCCATAGATATTGCTTGCATATGTAAACTTCACAATTTAAAATCAATTGAGCTGTTACAATGTTTATGGGGCTATGCTTGTCAATGCTTTCAAAACACTAAATGGAAAAACAATTACATGTTGAAGACTGAAGAGTATAAATAGATATTGCAGTATTGCACAACTTTTGTCCAAGGTCACTATACCTGAAATTGGAACCTTCGCTTTTCCAGCATAGAAAGTCTTCGCCCTAACGACATCAAGGGTGGTAACACCAAAAAGTTTCTTCGCATCATATGTTCCAGCTTTCTTGAATACCTCAGCAGCAATAGGGACTGTTGAGTTCACTGGGTTGCTGATCATATTCACAAGTGCCTGGTCACAGGATTTCAGATACTCAGTCATTAACAGTAGCTGTGTCTAGAAATACCCACAAGGCACGAATATGTACCAAAAGTCAAACGTCACGTACAAGGATTGTACATTTTCGTAGTAATTTCAACATAATTCTGTACTCCAATGAGAATTCTCATCTTTAAAGTGCATAAAAATGTAAGCAAGTAAATGCATTTTTTTCTTTCCAAAATGATACTTTTCCTTGACAACATTTGTAGAGAGATAATACTTACGTTCGGGCAATACTTCGAGATAGCAGTGGCCAAAGATTTCACAATCCCTGCATTAATGTTAAAGAGATCGTCACGAGTCATTCCAGGTTTCCTTGGCACACCAGCGGGAATGATAACAATATCTGCTCCCTCCAGAGCATGTGCTAGCTGATCTTCACCAGCATAACCAGTAACCTAATATGAAATGAGACCATGAAAAGTGATAAGTTAGTTGAAAAGGCAGTAACCCAAAGACCATATGATGAATCACAATCATCAATCACGATTACACTTTCTAAGCATACTTAATCCCAGAAAATTAGATATAGAACAAAACACACTAGTAAATCAACCACTGCAATCTCCACCATGTATGATTTCTTTTGCAAACGGTAAAAGAGACATCCTTCATTTTCCTATTTGACATTTCAGATCGAATATATATTCTTTAAGTTTGAAGCAAATAAAATTCTGACGGATCTAAGCTCCACCATACTAGATTTTGATGCTAGTGAGCAGAATATTCTAATTAATGCATAGTTTAGCATTTTGGAATACGGAATTTAAAACTTAAAGGCATCAAATAAGAGCATTACCTCACTAACAACCAAGTAAAAATTCACATTTGTGCTGAATAGCATGTTTAGCGTCAATATTATAAAGTCAACTAGCTAAAAGAACAGAATTCCGCTCGCATCAGCTCTCTGTCATATATGCAATTCTGTGAGATCTATTATTCACAAACCAAATACTTGTCCTCACAACTACAGGGCGTAAATGTCATGAACAGAATACGATCATCAATCATCAAAAAGCTGAAGAACAGCGGATCCAAAAAATCGAAGCTACACAGAATAATAAAGAATGCAGGGCCAGATCAAATGGTGACATCAGAAATGCACGAAAAAGGCGGGGGAAAGAGAACAACCTCAGATCTAGTGTTGACGTGGCTGACGTCAGCAGCAACACCGGGAGTGCCGGCAATATCGTAGAGGGCGAGTCGGGAGACGAGAGGGTTGAGCTTCATGAGGAGGGAGAGCGGCTGGCCGATACCGCCGGCGGCACCGAGGACAACCACCTTGCGCTCGGGGACGGACTCGGTGGCGAAGCCACGGCTGGGGAGGTGAGATGAGGTGGATCTCGACAGTGCGGAGCGGATCGATCTCATGGTGGAGGATCTCATTGTTTGGTGGTGGTGGTGTTCTTCGGAGCTGAGATGCAGATAAGGAAAATTGGGGTAGCAGAGAAGGGAGTTGAGTGTATGTATGGAGGAGCAGTACGTGTAGTCGACCTTATGAACGACTTTTCCATAGTTTAGCAGGCCGCAATGGAGCATTGCAAGACTGGGCCCATCCATCATGGGTTTGTAATTTTTAAGTTTCATTTATGTTTCATTGGTTTCCACTATAAAACAACTTTGAATTACCCTTCTCTTATGGGGCATTTGGATGTACGTAACGTGAAAATACTTGAAATGTAAAATTATAAGTAATCTGAGATTATTTGAAATATTAGATTACAGTGTATGGTTGTGCTGTAATGTGGAGTGTAATGTTAGATTACTGTGTTTGATATCTGTTGTAATGTGCATTGTAATGTGACTTTATTATTATTATATTAATTTATAGAGAGTATATTATATCTTAATATGATAAGATTTAAAAAAGAAAATATATTTTGACAACAATAACTTCTTAAAGTTTATGTTTTGTGGTTAATACTATAGTCATTTATGAATTCTAAAGATAAAATATGTAAACTCAATATGCACAACTATTAAAATTATAATAGTTAAAACATTATATGTAGTTTTATAAGATAATTTTCATTAAAAAAATGCATTGAAAAGACTTTACTCATTTTATATGTGCATTATTATTTAGTATAATAATGAGTTTTAAGTAGATAAAAAATAAACAAAAAAACTACTAATAATAACAAATGTTGGACGTAATCTCACAGTACATCCGGTTTTTTGATGTAATCTCCAATTACGTTGAATGAAGTTTGAACGTAATCTGAGATTACAATGGACATTACATTACAATGCACATTACGTCGTTTGACAAACCAAACAACGTAATGTTGATGTAATGTGTGACGTAATGTGAAATTACACCCCACATTACATCCATCCAAACACCCCCTTAGTGGCCAAAAGAAAATTACCATCATCTTAATTCTTATGTGTATACCACAAGTTCGTATTTTGGTATGATGGTATGTATGTTTTGATATATTAGGACGTATATTAGTATTAATCTGTTTTGGATTACATTAGTAGTATTAAATAATATATATGCATTTGGTAATACTGAATCATGTATTTGTTAAGTCTTACCAAAATTATAATATTATTAAATAATAGTTACTAATAACTAAAAAACTCATACCTTAGTTTAGTGGAAAAAGACTTAAATGAATTCGGATCGGGATTCAATGACTCGTGGATTGTCAAAGTATATGAAAGAAATCCCTGAATTTAAAAAAAAAAAAAAAAAAAAAAAAGTTAGTTGCAAACATATATATATATATATATATATATTACTAACTAACCATTTGAGAAGGAAGACAGTGCACTTTCATATTGCTCTGAACCAATACGGATTCAACTCCTTTATATGTTAGCAACCTCACTCGCGGCTGTAAACCACGCAACTCATACCTTGCTCTGTAGTAAAAGCTAGACAACTCATGTACAGAAGGGATATTTAACCCTTAGAAACATAAGATCCCTGAGAGCCTCTTTCCACATCTTTAACTGTATGAAAAAAGAGATAGATATGGAAATATATATAAGCTAATTTAAAATAGAACAGTAAAGTGTAAGCTAATATATATTGAAAGAGAAAATATAAAGTTACCTCGGCATATGCACAACTCTGATCCTCAAGACATCTTCGTTATTCTGTTTGAATGACAAAGCTTGAGTGTAATCTTGGATTGCACAATGCCAGTTCTTGAGTTGGGAGTGACACATAGCTGATTTGTGATACAACAAATGGTTGGCATGAGCATGATGGCCGAGTCTTGGCTGCTTGATCGAGATCGGCTACTTGTATGCTTGTACAACCTCTTTGTAGTATTCCCGTTGAAACTCAAAATCCTCATCTTTAAGTGCAGACTTCACCAAGTCTATATGGATAACTAGATTTTTAAAATCTTTAGGTTGTGGATTGAGTGACATTGCAAAATAAATTAACATATGAGCATATTGATGAGATTTCTTTGATTTTGATTCAACCAAGATGGCTGAATTGGCTTCAAGGAACATGTTGATCCATTTAGATTCATTTCTTGCATTTTCACATGCAGCCAAGTGATTTGAAAACTATTGTCCAATTTTGGAGGGAGTTGATATTGCCCTAGGCCAGTTGTCTTCTCACATTCCATTATACCAAGAACCGAGAAGTTAAGATGAGGGAGATACGATATTTGTGGATATCAGATGTCTCGGAAAGATGTGTGGCAATCGAGAGAGGCAATGCTTCTTGATATATCAGAATTGAGATATAATTGTGAACTTGATATTATGTTTTATGGGCGTACCCATTATAAAAAATAATAAAAAAGATATTATGTTTTATGGGCGTACCCATTATAAATAATAATAAAAAATTAAAATAAATAAATATGTTTTATGGGCATACCCATTATAAATATGTATTTATTTATTTTAATTTTTTTTATTATTTATAATGGGTACGCCCAAAAAACATAATATCAAATTCACAATTATATATCTCAATTCTGAGTATATATAAATTGAACCATAGTTTTGAAACCACTTGGCTACATATGAAAATGCAAGAAAGGAGTCTAAATGGAGCAACGTGTTCATCGAAGACAATTCAACCATCCTGTCTGGATCAAAATAAAAAATCTCATCAATATGCTCATGTGATAATTTATTTATTTCCATTTTGTTTTTCTAAAGTATTATATGTATATTTACTCACTCTTTTTTATTTGAGATGTAAAATGATCAGTATGTGTTATTATTTTTTTTTATTTTTTATTTTATATATTTACATTGCTTTCGCACGACGGGTTTCGACCTTGGGTCGCCCACAGGGATCACAGCTCGCTTGACCAGTTGGTCCAACCAACGGTATCAATATGTGTTTTATGTTAATGCCAAGACTTAACTTGCACAGGGAAAGCTCGATACAGCCTTACTGTCAGCCAAGCATGCAGCGTCACTCAATCCCAATCCAAAGATTTTAAAAATCTAGTTATCCTTATAGACTTAGTTAAGTCTGCACTTTAAGAATGAGATTTTGAGTTTCAACAGGAACATTACAAAGAGGTTGTACAAGCATACAAGCAGCTGATCGATTAACAGCCAGGACTCGGCTATCATGTTCATGCTAACTATTTGCTGTATCACAAATCAACTATGTGTCACTCCCAACTCAATAACTGGCATAGTGCAATCCAAGATTACACTCAAGCTTTGTCATTCAAATAGAATAACGAAGATGTCTTGAGGATCAGAGCATATGCATATGTCGAGGTAACTTTATCTTTTCTCTTTCAATTTATATTAGCTTACACTATATTGTTATACTATTCTATTTTAAATTAGCTTACATATGTTTCCATGTATATCTTTTTTTTCCCCCTCGGTTAAAGATGTGGAAGGAGGCTCTCAAAGATCTTATGTTTCTAAGGGTTAAATACCTTCCGAACTTGAGCTGTCCAGCTTTTACCACAGAGCAAAGTATGAGTTGCGTAGTTTACACCCACGAGTGAGGTTGCCGACATATAAAGAAGTTGAATCCGTATTGGATTCAAAACAATATGAAAGTGCACTGTCTTCCTCCTCAAATGGTTAGTAATAATTTTTTTGTATCTTCAATAATATACATACATAACTATATGGGTTTGCAACTGATTTTTTTTTTTTTTTTTTCAATTCAGGAGGTTTCTTTCATAAACTTTGACAATCCTCAGAACACAACCTTAAGTGATTTTCTTTGTGATATGTCCATCAAATACCAAAGAATTCATTTTATGAAGGTACCACAACCGACCCCAACTAACAATATATAGTTTCATATGCAAAAATTAATCATTTTCTTTCCTGTCTTTTGTTGTTTTGTTTGTACAAGTTATCAAAGTGGAAGACACACTAGATATCATTGGGAAAGAGATGATCACCATTTTACCCTTGTTGAAAATACGCGAAGAAGACGAGGAGATTTATAGGCTTGTCCGTCCAAAACTAGAAGACTTGGGGAATTGGGCTTTGAGAGAGAGAAAAGGAGGGAGAAAAGCTGCAGTAGTATATAGGATTTTATGATTAGTCAAGACATATAGGTTTGTAATGGAACTCCTAATTATTAGTACGGTTATTTAGTATTATTAGTACTCTTTTAAATATTAAAA
Source organism: Clarkia xantiana subsp. parviflora (assembly GCA_036873135.1). Lineage (NCBI taxonomy): Eukaryota > Viridiplantae > Streptophyta > Magnoliopsida > Myrtales > Onagraceae > Clarkia > Clarkia xantiana. The sequence continues at coordinate 2,821,300 of JAPTYO010000009.1, forward strand.
ATAATGAAAATATTAAAATAAATAAATACGCACTTATTAAAAATTACTATTATTATAGTATCTAAAATATCATATTTAGTAAATACATACTTATTTATTTTAATTTTTTGATTACTTATAATGGGTATGCCCAAAAATATAATATCAAATTCACAGTTATATAACTCAATTCTGAGTATATATATATATTTATATATATCAAGCATTGACTCTATACAGGACGGACAACCACACATCTTTTCGAGACATCCGATATCTATAGATATCGTCTCTCCCTCACCTTAAATCAGTCCGCCAAGAAGTTAATGCCAAGACTGAGCGAGGACTGTCAAACACTCTGTCACCATGTTTGGTTCACCGTGGAATAAGAAATAAGGAATTGCTATTTCTTATTATGTTGTTTGGTTAGTTAATTATTGCAGAATTAGGATTTCTAATTGCTAAATTTGAAGGAATATCCTAACCCCTAGATTGAGTATTCCAACTTTTCTAAAATAAAAATAAATCTAATTTGATTATATGTATGTCATATAATTGCTTAAATAATATTCAATCTAAACAAATTTTATTTCATCCACATAAAACCAAAAAAATTTGATGCTTGCCTTTGTATATAGATATCATCTTAATGTAGTTTAAGCTGATTTAATTAATTGATTTTTCTTTTTTAATTGATATTATTTTTCAGCCATGGATAACATGTTAGTCATGGTAAATCTGATTAAAAGTGATGAATTTTAATTTAATTAAGAATTATAATTTAACATGTATTTTTAATTTACAATTCACTATTATATTAGTTATAGTGAATTTTACAATGTCTAAAAAAAGTTTTTGTAAAAAAAACAATCGTTTTTGAAGACATACTCACCTACTGTGCGTTACACCACATTACATGCCATATTGACTTTGGTTGTGAGTCTCGATCTGGAGCTGCACCAAATGGATGTTAAGACTGCATTCCTCCATTGTAACCTGGAGGAAGAGATCTATATGGAGCAGCCATAGGGTTTTATTACTCCTGGTAACGAACGTAAAGTTTGTAAACTCCAAAGATCTATTTACGGTCTTAAACAATCATCACGGCAATGGTACCGCAGATTCCACGAGGAAATCGTTGGAAATGGATTCGTGAATCTTCACGAGGATCCATACGTGTACACGAAGACTTCCGAGTCTAAATACGTCATCTTGACATTATATGTAGATGACATGTTGATTGTCGCGAATGATGTGAGTTACTTGAATGAATCAAAGTCCCGGCTGACATCTGTATTTGAGATGAAGGACATGTGAGAAGCCACATACATCATAGGCATTAAAATTGATAGGGATCATGTTGCTCGCAAACTATGTCTCTCTCAAGAATCCTATATAAACAAATTGTTGAAAAAGTTTAGACTACATGATGATAAACCCGTGGATATGCCGATTGTGTTCGGGTGCGCGTTATCGAAGCGTGACGGCCCGAAAAACCTGGCAGAGCGTGAACAGATGAAAAGTGCATAATACTTAAGTATGATTGGCAGCTTAATGTATGACATGCAATGCACTCGTCCAGACATATGTTATGTTGTGGGCCTAGTAGCACGATTCTTGGAATTCAACATTTAAAGGTCGTGAAACGAATAATTCAATACCTGAAAGGTACTGCCGACTACTCACTGTGCTATGAGGGTGGAAAGTTATAACTGACTGGGTTCAGTGACGCCGACCACGGTGGCGATCCGGATGATCGTAAGTCCACCTCAGGAGGAGTTTTTCTCATTGCTAATGCCGCCATTTCATGGATGAGCAAGAAGAAATCCTGTGTCGCGCTGTCAACGATGGAATCCGAATTCGTGGCCCTCTTTAAGAATGCACAAGAAACGGTCTGGCTTAATAGACTCTTAACTACATTGTTTGGCGTCGAGTACGGGAGTAAACCTGTGAAGGTATACTCTGACGGTCAAGCAGCAACTTGCGGCAGTTAAGAACCCTAAGTATCATAGCAGGACGAAACACATTGATATAAAATATAAAATATAATTATGCTAAAAATATGGTTGATGACAAAGTAATCACATTAGAATACCTGTCTACTGAAAGTATGATGGCCGGTCTACTAACTAAACATTTACACATGGATGTTTTCGAAAAGCATGTTAGAATGTTGGGACTGCGTATGGTTTAAGTAGCTTGTATCGTGCTGACAACTTTTTGAAACTTTACTGGAAATAATTGAAATGTGAGTCTATGATTCTTACGAAGTCATAACGTTTAAAGTTTCATCGGATTTTTACGGTCTATAAAATAGTCGTAGAAGGGTTGACCCAAAATAAAATAATGTCGAATGTGGCCAAGCCTCGTCACACGGGCTCGACCGTCTTGACGGAGAAGAGGATCTCCATTAGATCAAGACTGACTAAGAACAATTGTATCAAACCTGGTTAAGCAGAACGATCATTTGGTTTTCGGAGTAACACGATATGATCTAAGTTTTGCAAATCGCCGTTACCAACTTCGTTCATAATAAAACCACATTCATGGTCAGATGACTAATCTGCGATAGCATATGACATTTCCCACTTCCTGACTAAACTCAGGTTATGCTATCGACGCGTGCTTCATACTGCGCGTGCCATGTTCGGCCACGGGGTTAGACTCGGTTGTGCTAGATAGAATCCATGAGATTCAGATGGGCATAAACTTCTTCACCTTGAGCGTGTGGCTGATCCCATATGCTATATGAAGAAGCATCCAAAGTATCCTCACGGACTCAGAACTCATACCTAAGATCATGCTCAATGTTTGCTTCCCGGCGTACGAGCATAGCGCTGAACAAAAAGGTCAAGTGACCACGTCTTTGGAAACCGGTTGGGTTTGACTAATGGTATGAGCGATGAAGATGGTCAACTACACCTGAAAATCTCCGACTCTTGTATTCACTAGGTGGCCACCAGCCTGACATTAGTTGAAAGGTTGTGAATATTTGTGTGGATGCCCTGAAGGAGTATTCCTATGTGGAAACTGGGAAATTGGAGAATGACAGTTTACCTAGGATACATCGCAACACTTTATTTACACAGGTTGATTAGACATGGGAATCAACGTTTCGCGAGCGCTACAACACTCCTAACAGATGAGTAGCACGTGTCCGTCGGTCGCACGGCAAACCTCGTATGAACAAATGCTGATGTGTTGGAGAACAACATATTAATAGGCACCCTCCCATTCCGGCGAGTGGAAGGTGTTAGCATTTGGACAACGGGTCGCCGTAATTGGGAGCCCATTAATTAAGGTCATGTACCTAAGAAATTGGGTAATTTCACATTAGAGATTTTGGGTTAGGCCTAAAATCCCAATTGACATGGGAGGCCCAAATTGTGCCTCCCTAATACACATGGCCGACCGATTTATGTAGTAGGGGTAAAGTGGACTTTTGTCCATTTTACTCCTCTTATAAATATGGAGTCCTATGAGTGTTTAAAATGCTAATTCTCTCTTCCTGAGTGGTGAGATTAAAAGAAAACCATCATCCCTAAATACCTAAGTTTCAGCCGAACCATACAGGAGAAAAGAGGTGTTAAATTGTGTCAAGCAATTTACTCCAGGAGATCCACCCCGCGAAGAATTGACTGAGGCTTTGATGTGAGGCATAATCCGCGTAGGGCTTCTCTAACAGGAACCTCTACAGGGAACCGCCCGGCGGATCGAGAACTCCCATCAACGGTCTTGGGCTACAAGAAACATTGTAGGTATGTGCACCTTATTCCGCTACGTATTAGTTACCTGACACGTATCTAGGGTTTTGTTTCCGTAGTATTAATCTCTTAAACCCTACAGGGAGTTCACGATCCGTCGGATGGTTCCTGTAGAGGTTCATGTTAGAGAAGCCTTACGCGGATTATGCCTCACAGCAAAACCTCATTCGATTCTTCGCGGGATGGATCTTTGGGTAAATAGCTTGACACAATTTGGCACATCCTTGGCACTAGGGTGGTTCGACCGAAACTAATAGAGAAAAGGCATGATGGTTTTCTTTTAATCTTACCACAAATGAATAGAGGATTAGCATTAATAAAAACCCCTAGCACTCCCTATTTAAAAGATGAGCAAAGTGGACAAAAGTCCACTTTGCCCTCCCTCATTATTTCGGCCGGCCTAGTACCTAAGGGAGGCCCAATTTTAAGGGCCTCTCATGTCAATTGAGATTTTAGGCCTAGCCCAAAATCCCTAATGTGACTTTATCCAATTACTTAGGTAATTAAACTTAATTAATGGACTACCAATTACGGCGGCTCATTGTTCAAATGCTAATAACTCTCAATCAAAACCAATCAAGAAATTGGAAAATAGTATTACACGTAAAAGAGAGTTTTTAACGTCCGAATCAAATACACAAACGAATTTTAACCGAGGACCGTGTTGATAACGATCTCCTTAAGACAATATAAAACGGTATTCCGATAATGAGAGCCCCACCAGAAATTGCACTCGAACACGACCCTAAGAGAGCTGATGACCGTCATACAAAAGCTCGTATAGGGAGGAGTATAAAAACAATAATCATACAAAACGATAGAGAAACCTATCTATTTATAGAGATCCAGAAGCCATATATTAATAGATATAGATAAAACTGAACCGTCCCAATTAAAACTAAATGAGATCGTTACAAACTTTTAATACGTCAGATTTATCGAATCTACACAAAATATGGATAATGTTGTATTGAGAATAAACAATTAATATAATAAAAATCAAAGGTTAAATGAGAGTTAAATTGAAATTATTTACATATTTTAGAGTAAAAAAAAATGCACGTGATTTGACATGCCACCCATCTAAGTCTTGTTTCCAACTTCAACATCATACACCAAATCAGAGCTTCACTTCACCCACTAGTTGTTGAACACATTAGAGTAATCATTTCTCCACAATAACTTAGAGTCCAAGCCACAATAAAGTTAGTATTCCCCGCACAATAACTTAAACCCCACGCCACATTCAAACATCCTTTCTTCAAACACCAATTATCAGACACCCAAAACTCAAATGCTTCTCCAAGCCAAAACCCAAACTATACTACATTCTTTCTTTCTTTTCTTTCTTTCTTTCTTTATCTACTCTTTCTTGGGATCCAAGCAATGCAAAAACCGAAGCCAAAGTCGTCCCTTGACCGCCAAATCCAAGCACTATTTCCTGCCGCAATCGCTTCGCTCCTAATTCTCGGCTCGGCAAGAATACTGCTAGAGAGCCTGAGGAGTTACAAGAGCAATGCATTTCGACTGTTCGATGATTACAAAAGGAAGACACCGATCTACTTTGTGGCGGACGAAGATCGGATCAAAGACGAGTGCAATGTGTTTCAAGGGAAGTGGGTTTGGGACAATGTGTCCTACCCGCTTTACCGGGAAGACGACTGCCCTTACTTAATCAAGCAAGTGACGTGCCTGAGGAACGGTCGACCCGATTCTTTCTATCAGAACTGGAGATGGCAGCCCGACAATTGCAACTTGCCGAGGTTTGTTCGTTTTTCTTATCTTATATTTATGTTTCACTCACACCGGGTAAGCCCATATAAGGTTTGTCCAAAATTGTTACGGTCCAATCAAAACCAAATTTATTTTGGCACCGGTTTATTGTTGAAAAACTGTATGTTTGGAACCGGTTCAGGACTGATTCGAAACTTTTTTGTAAAAAACTGTTCCAGTCCTATCCATAACCGTTTTTTATGAAGATTTACACTAAACTTAAAAATGAAACAAAAAACCACTCCAAAACCAGTTCTGATTCAAAACAGAACCGGATCCATAAAAGTATATTAACGGTTCTTGAATTGATTCACTCCTTAGAGACTTGATCTGTTTGAAACCGATCCGGAATGGATTTGTTCCAAACGGCCCGGTCTGATCCGTCCATACCGGTTTTTAACCCAACATTAGGTAAAATGCTGACCATAAAATATTTCCATCACAGGGTCTCCAGTGGGGTTTGAATCCCGACCTCTTAATTAAGGGGCGATATGTTGAACCACTACATCATATTACATGGTTTTTCTATCATTTGACATTATTATATTTTTGGGGAATATTTAGGTTTGATCCTTTGATGATGTTGGAGATGTTGAGGGGCAAAAGACTGATGTTTATAGGGGATTCACTCCAAAGAGCTCAGTTTGATTCATTAGTATGTCTTATACAATCTGTCATCCCTCATGGAAAGAAGACACTTAAGAGAGTTCCTCCAAGGAAGATCTTCCTAATCGAGGTCGGCATAATCGGTTCGATTCGGTCGTCGTGCTCGTATCGATTGATTAATGTTAACATTAGGGCTTTAATTTTCAGGACTACGATGCATCGATTGAGTATTATTGGGCACCGTTTATAGTCGAGTCGATTTCGGACCATGCCACGAACCACACGGTCCATAAACGGATGGTCAGGCTCGATTCGGTGTCGAACCATAGCCGGTTCTGGGAAGGAGTCGATTTTCTGGTGTTCGAGAGCTATGTTTGGTGGATGCACAAACCCATGATTAATGCTACGTAAGTCCACATTCATGTACTCATTTTCAAGTTCTTTTGTTTTCAATTCCATGCAGTTAACATTACGTATCGAGTAATTTTTTACACTATGTCATTTTGTCATTTCAGATACGGTTCAGCTGACAATGTGAAGGAGTACAATGTGAGCACAGCCTATAAATTGGCTTTAGAAACATGGGCAAATTGGCTGGAATCCAACATCAATCCTCAGAAACAAAAGGTGTTCTTCATGAGCATGTCTCCGACACACTTATGGTAACCAGCATTCAATATTCCAAAATATCGCAAAATCGAAATCGCATTATTACTACGGTTGTCCAAAAAACTCGCACGCAAGACCAGACCGGTTCCAAACAGACTAGGTTTAGAAAAAGTGAATTAGTATAAAAAAATCGTTAGTATACGTATGTGTAACCAAAACTGATTCTAGACTGAATATTTGTTTTAAATTTAGTGAAAACCTTAATTAAAAAACTGTATGGATCGGTTCGGAACAGGACCAGAACTCTTTTGCCAAAAATAGTTTAGATCCGGTTCCAAATATACCAGTTTCATAACCGATTTCAAGATTTCAAAATATCGTAATATCGAAATCGCAATACTAGGGTTGTAAAACAAAAACCGGTCCCGCCGCTTCGGACTGGTTCCAAACAGACCAGATCTACGACGAGTGACTAGTACCTAGAATCATTAGTATACTTCTGTAGAACTAGAATTGGTTTTGGTATAGTTTTTTGCTTTAAATTTAGTGTGAACTTCGTTAAAAAAACAGTCCGGACTGATTCTGAAGTGATTCGAAACTATTTTGCCAAAAACAGCTCCGAACTAGTCCAGAATCAGTTCTAAACCGACCAATTTTTCTATAATATAATAAACCAATACAAAAAAAAAACGGTTCTTTTGACTAGTTCTATACCCAACCCTACGCATTACGGATCATAATCTTCTTTCATCATGCAGGAGCTGGGAATGGAACCCCGGAACCGACGAAAACTGCTTCAACGAGTCGTACCCAATCCAAGACCGCAATTACTGGGGCACGGGTTCGAATTTGGAGATAATGTCGATACTACACGATATCATCAGAGGCTTAAAAATCGACGTTACGTTGCTAAATATTACGCAAATGTCGGAGTACAGGAAAGACGCACACACGACCGTGTTCACCGAGCGTAAAGGCAAGCTTTTGACGAAAGAACAAAAGTCCGATCCCAAAAGATTCGCCGATTGCATCCATTGGTGCTTACCTGGAGTCCCCGATGCATGGAACGAGATTCTATATGCGTATCTATTGAAGGATCATCAAAATGCTCAGTAGCTTGGAATACAAGGCAAGAGAATTGTTGGTTACTTGAGGTGCAAGGCATCGACCGATGAGTCGGCAAACCCTAATTTTTTTCAATAAAATTGATAGTAGTTCAAGCTAAGATGCAAAAGCACTCATTAGATAGTTTTTTTTTTTGGGATAGATTAGAATATTCGAAGTTAGAAAATTTTACCATATTGACATGTCTTTTGGAATAAACCGAAAAAAAAAAACTTAATATAAATTTTGATGATGCTTGCTATACAAGGAGCTCGAACCTTGGAAAAGTTGATTGCTTATACTAATATTTCCAACTAACAAAGAAACTTGGATAAGATTGTTTGTTATTTATATATAAGATTGTCCAAATTTTTTTTTTTTAAAAAAAAAAAAATCGACAAAATAATTAAAGAAACAATGAAAAAATTGAAAATTTGAACTTCAACATAATGGAGCAAATGAGGTTGAGACTTGGTCAACTTTAATATGTGTTTATGGTTATTTTAGAAGTCGAATCTCGATGTTTTTTAAATATATTAATTTTAAAAATAAATTCAGTGCAAAACACAAATCAATGAAATTTTAATATATAAGGTTTCATCTAAGTAGAATCTCAATTGCGTTCAAACTGTGGATTATGCGCTTTATTATGCACTTTAATACAAGCCACATTAGATATTTTATATAAAATTGTCAATTAAAAAAAATCGAGAAAATTTTTAGAAAAAGAGGAAAATCGAAAAAGTGAATTTCAACCTAAAATGACACTGAGTTTTGCCTTTTTGGATGACTGCACAAGCACATGCGTTGGCCAAATTTACTCTATAATGAGTCAAACATTACAATATCAAGTTTGATCGTATGTGCAGTCATCCCAAGCAAATATGGATTAAGGGTAGGAAAAGAATCATTATCATTCTATAAAATCCTTTAATTATATTTGTTTCTAATCGAAAAGAAAGTTATATAAAATTAATATAAAAGCAAAATTAATCATACATTAGAATTTAATGTCATGGTGTCTAAATATATTATTGAACGTGATTATGCTTCGTAATAATTTGTTAACAAAGTCAATATATTTATGAAATGAAATTAGAATATAATTATGTGTGGAATTAACGACATGAAGAAAATTTAATAAAGAAATTAATAAAGTGTTTGTTCCATGTAAGATTGAGAAGATTTAGATCTTAAGTTGCAAACTAATAAATGTATTGAGTTAACATGTAAAATTAAGTTTTGATACAAATTTAGTTTATAAAAGTATACGAAGAAGTGACAAAAAAATATATACAGAGGAAGAAATAATATATATTTTCAGATGGTGTAATCAGTCTTCGTCTAATATTTTCATTTAATAAAATAATCTATTTATTACATACATCTTTCAAATCTCTTAATTTTTTAATTGAACAATCTTAACTAAAAAATAAAAAAGATTATGAACATATCTAATAATATATAATTATTAATATTCGTGCAAAGTACTAGTGAGATACCTAATATATATTTATTATTAAAAACTATTGGACCTGGTGTGCAGTTGGTTTAGAAAAAAAAAGTGTGCAGTTGTGAATTGTGATCGGATTGGAGTTGCTAAGAATCAGCTCGTGGAGGACAATCTAAGGACCGGTTCTGTCATTGGACCGGGTTCAATAAGCATTTATTATGGGTGAAACCAAAACTCGGTTGATCCGAAAAACCAGTGAAAACCGAACCGGTCTGAACCGAAAAAAAATCAAATACGAAATATTTGGTTTGGGTTTTTGTCAGATTTTTTTTACTCTAGTTCGTTTTTTCGGCTCGGTTTGTATTTTGAGCTTCGAGAATCGTGGAAACCGAACCGACCATTATGCTAATTAAATATATACAATATAGGGGCTGGCTAAAATGCAGTCAAGTTTATTTAAACTTGATTTCTCAGCCGTTAGATTATAAGAGAGAATCAATCAGAATTCAGAAGAGATAAAAAGTGTTTCTTACACATGCATAATCTGATGGCTGAGAAATCGAGTTGAAATAAACTCGAGTTTATTTTAGCTGAACCCTACAATATATATTATATTAGTTGATATTTATTAATCAGGTTAATATAAATTGTAAAAGAGCCCCTTATAAAAAAAATTTTTCTACTTTTATTTTATAATTTATTTAATTATATATTAATGGACGTTATTTTTCATTTCAGTTTGATATAGTGCATGAAAATAATGAGAATTTTTTGAATTTTCGATTTAAACCGAAAATCGAATAGAAAAAACTGTACTACTGATAGACGGTTTATTTTTCCTCACACGGTTTTTTGGTCGGGTTTTTTAAGGAAAAAATTGGATCGAAAATATAGGTATTTGACTGAAACAAGTAAAAAAAACGGTCTAACCGGCCCAGTTTCACCCGTAGCATTTATGTCTTCACCTCACGGTCCAACCGCCGGTTCAACGGACACCACAGGATAGGACCAGGTCAAGGAACCCAAACAAAGCTTTACCGGCGGCCTTTCTTGTTAATGACAAACATTCTTCATTGCTTCGTCTTCGTCTTCTTCGTATTAGTTTTCTTCTTTTTCAGTTATTGCATTGATTAGTCTCCCAAAACCCTCTAACAACCCACTATCTCGAACTGGGTCTCCAGTTGCCACCATTCTTTCTCTGGCGTTTGCCTTTACTCTTACTTAGTCAATCAAGCTGGAAACTGCTTTTTCCATCAGAAACTGATGATCTATCTGGCTACTGCGCAAGGTAAACAAACTCGACTTGTTTTTGGCGGCTGCTTGCTAGATTTATGGAGTTTTCTTCCGTTTTTTTTCAGTTTTCCGCGTGATTAGATTAGCTTAGATGGCCGATTTACTCAACAGATGTCGCAAGATCGATCCAGTGGTTTGCGCGTCTGATTTGACTCAGTTCGAATCTAGAGTTAATGCATTGTTTACAGTATTAAATGCTTAATAACCTATCTTCTTCTTCTACAAGTCCTCGAATTCTGCTGCATTCCGTAATTATCGAGATCTGTGCATCTTCTTTCATTGTTGGATTGAAAAATTCTGCTATAATCCCGCCTTAGTTTGAATTTTCGTATCTAAATCTATCCTTTTGGCTACCGTCTGAGAATCCACATCCCAGGGGCTTCATTCGTTTTTTTACAGTCAAACTTAAAATGAGCCTGAAAGGAATCAGTTACGGTTTCTTCGAGCATGACTACATTATAGATACATAAATTAGGCTGCATTGATTTAACTTGCATCCGTTTCATTGCAGTGATACAGTGTTTTGGAAATGCCTGGCTCATTGTTTAAGTTAAGGAAGCTGCTTAAAGGATGAATCAAGCTGATTTAGTCGTAATTGGGATTTCGGTTGGAGTTGCACTTGGAATTTTGATTGCAATATTCGCATATTTTGGTATAATATGGTATAGGCGGCACGCTTATCTTCGTCGCTGTTCAAATGAGCGCAGCATTACTACCCTTCCTATTCGAACTAATGGATTAGAGGTGAGCACTGACTGGAGCGCTTCACTAGCTACCTCGACACCTCCTACAACGGAAAATGTTAAGAAGAATTCTGCTTTTAGTTGGTGGACTAATACTACTACTAATCACTCTAAAGATTGGCTGACTTCTGCATCGGGCATTCTTCGATACCCTTACAAGTACGTACTTGAGAATTATTTACAGATTCAGAAATGTGAGCCTCTCTTTGGATGAATGAATTTATCTTGAGTCATGGTGCAGGGATATACAGAAAGCAACGCAGAATTTCACAACAATTATTGGGCAAGGATCGTTTGGCTCCGTGTATAAAGCTACCATGCCAACCGGGGAAATCTTTGCTGTGAAGGTGCTTGCCTCCGACTCAAAACAAGGGGAGAAGGAGTTCCAAACAGAGGTGTCTTTGCTTGGAAGATTGCATCACAGAAATCTAGTAAATTTGATGGGACATTGCATTGACAAAGGACAGCACATGTTGATCTACGAGTTCATGAGCAATGGGAGCTTGGCAAACCTCTTATATGGTTGGTATATACAACAACTCGTAGCTCTTATTAATGGAATTCCTTCTTCTTCTATGAAAACTCAGTAAAGTTGTTATTTCCCTTTCTAGGTGAAAATGCACAGGATCTGAGTTGGGATGACAGACTCCAGATCGCTCTTGACATATCTCATGGAATCGAGTATCTTCATGAAGGGGTATGTAAATGAGCAAATCAGCCTTCTCTCTTTTCTTCACAAAAAAAAAAAGACAATTGTTATGAACGAGTAAAGAAATTCTTCCTGAGCAGGCTGTGCCACCAGTGATACACCGGGATCTAAAATCTGCAAATATATTGTTGGACCGATCCATGAGAGCCAAGGTGAGCTCTGCACCATTATTCATTTTCTGTGGTTTTCATCTGTTGCAATTACACTACTGCATTGCATGTGTATAAATTTAAAAAAACAAAGACTCTTGCATAGTGAACTTTACTAACTAAAATTAGAAAATGTGAGTACGAAATGCAAATTTTGTAAAAGTTGGGTCTGAAATTTGTGCAATTGGTGTTAGACATTGATTCCTCTTGTTAATTGGAAGCGAAAGTGGAAGATGAAGCTGAGTTAATCAATTTCTGCGATAGGTGGCTGATTTTGGGCTGTCGAGAGAAGAGGTATTTGATGGGCGAAGCTCTAGCCTTAAAGGCACTTATGGGTACATAGATCCAATCTACATAGCCACAAATAAGTTCACGACTAAGAGTGACATATACAGCTTCGGTGTTATAATCTTCGAGCTCATCACAGCAATCCACCCTCAACAGAACTTGATGGAATATATTAATCTTGTAAGAAGCTCTTTCTTTCTATCTTTCTTTATTTACTTGAATACCTTTGAATACAAGAAACCGACTAATCAAGTAAAAATGAGGATAGTTTCACATTACAATGCAATGATAACTCACGTAAAATGGTAAGGCACCTTTTTTGGCAGGCGGGTATATGTTTATTTTTATTGTTAGATAAAGCAAAGTATGCATAATGTGTTGTTAGTTGTTACTAGCTAGCTAGATAGGCTAAGCTAGATTGATTAGTGATTGTTTAATGTTGGATGAAGGCCCAATGAAGCTCTTTCTTTCAGAACTTGAATACCTTAGAATACAAGAAACCTAGTAATCAAGTAAAATGAGGATAGTTTCACATTACAACGCATGATAACTCGCGTAAAACGGTATCGGCAGGCGGGTACTTGTTTATATTTATTGTGGATAAAGCAAAGCATGCATAATGTGTTGTACTAGCTAGCTAGATTGATTAGTGACTGTTTAAATTTGGATGAAGGCCTCAATGAGTGTAGATGGTGTGGATGAGATTCTTGACAAACGGCTGGTGGGCGAGTGTAACCCGGAAGAAGCGAGAAAACTAGCAGCGATTGGGCATAGATGTTTGCACAAACTACCAAGAAAAAGGCCTTCAATGGGTGAAGTTTCACAGGCAATATTGAAGATAAAGCAAACAAGACTTGCAAAGACAGGAGGGTTGTCATTTGCGGTTAGTGACATTTCCCGATCAGTGAGTCGGATAGAGAACCAGCAAATCGAGTTGAATGTAATGGCCACCATGATGGAAAGAGACTGATTGAACAATATTCAATCTTCACCTTACCTTTGTCTCATCTTAGAGACACAAGCAGCACATTACTTGTTGATAGTAACTACATATACAAACACTAGTCAAAAGTGCAGTGCAGGCAAGTGTTATGTATTTCTTTGTTGACAGCACATGGTTTAATAGAGCTCTGTTATATATTGAGAAACTGGGACTTCTTCTTCATTTAGATGAGCAAATTTTGAAAAGCTAGTTAATGACAAAATGTCATTAACTAACTAATCAAGCTAATTGGGTTTGTTTCAACTGGACTTAGTTTAACTAACAATGAGAAGATACTAGAAAATTGGTTAAGTGGTGAACGGTGTGATTCTGATCAAAATTGGTAGCTTAGTGGCCTAGTATCACCAAAAGTAACAATGTGATGGCAGAACTAGAAGCAAATTGGTATTAAGAAAAAGTGGATTAGTTGGAAATAAATTGAGTTGGATCTAATCGTACCTAGGTCAAAGCTAGGACTCGATTCATGGCTGGTTCAGACTCTGGTTAAGGTCGGACTTGGGAGACCCTAACCAGCGTTCGACACATCCATGGGTTGAACCCTAGCTAGGTCAATTGGATAAAGGGTCCGGTCCGATTGAAATTGTTTAAGGGTTTATTTGTAAAAAGAAAAAGTTAGGAATATAAACTGGGACTAAATTGAACAAAATGAAAACTAAAAAACAAGTCACGTGACTCTTCATAGTAAAAATACCGATCAACTAACGGATGCACTAAATATATAAATTAAAAACATATTGCACCAAAAGTCCAAAAAAAAAAAAAAAACAACAAAAGCGAACTTTGATTAAACATGTTGTACCAAATGCCCTTTTAACTTTTTTTTTTTACAAAAATAACTAAAAATTGAAACACAGATGGAGAATATTCATTAATTCAAGTATTTAAAAAGAACTTGGTGGTCATGAACTTCTTATTGATAATAAATAATAATAAGTAAAAGCCAAAAGGGAGCAGCAAATATGTATCAAAAGATCCATGCACTCAATGAATAGATTAGAATATTCAGATTCAGCCGGTCAAAATTTTACATATAGTATGAGGCAAAGACCATTTTCAACATAAACCTAAAAACAATGTTATTGTAAGATATTGATGATGCCTATACAAGTAAGAAGGTCAAACACTTAAGAAAGTTGCTTGCTTCTCAAGTTAGAGTAGCACCCACTCTGAATCGCTCGACTGGTGTTGTTTCTGCAGATTCTGTGCATCTGAAACTGCGATCGATCTAGCCGATCGATCTTGTGGCTTGTACTGGTTCGGACCGTCAAAGTCAATATCACCATACCAAATGGATAGCTGCTCATACTCCTTTGCTAGTCTCCTTTTTGCAGTGAAAGCATCCTGGATTTTCTCCTAAAGAAAACATAAACCAAAAGTTTACATTTTGTTTATATATATATTTATTATAACCTTTCTCAAACTTCAAAAATTTAATTTTTTCCACAATACTCTGTTTTACAGATATATACATTCCTAGTTTTGATATCAAGATTTTCTCCTAAAGAAAAACATAAAACAAATTTTACATTTTATTTTTATCATAATCTTTCTCAAACTTCAAAAAAAATTAATTTTTTCCACGGTACTATGATTTACAGACAAACATTCTTAGTTTTGATATCAAGATTTATAGAATAGTATATATACCCGGAAAGATCGTAGCTTTTGCACTCTTTGAGAGACGGCGTAAAGTTCCTTTGCGTCGATGAATGAACTGCTTTCCTCCATTGCAGCTTCATCATGCAAATCTATTGTTTCCATTCCTAGATCTGTTAGATCATCAACTGGCTTATCTGAACAATCAGCAGCATACCAGAAACTATTTTAGATCATATGTTCTTGATACATGCAAGAAAGAAAAAAAAAACCCAGATTTAAATACCAGACGGGACTTGGATTTGCAAATTCTTCTTGTATGATTGAAACCCAGGAATCTTTTCACTGTCTGCAGTAATATTTCCAGCTGTAAAAGAGGATTTGCAGTAAAATAGATGACAATCAGTAACACATTATACAATACTTAAAAAAAAAAAAAATTGCTTTACCACTTGGACCAGATGGAGGAGATAGAACCATAGGCGAATTTGCTGCATTATTATCGTGATGATCGGTTAAGCTTTTGGTTTCTGTTTCAGCTGAAATGCGTTCGGGAATAAGTAATCCCTCAGTTTCCTCCAAGAACTGATCATACACTGCATTGACATTATGATATGTATGGTCCTCTGTTTCCTCCAATAACTTATCCCCGTTGAATGGGAACGGTTCCACTTTCACCTCGACTGGCTCGATAGAAAAATGGTTGGTCACCACCTCATCATACTTATTGCTCATGAAACTTTCATCAACAATCATATCAGTATACTCTCTAGTTAAACCACTGTTGATTGGTTCCTCGGATATAGTCTTTGTTTCTTCACCCTTCACTGACTCTGATAAAACACCCGGTTTATTCACCACATCAGCTTCACTATCTTGATTTTTCTCAGTAAATATGGTCAATTTGATCTCCGGTTTTTCAGAAATAACAAATTTTGGCTTGTCTTCAACATCCAAAAGCAAGTTAGAAATTCCAACAGTGTTGTCATCAGATTTGAGCTTATCACCCAGATTATCCTTTGGAGTGATGGTTGGCCTTATCCTAGATTGGTCAGTGTCGATGAAAAAGGGTTTATCTTCAACTTTGACCGATGATTTCACAGCAGTGGGGCTTTTTTGGTTGGATGTGGATGGATTCATTATATGTAAACCTTGAATAACCTCAGAGAAGAAACCATCCACACTTATCTTTGAAGTTTTTCCTCGGTCTAAAGTTGGGTTTTTTCTGTCCTGCAAAGGCAATACTTAGCAAGATTACCAAGCGACCAAGAAAACGATGAAACCATAGAAACCAAGTTTTATTTTTTTGTTGCATAAAAAAAAGGGTTCGGCTAAAATAAACTCGAGTTTATTTCAACTCGATTTCTCAGCATCAGATTATGCATGTGTAAGAAACACTTTTTATCTCTCATGAATTCGAGTTGATTTTCTCTCATTATCTAATGCCTAAGAAATCAAGTTGAAATAAACTCGACTGCATTTTAGTCAGCCCCTAAAAAAAAAGTGCTAGGAAAAAAAGGAGTTTTACTTGTTGGATGCCATCGACTTCTTGGAGCATGCCCTCGACCTTCTGACAGATGTCACCCATCCAGGTCTTCCCTCGGTTCTTGAAGAAACTCACATCCATCACCCCTCGCTTGTATTATCTTTCTGCCACCAATTATTAGTCCTCTTCCCCTTTTCTTAAGGGGAAAGGCAAAATGCTGCTTAAGAACAAAGACAATGAAAGATAAGGAATAATGAACCAGTCGATATCAAGAACTACATTACTATAGTGAACGGAAACTTAATGCCTATCTTCAAAATCTTTTCTTAAGAACAGAAAGGTAATCAACTGGGAAATTTGTTTTTTTTTTAAAGAGAAAGAAACACTTGAATGAATCATACTTGTAAGTTGTAAACTGGGTTTAGTTAAGAGCTACCATCCGATGCAAAATAAGCATAATTATTACGAAATAAAAAATTCTGCAGAGAAAATAACCATCTGTAGCTACAAATACACTCTAATAAACAAATGCAATAGGATTTTTCAATGAGAAAACTACTCTCCAAAATTTACCAAGCCAAAGATGCCGTACAAGCTGAGAGTATAACTAAATCATGAACAATACGAACTCATAATAACAGGTAACGGCTATGTGAGATATCTCCAATTACTATATCCACAAATAACAAGTACAGCCTGTGTAACCAATATACTATCTCTAACATCACAAGTTGATAGAGGCTAGCAACTATGACAATTATGAGGGGGGCTAAATCAATAATTTTGCTGCTAGATCAGAAAAATTCCCAAAAAAAGTACCACAACATCAGATTTTCTAAAGACAATATGGAGGAAGGTTCCTATTATTGGTTTCATGCTCTCCAAGTACATTACTATTCACTTGTCAACTAAACCCAGTATAATCTGAAGCAGATTCATTTGATAATCACAAGGCCCTGTATTTTAAAAAAAAAATAATCAGAATTGCAACAGAAAGCAAAGATAACACGGTAACCAATAGCGTAAAGAAATCATCCCAGCTGCATGGCTCTTGATCGCGCAAAATTCAACCGATTTTCGGCAATCCGCGTACATTCAAATCGTCAATCACCATAACTCGGAATGCATAAAACCAATCAAACGACAGAGAAAGACGAACAAGGATCGATGTTGGTGATAAATACCTCTTCGTGCGCTGCTATGTCAATTTGTTAGGCTCAATCGAGCAGAATCCGATTAGAACAGAGTAGCTTTGTGAGGGTGAAGAATCAAGCGACGATTCAAAAAGATTGATTTTTGAATACGGTGGTGATGGATATGATCCGAGGGAAATTGGATGATGATTAAGTAGAGAGTTTACGAGAGGTTGGAGACTGGCGTGCTGCCATCACTCGGTTCTTTCTGTTCCAGCTTCGCTACTATTTATAAAGCGTCTCACACCCGATGACTGTTTTTTGTTTTTTTGGTTTTGCCGTTGTACTTTGTCTCTCTTTTAAATTTTCCCTGAACTTTCGTCCAACTCTTCACTTTGGTCCTCCCTTCAGTTCACTAACCCAATCTATATAACTGAAATATATATTTTTAATTGGAACTATATATATATATAAATAGAGAAAATAAAGATGAACTCAATAAAATATATTATATAGTATTTACAGATATTATCTCTTTTGTAAATATAAAAAATAATCTTAGAAATATAAACGTCTACTAAATAAAAAAATTATAATAGTTTATGTTTGTATATCTTCTAAAATATTTTAATCACTAATCAAATTATTTTTTACTCTTTTTGGATACCTTGGTTTCTTTTATATATTTCTTAATGTATATATATTATTTAAAAACGTAATTTTAAGATATTTTTAGTAATTTTTCAACTAATAATTTATACTACTAAAAAAGTCCAAGTAGCATTTTTTTTTGCCATGATTCAGCTAGCAATTTGACATATAATTTTGTATTCGCACATTCAGATCCAGTTGAAGAAAGCTTAGATTAGGGCTATCAATTCATGCAGGCTGTGCGGATTCGTGTCATGTCAGGTTCGTGTCTTGTTTGGTTTGTGTCGTGTTCTAGGGTCAGCCCAAACACGATCCAACCCGGTGAAAAACTCACAAAAAAAACTTATAGTAAATTGAATAAAAAAAAATTAATATTTAATCATTTTAATTTAAAACATCGTGTTATCGTGTCGTATCACTAATACCAAACCCAAACCCATAATTTTCGTGTCAGGCCACCGTGCCGAGCCCATACTGCCAACCCTAGCTGAGATAGCTCTTAAATGGTTCATAAAATGCAACCAAATTACTATTCTGGATAAAAAATCGAACCATTCATTCATCATATTCACTTATTTAGTTCCTACCCATGTACAGAATACACTCACCCACAGGTTCACACGAAATCAAAACACGGCCCCAACCGATCTTCGCCAAAGCCGTGTCCCCATTACGAGCTGCTTTGCAGGCACGCCCCCATTTGCCATCTCGTGGATCCGTCTCGTTTGTCATGCAGAAAGATACCAACCAACAGGCAGAAGAAAATATCAAATCCAAATACCAGTTTACCCATACTTATGCATATGATGATGTTCAAACCCAACTTGTCAAACACATTCTTCATAAACCAGAGAATTTCATTCTATGCCCATCCAATAAAGCCAACCCACATCCCATATATGGCAGGCCATACATATATAGCAAAATCATGTTTAACTGTTAATATATACAAAGTGATTTCTCCAGACACTGTAACAGCACATTTTACAGGGATATCAAAATCTATTAGGCCAACACAAGTTACTTATATACTTGTTAAAAGTAGACTACTAAACCGAAAATAGGATCGTTAGTTCAATCAATAGCAGAGCAGTTCATACCACATACCTTGTAACTGGCATAACCACTCATCATCTAGTACAAGAATTTAACACCAATATCCCCTTTCTTCTATTTCATTACTCAAAAGGCAAGTATATTATAAGGGGATAGATAGTACTCTAAACAATTGGGTTTCAATCTCATAACCTATTCAAAACACCCTGGCTCATCAAAATAAGAGACAAACCGAACAAAAAACCAGAAAAGAAGTTGTAATAAATAAATAACATCGAAATGGGAAAAAACAGCTAAACCAGTTCCATGGCTTATACATCTAGTGCCAAAACTACTGCCATATATTCAATAATATCTCCATGGGAAGGAAAAGAAATAGCCTTTGACTCACCAAAGGAAACAGCGGTCAGAGATTTCAATAGTCATGAAAGAATGGAACTTTGCACATAATGTACTCCCTTTGATCACACAAGCGGCAAACTTTTTCATGTACAGCAAAAAAACTATAGTATAGAACAACCATATGTTTGCACTATTATAACTAGATTCTTTTGAATCCTAGAGGGAAGGATTTCAAGCACTTTGGCTGCCTCTGCACAACTAGTTGGAAGAAAATATTCACCAAAACCAAATACTGGTCATCAGCACTGATGAATGAAAGTTATTGTTAGGCATTGCTAACTCTAGTCACATCAATGACAATTCCGTTTGTGATATACAAATGCAAACCATTCTTCCATCACAAAAGAAAATCAAATGAAGGCCTACTTCTTAAATGCAATAGAACAAAGCTTCAAAACTTACATCCATAAATTATACTAATACTCAAGACAAATGTTCCAAATAGAACAAAAACCTTCCAACAAAATGACAAGCTTAACATAAGTCTATCTAACTAACAGCATCCAGAATGATCCACATCACAGAGGGCAGAGTCAACAAGTCGCTGCTAAAGCAAAGCTCATGCATTCATCAAACCAGAGATAATATTGTCTGCATTCACGCACACCAGAATGATTAAAGGATCTGCGCCAACAAGCTGACATACACCTGAATGAAACACCCATTCACAACTCAATTCATCATTCCACAATCACAATATATAGTAAAGAAGATTATAATATTGAGAAAGTATAAGGAAGAGGCTTATTTGACACACTTAAAGAAGTAGGGGTATAAAATCCATTACTAAGAGAGCTCAATGTAATACAGAGAGCTAAAAACAATCCATTACTAAGCAACAATCTGGCTTCACAAAGTTACCATCAATAGAAAAAAAATAGAAAGAGTAGTAACAACTCAACTCAATTTTAGTTTTTAATGAAAATTGATGAAAAATACTAAAAGCAGAGTCAATTTTTCAGTATAGAAACATGCTCAACACTTATGTCATCCCATTCTCTAGCATACATGGCAGTACACAATTGTTTAATATACTAACATGCATTAGAATGGTCAACAAACAAGCCTAAAAGGCCCCAAAAGACTCAAACAACGTATACAACATGTAAGAGAGGACATTTCCATTAAAAGTGAACCAGTTTATGATACGAGTATTCAACTTATCGAAAAGTATGCAAAAAAGCAAATGAAGCAATAATAACACTCACAGCAATAACGATTTTGAGTTAGATGAAGTCACCTCAGTAGTAAGGAGGACCGTTTGGATACATTCCTCTGGGAGCCGGAGGATTCCCAGTAGGCTGGTGATGCTGATTCGGATAACCAGTTGATGCTGGCATGCCATAATGAGCATTGTCACCGTAACCACCAGACGGCCTGTAAAAGGAACCAGACCCACTGATGCCACCACCTGAACCGCCATGACCGCCACCAGCAGCACCACCCATACCGCCACCAACACCACCCATGCCCCCGGTTGATCCGCCATGTCCCCCGGTCGGAGCACCATGATTACCATAACCTGTAGAACCATGTCCAGCATAACCACCATATGGACTACCAGCATAACCACCTGCACCCATTGATGTAGGAGCCTGACCACCCATCGTGGTTAAACCCGGCCCACCCATTCCTGTCGAACCCATGTGATTCATAGGTTGTTGACCTTGAACACCAGAGAACCCAGTGTATGAGCCCATACCAGGGCCATACTGCCCAGGCATCGAATTCGGAGGCCCCATTCCGGCTCCATCATAGTGTCCATCAACAGGCCCTCCCTGTGGACCTTGCATACCTCCAGGACCGGTCTGGCCACCGGAACCAGGCTTACTTTTTCCATCTTGGGCAAGCTTGCAAGTCACCTGCTTACCATCAATCATCTTAACTGGATCAACCAAAGCTGCCTGAGCTCCATCTACACTCTTGTACACAAAAAGAGCATACCCCCTGGACTTCCCAGTCACCTTATCAAATCCCAATGGACCTTCCTCAATCTCACCATACAGTGCGAAGTGCGACAACAACTTATCCGACGGCATATCAACCGGAACCTCTCTCACATAGATTTTCCGATTCGCCACATCAGTGGAAGTCACTCTGGAGCCGGTATTTCCAGCAGCTGCAAGCTGCGTAACAGTGACGCGGCCATCAATTTTCTTGCTCGGCTCTCTCAAGGCAAGAATCGCACCGTCCACATGCCTAAAAGTCACAAAGCCATACCCTTTACTCTTACCAGTACCCTTATCCATGATCACCACGGCCTCCTCAATTTCGCCATACGCAGAAAACAGCGTGCGGAGACCTTCCGTGGTGGTTTCCCACCCAAGACCGCGAATGAAAAGCTTCCGCTGCGTCGTATCCGCGTCGGCAATGGATCTGATGGACGCAAGGACGTCGGAGTGCCTGAGAATCGCCTGTTGCAGGAGGTCGAGTAACTGCTCCTTGGTCAAGTTCTCGATTAACTTGCGGGACTCATCGGGGGTCAAGGAGGCGCCTTGATCTGAGAAATCCGGCAAGGGAACGCCGTTGTCTTCGATTCTTCTCTTCTTGGAGAGATCCATGTGAGTAGCAAGAAGGAGGCTGTTGTAGGTCCTGATTTAAACCCTAACCCTAATGAAAGAGATTCGAGAGATAAGGTCCTTTTGGCTGGAGCTTGTGTGAGGATGAGCGCCAGCAGTAACTGAAATCAGAGTTACGATATATATATATATATTATATTATATATAGTATACTCACAATGGGCCGACCAGAACTAGGCCTGTAATCTATCTATAATCAAGGTGTGATACAAGAGATCACTGTCCAAATATACCTTATCTATCCATATTTTTAAACTTTATTTATAAACTATTTAAAACAATTTAGATAAAATAATGTAACAGTTCGACGCTATATCAATTATCCATAATGAAATAATATTCATAGTCAGCATTTTATTCCGTATGAGCTGACCTGTTGCGTGATGAGCAAATTGTCTCTTACGAAAATTATTTCGCACAATTTATTTGCAATTTCTTCTAATTATTCAGATTGATCTGTTAAGCGGTTTTGCATTCTGCCTATGCTAAGTGTTTACAAATTTCAAACATATATAAATTTCATGTTCCTAAATGGTATTTTATCTAACCATCTATTATTTTCCAAAATTTCATTGATGCAACAATAAGATCAATAATTAATATCAAATGTGTAATGATCCAAGAAAAAGTTGTTTGTCTTATCACAAATGATTTTAAAAAAATCAATAGAGTTCTACTACTAAAATGAAACAATTACTACAAATCAATGTCCCTTGTTATATATATACATTGCTTGACATTATATTGTATATTATTTATCCACTTTAGCTATTTGAATATAGTTCTCATGGGTGAGGAGAGACAACTATTTTTTTTTTTTTATATTAATAACCAAATGCTTACATAAACTTTCAACCAATTTCTAACCGAACTTTAAATTTTTAAAATTAGTTAAGAATTTTCAACTTTCGAACAAATTGATACCTCTATTACAATTTCCGTTAAATTGGATATGAAATTACATATTCCCGCCACATAAAATCTTTTAATGTGTACACAAATTAAAATCAACAAATAAATTGAAAATATGACATAATGTTATACAAATACAATCTCAAAAAACAAATCGTAAACACAATTTCACTTCATATAAACTCCATATCATCATTTGACAAAAAATGAAGCTGGCTTAACTTTAACAAAACCACCTCTAAACCAAACCCAAACTAACCCTATAACCTACAACAATCACAACAACAAATTTACAGCACTCTTCTTCTACCTAGTACTTGGTTCCATTTCTACCACCAAATCCAACTCATCTCCGATCATACACAGAACTGAAGCTCATCGCGGCATACGAATTGCTCATCTGCTCAGACGAAGAAAACACATTACCTACCTCGATCGTGGTTCCTCTAGATTCTGACAAATCCTTCGTGTTGGTCTCTCCGAGGTTGACAGCTCCCATGAACTCAGAGAGAAGCCCGGGTTTCGCTATCTTCTCCTCGTTTACGTCAATTTCGTTCGTAAGCAACTTTACCACTTTTGTCATCGCGGGTCTCAGTTTTTGTCCTTCTTGGGTGCAGAGGAGTCCGATCTTCAAGTAATTGGCGGCTTCTTCGGTGTCGAAATCTCCGTTCATGGAGAAATCGACCAGCTCTAGTAGTTTTCCTTGTTCATGGTGTCTCCATACCTGCAACAAATGATGTTCACTGAGTTTGATTCACTTACAATATATATGTGTAGGTTTGATTGCAAAATACCCTTGGAAGTTTCCACTTTTGATATTCAGTGTCCCAGCTATCATATTTGTTAATTTCAACTCTTTTCTTTTTTTAAGTATCAAATAAATCTAAATCATGAGTAACAAATATGATAATTTGAAAAAGTGGAAAATAACGTATTTTTGTTGGTTAAGACGTCGATTTTAACGCCAAAATCAGTCAAAAAAAGTGAGGCAACAAATCAAATAGTTGGGACAACGAATATCAACATTTTAAATCTGGGATAACGATTATCATATCAACATGGTCTATATTTTGGATACTTTTTAGGTTCTTAAAACTAGTATATATGAAGCCTAATGCAAGGGGCAGCTCACGTTTTTCGAACTTAATAGTTTTTTATGTTACAGTTAAGTCTATCCTATTAGTAAAAATAGCATAATTATAGTGTTTAATAACAAGCACACTACAAAAGCGGGTAGTTCGTAGTGGTTTATAGCATTCTAAACATCATAGCATGCAACTATTGAGTTCACAGACAATTAATATCTCCAATCAACTAGATAGATGAGATCGAATTACATACCCTTTCAAGAAGGTATCTATCTTCGGATGGTAGTCTCCTATTTGTGTTGCATTTCCCACAAATGATCTCCAACAGCAGAACACCGAAGCTATAGACATCTGCTTTTCTGCTTAGTCGACCTTGTAGCGCGTACTCCGGTGCCAAATAACCTCTGCAAAGATAACACAACAACAATCAATAAACCAATTCCAGACAACAACAACAACAAAAACAAACATAAAACAAGGATAGAACATCTGACTTACGCTGTTCCAGCGACTTTAGTGCTAATATGAGTCATGTTGTCAGGGAAAAGCCTCGCAAGACCAAAATCAGAAATTTGAGGCTTGAGGTATTTATCAAGAAGGACATTGCTTGCTTTTATGTCTCTATGAACTATACGTGGTTGCACTTCCTCGTGAAGGAAAGCAAGCCCCTTTGCAACTCCGATGCAAATTCCCCGCCTTGCCCTCCAACTAAATTGGATGTTACTCCGACTTCCACCTACACAACATAGATATTTCCTAATTTCGTAAGTTACTATATCTCTTATAATTTACATTCAATGTGGATTTGGTTATGGAAATCAAGAAATGGAATTTGACTTACCAAGAAGTGTTTGTGCAAGGCTGTTGTTCTCAACATAGCCGTATACTAATATTCTATGCTTCCCTTCCACACAACATCCATACAACTTAACCAAATTTTCATGCTCTATTTCTGCAATCAAGTCTATTTCTGCCATAAACTCCTTGATTCCTTGCTTTGACTCGGGTGATAATAGCTTCACTGCAACTGCAGTGCCATCTTTAAGAGTTCCCTGTTAATTAGAACACATATAGGAGAAATAAGTACTGAATGCAGTAGTTTGTGTAAGAGATGATAGGATATTAAAAATGTGCATTCACCTTGTAGACAATTCCAAAACCTCCCTCTCCGAGTTTATTAGCATGGCAAAAATCTTGAGTAGCTGCTTTTAATTCCTTGTAAGTATACAATTTAGTGTTCTGAATGGATGAAACCTCTGAATAGAGACACGAGAAGCTCGTAAATACAGCAAATCGATAAGATTCACAAATCTTAATTCAAATTATGGTTAAGAGCCTAAAAACAATACCAAATATATGTCATGTTGTTAATCTCCGTCTCAAATTTGATATTCGGTGTCCTAATTATTAGATTGGTTGATTTCCACTTTTTTCTCTTAAATTTAACAAAATAAAAACATGTTTTTGAAACATCAAATAAGCATAAAACATGAGCAACAAATCTAATATTTCGGAAAAGTGAAAAATAAAATGTTTTTGTTGCTTAAAACATCAATTATAATGTCAAAATCAATCAAAAAAGTGGAAAACAACAAATCTGATAGTTGGACACCGAATATCAACATTTTAAATCTGAGACAACGATTAACAACGTGGTCTATACTCTATAGATAGGACTGTTTTAAGGTTCTTAACCCTTCAAATTAATTACTATTTAGTTCTTTCAAATTTATTAGTATTTAGTTGATGAAATGAATAGAGCTGCAGCAGTTACCTTCATCAATTTCTACTACCCCTCCAGGTGGAGAAAGGCGACTCCTTTTGAAGGAAGAAAAGCAATTCATAGCTGTTAGTGAGCTGTTCCTCTGTATAAAAAAATTCCAGCTGGATCAAAATACAAATCTGCATAATATATAAATAATTGATTCAGTACTACATAACATGTGCCAAATTTAATACGAATAGATTGTAAATTGTAGATTAAGTTACTATCACATGCAATTTAGCTGGGCACTCTCTACGATCGCTGTAATATCCAAAATGGCCAAATTCCAAATCAATCAAAGCAGCAGAAAAATTGGACAAGATCCCATATAAGCCATGATTTCACATTTTGGGTAAGCATCTTGAATTGAAGCCAGATTCCAGATTATGAGAAGATTCAACATTTCTACATATCAGCCAATAAATGCTTATTTGGCCGGAAAAGCCGACGGAGCTGAGTATCACCGGCGACTATATATATGCTGTGTGGGGTGCGCCGCCAACACAAGATTTGACTAAAAATGGATAGCTAAGCTATGTGGTTCATCAATTACATAAAGTATCTATCAAATGACGACGAACCAACACTTTAGCCCCAAAAATTGACTAACCAGGGCCACCCACTTCGGCAATACCCGGAAAATGACGAGCGAAGAAGACGAATTATCCAGAAATCGAAATAAGATGCAAATTCAGAATCATCAGCTGGAAAAAGACTCACCTTTTTAGGGTTAGGAGCTGGGAGAGCCAATACGAAGAGAGATCGAGATCGTTTGAGGTGTGATTAAGATTAAAGTTAGACTCAAGTGGTGGAGTAGTTTTGGTGGGAGGAGGTAGGTCCTTTTGTACGACTTGCTGAGAACAGGAAGAAGGAGAGTAATAATGAGACTGGTATTTCTAAATTCTACATAGAAATTATAATCAGGGGTGGTTGATACATTTAAAAACGGATATGTAATGTAAGATTACGTCCAACATTACGAAATGTTATTATTGTCCAACATTACGAAATGTTATTATTTTATTATTATTTATTTAATAAATAAATACCCTATGTTATATTTATATATTAGATTTTATCAAATTCATAACTCATTGTTATAATAAAAAATAATGCAAACATTGTCTATAAAATGAGTAAGTTTTTTTTGTTGCATTTTTGTTTGTAAAAGAATATTATAAAACTATGGAAAATGTTTTAATTAATATAATTTTAATAGTTATGCGTATTGACTTTAAATATTTAGTTTTTGGAGTTTATAATTGATTATAGTATTAAACACAGAACATAAAGTTTGAAAAGTTAATTGTTGTCAAAATATGTATTATTTTAAATTTTATCATATTAATATATAATATACTCACATATATTGATATAATAACAATAAATTCACATTACAATGCATATTACAACACATACCAAACACTGTAATTTAACATTACACTTCACATTACAGCACAACCAAACATTGTAATCTGGCATTACAATACATAGCTCACATTACTTGTAATCTCACATTTCAAGTGACCTCATATTACGTCCATCCAGACGCCCCCTTATAGTATATTCTACCACTAGTATTTGTGATCTAGTGGTCACTAGCGTTTACTTCCAAGTGGTTCCTCTCATAGGCGTCACTTTGCGATGACTTGATATAAAAATATAAGGTCTCATTTAGCCTACATACCGTGTCAAGCATATGAGGAGGACCTAGACTCATTTAACTATACTAGGTTGCTGGTGGGGATGGTAGTCTAGTAGTCAAGAGCGCTTACTTCCAAGTAGTTCCCCTCGGAGGCGTCACCTTGCGGTGATATAAAAATATAAAGTCTCGTCTAGCCCACATACTGTGTCAATCATATGAGGAGAACCTAGACCATTTTAACTATAGGGTTAAGAACCTATGAAAGGTCTGAACTATCACACATGTTAACGGGAGAGGTCTGAAATTTAAAAAGTTAATAACAGAGGTCTGAAATTTCTGTTTTGTTGATAACAGCGGTCTCCGTTAGTTTTTTCTGTTAAAACTAACTGAAGTTAATCACATGCTTGGCATGTGACCGGAAATTAAATAAAATTCCAAAAATGCCCTTCTATCAAGTGTGCCCCTCACATGCATGGAATGAAAAGACCAAAATGCCCTTGAAGCCACCACGGTACTCCGGCGACCACCAATCGTACTCCAGCGACCACCACCGTACTCCGGCGACCACCACCAAGGCTCCGATTGGGCCAAAATCGGAGCCACCGGCCCCGATTGGGCTCCGATCGGAGCCACCGGCCCCGATTTGACTCCGATCGGGGCCAAAAAAAGCTCTGATCGGAGCCACAAAACTCCGATCGGAGCTCTGTGGCTCCGGTCGGGGCCACAGAGCTCCAGATCGGAGCTTTTTGGCCCCGATCGGAGCTTTTTGGCCCCGATCTGAGCTTTTTTGGCCCCGATCGGAGCTTTTTGGCCCCGATCGGAGCTTTTTGGCCCCGATCGGAGCTTTTTTGGCCCCGTGATGGCCGGAGTCGGGTCGCCGGAGCCGAGGTGGTGGTCGTCGGAGTCGAGGTGGTGGTCGCCGGAGTTGGGTGGTTTTAATTTGACTTTAGGGGTAAAATTGTCATTTCACATTTCCTTAAATAAGATATTAAATAAAACAAAATATTAAAGGGGCAAAAATGTCATTTCACACAATTCTGTTAAATTTAACCCTAAAAATGGACGGAAAACCTCAAATCAACAAAATTGTAATTTCAGACATCTGTTATTAACTTTTTAAATTTCAGACATCTCCCGTTAACATGGGTGATAGTTCAGACCTTTCATAGGTTCTTAACCCTTAACTATACTAGGCTGTTGGTGGTTAGACTCTACTATCTCATTCCTTTTATTGGCAAAAAAAAAAGTATATATATATTACGAAATTTAACAAACAAATCGATATAATATGAGCAATTTCTAATCTAATATTACGTTTCTTTCTAGGCAAATTGCTAGTTCAAGTTCTCTTAAGTGAATGAATAGCTAGTTCCATTTACTTTTCCACTATTTTTTTTTATTAAATCAGCACATATACGTATGTGATGACCAAAATGCCCCCAAACCATCATTTTCTAATATTATTGACTCAACCTACGTATGTAATGTTTTAAGTTAAAATAAAGTGCTCACATTCAAAATAAAAATCACATTTAATAGTAAATAGTTCTTAAGCATAATGGTCTCTATAATATTAGAAGATGATGGGTTGTGACATTTTGATCATTTTGCATAATTACATACCGTGTACGTGCCGATTTCATTAAAAAATAACAGAAAAGTGAACTAAGATAGCTCTTTGCATTAGAAGATTTTGAGGTGATTATTTGTAAAAAGAAACGTGAATTAACATTTTGTTCACGACCTAAACACGGCATATCAATTTGATAATTAACTCTAATTATAAACCTTGGAGAGCGATGTAGGCGGAACCGAGTAATTCCGCAATTTCGAGAATTCTGCGATTTCTAATCCCAGTTCAACTGTCAGATTTTAGCGCATGAATAGTGTTTTTCAGGCGGATATAACGTTATGCTTTTCGAGGCTCAAATTCACATTTTAAAATTATTTCGGGTTTTTCGGTTTATTTGGACTTTGTCGTTACTTCCTAGAGTTTAGGGTTTCCGTTTTCGTTATTTAAGACAATAGTAACCTTGATGAATTCAGTTTTATGATATATGAGAAAATTGAGATTTTTCCTCAAATTATATATCTGAATTTTGATAATCGATTTGAATCAACAATTTATGCGCATCTATTCCATCGCGCTACATTATGGAGGCAGAGACTAAAAAAAAAAAACTGCCGAAAGTCTGAGACCCGCGGATCGAGAGTCAACGCCGAGGAGGATGCAGGGTTCACTCTAACTGTGGCTTGTCCTTCCACCAAGTGGATTTGGTCCACACGTGGCGCTTAATCTAGCTTCTGACTTGACCTCCATCGTTTCTGCCCTACCCTTATAACTTTGACCGGTTCATTTCTCTCTTTTATTAAATCTTATTATTATTATATTATATATATAATATATATAAATTATATTATATATATATAAATTGTATTATTGTTAGAGTACGAATAAGAATATATGAAATGTATTCACAAGTTTGAGTTTATCTACTAATTAGTTAAGAAGTTCGTTTTATTATCAACAAGTGGTATCAGAGCCGTGAGTTCTAGTTCCGCCGGTGACATTTTAAGAAAAAAATGTTGATAAAAACCTCTCTGGCGGCGTTAGAGTATGAATAAGAGTATACATAAAGCAATTCACTTACAAGTTATTATAAACTGATTTATTAATTAAAATGTACGTCTTATTACCAACAATTATTATATAAGGTTAATATCTAAATCTCTACTGGAACTTTGATTCGATTCTAAATCGCTACCTAAAATTTAATTTATTTTATTAGTTTTTTTTTCACTGTTTTATTAGTTATTTAAACTTCAAAATTTCAAGCAAATTGCTACACATTCTACTTAAATAATTGCAAGTATGTGTAGTTATTTGATTATTAACTATGTCATATATATATATATATATGTGTGAATTCGCTTAAAATGAAGTCGAATTTAGTTAAATTCAATTTTAAACATATTATTATAATAAAAAAGATGTTTTTCTTTTATAATTGAAATAATATTCTCTCTTTTATAATTTAAAGACTGAATAAGAAAATTTAAACAAATTCAATCTATTTTGTCAATTCATTCAATAATCAAATGACTCATTTCTGCCCGTGCACGTATGCCGTATAAGTCATACTCATCTTAGAAGCACACCTATTTTTTGGTTAAAAGTCTTACAAGCAACGAAGCATACCGAATCAGTCATTTTATTATCGGTTGGCCACAAAAAAAAAAAAAAAAAATATTTTCTTATTTGTCCCAACACGGACCGTGTTGTTATAGTATCTTAAAACGCGGATATTAATATTATATGCAAATAAACAAAAGAGGTAAACTCTCATGTTAAGATATTGACTATATATTAAAACAAAAGGGTTAATACATAATTTGTTTATCTATGTTTGCTAATGTGACCGTTTGGTTTAAGCATGATTACCTACATTTGTAAATGTGATCATTTAATTACACTGAGATTAAATGTCCAAAATACACATCATCTGTACGATTCCAGAATTTCCAGAATTTCTAATAATTTACACCAACCCAACAAAAATTAACAAGAAATATCTCAAATCCAAAAGAAATTATATTAATCGATTAAATATAAGATCAAGTCCTTAAAACTGTTGTTTCTTGTTTGATTGATGCATTCTCACACTCTCGCGACAACCGTCCTCACACTGCTCTCGCGACACCCGTCACGGCGGTTGTGGTCTCTCAGAAGTCAGACGCAGGGGCTTGATGAGACGGCGACATCTACTTGTGAGGATGCCATTATTTACACGACATCAAAGCCTCTATTCAAGAATCTAGCTACTATCCAAGGTTAATTAATTAAAGTGTTAACAGATGTTTTGGTCCATGATGTTTGATCATTTTTAGGTTTTGGTCCATAATTTTTTTTTTGACTAGTTTTAGTACCATATGTTTGCAGATTTTTTATAGTTTTGGTCTGACCGTTACATTCCGTCCATTTTTGACATGTACAACTCACGTGAGCCACCCTAAACTTTCAATTTTGTTCAATTTAGTCCCTCTAATACTTTCCTAACCTTTTTTTTGTTCAATAGTCCCGAAGTTTCAAAATTTCAATCGGACATATTATCCAATTGGGGTCAATTTTGAAACTTCGGGACTAAATTGAACAAAAAAAAAGGTTAAGAAAGTATTAGAGGGACTAAATTGAAAGTTTAGAGTGGATCACGTGACTTGAACATGTCAAAAAATAGACAGAACGTAACGGTTAGACCAAAACTAGAAAAAATCTGCAAACATATGGTACCAAAATTAGGTAAAAAAAACATCATGAACCAAAACCCAAAATTTGTCAAACATCATGGACCAAATGACATGTTAACGTTAATTAAACCCTGATTGGTGATGAAGAAACATACCCATCATTCTCATTGCCAACAAAATGGAGTGGAAAAAAAAATATTGCAACAAAATCTAGTTTTCTATTTTTCTAGGAATTAAAGACACAATAAATGGTCACATAGGGAAATTCTAACTACATAACAGTAGCTGCAGGAGTTGAATTTAAGCTTTAGAATTGATTTTAATTAAGTAATTTGATCTTTTCATAAAAAAAAATATGAATTTGATGAGAACTTGAATTGATTAAAAATAAGGGTAAAATAGTCATTTTATAACCATTTAATCACATTGGATCAAAATAAGTGACTAAAGAAAATAAGTTTGAATCAATTAATCGCATTTCAGAACATATGTAACCAAAAAATCACACCAAATAACAAAAGTAACCATTCTATCACGTTGAGTAAAAATAAGTAACCAGATAATGTATTAACCCAAAACAAAAATATGGTAAAATAACTAACATAGTATGTTGTTATTATATTTATATATGCTATTATTTAAGTGTATCATATTAAATATCAATATATATTTATAATGAAAATTAAAGAGTAATTATTACTACATAATTTATAAGTATATTATTATCTGATAATGTCATGTCGTAAAACTGACAATTTAAAATTTTAAAATCATATTTAGAGTTTATGGCCTCAAATGTCTATTATTGTGTCATATCGCATAATTGTTGAATTTGAGTTTCAAAATGCATAAGAAAAAATCATGTTATTATTATTTTTATATCATTTTAACATTTATAAATATATTTGTTCTATTTATTTTATTATAATTTAATCTATTTTTTCATATCGTCGTTTTAAAACTATAACATTCTTAATTATATAATATTGTTTACGAACGGTTCATTTAAATTGAAAGTAGATGTGAAGATCTTCCCAATGACATACGATTTCATATATTTCTACCTTATTATATTGTGTACATCATTGTAACGAATTAAATAACAAGATGCATCTCATTTAATATAGATATTAAAATATTTTAATTACTCGAGAAATCAGAAAACATGGTTTGATAATTGATACCTGAAAACACGATTTGACAAATTGGTACCTATAGGTATCACGTTTTTGTTTATGATTGCAATTTAGTTACTATCTTAAGTTTTAGGCACATAAGAGCATCCACAGTGGTATTACGTAAAGAATACGTAAACGTGGGTCCTACATGTTTATTTAAGTAAAGCAACAAAAACTATCTACAGTGGTTTTACATAGCATTCCTTA
This sequence comes from Clarkia xantiana subsp. parviflora, assembly GCA_036873135.1. Lineage (NCBI taxonomy): Eukaryota > Viridiplantae > Streptophyta > Magnoliopsida > Myrtales > Onagraceae > Clarkia > Clarkia xantiana. The sequence continues at coordinate 2,854,716 of JAPTYO010000009.1, forward strand.
AAGATGGGACCCACACGTAAATTTATGTTTTTACATAAAGCATTCCTTAAATTTAAGTAATGCACTATGTATTACGTAACCAATTTTTTATTATAAATTAATTCATTTTATAATTAATGCTAATATCTTATTGGTGGTTATTGGAAAATTTAATAATAAAATATATTTAAGGAATATGTTTAAGTAATACGATTGCTGAGAAAATATTTTTTACGTGTGTCTTAAATTTACGTATTACTTAAAGAGTACATAAATGTCTACGTGACAACTTTAAAGAATACAGTTTAGATAAAACCATTGTGGATGCTCTAAGAAAACACAATTTGACAAATTGGCACCTATAGGTATCACGTTTTTTTTTATGATTGTAATCTAGTAACTATCTTATTTTTGTTGTTACACTTAAATATAAAACCTAGTTACTTGACTACAAGTACAAAAAAAACATATTAGTTATTAGATTGCAATCATAAACAAAAACAATATATTAGAGAATAAAAAAGAAAACTATACTAATTTGTCAAACCGTGTTTTCTTAAATACTTTAAACTCAAAAAGTATTTTCCAGTAACCAATTTATCAAATTATGTTTTCTCATATATCTGAATGATTTCAATCATTTAATATATTAGTTTATAATTATTTATATATATATTCATAAAAAAATAAACTTCTGCATAGCGAGAGACACTAATAAAATAATATAAGTTTTTATTTGAATACATTTTTGCGCAAAATTCCCTTTATTTATGTAATTATGAATCATTTATTCTTCTGTCTTTTTTTTTTTTTTAATTATAATCAATCTATCAGTCTTTCAATTGTTTTTCACCAAAAAATATATTTCAATTGCTATTGAGAATAATTATATTATATCATTATATGTTTGAAAAATTATTGTCTTTTTTATTTCGGATAAAACACATTTACAACATTAACTATACACACATACGTGCATATAATAATTTTAAGAAAAAAACACTATATAATATATATTATTGTTTAATTTAGCTAGCAATATAATATTTAATATATATATACTTAAAAACATCTCCAATAATAATTTTACATTATTATACCCAATCAATAAAAAAAAAATCTATGTTTTTTTAAATATTAATTTAAAAATAGATTCTCATATGCACACAGAGCGAGTCAATAAAATTTTAATTTATAGTAGCGTTTTCATAATAAACTAACTATAAAATTGCTGAACAAATGTAAAATTATTGATATGAGAACAAGAATTTAATTTATTTTACGTCTTAAATCTAGTAACGCCACCATGACAATGCATGCATATTAATACCAAGAAAAGACCGAAGAATACATCTTTTCGAAGACTTCTTACGTCGTACAGACATTTATAACATATACATAATAATAATAAATATAATATTTTATTTATCTTTTGGTGATTCTGGATAATGGACCACACCACAACGACGTTGACTATAGAATCTTCAAACATATATATATATAAATAAAAGATAAGTTGACACCAACAAAAAAAATCACGCATTTGTTACTTGAATGAAGATTTCGCTGCTTAAATTAGAATAAGAACATATTAAATTAATGAAAAAATTAATAATAGATATATCAAAACTATTAAATAAGTTTAAGATGGGTTGCATATAAGGATGACAATGGATATGAATTTTATATGTCATGCGGATAAACCGTATGATCACATTTCATTACGGATTCCGCACCACGAATATGTAAGCTAATATGAATATGAATATTTAAAATATATTTGTATGAATTAATTGAATACGCGTTGATTCTTATAAATCATGAATATTTATAGTTTAACCAAAATCAATTATATTCGAACTTCGATCGATCATTATCATGACTCCGACGGCCACCACCACTATTTTATAAAAACTGGAAATTTATGTAACCAATATAAAGTCTGGAGAACTATTTATAATCAAGTCAAAAACCAGCTAATTATTTAGTTATTAACCCTAAATTATGTTGTAAAAATAAACGAAATTGAAGTGAAATGTGTATGATGGTGCATCATAAACTGACTCGATCACTTAAAGACTTCGAAGATGAAGCTTCATTTGGAATAGTGAGAAGTCGTTTCATACAACTTCTTTGATCACGATCCCGACCTAGGGTCGAAGCATCCAAGCGATACCGACCCAGGGTCGAACCTAATTCTTCTGGCTAGGTAAATTTGGGTCAATCGTTCGATTTTTAAATTTTAGAATTAAATTGAAAAAAAATTAAAAGTTAGGAAAGTGTTAAAGAGACTAAATTGAACAAAATCAAAAGTTTAGGACTATTCACGTGCACGACACATTACATTTAACGATCAAATCAGACGGAAATTTAACGGTGATATGAAAAGTGTACAAATACAAAACGTTGGTACCAAAATTATACAAAAATAAAAATTCGGGACTAATAGTGGATTTCGGCCAAAAAAAGTGGTATGAAACGAAATCTTATCAATAGAGAGAAAGGAAAAAGGACACACCTCTTATTAAGACATCAAAAAGTAGTTAATCGTGTGTAAGGATCGAAATTGCGGAAGCAATTGTATATAAAAAAAAAAAAAAAAAAAACTTACGAGCTGACGCAAGTATCTATTAAGTTTGACTCGACTCGAGTAAAATCTATCGAGCATCTCAAATCCGATCAAGCTTAAAATTTTTACTCTTTTTCGAGTTGAATTTAAATTTTGGCCGAATCAATATATCGATATCGAGTAGCTTAGTTTGTTTAGATATGAGAATAATGTGCTAAGTGTCATTTGTTGAATGAGCTGAAAGAGTAGTTTAGGCCGATGAGTGAGATTTCTGCTCATTACAGTCATCTTCAGGGTACTTCGCACCTGGAAAACACCAGGACCTTATTTTTTTGGTGGCAAATGCATCAAGGTTCACAAATGCAAGGGTAGACTATATATGTCAAAGAAATGGAGCCAAAAGCAAATTGCAAAGATATAATCAGACGATCATGGAGCGAGTGTGAGGAGAGATAATTGGCGAATCGAATCAGTTGAGGGAGAGAGAAAGCATTGCCATCTGTCTCCGTTGGACAAGTCCTTTCTCTCTTCACTCGCGGGCCGATCAATGTCCGAGGGCACGGCCGGCCGGCCAGAGCTTTCTTCTTCTCCGTCATCTGCAGTGGCGGAATTTCTGCTCTGAACTTGCGTCCTGCATTGCAAAAGGTGAGATCATCTATAGGGGCTTTTGTTTGGTAATTGGACATTTTCATGCGTCGGTGAGTGAAATGTGTCCGAATTGAATAGCTAGAACTAGAAACCGTAATCGACTGACCTTATTCCAATTGTCAGATCTTCCTGAATTGTCCTCTCCAATTAGGTTTCTCCTTCTGTTCTATGCGATCATTTGTTGCTTCTATCCTCATCCGAGTTTCTGTCCGTATTGTCGTTTTTTTGTTCCATTAGCAACGCAGAGAACAGCTTCTCTACGTTTCTTAACTGCTTGAGTATGATTTCGATTGCTGGGTTGTTCAACTAAACACTTAGCCATATTTCCCTCCGAGCTTGTGGTTACTGTTGTATCTTTGAAAGATATTAGGCTTCTGGTTCATATGTACTGCTTTACTTCATGGTCAAAATGCTCCAACGTTTGGCTGCGTCATTTGGTATATTAGTATAAGTACTTCTCAAGCATCCAGCTGGCTGCAGCTTAAGTTGAACTGATTTTGGTAATGCCTCATAATTTGCATTAGCTTGTTGATGAGGAAAGAGAATTGTGGATCAGAATTCGCTGAAGGTCTTTGATTTGGAAAAAAGTTGACCTCCTAATTACATTTGAGGATTTCAAGTCAATGAAGTGTTAAATGGTCCCAAGGAAAAAAATCACTATTCATGGACATTCGGAGTAATAACCTTTCAGTTTATTTCTGTGAGTGAAAAAATTAGAAACCAAGTGGGTTCGGTGGAACCTAAATAGCGGAAATCTCTGAGGACTGTTAGTAGTGGCAGTTTGTCCAAGCATATCTTTTTTTAGGGATTGGTTGTTTAGAGATAATTGAGTTGTGTGTCCTTTAGGTTTCCATAGCTTATGATCGTTTTATTGAGTAGCAGCAGAACCACAGCTCTGCCAGGAGTTTCTGAAAGGAAATTGTTGATTGAAAAATGCAGCTATACAATCCTCTTCCTATCTCATCCATTGGCTACTCCTGGACTTTGTTGCTGAGTCTAGAAGTCTTTATTTCCTCGACATGTTTGCAAACTATATGAGGTTCAAAATTATATGTCAGCGGATAGCTATAAATCCATCTGCACTATTATTTTCAGTGTTTCAGAAAATATAGAAATTGGATTGATTGGTGTACGTCTACATGCCTATTGTTTGTAACTGCTGGAGAATGCAATCGTATACCTAATTCTTGAAGATTAGGGACATTCTGGATGAATTTGTAGTTGGTCTTTTTCTACCTTAGCTCATGATTGTTGTTAATTTGATTCCCATTTCCATATGCATTTTCTTTTCATTTGACCACTAGTTTTCTCATGTTATTTTTGTTATTTGACACGCAGGCTCCGTGGCACGATATATATTTTTATATGATGAGAGTCCATGCTTGCCGCTAATATTGATAAAAGATAGAGATGACTCTAAAAGCTGATTATTACCACATGTAGTGTGAAGATCTAAAAAGCTGGAGATGAAGCACGGATTGCCTGGTTTAGGGACATGCTTTTTGAAAAAGATGCTGAAAATTAAGAGGCTTTAAAGGATCAAAGGAGGACTCGGCCGAGTTTATAAGGATTTTAGATGCCACGATGGTGAGAATCAGAGGGGAAGGTTCTAGTGCTATCAGCTTTAAATGCGAACCCATTAGTTCTAACAGTTACATTTCAGTTTTGACTGATAAATCACCATCTAAAGTTATTTGCTCGCCGGAGTCTGTTAATGATGTCACTGCTCATTCTGCTTCAAGATGCTTTAAAATTTATACGCGTCGACGCTGCGAGGATAATTCTGGAAAGGCACTGCCACTTAGTAAATTTATTGCATCACCAGCTTATGAGGAAAGCCATGAAGCAGGGCCATTGGTTGCAAGCCCTTCTACTTGTATTGCATCACCTACTTCCCAGGAGAGCCATACAACAGGGCCGTTGGTTGCAAGCTCTTCTACTTGTATTGGGTCCCAGTCTCTTGATCCTTTACATGGTAATGGAAGAAAAGAAGGATATTATTTCCGAGGCATGGCTTCAGCTAAAATCTCTTGTAGAGAGGGTGCCGAGAATGATCCCCGTTCACGTCTCCACCGTCATATTGCTGATTTACTCAAAGCTGCTGGATGGCTTGTAAAGAGACATAAAATCCTTGGCAAGAATTCGTTGGAGTCCAAGTATACATCACCTACAGGGAGGGCATTTCGTGAATTTCATAAAGTATGGAAACGATGTGGGGAGCTCCTGTTGGGTGACAGATATGTTTTGGTGGAGGACAATGATGGTCTGTTATGGGTTGATGTTGGTTCGTTCTTCTCTGATTTGCACGACACCTTGTCGAATATAGAGAAGGAACAACAATCAGAATCTTTTATCTCCCTAGCTCATTGGTGGAATCTCTTAGATCCCTTTGTCACAGTTATCTCTATCGATAAGCAAATTGGCCTGCTAAGAAATGGAGAAGCAGTAAAAGCAAGAAGAAGATGGCTCACAGACAAAGATGAGAAACGAAAAGTTGTTTTAACCCTGAAACAGGGATGTGAGAAAAAATGTAGAAGACCCACTGCACTGGGACATGAAAGAAGAACCATCGTCTTAGCCTTGTCACGAGGAGGTGCAGACGTTGACCAGCTCACTAAGGGCCAGATACCTTTGGCCCTTTCCGACCCTCCTCATCCTTCGGAACATGAAATAACAGATGACGGTTGTCACACTAATCCTCTTACCAATCAACTTGGTCCGAACTGTTTTTTAAGATATATTTGCCAAGGAACTGAGGGAAAAATGGAACTCTTGCCTGATAAATCCATCTGCAGGTGTAATGGTGATGATAAGGTAGAACTTGACAGAGAGGCAGCAAAGTGCTGGAACAAAGTTGACTCTGAAAATCCCATGCCGTTAGCTGTATATTCAGAAGATGCTAATGCTTTCCCAGATTCATGCTTTGACCATGAAAGTGATAAGGTTCGTCGGTATTTATTGGCAGCACAGGATAATCACTTAAATAATTGTCGTTCTTTAGTTCCAGAGTACTGCAAATCTCTTGTACCAGTTGATTTAGATGATGAATCCAATCATCCAAATATCTTACTTAATCAAGGAGAACGTACTTCATCCGTCTTCGGAGCTCCAACGAGTACACAGCAGACCGTGCCTAGTGAAAAAGAGCGTCTTCACTGTCATTCTCCAGATTTTATTGTTAAAAGGAAGGTAAGAAGAAAGTCTAAAAGGATTTCTGAATTAAAATCCATAGAGTTGCATGAAGATCTTATACTAGGGCGGGCTTATGGAAAGGCTGAGTTGCTGGATGTTGGTACTACTAGCTCTCAAACTGAACTGGGCCAGGTGCAAGAAGCAACTGATGCGAGAACTCCACCATGCTGCAGGTCCTCACCTCTAAGCTCTAGCAAGCCTCATATAAAGAAGACGAGGGCAAAGCATAAGAAGGCGCGTCTAAATTGTGGTGATTCAAAGTGGGGGGATAAGCGACGTAAAAAATGTGAAATTGAGGATGATGATCTGTTAATCTCGGCGATTGTAAGGACCAAAGGATTAAATGAAAGTACAGCTACTGCCGTAACTAAAACAAAGCCTTACAAATCAAGGGCTAGGAAAATGATGAAAAGCAAGGTTGCGAGGTGTAGGTTGCTTCCACGCCACTTAGTAAAGGGAAGCAAGCTCTCAGTAGATGGGAAGTGGTCCATGGTTGGTCCTAGGACTGTGCTGTCATGGTTAATCAATTCTGGAATCATAATGCTAGATGATGTGATCCAGTATCGTGACTCGGACAAGAAATCGGTGATAAAAGATGGCAGGGTTGCTATGGAAGGTATCAGTTGTAACTGTTGTAAAAAGAAGTTGTCACTCACTCAGTTTAAGGTGCATGCTGGATTCAAGCTGAGTTGTCCTTGTTTAAATCTTTTTCTGGATTCGGGTGAGCCATTTACTTTATCAGAGCTCCGGGCCTGGTCATCTGAATACAAAACCCGAAAAAGTGTGAATCAAACCAGTCAAAGCAATCATTTTGACCAGAATGATGACTCTTGTGGACTTTGTGGTGATGGAGGTGAGTTGATATGTTGTGACAACTGTCCTTCTACATATCACCGGGCATGCTTGTTAACTGAGGTTGGTCTTGCTTGTTCTTTTTAAACATTTATATACGCTGCAGGTTTCTTGTAACATTTAAGAGGTTAAATGACTAACATTACACTTTCAGGATCTACCTGACGGTAATTGGTATTGTTCCAATTGCACCTGTCGGATTTGTGGATGTCTGGTTATTGCACCTTCAGTCAATGCACGGAAGTGTTTGCAGTGTGAGCACAAATGTAATATTCCTTAACCTTTTGATTGATGTTCTTATTGTGGAGATTACCTCAGACTAATATAACCATCTGTATTTCTTTGGTTCAAACTGTTGTTCCATATTTGGTAAGTGGACTGCTTATTTAATATTTATTATATCAATCTTGAAAGTTGAAAATTTGAAATGCTGTTAAAGATGGTGAACCATGGCAGATCATGAATCATGCGTGAACCTGGAGAATGAAGTTCGTGTGGCATCTGATGCTTGGTTCTGTGGTGCAAACTGCCAAGAGGTACTCTTTCTTAAGAACATTTCTTATTTTGTGTTGAAGCAGCACATCTCTCTAGTCTCTTTGGCAGATAAGAAAAAGATAATAGAAATGTTAAGGCTCTTCATTAGCTAGTAATCTGTATGTCGTCTACTTGCCTTTGTAACACATCATCTTATGTATACTGGTAATAAATTGTGACAAGTATTCGGTTCTTTTACAAGGAAAGATTATTTAACAGAACTTAGCATAATGAATCAGATGCAATCTGTTGGAAGAAATTGTAGTAATAAACTTTTAGGCACTTTGTTTGAGTTATTTTGCAGATTCTGAAGATTGATATAGCTACCGTCTCTCTCGTACTATTCGTCGTCCTTTTACATAAGAGTGTTGCTTGCTTCCTTTGTAGGTTTATATTGGGCTTCATTCTCGCATTGGCACTACAAACCCCATTGCTGACGGCTATTCCTGGACACTTCTTAGATGCATTCACGATGACCAAAAAGTTCATTCTGCTTACAGATTTGCTGTTAAGGCAGAATGTAACTTAAAGCTAGCTGTTGCTCTCAGTATTATGGAGGAATGCTTTACATCTATGGTTGATACGAGAACGGGTATTGACATGATTCCACACGTTCTGTATAACTGGGGGTGAGTACCTCAGCTTTTTGGACCATGTCATGTTCTTTCCCACTTTGTATATAACTATTGTTTTTCTTGATCTTCAGGTCAGATTTTGCACGCTTAAACTTTCTTGGTTTTTACACTGTCATTCTGGATAAGGATGATGAACTGATAACTGTTGCAACTATCAGGTATTATTCTTCATCATTCATTCACTTGATCAGAGACTTTGGTTCGGTGGTTCCTATATACTCTTTATGGAAATCTTCTTTACTAATTAGGGTTAAGAACTTATAAACTATCTGAGGTTTGACCTATGTGAGATTTTGGTGTCTGAAGTTTAAATTGTTGATATTGGCTGTCTGAAGTTTCAACCAACTCCGGCCACCACCTAGGGGCAATTTTGGTATTTATTTTTTTATCAGGTCATGTGACAAGCACATAACCAAATTCTGTCAATTTTAACAGCAAATTTGGACGGAGACAGCAAATTTCAACAAAGTTGAAACTTCAAACAGTCAATATCAACAATTTAAACTTCAGACACTAAAATCTCACATAGGGCAAACTTCAGACAGTTTATAGGTTCTTAACCCTACTAATTAAGACAAGGTATTCTACATTATATCCCTAGGGTGCATGGAGCAGCTCTTGCCGAGATGCCCCTAGTTGCTACCTGCAGCAAGTTCCGGCGTCAGGGAATGTGTAGACGTATTATGGCAGCTATAGAAGAGGTATGTATACTTTACAGGTACAGCTAAACCGAAGCCTCTACATCGTTTCCTAAGTTATGCACTACTAACAGGGAATAAAACCGGGACTTGGTCCGCAATACAAAACATGGCATTTTTTATTGTGTAAATCCTTAAAGTGTGAAATTTTTAGTGAAAAATCCATAGAAAGTTGTCAAGTGACACATGTCAAGTAATTATTGTTCATAAAATAGAAAGAGAATGTTGTTATGCATTGCCATGTGGACTAGAAATGCTTTCTATAGATTTTTCACAGTTTTTTTCACATGCTCTAGCATCACCCTTTTTTATTACTGCTGTTAATTGGTAAATAAACACACAATCCATACTGTTAAGACATGCCACAATCTAAATTCAAATCCAAAGTATACGCCAATAGATGGTGCGGTGCGACCCATCTCACCACATATAAACCTCATATATTCCTTCATCTTTTCCAAAGTGAGTTAAGTATACAACATCAAGCAATGCTGCACCCTCCTTAAACCAAGTGATTACAAGTAAGCTAGAATCTTGAAACTAAGCCGTGTTTTTTATTTCATTTTGGAACAATTCTTTCTAACAGTAACAAAGCAAATGAACAGTTAGTTGCTGGATCCATCCACAAATTTTCATTGAGTAAACAAGTTAAAGATGGTTTCCTTCGTCTTCCCATGTGAAGTTCAGCTCTCACTAATTTTAGACTGGACAAGGATGCCATGCGACGATTTAGTCTCTTACTTGCCTAGGCAGCATATTAGTGTCTCTATCAAGTGCCATTATAGGCCATAAAAGTTGATTGAGGGATTGGATATGTTTGATGCTTGAAAATGTTGTTCCTAAATAATAAATGTTTTTCATTGTGGTATCTCTCTAGTTGTTGATGTCTCTCAAAGTGGAGAAGCTTGTGATAGCTTCCATTCCGGAGACAGTGGAAACATGGACCAAGGGATTTGGCTTCAAGATCATGGAGAAGGATGAAAAGGCGAGTCTGAAAAGGTTGAACTTGATGGTGTTGCCAGGGACGATACTGCTTACTAAGACCCTTTTCCCAAGACTGATTGTGGATTCCGAAGCAGGTTAGTTCGTGGTTTCGTGTAGGGACAGTACAATAAGAACGATAGGTTGGCCATTGGATTTGTTTGGAAATTTTCATGTGTTAAGAATCTTAAAACAGTCTCAATTATATGTCATATTGCTAATTGATGTCCCATATTTAAAATATTGATATTCGGTGTCACAACTATCAATTTTGTTGTTTTTCACTTGTTTTCGCAGTTTTTTGCGTTAAAGTTGACGTTTTAAGCAACAAAAACATGTTTCCACTTTCCGAAGCATCAAATTTGTTACTCATGGTTTATGCTTATTTGATTCTTAAAAAAACATATTTTTGTTTCATCATTTATAAGAGGAAAAAAAAGTAGTAATCAACCAGTCTGATAGCTGAGACACCGATTATCAACATTTTAAATCCGGGACAGCAATTAACAACCTGGTCTATATAACCAGGACTGTTTTTAGGTTCTTAACGCAATTTTCAATCCATTACAAACCAAGCATTCGTTGATATTTTGTGGGCTTTATAGTGGTAATTATCTTATAAGATCAGTTTAGGTTTGTATTTAGTGAACACATAAGGAATCTTTGTGCATTATCATTGTGTTTCAGAAGCAGTTGCTTGTGCAGGGCTTGTAGGAGGAGAAGATAACTTATCACCTTCAACTACCAGTTCAACTTCTAGAAGTGATATTCTTGATAACTTATCTCCATCGCAAACATGCCCTCTAACTTCTACCATTAATGTTGCTGAAAGCAAGCTTCATAGAAATTATGCATCTGCTCCATTGAAGCACGATGGAACCGGAGCAGAGATAACTGAAACTCCTGCTGAGGAACCAAGATGCAATACTGAAGCCGAAGCAGAAGCAGAAGAATTAGATGTAACTGAAGAATGTGCTGCTGGTGAACAAGATACTGCAGCAGCTCTTGAAATTGATTCTCAAGAAGACCCAGTAAGGATTGAATTCAAACATCAGACAGAGAAAATGCCTCGAGTAAATGAAGTTGTTGCCAGGTTAGATATCGGGTTTAAGAAGGCGGTGAAGAAAAAGAAGGCGGTGAAGAGAAAAAAGGCGTCGAAACGAAAGAAGTTTGCGGAGGAATTATGGATGCCAACTTCATGGGGACTTGTCTGCGGTCTTCATGCAATGCAGTGGCCGTTGTAAATAAAGAGGAACAAGACAAGAAGACACCTAAAGAATGTTGATGGTGTAATTTTAAGATTTTTTTTTTTTTTTTTTTTGGAAAGCTCATTTTTCTTAGGACTTGATATGATAATTGAAACGGCCTTAGAAACTGTCGTAGCCAGGCTGGGCCTTAATTAATTATAGGTTGAATAGTCTTTTTTAGTGTCGTATTTATTGTCGATGTTTGGTTTTTGGTGTCATATATTTACATTTTGTTAACTTTTGACCAATGTTGACTTTTGGTGTGTCATATGTAATTCGGAATCGTCAATGCCCGACCCAAAGTCGATGGCCCAACTCGGAGTCAACGGAGTTGAGCCCGAAGTCATCATTGGCTCATAGTCATTATCTATTAGGTAATAGTAATGTCAATGATATTTTGGTCATTACAACTATGTATTAAAATAATAGCTTATTTTTTATGAATTTAGCTCATACATGATTAAACTGGTATATATATTTTAATAGAAGTGTCCATTTGTGTTCATTTTTTATTTATTTGTGACGAGTTACACTACCAGCAAAATTGACCTATGCAGCATGTAACCATTTTGAGGTTGAATCATAGGGTCTTACTCCTTGGAACAATTTGGCTAAAATTTGACTTGTCTTGGCCATCGCCAGGAAAGCAACATCAACTCACAAACTAGTAAGGTTATGATACCAAGCCAATAGAAAATCAATCGTATACCATTAAACGATACCCCAAATGAAAAAATTCTGCATCTATAACGGACTGAAAACTCCCAACTCGTGACATATTAAAACTTATTCACAAACATTTGATTGCTGCTCAGTAAGTAATACATATATGATTAAAAAAAACGTAAGATTTAAACATCTACACCACAATTAAACACGTAGTTAAAGGCTTCCAAGAGACAAATAAATTCAGCAATAAGTTTTCGACAACATCATTCGAGTATCTAGAAGACTAGACATGATCAAATTCACTTGCCAAATATTATAGTATGTAGTAGTTGTTCATACTTGATTGCAATAGTAGTAGCATACAAATTGGTCCAAAATGTAACTGAGCACCACTTTATTGCTCCCATCACGCTCCACTAGCATACAATCTGGTCCACTCTTTTGCTGCAAATATAACAAACTCAATCTATCAGCTCATTCATTGTTTCTGCAAACTTGTACTTTTCATACAACATGTTTGACTGAATCTGGCTCACGTGACTTGCACATGCCATTTAACGGCAACAAATAATGGTCAACTAACGGATGTACCAAAAGCCACATTTTTTCAAACGTTTGTTACCAAAAGTATACAAAAATAAACATCTTTGTACCAAGGTCCAGATTCTGTCAAACATCTTGTATGAAAAGTACCTTTAACCCTTCATTAAATTAACTAAATAATGGAAATAAGTCCGTAAAAAAACTCGTGGTTTCCGAATTCTGACAAATTCACACACCTGTTTCAACTGCCTCTACTTCATTTGTCTTCCAATGCTTAGCAATGTTCTCAGACAGTGGATCATCCGGGTTTGGAGCACTCAAAAGGGCTTGAATACTGGTGAACATAAAATACCCGTCAACATTTACTCATTCTCCAACAAATGTATGATATGTGCAAACGAAACGATAGGCAAATAGAAATTATTTTACCTACTAAATTGGAATATCTAGTTTTACCTACTAACACTTGCTTTATTTTCAGCAAATTACCACTCCAACTAACTTATTGCGCTAGGACAGCACACAAAGCTACGGTAATCATTATCGAAACAAGTTAATGATTGATACCTTAAAAGAACAGTCCGGATCTGCAGTGCCGGGCTCCATTTGTCCTTCAAAATATCCAGGCAGATTCTCCCAAGCTTAAGAATTACACAAAAACTATCAGATTGAGAGAGAGACATAGAGATTACTTCTACTAAAAGAAAAGAGAGCTAGGGGAGTTTACCTTATCAATATTAGGGTGATATATCTTAGTGAGGAACCGTACCTGTTTCAAGGAGAGATTAGAAGGAGCTTGCTATGAGCAAATACACTTAAGAGACGAATCCAAACTTCCATCAAACTCCAAAAGGTGTTAAATGAGAATGCTCGGAACCGGTTTGTTTTTACATGAGAAACAATCACAGAGAAGGTCACAAATAAATACATCAACACAGTGCTCATTGGGTAACTCTTTTTCACCACCATTTTAGCCCACAAAGATAGAGGTCCAACACTGAAATTCCAGTACACTAAGTTGAAGAAAGAAAACAAACACGTAACCATGACGCGTGTTGGCTTAGATTTCCAGAGATGTTTGCATCTTATCCTTACCTTTTTATCAGCTTAAAACCAGTAGAATTCACTAACAGTAACCATACATAAAGTCACAAACTTATAATGGCCGCCAATTTTCTTGCTGAACATATAGCACGTTCCAGATAAAACTTGCAATGTTAAGCAGTAAATGTAAACCAAAAGATCCTAAAAGAATAGTAAAGATCCTGCTGCCAGACGCCAACAAAGTCCTAAACATTTTCATGTTGGACCATCCACCAGGCTTAACCCTGCCCTTTACAGATCCATGGGGCTAGTAGGTATTTCACAGGCCAGGGTGTTGCTTACCTAAGGCAAGTTTCCTCGTTATTGAAAAGAAGCAACATGGTCTAAACTCTAAAGGACAAACAGTTGAAAGAAACTTCAGTAATAATGAATGCTTTCTAAAATGTAGCTTCAATTCATTTAGTCTCCAGTTAGTCAGAGTAATTAAAAGAATAAAAAAAAGTTACGCCGTAACCCCATAAATTTTACACCTTTCTGGACTTCTTGTCACATTATTGTCTTCTATACATGTCATTTGATAAACATCAATTAGAAAACTAAGCTTCAGTATGGGAAACAAATGCTCACATGAAATTAACTTAATACCTTAGGTGCAGCCATTGGATATTCTTCTGGCAAAAACAACTCCAACTTGAAAACCCCTCCTATTGGAAACCAAAAGCATAAGAATGTTGGGTGTTAATCATAATTATATATTTTTTTGGCCATTTAATCATAATCATATAACTACAATACAAAGTAAAATTGCATGTTCATGCAAAAAACTGAACATGAAAAGTTCCATTGAACAATATAATCCTAGAATAGCGATAATGAGGCTGCAAACAATGATGCCTAACAGCTAATATCCGATAGGATATATGCTATTACTCATAGAGGAAGCCACAAATAATTTTTTTTTTTTTAAAGGACCATAATCAGCAAGGCAGACGGAGATGTGGTGTATATGTACTTATCAGAACAGCAGTCACAATAATGTCTGACGTAACAAACTACCTGGCTTTAGCATATCTTTGAGCTTTCAATGCCAGAATGCTTAAACAGTAACATTTCGGAATGCCATAATAATACTAACAGGGGAAATCCATTGCAAGATTCTGAAAGCTCACAACTGTTAACTTTAATTATCCGTCAGTAGCAAACACAGAGAGAGAGAACTAAAACCATCCGCACACATATTTAACAATATAAATGAGACTCTTCATGATCACCAGCACAGCTAAAACTTGAGCAGATACTACGAGTTATATCGACAACGACAACTTATCCATATGCATAGACTAATGAACAATTCCACAAGGATGTGGCGTGCTTAGGCCATGTATACCTTCATAAGGAGACTGTGACGGTCCCAGAATCATGACATTGAAATATCGCATATTTTCTTCAGAAGGAGAGGCGCTAATCCCCGGAGCTGCATCATAATGGGTTCAGTGAGGTTCCTTTGACATAATTTAGATGCTACGGTTGATAGAAAGTGCACGTGCAGATTAAAATTGTAAACTTCATAACAAAAAAAAGCAAATCCAACTTCTTCCAGTTCCTAAAAGATGATAAATGAACTTGTGTGATCGAAACGTTCAGCTTACCAGGTTCACTGAGGAGACGTTGAGTTTCCTGTCAAAAAAAACAAATGCAAGACTCAGTATCGAATTACATTGACAAATCTAAATCAGGATCTAAGGCAAAACCCACTTCATACTCTTCTATAACAAAACAACAGAGATAAGGCCGCGGAGGTAGAGCAACTGAATTTGCTCAGAACATCAAGCAGTTCAAAACTTCAAAGAATCTTGCTTGGAACCAAGCAATTTAGCAAGGTATTGTTAATTTCTGCCAATTGTAGCCTACAAAATCTAAGAGCTTGGCGCAGCTAATACACGCCACAAGCATGCAACTCAAGCTAAACCAAACAAAACCTACTAAACTACCCAAAGAGAGCTGATTGATAAGCAAATTAATGAATTGCAACCCTAATTGACTTATTTCATCTCAGAGAAGAACTGCTTTACCAGCTTAATTGGACGAAACAGATGAACAAAGCTGCTAAAACTGATTCAATTGTAAAGAAAAACGACCGAAGCGAATCAACAAAAGGAATTAGTTTGAAATTTCTATCCGTATGGCCGGCCATACAGGGATCAAAGAGACGAAGATCGGACAGATTCACAGACCTTAATGATTCTCCGAGGAAGATTACTGTTTGCCATCGCAAGGCTGTCGATTTCTGAGCGATCACCAGGGGAATAGGAGAAGATGAGAGGTTTCGTCTGAAAATTAGAATATCGAGCTCGGCACGGAGGAGAACGCCTTTCTCGATTTTGCTTCGTTGATGAGAGTTACCTTAATGGCGATGGTAGGTTCTCTCTCTCTCTCTCTATATATATATATATAATGTAACTTATATATATATATATAATATATAAGAGAAAAATAATATGTATTTAATATTTTTTTTTCTCTTTCTAATTAATACTACAACGTGCAATGTTACATTTTTGACTTTTTTATCATTCATTCATAATTATTTTTTAATTGTGGAATTAAATTGATAATTAGTCATTTGTAGGTTTCATAATTTAATTTGGAAAAATTATCAAAACAAATGGTTTCATGTTTTTTAAGCAAATTCATGTTCAAATGCTTTTTATTTATAGTCTAATAATGTGAAAATTAGACTACCCCATTTTAACAACGTTTTTTCTTATGTAAAACTTTTTAATTATAGGTCTAACTTGGCAATGTAAAGATTTAACTATACATAGATACATATAAAATTTTATACAAATCACTTAACCAATTATTATAAAACAATATTTTCCCCTTAGTAATGAGCTACAAACTACAATGGCCAAAAGAATAGTGAGCTGAAAGGATCATTATCTATATGTGTATTTTATAACTTATTTATTTTATAATTTATTTATTTTATGATAAAAAAACAGAGTGGCTAATGTATTATTGTTGTATGTAGTAATAATGGTTATGTTCGGGTGGATATGGTGGCGTGGGTCAAACGCTAGAATGAATATCTTGAAACGATAGGTTTTGTTTGGCACACCACAAACAATGTCACTAGCAAAAGTAGTCGGTCTAGAAGTCAATGTTCCGAATCGGTTCGATTGATTGTTCTATTCCATATATTTAGAAATGATACAAATTTCGAATTATATTCACGGTATCTAAATGGTGTAATTTTTTACAACAAAATAAAGGTGTAATTACAAAGTTTATGAGCAATTTTTTTTTTTGGCCAACCAGAGTTTATGAGCATTTGTATCGTCTCTCAAGTACATCTGGAATCTTAGAAGTCGAACTTCTAATTTTTTTTTCTAGATTATTTAATAAAATATCCAAGTGGTAAAAAAAAATCCAAAAATTCTCATCACAAATTGTTTAGGATGAATAACCAAATTGCTACCAATTTACAAACCGCTATCTTAACTTTAAATTTGTAAATTACCCAAACTTTTAAGTTAAGAGCAAATCGCTACATCTGTATCAATTTCTGTCAAATTGGATAGAAAACAAGCATATTTTCGCCATGCCGGATCTTTTCACGTGTATCCAAGATAGATTCAAATATAAATCGAAAGTATTGCAACGAAATACCTTCAATTAGATGTTTAATTGGACTGTCGCCTAATTCGAACAGTGTCAATTGCACATCTGGTAAGTATCAAATTGATTGTATATCGTTGCAATAATTTCAATTTAGGTTTGAACCCATATTAGGTACACACCCCACATTACGAAAATATGCATAAATTCAATCCAATTTGACGGAATTTGATACAGATGAAACGATTTACTCTAAACTTAAAAATTTGGGTAGACAATTTAAAAATTTTAAGTTCAGGCAGTAATTTGTAAATTTTTCAAAGTTCGGGTAACAATTTAGCTATTAACCCTTTTTTGTCAATTGCACCTCTGGTAAGTGGTAACTAAGATCAACTAGTGTCACAATTTTCTATCTCAACAGTCAGAAAAAAGGATGACTTTCTACAGTTCAGAGTCCAAGTAACTAACAACCCAGATTTCACAAACATATGCTAAATTTAACTTGTTCTAAAATCACTATTTCAGCTGTGAAATCTCTTCAGGAGCTTGTACATACCAAAGACATTCTTCTCCTGCCAAACATACGGTATGAAAAACGACCTATATTTCGCGGGTGAAAGCTCCCGGTCCAGATACGGCAATGCTGCAATCGTCTGAACCGAAAATACAGCACATTACTAACGAAAATTTCTTAAAAAACAACACTTTTCTGGGAAATAACTGCATTTGATCATCACTTACCTCCCATTTCTCCAAATCACTTCCACGGGTAGGGAAAGGGCGGTTTAGCTGTAATTCCACGAGAAAAGTGCAGGCATCGATGTCATGAAGCTGCAAATCCAACAACAGGTCATTCATGATGTCCGAAACAATGAACAATTTGAAAGAGTTTTTCTTTTTTTGTTAATAACCTATGAAAGGTCTGAAGTTCGACTCATGTTAACCGGAGAGGTCTGAAGTTTCAAACGTTAATATGAAAGGTCTGAAATTTCAACTTTGTTGATATAAGAGGTCTCTGTTAACAAAGTTGAAACTTTAGACCTTCCATATTAACTTTTGAAACTTCAGACCTCTCTGATTAATATGGGTCAAACTTCAGACCTTTCATAGGTTATTAACCTTTTTTTTTTGGTAAACATTTGAAAGAATTGATATTGAGGTAGTTTTAGAGGGTTTACGTATTGTCCATCAGACGCCTTGTTTTTGTCGTTGAAGTATAGTGGAGCAGCTGAAGTTCCTCCCAGGGTTGAATTGAATGGCATGGGAAGCAAGCCTCGGAACCCATCATCGATCCATCTGACTTCACTTACAAAATCCGGCACGAAGAATGATGATGGGTATCTGTGCCACTCACTTCCAACACATAAAACCGAACCTTCAGCAAATATGAGAGCCAAAGTAAGCTCTCAAATGTCTAGGCTTTTTTTTGGAGATGATATGAACAAACCAAAAAAAAAAAGAACAGTAAAATCTCGAATCTCACCATTTCCAACCTCGTCATGGTGCTCAAGAAGCTTGTAAATTTCTACTGGGGCGCCATAGCCATTAATCAGTGAAAAAGTGCGAGAGTGAGAAGCACATAATATGAGGCCTAGGACAATGGGCCGAAGGACTTTGGCGATCTGCATATGATTGTAACTTAAGTTTACTAATGATGACAAATTTCATGAGCTTAGTAAAGCATCGATACAGACTCACCATTACAGCAACAGAGTAGTCATTTTGCTTATACTTGTCGTTGAAGAGATCTGGAAAGCTCTCCATGACAGATGAGGCAGCTATACAGATAAGTGGGTATACCGGATAAAGGAATCTGTGCCAAAAAGAAGAAGAAGATGCAGTTACTATCCACTCTCCACCCGGTACTACAGTTACACCAAGAATTTAAGTTTTAGCACCATAAGTAGCTTATAGATACAGAATACTTTCTTTGGTCAGTCAGTAATCACTGTTGTGGGTCTAAATGGAAATTAGACTTCAAAGTTCACAAAATTAATGCATTCCATCGTACCTTTCTTCCTTGTGTGGCTGCAAAGACATGAAAGCCAACCAAATGTAGAGAGGTGAGACCACAACTAGCAGATCGGGTGCATACTTTTTCCTTGCAATAGGAAGAATTGCCAGGAACAACAATGCAAGGATAAAACAGAAGTTAAAGTTGTTAAATCCATTCCTCAGATAGAACGAAGCCTCTTCAACTCCATACAGATGGCTCTCGCCACCTCCAAGGACATTGTATATAAGCAAGTTTAGTACGGAGGACACCCATCTTCCATAATAGTAGTGATCCACGAGGAGAGAAAATGCCTGCAAAATAACATATTACCCATGGGATGTGGATTAGAGATCATGCTAAGTGACTGAAACGTATGAGCTTCCAGAAACTGTGCATTTCGGTTAGCTTACCAGTACAAATGTGGAAATGACAACCCCAGAGAAGAAAGCTGCTTTAAATCTTCTAGCCAGTGAATAAAACGTGATAGGCAAAAAGGCCAATATTGAGAATGGCCAGCCAAGAATCACCCCTACAGCTGCCACAGCGACTGCAAACGGGTATTTCCCAAGCAGAAATAAACCCGAGGAGAGAGACATTGCATACATAGAGAATGAACTGGGCAGAAAACCTGCAGTACATAAATAACATCAAACAGAGGACAAAGAGTTCAGCGACAAACAATGGCATTCTTCACTTCATGAAGACAAGTCTTTTAATATAGATCTGGCCACTAAGCAAATAAACCGACAATATCATCGTGATCATGTTATTTGAGTCTAGAAACAATAAAGATGAGAATGTTAGCTTACTTGTGCTAGCGAAGAAACAGCCACTGGTCAAGCATAACATGGCAAGGGCATATGAAGCTAACCGCTTCCCATATCTCCTTGAAAGTGCTACAACCAACACTGTATCTGCAATGACAGAAAGAAATCCAAGAAAGAATCTCACTGCATAGAAGACCCGAACCTGAATATTAAGGAAAAGAAAAGGTGTCACTAATTTGAGCAAAATGTGGAAGTAAACTGGTTGCAGTAACTCTAATAAGCAAACAGACTGCTCAAAAAGCATAAGCGCAAGAATAGATTCTTACTTTATCTTCAGCAAACCACAGTGAAGCAGGGCGACCCACCAGTTCGTGGAAGTTGATGTATAAGTATGACCTAAGTGCAAATTGGGAACTGCAAACACAAGCCAATAGCAATTTCAAACGTTAGCTTCAATACAATCAAACTTCAAGCTCCCTTGGATACTCAATGAATCAAAAACAGCGTTCTAATAACTAAAATCACTATCCATAACCACTCATTGCTATGCATTTAAACTCAAACAGAAGCACATAATCTGCAAAATCAAGAAATGATCTGCAAAAACGCAACACTAATTCCACTAAAAGTTCATTCTCCCTATCAAAGTAAAAACAGAACTATTTGCTGAATCGAACTTGCAATTGAGCTTACTCTTCCAGCTAAAGCACCAGAATGAGGAACTCTCACCTGTACTCCCAAGTCTGAAATCCCGATTTGTAGAGAAGATAATGGAGCGGCTCCCAGTAATTGAAAACCTCGTCGCAGTCATGTATGATGTTGGAGGTGGCGCTCATGTACCTGAACAAACCAAGGGCGAACAATGGCATGAGCCATCCAAGGCCTTTGCCTTCATCCTCCGAGTCTCTGGACCTCTTCGGCTTGTCGGTCTTGGAGTAATCAGACGTCGAAGATGATGAAGGATCGGTCGCCCATGGACGCCTCTGACGCGTCGATAGAGACATATCTTGCTTTACCGGCGAAGATCTCCCCGTCGTCGTCGTATGTATGCTTCTTCGTCGTGTTAAGAGCTAACCTCAGTCCTCGCCGGCGACGGAAATTACGGCAGGTTGAAATGGGTTCAGGAGGGATCCGGGTCGGGCCAGATAAATCATAAATGTACCCGAACGTCGACCGATCCTTTTCTTTCTCATGAAGTAAAATTTTTCAGTTCACCAATAGCAATAATGCCTTTACTTTTCACTTTTCAATCAATAAAAAATATGTTATTGTCCAAAAAAATCAATAATAAATTGTTTTTTTTGTAATAATAATAAATAAGATTATAACTTAATCGAATGTTTGGAAAAAAAAAAACTTAATCGAATGTTTTGAAAATATAAATATGTAAAAAAAAAAATCGCATTTTTTCACATATTTAAGCTCATATCATTCACAAAGTTTTAAAACTATTTTTTAAAGCTCTTTAAAAAAATTGTTTTATAAGTGATCTACTTTGATTTTTTTTTTTTCCGCGAAATGATTTTAAAAGGGGATGTTGAATATCACTGGGATATAGTTGTCCCACACTGATGGGTTGTTAAGTTGAGAACAAGTATATAAGTAAGTCGACCGTCTCATCCTGTTACCAATTAGTTTTAACATGGAACTTCACTTGTAAAAATAGTTACTCTCTATTAGCATGTTGGATTTGACTCGGTCCAATGTAGAATTTAAGAGCCTCATCGTAAAAGCAATCCCAATAATATGCTTGCTCTACACTAGGGCGGAGCATAAATCCCGACAAACCTGAAATCCCGAAAAACCCACTCGAGCCTGTCCCGAGACCGTATCGGAGGGAGTTTTACTCCCAACTAGGGCTCGGGCTAGGACTGTGACTTTTTTTCTTCAAAAAGTCCTGAACGTCCTAGTTATCTACCTTAGTTCAATATTTTACAACTGAAATAATCTAATTATACTTAAAAAGTATATATAAAATAAAATAAAATAAACATTTAGCCTAATTAGTAAATATTACTAACGTAGCCACAACTCACTCCCCCTCCCCCTTCCTCTCTACATTCTCTCCAAATTTCCAATTCAAGTTTAACCACACAGATGCGTTGAGCTGGAGTGTTAGTGTTGTAAAACTTGATCCACGTACGTGAACTTGAAGAATTTGTTTGTGAACTCGATGTATGTATTAGTGAATTCGATGCATGTGTTTGCGAACTTGATGAATGCTTAAATTTGTATTTTGAGTTGAAAATATTAAGGTTAAATTAGGATTGTCTTTACCTCGTCCCGAATTTAAAAATCCCGACCAAGTAGAGACTTTTTTAGATGTTTAACTTACTGCTAGGGATATAAACAATATTAAAAAATTCCGAAAACTAGAATTAGTGACATTTTTCTGAAAAATTCCGAATCCACCCCTTCACTACACTTATATAAATTTCTAAATTTCTATACGTACGGGTCACCGTCAGACTAAGTTATATTATACCATATACCGTAGAAAGAATCAAAGAAAGTGAAAACTTTTGTAGCATTTCTATAAATATTATTTTTATATCATTATTATACACGATTTTTATCATCATTCCATTTCCCAAGGTCCCATCCACGCATAGTGCCCGACAGAAGTCTAGTATTGAGCAATCTACACTTTTTAGTTTACCAAAAAAATTCAAAACTTTCAAACGAAATAGTCAGAAAATAAAACATCACATTTGGATAAGAATAAAGGCTAACAACATAACACCGTGAATTTATTTATTTTTACCGAAATAGTTATCAATACTAGAATGTGACAAAAAAATCTATCGATTACGAAATACTAGATTTCTTTTTAACTATATATATATATATATGCATCAAATATTTAATTTCAAACATAACTAAGAATTATAAAATAATCCAAACTAATAATAGTATAATACACTACCAGCAAGACTACCGATATTAACCTTTGTTTCACTTGAGTGAACTGAAATAATGATAAAACATGATTACGGTCTCTATATTGTATATTGTTGTTACGGTTATATATATACTTATATATATAGTTACAGTAATAACTATGCTTATTCACTTAATATCATAATGGTGCGATTAGTCAGTAAATAGTGCAAAAAAAAATCATACTTATTAATTTTTCACTGCAACAATAGTTTCAAATATAGTATGAATGAATTCATCTATTATACAAAAGTATAAAAACCAACTGTAATTTTCTTTCTTAATAAAAATAAAAATGGACAAATAAAAGGTAATCTTAAGGTGTTGATGACACACTCTACATTTATTTGATATAAATATTTATATTGTTAAATAAACAGAGGATAATATTTCATTTGAAATGTGTAGCTATAAATTAAAATATTACAACTCTATACAGTCGATATATAAGTTATGGCCATTTCGATTCCTTCATGAAATATCATCTATAATAATAATAATAATAAAAATATTAATAATAATAGTCTATAAATAGGAACTCCACCAACCATCTATATATATATCTATCTATCCCTATCATTACTTCATATTATCCATAAACCCTTCTAGCATTGAGGCCATGCCTTCTTCTACTAACTCATCATCATTTCTCTTACTCTTCTTCTCCCTAACCCTAACCCTAACCCTAACCCTAACCCTAGCCATCTCCTCCCCCACCCGAGCCACGGTCCCGGCCTCGGCTCAGTTCCGATACCACAACAATGGCGAATTCGGCTACTACAGCGTCGAATACGGCGGAAATTACCGAGCCCTCGACGCATTCGCCGCCCCGTTCCAACTCTGCTTCTACAACACCACCCCGAACGCATTCACACTCGCCTTGACAATGGGCCTAACGAGCTCCGAGTCGTTATTCCGGTGGGTCTGGGAGGCCAACCGCGGCCGACCGGTGGGTGAGAACGCAACATTGAGCTTCGGAGGTGACGGAAACCTAGTCCTGGCCGATTCTGACGGAAAAATCGCGTGGCAGACAAACACAGCGAATAAGGGTGTTATCGGGTTTGAGCTTTTGTCGACCGGGAACATGGTGCTATACGATTCGAAGGGCACGTATCTTTGGCAGAGCTTCGACTACCCTACGGATACACTTCTCATAGGGCAGTCCCTTAAGGTTAGGGACGTAGCTATTATGGTTTATGGGACGGGGTCCATTCAACTTTTAAATTTATGCAACTTTTAGGCTACAAAGTTTAATTAATTTCGATGTAATTTTTAAAGTCTTAGATTTTGCTCACTTGGGCAAAGAATCAATTCGGTCGAACCGGTTCAAAACATGACCGGTTCGAGCTGAATCGGTTTTTGGACTAGATTGGAACTGGTTTGCTAGAATTAGTTCTTAACAAGTTTATAATTGTTTTTTCTTCCCAACAAAATAGTTCTAATTAGTTCGAACCGGTTCTGAATTGTCTTTCTAGAATCAATGTGGACCGAATCGGTTCAACCAGTACAGTTTCAGACTGGTCCGGTTGGATCAATATTTTTCTCATCCCTACTTAAAAAAATTATTGTTTATAAATTATTTTCCGTAATCTTATTCTTGCCGATAAGGAGAGCCCATTTTTTGGTATTGATTTGTTGTAGAAAAATGGTCTCTTTCGAACCTGTTTTGGACTGGTTCGGAACTGTTTTGCCAAAAACAGTATGGTTCAGAATCGGTTTGAATAATTTTTTTAATGAAGGTTTACATTTCAAAACAAGTTCCAGAATAAAAAAAAAAAAGTCCAAAATCAGTTCTGGTCCAATACAAAGCCGGTTCCGCATAAGTATAATAACGGTTCTTGGTACTTGTTCACTCCTTGTAACCTGGTGTGTTTGGAACCGGTACAGACTAAACCAGTTCATAACGTTCCAGACTAGTTGCAGTTTGGTCGGACCCATTTAATTTTATATATTTTTTTAAAAAATCTATTTAAACTTTTTAAGTTTTATATTTTTCTCGCTTAAAACTTTTCTTACTTATAAATTATTTTTATGTTTCTTTTTGCATCTGACATAAATTTCTGACTTCATCTCTGCTTAAGATCGGTGGGGCGACGAAACTAGTGAGCCGCGTCTCGGAGTCGGTCAATGCCGATGGCCCTTACAGCTTAGTATTGGAGTCTAAGGGTCTACCCCTCTACTACACCAGCAAGAACACCCCCAAGCCACTAGTCTACTTCAACGACTGGGCTAACCCTAATGGCGCAGCCACATCCGCAACCCTAAATACCGACCCGTCCATCAACGACGGTTTTGCCTACGAAATCAATATTGGCGTAGTCGGCCTCGTGACACTAATACTCGGTCGCCCTAACTATAACGCCACGTTGAGCTTCCTCCGGCTCGGGATTGACGGCAACCTCGAGGTCTATACGTACTACGACAAGGTATAAGAGATCGAGAATATATATTATCTTATTATAAAGTTGAGGATATGTATCTGTATATTATATAGATAAGGATCAATAATCAAATTGACACCCGAACTTTGTCAATTTAAAATTGCTACTGAACTTAAAATTTTAAAAATTGTTTTTTGAACTTTCAATTTCATAGCAAATTGTTCTCTGTTTTAGTTCTTTTCAAATTGGACATAAATGGGCATGTTTCCACCACGTGGGGTCTTTTCATTTATACCCAAGATAGATTTAAATATAAGTTGAAAGTATTGTAACCAAATGTCTTCGATTGGACTTCCCCCAAATTTGATTAATGTCTTTCAACTGAGCATCCAATTGAAAGTATTCCGTCGTAATACTTTCAATTTATGTTTGAATTCATACTGGATACTCATGAAAAGATCTCACGTGACGGAAACATGCTCATTTTCTATCTAATTTGACGGGAACTGAAAAAAAAAATGTAACACTTTACAATGAAATTGAAAGTTCAAATAGCAAATTAAAAAGAAAAAAAAATTAAGTTCAGATAGCAATTTTAAATTGACAAAGTTCGAATAACAATTTGGTTATTAACTCTATATATAAAGGTACGAGACTAAATATAGTAGTATTATAATTACATAAAGAAATAATGATAATATATTGAAAATATATCTATTCATACCGTAACTCAATCAGAATATACTAAAATATATTTATTCCCTAATAAGGTCTACAACAGCGCGTGGGCAAAGACCTTTACGCTCTTCGACCGGGACTCGATCTGGGAGACCGAGTGTCAGTTACCCGAACGTTGCGGTAAGTTCGGGTTATGTAGCGATAACCAATGCGTGGCTTGTCCGACGGTTTCCGGGCTTTTGGGGTGGAGCGAGAATTGCGCGGCTCCTGCGATTACGAGTTGCGAGGCTCGCGATATCGCGTATTTCAAGGTTACCGGCGTGGACCATTTCTTGAGCAAGTACAACTCCGGTTCGAAAACGACGGTGGCGAAATGTGGAGGTAAGTGTAGTAGTGATTGCAAGTGTATGGGGTACTTCTATAATGAAGAGACATCGAGGTGTTTGATTGCTTATGAGCTTAAGACATTGATTAAGGTTGCTAATTCCACACATGTTGGGTACATTAAGACCCCAAAACTAGTTTAGTCTAGGATCATTAAGCTCTTTAATTGGCTGTTTTTTTGTTTTATTAATACTTTTGTGTTGTATTGATATTTGATTGATATTGATATGATAATGCTAAAGAATTCACAAGAGTGCATTTTTATTATGTTTTCTTTGCTAATACAATTTTTTGAGTTTATCATTATTATTTTCGGTATTAATTAATGAGCCAATTTGCACACGTCAGTTGGTTTGTAATTAGCGATTTAATATAATGAATAATTGCAGCGTTTGATATATTTTATAATATATATATATATATTGTAATATGATTTATTTATTGTTATAATATTAATTTATTTAAGAGTGAATTATGTTTTAATATATATAATTGACTTGGATTTATTTAGAAATAATAAGTTATGTGCGCAGTACAAAGTTCATAATATGCATATCATCGATTTATATATTATTAATATATCAAATTTGAAAAAAAAAATATTAAAGCTAAATTCTCACTTCTCACTTGCTATTAAATTCTATACATTGAAACATTTTATATAATTGTATGAGATAAGTTTCATAAAAAGTATCATGTAAAATTATTTATTTATTTTGTACGGTACTCATTATTTTTTACAACTAATGAGGGACGAAGTAGACAAAAAAAATAAATACTAAATAATAATAATAATAATTAATACTCACGAAAGAAAGAAAGACCAAACCAAGTACTTTATTTATTTAATTTAATAAATAAAAATAAAAACGTAAACACCCCTAAAATTCAGCAGGTTTGATTATGGGCTTGTAAAGCCCAATAAGCAATTGGTTAATGTGTCCTCTTACCAGTAGTCTTCAAGTTCCTCCTCTTCCTCCATCTGTTTACTAGTTCTACGAATTTCGCTATTATCGATCGATCAATAGAGAGAGAGAGGATGATTTACCGAAAATGGAGTCTGCTAACGGGGCCGGTGGCCATACTAGGCGGCGTCGTAGCGACGGTGGTTCTCGCCAATTTCATCTTCGTTGACAACGTAAGCAGCTTTCTCTCTGTGTACTCTTATTTCATGCGTTACGGTGCTCTCGTTCGTCATTCAATAGATCTTGCGTGCAATGAATTTGCATCGGATTTGTGCTTGATTCATAAATCTATGAAATTTCATGGATTATATTGCCAGTAGAATCATGATCCGTATTGCAATTTCTTCTGGAATCGGATTGAAGCTTCTTGTTAGGGGTTTCAATTCATGAATACATAAATCGATTAAAAGGTTGAATTTCGGACATGATCTATTGTAATTGATGATATAGTTAGTGGTTGTAATCATCCAAATTTGGTCCAACTTCATTATTGAGCTACTAGTTAGTGTTTTAGTCTTGTTGCTGCAGCCGCTCATTCAATGGCACTCCTTTTTTCCTTTTATTTTGTTTTAGGCTCAGACTGAAACTTCTATTTGCTTAAATGTGTTTAGATGGTTTGCTGTTCTATGTCTCTCATCTCTTTGGGAAATCATCTTTCATTGACATATCTAAACTTGTAAGCTTTGAAATGAATGAATTATCACCCTTTGGATAGGAACATTTGAAGGGAAATAGATGGAAAGATAAGCAATGTAGCTTTATTGGTTTGGATACACATCTAAATGAAGGAGCATTCCAATTCCTTTCTAGAGAGAGTTTTCTTTTCCCACTAATGTGGGATGCTTTGGGGTGAATGTTAAGTCTAGTCATGAATATGATGGAGAACTTCGTTTTATCACTTAGCTAACTATAATATGAGTAATAATTTGCTCCGAGCCTCGGAGAACGGATTAAGCTTTTGGTCAGATGCTTCAATTGGCGATTCTGTTATTGAGCGAAAGCTTACACCTATGTGGGTTGTTTATGTATTGTAGGAATAAGCACTACACATAGTTATACAAATGCTGCCCCTCTCTTTCATTTGTTCAGATGAGGATCAAATCAGTTTATGCCTTCGATATAATATTTGATTTTGCATGCTTCACCATTGGCATATTTCATGAACCATAAGATAGTTTTAACTTTTAAGGCGACTTAGGCATAAGCTGGTTGGTTGGGGAGTTTATTATACATTACATAGTAATGCATTTCTGTTATGATCTTTCTTGTTCAGTGATGCTTTGTTTTATGAAAATTTGCAGGACCCTTTCCTCAAGCGCGAACCGAAGAAGTCGGACACATCATCGTCTGCCAAGTGATAACGATGGACGGTAGTTGAAGGTTTATGGTGTTTCCTTGTTTCTTAGGTTCAGCCATTCTATTGTTGTGTTGAATCTTGAATTGGCTGATGTAGAAAATAAATCAATGTTTCTGCGCATTGATAACGAGACGGATTCTTTCATTTGAAAGCTAAATGATGTTACTTTCTATTCCCCAACATCTTAGGTTTTGTGTATTGTGATGAGTCCTGTTAACTAAAAAGCGATTTGCAAATCTTTAATAGTGAAATTTTTTGGCCAATAGTTATTAGTGAAATTAAGTCTGATTTTTTTGTTTGTTTATAAAGAAAAGGGTTAAAGGGTATTTTGGCATAAATGTTCACAGTAGCTAAATTAAACAAAATAAAAGTTTGGGGCAATCATTGAATTCATCAGTTGAAAATTTCCTTGGTAATTATGTATGTTGAAAATGTTGGCTTCTATTGTTGGAAAAAAAATAAATAAATCGACTGTTTTGCTTTACAATAATTTTACGTAATTACATTCTTTAAATATATATTTTATTATTAATTTTCTCAACAATCAATAATAAGATGTTATTATTAATTATAAAACAAATTAATTTATAATTAAAAATTAGTTATATAAGACATAATGCATTCTTTAAATTTAAAGAATATGATATGTGAAAATAGGTGGATCTAACTATAAAGAATACTATGTAAAACTATTGTAGTACATTTTTTTACACTTTATTATATAAAAATATATATTAACCTACAATTAAATAATATACAATGTAATATCATTGTTATGCTTTTAAGGAATAAAGCCCCACCATATTACATAGCTCAAAACAAGGGAATTTATCTATTTATTTTGCCAGAAGTAACATTTTATTATAAAATCCTTGAATTCATTAAAATTATCAACCAAACCCCATTTTGACAATAACTTCACTGAAACTTTAATTAAATTCAAGAGGTAGGCGGGCGAGCGACAGACATCACATTACATACAAGAACACCATACATCCACCACCTCTGTTATGAATTATGTAGAGCACAAATAAACAAGGGAAAACAAAAAAACAGTGGAACATCTGCAGAAACCATGTTTTGTTTTTCTAACCTGACTTTTCCTGTAAAACAAGACACCACACACATATATATAATTTACTCACACGCAAGTTTTGATCCAAAGGTGGTTAAGCAAATCCCAAACGCCTGAAAAGCAGACAACGGCTGCCTGAAGTCCATGGTGAAGAGGTGAGTGTCCACCTTCCCGAATTGCAGCACCACCGTCTCTTCATCTCCCTCGACTGCAGAAACGAGCTGGAAGTTCTTCACCGAGGCCTGCGTAACTCGGCCATGGAAGTTCAAGCACCAACATTGTAACGGTTCGTGCCACTTTGGTGCCTTGTTCTTCAAGATCATCGATTCTGTGCCCAAATGTGGTTCTGAATGCTTCGTATTTGAGTTTTCGTCGATTGGAGTCGCGGGTTTTGGTGAAGTTAAGGACTTGAGGTTGCAAACCATTCTCCTCGGTCCTCGGGACTTTAAGATGTTGAATTTGTACGAGACTTGACCGACCTCGAAGTTGCCCGATGATAATTGAGGGCTTATTTGTTTGCTTGCAAAGCGCCGGCTTGATTTATTGCTTAAGACCCTTGCTCCGTTTTGTGGTGGTTCGCTGTCGTAGATTGTAAAGTTGGTTCCAAGGAAATCCGAGCTGCATTGTTTATTTTTGAAAAAAATTGTAAATCAATGCTTAGTTAGTCATAACTTATGTGTTAATAATACTAATAGTGATATTGATTTGTTGTACTAACCATAATTTCCCGAGATACGCATTGCTTCCTTGCGAGTAATCGTGTGCTTGAAGAGATACGATGTACTCAACGTGAGAAGGACGTCGGTATCTACGTGCGGCTAAAAGGAACTTCCCTTTGTCTGTAAGGGCTGTCAAAGGAAACAAATGCAAGAATATGTATAGCCAAGTTAAGAATAGTAAAAGCCTTTACCTAATTAATACACTTGACTCACTCAACTAATACTATGCGTAATAATTAGGGTTAAGAACCTAAAGAACAGTCTCAACTATAGGTCATGTTGTTAATCGTTGTTTTCAGATTTAAAATGTTGATATTCAATGACCCAACTATCAGATTTGTTGATTTCCACTTTTTTCGACTAATAGCAGAATGGTTTGAATGACTGAATCAATAAGGCCGGTCAACAATGGCAAAGGACCACTAACTTCTAAGCATTAGACAACTGGTCTACATTAGACTATGTCAAGTCTATCTTGCTTGTTTTTGAACATTTAGAAAATATATCTCTCATCATGGTCCCCATGTATAAACATAGTGGGTGTGTAAAAAGCCAATATGAAATATACTCTATATATACAATGCCCTTTAAGGGATAAGCTTGGACCACTGTGGCAGTAAATAACTCACACGATGGGTCGTGCTTCTTTCTTGAGTGCAAGAATAAACATTTAATGTAAACTTACATGGACTTGATGCGAGATAAAGATAGAACGTGGAACTCTTCATGTTTCGTTTTATAAGACATTGATGATACAAGTCACTTGGTCCTGGCTGCATTTGAAGAAGAAGAAGAAATTTGCCAATTAATATGAAAGATTATCTACCAAATACTCTACCACAAAACCATATATATAGTTAAATCAATACAATCCGAGAGCTTATGCTTATGCTTCATGAGGACTACCCCGACCAGATTACATACTATTTTCATACTTGGATTACTCCGTATACCGAGTTATTTTTTTTAGACCTTACTTTTTCAATCTAGTATCTTCATAAAGGGAGCATTTTAAGCTTTTTAGAACTACTAGACAATCTACAAATTTAAAGAACTCTCTAAAGGGTTCATTTTCACTCAATAATAAAGCTTAAAATCTCATTCCAAGTAAACCATAATCTATATCTTCATCCTAATCTTGATTGAGTGATGGAGTTGGAAGAAATAGTAAAAGGTAGAATCTTTTCACCAGAATCACTTATTTTCGGAACATCATACACAATCCGATTGTGATTTCTTCGAAAGAAAGACCAGAATACTAACAACTTTATGAAAAAGGAAACCAAGTAATTGAAAAAAGGAAATCTCATGCCAAGTAAACCATAATATATATCATCATACTAATCATGATTCAGTTATGGTGTTGGAAAGAGCTTTTCAATAGTAAAAGGTAGAATCTTTTCCTTTATTCAAGAGATTTCAGGAAGAGAAAATGGATTTAGAAACATCACCCAAACAAGTAAACTATTTTACTTTACTGTTCTTCATTTCCTTCCTTGTACAAAGCTAAACAGACATTGATAGTTTGATACCAAGGCCACTAAAACGCTCTCACTATCAGTTCTAGAACCAAATCAAATTTCCAGAAATCTGCAAAATACATTCAATTTCCAGAAAAAGAAACAAATTTGGTAATCTATCATGCTCATGGATGAAAATCTTGCCCGAGAACGCAATGCAAATTTCAGATTAACCTAAAGACTACTGTATTCAAAAGAAAAAACGCGTCATCATACTGTTCTTCCGAAACCCTAAAATTAACCGATTCATCATCAAAAAGAAAACCTACCCGCTTGAGGCAAGAAGGGAAAGTGATCATGCCGCGATTAAGACGACAGTTATGTGCTTCCTTGGTGATCTCTCTCCACCGTTTGCACACTCCAGCGCATGCAATAACGCACTTACGGCGTTCGGCGCGATCCTCGGTGGCCTCCAGGTGCCCTATAATCTCTCCGAGCAGTTCCGGCAGGATCGAGCTCCACGTCGCGCCGTGAGGCTGCCGGAAGTCATCTCCGGCGGCCTCCTGATCCGCCGCGGCAGCCCTTTCCTCTTTTTGATTGAATTCCTTGAACGATTTCGAGAACCTCGTGGACAGAAATTTACGCGCCAGAGACATTTCCCTAATCCGCAACAAACCGTCTCTTCTTCATCAACGAACGACGAAACTACTACTGTGTCAAAGGCGGAACTAGACGACAAACTGTATAGAGAAGGCCGAGTATAGAGCTACTGGGCTGTTGTGCAAGACTTTGTGACAGGCCACTAATTTCTCAGGACATGATACGTGGCGGTATGTGAGTGGAGGTGAATTGTTCATACGTGACTTTGTGGTGCATTTGACCCGGTCTCGGACCGTAAAGAGAGAAAACCGTAGTCCATGGTCTTTTCCTGTCCTTGTATTTTTGCCCACCATTGTGTATGCTTGCATCTAATTTGTCGGATCACACACAATCTTAATTAATAGATGTTATGTTGGATTAGATTACATGATATGTCGGGACATAAATATTCTTTAATAATTATTCTTTCAAGTATGAATTAAGCTAGTTTTTTTTTATGCGATGAAGATAGTGCTTTAATATGTTAGATTAGATATGTCGGGTCATAAATATAATGAGTTAGTTCATATACGTGGGAATCTTCAATAATATATATATATATATATAATATGTTTGGTATGAACTTAATTAAATTAAAAAAATATATCATGCACCGAAATTGATGTATTTTAAACTTTATAAAATTAATGATGTTCATGTTGTTAAATAATATTTTATAATTTTAATATTTACAAAAATATATATGTTTCTATTAATTTACTTTAATAGTATCTATTCTTGAATATTGTAATTAATGAGTTATAAATTTTTCTATGATACTCTAATTTTTTTGCGAATGTAATTTTCCATATGAAAGTAGATATGAATTTTATTCAAACTCGACATAATCAAGTGAGGCTTTATTCGTAAGTTTATTATATATTACAATGTTAGCATTTTTTTGTTTTTCAACAAAGTGTCCTAAGTGTCAAAGCCTAAAGTAATCTCCGCTCACACAGAGTCACTTTGTAAGAAGTACAATTATAGTCATGAATATTTGTTAATATTCAGTATTCAGGCGAGATTTGAATTTGAGGTTCTGATTAAGGGACTATATATTATACTTATGTATATTATAAAGCTCGTTGGTTGTTCGAATCAAGTATTCTCAAGCTCGAAACTTTTTTTGTTGTTGAATTTGTGTTTTGACCGAATCAATTTCGTATAACTTGACTCACTTACATGATGAAGCATGAATGTAATAAAAAAACTTATACTTTGGTAGATAATGTCAGCAAATATTTTTGGAAAAAAAAAAAAACAAGAAATATTTAATTATTTATTTCCCCCAACATGTAAGGAAATAGATTATGCAAGAAAATCTTACGAAAGTACTTTTTTTCTTTCAACATCTTACCAAAGTACTTTGAGGTCCATATTTCTCCTTATTCAAAGTATGAGGACTGAAAAAAATAAAACTGGTCGAATATCCCCGTCCGCCGCGGGAGGCCTGGTGCAACCGCAACCAATTCAATCATAGAAGGTGACATGGAGGCGAAGCAGGGCGCGAAGAAGCTCAAGATAGCAATAATCCATCCTGATCTTGGTATAGGTGAGCCTCCATCAATAAACTTTTAGTCGTTTAAGCAATTTTTTCATCGGAATCGAAGATCTTGATTTGGTGAAGCTTTAATTTTGGGGAAGAGACGCTGGTTCTAGTTCCTTCCGTGTCGGAATTGTTGATTGCGCCCTTGAAATGTTGATTTCATCCATGTTGATCTGCCAAATCACTACAAATTTGGATCTCCGATATCATCATTTTCTTTGGTTGGAATCTTTGATTTCTGTGTCGGGTAAAGAGCTAGAAAATTACGTTAAATATGAGGTTCATCGGTGCCAGAGCTGAGTTTATCAGCAAATTCATGAGTTTTCTTGTTCTTGATACTTTATCTGCAAAGCAACAATTCTGCTAAAGAGGCTGATTGAGATGTTTCAACAATCCAGAGCTTAGTAAATGTGGCAGATCATCTCCTCCATTAAAAGTTTCAATGTTTAGGATCATATCGTACAAGTGATGTCTGCTTTGAGTATATAACTGTTATTTGAGCTCATAGGTGGAGCTGAAAGATTGATAGTTGATGCTGCTGTTGAGCTTACAAGGAACGGGCATCATGTTCATGTTTTCACTTCACACCATGATAAAACCCGGTGTTTTGAGGAGACTGTTTCCGGTACTTGCTTCCTCCTCCACCACTGTGTTGGTTACTACCTTATAATTTTAAGGAAATTCTAGAGAAAGTAAAGTAATTTCATATTTAAGTCAGTTATCAAATTGCAGAACCCGACTTCAATGGTCGATTTCCATGTTGATTTCTTTTGAATGTGGTATGCAGGTGCCTTTCCTGTAACTGTCTATGGAGCTTTCCTTCCGAGACATATCTTTTACCGTCTCCATGCTGTATGTGCCTACTTGAGGTGCATTTTCGTTGCTTTCTGCATGCTGCTATTGTGGCCTTCATTTGACATTATAGTGGCAGATCAAGTTTCTGTTGTCATACCGATATTGAAACTTAGAAAGTCTACCAAGGTAGTAAATTCATCGATCAATAACTCCTCCAACTAGATGCAAATACTATTGATCTATATGTATTGTCACTTGAACTCTTCCTTGTTCTTTCAGGTTGTCTTCTACTGTCATTTTCCAGATTTGTTACTTGCCAAACACACTACTGTACTTCGGAAAATATATAGAAAGCCCATAGACTTTGTTGAAGAAATGACAACTGGTTATTATTTCCTTCATCCTCACTGATTATGTTCTTCCTTGAAAAAGTGCAAATTTTGTAACACTTGGTTTATGATTATAATTACAGGAATGGCCGACTTGATCCTTGTTAACAGCAAATTTACTGGATCCACTTTTGCAAAGACATTCAAGCATCTTGATGCCCGGGGAATCAAGCCAGCTGTTCTTTATCCAGCAGTCGCTGTCGAGCAGTTTGAGAAACCTCATTCTTCTAAGTAATCCACATGTACATATTTCAGTTTATCTCATTAGATTCTTATGTTCCCAGATTTTCGGGCTGCAATTTCTGGTCTAAGATAATACTCCACTGCAGATTGAATTTCCTGTCCATCAACCGCTTTGAGAGGAAGAAAAATATCGAGCTAGCAATTTCAGCCTTTGCTAAGCTTTTCACAATGAAAGAAGAGCTTCAGTCTCCTAATCTAGATGATTGTTCATTGACAATTGCAGGCAAGTCTCATTACAACCCCATCTCCATATGATCTTTCTTTCATGTCAACTGAAGATTGCTTCTCAATATTATGTTTATTTTTATTATGCAACATGGAAATAGTTGCTGCTGATGCTTTCTCTCCTACTCGCTCTTAGAATTTACGGTTTCTTAGAATTTACGGTTTACTTATTGAGACAAGATGACTTTATATATGTTTCAGGTGGATTTGATAAGAGGTTAAGGGAGAATGTTGAATACTTAGCAGAGCTTAAGAATTTAGCAGAAAAGGAAGGAGTATCCAAAAGGGTTAACTTCATCACATCCTGCTCAACACCCGAACGAAACGCTCTCCTTTCTCAATGCCTTTGTGTCCTTTATACACCTAAGGTAGTATAGCTTCTTATTCTTTCTTGATTTTCTTATCTGGGTATAGTTTAGTTTCATATTATTGAAAGTAGTATAATTGTCCAGGACGAACATTTTGGAATTGTACCGTTGGAGGCAATGGCGGCACATAAACCCGTAATTGCGTGTAATAGTGGAGGGCCAGTTGAGACTGTCAAGAGTGGGGTCACGGGGTTTCTTTGTGAATCCAATCCATCGGAGTTCTCTCGAGCCATGGCTAGGTTTGTCGAGGACCCTCAAATGGCTGCACGAATGGGTGAAGAAGCTCACTTCCATGTCACCGAGTCTTTCTCTACAAATACATTTGGGCAGCACTTGAATCGGTATTTAGTTGATATTGACGGTAGGAAACTCGAGTGAGAATTAAGATACTTTTTTGGGCTAACACTGTTAATTATATGTTGTTTGGAGAGCCTTGAATACTAGAAGAGAAGAAAAGCACCTAATTCTGACAATATTAAATGAATACCTAAAATTGTGATCATTTTATTTCTATCTTTCCAAGTAAAATTCATAACTTGTTGCCTACAATACCAATCTGCTGCAAAATTAAACAAAA
This sequence comes from Clarkia xantiana subsp. parviflora, assembly GCA_036873135.1. Taxonomy (NCBI): domain Eukaryota; kingdom Viridiplantae; phylum Streptophyta; class Magnoliopsida; order Myrtales; family Onagraceae; genus Clarkia; species Clarkia xantiana. The sequence goes on from JAPTYO010000009.1 coordinate 2,891,432, forward strand.
TTTTGATGTGGAGCTGATAAAGATCAAAATAAGCTATTTTGATCTCCATAGGTTTCGGTTTCTTCACAGAAAGAAATGCCATTAAGTTACAGATTTGAGCTTCAGAGGCTGCAATATTGGCAATGAAGTTGAAGAAGAAGCCACAACATATGCAGATGATTTTCTCTCAGGTCATTTGCAACGGTAGTACACACAGATGTCGGACTCTTTTAACATTTCCCATTTATTAATAATTATCATACAATATACATTATTGTCGATTAAAGAAATGCTCGATATATCTCCTAGTTTTATTATTTTTACTTTGATTTGTATTATTTGACTTTTAACATTTTCATGTTATGTAAAATCTTATATGCTTGCTTTTTAGTAAAATTATTATTTTCATAAATTTTCTAATGTTATGACGAGGAAAATGAAAAATATTACATGTTCGGTACCCGAAACCGACTAGTTTCACTTTAAACTGGTTTTGGATGAATTCATTTTCTAATTGTGAGTTGTGCGAGTAAGAAAATTAAGAAACGTACGCACAAAATTTGTTACGAACTATAAATTAAAACTAGGTGCATTTTTCGCACGATTTTTAATATGTTGAAATACTATTTTTAAGTAAAATATCAGTCTAAAATTTGAAAAAGTAAATGAAAGATTAAAAATTTTGAACCATAAAATATCATTGCGCAAATTCACAAATAAATTTTAGACGTCCGTACCGCATGCTACCTTTGGTCGTGGATCCTTGTCAAGCATCTGTTCTTCAACAGATATGACTCCGATGACCACCGACGATATCTCGCCGAAGATAGAGATGGCTCTGCCACTAAAACTCTCAGCTGCCCGTACCGCAATTTCGATTAATTGTATACATTGAATATTGAACGGTTCGAAATCAGCGAAATTTTAATTGCGACTTGAAAAACCCTCAGCTCCTACTGCAATCAATGCTATGGAGTTAATGACTACAAAACTCTTAGCTCAATTGTCATAAATGCATCCTAAAAAACAAACTCCTCAACTCTACATTCACTATTTTATTATTTTTCATTTAGAATTTATAATATATATATATATATATATATATAAAATATCAAGATATCCGAAATAGCTCATTCCAATTTCCAACGTCAGCCTAAGGCGGAAAGAAAGGAAACTGTCAACGTGGCATTCAAAACAGTCAACTTAGGCAACTTTCGTCACGCGTCGAGGTTTATCCTACGTGTCGATTTACTATTGGTTGTCATTCGTGAGTCCACGTTGATATCGCCTGCTATATATTTTGAACAAAAAATAAAAGAGCTTCTCCCACCGGGTTTGTTCGTCGTCTCCACCCGTTTCTGCAGATCAGAATTCAGATCCAGCACCTTGCTATCAGATCTCTCACCTCGACGTACGGTAAGTCTCTCAATCTTTGCACGGGGATGTATCGAATTTCTAATCGGCAATGCGATCTGTCTTCGATCGACAGCTGGTCTCGTAGATCTGGGTTTCAATCTGTATCTTTGTTCTAGTCTATGCGTCTTTATCTGCATGATGCAGATCTTGATATGCACTTGTATTGCTTGACTGATATTGAAAACAAGTTTCGTTTGTGTTTATTGACGATAATTTCAGGTATGCTAATTGCTAATCTTTGTGCGTCGGTTGAACTTTTAATTGCATGCATGGCTTTATCTATACATGTATTATGAGCATCCTGTTGATTTAGTTGACAACATACCGCGGTGATACAAATTGTAGTTTCGATGCAATTCTCTGGGTAACACGATACGTTATAGCAAAAGATGGTTTCTCTGAAAGAAATTTTTCTTGATCTGTTGGCTAGCATGGTTAAATTTTCATTGGCACTATGAGAATCATCTGTAGATAGGTAAATGGTTGGTTCGAGATGCATTTCAATCTATTTTATGCAGTTAGTAGTTTAGGTATTTTGGATGTTTTCTGTTGCAGAATCTCTAGCCATTCATTGTTTTATTGGTGCACTGTGGCGTGATAATCTAGGTTAACAGAATTCTTCTAATGTTCAGCATTCTAAACTGCAGGGTGCCATGGGTGGTGGATTCAGAGTACTTCATTTGGTCAGGCCTTTCCTTGCTTTTCTGCCAGAAGTGCAGAATGCCGATAGGAAAGTTCCTTTCCGCGAGAAGGTCATATATACTGTGATTTCTCTCTTCATTTTCCTGGTTTGCAGCCAGCTCCCTCTATATGGCATACATTCTACAACGGGCGCTGATCCATTCTACTGGATGCGAGTTATTCTTGCCTCTAACCGTGGGACTGTCATGGAGCTTGGTATCACTCCCATTGTGACATCTGGAATGGTGATGCAGCTCTTGGTTGGGTCAAAGATCATTGAAGTGGACAATAATGTCCGTGAGGATAGAGCTCTACTGTAAGTGCCATCTCAAATTTTGTTCGGCCTCTTGATGGCTCATGGCTTCATAGCGGAAATATATTTATTTGCTGAATGACTTTACTTTATGCTTGCTACCAACAGCCATTTCATATTTCCTTTGACCATCTTGTTAACATGCAAGAGTGATCTTTTTTATTCTAATCAGAAGCGCTATTTATTCTTGCTGTAATGTTACTGCAGTTGATAAATTTGTGTTCACCTTGAACTTATTTCATTCAGCTCAAAACTAAGATTCTTAGGGTTTTTTTTTGCCACACCTAACGATTCTTAGTTGATTAACATAATTATGTAGACTCTTTTAAGCTTCACAATGCATTAGTTCTTTACATGATCATTTGTTAACTTTGTTGAACTGACAAGGGTTTTATTAATTATATTGCCTCAAGTAGATCAGATGGATGTTCAATTAGTGCTTTGATGTGCAGAAACTGCAACTGTTTTCAGTGTTTTAACATATTTTCCTCTTTGAGTTACTAATTTCTATTCAACTTTCATAATCGGAACTAACTTTTCCCAAATGTTTTCTCTCAGAAATGGAGCTCAAAAATTGCTGGGAATTCTGATAGCTATTGGAGAGGCTGTTGCATATGTTCTTTCGGGAATGTATGGCAGTGTTGGCCAACTTGGTGTTGGTAATGCCATACTCATTATTGTTCAGCTTTTCTTTGCTGGCATCATCGTCATGTGTTTGGATGAACTACTCCAGAAAGGATATGGCTTGGGCTCTGGAATTTCACTTTTCATAGCAACCAATATCTGGTAAGTTGTTTTTTTATATTTACTGTCTCAATGTCTTGTTTGAGATGATTTTGTTTTCCTGCCATAATAGTTTTGCCTTCATATCCTGATTGGCCTGTCGACTTTATATTACTGTAGTTTAAGTCCGTGAAAAAGGATTTCAAAGTACTTAACAACACGCTTGAACATTCTTCTGCAGTGAGAGCATTATCTGGAAGGCTTTTAGCCCAACTACAATCAACAGCGGCCGAGGAGCTGAGTTTGAGGGTGCTGTCATTGCTTTATTCCACCTGCTTATCACTCGGACAGATAAGGTTCGAGCTTTACGAGAGGCGTTTTACCGGCAGAATCTACCAAACGTGACGAACCTTCTGGCAACTGTTTTCATCTTCTTGATTGTGATTTACTTCCAAGGATTCCGAGTTGTTTTGCCAGTGAGGTCAAAGAATGCTCGAGGGCAGCAGGGTTCTTACCCAATCAAGCTCTTCTACACCTCCAACATGCCCATCATTCTTCAATCCGCGCTTGTATCCAACGTTTACTTCATTTCACAGGTACTGGTTACGTCTGGTGTGGGTATTCACATCTTGACATTAAAACCTTGTTATTTTTAAACTTAATTAATAACCGCAATCCCATAACATGTTTTTCAATGCAGTTGCTATACAGGAGGTTCAGTGGAAACTTCATTGTGAGCCTTTTGGGAAAATGGAAGGAATCGGAATACAGTGGCCAGTTTGTACCTGTTGGTGGTATTGCATATTACATCACTGCCCCATCAAGGTAATTTATTTTAGGGTTAAGAAGTAAGAACCTAAAAACAGTCCCAACTATGAACTATAGGCAATGTTGCTAATTGCTGTGTCATATTTAAAATGTTGATAATCGTTGTTCCAATTGCCAATCTAATAGTGGGTACACCGAATATCAACATTTTAAATTTGAGACAGTGATTAGCAAAATGACTACTTAAAACGCCAATCTAATAGTTGGTAAACCAAATATCAATATTTTAAATTTGAGACAGTGATTAGCAACATGTCTGATGTATAGTTGAGACTGTTTTTAGGTTCTTAACCCTAATTTTTATCTATAGCTTCATGTGGATTCCATTTCCTGATTACCGATGTTCCGTGATACAGTCTTGCAGACATGGTAGCCAATCCTTTCCATGCACTATTCTACTTAGTGTTCATGCTGAGTGCTTGCGCATTGTTCTCCAAAACTTGGATCGAGGTCTCCGGATCATCTGCTAAAGATGTAGCCAAGCAACTTAAGGTGAGTAATCTTATTATGATTCGAACTTGTGACTAACCATATAACCAACTGTCCTAAAACCTTAAGGTGATAGTTAAAGTCATTGGGTTTAATCATTATATTTCATCATGACCAAATAAATGTTCAACAAAAATATCTTCATTGATCTGATTTTATTACTTACAAAACCGTAGGAGCAACAAATGGTGATGCCAGGGCACCGTGACTCGAACCTACAGAAGGAGCTGAACCGCTACATTCCAACAGCTGCAGCTTTCGGGGGAGTGTGCATCGGTGCACTGACCGTGCTTGCGGATTTCATGGGTGCGATTGGCTCGGGAACTGGGATTCTCCTGGCTGTAACGATCATATATCAGTACTTTGAGACCTTTGAGAAGGAAAAGGCAAGTGAGCTTGGCTTCTTCGGGTTCTGATAACAAAAACCAGTTGGTCTGCTTTGTTTGCAGTTTCTGGGGAGGAATATGAAAAGCCCTTGTAGTGGTAGTGTAGTAAGCCAGGCACTTAAAATGTTTTAAACAGCAGATGAAGATGTAACACCAAATGAAGATGGTAGTAGAGAAGGAAGTTTCTTTTTGTTGGTTTTGGAGTCTATATCTATCTAATCCCCTTTCGTCCAAATAATATGCGAGTTAATAACCTATAAAAAGTCTTAACTTCACCCAATGTTGAAATTTATTGTTTGAAGTTTGAAATATTTAAATCGGCAGTTATAGGTTTCATTTTTACTGAAATTTGGTGTCTTTACGCATATTTTACTCTCCCTTTAATTATTTTTATTAACTCACTCACCACCCATAATCCACCACGATTTACTTTTTACAAAGTCACTAAATTTCTCCCAAAATTTAAACATAAAAAAAAAAAAGTTTTCTAACATAATGGTGTGAAGCAATTTTTAGCGACAATAGAGCTGGATTCACTTGCGCGGATGTAGCCAGTTTCTTAAGCGACGAATCTGGCAAGATTAACGCGAAGAGAGTGTGTATGAGAAATTAAATTTGATAGTCGGTTTTGTTAGAAAACCAATTTTCAACAAAAATTAAACCTGAGACACTCCATTTTAACGTCACACCAAATTCAACATTGATAAAACTTCAGAGAGTTTATAGATTCTTAACTCTAAGATATATTGGTAAAAACAAAACCAAAGTTACCATTTTGCTAATTGATAACCAAAGTTGGCATTTTGCTAATTGGATTGTATAATTAGGGACGAACTATCAAATAGTCTTAAAACATGGGCAATAATATGAAAGTTTTGCCAATGAATATTTTTTTCATACTTAGAATCAGGAACGGAGTTTGAATCACTAAACTCTAATAAATGATAAAGTGTTGAACTGCTACGTTTACTATACGCAGATTGATATGATACCAAACTTCCAACATATGACACTTCATTGCTCAAACTACCACCTTCCTTCACAATATCAACACACACATGTACATAATTTTCTATCTTAACAAATCTGGAACTAATTGACTTATCCTTACGTGAAGATGTAAACTTCGTCATAACCCTTCCTGCAGATCGCACAATAGATGCATCAAACAATGCACTTCGTAATAACGATTCAAATACAGTCACTAGTAGATCGATCGTTCTCACGGACTTACCCGGCTTTACCACAATAGGTGGGACTGTAATTGTAGATTAAATTGTCCAGCACTTTCTCAGCAGATGGTCTGTTCAGTGACTTCCTCGCCTCACTGCAACACAAATTAGCGTCATTAGAGCATTAAGAACGCAAAAACTAAAGTTCGGTAGCACCGCTACCTGATAAAGAAGTTTGCTACGTGTTGTGTCACTTGAATGGCCTCGTCCGAGTGTGGAATCATAGATGAGCCCCATTCAAAAGCATTTTTCTGCGTTAAATAGAAAGTCCAATACATATTACCATGACTTGAGTAATGATTTGGTGAGCTAGAGTGAGCTCAGTTGGTGTAAGCAGTTTTCTTGGGTATGAAGCCATTTGACTCTGCCTAATCAATAGACCAAAACCACACATAAAAGTTTTCAAAGATGCATCAAAGAATAGAGGCCACTGGCATGTATAGTTAGGGAGTCTAAGGACTGATTTTGACGTTAAAATTTGCGTTTTAAATAAGAAAAACATGTTGTTTTTCACTTTTCCTAAGTATCAGATTTGTTGCTCACGGTTTAAGCTTATTTGATGCTTAAAAAACATGTTTTTGTTTCGTCAATTTTAAGAGAAAAATGTGGAAATCAACCAAAATAATAGTTGTTGACACTGAATATCAACATTTTAAATCTGGGAAGGCGATTATCAACATGACCTATAGTTAGGATTGTTTTTAGGTTCTTAACCCTTCAAATATTCATGTGGATTGATCAAGTTACATGGGCATACTTTGGCTTACGATGAATTTGAGAGCTTCTAATACCCTATTTTCACTTCTCCACCACAAGTATAAAAAACACAGAGAAGAATTCAGTGCAAAATTGTTATTAGGGATTACTTTCTTCTGGATGCCACTGAAAAGCAGTCACGGGATAGCTGCGTGCCTGTACTGTGGACACATACACCTGAACATAAAAGATACCTGACTTTTTCATGAACGTCCAAGCCAGGTTGCGTATAAATCTGAAATGGCGTTGAAGATAATGGATTCATCACCTTATTATCCTCATCTGCACAGGTTGTCAAGACCTTGAAAAAACTAGGCAGATCAGGATTCTCTAGTAGCCTTTCTGGCGAGATGCCATACTGTATCAACAATAGAGAGTTGTTCAGAACATTATTCATAATCCGAGCAGTGAAAACATATCATAGCTTATCACTATGAAAAGCTATATGTTAGTGTGATATGCTCAGGGGTTTTAACTACATAATTTAGAATTGGTTTCTTTCCTCAAGGCTCAAAATAAAGATTTTTACGGACTTTGATGACTTTGTGATTCACTGGTTTGTAAAATGCCTTTTGACTCCTCTCTAGTTCAGTAAGTCTTGCAAGTTCAGATACCAACCAAGATCATACAGATTGGAAACTTACATTATGGTTTTGCATAACAAGACAATCAGTAGCCATCTTTTTTAGCAAGTCTGGGGGGAACCTGCAATAGTAAAACATAAGATAAGAGTAAGAGTGAAAATGCATATACCGGATGGGGTAAGAGCACAAAAGAATTTTTAACTAAAAGAGAAAGTATCTTACACTAGGAAAAGTGGATAAGAATACACTAAGCTAACGAGCTTTAATAGAAATATGCATTTAAATATTAATTTCAGAACCAAATTAACAGGCTCCTCAGTTATGATCTTAATACAGTTAATATATAAGCACAGATTACAATATTCACCAAAAGCACATGTATGTTATTAAGTAGACAACCTATTAGAGTGCACATTTAAACTAAAAACGACAATTTTCAGACCAGCTCCCTGAAGCAGTTACTACACCTTTGAAATACAGTTCCTTGTATGTTGATATTTTCAAGGAACTCGAGAGTTGATGCGTGATCTGCTGCACTGAATCTTTCAAGAATGTCTGTATCCTGCCATTGATTTAGTAGACTGTCATTTCCAGAAGGAGCTTATCAAACATTGATTAACTGAACCGTTCTATTTTAGCTATAGAAGATACTGCAGAGATAAATCCACAGCATCATCAATAAGCTGGAGACTGGAGAGGCATGATTTAGCATTCATACTTGATCTATCTTTGGGTTCATCGGAAAAAAGCAATGGAAGTGAAGTGAGCTAGAGGGGAGTAACTTTCAGAGAACTGCTAATTAGCTTCATTATCCGAGCTAGCAATAATAAAAAACTAAATTTTCTTATTGCCAATCAATGGAAGCATTAAGTCATTGATCAAAAAATACAGCAAGATCTATGTTATGTTGGGCATAAATAAGTCAGGAGGTCACCTTCCCAACAATCATTGTCAAGAGTTCAAAGCCTAAGCAGATGGCATATAGAGGGAAATGGTCGCCCGCATCATTTTTAGCTAGAACTTTCTGCAATAAATCGGAAGTACGTTACAAAAACTATAATCCAGATGTATCTTTCTACGTATTGAACATCATAGCCAAACAACACTTACAATAAACCACATTTATTAGGTAACATCTTCAGAAGATTCACATCATTCTTAGAATTTTATATTGTTCAAACAAATTTAAAAGGAACAATAATTATAAGTAACGTCAACAGAAGAAAGATGAAGAAGGAACTACCTTGAAGATGCTCTTTACAGTTTGGTAGTACCGGCCTTTCTTTGCCCATCCTCCAGTGAAAAGCACTCCATTGACCATGTTTAGCTTCTGCATTGCAGCATCAGAGTTTTGAATCAGCATGCTTAATTCTGCATTGCCTGGACAATCCCATTAGTTCTTTTACTTAGAAAAAGAAAATACAGAAAAGTTGAAGGCTATGTGATTGCTCATTGCAGAACAAAAGTGATTTCCAATCTCCATTCTTATCCATCCGCAGAAAATAAGCTCATTCTTTTCATCCGATGATTAGCATATTTCTTTCAACCTCTCTCAGTCAAAATTTGCTTTATCGTTTCAATTTAGAGCAAAAACTCAGGGAATCGCAAGCCTAGAAGCATGATAGGACAAAGCAAAGATTCTGACTCCAACCTCGTCAAGAATCTCCGGCGGCTCATTAAATATCAATGGAATAACACTCGCACCAGCAGACTCAACGAATTTCACATAAGATGCTGCAATATACGACGCATTCGAAGCATTGTTAAGTGTCCCGGACGCTCCGTCACCGGGATGGCTCAGAATGCCGATCACCGGCCGGAAGTTGAGCTTCGAATCAGGTATGGAACACCTCTGTATGGACAAGTTTGCAGAGTCCCTCTCGAGCTCAGTTGGCATGAGTATCGTCTGCTGCTCGGCTCTAGCGATACTGAGCTCCTTAGAGAACGAAATCAGGAGAACAATCCAGAGGTAGCTCCACATCTCGGTGAGGCGGGAAGACGAAGAAGAAGTGGATACGCCGTCTCTCTGACTCTAACAATATATTAAAAAAAACACACACACACATTCTCAATCTTATAGTGTTCTACCAAAAAAAAAAAAAAATCTCATAGTGGTTTAAAATTGTAATATAATTCATTTTAAATAATTAACGTATAACAATATAATTTATTAAATATAATTTTCAATATATGAAAAAAAGTTATTAACCAAATTGTTACCTAAATTTAAATTACAAAATGTTATGTTTAATTATATTATGTTTATATATACTCAAGATGAATTCTGACATAAATTGAAAAAATTGTATCGATAACTTCAATTTGACACTTATTTAAAAGGCATCGTTGTAATTTGGCGGATGTTCAACTAGATATATTTCGCTACAATCCTTTCGATTTATGTCCGAAACAGTAAAACCAACTTGGTTATGAAAAGACACCATCGTGTCACAATTTGCTTGGAAAATGAAAGTTCGAGAAAATAAAAATTCGGATAAGCAATTTTAAAAATTAAGTCCGGATATCAATTATAATTGAACCAAAAATTGATTATTTAAGCTAAGCTATGAAAAATCATTCAAATTTCCGATACGAACATTCTTTGTGATAGTGATACAACCCAATTTCTATTCTCAGGACCCCTCAGTATAAATTTCGCAGTCAGAATATCAAGAAATACAAATATTCAATATCATGCAGTTTTTTTTTTAAGAAAGATGAAAGACAAACTAGAAACACAAATAAAGTTGCTTGATGCATATATTCTGAACCGTTTATTACACGAATTCATATGTACACTGAAAGAGACCCACAATATTATGCATATATATACAAAGCCAACAACAAATCCAAACGGTACGTATGATCCAACTTCTTGGAGAAACACAATACGACTTGGAGCAACTGTTGAATAAATTGCAGTTACTGAAATTACTGACTTGATTAATAACAAACTTAACAGAACAATCCCCAGACCTGACATGTCTCATTACCAGATTCTGGAGGTCGGCGAGTCGTTGTTTAAGTCCCAACTAGACGAATCGACGCTCAGTCGATCATACAGTTCCGACAGTGCATTATACAGAATAGATGCAGCCGGGGGTGCCGGCATAGACCCTAGAAGAATATCCGAACCACCGATTGACGAGTTACCGTAGAATCTTGCATTTTCTCGGCTTCGTGTCGTTACTAGACTCCCTTCAAGCGAACACCCAACAAATGCACCTGCAGATTGGTTTTTTAAAACAGTTCGTCACGTAAAAACGTCGTCTTTGTGAGAAGATACCGCAAATTAGAGATGAACAGAAGAGATAATTGTAGTATTGTATTAGTGATTGGATTAAAGGATGCACCTTTGCTGCAACTATAGGTATAGCAGGCGGCACAACCGCCGTCACCGGCACGGATGGCAGCTTCAGCAGCCCGGCCGAAGTTAACTGCTGCTGCACTTAGGCCTCCTCCAAGGGAAAGGTGGCCATTTCCGCTAAATGTTTTGACGGCACTGGTTGTTCTCAATACGATTATGAAATCGGTTAGTTCCCCTCCAGCCTGTTGAAGATTATCAAGGAATTTTAGGCGAGTAGCATATAGAATTACTCGAGAAATTAAAACTAGGGTTTAGAACCTAAAAACAGTCACAATATAGGTTATGTTGCTAATCGTTGTCTCAGATTTAAAATGTTGATATTCGGTGTCCTACTATCAAATTTGTTGTTTTCCACTTTTTTCAACTGATTTGGCGTTAAAATTGGCATTTTAAGCAACAAAACATGTCGTTTTCTATTTTTTTGAAGTATCAGATTCATTGATCATTTTTTATGTTTATCTGATGTTTCCATTTTTTCAAAGTATCAGATCCATTGATCATAGTTTATAACAAACATGTTTTTGTTTCATTAGTTATAACAGAAAAAAGTGGAAATCAACCAATATGATAGTACATCGAATATCAACATTTTAATTATGGGACATCGATTAGCAACATGACCTATAGTTGAGACTAAAGTTCTTAACCCTTAACACTATGTTAGCATCCATAAGAAACAATGATCCTAAGCTTCATTGTACGAATGGTTCAGGAAGGAAAAAGTTCCCATTGTTAATGCTACCCGTAACAAAAGAGAAACAATAGTGTATCTGGTCAAATACGACACTATACAACTACAAGAGCCTGTTGTGAAAGAAATTTCTTACCTGTGCACCCCAACCAACTCCGAATGATGAAATAGCAGATGGTGGAGACCAGGAGCCATCATCCCTACGCGCAACAACAATCCCTGTTCCAATATTGTAAGTTACCATCATCCCAACCTTGGCTACTGTGAAGATGGCAAGCCCTTTCGCATTCTTTAGGATAGCGTCTGGAATGGACTTTTCAGGGGTGTGAACGCATACCTAAGCAGAAAAAGTGCAGTCAAGAAAATAAAATACTAGACACTACGTGAGGCTGAACATGAACAATAAGAATCTACAACTGTAAAATTAATTGTACATTGCAATCATCACCTATAGATTAAAATTTCTGAAAGAGCTTAACATCACAATCATCAATTCAAGATCATATCCAAACAATGCATAGGTTAGGCAATCTTCAGCCCATGCTACTAGCAGATTAGATAATGGAAATGGCATTACCTTTCTGTATCCCTTCATAATATTCGCAGCCTTGTATATTTCATACTCCATGGATTGACCCCAAGGGAAATTAAGCCAAGATCTCAACGTACTAAGATCTGTTAAGTCATGAGTGGGTAGCTGAGCAGCACGGCTTACTTGGTCCATTAGGTATGGCTGGACTGACTCAATCCTCACACAGCAAACATCACAAACACGCTCTGGGTTATTTGTACGGAATTTTTGAGGCAGCAAACTCCTTCCTTTTGAGCATTGATTACAAAATATACCCCCACAGAAGCGACAGTGGTGCCTGGAACAGAGGATTGGGTGAAAGCGGACATTACATAGCATGCATGAAGAGGCAGCACTATCTGCTAACCATCTTGGGGGCTCGGCTTCAAGAATTTCCTTAATATTACCGAAGTTCGCCTCAGTAAGAGTTTGAGCCATCTCTTTCCAAGCTTGCTCTAGCACATTACTCGATAACCAAGACATTCCATAAGTATGGCCATTACCTGTTGCAATAGCAGTCACTTTCCCTCTTGCTGCAACTAACATCTCTGTCACCACATCCCACATAGTCAACTCAGTATTTTCTCCAAAAAACTGATCCCAACCCATGTCGCCATCAGGTATGAATCCACCATTCAAGGATAAACCCCGATTCCATTCCTCATGTTCACTGCCAGACAATGGTGGGACAGATACAGGTATCCAAGGGCCAGTTTCCTCAGAATGCGGTGTATCATAGTAAAAGTATTTGCCTGATTTCTCTTGCTCTGGAGGGCTAACATCGCTGTTCGCCACACTAGTATCTTGAGGCTGCCCTTCACATTCACTATCATATTTTGGTTGCTGCAGAATCTCCTTTTGCTTTGAAGTCCCAGCATCCCCTTCTTCTGTAGGAGACTGAAATATGGAGAACCCATGTTAAATAGCAGCATATATACATGAAGTTACTCTATGCAAATGTAATCACAACGTACAGACTAGACGGAGCATAAGAGAGATATACATTTCAATTGTTAACAAAGAACACTTTCTTTATTGCAGGTAATGATAAGTATTTACGATTTATTTCCTTAATTAGCCATAAAGTTAAGTTGTAGGATTACATCAAAATCCAAACAGTTGAAATCCATCATAAGTAGATTTCTGGGCGTTCTTGCGCAGCAACAATAATAACGATGATCCACAGCTAAAATCAATACAAGAAGACTATACTTTCTGTCCAATCAACAAATTTGCTCCGATTATCTCCAATCCACCAAGGAAACAAATTCCAGCTGCTTCTCCAACGTGCGATAGTTTTCAAACAAGTAAAACAGCATCAATAAAACCTAAAAGTAGAGGAAACGTGTATTACCGGCTGAGATAGAAAACTTGTTTGGTAATCATGGAGGTCGATCTTCGGGTAAGACTGGGGCCCCTCCATTGACAAAAGAGGGGTTTTCCGCTTCAGCAAGAGATTCTATCAATTCCGATGGATAATAGCAATAGGATCACAGAATTTGTGATTGAATCAACTGAATCCTCCTTCCAGGAAGAATTGGCCTGCCCAGCTATAACGAACCCTAATTGATGATGGCTTGTGAATGAAGGGAGTTTAGGGGTTTTCTACGAATTTAAGGTATAGGGAGACGTCGATAACCTCTTTTTCGTAAAGACAGCAAATCGAACAGCAAAATTTGATTAGGGTATTTATAGATGAGAGTTGGGAGAAGAAGAATATAAAACGTCAATGATTGATTATTAATTATTATTAAATTGTTATCTGAATATGTGCACTTGGATGCTAATTTTTATAATTTGCTAATGTATGTTTCGTTTGTATAAACTGTTTGTTGTGCAAATATTACGTTTAATATTGACATAAATCAACAAATTAACGTAGTTTTTCTTATGAAAAATTATGGTTTTTTTGGGTTATGATAAAACTTTGTAATTTTAGTTATGTGAATGCTTATAAATCTCTACATGGATGAAGACAATTCAATAATTTTAAGTGAGTTTTCTAATGTTTATGTAATCACGTGTAATTAATACGATCAAGTTCGTTCAGATTATACGAACAAATGGATAGAATTGACACTTTTTCGATAGAAAATAAGTTTGCCTTAGAGCTTTTTCTTATATATTTTTGCTTTAAGAGATTTCTTTAACATGATTTAGAGCATCCCAATAATTTTACATAATTTGTATTTTTTTTAAGGCGGCACATGTAACATTTATGAAAACTTTAAGTATTAATTACTTAAGGTCGTGACTTATCCATTAGTTTTATTTAACTATATTTATTAAACATATTTTGTTATATTAAAGTGTATTATACCTTTTAGTATATCAACTATATTGTTAACTTTTTAATACATCATTTTTTTTTTAACTTTTAGTTGTCTCGACTATCAAAATTGTAGTTAGCAGAAAAAACTATCAAAATTGTTATTATTTAGTGGTGTGTGGCATGATTCACTTAATTAGTAGACTCGCATTGATCTCTAGACTTGATCACATAGTCTGAGAGACCATATCTAACACGAGCTCGGTTAAGACAAGCTCTTTAGCTCGACCAAATTGAGTATTGTGTCATTAAATAATCAAACTACATGTAATTGAAATATCTAAAAAAACTGAGGTACTAGAAAGTCAATATCAGTAATTGAGATACTAAAAACATAAATTTCTCTGTATTAAACCCTAGTAATATCATATCTTTATTAACAACCATCAATATGTTAGTAGCATTATTTGTGAAGTTAAGTCCATATAATGGCGTTGCACGAAACTAGGAATTGGATATTGAAATACAATTTTTTAATAAAAATTTGCTTATAATAATTTATTGTCGATAAAAAATAGGATTTTTTTTTTTTATTATTATTAATTAATAAATTCATACTATATATTATAGTATATTCATTAAACAGTTTAATAACAATAAGAAAAATAGTTAGTTACCAATTCGCTACTTAATGTTAAAAAAAGAAAAACGTATTTTTGTCAAGTGAATTGTATAATAAAATTTATTTCACAATTAATTATATCCGTAAATCGAATAAAATTAAAAAATAAATAAATAGGTTATCATAAATCAATTGACCGAGATTGGGACTCGCTCAATCGAGTCACAGGGTAGCAATAGGGTTAGTCTTGCATTTTTTTTTCCAATTTTTTTGTTAAGTTTACAGACATAATTAAGTGTGGAACAAATTTTACCATATAATTGATATGGGCACATGCAATTTCCATTCATTTTGACAAAAAAAATGAACAACAAATATTTATATAGTTTGGCAAAAAAAAAAAAAACATTTGTATAGCACCAAATCACAAATAAAAATCCGAATCACCAAATCGTAACAACAAATACTGTATATTCGAAGATTCGTTGAAGTTCATAATATATATAGCAAAAAAAAATATTGTATTAGAGCTGTTACGGTTCGTCCGTGCAACCCGTGTGACGATAACAGAACCCATCAATAAAATAAAATCTTCCTCTGGTCAAAAACAAAAACCTCAATAAAATCCTCCTATCCTTAATTCTTCCTGTTTTTAGCCACAGGTATCGGATATGACGTGGCAGAAAGTTATGTCTTGTGCGCAATGCGCACCCTGCGCAGCCTATCCCCAGGAACCTTAACCTTCACGACAAAATTTGTTCGTTTCCCTTTTCTTCCATTTATCTTTCTGCAATTAGGGCTTCAAAAATCATAACTCTGCAAATCATTCAACTCAATAACGTACTGGACTCGGTTTCAATCGCATGTCTTCCTCGAGCACCGTCGATTATTCTCTTTGTCAGCTTAATCAATTGGTACTTTCTGTCAAAACGCAAGGATTTCGTCAACCAGCTGGATACTGGCTGAACTGGTTTGTCTGCTGACATTTCCAATTCACTCTCTTCATCGTGAATGATTAGTTTTTTATAGTTTTGGTTTGTTGGGAGAGAGATTCATCTGCAGCGTCTTTAATCCTCTCCGTTTCCACGGATTTTAAAGTTTTGGTTTCTTGGACTGAAGTTTTGCGCCGGCGGGTGATTGGAAGGAGGTTTCACTTTCAGTTATAGGTTGCTGTTATCTTTGATCTTTGAGCTTCACCATAAATGTCAGTAGAGAGGTCGTTTGAAGCATGGGAAGAGGTTCAACGGCAAGGGCAGGACTTAGCGGACCGCCTCGCCCAGGGTTTCACGGGGCTAATCCAGTCTCATATGCCGCCTCCCTCATTTACATGGCCAAATCCACAGAGCACCAAGCTCTTTGATTTGGATTTTCCTGCACAGAGCTTCGTTACGACTGACTTCAAGCTGGCCACTGAGAAATTATATCCATCGGGAATCAATGATGGGGTGTCTGCGATTTTCAGCATAGGGAATAGGATTGGTCAAGCTGGGGCAGATTTTGGGAATTCCTTGAATGGATTCATGCAGCAGTTCTTCAGAAGTTTGCCTGTGCCTTTTCGGCACGGTGAACATACTACTGTATCGATTCGTTCTGATTTGGGCGCTAGACGGGAGAGGGGTCGCATACTTGTGGGCTTGCCTGGAGAAGTCACTATATTGAGTGAACGAGAACGATTAAGAGATATTGGATTTACTGAAGATGATCAAGAGGAGGGATCTATCGACGAGGATGCTGCTGTCCATAATCTTAAAGGAGTTAATCATCTCGGCAAATCGCAGGTATATGTACTAGTCCACCTCTTTTGTTAGCATTTTGCTAAAATATTGACTGTTATGCACATTGGGAAGTTTTAGTCATTGCAAATGAAAATGGAGATCTAGGAATAGTTATTGGAATAGATATAAATTATAAACTTTTCGAGCATATGTAAAGTTGGGATGCTGGTTAAGTGAACATCCAGAAGACTTTGATACCCTTCAGTTAGTGATTATTGTTTGGATCTGTTTGTTGAGCTGAGAAGAATGCCCTCGTATATTATTTGTTTTAGATGATAAAGAGTTCACTTAGTGCAACTATTACGACACATTTGTGTGCAAGAATACTATAGTAATAGGAATTCGGAATCATGAAGAACACGTTTGGTTGCAAATAAGGTTTGGACTTTGGAATAGGATTTCTAATTCCACAATTACAAGGAATAACCATTCTGAACCCTCCCCTTAGAATGACCATTTCTCATTCCCTATTCCCCATTCCTTATTCAATTTACCAAACATGCCGTTAAGGTCAATTTCCCTGAATTAGGATGCGAACTCTTAGAACTGCAGTCACTTAAGAGTTTTACATTTATAGTGTGTTTGATTAGTCGATCAAATATTAAAAGTAATACTTATATGTTCTCTGAGGGCACCATTTAATTGTCCCTTCGGTTACATGAGAAAGCTTTCTTCTTTAGCAGCATGTTCTTTCAATCAATATGGTTTCGGAGATGCTCTTCTAAGTTAATTACTGGTTTCATGATTTATTTGACAAGTGATTGCCCATTAACTGAACTTTTCTTTTGTAATATGGCTGATTAAAATGCTTTAGAAGCAATAGCTTGCTTACATATCATTTTAGGATAAATAAGTACATTGTTCCCTATCAAATTATAATTGTTGTCGCGTAGTTGTATAGTTGTATACACATTTCCTGGTAGAATCAACATGTTTTGAGCACCAAAAAAAAATGTTTTGGAGCCTTCACTTATCAGAATCATCATGTTTACCGGTAAAATCGACACTTGGAGCATAGCTGTTAGGCAACATGTCAATCTGGTAACTGTCAACTCATTGTGGTTCACGACTATTCTCATATTGGACAGGGAGAAGCAGTCTGCAATTGCCTAATTTTGTTACTTGCATCTGTTAACTGTATGCAGGGAACTGTAAATATCTCATCTACATATAATAGTAGAACACGCGACGTGGAGAGCTCCTTAGTTGCTAGAGGAGATTTGTGGAGAATGGAGGCTTCCCAGGGAAGCTCCACTTCTGGAAGTGATAGTTCATCCCTCTTCCTCGTTCAGCTAGGACCTGTTCTGTTTGTCCGTGATTCTACGCTTCTCCTGCCAGTTCATTTGTCTAAGCAACACTTGCTTTGGTATGGCTATGATCGAAAGGTATGAAAACATTGTGGTTTCTATGTCCAAAGGTTCTGTATTGTTTGTGCAACATAAGGTCCTTTTGTATATATATATATACTCAGTTTCCAAATGGTCATATAACTAGTATGTTGAAGTACCCTTTTTCATCGTTTCTTTTGCTACTCGAGAAACTTCCTTGCCACGGCATAGTGCTGTTTTATTCTTACTGTTAGTTTGATCTTGGGTATTTCTCATGGTCAAACAGGTCTATCCACTTGCCATTCTCTTATCAAGTGTTCTTACATGCTTATGTTTAATATGCAGAATGGGATGCACTCACTGTGTCCTGCTGTATGGTCAAAGCATCGAAGGTGGCTCTTAATGTCAATGCTTTGTCTGAATCCCGTAGCATGTGTAAGTAATGAATCTTAAATAAAGAGCCTTGTGATTGTGAATTGAAAAGCAGTATAACAGAAAGTACAACATCCATTTTAAGTTCATTTCACTAGAAATATCCGATAGCTGTGGAAGTATTTGCCAATATACTATAGAGAAATTAGAGTAGTTGTCTATTGGCTTGGAAACCCGCTGATATATGAGGTTATGCGACCTGATTGAAAATAGTAGTTATATCAACACTCAATGATTTATTGTTTATTTATGCATTTGATAACCATTATTCTGTATATATTCCCGTGATTTAATACTCATTCTGCTCTGGTGCAGTCATTCGTTGACTTGCAGTTCCCAAATGGGCAGTTCACCTATGTTTCTGGGGAAGGTCTAACCACAAGCGCCTTTGTTCCTGTCTGTGGGGGGCTTCTTCAAGCTGAGGGTCAATACCCCGGAGAGATGAGGTTCAGCTTCTCTTGCAAGGTGAGCAGTAACATTATTAATGTATAGTTGGGATTTTTATTTAACAACAATTGGCATAGCGTTTACTAAACTTTGAGGTTCTTTGTTTCTCCTCGTAGAATAAATGGGGAACACGCATCACACCAATGGTACAATGGCCTGATAAATCATTTTCTCTGGGTCTTCAACAATCACTAGCTTGGCAGAAATCTGGCATTATGGTGAGGCCTACAGTTGAACTCAGGTCAGAATCCAATAAGTACTCATTGTTATTAGTCTTGCAACAATCAAGGATTAAGAACCCAAAAACAGTCCCAACTATAGGACGAGTTGCTATCGCGTCCCAGATTTAAAAGGTTGATATTCAATGTCCCAACTATCAGATTGGTTGATTTCGACTTTTTCTCTTAAAACTGACGAAACAAAAACAAGTTTTTTAAGTATCAAATAAACATAAACCATGATCAACAAGTATGATTCTTTGGAAAATTGGAAAACATTTGTTGTTGTTTCAAATACCAAAATCGGTCGAAAAAAGTGGAAAACAACAAATCTTATAGTTGGGACACTATATATCAACATTTTAAATCTGGGACAGGGATTAGCAACATGACCTATATTTAGGTTCTTAACCCAACAATCAATTCATTTTCCCTTTTCCTATTTGCAAAATCTGAATAGTATGGATCCTTTACCTTATCTTGCATTATTATGTGGTTTCAGTGTGTGTCCTACTGTTGGTGGAAGCAATCCTGGACTTCATGCCGAAGTGATCCATTCTGTGAAGGAGAAGCTGAATCTGATCTGCGGTTGTGCATTCAAAACCCATCCCTCAGCTTTTGCATCAGTGTCGGTGAGTTAATCATGCATAACGTGATAAAGCTTTGTGGGTTAAGAACCTAAAAACAGTTTCAACTATAGGTCATGTTGCTAATTAATGTCCCAGATTTAAACTGTTGATATTCAGTGTCCCAACCATCAAATAAGTTCGTTTCCACTTTTTTTTTTTCTTTTTTCGACTGATTTGGCCAAAAACCAATCTGATAGTTGAGAATCACTTTACCAGATTTAAAATGTTGATATTTGGTGTCCCAACCATCGAATTTGTTTCTTTCCACTTTTTTTGACTGATTTGGGCGTTAAAGTTTGTGTTTTATGCAACAAAACATTTTTTTTCACTTTTTCGAAGTATCAGATCTGTAACTCATGGTTTATGTTTATTTGATGCTTAAAAAACATATTTTTGTTTTGTCAGTTTTAAGAGAAAAAGTCGAAATCAACCAATATGATAGTTGATACATCGAATATCAACGTTTTAAATCTGTTACATCGATTAGTAATATGACCTATAGTTCAGACTCTTTGTATACGCAATTTCTATCCTTTATACAACGTTACGGTTAAACAGGTGGGTCGGTCGAAGTGGAACGGTAATGTTGGAAGCTCGGGCGTGGTTTTGCGAGTGGACACGCCGTTGTCTAGCGTTGGAAGACCGTCTTTCTCTGTTCAAATAAACAGCGGCATTGAGTTTTGATTGTAATGCTATGCTGCCTCTTTTGTTTCCAGTTGAATTGTGTGGGTATGTATAGCTCAACTGTTCGACATTGTTGTGTATTAAATATGAATGATTACTTGATTGACACGGCTCCACATAATGTAAATAGTTACCTCTTCATTGTTCTAGTTTAATGGTGGTTAGGGTAAGCAATTTTGGTCAGTCTGGTTTGATCCGGAAATTCGTGACCATTATTCGAGATTCGCGTTCAACGTTTGTGTTCTACTGAAAGTTGCAATGGGTACAGTTGGAATTCCACTTATGGTTAATTCGGAATCTTCGCGGCAGGCAAGTCGAGGTTACCCTTACAACATGGTTCCTAATCTTGATTTGTAAAATGAGTTGTGTTTTTAGGTTCGTAATCATACTGGAAATTAGAATAAATTATAGAGCTTAGGTTCAAATTTTATAGTTTTTCATTGTGAGACAATCGGAAATTTTGAGTTTTAAAACGCACTAAAAAAATTCAACGCCACCCAAGTTATATTATTTCAATATATGAATGGCATATATTTATCAATATAAAAATATTAAAGAAAAATAAAATGTATAAATTCTTTTAATATATACGATCTTATTAAAAAAAACTAATAAATATTATAATATAAATTTCAGTATGTTAAAATTTAGCGCAACAGTCGCAGTTAACTTCTTAAATTTTTAACTATAGTAATTTTGTTTAATCTAAAAGATAAACCATAATGAAATTCATGGATCCGTCAAATTGTCAATCCACATGTTTCTTTCTCGGCGGCAATCACCTTGGAGCTGGTTAATTATTCAACTTACTTTCTCAATTCTCCCTTTATTACAAATAATGCAACAATCCCCACTTTGCGTAAAACATTCTCTCTCTTTCTCTCTCCTCTGTGGAGAACGCCACCATGTTTTGCCATTATCATCGACGACTGGTTCAGTTCATTCCTTGGTCGGCGGCGATTCTGCTAAGTCTCACGGCCACAGCGGCCGCAACAACCGCCTTGTCCAGCGACGAAGGTGCTGCGGATTCGATTCGTCATTATTTCTCTCTTGTTTTCCGGTCGATTTGTGATTAATGGTCGATTTGGATGTGGTCTCAGTGGAGGCGCTTAAAGACATTGCGGTGGCTCTGGGGAAGAATGACTGGGACTTCACTGTGGATCCTTGCTCCGGACAGTCTGGTTGGATAACCACCGTAACCAACAATGTTACCTGCGGCAATTGCTCCGTTGATGCCACCACTAATAACACCGTCTGCCACGTCACCCACATGTATGAACTTTTATTAACACGTATTTTAATTAATTATTTTATAAGTTTGAATTTGTGATATGAGAGGTTGCAATTAAGTGTACGCTTAGATGAGGTAGAATAAAACCTATTCTAAAGTTAGATTAACAGTTTAACACCAAGAAAGTTGTACGGAATAGAGACGTGTAAAATTAATTAAACACATTAAAAAATCAATCAATATACTAAATGTTATGGGTTATAATAACTAATAAGTAATCTTTCTTTCAAGGGCGAGTCTTTTCAAAATCAAACAAACAAGCCGACGACAAAGATATTTTCTTTGGGGTTATCATTTTAATATTAAAGCTATGGGATAATTGACCATAAATTAAAGTTTATATATATATAATATATATATATTTAAATAAACTAATAATGTAATTTATTATAAATAATTGAGTTTTAAAATTTAAAATTATAAATAAGTGATACAAAATCTTAATATCAAAATATAAGTATGGACGAAGCAATACATTCGGTTCAGAGCAAGAATTGAGTTAAAAACAAATAGCTAGTGTGAAAAAAATTTCAAAAATTCAAAACTTAAAATTTTAAATGGAGACGAATGATTTAGGGGACAAATAAATTCATACGAATGATTTTTTTGTGACTAGTCTCTAGCTAGGCGGCTAGCCATGTAATTTTGTATATAAACAAAATTTAGGGACTTAATTGATAACATTTAGAATACAATTAATAGTGCAACGTGCTAGACATATGACATATCCGTCCATTTTAACATAAAAAATAGACGAAAATCAATTAGCGCCAATTCGAAGCTCTTAATATATATAAAAAAAAATCGAAAGCACGAATTGCAACATAAATATTTCCAGAGCTATTTATAAAGTCCTAAACCCTAAAATATGCTTAATGATCCGCAATATTTTTTTCTTTACCTTATTTTTTTTGGTAAATTGAGTAACTAGTCTTGCTCTTGAAGCTTAGTTTATTATTTGATGTAACTGAAAAAACAGACTCTTGAAGACTCAATCTCTCTCCGGAATTCTCCCGCCAGATTTCGCAAGGCTCTCTTACCTTAAGCAATTGTAAGTTCTCTCTGTGTCTCTACATCTCTCTCAATCATTATATAACGCTTTGCTTGCCCTAACTTGACACTCACGCAACCACAGAGATCTCACTTGGAACTACCTCAACGGTACCATTCCACCCGAATGGGGCTCCTTGCCGCTTGTCGATATGTACTACTCTCTCTATCCCAATTCGCTATTTTTGCTTTCACTTGAAAATAGCGTCGATCGAAATTTCAGTCGATTTCTCAATCGTTAGATACAAGTAGACACTTGAGTGTCTACCTGGTTAAAAATAAACGATAGTAAGTGTATCATACACACAAATCTCGATGTGCTATCTAATGACTGAGAAATCGACTGTAATTTAAGCCGACAATAATTTAGTCCTACCCTTTGCTTTTGTACATTTCATACTTGCAATGACTAGAAAACATGACATTTCTCTTATTGTTGAAGTTCTCTAATCGGCAATCGGCTGACGGGTCCAATCCCAAAGGAATTCGGCAACATCTCTACTCTAGAGAGTTTGTAAGTCGTTTCTCTCAATTGTTTCATTGATTATCTTCTGTTGCTACAATCAAAAGAATTTGTTCAAGATACAACTTCATTTACAATGAGCAGAGTTGTGGAGTGCAATCAACTTTCCGGTCCAATTCCTTCAGAACTCGGTAACTTGCCTCGCATAAGCAGATTGTAAGACCATTTACCGAACTCGGTAACTTGCCTAATAAGTTATTGTTACTAACTGCAATACGATCTATTCTTTGGTATTTCAGGGATCTTAGCTCGAATTTTTTTAGCGGAGAGCTGCCGCCTTCGTTAGCAAATTTGACAACACTTACAGACGTGTAGGTTTCATATTCTTGCTCTTTTTCGTACCACTGATCAGTTTCCTTGCGTTACAAGTTATTGATAGTTTTACTCTGGACTGAATTTTAGACGGCTCGCCGACAACCAATTCAATGGAACTATCCCAGACTTCATCAAGAATTGGACAAATCTTACCAAATTGTGAGAACTTCAGTTACATGTCTTTGATAAGACTTGCAAATTTTCTTCATTAATCGAGTTTTTCGTTCAACAGAGTGATTCAAGCCAGTGGCTTCCATGGACCAATTCCTTCTAGCATTGAAGCTCTAGCAAACTTACAAGACTTGTCAGTATAAAACTTATATGAATGGCCTCTAAATGTGAAAGTATATGCTTATTGAATAATTCGGTTTCCATATATGCAGGAGAATTAGCGATCTAGATGGCCCTGAAGCGCCTTTTCCACAACTGAACAAAACGAGCCCAATTCAGTTCTTGTGCGAATAACATCAGCCAAATTGCAATTTCCTCCCACTACATTCTTCTACATTTCCGAGTTTGCTAATTTGATAGTGCTTTATTTATAGGATTTTGAGGAGCTGCAATCTCACTGGATCATTACCTGACTACCTTGCAGCAATGACAAGTTTAAAGACATTGTAAGTGTGTAACTTTCTTGCTAGTGTTATGCAACCCAATCGAATAAGGGTTAAGAACTTACAAATTGTCTGAAGTTTGCTCTATGTG
This sequence comes from Clarkia xantiana subsp. parviflora, assembly GCA_036873135.1. Classification (NCBI taxonomy): domain Eukaryota; kingdom Viridiplantae; phylum Streptophyta; class Magnoliopsida; order Myrtales; family Onagraceae; genus Clarkia; species Clarkia xantiana. Next base: position 2,915,736 of record JAPTYO010000009.1, read on the forward strand.
AGATTTTGGTGTCTGAAGTTTAAATTGTTGATATTGACTGTCTGAAATTTCAACTTTGTTGAAATTTAGTGTCTCCGTCCAAATTTACTGTTAAAATTGACAGAACTTGGTCATGTGCTTGTTATAAGGGAATAAGATATATTATAGATAAATATATGAATAGATATATTTATCTAAATATAATAAGATATATTTATCTATAATATATCTTATTCCCTTATACTTGTCACATGACCCAATAAAATATTAAATCACAAAATTGCCCCTAGTTAGGTGGTGGCCGGCCGGAGTAGGGTGGTGGCCGGCCGGAGTGGAGAGGTAGCCGACCGGAGTTGGATGGTGCCAGGCCGGAGTAGGGTGGTGGCCGGCCGGAGTAGGGTGGTGGACGGCCGAAGTTGGGTGGTGGCCGGCCGGAGTAGTGTGTGGTCGGAGTAAACATAAAAGTATCAGGAGCAATTTCGATTTTTTCACCATTCTGTCAAATTTGACAAAAAAAATGGACGGAAAACCAAATTTTAACAAAGTTGAAACTTCAGACATCAAAATCTCACATGGGTCAAACCTCAGACAGTTTATAGGTTCTTAACCCATCGAATAATAACATATATACTAGTAGATTAATATTTAATACTGAGAGCTTCGTATATTAAATATCCAGAGATGTCAGCTTCAATAAACTCACCGGGGAAATTCCGAGCAACTATTCATCTCTATACGTCGTGGATTATGTGTAAGTAGATCTTGTTTGATGTTACTGTTAAACTGTATTTTACTTTAAACTTTGATTTTATATGTTCTAAATTTTGTTAGCTGTTGGAAATTGTAATTTACACCAATATCATCATCAACTAATAACAAAAAAAAAAAAAAATTGCTTAGGTATTTCACTGGCAATATGCTAAATGGATCAGTGCCTGATTGGATAACAGCAAGGGCAGAGAATGTGTAATCATCTTCTTCATCTGAATTTGTTCTTTTTCCACATTACCGAATTTTAATGCACAGTTAAGTTTTAAATGCAGATGATCATATAGTGGTGTTATTTAGAATCTAATGTCTATGTTTGCGAATTTCCTGAACACAGGGATCTTTCATACAACAACTTAGAAACTCAAAGCTCATCATGCCAACAAAGAAGTGTGTATGTACTACTTTAACCAAACTTGAGTTCACAGAATAATACAGTCACCAGATTTAATATATCATGGCTTCTAAGTTCGTCTTTTTTGTTTTCGATTTCAGGAACTTGTTTGCAAGCTCATCAATGTCCAATAATTCGTACGTAAATTTACTTTCATTTAACTTAGTGAACATATTTATGCATATAAGAGACTTAATGGATATTTCCTGCCATTTTCCCTTGAAAACTCTACTATATACCATACTGTTATTGAGAGATTATTCATGTTCATGTCTTGTATATGAATCGGGTTTACGATTGAATTTTTTTTTCCGTCTAATGTAATCTATGACGAGGTATCTGACTTCTTATTTTTCTTCAGAGGAACATTTTCATGTTTAACAAGCTCTTGTTCGAAAAGTAAGTTCTATTCTAAATCCTACTTAAACATAACTTTAGATGAATATACATTTTGATACTACATATTTTCTTTGATCTCTTTTAAGGTTACTACAATCTATACATAAATTGCGGAGGAAGGCCGATAACAATTGGATCCCGAACATACGAGGAAGATACCGACACAGCAGGACCTTCAACATCTTTCCAGAGTTCATCCAATTGGGCTTCTAGTACAACTGGCTACTTCATGGATGATGATGTCCCAACAGATAGTTACACTGTTGGGAATAATTCTATACTTTCTATAGACGAAAATCCGCAACTTTACACGAGTGCACGTCTTTCTCCCATCTCTTTGAGTTACTATGGTTACTGTTTGATAAACGGAAGCTACACCGTAAACCTGCATTTTGCAGAGATAATGTTCTCTGCTGGAGAAACTTATCAAAGCCTTGGAAGGCGTATTTTCGATGTTTATATTCAGGTAAGTAAAGTTGATAACATGACCAAACATGTAATACCATCAGACCATTTGACCCGGTTTCTGAAACATATATGTGTCTAATTTCAGGGGAAAAGGGTGTTAACGGATTTCAATATCGTGGATGAATCTGGTGGAATTGGAAAGGCAATCGTTAAAAATTTCACTGCTAATGTTACTGATGGTACTCTTGAGATTCGGTTCTACTGGGCCGGAAAAGGAACCACTCTTCTCCCTACTCTTGGAGTCTATGGCCCTCTTATATCTGCAATTTCAGTGAATCCGGGTATCAATCGGTTTATATATCTTTTTCTCATTATAAGATAGAATTGATTGGATGCAGTCAAATTTACAACCGCATAATAGAAACTGCTTCGCCTAATTGTATGAAATGTGCGAAAAAATACTAAGGTAATTGGCTTTATTATTTCGTTTTTTATGTAGATTTTGATCCTCCAAAAGAACTAGAAGCAGATGGGAATAAGATGTTATCTGCTGGTGCAGTGGTTGGAATTGTGGTTTCAGTAGCATTTGCTATTTTGCTAGTTGTCGGGATTCTTTGGTGGCGACGATGTTTGGGGCGAAAAGATACTACTGATGAAGGTAGGTGATAACTTAACATGCAAGTAATAATAGAACAATAGAACATTGTTATTTTGTTTTGCCATATTATAGAAGATAGTTAAGTTTTTGGTGTTCTAAGACATGTTTATGTACAGATCTGAAGAGTCTAGACTTGCAAACTGGATCATTTACTCTAAGGCAGATCAAAGCTGCCACGAACAATTTCGATGTTGAAAACAAGATCGGGGAAGGTGGTTTTGGTTGCGTTTATAAGGTATCTAGAATTAACCTTCAAATTTCAGCTTTATCGATCTCATCAAGCGAATATATACTAATGTTGTTTTGAAATGACGAAACATGAACTGCAGGGCCGACTATTAGATGGAACCATAATAGCCGTAAAGCAACTCTCGGACAAATCAAAGCAGGGAAACCGCGAGTTTCTAAATGAGATCGGGATGATATCCGCACTTCAACACCCTCATCTAGTTAAGCTTTACGGATGTTGTGCCGAAGGAAATCAGTTGCTGCTGGTGTATGAATACTTGGAAAACAACAACCTTGCCAGAGCTTTATTTGGTAAGTTTCTACTGTTTTAGCACGAGCCCAGATCAGGGCGACACGCTGGCTCGACCATTAATGTGCCACTTTGCCTTAACTTCCTGGCATATGGCATATAGAAGATGTTAGGTTGTTTATTAGATGGGTTAAGAACCTAATCACAGTTTTAGGTACGCATTATCTTGTTTTTAGGTGTCCCAAATTTAAACTGATGCTAATAGATGTTTCATGTCTTATGTTTCGCTTTCGTTGTTTTTTTTTTTCGTCCGTTTTTTTCTGCTAAATTTGACAGATTTGAGTATTATTTTTCTTCAATTCATACATAGTTATGTCAATTAAGTTAAATTAAACTTCAATTTTGCATAAATTCTTCAATTTAACTGTATGTATACACTAATTGACATAAGTTAAAGGGAATCATAATTGACATTTTGTTATTTAAAACGCTCTGCTATTGAATTTTTTGAATCTATTGAACCAATCAGTCAAATTTAATAGGAAAAACGGACGAAAAACTAATCAGTAACAAAAACGAAACCTGAGACACCTATTAGTAACAATTTAAACCCGAGACACCTAAAAGTAACACGGTGCAAATTTGAGATTGTGATTAAGTTTTTAACCCTTATTAAATTTGCTCATTCATCATCACTTGAAGGTCGGAAAGAGTTTCAAATAAACTTGGATTGGAAGACAAGACACAAGATCTGTGTGGGTATCGCAAGAGGCTTGGCTTATCTTCATGAAGAGTCGAGGTTGAAGATCGTGCACAGAGACATAAAAGCGACGAATGTACTACTTGACAAGAATCTGAATGCAAAAATTTCGGATTTCGGTCTTGCAAAGCTTGATGAAGAGAATAATACCCACATTAGCACACGAATTGCAGGAACTTTGTGAGTCATTAAAATTTTTCATTCCCCTTTATACATTAGCTTGATTAAAGATCTCATAATATAAGATGAATGTTATTTGCAGTGGATATATGGCGCCTGAATACGCAATGCGAGGTTACCTGACTGACAAGGCGGACATATATAGTTTTGGAATAGTTGCATTGGAAATCATTAGTGGTCAAAGCAACACTAGCTATCGAGAAAAGGATGAAGCCTTATACATTCTGGATTGGGTAATGCAATTTCGATACTTGTCATTTATACCATATCTGATATAATTGAGAGCTTAAGAACCTAATAGTCTCAATTGGGTCATATTGCTAATCGCTATCCCAGATTTAAAATGTTGATATTCAATATCTCAACTATCAGATTGGTTGATTTTCACTTTTTTTTTCTATTGATTTTGGCGTTAAAATTGACGTAAGAAAAAAAAACGTGTTTTCTACTTTTTCAATGTATCAGATTTGTTGTTCATGGTTTAAGCTCATTTGATGCTTCAAAACATGTTTTGTTTCGTCAATTTTAAGAGAAAAAAGTGGAAATCAATCAATCTGACAGTTGAGATACCGAATATCAATCAACATTTTAAATATTTGAGAGCGCTTAGCAACACGACCGATAGATGTAACTGTTTTTAGATTCTCAACCCTAGAAATGACTGATGTAAACTCATATAAGCAAGAGAAGTACTATTGAAGTTCAACATGAATTCTTTATTTTCTGAGCTCAATGAGGACAACATACTTAGTCAGACTGGATTGACTCCTCTTTTATGGTCCAAAATGAGGATAACCTATCTAAGTTAGGACGTGTTGTCCTATTGTGAACAGTTGTTCGGGCTTGGGATGTAACAGTACCATTTAATGTAGCATTTTAGGATCTCTACATCTCTAAGTAAAACTAACTTGTTCATTATTCCTCCAGGCACACTTGTTAAAAGAAAGAGGCGACCTGATGGATCTAGTTGATCCGAGGTTGGGTTCGGACATAAACAAAGACCAGGTGTTAATGATGATCCATGTTGCACTGTTATGCACCCATGTCTCGCCGCCGATCAGACCAGCCATGTCGACAGTGGTGAGCATGCTTGAGGGCAGGGCCGGCCTTCCGGAATCTATTCCGGAGAATGTAGTCACTGATGAAGAGAAGATGATGGAGATTATGAGGAAGCATTTCAGAGGGGATGAGGAAGAGACTGTTACAACTACTACAAGGGAGGATCAAACACAAAGTATAAGCCAAAGCATAAATAGTCCATAATGTTTGCTAAATAAATGATCCATAATGTTTTGATTAAGTAAAGTTCCTCCATTAGTTATCAAAGTAAAGTAATTAACCAAAATTGATATCTTTCTAATCCACACATTATCCCGAAAGGCGAAAGCCATCGACCAATCAAGAGAGTACGTACATCACTGGCGGCCTCCGTGGTAACCGTCTTATCTAGGGTAATGCCCTTATGAGTTTTTAGGTATTCTGATTGACCTCATTCATATCTTAGATTTCATGATTGATGGTTTCGTGTATTAAAACTATATGGTCATTATTTTCCTAAATAAAATGCCCAAAGCTAATTAGCATATATACTACATTCAAGGGGACAGGTTGTCCATCATTTCTAACAGTCTATTTTATATTTATATTTTTTATAGGAATAGAGAAACATACTGAATTGGAGTAGTATGATAATCATGTACTTCGATATGTTTCTCTATTCCAATCTTGTTATCAACATCAAAATTGTTCGTGGCAGCTTTGATTTGTCTTAAGGTGAAGGAACCCGATTACAAGATGAAGTGTTGTACCGTTACGCGATTGTGATGCAATACCCGCAACACATCCCAACATTTCATAAAAGGATAGTTTTCCTAAAATGATAGTTAACTTCTTAATATATAGTTATTAGTTAAAGAAGTGTTAACATAATAAAAATATAGTATTTCTAAATATATCAAATCTCAAGCTCCACACTTTTTTTTTAACTTAAAAAACAATTACAAACCACGTACAAACTACGAAGTAACCAATTAATATACTGTCTCTTTTTGGAAGATAAAGATTTTTCTAATCTCATAGTTATGAGATGCAGCGTTGAACCATTATATCACAATTTTTACAAGTAAACTATCAAATGCTAGATATATCTTAGGAATTTCAAATAACAAAATTCTTCAAAAATAAACTGTTGTCTTTTTTTGTTGATAAATGATTTTCTGGCCAAAGTTACTGCATTGTCCATAAACATATTAATCACATAAACACCACAGTTAATCACATAATCCCATCACTGATTCCAGCTTCTGATTCACTGAACACCACAGTTGATCATGTAACTATTCATTTAAACTGCATTTCATAGAGATGAATTTCGATTACATTAACCTCTCTGATTCATAAACAACTCTGGTAATGGAACAAGTAAATTACAATGGAAAACCTCTAGAACTAATTATACTATAACAACAAAAAGAATGAAAAACTGAGGATACATGCCTATGATAGCAGCAGCAGGTGGTAATGTGATTGGTTTAGGTTTGCTTCTGAATCCTCTTGTCTCTGATAGGAAGATCAATGGGCTGCTGGGCATCATGGGGATGCTCTGGACCCTTGTAAACTTTAAGGTGGTTGAATAGAGCTCTACCAAGCTGCAATATGACAGTCTCGTTTAAGCATTCAAAAGATACGCTCGTAAAAGTTTGAGCTTTGTATTAATCTAGATTAAGACAATGATCATGTTCTTCTCAAGTAGATACTAAGAAATTTTACGATGTATATGCAACAAAACAGGCGATGTTTCAGCACTATGAATGAATTACAAAAGGCTGTGCACATAAAAAAGCATACTTTTCTGATGAAGGATGATATACAAGCTTTTCAATAACAATTGTTCAGAAGAATGTGCTCATTCAGTTGATTTTCCATAAGATGATTCCAAATGCTATTCTTTTGTGTGTTTGTGATCAGGCTAGTGAAACTTCACAACTGACTTAAAATCCAAAATGTGCAAAAATCACCTCTCTGGATTAGATACGGCTAACAATTGTATATTCCCAGTACCAGAATAGCTAATACAGTTTCCTGAGCATATGTTCCAACAACCCAAGTCATGTAAATCAGAACGAAGAAACCCAAGTAGAGAAACATGCATGTGAAACACATTCAGCAGCCATAAGTATTTGTATGAACTGATAAAATGATGATGCGCAGTTGTCTATACAACTTAAGTACTTACCCTGCCTTTAGGAAGCATACCACGAACAGCGTGTTCAATAATTCTCTCGGGAATCCTCTGCTGCAGTTGATCGAACGTTTCAACCGTCATACCACCAGGTCTACCAGAATGCCTTCTGTAAAGTTTTTGGGTCCTTTTCTTCCCAGATACGGCAACTTTTTCAGCATTGACCTATTCAATGCAAGATTTAGACAAGAGACGATAAAGTGGGAAACTACTAATGAAACAACATATTTTCGCCTATCCATGCTCTTAGCCAGCAGTTTGACACTCTAATATTTCAAGAATTACAGTTGTTCAAGAATAAAATGCATATTCTTCATAATTTAGCCAGCAATGAAAAGTTCTGCAGACTATCCACCCAGGAACAGTGTTAGAGTAGCAATACTGAAGATATCACAGAGTAACATACCACAATGACAAATGCTCCCATGTCAACACTAGGGGTGAAAGTTGCTAGATTCTTCCCACGGATATGAATGGCAATTGTCGATGCAAGCCTGCCAAGAATTTTATCTGTAGCATCAACTATAAACCATGGCTTGTCCGTGTTTACGTGGTCCGCGGCTTTAGGATACCATGTATTATTCCAGATATCCTACAAAAATGAAAGAAGCAATATGATATTTTGCCAAGCTAAACAAGTAACGCATCATGCCATGAAAATACAGACTCAATTCATCAGCATTTTTCAAATTCCAAGTGCTCCTAGCATCCATAAGTATGTAAATGTAGAGAGTTCAACTTAAACAGCTCTGTCGAGACCGATAGCTGAAGAATTTGTTATAAAAATTTGCTAGTCCAGGATTCACTTTACGGAGAATTTGCTAGCTAGCTAGCTAGAAAATTGTCCGCAAAGCCAAACCCAAGCTAGCAAATTGTCCATAAAAAAACATGTGCCAGTAAATTGTACACAAAGTGAAATCTTAACTAGAAATATGTCCAAAAAAATACTGCTAACAATATTTATACACAACGTGAAACCTAATATAGTAAATTGTTCAAAAAAAATTTAGATAGCAAGTTGTCCTAGCTCAAATATGAGCTAGCAATTTGATAATTAACTCTTTCTTATTGTCAAACAATGTAATACATTACAATTTAATATATATTATAACTTGATAAAATTTTCAATCATTATTTTTTTTCGAAAATACCTTTTTTACGATTTTTTTTAAAAATATCTCCATTATCAAATTCCTGAATCAGGCACACTGGTTGAGAGGAACAAGCACAGAGTCCATCACTATTGTGTCTGCCATACATTTTTATACAGCTCTCCAGTTCAGCATAGAAATGAAACGAGGCTGAAAGATGCTTCTAAAGTTCCCTCAATCATGAACTAGAAAAAAAATCCATTTTCAATCAATCCCTCCGCGAGAGTATTAATCAAGCAGCGGAGCTACAGCAATAACAAATCCAATTCATACTGAAAGCAATTGGGAGGGAGGAGCTTACAGGACCGTCGACCTCAGACTCCTCGAACATCCACCTCTGGTCAAGAGGCACGATGGAGAGGTCCTTCTTCTCGCATTGAATACCGAAGCTGCGCCTTGCATTCACAGCAGCAATTGGCCTCGCCACTGCGAATGATACGCCGAGAAATGGAGTCGTCCCTGAGAAACAAGTGGAAAGCGAGGGTTTCTGAACAGCGAGCAGGGACGAAGAAGATGAAGCGCAGAGAATCGCCATTCTCAGTCTGTGTGTGAGCTCTCAGCTGCCCTCAGCTTTATCTGTGTGGGATGAAGATAAGATGAAATCATAAAAGCCTTCGGACGAGGTATTAGAAAACCGGTTTCCAAACGGTTCGTTTTAACTGCAACATTTTACTTTACCTTCGTTATGCACATATGATGACAAATGCTACAAATATAAAAAATAACGTATTCAAATCTATTTAAGTAAATGCTACAAATATAAGAAATAACGTATTCAAATCTATTTAAGTGGATTTTTTTTCTAATATTTATATTAGATAACCAATATGCGTATGTACAATGTTACAAGACATAATCAAGCTGACTACAATAAGATACTCAGCCGACTTCGAAGATACAAAAATAAAGTTTTATTTAAAAATAATTTTATAAACTAATAAATAAATTCTTAAAAACTTTAATCAAATACTTCATGTTGTTCAAGCATTTGAATTATGATTTTACGAATTATTTTTATTTATAACATTTTCTTTGTTTTTAATAAGACTATATTCTTCTATTATTATAGAGTCAGTTAATCTTCCTCTCATATTATTATCGAGACGGCTTAATCTTTCCATGTATTATTCTTAAAACGAAACTGCGCGCATCTCAATATTTAAAATCACTAGTTTTTTTAAAAATTATATATAAATTTGTATAAACTTTATTAAAAAATTAATTGTGATTTTTTATTTAAAAATACTACCTTTTTTATCTTATGAATTTTTAAAAACTAGTAAAACTGATAAATTAGCAGTATAATAGTGTAATCCATTTCATATAGACTCGAACCTCGAATTTTTGGATCATATGATCAAATCTAGATTCACATTTCTTACCGCGAATGTAAATTCGTCGAACAATCAAACTTCAACTTCCTTAATTGCAGATTGGAATAAAGCTGCTAAATAGCATAGATGGTTGCTCTACATTGATATGTTGTGCTTGGCTCAGCCTATTATAGAATTTAACAATCTTGAATGAAAGTAGTTTCTAACTCTGCAGAATTGTCTGTTTTTTGCAGCTCACCAATGATGCTGTCAATATCATCAACATTACCATAGGCAGTATCTTAGCACTGTTCATACAGCAAATTATCTTGGTAACCAGCATTCTTTGGTTTATCTGCACACTCCAATATCACACTTTTTATACTTGTAACCACAAATCTGCAGCAATCTTGTAAATTTCCAGCTTACAAACTCAACTTACATAAACAACTCAACACACACTAATCAAACACTTATCAGTAGTTAGTTGCTAATGAGAATAACCAGAGAGGCAGGGCAATTAAGAGAAGGCGATTATACGTCGTGAAAATATTTGGATGAATTAAATTAACGGTTAACAGGTCTTTTAGTCCATGATGTTTGACCACTTTTGGATTTTTGGTTCATGATTTTTTTTTTTCCTAGTTTTAGTACCATATGTTTGCAGATTTTTCTAGTTTTGGTCCGAACGTTATATTCCGTCCATTTTTTCCGTTAAATGACATGTGCAAGTCAAGTGATCCACCATAAACTTTCAAATTTAGGGGAATTGACACTCTAAACCTAATTCAATTTGGGCGAATTGAACTATAGGTTTAATGGGTTAAATTTGGGGGAATTAACACTCTAAACCTAATTTAATGGGTCAATTCTCCCAAATTTGAACAAAATTGAAAGTTTATGGTAGATCATGTGACTTGCACATATCACTTAACGGAAAAAATGAACGAAATATAACGGTCGGATCAAAACTAGAAAAATCTGCAAACATATAGTACCAAAACTAAGGAAAAAAAAACATCATTGACCAAAGGGTTAAGAACACAATAGGGGCCTGAATGTTTGCCCATGTTGCCAAAAGGGGTCTGAATTGAAAAAACGTATTATTAAGGGCCTGAATTTTGAGTTTTGTGTTTTTTCAAGTCTCCGTCCAAATTTTCTGTTAAATCTAACAGATTCACGTGAAAAGACAAAAATACCCTTTTGTAATTATTATACAATTTATCAATTTAATTAATAAAATGTGAAATGTCTAAAATACCCCTACACACTAATTATGCAATTAAGGCCACCACGCTCCGGCCACCGCCCGGCGACCACCACCCGGCTCCGGCGACCGCCATCGGCCTCCGGCGACCACCACCGGCCTCCGATCGGAGCCAAAAAAGCTCCGATTGGAGCTCCGAAGCTCCGATCGGAGCCAAAAAAGCTCCGATCGGAGCTTTGGAGCTCCGGTCGGAGCCACAAAGCTCCGATCGGAGCCACAGGGCTCCAGATCGGAGCTCTGTGGCTCCCGATCGGAGCCACAGGGCTCCAGATCGGAGCTCTGTGGCTCCGATCGGGAGCCACAGGGCTCCAGATCGGAGCTCTGTGGCTCCGATCGGGAGCCACAGGGCTCCAGATCGGAGCTCTGTGGCTCCGATCGGGAGCCACAGGGCTCCAGATCGGAGCTCTGTGGCTCCCGATCGGAGCCACAGAGCTCCGATCTGGAGCCCTGTGGCTCCGATCGGGAGCCACAGAGCTCCGATCTGGAGCTCTGTGGCCCCGATCGGAGCCACAGAGCTCCGATCTGGAGCCCTGTGGCTCCGATCGGGAGCCACAGAGCTCCGATCTGGAGCTCTGTGGCCCCGATCGGAGCCACAGAGCTCCGATCGGAGCTTTGTGGCTCCGACCGGAGCTCCAAAGCTCCGATCGGAGCTTTTTTGGCTCCGATCGGAGCTTTTCGGTGGTCGCCGGAGGTCGGAGGTGGTCGCCGGAGGCCGGTGGTGGTCGCCGGAGGTCGGTGGTGGTCGCCGGAGTCGGGTGGTGGTGGTCGCCGGAGCTGTGGTGGCTTAAAGGGTATTTTCGTCATTTTAGGTCAAACCTATAAGAGACCCACTTTGGTCAAAGGGCATTTTCGGGTTTTCAAATTATTTTTGGTCACATGCTTGGCATGTGACCACTTTCCGTTACTTTTAACAGAAAATTTGGACGGAGACCTCACTTATACACAAAACTCAAAATTCAGGCCCTTAATAATACGTTTTTTCAATTCAGACCCCTTTTGGCAACATGGACAAACATTCAGGCCCCTATTGTGTTCTTAACCCTTGACCAAAACCTAAAAGTGGTCAAACATCATGGACCAAAAGACCTGTTAACCCTAAAATTAACGACGGCGCTTCATGCTACGGCTTCTGTTGTTATGTCGAGAAGAGATAGCATTGTCATGTGAGCCGCATATGTCGGGGACATTGATTTCAGACAGGTGGCATGATGTGATTGGCCAGTGTAAACCCGAAGCAGTAGGTGGTGAGTGTATCTGTGGCACTGCCCAAGAGTTTTCCGGAACCTGACCCGGGTGTTCTTCGTCTGCCCCGTCTGAGCCTCTTTGCATAGATGAGCAGTCTGAGTCTCCAAGTTTCCCACTGTCAGCCTGGCACAGGAATCACAACAATGAATTGTTTGTCACAGATGAGATTATAAAACTTCCAGGTATGATTCTTCTAGAGCTTGTAGAAAAGATTCAGGTTTAAACTGTTTCCATATCTGCAATTGTATATAGGTTAAGAACCTAAAAACAGTTTTAACTATAGGACATGTTTCTAATCATTTTCCAAGATTTTAAATGTTGATATTCGGTATTCAAACTATCAGATTTGTTGCTTTTTATTTTTTCCGACTAATTTTGGTGTTAAATTGATGTTTTAACTTTAAGCAACAAAAACATGTTTTTTTCCCACTTTTTCGAAATAATAGATTTTTTACTCATAGTTTAGATTTATTTGATGCTTAAAGAACATGTTTTTATTTGGACAAAATCAATTATTTAAAGCTACGAAAACATTTTTCTACTTTTCTGAAGTATCATTCTTGTTGATAATGGTTTACGCTTATTTGATACTTAGAGAATATATTTTTGTTTCGTCAATTTTACGGAAAAATGAAAATCAGCCAATTTGATATTTTGCATACCGAATATCAACATTTTAAATATTGGACAGTGATTAGCAACATTGACCTATAGTTGAGACTGTTTTTAGGTTCTGAAAAGTAGATAATACATACCTGAGATGAGCAATTATCCATGTAATTAGCATAGGCATGATTAAAATCATTATACCCTAGAAACTCCTCCATATCCATGTTCCACTGGGAAGTATTTCCGGCAACAGAACCGCCGGAAAACGGCACCGGCATCTTACTAGAAGCATGATTCTCAACACCATCAATGCGCACAGGTAGAGATTCATTAGACTCGTTCGATATTGGCATATTTACTCCTCCTTTATGTATAGAAGATGGCTTTGCTTCAGAAACCTTTCCTCCATATTGTGAATTTACAGATGATGAAGATGGCCCGGGTTCGCTTGATTCAAGACCCACTTTGACTCCGGTAAGCAGAAACCTCTGATGGGCAGAGACGTATGAATTTGCCGAGTGAATCGCGACGTCGCATTTCCTGCAGAGCAATGCTCGATCTTCTAGGCAGAAGAAGAAACCAGCTGCTTCCTGCAAAAGAACACACTTTGTTCAAATCATCATGTTGGAGAAATCTTGGTATATTTTTTTCACTTTTTTTTTGCCAACTGAAACAATTTATTCATCACAAATTCAAATAACAAAGTTCAATGCGGATTACATAAACGATCCTTCTGAATCAAAGATAAAAGAGAGGACGGGGTTGTAATACCCAATTGTCAAGACTCACCTCTTTATTTATTTCACTTAAAAGAAATTATGTGCATCACAGCAAGGAATAGATTCAACATCATCTATTTAAAGAGGATTTCAAACAACCAGAGGAATCACATGCATGAATGAACTATTCAACATTCAATAACCCAGTTTGTTTGTTTGTTCAGCCCATCACTCTACAGCTTGGTTGCAAAAATGGTTGTCATATGTTACCATTATCTAGTTAGAGGTAAATATTAACCTTGAAAGATCATTATACAGTAGCAGAGTACTCAAGATTTGATCCTTCTTTCAACATTCATACAGAATAAATCCAGTTTAATAAATTGGGTTAAGAATCTAAAAACAATCACAGCTATAAACCATGTTGTTAATCATTCACCCAGATTAAAAATGTTAATCTTCAGTGTCTCAACTATCAAATTTGTCGTTTTTCACTTTCACGACTAAATTTGGCATTAAAGTTTTTCACTTATACGAAGTATCGCATTTGTTCCTCATGGTTTAGCTTATTTGATACTTAAAAACTATATTTTTATTTTTATTTAGTCAATTTTATGAGGAAAAAAAGTGAATACAAACAAATCACTCAAAATATCAACATTTTAACTAAGCACAACTATTTGATGAAACAAAAATGCCCAGAAACGGCAATTTCAGAAATATAATCCACATCATGATTACAGAATCAAACATATGAAGCAGATACCATAAATGCATACCAAGAATTCAGGGCAAATTAAAAGTACCTGACAAACATCACATTTGGGAATCTGGGAAGTGGAGTTAGAAAGAGGAACTCTCTGGTGCTTACTGGCGAGCTTATTGGCGGCGTGAACCTTGTCGTCGCAGGACCAGCACAGCGCCGCCTCATCCGCACAGCAGAGCACGTTCGCCTCCGCCGTCTCGCACACGTTGCACTGTATCTTCATAACCACAAACCCAGAATTCTTGTTTATCGATCGAAGAAGAAAGGTCAAAGCTTTTGTGGTTCAGAGATATTTAGTAGTAGTAGAAGAAGAAACAGATGCTTATGGAGTAATGAATTGCAGAGAAGAAGAAAATGGTTGAGAGATTAAGGTTTGAAGAAGAAGAAGAAACGCGAGTGGGCAGATTGCCAGATTCTTTGTATTTAATTTAATATTAGGAAAGGAAGAGGATATTTTGGGAGGCTGTGAAGGCGGCGTTTGTACACGTCGTCATCTGTGTTCTTAATATCATGACTCACGCGCTTCTCACGCGCCTTGGGATTCTGTAAAGTTGACCACTTGTTGCAACCGTCAAAACGACTATATATGTTCCAGATATATATATATATACTAGTTATTAACGCGTGCGTTGCACGCGCATCGATCATTTAAATCTTAAAATATATAATCTATCTTAAGTTTACTAATATTTATAATTAATCAAAGTAAAATATGGGCAAGTTGATTCGTTGTGAGAAACGAATCTATGTGATAGAGAAGAGCGATATAACGTAATTCAAAACATGAGAAAGAGAAAATGATAACTAAGTAAAAAATTAACTAATGTCTTCAGTTACGGTACTAAGTTAGCCTTATAGTTAGATATATAAATGAGTTGGCTCGAGCATTAAGTTGGACATTAACGGCTCAATTGTATCTAACTCATTAACTTGAGGTGTCAAGAGTGTAAACTTGTTCTTAACTACTTAGAGTCATCAATGGACAAATTTGACCTATACAAATGTAATTCTATACAATATCACAATACCAACAAAATTTGATTTAACAATAAAGATAAAATTAAATCACAAAAATATAAAGTTTAGACTTGAATTTACAAAAATATCTAGTTAACATTAATTAGGTTGTACACAATGTGATTGGATTAACAAATAGAAAAACTAAATTAATAGTTTGAGTCCGTAAATATTGGACGATGAGTAAAATGTTATTTGTACGAGGTCAAACTTCAAGAACCACATTTCACCCATATTTTGACTTGTTATATATATAATTTGGTAAGTGACTGATCTATGTGATAGAAAAATCTCACCAGGCGGAACATATATCACTCGATCAATATAATTCGTTGAATAAAAAAAATTTACATGTATCCGAAATTTGAACGGAATGAGTATGATAGGGCTGACTTAAATTGATATGAATATTTGATTGTAAGATAATTATAATTACTATGACATGCCGACTAAACGACCTTAAAAAATAACAAAATTTAAATAATGATTTAGTAATAATATTAAAGATAAATAAATGTTAAATTATTAATTTTATAAAATATAGGAATTAAATATAGTATATTTTTTGTTAATAAAATGAAAAGGTGCCAAAGATGTCTATTGGGGGTGAGGACGACCCAACACAAATAATATATTGGTATATAGATATATGGGAAAAAAAGAAGTTATATATATAAATTAGAGGATTTTTTTTTCTTAAAACAGCAATAATATATAAATAGCGGGCTACTTTAGGACAGCCGTATTGGATACGGAATGTCTAGAATTAACTAACATCTTGGTACAGACAAGTTCGCAGTAGTAAGTTTGTGGTTTTAGCGACATAACATCTAGGTACAACATAAATAACAACCGAAAGTGAACGAAGTAAAAATTTGATATCCTGGATGACACCAAACATGGAAGGGTTGCAACCTGTCGAAGAGGATTTTATCTGATACAACAGTTTAGTCGAATCTGTGAACATAATGTGGGAGTTCTGTGGATGCGATCGAGTTAACAGTAAACCCGTCTGAACAGCTAATCATTTCGCTAAAAGATGGTCATCACCAGGTGCCGAAACTACAGAGTCTGTCATGATCCTGCCACAATCGTCAAGTAAAATTGCGCCTCCAAACACTAAAAACTTCCCGGCTCGTACCGCCCATCACACACTATCGAGGGCCTCGTGTGCAACGACATCCTTCTCCTGGAGTTTACTGGGTACGGATGTGGTGCCTCCGGTTCCTGAGTTATACAAACGCGCATCAATATTATCAGAAATAACAGACGCAATACAACCTAGGGTGGTTTCTAGACTAAAACATCTAGGTCTAAAAATGATAGTGTTACGTACCAACCAGATACCCCACATAACTAAACACTTGAACAAAAATGAAACTTACTGGGAAGTTCTGTGACTTGCACATGGACACTTAACGGTTGAACTTGACAGTTAACTAACTGATACATCAAAAGTATACAAAATGTAAACGTATGACACCAAAAGTCTAAAAAAAAATACAACACCAAAAACCAACTTTAATCAAACATATGACACTAAATTACCATTTAACCATAAACAAATACGGCAAGAGATACAATGCAATATATTTATCAAGAAGCTTGTTCTTAACATAACAAGCTAGATGACTACTTCCTAGGTAAGTGGCCTCCTTATCTCCGTGAGACTAGCTAGTATATATGTATGGTTTGTGTCAGATATTTTTATTATACCTCGACTCATATCATTCATTACTACCGACGGATATTGATATAAACATATTTATTTGATAACATAATAAGTATTTAACTATAAATAGTTTGATGCCATAACGATCAATCATATATTAATATTCAACTACCATAACAGTAATTGCCTAAATATTCGGTTACGGCCATCGTCAACAAATGGCTATAAAAAGAATCATCTGATTAAATTGGATATAAAATAAATTATATACAAAATAGTGATCTCTCTTTATATGAACGGTTACTAATTTGACATTCGGAGAGGGTTCGCCCTGACACTGTCCCTCTTTGTAGGTGCGTGCCCAGGATTCGAAGACTAAGGAGCTCGGAGACACCACGGAAACCAAACTGTTATTTCCAGATCCAACATATCATATGGTAAGAATATATCAAACGCATTCACTCACAAATTCGAATTTATGAGAAAATTGGTTAAGGCGTACGACTTAAAAACTGCTTAAAAAAAGTTAAATCATATCTAAAGCAATTAATTATATTATACATCTCATCGAGAGTTTCAGAAAATACCGTTGAGATGGCTGTTGGAAAGATTGAGCAAACGAAGTCCTCGTAAATCTCCAATGGTGGATGGTATCTCGCCTTTAAATCCATTGCTTGAAAGATAATAGCAATGAGAGCATCTAAGATCTTCGAGTACTCTAATCTCCATGCCCTTGCCGTACATTGTCAATGAGTACTCATAAAATGTATTTTGGATCATTTCCAAGTATAAACTTCCCTATGGTATTATTGTTGTGTTATGTGGTACAATTATCAATTATGAACTTTAAAACGCAGTCAGTCGTGAAATAATATTATTGTAATGTTTTCATGAAATAATATCATTGTAATGTTTATATACGTAAATATTTATTCCTCTAATTTAATATAATATTATTTACTCTTCAATATCATAATAAACGACCATAGTTTTTTTGCGATATTCTGACTCACGAACAATTTTATTCTTATGAAAATAGATGTTAATACCTTCGAAAATAATGAAAATACCATCTAGAAGAAGCAATTATTTCATGGCACCGAAGTAAATGACCAGTTTACCCTTTCCTCTCACAAATGGTGTGGACTCCATAACATTGGCTTCCCACATTCTTGTGCCAACAACTAGCCCTTCACCCACTAGTAATTACTAATTAGACAAGCTGCAGAAATGTACTGACATCATAACACGTGTCAAGATGTCAATGGGTAAAGGGGCAACAGCTCAAAGCCAGTTGCTGGCTCCGTTCCATCAAAGAATTTCTCGGACAACGGGATATACTGTACTATACATCTGAGGTAACACATAATTTTTCTTCACCAATAAGAAGCTGCTGATCCATTAGCAATCCTCTGCAAATAGGTACACAGTACTACTACTACACCTACCAGATTAAAATTTCAAAAATCAAATACCTTACAATGAATAATAGTATTTACTAATCTTAGACTCAAATTATGTACACTGGGATAGGACTGCAAAACAAAATGACATTTTGATATATTATTGAATAAATAAGCAAATAAATACTACAAAATAATGCGTGTAGACCGATCGATTCATCCTCTCTTGCCCGGATTAAAGATCCCGCGACGTTTGTTTCTGCCATCTGAAAAATTCAGAATACAAGCCAAGCAAGTCTGGTGTAAACTGCAATCCGTCATATCATCATCAGTGACCTAAGATATTTGAAAAGGGCATTATACCTTGTGAGTAAAAATCTTGCCAGAGGGGTTATATTGAAATTCGAACCAAGTTCTTTGTTATGTTGCTTTCTACGGCTCTCAGCTTCGGTCTCCGGTTTTTGACCTCTTGAGAACATTTGAGCTGCCTGACTTTGCAAATCTTTCAACGAGGCATCTTCCGAACTGAGCAATGAGCATGCATCATTATTCCATATCAACAAAGCCACATTTCAAGCAAGGAAATAGACAAAAGGAAGCAGAGATGAAGAAGATTTAAGTGATCACTGCAAATAAACCTTGCTAGTTGTTGAATCATTTTACTTATCATGGCTTCGCATGATCCAGCCTTCATGCGCTCCAAATTTACTAATGAACTTATAACGGATTGTACAGAAGCGTGTTCTGGATCATCAATCATGGCCTGTAATATCAAAACAAGTAAAGAATTGTCAGGTATAAGATAATAAACAATAGTAAATATACATTAAAGAGTGGAAAGCTTCGAGTTCAGGGTTCATATCTACTAGGGTTTTTCACATCATTGATTTAGGGTTTAGGAACCTAAAAACAGTTCCAATTATAGGTCATGTTGCTAATCGTTGTCCCAGATTTAAAATGCTGATATTCGGTGTCCCAACTATCAGATTTATTAATTTTCACTTTTTTCGACTAATTTTAGCCTTTATGTTTTAAGCAACAAAAACATGTTTCCTATTTATCTAAAATATCAGATTGTTCCTCATGGTTTAGGGTCATTTGATGTTTAAAAACATGTTTTGTTTCTCAATTTTAAGAGAAAAAAAGTGGAAATCAACTAACCGGACAGTTGGGACACTGAATATCAAAATTTTAAATCTGAGATAGCGATTAGCAACATGGCCTATAGTCGGGACTGTTTTTAGGTTCTTAATCCTTGATTATAAAGATCAAGGCATTCACTTGTTATCATGAGCCAACTAAAGGGATATTTCTGACCTCTTTCAGAGAAGGTACAATCAAGGCTGATAATGGGGCACTCGTCAACAATATTTTTGCCCTTTCCCCATCATCATCATTACTTGCTCGGTATGGCCTTGATAGTGCTTTAGGAGCATCAGGATTCTCCTTTAACAATCTGCAATAAACAGAGCACCTCAGGTACTGTAAAGACACGACATAATGACATCTGATTAGACAACAAACAAATTGTGTAAATTCAGGAGATGGATTTTGATCCCCAATTTTTCAGATAATGAATTTACCTGGAAGAATCAGACGGAGTTTTTGTTCTCTGTTCTCTATTTCCGTTTTCTGCGCTATCTCTGAACTTGCCAGCAGCAGACCTTTCTTTTACATTTCCTCTTTTCATTCCGCCCCCTTCTAGAGCTGCCTTTGCCTTAACAGCCAAAAAGAGTGCACATCAAATAGATTTAACCACTACCAGTGAACATTTTTATATGGGATTCACCTACATTTATTTTAACTAGATAACAAAATCAAACTGTTTTTAATCGGATTCAGGTAAATATAACTAACCTTTGCAAGGTTTATAGCACTATCTTCACTGGAAGCACTTGAACTTCTTTCCTGAAAACCAAGTCTGGATTTTGGTGTCCGAGGAGAATCCAATTCATCATGCTGTCCACGGAGAACGACAGTCCCTGTCGTAGAAGCATCTTCAAATGACCCGCTAAACTACATGGTTCACCAAGATCCAATCATGGCAATGCTCAATATTGTGGTACAGGAGAAATCATTTGTTCTTAATGTCATGAAAGTTGGCATACCAGAGTCCCGTGATCATGAGCTGTTGAAGACGGCTTGGATTCCTTTGGAGATCGCATAACAACAGTTCCCGACCCACTCACAGTTGAATCATCCTACAGATTCCATTCAGCATTCAGTTATTCATTTATGGATAACTGAACACTTCTAATAAGGATTTGTAAAGTTCCGTGCTCTATCTGTAATTTTGTATACCTCGTATTTTATCGTTGCAAGAGACAATGATGTGTAAAGCAATTAACATAAGGATACGGATATGACAAGTAAAATAGATTCTCACATCATCATAGTAGTTGATTTTATGTTCATTGTGATACCGATCTCTAGCTCCTCTCCTGGACGATGATTCAGAAGATTCCGAAGCTGCATAATTACTGCCAGTATCTCTTCTAGGGGCAGATTGACCATACGGAACTTCTGATCTCTTCTCTCTGGCCTGGGGTGGTCTTACATTGCTTCTGACCGTTCCACTCTGTGATCCACCAATGCTAAAATCCCATCCAGTACTTTTCACTGTTCTCCCATGACTACTACGACCATTCAAAGTATGTCAGTCGCTATCCAGTCAAATTGCAAGCAAAGAGATTGAAAGGATTCAAGATAAACACACCTAGCTTTGACTGTTTCTTCCACTCTTATATCTCTTCTTACCCTCACAGTACCAGATCCTTCCACTGTACCTTTACCCATATTTGTTTCTTCCTCTTCGTCTTCTTCCAAGGGCGGTTGATATTTTGGACGTTCTCTTCAAGAGAAAGAAAGATAGCCTCATTAAAGATAACAGTATAGCTAAATACCAACCTACAAAAGAATATCCTCTATGCAAAACATTCATGCCGTAATAGTAGGGACTATCATTTGTGAACTTGAGAGTGAGAATGTAAATTAAACAGATAGCATATTCATATCTTACTTAATTCTCTCCTGAAGTCTAGGACTTTTCCTAGCATTTCTGATAAACCGATGCTTTAGAAGTTCCTTGGCACTTTGTCTCTGAAATTGAAGCGCATCAGAATTAAGGTAAATTGTAGAAATCCTTCACGGTATCACTACTAATAAATAATCAGGAAATACCCAAAATTTGGTGATATTCTAATCGGTAACTCCTATAAACAAGGCTAAAGGAAAGTGAGGATCAAAGAACTTATCATTTTGAATCCCAGAAAAACCAGTAAAATATGCAGAGCAGTAGACAGGGGTTATAGATTCCTACTTTAAAACTGAAGGTTGATCTCAGGCACGGTCATATACTACCCTGGTCTAGTTCAGGAGTTTAACCAAAAATGATATGACCAAAAACCATGCATAAATATCAAAATATCAGACTACAGTTTCACAGCATTTACCACCACAAGGTTTCAGGATAAATGAGATTGAGGCTTAACATCAACTTACTAAATGCAACATGCAAATGACCTTTCCTTAGATCCCAGCAGGAGAAATAGAAGTTCAGTATATCCCAAGATAAATACCTCCAAGATTGAGGCAGGTCCAGGAAACAGGACTTACTCCATTATAAAAATACTAAAAGGAAATAATAAATAAGTCCTCCCAGTTTGTCATGTATAGTAACTGGAGAAAATTTACCTCTGCTGGTACCTTCTTCAAGCAGAGAGAAACAAATTCTTTCATAGGGCGGGAAAAATGCTCATCCAGCTGGACCAAATTCAAGAGTGAGATAATATCCGCAGTAAAGGTTCAGTAACTTAAGAGAAGTGTGCATGAATCTGGGAACTAAATCATCATAGTGACAACAAAGATACTGATAAAACCTGTGGTGGGTTCTCTCGAGGAATAATGAAGAGGACTCTCATTGGATGAAGATCTGCAAGTGGAGGTTCTCCTTTAGCCATCTCAATTACAGTTATCCCCAAGGACCAGATATCAGCCTGCTCAAAACACAGTGATATTCATCGATTAACACTAATAAACCTCAAGAAACTAGGGAAGAAAGCGTGTGCACTTGTCAGACAGAGCAAATGACAAACTGATATACTGGCTTAAACCTACCTTCTCATTGTATCCTTCTGAGTTTTGTATTACCTCGGGTGCCATCCAGAATGGTGTTCCCACAAAAGTCTGTCATTAATAAAACATATACTACTTCATTGCAGTTTCTTAAAAGCCCCCTTCAACGAAAAATAGGAGCTTCTAGTGAAATTACTCAGTCGGTATTATGCATGGCCATGCCTTAAACAGACAATTCATAAGTAAATGATAGGAGTAATTTTTTAGAATGATAAGAGTGATTTAAGAATGGCTCAAAGGACACCTGAGGAAATGATCTCTTTGAATGAAATGAGAATTGAAAACAAATTCAAGCTATGAGAGCTAAACGACAACAGACTTAAGCCGTCAGAGAGTGAGAAATGGAGAGGAGACATGTGGTTGGTCGTTGGCATCAAAATTGCATGGTCTATTAAATGTAGGGCAAATGAGGCCGACCTAAGTTGAGTTGAATTTTCAAACATTGGATTTGTCAAAGTGAACTCCACCATGAGTCTGTGTGTCCCACACTGGTGGATTCTGAAATAGTTGACCACCATATAAACAAGTGGGCTACTTCCTCCTATTACCAATTAGTTTTTGGATGGAAAATCTAACAGGATTTAATAGGACCGACTATGCATGAATATAAAAGTACAAAGTAATCCAACAGAGAAGGAAAGGATATCGTCCCCACTACAAGAAAAGGATTAACACTTTAATAGTCAATAGACAAGTAAAGCATATGCGTGTTGAGATGGATTACCTTTCTCCTTGAAATTGTTCTTGTCAATTGTGCAGAAACACCAAAGTCGGCAACCTGGCTCAAGGTCATAGTGAATAAAATTACAATTAAAAAATCAAACCCATCTTCAGTTTTTTCATCTAAATTGCAAATCACTATATATAATTGAAGATTGCTATAGACACATTGATGTGACTTGTGAGATCTGTCTTTACCTTAACATCACCATTCTCACTCAACAAAATGTTAGCAGCTGCAAAAAAAAGTGAAAGAAATGAATAATTGGTAAGTGATATCCCTAGAACAGTTAATACTGTTTACAGAAGTTCCTCAGTTCCTTAGAGACCACGAAATACTCAGCCAAAAATTTGGACAAAGCCCTCCAAAAAAGGGAGCAAGAAGAAAAGGAAAACCTTTGATATCTCTATGGATTTTCCCTTCGTTATGCAAATATTCAACTGCATGCAGCAAGTCGCGTGAAATGCAAGCAATTGACATCTCATCTAATGGCTGACCAGATTGGAGCTGCAACAGCAATTCATTAACTTCATGAGAATTTATTAAATACATATATACCATGTTACATGGAAACTATACTGGGATTTGGACAGATCTCGAAGGCATGCATAATCCAGAAGTGCTGAACAATGCACGTCTTCACGCAGATCTAGTTTTCATGAACATCCAGTTTTTAAGGAGAAAATATAGAGAAGTAACGTACTAGATCAGCAACTGAACCACCAGCCATGTATTCCATTATTATCCACAGCTTGGTCTGATTGAGGTATGATCCATAGTAAGTGGTTATATAAGGAGAGCGACATTGCGACAGAACAGAGATTTCCTTGAGAAAAGATGAGAAAAAAATATGAGGGGTGATCATTATATAAAGTACTCTTAATTGAAATCTTAATAATGACAGAATAGATACCTTCTGAATGTCCTCAATATCATCCTCTCTGCAGAGTATAAATATAGGTCAAGTAATTGGCATGTTTGAAAACTAAAAAAACATGGCAGATGAAGAAATTACCCTTCACGACGATAAATGCTTAATTACAGTATTGCATATGCTTCAATTTTATGATCATTGGTGAGGTCAAAAAAGGACTGTTAATAACTTGTTATCTTAAATCTGTGGAGGAGCTTCGCTATGACTCCAAGTACAGTCAATGGCATCTTTCCAAGATATATTATATCCTTATAAATCTCCAGACAGGATTTCAATCTTCCATCATGTGAATTGTATATATCCAAAAAAAAAATCAAAAGGTTCAGCTAGATACAAATAAAAAATGCTCCGTGTTTAGAAATAAATGTATCTTGTCCTATATACAAATTATAAATTCAAACAAATCATAGTATGACAGCATGTTGTGACCTAGCATCTTCTTTCGTAATCAAACTATGACTTAGCTTTTCTAGACATGGCACAACTCGTAGAGCAGAGAGTAAAAAACATGTCATGGTCATAGTGCCAGCCTGTTACTGTCAGTATAGACATCTAATACTTGCAGTCTTTTCATTGGTCTATCACAAAAAAAATGGCGAAACAGTGCTGAAAATGATGACAATGGATAAACAAAAGGCAAAACGAAAAATTTGACTTACGACTCTTCCAGATCAATAACTTTAATAGCAACCTCTTTGTTGAGTTCCTTATCAAATCTGCAAATGAAATGAAACGTCAAAAGGCGTGGAGGAATTAACTTCCCAAGTTTGGTGATGAAAGTCCATTTCACTATGGAGAGGCATAATATGCAATTCGTTAGGTCAGAAGATAAAAGATATTTAAAGGTCCAAGCAACTATATCCTAAAAACATCACTCACTAATGTCCCCATCCGGATGCAGGATAAGGTAGTACTTAATTCAATCATTAAGGGCATTTCTAAGCTTTCTGATTTTCTTTAGGCACCCAGAAGGTTTATAGCTCGTCTTTCTTCGGAAATTTCCCAAGTGAACAATGCATTCAATGCAATCTTCATACACACTTAGCATCCCTTAATTAAAATAGCAATCCTAACATCCCTATGTCTTACCAACTAAAGTAAGGTGCCAAAAGTATCCATAATGAATTCCATTTTGGCATTGTACACATTCAGTTTAACAATTCCAATGTACCACAAGCTCTATTAACTTACGCTTTGTAGACATCGCCGAAAGATCCTCTGCCTATCAGCTCCAATGAACTGAATCGAGCTCCTGCTGCTTCAGCTAGGCCCGCCAAATCAGCCATTTCCTCTCCCCACTACTTCATCAATCAAATAATCATGTCAGAAAGATAAAAAAAAAACGGATTCACCAAACAACCTACATTCCCCTTATTCACCAAACAGCCTACATTCCCCTTAACAACACCATCAAGCACAAATTCAAGCCTCACAATATAAAAGACACAAACAATCCTTCTAACAGCAAATTCAAAACCACGCCTGAAGAAGCTCTTGGAAGCAAAGCATTAAGGGCCGTCACAAACGGGTTAAGTGGATTTAGTCAGGTGAAGTGAGATTCCTGCAAAAAAAAATTACATCCCAACCAGAATACCAGAATAGAAACTTGACACAACAGGGCAGCAGAGAATGCCATTGCCGCAGCGAGAGCGATCCAACATCTCCCAGCGTTATCAAATTGAGCAAAGATTTACAATTTCCAACATTGACATGCGACATCGTAACTCGAATGAAACGTTCGATTGAAAGCTTACCGTAAAAAAAGAGGTCTTGTGATAACTACAGACGCGTCAAGCTCAAGGCATGAGATCTGCGTCCTCAGAATTTTCCTCTCTTTCTTCGCCGATGCATAGAGAGAGGGAACGGATCGAGAACAAAGCTCCAGAAACAGTTTCTTTCTTCTCTTCTCTCTGTTCTACATTCACATTTTTTTGCCTTCACTCTTCACATAGAGTTGGAAATTTCACAAAGTTGGCCTTTTTGTTTAATGACTCAGTTCGGCCCATATACCCACCTCTTGGTTCCATTATTATTAATTAAAAAAAATGAAAATAAGACCAATTTCTCTGAATTTAAACTTTAAAATGCATCAGCATTTATGATTATGTCACGTCACTTTCCGTGTTATGATATAATTATATTTATAATTTTATTCTATATAAAAAATATATTTATTGTCTTTAAAGTTTAATCTACTACTACGTAATATTATTTACTCTTTAATATAGTAATAAAAAAGACATAATTTTTTACACAGTAGTTTGATTTACGAATTGGTTTTTATTTTTTTCATATGAAAATATTAATAAAAACATTTGGAATGACATATGACATCATTTCTAATTTACGTACACGATTAGACCAAATTAATCAACAATAAAATATTCATGTTCTTTTAATATATATTGATTTAAAATTCGTAATATAATTATACTATAACCTAAGTTTTTATAAAAGTAGAATTCTGCACACAATGACTAATAGAGTTTATTTTTTGAAGTAGTCTACAAGTGTTGTATGTTTATCCAAATTTATTTTCAATACCAACATGTTTTAAAATGTACAATATATTTTAAAATTACGATAAAAAATTAATGTGAATGGTTTTTTCTCACTTAGTTAAGTTTTGCAGGTTTATGATTAATATATAGTAGATAATAACTGCAGTTGGATGTGCTTCATAATCAATGGCTAGATTAGAGAGATTTAGATACGAACAGTAGCATCAAGGCAGATGTGTGAAAAAGAAAGGTTCCACCGAGAATTGAACTCGGGTTACCAGATTCAGAGTCTGATGTCCTAACCGCTAGACCATGGAACCATTGTTGCTCATTTTGGCAACATAATTAATTATCAAAAATCATGAGGTAGGAAAGAGAAGGGAACAACAAAACCAAAGGTTAAATATCAAATAACTAGTTGAATTTTTGCCAGAAGTGTATAAAGCTAGCTTTTATGAAAGTAGTAATTATTTAGTTATATTATTATTTTTTTTTTTGTTAAAAACTAATAGAACTTATAACATGAGAAAAACGTGATTGTACATAACTAAAAAAGTCCACATGTCGTACACTCTCATTATCCACAGCTCATTCGAAAATTTCGGCGAATCCGCATTTAGGAAGTGAATTGATTAAGAGAAAATATGTTGAAGTGTTTCGTAAAAAAATGACATTCAGCCAAAAGAAGGAGGGAATGTATATTGTGATTACGAAAATATGTTGGCATCAATTTCAGTCGGTCAACTTCTCTTCATGTGAGGAATTCCATTAGTTTTTAACGAAAAAAAAATAACAGAGCTATCTAATTGCTACTTTAGAAAAAAAAATCAAGCTTAGATATTTCCTAAAAAAAATAATTTCGGCTAGCTATTTGCATTTTTAAAGAAAATCCAGCTAGCTATTTAGTTATTAACCCTATAAGTTAGTGATTTAACGTTTTACTTTTTAATCAGCATTTTCGGATTTAAAACCGGTCTAGTTTTAGGAATGTTAATGAAAAAAATGTTAATGACTAACATTTTATCTTTTAGAGCACATTTTATCTCTTACAACCCCTTCTAATAAGAACTCACCACTTTACTAAGGCATATAATGACACGTGAGGAGTAACACGGTAAAATGCTAACCATAAATATATTTCAATTTACATAATTACCAAAAGAGTTCAAACCCCAACTTTTGGATAATGGATGAAAAGTTGAGCTGTTAGACCACCATATTACAATTGCCTTGACTATTCTTTGTTGATATTTTCAAGTATATGAATCATTAATTTATAGTTTCCAATCTATTTTATGTCAAAATATATGGAAATGTCACTTGCCCTTATTAATTGTATCCTAAAGTTTATCTCATAACCAATTTACTCACTAATTTTGTAATACACAAAAACTTAATCTTGATCATAATAGCCCATGACTCAACTAACCCGGGCCAGAACTAGCCCTTTGGCTAGCTTAATTGAGCCTTGATCCGATTTAATTAAGGGTCAATTGGAAAAAAGAAAATCTCTGGCGCCTCTCTAATTGGAAAGCTTAACCAGCTTACCGTAGTCGGAAGTTTCTCCCCAGTTCAAGTCTATCGATCTCCGGTAAGGACACTAAACGCCGAACTCCATCTGAGTTTGTGTTTTTCTATGTGGGATCTGAAGTGTAATTATCCCGGCTTGCTGGTAAATGATTTTGTGAAAAGTTGAATAGAAAGCACCTGCAAGCAAGGTGTTCGATAATATGTCGAAACCAAGCTGCCTTGTGAATTTGGTTTCTTTTGCTGAAGTAATATTGAGTATGTTGGATACGTGTTATTTGTTGATAATTTGAGGGATAAACTCAAGAATTGGTTCTAAGCATGGGCGAGGTTACAGGAGAAGTAAAAATGGATATTGATCTGTAGACTGATTCATAAAAGTTTAGATAGCCAGGGGAAAACTGACCTTGAGCAGAGTTCGGAATGGAACAACAGATTGGTGCAGTGCGAGGATGAGCTTCTTGATGGGTTTTCAATAAATTAGGTTACTTCTCCTGTATTGGAGTTTGTAATGGCAGCTTTATGGAATTAGTTGTAGTCTTGATTGCTGCCACTAGCTCTATTTGGTGATATGCATCTGTGAGCACATTTGTCAACATTCCCTTGTTGATTATTCCATATTATCTTCAAGTGGAGGATTCGTCTCGAACTTGAAGATCTTCAAGTGGGTTTCTTGAGATGCTTGCTTTAATGGCTCATCAATCCATGTTCACGTGAACAAAGGGTTATGGAATGATTTATTCTTGTGATCATCTATATTTTCCGGTTTGCCATGCTTATTGAAATATCTACTTTGAGTAATCAAGAGTACTATAGCTTGACAAGTTCATCAAATTTCTTGCTATTTGGAAAACAGTGGTAGTTTACTTATACTTCATTGTGGATTCTACATCATCAACCACTTGATAGATGGCTTTATTTTTCATAATACCTTTGAACATTACTATTTGAATTGAATCTTTGTTCTATTTTTGCCAAAAGGTTCACCAAATGGCTGGAAAAGCAGCACAAACTGTGATGAAGACGATCGGGGAGTTCCAGTACCCGTGGCGTGAGAAATTAACGAAATATTCATACGAGCTCTCAAAGGGTGTCTGGGGATACTGGCACCTCGGTGCATGGAAGCCTCTGGGGATCAGTGCTCGCCGCAGAGCAAGACTGAGGAAGGAAGTGCTTCTTGCAGGACAAGATTGGCCATTCGATCCCGAGAGGAAAGAGATGAAGACTAAGAGGAAAGGACACAAGGTGGATAGAATAGCAGCTGAGAAGCGGGCGAATACCGAAAGGTTGATGCAGAAGATGCCTGATATGTTGCTCGAGTATAAGAAGCGGAGGTGGCAAAAGAAGATTATCGAAGAAGAGAAGAAGTGATTTCGAATCTTCTGCAACTTTGCTTTATGGGTTCTAAAGTAAGCACTGATTCTTAATAATGTGTACTTGGATTAAATGATGTGAATTGTGATGGTCATTGTTTCATGGTAAGACTGAGTACGTTTGAATATCGCCTTATGATTTGGTCCGGATTTGATATGATCTGATATTGTATCATTGAATTAAACTGAAAATCATAGAACCTTAGTAATAGGATGTTGCAGGCTCGTTTTGGGTCAATGCAATTAAATAAGAACATTTTTGAAAATTTATCGGAAGAAACAAAATAAAAACAAAGGTTCCACCGAGAATTGAACTCGGGTTACTAGATTCAGAGTCTAATGTCCTAACCGCTAGACCATGAAACCGTAATTGACAGTTAAATTAGCCAAAAACAAATACTTATATACAGTGCAGAAGAAAAAGTGTTAAGAACTCAATAGGGGCCTGAATGTTTGCCCATGTTGCCAAAAGGGGTCTGAATTGAAAAAACGTATTATTAAGGGCCTGAATTTTGAGTTTTGTGTTTTTTCAAGTCTCCGTCCAAATTTTCTGTTAAATCTAACAGAATCACGTGAAAAGACAAAAATACCATTTTGTAATTATTATACAATTTATCAATTTAATTAATAAAATGTGAAATATCTAAAATACCCCTACACACTAATTATGCCCTTAAGGCCACCACGCTCCGGCCACCGCCCGGCGACCACCACCCGGCTCCGACGACCACCACCGGCCTCCGGCGACCGCCACCGGCCTCCGATCGGAGCCAAAAAAGCTCCGATCGGAGCTCTGTGGCTCCGATCGGGCCACAGGGCTCCAGATCGGAGCCACAGGGCTCCAGATCGGAGCTCTGTGGCTCCCGATCGGAGGCTCCCGATCGGAGCTCTGTGGCTCCGATCTGGAGCTCTGTGGCTCCGATCGGGAGCCACAGAGCTCCGATCTGGAGCCCTGTGGCCCCGATCGGAGCTTTGTGGCTCCGACCGGAGCTCCAAAGCTCCGACCGGAGCTCCAAAGCTCCGACCGGAGCTCCAAAGCTCCGACCGGAGCTCCAAAGCTCCGACCGGAGCTTTTTTGGCTCCGATCGGAGCTTTTCGGTCGTCGCCGGAGGTCGGTGGTGGTCGCCGGTGGTGGTCGCCGGAGCTGTGGTGGCTTAAAGGGTATTTTCGTCATTTTAGGTCAAACATATAAGGGACACACTCAGGTCAAAGGGCATTTTCGGGTTTTCAAAATATTTTTGGTCACATGCTTGGCATGTGACCACTTTCCGTCACTTTTAACAGAAAAAATAGACGGAGACCTCACTTATACACAAAACTCAAAATTCAGGCCCTAAATAATACGTTTTTTCAATTCAGACCCCTTTTGGCAACATGGGCAAACATTCAGGCCTCTATTGTGTTCTTAACCTGAAGAAAAACCCTTTTGAGTTTCCTAATATAACATTTAGTAATACTAATCAAGTAACAACCCAGTCACTACACTGTAACTTTACATGTATACTAACTTTTAAACATAATACAACTATCTTCAACATTGTTGGTTATCTGATTCAGTAGCCTTGATTCTGACCCGATCAAGCAACGACACGACCTGCTCGATCAGCGGCCTCCGCCTAGGATCACGGTCGGTACATTTACACGCCACACTAAGAACCTCCAACACCTGCCTCTCGTGGTCCTTGTCCCATATCGCCGGGTCCACCACCTCTGGTTCCGCTTCTCCGACCTCATCTAAAACACCCACGACACCAAATCTCGACAGTTCTTCCCCTTACAAACTTCCACCGGCCTCCTGCCCGTCAAAAGCTCAAGCAGAACAACTTCGAAACTGTACACATCTCCACGGAACGTTGCCATTAGGGTTTGAGAATATTCCGGAGGAATGTAACCCAGTGTCCCGACCAAGTCGGTCGTGACATGGGTATGATAGGGCGACCAAATCAATCTCGAGTGGCCAAAATCCGCCAGGTGGGCCTCAAACTTGTCGTCTAAGAGAATGTTACTCGACTTCACGTCTCTATGAACGATGCTCAGCTCGCAAACCCTGTGCAGGTAAAACAATCCCCGAGTGGCGCCCTGCGCGATCTTCAACCTTACGTCCCAAGAAAGCAACGAGCTTTTATCGTCACTCTCGTGGAGCCAATAATCCAAGCTCCCGTTTTCCATGTAAGAGTAGATGAGGAGTCGCTCCTTTCCGTGGCGACGATAGCCTTGGAGGGAGACGAGGTTCTTGTGTTGAGCCCGAGAGAGGGCTTCCACCTCGGCCTTGAATTCTCTTTCGGCTTGGCCACAATCCCCGGATAACCTCTTGATCGCCGCTTTTGTGCCGTTCGGGAGGTACGCCTTGTACACTAATCCGAACCCGCCACATCCGATTATGTTCGCCTGGTTGAAGTTGTTTGTGGATTTTAATAAATCCATGACCGTTAGATCGTTGCATCCGGAGTTTTGGAAAAGCACGAGCTGTGGGGCCTCCAGAGCTCCTCGTTAACTATTATTAGAGAATAAATATAATAAAAAAAATATAATCCGATAATAATATATTAAAAATATATCTATTTTTAATATAATTTAATCAGAATATAATAAAATATACCATCGACAGTAGTTGTTGCTAATGTATAATTTCTCCTCTTTCTTACGTTATTATTATGCCTCTGTTCCTTTTCGCTTCCTTGACAGAGAGCATAAGTCCATGTTTTGAAAAATGGAGTAGGCTTGGATAAGAAGGTGGCTGATTCCTGATCCGACACACGCACCGTCAAATCTTCATTTACAAAAGTACATATTCAATTCAGTTTATTTTTTTATATTTAAATTGGCGAACCGATACCGGTATTCAAACCAACCCGGTTTTCACTAGTTAAAATTTGGTTCATTATACATTTTGCTATTTTATCAGAAGTAGACTCCTTGTGTGTCCGGGTCACGGTCCAGCCCGACGGCTTGTCCAAATAATTATTATTCGGTAATTGACATACAGTTAACAAGTAACATGTATGTGTGTGTATGTGTATATGTATGAAAACTGAAATGCCTTAGATCGAATGGGAAAGACGGAGTTTTGAACTGAGGCCCGTGCTGATCACGATCTCCTTAAAGCAATTTCGCCACACCTCACCCTCATGTTATCCAACAAGGTTTAATAAGGGACGATCACCTCCTAGGATACAACAGTGTCGTTGATATGAATCGTGCACACAATTCGTTCAACTGAACCGAACCAATACCTGAACTAAAACAAGAAAGACCCGAATTTTTTTACCGAATAGATAAACTACAAAATTTGAATAGAACCGTAAATTGGATAGAACCGTAAATTGGAAAGCTGTAGCAATTTCGATTCGTTAGCCTTCCGAATCTGCTCGTTGCATGCGATAGCTTGATGATAAGGTAATGAACGATGATCACTTTATCGGTTGAATGGAACTGGAATCCACACGGCAAGTGCATCGGCTCATCATCTCCAGCTACCGTACATACCATGCTGCTTCCACACAAAACAACTTGAATTTATTCTCATTGGTGGGTTTAGACTTTAGATAGAATAAATCATAGCATATTTAGAGAGAAAGAGTAGTCCATCAATGTGGATTTTTTATCCATTGATTCAGCCGAGATTTTATTATTATTATTATTATTATTATTATTATTATTATATATAATAGTAAATATAATAACCATTTATATGACATGGTTAATTTAGTCCATAAATACACATAATATATTATCCATATATAATATATATACTTGCACAAGAACCATGCAATGTATCTGAACACTATTAGAAAAGCTAATTTCGGTTTGCAAAATATGAGAATATTAATTCCCTAAATATTGTTCTGGCAACAATTAATTTCATATTTAGCAAAATTGGATCTGCATGAGGTACTTCAATTGTGAAATATGTAATGACCAAATGTCATTCACTACGACTATTGGATCACTGTTAAACTCAATTGTCCAACAAAAGTTTCGTTCAAATTATATATAACAAATTTATTTAATTTAACCATATGATAACAAGTAGACGTATTATTTTAAAGCTTTTTAGTGAATTACTAGTTTAACTATTATTGTAAAAATATTATGATGTCACAAAAAAACCGAAACGGTTCTTCCTATGCAATGCCGAGTATTGGGACAAAATATGACGTTGACTTAATAATGTAAATTATAATTTAGCTGGACCAATAAAATTGAGTAAAAAATTCATTTTGCATACTTGTCAACTTATTATATAGATAGTTTTTAAAAATGAAACTTCTCCAAAAAAAGGTTTGTAATAGATCAAGCTCGATATACCTTTGTAGCAATTCGTATAATTAAACTCTTTATTCACATAAACCACGAGTAATATAGTGCAGTGATTAAGAGTAGGGGTGGGCACTGAACCGGTTCGGCCCGAACCGGTTCCGAACCGGACCGGAATTGTTTTAAACGGTCCGGTCCAGTAATGACTAGGGTTTTATATTGGCTTAGGTTGGTCTAAAAAAAACTGGACTGGTCCAGAACCGGTCCAGAACCGGTTTTGGCCTGTTTTTTAAAAAAACAAGTCCTGGACCGGTTTTATATGTCGGACCGGTTTTATATGTAAAAATCGGTCCAAAACCGGTCAAAACCAGTCCAAAACCGGTTTTTTTTTTTTTTAAAAAAAATAGTCTCAGTCAAAACGTTTTTTTTTTTAAACTTAAAAGCGGTTCAAAACCGGTCCGGTCCGGATTGGTTAATTGGACTGGTTTGGTATACCCCTTGGACTGGTTCCAATTTAGGGGTTACAAAACAGTCCAATTTGGACCGGTCCACTCCGGACCGGTTCCAAACGGTCCGGTTCCAGACCAGTTCCGAACCAGTCCGGCCGGACCGGTTTTTATGCCCAAGCCTAATTAAGAGCACTTATTCTCATGTGCTTTGATTTCAAAGTCTCAAATTCAAAACTCCTCAGGAGCGTCATCTTGCGGTGACTTGAATAAATATATCATGTTCCGACTGTTTCACATACCGCGTAAGACATATGATGATGCGAGTGGAACTAGGCTTTACATACCGTCCTCTTGAATATACTAGGCTGGTAGTTGGGCTACAATGACGGATCATCTCATGCGCAGGTTGTTGATTAATTATGGTCGTGAAAAAAACGTAGACTGTGACTAGGATAACACAAACATTACGTGAATGGATGAGTTTATGGTCGTCACCACTAGTCCATTCTTTTTCATGGAAAAAAGTACATTTATTCACACAAATTAATATTAATATTATTTTGTTTAACACTGTTCCCGTTTAAAATGTAAGGTTTTGTGCTCGAGATCATACACAAAGCGATAATTTGCCTGGTGAGTAGCACCTAAGATGTTTGCCCCTCCATCCTTGACATAAGTGAAGGTTAGACAAGCGAAATTTTTTCTTTTACCAGAAAACTTCTCCTTAATAAATAGATCCTCAAAACGGACCTCTAAATCAGCATTATTTTCCAGATGGTATGTCACGTTCACGGCTTCAGGGTTCTTGATCTTCAATGGCCACTTGTAACAAAACCTGTTCCTGTAAGCACGTGGCGGATCCACCGGTTTCTTGCCCTGACTTTCCATGACCGCGCCCACTTCTCGTCGTACTTTTTCGTAAGCCGAGCGGACTAGAAACGTCAAACCACTACCTGAGTCAATGAAGAACCCACCGTTATTTCCACGTCTCTTGAAAAAATCCGGAATGAGGTGCAACCGTTTTCCTCCGACACTTATATCAGATATGTTCAAGAAGTACATTTTATTATCCATCGGGGTACTCATAGCCGGGGGAGGGAGATGCGGCACGTCGTCTCCAAAGCTTAAGGGTATGGATTTAGATTTTGATGCAGTCCATGAAGGAAAGCAATAAGAGAACTTCATTTTAGTCGATTTTTCAGTTAATTCCAAGAAGCTATTCCCATACTTAGTAAACCCTAGTGATAACCCGAAAATCCCGCTTATCACGTTGTTGGGGCCGTCAACATTCTCCCCAAAAGTCCAATTTTTCACCGTCTTGGCGCACCCCAATAGCATGTTAGAAACAGTAAGCTGCTGCCTGTGATTGGAGGAGCGGAAGTGGAGACTTTCGAGTGCGCGTATGCCTTCGACTTCACCGCTTACGTAGTCTCTTTCGAACTTGCAGTTGAGTCCGGCTTTAATTTGAGGTTTGCAAAGAATATGGTCAAAGTGGATGGTGCGGTACGAAGTTGAAGCACTTTGGTTAAATGCTCCATTCTTTATGTGGAAGCAGTCCTTACATCCTTTGCATTGAACCCATGTCTGGTCGCTGCCCGAATCAACCAATAAATATGTGTGGTACGGTACCGATCCGATATCCACAGACACTGCAAAAGCCGAGTCCATGAATTGTTTCACCGGCGGTTGAATTGTATTGACTATTGAACCGTTAACAGAAGATTTCAAAACAAGACTGGCCTGCAGACGGCGAGCTCGAGAATGAGAAAGTTGTGCAAATACTCGACTCTTTTGAGCATAAGAGAGATTCTTCGGGAAAAGGTTCAAGTCAAAAGAGTCCCTTCGAATCATCTCTAGAGTTAGACTATTGGATATCGGGAGCAGGGAATAGAGAATTGTGGTGCAAATTATGATGAGGTAAGGGGTTAAGTTTTGTCGAGACATTTTGCTCAATGTAACAATTATATGTCTATTTTCTTGTTCCTACAGTTCTGCATTTATAGAGAGATTGAATTGAATACATTTTTTTGCCATGAATTAAATACATTAGTTAATAAAGGATTTTATCATCATTTGCCCTCAAATGCACTTTACATGTGAACGGTCAAGAGCAGGTAATTTATGGATTAATTCCATAAAATAAGCGGGATTTTCCTTTTACAAAGAAAAAAACTGAACGGTCAAGACTCAAGAGTAGGTAATTTAACTAGATTGATTTTTGGTGAAGAAAAGACAAATAAACAAGCTAGTTTTTTTTTTTTTTTTTCAAATTACATCACATGGATATTCCGTTTGTTAAATAACACGCGCGCGTTGTTCGTGCTGCTAATCCAACATATATCTATAGTTCTATACCCACTCAAAATATTAAATTTTTTTTATTAAGAACTAGAATAATTGAATAGATTTTGGTTAACACGAAAATTAATTTCCAACACTTTATTAAAAACTTGGAGCAGCTTAACGAGTTCTGATCAATGGTTTATAATTACTTGAAGTAGCCATTTTTATTTTTTGCTGACGATTAACCATTGTTCTAGCCTTCAAAATTTTCAATTAACTGTTACCATCCTCCACTCCTGTGAACCACACAATTATCTATCTTTATTAATCTCATTTCTACACACTCGAAAGCTCTGGAAAAAACCATGGTAACACCAAGGTTATTGAGTGTCGCAACTGCACTCAACTCAAGGCCAATATAACCTTCAACAATCACATAGAAAGCGTAAATTTAAGGAATATCGAAAAATCTAATGCAGAGTTTGAGAAAAATATCGATTTATTTTTATATAAAATTCAACTGAATATAAACGACGGCTAACAGAGTTTTAATAATGAAAACAAAACCCTAACCCTATGAAAAAATCGAAATTAACAACTAAATCCAAACAAACTGAAAACTGCAAAAAAGACCCGAAGAAACATAAAACTTCGATTTTGACCCTCTAGACGAAGGAATTTGGCCGAAAAAACGTAAAACGCCATAGTTTGCTATAAGTTTTGCTCAAATCGCCGTTTCTACATAAAAATCTGTATTCACACGCCAAAATTTGATACTTCCCCCACACATCAGGTTTATTGTAATTAGCTTTATGATTGCTTCAAGCACACTATACTGCATCTTCTATCTCTCATGTAGAAGATGTTTTTTTTTTTACATCTCAGTTCCTTGAACAACAAGATCTGTCAAGCTAATTGAAAGTTTATTTGATTGAAAGTAAATTAGAAGCAAATCACACACCAGCAGAATATCCATGTATATATATTTAAGTTGAACGAACCAATATCGATGATCAGAACTTGGTACTTGAAGGTTTGTCCAACTGCACTAATTACTAGGGTACTGGATACATGATCGACTTTAACGATTTCTATGCTAACAATCTACTATATTATTGCATTAAGTAGGAGATATATGATTTTATTATTTGAGATAACAAAATTATTATCACTGAACATATGTTTTCATTTTTAATGTGGAGCTAAGAGCATCCACAATGGTTTTACATAAATTGTATTTTTTTTTAAAGTTGTCACGTAGACATCTATGTATACTTTAAGTAATACGTAAAGTTAAGACACACTTAAACAATATTTGCTCCGCAACCGTATTACTTAAATATATTCATTAAATATATTTTATTATTAAAATTTTCAACAAACACCAATAAGATATTAGCATTAATTATTACATGAATTAATTTATAGTTAAAAATTGGTTACGTAATACATAGTGCATTCCTTAAGTTTAAGGAATATGTTACGTAAAAATATGTGGGTCCCAAATTTGACAGTCAGTTTTGTCGGGATTGACTTCCCTAAAGTAATCACACCGAGACACCAAATTTTAACAAAAAGAAATCTAGGACTTTCCATTTTAACAGTTCAAACTTCAGACACCAAATTTCAACATTCAGCAAGCTTTGGACTGTTTATAAGTTCTTAACCCTACCTTTTAAACAGATCTGATATCCGTTTGCAATTGGAAGTTTAGGTTTGTTGCCATTAAGAGCTCAAGATCATGAAATCACTGGCATTGAATGTTTGATGAAGTAGCAAATCTATTCTTATTACTATCTATAATCCAACTTAGAACAGCTAACATAAGATAGATACTCAATTAGACATATGGTTTAGACATATAGTTTAAAATCAAACAGGTACCTGAGTTAACACGCATTCACAAAATGGTATTTGAAATAATTTTTTTATTTATTTATTATTTATTTTAGGTATCTGAGAAGTTCAAACTGTCACACCAATCCGAACTAGGTCCCAATTGACCTATAACCCGGTTTGAACTCTGGAAGTCAGGGCTAGGTCCGGCCATGGTTAGGGTCACCTAGGTCAGGCGAACCTAACCATGGCCAAACCAAACCTCACATTAGACTCGACTCGGACTACGTCAATTAAGACCTAGGTCCAATTGGGCCCCAATCGAACCTAGGTCTTAATTGACCTATCCCGAGTCAAACCTAGGGATAGGTCAGATTATGGTTGGGGTACCTAGGTCAGGCTAACCTAACCATGGTCGAATCTAGGCTTGGGTCAACCTTGATTATGTCAATTGGAACCTAGTTTCGATTAGTGCAATAATTTTAATTAATACGATATCACCTAAAAGCTAAACGGTTCTTCCGATGCAATGTCGAGTATTGAGACAATTGTAAATTTTCCATGTATGCAAAAATATGATGTTGCCTTAGTGAGCTCGATATATCTTTATAGAAATTCATCTAATTAAACTCTTTATTCACATAAACCAATGGTAAAGGTAGTGCAATGATTAATAGGGATTATTCTTACGTAGTTTGGTTTTGAAGTCTCAGGTTCAAAACTCCTCAGGGGCGCCACCTCGCGGTGACTTGATTAATATATCAGGTCTCAACTGTTGGGCGATCCTCTTGACTATACTACGCTACTGTTTGGGCTACGTTGACAAGTCAATACATGCGTTGGTAGTCGGAAAAAAAAAACCCTAAACCGTGAGTAGGAAAATCCGAAAATCCGAACATTACATAAATGGATGAATCAGGTCGTCACAAATAACTTTTTTTTTTTCGTGGAAAAAAAACTCTTCATTCACACAAATTAACTTTAAGATTATTTGGTTTAACATCGTTCATGGTTGAAATGCAAGATTTTGTGCTCGAGATCATACACGAAGCGATAATTTGCCTGGTGAGAAGCACCTAAGATGTTTGGCCCTCCATCTTTGAAAAATTTGAAGGTTAGACAAGCGGAATTTTTCCTTATACTCTGAAACTTCTCCTTAATAATGAGATCCTCAAAACGGACCTCTATATCAGCATTATTTTCCAAATGGTACGTCACGGTCACGGATTGTGGGCTCTTGACCTTCAACAGTCATTTGTAACAAAACATGTTGTTGTGACCACGTATCGGATCTACCGGGGGCTTTCCCTGGCTCGCCAGGATCGCGGCCACTTCTCGTCGCACTTTCTCGTAAGTCGAGCGGACTAGAAACGTATCACCACTACCTGATTCAATGGAGAGTCCACCTTTTTTTCCACGTCTCTTGAAAAAACCTGGAATGAGCTGCAATCGTTTTCCTCCAACGCTTATATCGGATATTTTCAAGAAGTACATTTTATCATCCATCGGGGTACTCATAGACGGGGGAGGGAGATGCGACACATCGTCTCCGAAGCTTAGGGGTATGGATTTATATTTTGATGCAGTCCATGAAGGTAAGCAATAGGAGAACTTCATCTTAGTCGACTTTTCAGCTAACTCCAAGAAGCTATTCCCATACTCAGTAAACCCTAGTGCCAACCCGAAAATCCCGCTTATCATGTTGTTCGGGCCACCAACATTCTCCCCGAAAGTCCAATTTTTCACGGCGTCCACACACCCAATAGCATTTTTGGAATAGTAATCCGCTTGCTGCGCTTGGAGGAGCGGAAGTGGAGACTTTCGAGCGCGCATATGCCCTTGACGCCACCGGTTTGGTAGCCGCTTTCAAACTTGCAGTTATCTCCGGTTTTAAGCTAAGGTTTGCGAAGATCATGATCAAAGCGGATGTTGTGGTACGAAGTTGAAGCACTTTGGTTAAATGGCTCATTCTTTATGTCGAAGCAGTCCTCACATCCTTCACATTGAACCCATGTCACGACGCTACCCGTATCGACCAATAAATATGTACGGTACGGTCTCGACCTGATATCCACAGACAATGCAAAAGCCGAGTGCATGAATTGTTTTATCGACAGTTGAATTGTATCCATTATCGAACTGTTAACCGAAGATTTCGAAACAAGCCCTGGCCTGCAAACGATGAGCTCGGGAATGAGAAAGTTGTGCAAATACTCAACTCTTTTGGGCATAAAAGAGATTCTTCGGGAAAATGTTCAAGTCAAAAGAGTCCCTTCGAACCATCTCGATAGTTAGACTATTGGCTACGAGGAGCATGCACATCATGAGCAGGAGGAAAGGGATTAAGTTTTGTTTAGACATTTTGGCTAAAACGTAATAATTAGATGGCTACTCTCTTAGAGTTCATCATTTACAGAGAGATTGAATAGAATACGTTACTCAATTAAGGATTTTGTCATCATTTACACTCAAACACAAGTTCAGTATTGTTAAACTTAAATTGTTTAATTTAATTTCAACTCAGGTAGGTAGGTAGGTGCAAAGACATGTGATCACTTTACATATTTGCACATACCATTGTCACATGTCTATATATTTTTGTAGCAGTTCATCTAATTAAAATCTTTATTTACATAAACCACGGGTAATGATAGTGCAGTGATTAAGAGCGCTTATTCTCATATGTTTTGACTTCGAAGTCTCAGATTCAAAACTCCTCAGGAGCGTCATTTCGCGGTGACCTGATTAATATATATCAAGTCCTGACTGTTCCACATACTATGTAAGACATGAGGAGGCGAATAGAACTAGGTTTTACATGCCGTCCTCTTAACTATGACGGGTCAGCTCATGCGATGGTGGTTTACTAATTCTGGTCGGAAAAAAAACATAGATCGTGAGTAGGATGGGTCTAGAGTCGTCACTACCTAGCCCATTCCTTTTTGTGGAAAAAAAACTCTTTATTCACACAAATTAATATTAATATTATTTACTTTAACATTGTTCCTGTTTGAAATGCAAGGTTGAGTGCTTGAGATCATACACGAAGCGATAATTTACCTGGTGAGCAGCACCTAAGATGTTTGGCCCTCCATCCTTGACATAAGAGAAGGTTAGACAAGCGAAATATTTCCTTATACCATGAAACTTATACTTAATAAAGAGATCCTCAAAACCGACCTCTAAATCAGCATTATTTTCTAGATGGTATGTTACGGTCACAGCTGTTCGGTTCTTAATCTTCAATGGCCACTTGTAACAAAAAACATTGCTGTAACCATGTGGCGGATCCACTGGGTGTTTGCTCTGGCTCTCCAAGACCGCGCGCACTGCTCGTCGCACTTGTTCGTAAGCCGAGCGGACTAGATACGTCAAACCACTACCTGAGTCAATGAAGAACCCACCCTTATTTCCACGTCTCTTGAAAAAACCTGGAATGAG
Source organism: Clarkia xantiana subsp. parviflora (assembly GCA_036873135.1). Lineage (NCBI taxonomy): Eukaryota > Viridiplantae > Streptophyta > Magnoliopsida > Myrtales > Onagraceae > Clarkia > Clarkia xantiana. The sequence goes on from JAPTYO010000009.1 coordinate 2,957,619, forward strand.
GTGCAATCGTTTTCCTCCGACACTTATATCAGATATGTTCAAGAAGTATATTTTATTATCCATCGGGGTACTCATAGTCGGGGGAGAGAGATGCGGCACGTCGTCTCCAAAACTTAGGGGTATGGATTTATATTTTGATGCAGTCCATGAAGGAAAGCAATAAGAGAACTTCATCTTAGTTGAGTCTTCAGTTATATCCAAGAAGCTATTACCATACTTAGTAACCCCTAGTGATAACCCGAAAACCCCGCTTATCACGTTGTTGGGGCCGTCAACATGCTCCCCGAAAGTCCAATTTTTCACGGTCTTCGCGCACCCTAATAGCATTTTTGGAACAGTAATTTGCTGCGTGTGGTTGGAGGAGCGGAAGTGTAGACTTTCGAGTGCGCGTATGCCCTCGACGCGACCGCTTTGGTAGCCTTTTTCGAACTTGCAGTTGAGTCCGGCTTTAATCTGAGGTTTGCAAAGACGATTGTCAAAGCGGATGATGCGGTACGAAGTTGAAGCACTTTGGTTAAATGGCCCATTCTTTATGTGGAAGCATTTATTACATCCTTCGCATTGAACCCATGTCTGGTCGCTACCCGTATCGACCAATAAATATGTGCGGTATGGTCTCGACCCGATATCCACAGACACTGCAAAAGCCGAGTCCATGAATTGTTTCATCGGCGGTTGAATTGTATCCATTACATAACCATTAAATGAAGATCTCGAAACAAGCCTGGCCTGCAAACGGCGAGCTCGGGAATGAGAAAGTTGTGCAAATACTCGAAATTTTTTAGCATACGAGAGATTCTTCGGGAAAAGGTTCAAGTCAAAAGAGTCCCTTCGAACCATCTCGAGCGTTAGACTATTGGCTATGGGGAGCAAGCACATCATGAGTAGGAAATGGATTAAGTTTTGTTGATACATTTTGGCCAAAACTTAACAATTAGATGGCTACTCTCTTATTCCAAGAGCTCATCATTTATAGGGATTGAATTGAATACATTACTTAATTAAAGATTTTGTCATCATTTGCACTCAAACACAAGCTTCTCATGAGTATTGTTAAACTTACATTGTTTAATTTCAAATTAGGTAGGCGCAAAGACATGTGACCACTTTACATCTCTCCTCTACCATAAATATGGATTAATTATTAAATTGCACAAAATAAACGGGATTTTCATTTTACAAATAAAAGATTGAACTGTCAAGAGCTGTAAATTAACTATGTTGATTTATTGTGACGCAAAAGAAAAATTAGCTAGCTTTTGTTAATATACATCGCATGGATGTTAAATGTGTTATTTTCATCATACATTTTAATAGATAAATTAGTATCGTTTGTGATGAAAAATAAGTTTGTTCTTATTATTGCTCGATATATATATATATATATATATATATTACATAAATAAAAATCTATAAATTTAAACTTATCCTCACACTAATTATGTCCTCACATTTCCCGCCATTCCTTACAATTCCCGCCATCCCAACTGGAAAGTCATCTCCCCACTATATAAATAAAAACCGGTCAATCACAAGAAGTTACACACACAAATTCACAGAGCGGCCCCGGGCCCCCACCTTTCCTTTGTCCGTTAGGAACCTCCAAATTGGCATTTTAGTCAAGCGGCCCCCATCTTTACACTGCAAACGTCGTCTCTGTCCCAGACTCCCAGTACGTATTGCTTCAGTTCTATACTACTAATATATTTTTGGTTTCCATTCTACTAAATTTACTATCCGTAGTGCGTGTTTGCGTGGGTCGGTACGACGTTGGTGAAGGTGACTGGTCTGCACACCAGAGTGGGGTGTCGCTCCAAGAACTGAAAACAAGTGGCTGATGCGTCTGTGTGTGTAAGGTCGTTGCATCATCCATGGACTAAGCCCCTCGGTGGAGATCTGCAGCTTCATGGCTTCCCTTGAAGAAGAAGAGTACGTAAAATATATATGTTGCCGACATGAGGAGTCTTGATTTGCAACTATGTAGAAGAATGATAGGTACATTTTACAAAAAAACATTTTCCCTTAAATGAGAGAAGATAATGATAATAAGACAAAAAAACAATCATTTTACATTTTTCATTTCACTTTTTAACAGCTTTAATTTAATGGTCAAATAAATATAGTATAAAATCTTACATTTTCAATGAAAAATAATTCTATCAAATAGATTAAATGTTAGTCTTTTAGACAATAAAAGGTAGTTGGCTTACTCAATAATTGTTTTTTTTCTAATAAAAATGAACTTACTTTGCTGTTAAATATTAATTTCTTTAACTTTGCTAAACTTAAACTAGCTTTGTATTGTTAGTTTGTTACTAATTTAACTACTAACTACTAAAAATAAATATGAATAATGCAGTTGAGAAAAAAAGATAATATAGATTATTAGTATTATTAAAGATTATAATATATTTTTATATAAATTTGGAATATTAGTTACCCGTTCACGAGTTAATCATTTTTTTAAATATATTTTATAATCACAAACTGATTCAAAACTGCAGTAGTAACACAAGTATAATAATCACAACTTCGTCCTTGGTTGCACCGAAGCAGATTAAAACTGTTACTGTTGTTATTGCCCATAGTGCTTCATGACTTAAGCTAAAAATTAGGGGAATGAAAATCAAAGATTTAAGTGATGATATAGCGTTGGTTGATTTTGCAAATGACCAAAGCCCTTAAACGGTGTAATGATTGTTGGTATATTTTGTTTGCCATATAATTTGCATATGAAGACAGGAATTATAAATGGATATTATAAGATTATTATATTATTTTATGGAAAGTATATATATTTTTTTATGTTCATGGTTACTTGATGACAATTAAGACTTTATAAATTATTACGAATTGAAAAAATATATGTAAACATTTATTTTTTTGCCACTATAATCTCGTAAATAGAAAAGCATTTTATAGTCGCAATACTTGCATGAATTTAATTTGTTAGATTAATTTGTCCAAATTCTTATTAAATATCTTCATTTATATTTTTAGGCATGACATAAATTATATTACCTTCCTTAGCAGGTGATGCGTCACTGTCAAATGTGTGAAATATTACCTATCTATTATGGAGTAGGCTTCAGATACTTTGTTCGTCTGTTAATTTATAATGTTTGTTCAAATTACACTCGTCTGTTAATTTATAATGTTTGTTCAAATTACACAAGTTCTAATATTCATTCCTACACTTGAGCATGACATAAATTATCTTACATATATTGGTGGTTGATGAAGACAACATCGTAGTTTAACTCAACTATCAAGATAAGACTTTATTCTATAATAGCTATATGTTGTGGATAGACTTTAAAAATATTGTTCGAGTTTGGATATTGTTCGAGTTTCTGTATATATATATATAATTATAAAGTTATTCAATTAAGTTGTATGCACGTGCGTTGCACGTGCTAATATTTCTAGTATATATATATATATATATATATATATATATATATATATTTTTTTTTTTTTTGGTAAGCTTTAAATAATTTTTTTAATATGGATTCTGTCACAATGATACTTCTTTTAAAATTGCAACTAATTTTTAATTTTTTAAACAATATCTCCTCAATTGGTGCTCAGTTATAGAATAAATTTCTTTTATTCGCACTATTACTCAATAATTATAGTGACACATGTTTAGCTCATTTCATAATTTGGATCCAGAATATATTTTCTGTGATGATTGATACACACATTTTTGTTAACAGGATTACCAATTAATTTAAGATAAGATCTTAGTGCTTAATGTACAATTACATAATGTAAAAAAATATAAAAAAAAGTTGTATCAATATCTAAATAAATGATGCAAGCTAACATAAATAATCAATTATATATACAGTTAACCCTATATGAGACTATGGGAAAAAAAAACAATATGAGAAGCTAAAGCTAATTGGCAGGTAACATGTTTTTGAAACCCAATATGAGAAGCTAAAGCTAACTAGCTAGTCACATGTTATTGCACATACCTTTCACTGTCACATGTAACGCATGTGAAATCCTATATTAAAGAGCTCTGGTAAAAAAACTAGATTTATGTGACATTATTTTTAATTATTTATCCACTAGCTTGTCATTTTTTGTGTTGCCAATAAGATCTATATATCTAGCTAGCTATTTCATCGTGTTTTCTCAATCGCTTCACTGTGATCTCCCTTCATCTCTTCGTTGATGATGATGGAAAACAATCTTACTAATGTTGGCAAATATCAGGGTCAAACTGCAAAATACAAAAAGTTGAGGGATCAATTTGCAATATTTGAAACTTCAGGGACTAAATGTAAATAGTCAGATTTTGAGTTCTTACATATAACTATACCGAATTATCATGCAAGATATTAACAACTCCGAAATTACACGTAAAATCGAGAAAGACGAAAACGTGATTTTAATACTGAGGCCCGTGCTGATCACGGTCTCCTTAAGGCAATTTCGCCCCACTCCACCATCGGGTTATGCAAAGGAGTTTTAAACACAGGGCGATCACCTCCCAGGATTCAACAGTGTCGGCAAATCGTGTTATGCACGAAACACGCTTGACCGAACCGAACTCAATACCTGAACACAACAGGATTTTAATAGAGATGCCGACGACGACGGCAGAAATTCAATATAAGAACAGATTGTAGAACCTGAATTAATAAAATAAACAGATACTATAACCTGATAATGCAGTGGCAGATGAACTCGGAGAGGTAGGAAAATTCAGAGAGAAAATGAGAGAATGAATTTTTTAGGTGTGTTCAAATGTGAAGGATTGATGCTGTATTTATAGGGCAGACAGGCTCCTTCTGCATTAAATTCGAGATTTAGCAGAATATTCTCGACATCAATTCTGTCCAAAAATGGATGCATTAATTGCATCACATTAATCTTGAAATATATTCTGTCCATAATTAATTGTAACCAAAAATAAATTTTCGGATTCAATGTATCTGGACAATTGCCATTCACCTCACGTGGGCTAAGGCAAGCCCATTAAGACAAAAAAAAAGGCCTTACAGCCAACAACTAATTCTATAATATATCACTTCATCAACTTATTCATTGTATATCTAAATATACAAATATAAAAAAAGTATGACTATCGTGGTCTAAAACTAATCTACAACCATCACAACTTTTCACTACCAAGCATTCTCAACCGTTGGATTGGAACGACCAATTTTTTAAGGCCAAGGATTGGAACCGCCAAGATGCCAATTATATTAGTCAAATGTTACAGCCTACATTGATAGAATTTACCGCATTGTATCGCCAAAATTCATGGATGTTGCTTGTCTTCGGCAACATTTCGCTTTACTTCCTCCCGGTGTCCTTTAATCAGGGTATCAGCACTACCGATCAATTTTATTCCCCGGATTTTGCTTACTTTGTGACGTTCAAAAGTGAGGCTTGTTTGATTACATTACCCTCATTCTGGTTGTCACTGGTGTTATCGTTGCCAATGTGGTACATACGTTTATATTACTTACTCCTTCATTCATTGTCAGATTTTGAAAGCATCTAAAAAGAGAATTATATATATTTTACATTTAAGACAGATGTATTTATACTTCTAGACTATCTGTGCTTTTTGGAGTTGTTTCATCTTCCATTTAAGTGTCTTCTTGAACAAACACATTGCATTTAGAAATCCTAGCAACATGCATATCTTTATTTTATTTGTTCTAAAACTGGATACATTGCAATTTACAACATTAAATTGATCATTCCTTAACAATTTCTTCTGCTCTTCCCTGAATGAAACGGAAAGGAAGAAAATACATGATCAACCCGTCAGATTGAGGATATTTTTTTTTACGATTTGCAATCTCCTCGATTGTTGGTTAGAAATAAGACACCGATCATGAGAATGGGCGATGAATTAAGGGAGGATATGCAGATGCTTGGTGAATGGTGAGAGCTATGTTACATGTATCACAACTAGAGAATTTATTCTTCTTGAATTTTGAAGAATGGAGAAAGTCTCAGATATGCTGTAAGAGCATCCACAATGGTTTTACATAAATTGTATTATTTAAAATTGCCACATAGACATTTATGTACACTTTAAGTAATACGTAAAGTTAAGACACACGTAAAAAATATTTTCTCTGCAATCGTATTACTTAAACATATTCCTTAAATATATTTTATTATTAAATCAACAACCACAAATAAGATATTAGCATTAATTATAGAATGAATTAATTTATAATAAAAAATTGGTTACGTAATACATAGTGCATTACTTAAATTTAAGGAATGCTTTATGTAAAAACATAAATTTACGTGAGGGTCCCATATTTAAGGAATGCTATGTAAAACCACTGTAGATAGTTTTTGTTACTTTACTTAAATAAACATGTAGGACCCACGTTTACGTAATCTTTACGTAATACCACTGTGGATGCTCTAAGATTGGTAGTGGATTGATGGGCCCCGGCGAAGGCCGTTAGGCCCCTTAACGATTAGCAAACGGCGATTAGGCCCGTTGGGCTAGGAGCTGGGCTGCTGGAAGGATAAGGGCTCCGACGGAAGGAGGTCCCGACATTGAATAGCCCCGAGTAAGTATGGCTCCGACAGGGGAGAGCCCTGAAGATATCGGACCTGGACGTAGTCGGTCCCGATATGGGAGTTGATACCACTCCCCGACACCGAATCCTCAACGATGCAACCTGGGAGCCTCCGATAATGATCGAGACTCGCCAGTAAGAGCACAATCCCGGAAATCTCGCCATGATCGCAGTAGTGGTATGATGGGCGAGATATGTGGGATACGAATAACTGTACAAGATACGTGGCAAGATATACGGCGAGATATGTGGGATAATGGATCACAATCCAACCGCCGAATCAGGTAACTGGGATAGCTTTTCCTCTATAAAAGGATGGAAGTTATTCCAGATTAGGGTTACGCTGAATACACACACAAATATTGCTTGCTTACTCTGTGGCCGCCGTACTTACGTTAATCATCGGAGAGGGATTCTGGGCCACTGCCCTCTATTCCCCTTCTGCAGGATTGCGAGGAGCTAAGGAATCCGTCACCGTAACCGGAGCTCCTGCCGTGATCCAACATTGGCGCCGTCTGTGGGAACGCAACAAAAAGCCAAAAAGTAAGTTTGCTTCCCTCTGATTTCATTCCATGGCTGGCAACAGATCGCAACGTTCAGGCAAGCAAGTACCGGCCACCAGCAATCCCCCTGAGGATGTTGCCCAGCATCAGGATCTGGGAGATGAGGGTGACAGCACTCGCCGGAACGAAGCACCTTCCCAGAATCCGGAGCTAGCCAGGGTAGTGGCAGAGGCCATGCCCCTATTCATGGAGGCCATGGAGGCCCTCCTAGACCGAAGAGAAGCTGCTAGAAGGCAGGCAGATCTCCCGCCGCTCCCTCCGCGGCGAGACGCCCCCAGAAGGCAGGTGGACGACAACCTGCCGCCACCCCCTCCGTTGAGGGAACAACCCATTCCCCCTCATCCAGCACCGGCGGAGAATTTTGTGGTCGATGGACCAGGGCCAGTACAACAAAGGACTATTCCCCTGAATGGTCCCCTCACTGCCGACCAGGTAGTAAAGATCGTGGGTATCTGCATGGGAGATCAGAAGCCCATGATGTCGGAATTGGGGAGTCAGGAGACCCATCCTTTCGTTCCCAGGTTGATCCATACCTTGGCCCCTCCAGGCTTGGGTATCCCGAAGATAGACGAGTACGATGGGGTCGCGGACCCGGTTCGCCATGTGCAGAAGCACCTAACAGCGTGCATGGGCAGGACCCCTGATGAGGATGTTATCTGTGCGTTGTTCCCGAGCACCTTGGGAGAGAAGGCGATGACATGGTTTTACAGTCTGCCCACCGGATGTATAACCTGTTGGAAGGACATGCATCAGCGATTCATCGCCCAGTACCAAGGGCGTCGACGGCTGCTGAAGAGTGTTCGGACCCTGCATGAGGTGGTTCAGAGGCCTGACGAATCGCTGGCCCAATACTACCAGCGTTACACGGCTGGCATGACCGAGCTAGATGAGGAGATATCGGAGGGCGAGGCCATCCGCACCTTCATAAAAAACCTCAATCCCCCCTACGGCTCCGACTTACTCCACAGTGTCGCGGCCAAGAAAGTCTGGAACATGGAGGCACTCCAGGCGAGAGTAAAACAGCAAATCGACGTCCAGGAGTCGAAGATTGCCGCCGGAGAATTGGCCCCTCCTAAGGGGCACGAACGAAAGCAGTTGTTCAAACCATTGGATAACCGACACCGGAAGGATAGCTCCGAGGGTAGTCGGAATCGTGGACGCTCCGATCGGAGGGAGGATAGGCGTCCGACCAAGAGGGACAATCAAAGGGAGGAGTTTACCCCCCTCAATAGGCCTTTGAAGGAGGTCTTGGCGGTAATGGAGAAACAAGGCCTCGCTCGCTTCCCCAAGAAAAAGGAAGGAGAAAAGTTGGGCTCCCGCACCGACCGTTACTGCCGATTCCATCGGGCCTCCGGTCATGACACTGACCAGTGTCGGGAGCTGAAGAAGGAAATAGAGAAGCTTATCCAGAGGGGTAAGCTGAAGGAGTTCGTAGGAGACTCGCGCTGCAAGCCCCGCTCACGATCTCGGTCAAGGTCCAAATCTCGATCGAGGTCCCCCAGGAAAAGGAGGTCTGACGGAGAGCCTTCGGAGGGCCCATCTGGGTCCAGACAGAAGAGGATCATTAATGTGATCCATGGAGGGTTCGCTGCAGGAGGAGACACATCGTCTTCTCGGGAACGTTATGCCAACCAAGTGCCAGTCGCAGTGGTTTTGGGAAAAAGGTCACGGTCGTGGACCCCGAAGGAGGAGATGGAGATCACCTTCTCGGCGAAGGATCTGGAGGGAGTAGAGACCCCCCACGAGGATGCCCTAGTAGTAACACTGGATGTAGGAGGATTCGAAGTGAAGAGGATCCTCATCGATGGAGGAAGCTCCTCCGACATCCTCTTCTCCGACGCCCTGGAGCAGATGGGGAAGAAGAAGAAAGATTTGCGGGAGGTCAATTTTCCGATGGTAGGATTTTGCGGCACAACCTCTTATCCGTTGGGGGTTATCACGCTGCCTGTATGGTTCGGCAGTGGCTGGAAGATGGAGAAGAGAGATGTGGAGTTCGTGGTGGTCGAATCCACAGGGACGTACAATGCGATCATTGGAAGAACCACTATCAACCCACTGATGGCAGTAGCCTCGACTGTCCATCAGAAACTGAAGTTCCCGACTGAGAATGGGGTCGGCGAAGTGAAAGGCGACCAGGTGGCGTCGAGACGATGCTATGTCAACGCTACGAGAAGATCGAGGAAGGAGGCTATGTCGGTTCTCCAAACAGACGCTGACCCTCGAGAGGAGTTTGGGCGTCCCGCCCCCATGGAGGACCTGAAAGAAGTCGAGATAGATGGACCCGAGAGGAGGGTAAAGATCGGATCCGCCCTATCCGAGGAAAGAGCTCAGGAGTTGATCGCCCTATTGAAAGAGTTCAAGGAGTTATTTGCCTGGTCTCCGAGCGATATGCCAGGAATCAGTCGGGACGTGATCGAGCATGAACTGAACATCGACCCCACGGTCAAGCCGATCACACAGAAGAGACGCCCGATGGGAACAGACAAGAGGATTGCAATCCAGCAGGAGGTTGGCAGACTACTCGACGCTGGATTCATCAGGGAGATCCGATTCCAAACCTGGGTAGCCAACCCAGTACTAGTGAGGAAGAGCAACGGGAAGTGGCGAATGTGTGTCGACTTCCGTGATTTAAACAAAGCCTGCCCGAAGGACTGTTATCCACTCCCTCGGATCGACCAACTGGTGGACGCTACATCGGGGCATGAGCTGCTAAGCTTTATGGATGCTTATTCCGGTTATAACCAGATCAAGATGGCGAAAAAGGATGCCCCACATACCGCCTTTTACGCCGATAGTCTTCCAATATGACGTCATGCCTTTCGGCCTGGTGAATGCGGGGGCGACATACCAGAGAATGGTGAACAAGCTGTTCGGGGACATGATTGGGAGTACCATGGAAGCCTATGTAGATGACATGCTGGTGAAGTCCCGACGAGCATCAGACCACGTGGGCAACTTAGCAATGGCCTTCGAGAGGATGAAGCTCCACCAGGTCCGCCTGAATCCAGCCAAATGTGCTTTCGGAGTCTACTCCGGGAAGTTCCTAGGCTTCATGGTGAGCCAGAGGGGGATCGAGGTGAATCCCGAGAAACTAAGGGCGATAGAAGAGATGCAGTCCCCGACCAACCATAGGGAGGTGCAAGTGTTGAACGGTCGGCTGGCTTCGATGAATCGCTTCTTATCCAAGGCCAGCGACCGGTCGATGCCATTTTTCAATGTGTTAAGAGCCAACCGACAGTTCGAATGGACTACTGAATGTGAGGCGGCGTTCCAAGCACTCAAACAACATCTCCGCGACCTCCCACCACTTGCGAAGCCAGCTCCAGGCGAGCCACTCTATCTTTATTTGGCTATTTCTTCGTTTGCAATAAGCTCTGTTCTAGTTAAAGCTGTCGAGGGCAGTCAGATCCCTGTCTATTATGTAAGCAAGGCGTTTGCCAAGAGTGAAATGAATTATCCTCCGATTGAGAAGTACCTCTTTGCGTTGATTATTACCGCTCGAAAGTTACGGCCCTACTTCCATGCGCATGAAATTACGGTGCTGACTGATCAGCCATTGAAACACTTCTTGAACCGGCCCGACGCGTCGGGGAGACTAGTAAAGTGGGCCGTGGAACTTAGCGAGTTTCGAATTCATTTCGCTCCGAGAACAGCTATCAAAGGGCAGGCATTGGCCGACTTTATAGTTGAATCTACTATTCCCGATCCTGAAGCAACGGAAACAGTAGAGGGGGCAACCGGGAATACTGAAGAGGCCCCGGCGGCAGGGCAGTCGGAACAGCCAAATAAAGAGAACACCTGGGAGTTGTACACGGATGGCTCCTCAAGCTCGGACGGATCGGGTGCGGGGTTCGTATTGATTCCGCCAGGCGGGGCGGAGCCACTTCGATATGCATTGGCCCTAACATTTAGAGCCACCAATAACGAGGCGGAATATGAGGCTCTCATAACGGGGCTGAAAATCGCAAAGGGCACCGGAATTAAACATTTGAAGGTGAAGTGTGATGCTAGCCTGATTGTAAATCAGGTTCGGGGGCAGTATGGAGCAAAGAATCCGGTCATGAAGAAGTATCTTCAAGAGGCTAGGACCTTGAAGGAAAGCTTCAAAAGCTTTGATATTGAGGCGATTCCCAGGGAAGAGAATGTGGAAGCTGATGCCTTGAGCAAATATGCCTTGGGGGCACCTTTGGAAGAGAGTCGGAAGGTACACTTCTTGGAGAGGGTGATCCTATCGACCACCGATCCGTCGGAGGTGTGCGCTATCGGGATAGGGGCAGAGAAGGAATCCACTTGGATGACCCCGATAATTGTGTACTTAACGACGGGGGCACTTCCTGAAGATAAAGTGGCAGCGGAGCGATTAAGACGAATGTCAATTAATTACGCGATGGTGGACAACCAGTTATACAAGAAGGGTCTGCTTTCGACGCCCTTCTTGAAATGCGTGGCCGAACCCGATACGACTCGGATTCTGAGAGAATTGCACGAAGGCGTCGCAGCCTGTCACGAAGGCGCTCGATCTATCCTGAGGAAGGCGTTGAACTTGGGATATTATTGGCCTACGATGAATAAGGAAGCAACGGCGCTTGTTCGATCCTGTGACGCGTGTCAAAGATATGCCTCGAATATCACAGCTCCCGCCGCTGATTTGATGCCCATCGGGAGTGCTTGGCCCTTCGCACAGTGGGGCATCGACCTGGTGGGACCCCTTCCGAAAGCAAAGAGCCAGTGCACACATCTGCTGGTCGCGATCGACTACTTCTCGAAGTGGATTGAGGCTAAGCCGCTAGCCAAAACAACAGAAGGACATATCATTAAGTTCCTTCAGACCCGAATTTTGTCGAGATATGGGGTGCCGAAGGTGATCATCAGTGACAATGGTCCTCCGTTTAATGGGGCCCAGTTGGAGAGGTTCCTAGACGAGTTCGGTATCGAGCATCGAACAGCATCCGTCCACCACGCTCAGACCAATGGGCAGGTAGAGGCGGCCAACAAAATCGTGATGGAGGGCTTGAAGAAAAGGGTCTACGCTTTGGACGGAAAATGGCTGGACGAACTGGAGAACGTGTTGTGGGCGGTCCGAACGACACCCAAGCGGTCAACAGGTGAAACCCCGTTTGCACTTGTTTATGGAACAGAGGCGGTCGCTCCCGTGGAAATCGCGGTGGCGTCCCATCGAACCAGCAGCTATGAGCCCTCGACGAGTCCAGGAAGAGCCAGAATAGGACCTTTGACGAATGACGAAACAAGGCGCTTGGAGTTATCCTTGCTAGAGGAAAAACGGCTGGAGGCCGACATAGCGCAAGCTCGGATGCGTTTGGCGACGGCCAGGTACTACAATCGGAAGGTCAAGTCGCGACAGTTCTACACAGGAGAACTGGTCCTACGGCGGAACGAATTCGCCCTACAAGATCGGATCAACAAGATGTCCCCGAAATGGGAAGGGCCTTACAAGATCGTAGGCATGCCGGCCCCGAACGCTTACAAGTTAGAAGATCCCGACGGCAAGGTTTTAAGAAACACCTTTAGCGGCGAACATCTGAAGAAGTGCCATGTTTGACGAATAAGTCGCCCGTGGAGGCGCGAAGATGTAATTAAGTCGCCCTGAGTGGTGCATGCTATGTTAAAGACATCAATCAATAAAGAAGTTACTTCTGATCAAAGTATTCCTGAGTTGTTCTCGATACATTTAAAAAGCGTCATTGGACGTCCGAAAATCCTTAAGTTTTTAAGGTTCGATTAAAAAGCGTCATTGGACGTCCGAAAATCCTTAAGTTTTTAAGGTTCGATTAAAAAGCGTCATTGGACGTCCGAAAATCCTTAAGTTTTTAAGGTTCGATCAAAAAGCGTCATTGGACGTCCGAAAATCCTTAAGTTTTTAAGGTTCGATCAAAAAGCGTCATTGGACGTCCGAAAATCCTTAAGTTTTTAAGGTTCGATTAAAAAGCGTCATTGGACGTCCGAAAATCCTTAAGTTTTTAAAGTTCGATTAAAAAGCGTCATTGGACGTCCGAAAATCCTTAAGTTTTTAAGGTTCGATCAAAAAGCGTCATTGGACGTCCGAAAATCCTTAAGTTTTTAAGGTCCGATTAAAAAGCGTCATTGGACGTCCGAAAATCCTTAAGTTTTTAAGGTCCGATTAAAAAGCGTCATTGGACGTCCGAAAATCCTTAAGTTTTTAAGGTCCGATTAAAAAGCGTCATTGGACGTCCGAAAACCCTTAAGTTTTTAAGGTCCGATTAAAAAGCGTCATTGGACGTCCGAAAATCCTTAAGTTTTTAAGGTTCGATTAAAAAGCGTCGTTAGACGTCCGAAAGCCTTAAGGTCCTCAGGACCCGATAGAAGAGCTACGAAGAACATAATCGAAAAAGATAGTAATAAAAGGCTCGAAAGCCTAAGAGGTTCGATACAAGGGAGATAAATGAGGAAGGAGTACGAGGACTTAAGATCTAGCAAATTAAACTCGGTCCTCGGGCGCTGAATCTTCAGAAGGCTTTGGAGGGGCAGGCTCGGAGGGATCGGTAGGAGGCTCGTCGGCGTCTTCGGAGGAGCTCTCCGACGGGAGGCTGAGGTACGTCTCTGCGGCTAGGCCGAGAGTCTTGGACTTCCTCAAGTCGATAGAGTCCCCGTAAGTTTCATTAAGCTCTTCGACAATATCAAGGATGGCATTCTGCAAATCCTCCTGACAATGTCTTGCCGCGTCTGCTTTGAAGTCCTCCGAGCTCCGATATTCTTCAAGGGCCTGGACCTTCGCGTTTGTTATTTGGGCGGGATAATCCGCCCTCGCCTCCTCTAGCTCCGCAATGGCCCTCTGCTTCTCAAGCTTCAGCCGCTCAGCAGTTTCTTGCAACGCTGCCTTATCAAAGGCAGCCTGGCTCCGATCCGCCAGGGCAGCCTGTTGCTCCCGCCTAAGCGAGCTCTCAAGACTTAGAATCTGCCTGTGTTGGGATTGAGCCTCTTGAGCAAGCTCGGCCCTGACTTCCTCGGCTCGCTGCCTTTCCTCCTCAGCCTGTCGCCTAACCTCTTCGACCCGCTCTTCGGCTCGCTGCCTCTCCTCCTCAGCCTGTCGCCTAAGCTCTTCAACCCGCTCTTCGGCTCGCTTTTTGCCCTCCTCCGCTCGAAGCCTTGACGCCTCGGAGGCAGCTAAGTCCTCCTGAAGCTTGGTCAAGCTCTCGAGGTTGGAGTTGGCCCGTTCTCGCTCCAAAGCCTCCCGAAGAGACAAGATGTAGCCAAAACAGCGATCCTGGTCCGCCATTTCCTGAGGGCAACGTATAGCTTAATATTTAAAAAGTCGGAGTACTCCCAGATGAATAAAAACAAAATGTACTTACCTCTATCCGACGGACGGCCATCGCCCGGATATCCGCCTCGATGTCCTCCCCTTCCAGAGAGAGAGGGCGCCTCAGTGAGGGCGGGACCGAGCCCGACACCAAGTGCAAGGCCAGGTTCCTCTCCTGACACCCCCGATATAGAGGAATCCCCCGAAGGGACTCCACCGGTCTCCAAGGCTCGGCGCCCTGGTCCGAAGAAAAGGCTTGGTAGTAGTCTCCATCCAAGGGGAATGGAGGTACTACCAGGCGAACCCCTCCATCTCCTTCACTTACTTGGGCTTCGGGGGTCCCACCTCTAACTGGCGAAGATGGCGGAGCGGATGAAGATGGTGGCATGACGGGAAGTGGAGACGTCTCCCTACCAGGTGACTTCGCAGGAGTCGACCTCGATTTTCCTCGGAGGGTCAGGTCTTCCTCCTCAGCACGATCATCGGAGGGGGAGTCCTCCAAGCTGGTCACCCGACCAAATTCACCACGGGCCTCCGTTGGGGCATCTTCCACCACCGACTCCACTGCAGGCGCGGAGTCCGAGGCAGGTGCAGCAGGGGCGACGTCCGCGGGACCTGCAGCGGGGCGAATAAGTCGAGGAATTAATTTGATATCGGTGTGCCAAATTAAACAACGCTCCATATATTTCTCCTTGCCGAAAAAGTCGTAACAACCCGCTTCGAGGACGTGTGGAATTTCCCCTCGAAGGATATTTTTGACATCCCTGACCCGTCCTTTCATGTCGGAGGCTTGAAGGTCTTGAGGTACCAACTCCCTATACCTTTTTATAGCACGAAAAACTTCCTTACCTTCCTTTTCGGAGCGGACGTTGAAGGCGGTCTTGACCACATCCACATTAGTCCGCCCCTCGGAGGTGGGGGCAGATACGGAAGCCTCGGAGGTCTTCGCCTTCTTCCGAGAGGGTCCCGATTGGGCAGAAGCCTTCCGATGGGAGGGCTTCTTCTTGCGCTTCAGGGAGTGGGAGGCATCGGTATCCTCCTGAAACAGACGGATGGTCAGCGATGTTCGAGGGGCTGTAAACAATGGAAACAAGAAATAATTAGAAGATTACCCAGAGAATTACATTGGAAACACCATCATGAACTTTCCCCCCAGCCTTGGGATCAATCAGCATAATCCCAATTTCAATCCGCTGCTGATCAGTGACAGAAGTGGCCTCGAAGGGTTGGTAACCCTCCTCCCAACGACGGGCCTGGATAAGCATCAGGGCCCTCTTGGTCTGCTCCGACCATGAACGGAAAGGCACGGGGGGATCAGCTTCCACGGTGGTCCTCGGCCACTCGATGGGACCAGGCTGGATGAAGAAGTATTGCTCCTTCCAGTTAGCATTATCGTTCCCCTTATCAGAGATGACGGCCCGTTCCTTGCAAATCTTCCAGGACACCTTCTTGTCCCAGCCCATCTCCCTATACTGCTCATCGGTCCCTTCGGGTTGGCGGGGGGAAAAGGAGCAGATTCCGTCCTTGTTGCAGGTCATCTTGTAAAGAACCCGCCAAAGCTCCAGGGAGTAGCTCCAGTCCTCCTTATTGATATCACACCACACTTGGAAGGCAATCCATGTACGGATTGCGTGTGGAGAGAAGGTCGTGGGGTACGTCTTATAGTGGTTGCACAGCTCCACCCAACTTGGACAGAAAGGAAGTCGAATTCCTGCACGAATCTGCCCTGGGGAGATAAACACCTCGTCCCCTTTGGGGAGCGTAATCTGGGCCTCGCGAGAATTGAACTGCTCATAAGGATAGCGGGCCCCGAAGGAGGATTCAAAGATGCCGCACTCTATACAGGCCCTATCGTAGCTAATAGGTGCAAGCGTGTTCTTGAGATACTTGAAGACGAAAGGTTGGCCAACAGTAGCAGATCCCTCGGCTGAAAATCGTCGAGGGAAGGAAGGAGGGGAAAATTGAAGCCTAAGAAAACCAAAGATGAAAGAGAAAAGAGCAATAAGGTGAAGAACCTTACCAGACATGGTGGCTGAAGTGATCGTGATCGGAAAATTTGGAAGCTGGAAACGCCGGGGAAACCTTGGAGTGATCGTGATCGGAAAATCTGGATGCTGAAAACGCCGATTAAACCTTGAAGTAAGAAGAATTAGGGTTCTTGGGATCGCCGAGAAGAAGAAGTAAGGGAAAAGTAAAACAAGGTCTGGATTTAGGGTTTTATAAGGGAAGGAAAAGGAAACTGAAGAGGCGGGCAATCTGAGCCACAGAATTCAAAACGATTCGATCATGAGCGTCCAAGGGGGAAACGTGCCAATTCGACGAAGACGAAACGGTTTCAATTTGAACCATCAGGACGCATGGGACAGATAAGACAAGAGTAATGACGTACCGGGTGGTTGAAAAGCGCTTTTTCAGAAAGCAGGCATGCGAAACCCGAAACGTTCCTTCACCTCCTATCAGCATTTAATGCTGGTCTGATCAAGAAAACCCCTCGAATTCAAGCAGGATCCTAAAGGATCTTAAAGAGATCCAAGGCAAAGGCCTCCGACAGAAGTAGGGCAATGGCCTCCGACGTCTCAAACAAAGACCCCCGACTGGGATGTAGAAAAGTCCGATACTGAAAGACGCGACGCACTATAAGTCCCTCACGCCTTGGGGGCAAATGATGGGCCCCGGCGAAGGCCGTTAGGCCCCTTAACGATTAGCAAACGGCGATTAGGCCCGTTGGGCTAGGAGCTGGGCTGCTGGAAGGATAAGGGCTCCGACGGAAGGAGGTCCCGACATTGAATAGCCCCGAGTAAGTATGGCTCCGACAGGGGAGAGCCCTGAAGATATCGGACCTGGACGTAGTCGGTCCCGATATGGGAGTTGATACCACTCCCCGACACCGAATCCTCAACGATGCAACCTGGGAGCCTCCGATAATGATCGAGACTCGCCAGTAAGAGCACAATCCCGGAAATCTCGCCATGATCGCAGTAGTGGTATGATGGGCGAGATATGTGGGATACGAATAACTGTACAAGATACGTGGCAAGATATACGGCGAGATATGTGGGATAATGGATCACAATCCAACCGCCGAATCAGGTAACTGGGATAGCTTTTCCTCTATAAAAGGAGGGAAGTTATTCCAGATTAGGGTTACGCTGAATACACACACAAATATTGCTTGCTTACTCTGTGGCCGCCGTACTTACGTTAATCATCGGAGAGGGATTCTGGGCCACTGCCCTCTATTCCCCTTCTGCAGGATTGCGAGGAGCTAAGGAATCCGTCACCGTAACCGGAGCTCCTGCCGTGATCCAACATGGATCACGCGAGAGATCTATATGGGTCAGTTGTTTCTTCTTTTTCCTTATTGTTGGATTTCTGTTTGTGCTGAGTTATTCGCTACTATTATGTTGTTTATATGTACAAATAAATATCAGCATTTAATAGAATCTCTATGGGTGGTTCGAACGGCATTTTGATGGTTCTTCTTTGCCGATTTTCATGTACATGCATTGTGGTTTTGGTTAGTAGCATTGGGAGAGAGAACTGAATTTAGAGCTTTGAATTTTATGCTGCTGTATACGTAGAATTCTGTTGAGATGGAGTTTGATGTTTGTGAACAAAAATTCAGCAACCTTTTTTTTTATCTTTGAAACATTCTTGTGCTGATTTTATTCCACCACTTTTGTCTGGTAATGATCTTGCGAATTTTTCATTTGATTCAATAAGAGAATATAAGTGCATTTGTTGATGTTTGTATTGGAAATATTGAGGGTAAATATGCAAATTTACAAAGTCCGAGGACTATATTGTAATATTCTAAAATTCAATAACTAAAATGCAATTTGTCAGATTTCGGTTTCTTCCAAGTAATTACTCCAATTATCATACAAGAAATATGCTAATCCGAAATTGTACGTAAAATTGATACGAAAACGAAACGTATTTTTATACTGAGGTCCGTGCGGATCACGGTCTCCTTAAGGCAATTTCGCCCCTCCCCACCCTCGGGTTATGCAAAGGGGTTTTATACAAGGGGCGATCACCTCCCAGGATTCAACAGTCTCATCGAATCGTGTTATGCACGAAACACGTTCGACCGAACCGAACTCAATACCTAAACCCAAACAAAGAACAGGAAAGCCGACGACAACGGCAAGAGATAAAATAACTAGAAAGGTCGAACGCGACATAAGTCGAAATCAACCTAGGAAGAACTCTGCAATTCGACAACACGAAGAACATAGAATGAGAAAATATAAATTGGATCCCAAGATTATGGGTTCCGAAAAATTGAATACTCAACCAAGAAGGAAGAGATTTCATTTCTCATGGTGCAAAAAATGAGAACGGGGAGACTCCTTTATATAGGAGGGAGAAGGGATGAAATGCTTGAAGTGGTCGATGTGGTACAAACAAATTTCCACATTCACTAAAACAAATTGGGCTGGGCTAGAGTAAAAACAATGGGCTTGAACAAAAAAAATTTAACTAAGCCCAAAAAATTAGCCTTAGTAAAATTTAATATTAAGGAGCCCAAATTTTCCAACAATCCCCCACATGAATGGAAATTGGAAAACCTAACGGTAGCTCTAGACACGACGTTTGAGTTCAACGGTCAATACCTGCAAAGAATAGGTAGGTGTAACCCCTTTGAACCTATCCCTTGTGAGATCATGCCTTCTCTACTGACTGGTCGGTAGACGCGATGTCCTTGAACCGACTGCCGTTGATGTAAATGACGACATAACCCACACAGGTACCTTCCTAGTATAGTTCGGTTCACGCCTTGTGATCCCTAGGCCCTGGATCACTCGCCTGGTTCTGCAAGCGTTTCTAAGAATTGCGCCCTCAACAATTCCTTTCGAAGCGGCCCCACTTCTCACTCGCATAGGTGATTCTACGACTTTGAGTTCTCCTTACGAATCATTAAAAGCTTTGATTAATATGTGATTTCAATTAAGTAATTTGTATTTACTATGCTCGGTTTAACCGATGCTTGAAGATCAACAAAGAAAAAAGCTTAACCTCATCTCCATCACTGTTTGCATCATAGGAATGGGCTTGGGGTTTGACCCCCACATTGACCACACTCACTCTTGTGATTAGGTTGTCCCATTGAACCAAGTTCTTAGGATCTCCAGTCATCATGGTTGAGATTTCCTTCTCAAGAGTGTTTCCTACACGGGCTTTAGCCCCATTCCTTTTCGACGCTTGGCCAAATAACTCTCTGTTTAACCCTTTCGGATAGCGGATCCGCTATTTATCTGCCGACTTTACGATATCGGGCACAATAAATATATTTGAGAGCAACTGTCTAATGGAATTATGACGTATATGTCTAAACATTCCATTATGCAGGTTATACTGTGTTATACAGATTGATCATCGCAACGTTGCATCAATGTTCTCAAACCAACAAAGTCCTCAGACTATCATTTCCTGCAGGAATAATTTTGTTAATCCAACATATAAATTTAGATTGATTCCTTTGTGGACAACAGCTTCGCAAAGTGTCCCATTTCCCAACCTTTTAACAAATGTTTTCATGCCAAATGGGGGGTGCACCACTTATTTCTGCTTTAACCTTGTCTTTTAAAGAAAATCTTCAACATTTCATTAGATTGGATTTAATTTGAATTAAAACAAAACAAACTCATCAATCTTTGCACTAACACAGGTTTTGGCCAATTAGTAAAATCCTCGAGAAAATGACATAGCCATTCTGCATCTTCGGCACATTTCTCCAGTACAATAACTTAGACTTGATCGTCGATCTAGCTATGACTGTTTGTTTTGAGAATTTTCTACGACACTTGCACCTCGTAAGGTGAATACGTAACCCCTTATACCTAAAAGCTAAACGGTTCTTCCGACGCAATGTCGAGTATTGAGACAATTGTAAATTTTCCACGTATGCAAAAATATGATGTTGCCTTAGTAAGCTCGATATGTCTTGATAGAAATTCATCTAATTAAACTCTTTATTCACATAAACCAATGGTAAAGGTAGTGCAATGAATAATAGGGATTATTCTTATGTAGTTTGGTTTTGAACTCTCGGGTTCAAAACTCCTCAGGGGCGCCACCTCACGGTGACTTGATTAATATATCAGGTCCCAACTGTTGGGCGATCCTCTTGACTATACTACGCTACTGTTTGAGCTACGTTGACAGGCCACAATACATGTGTTGGTTGTTCACTAAGTTTATTCAGAAAAAAAAAAAAACTCTAAACCGTGAGTAGGAAAATCCGAACATTACATAAATGGATGAATCGGATCGTCACAACCAACTTTTTTTTTCGTGGAAAAAAAACTCTTCATTCACACAAATTAACTTTAAGATTATTTGGTTTAACATAATTTAATTATTTACCCTATGTATTTTGTAGTAGGTAGATTATTAAAATTTGGTATGGAATTTGATATTGCTTTAGTACGTATTACAACCTAGTTGGACCAATAAAATTGAGTAAAAAAAATTCATTTTTCTTACTTGTCAACATTGTATTCATTAATATCTAAATGATATTATATAGATAGTTTCTAAAAATGAAACGTCTCCATAAAAAGGTTTGTAATGGATCAAGCTCTATATATCTTTGTAGCAGTTCATC
Organism: Clarkia xantiana subsp. parviflora; assembly: GCA_036873135.1. NCBI lineage: Eukaryota > Viridiplantae > Streptophyta > Magnoliopsida > Myrtales > Onagraceae > Clarkia > Clarkia xantiana. The sequence continues at coordinate 2,978,646 of JAPTYO010000009.1, forward strand.
AAATTAAAATCTTTATTTACATAAACCACAGGTAATGTTAGTGCGGTGATTAAGAGCGCTTATTCTCATGTGTTTTGGCTTCGAAGTGTCAGATTCAAAACTCCTCAGGAGTGTCATTTCGCGGTGACTTGATTAATATATCAAGTCCCGACTGTTCCACATACTGTGTAAGACATGGACTGTTCCACATACTGTGTAAGACATGAGGAGGCAAATAGAACTAGGTTTTACATGCCGTCCTCTTAACTATACTAGGATGTTGGTTGGGCTACGTTGACGGGTCAGCTCATGCGATGGCGGTTTACTAATTCTGGTCGGAAAAAAAATAGATCCTGAGTAGGATGGGTCTAGAGTCGTCACTACCTAGCCTATTCCTTTTTGTGGAAAAAAAACTCTTTATTCACACAAATTAATATTAATATTATTTACTTTAACATTGTTCCTGTTTGAAATGCAAGGTTGAGTGCTTGAGATCATACACGAAGCGATAATTTGCCTGGTGAGCAGCACCTAAGATGTTTGGCCCTCCATCCTTGACATAAGTGAAGGTTAGACAAGCGAAATATTTCCTTATACCATGAAACTTATCCTTAACAAAGAGATCCTCAAAACGGACCTCTAAATCAGCATTATTTTCTAGATGGTATGTCACAGTCACAGCTGTTCGGTTCTTAATCTTTAATGGCCACTTGTAACAAAACACATTGCTGTAACCATGTGGGGGATCCACCGGGTGTTTTCCCTGGCTCGCCAAGGCCGCGCGCACTGCTCGTCGCACTTGTTCGTAAGCCGAGCGGACTAGATACGTCAAACCACTACCTGAGTCAATGAAGAACCCACCCTTATTTCCACGTCTCTTGAAAAAAACCTGGAATGAGGTGCAATCGTTTTTCTCCTACACTTATATCGGATATGTTCAAGAAGTATATTTTATTATCCATCGGGGTACTCATAGTTGGGGGAGGGAGATGCGGCACGTCGTCTCCGAAACTTAGGGGTATGGATTTATATTTTGATGCAGTCCATGAAGGAAAGCAATAAGAGAACTTCATCTTAGTTGAGTCTTCAGTTATTTCCAAGAAGCTATTCCCATACTTAGTAACCCCTTGTGATAACCCGAAAACCCCGCTTATCACGTTGTTGGAGCCGTCAACATGCTCCCCGAAAGTCCAATTTTTCACGGTATTCGCACACCCTAATAGCATTTTCGGAACAGTAATCTGCTGCGTGTGGTTGGAGGAGCGGAAGTGGAGACTTTCGAGTGCGCGTATGCCCTCGACGCGACCGCTTTGGTAGCCTTTTTCGAACTTGCAGTTGAGTCCGGCTTTAATCCGAGGTTTGCAAAGACGATTGTCAAAGCGGATGATGCGGTACGAAGTTGAAGCACTTTGGTTAAATGGCCCATTCTTTATGTGGAAGCATTTATGACATCCTTCGCATTGAACCCATGTCTGGTCGCTACCCGTATCGACCAATAAATATGTGCGGTATGGTCTCGACCCGATATCCACAGACACTGCAAAAGCCGAGTCCATGAATTGTTTCACCGGCGGTTGAATTGTATCCATTACAGAACCATTAAATGAAGATCCCGAAACAAGCCTGGCCTGCAAACGGCGAGCTCGGGAATGAGAAAGTTGTGCAAATACTCGAAATTTTTTAGCATATGAGAGATTCTTCGGGAAAAGATTCAAGTCAAAAGAGTCCCTTCGAACCATCTCGAGCGTTAGACTATTGGCTATGGGGAGCAAGCACATCATGAGTAGGAAAGGGATTAAGTTTTGTTGATACATTTTGGCCAAAATGTTAATTAAATGGCCTACTCTCATAGAGTTCATCATTTATAGAGATTGAATTGAATACATTACTTAGTTAAAGATTTGTCATCATGTGCACTTAAACACAAGTTTCTCATGAGTATTGTTAAACTTTAATTGTTTAAATTCAACTCAGGTAGTAGGTGCAAAGACATGTGACCACTTTACATCTCTTCTCTACCATAAATATGGATTAATTATTAAATTGCACAAAATAAACGAGATTTTCATTTTACAAATAAAAGATTGAACTGTCAAGAGCAGTAAATTAACTATGTTGATTTATTGTGACGCAAAAGAAAAATTAGCTAGCTTTTGTTAATATACATCGCATGGATGTTAAATGTGTTATTTTCATCATACATTTTAATAGATAAATTAGTATCGTAAAAATAAGTTTGTTCTTATTATTGCTCAATATATATATATATATCTTTTTTTTTTTTTTGGTAAGCTTTAAATAATTTTTTAATATGGATTCTGTCACAATGATACTTCTTTTAAAATTGCAACTAATTTTTAATTTTTTAAACAATATCTCCTCAATTGGTGCTCAGTTATAGAATAAATTTCTTTTATTCGCACTATTACTCAATAATTACAGTGACAAATGTTTAGCTCATTTCATAATTTGGATCCAGAATAGATTTTCTGTGATGATTGATACACACATTTTTGTTAACAAGATTACCAATTAATATAAGATAAGATCTTAGTGCTTAATGTACAATTACATAATGTAAAAAAAAAAATTTGTACCATCTAAATAAATGATGCAAGCTAACATAAATAAGGGTTAACAGGTCTTTTGGTCTATGATGTTTGACAACTTTTGGGTTTTGGTCAATTAAGTTTTTTTTTACCTAGTTTTGGTATCATATGTTTGCATATTTTTTCTAGTTTTGGTCTAACCGTTACATTCCGTCCATTTTTTGACATGTTCAAGTCACGGATCTACTCTAAACTTTAAATTTAGTCCCTCTAATACTTTCTTAGCTTTTTTTTTGTTCAATTTAGTCCCGAAGTTTCAAAATTGACCCCAATTGGACAATAGGTCCAATTGAATTTTTGAAACTTCGGAACTAAATTGAACCAAAAAAAGGTTAGGAAAGTATTAGAGGGACTAAATTGAACAAAATTGAAAGTTTAGGGTGGATCACGTGACTTGTACATGTCAAAAATTGGACGGAATGTAACGGTTAGACCAAAATTAGAAAAAATCTGCAAACATATGGTACCAAAACTAGGTAAAAAAAAACATCATTGACCAAAACCCAAAAGTTGTCAAACATCATGGACCAAAAGACTTGTTAACCCCATAAATAATCAATTAAATTTATCAATTATATGAGACTATGGACCAAAAAAGCAATATGAGAAGCTAAAGCTAATTGGCAGGTCACATGTTTTTTTAAACCAAATATGAGAAGCTATAGGTTAACTAGTCACATGTATTTGCACATACTTTTCATTGTCACATGTCTTTCAACTCAATAACGCATATGAAATCCTATTTTAAAGAGCTCTGGTAAAAAACTAAATTTATGTGACATTAATTTTAATTATTTATCCACTAGCTTGTCATTTTTTATGTTGCCAATAAGATCTATCTAGCTAGGTATTTCATCGTGTTTTCTCAATCGCTTCACTGTGATCCCGGCCCCCGGGTATGGGTCTGCGACCCTGGCCCGTGGTTATCCCCAGGTCAATCACGGGTCGGATCGTCGGTGACCCGCGGGTCACTGATTACGGGTCACGGTTTGACCCGTTTTGACAGGCCTAACTTTGACTGACTATTTTGAATATTACAAAAGACTCATCTAATTTGGCATTACTTATCTATGAACAGAGAAGTCATAATCACATTCATATACTGGAATATAAATAGATGAACATTTAATGAATTCAATTGTGTTACACTCATATACTGGAATATAAATATATGAACATTTAACTTGGATTTTTACAATAATCGATCAATAAAAATATATAGAACCACCATTCAATCTATTTTATTCGGCTTCTTCTTATGATCGATTATTGTGTAATTACTGATCTGTTGTGTAATTACTTAATCTGTTGTGTAATTACTAAAGGATGTCTTACCGAAGGAGAGTTGATATCAGTAAATCCAGATTCTTCCTATATAATGTGAGTGACTTAAAACACTCACTCCACTGCATATCAGAAGGCAGAACGAATTCTTGGACAAAAATTTGGTGAACTGGTTCTTGCACGCTCTGTTTATATCGGGTACTGATTTATCAACGCGTGTTATCTCAGATATCTCTTTGATTTTAAACCCTAAGGTTTGATTTGGTTAAGAATCTAAAAACAGTCGCAACTATATATATGTCACCACCTAATTTGATAGTTGTGACACTGAATATTTACATTTTAAATATAAGACAACATTAACCAAAATTACATATAGTTGAGACTGTTTATAAGTTTTTAACCTGATATTATATATATATAGGTAGTTTATGAAATTGAAATGTCTCAAGAAAATATTTGGAATGGATCAATACTCGATCCAATTAAACTCTTTGACGAATTGAAACGGCCCGTCACAGAATACGTACCTTTTAAAACAAAAGGATATCTGAGTATTTAAGTAAAATCACCAGAGAAATTCACACAAATTAATATTAATATTATTATTTAGTTCAACATCTCTCCCGTTTAAAATGCAAGGTTTTGTGATTAAGATCATACACGAATCGATAATTTGCCTGGTGTGCGGCACCTAAGTAGTTCGTCTTTCCATCATTAAGATAAGAGATTGTTAGACAAGCGAAATTTTTCCTTATACCATCAAACTTCTCCTTAATAAAGAGATCCTCAAAAAGGACCTCTATATCGGCATTATTTTCCAAATGGTACGTCAAGTTTACGAATTGAGGGTTCTTGATCTTCAGTGGCCATTTGTAACAAAACCTGTTCCTGTGACCAAGTATCGGATCTACAGGGTGCTTGTCCTGGCTCGCCAGTATCGCAGCTACTGCTCGTCGCACCTTCTCATATGCCGAGCGGACTAGAAACGTATCACCACTACCTGAGTCAATGATGAACCCACCTTTTTCTCCACGTCTCTTGAAAAAACCTGGAAGGAGATGCAACCGTTTTCCTCCAACACTTATATCAGATATGTTCAAGAAGTACATTTTATCATCCATCGGGGTACTCATAGCCGGGGGAGGGAGACGAGGCACGTCGTCTCCGAAGCTTAGGGGTATGGATTTCGATTTTGATGCACTCCATGAAGGAAAGCAATAGGAGAACTTCATCTTAGTCGATTTTTCAGTTAATTCCAAGAAGCTATTCCCATACTTAATAAACCCTAGTGCCAACCCGAAAATCCCGCTTATCACGTTGTTCGGGCCGTCAACATTCTCCCCAAAAGTCCAATTTACCGCGGCGTCCACACACCCCAATAGCATTTTTGGAATAGTAATCCGCCGGCCGTGCTTGGAGGAGCGGAAATGGAGACTTTCGAGCGCGCGTATGCCTGTGACGGCGCCACTGGTTTGGTAGCCGCTTTCGAACATGCAGTCGAGTCCGGCTTTAAGCTGAGGTTTGCAAAGATCATCGTCAAAGCGGATGTTGTGGTACGTAGTTGAAGCACTTTGGTTAAATGGCCCATTCTTTATGTCGAAGCAGTCCTTACATCCTTCGCATTGAACCCATGTCACGTCGCTACCCGTATCGACCAATAAATATGTGCGGTATGGTCTCGACCCGATATCCACAGACACTGCAAAAGCCGAGTCCATGAATTGTTTTATCGGCGGTCGAATCGTATCCATTACCGAACCGTTAACTGAAGATTTCGAAACAAGCTTGGCCTGCAAACGACGAGCTCGAGAATGAGATAGTTGTGCAAATACTTGACTCTTTTGGGCATAAGAGAGATTTTTCGGGAAAAGGTTTAAGTCGAAAGAGTCCCTTCGGATCATCTCGAGAGTTAGACTGTTGGCTATGGGGAGCAGGGAATACAAGATTGTGGTGCAAATCATAAGGAAAGAGGTTAAGTTTTGTTGAGACATTTTGCTCAATGTAACAATTAGATATCTATTCTATTATTCCTATAGTTCTGCATTTATAGAGACTGAATTGAATACATTAACTTTCTTTTTGACCAAGGAATTGAAACATTACTTAATAAAGGATTTTATCATCATTTGCCCTCAAAAGCAAATTTCTCATGACTATTATTAAAGTTAAATTGTTTTATTCCAACTCAGGTAGGTAGGTGCAAATACATGTGACTACTGTATTTCTCTATCATGAATATGGATTAATTCCATAAAATAATTAAAAAATTGAACTGTCAAGAGCAAGTAATTTAACTAGGTTGATTTTTGTGAAGAAAAAGACAAATTAATATAGCTAGCTTTTATTGTCAAAATGCTTCACATGAATATTATGTGTGTTATTCTCGTCATACGTTTTAATATAAATAGAAAACAATATTATTCGGGTAAAAATATGTATGTTCGTTTTATTACTCTATATATAAAAACTACAGTTGTAAGGTTTAAATAATTTTCATACGAATTCTGACTCATTTTTTCATGATGATATTGTTGGACAAATTGCTAAGAAAATGGGAGCAATTGTGTTGATGAATGACATTGTTGTCGAGAGGTGGAAAATTGTTCATAATTTTTTCATGTTCGGCCACGTATGACTAATTTAGTACCATAATGGAGAATATTAGCTAATTTTGTACATAATTATATTTTATATATTTCCCTCATTTTCAATTAAATTATTGTTTTTTTAGATCACGTGAATTCATTTTTCATAACAATGTCCACGTATTACAGTTAATTATAAATATTATCATACTATAAATTTATATTTATGGAAAATTAGATGATCGATTCGCAACATATGCGTTAATTTAATATTCCAACAACTGATATCAAATCCAAGGCGATCCAACAAGTTTGTAAAATAAGTTTGTAAAATTTAACTCCCGGTTTATGTTGACCAATAAGTTTGTAAAATTTTGATTTTGATTTTGATTTTGATTTTTTTAAATATTACTTATCATTATTATAGAAATTCTAGCCAAATTATATTATAAAATTAATGAACTGACCCTAAGAACCTACAATAATTCATTCAAATTATATTATATATAACAAATTTATATAATTTAAGCATATGATGACAAGTGCACATATTATTTTAAAGCTTTTCAGTGGATTACTAATTCAACTATTATTAATTGTAAAATAATTTAATTAGTATGATGTCGTCTAAAAATCAAGACGGTTCTTCCAATGCAATGTCGAGTATTGGGACAGCTTTAAAGTGTCCATGTATGCAAAATATGATATTGCCTTAGTAAATATAACTTATAGCCTAGTTGGACCAATAAAATTAAGTTAAAAAAAAATCATTTTTGGTTACTTATTCTATTCACTAATATATAAACGAGATTGTATAGATAGTTTCTAAAAGTGAAACGTTTCCGGAAAATATTTGTAACAGATCAAGCTTGATATATCTTTGTAGCAATTCATCTAATTAAACTCTTTTTCGCATAAACCACAGGTAATAGTAGTGCAGTGATTAATAGCGCTTATTCCCATCTGCTTCGGCTTCAAAGTCTCAGGTTCAAAACTCCTCATGAGCGTCATCTCGTGGTGACTTGATTAATATATTAGGTCCCGACTATTCCACATAACGCGGATGCGAGTAGAACTAGGATTTACGGATCGTCCTCTTGAATATACTAGGGTGCTGGTTGGGCTATATTGACGGGTCGTCACTACTAGCCCATTCATTTTCAGGGAAAAAAAATCTTTATTCACACAAATTAATATTAATATTATTTGGTTTAACATTGATCCCGTTTGAAATGCAAGGTTTTGTGCTTGAGATCATACACGAAGCGATAATTTGCTTGGTGGGCAGCACCTAAGATGTTTGACTCTCCATCTTTGAAAAAACTGAAGGTTAGACAAGAGAAATTTTTCCTTATACCAGCAAATCTCTCCTTAATAAATTAATTATATATACAATTAATCCAATATGAGACTGGCCAAAAAAAAAACCAATATGAGAAGCTAAAGCTAACTGGCAGGTCACATGTTTTTTGCAAACCCAATATGAGAAGCTAAGGCTAACTAGTCACATGTTTTTGCACATCCCTTTCATTGTCATTTGTCTTTCAACCCAATAATGCATAGAAAATCCTATGTAAAGAGCTCTGGTCAAAACACATTTATGTGACATTAATTAATTATTTATCCACTGTATTTGTAGTAGGTAGATTGTTAAAATTTGGTGTGGAATATAATCCAAGCTAGAGCCATCTATCTATATAAGGAGGACATGCAATCTTCACTTTGACTATACATATATCTCATCAGCTCTAGGCTAGCTAATTAAATCTAAAATCAACACTCTTACATTAGTTATCATGGATCTTACTAATAAGCGTCTAATAATTCCTGTTGCATTCCTTATCTTTCTGCTGCTGGCCACCACTGGTACTGATTCTTCCTGCTTGTCTCTTCAATTAGTTATATAAGTAATAATAAGGGTTAATAACTAAAAAACTGTCCAATGTTTACCAGATGTTAAAAGTAGGTGTCTGAAGTTTGAAATGTTAAAATAGAATGTCCAAGGTTTCGTTATTGTTGAAACTTGGTGTCTCTGCGCGTCTTTTCATATATCTTCAATCATTTTCATCAACCCACTCATAATCCATAACTCCTTACTTTTCACAAAATCGTAAATTTCACCCATAAGTTGAACATCCAAAAGAAAAGGTTTCTAGCGGAGTGGTGTGGAGCGATTTCCAATGACAACGGAGCGGGATTTACTTGCGCAGATGTGCACATCTGCGCAAGCAAGCAAGATGACGAGAAGGGAGTGTGTATGAGAGCTTGAATTTAACAGCCGGTTTCGTCAGAATTGACTTCTCTAGGGTAATCACACTGAGACAACAAAATTGAAACATTGGACACTACAATTTAACGTTTGAAACTTCGGACACCTACTTTTAACATAGGGTAAACCTTGAACTGCTTTTTAGTTATTAACCCTATAAGTAATAATAAACTATGTGGTGTGTTGGAGTGTAGAGATGGAGATTGCAGAGGGGAGGTTGTGTCGATCCAAGAGCCGCATATTCAAGGGACTTTGCTTCAGCGACACCAATTGTGCTAACGTGTGCCGTAATGAGGGCTTCGATGGTGGCAAGTGCCATGGCCTGCGCCGACGTTGTTTCTGCACTAAATCTTGTGCCTCATAACGCCAACTGTATGCTTAGCTTATCATTTTTGGTGTTGCTAATAAGATCTATCTAGTTAGCTATTTCATCGTGTTTTCTCAATCGCTTCACTGTGATCTCCCTTCATCTCATCTACGAAATAAAGTTGATGATGATGGAAAACTATCTTACTAATTCTATAATATATTCACTTCATCAACTTATTTATTGTACATCACAATATACAAATATAAAAAAAAGTATGACATATAAAATGGTTTAAAACTAATAAATAAAGATTGGTGCAAGAAATTAGCTGAAAGAGCAGGAAAGTACATAAAGATTTCTATTTCATGATGTAAATTCCAATCAACAAACTATGTATCTGATTCCAATCATGATGTAAATTTTAATCAACAAAATGATTTCTTTAGGATTGACGATTTTACATCAGCAATAAAATGGTATTTTAGTGTTGATATTTTTTGATTGTCGACACTAATAATATCTTTTAGTTGCGGAATTTTTGCTATGCTTAAATATACTTATTAGTGGCAACATGAATTGCAGCCGTTAGTAATATTATTTAGTGGCAACTTTAATATCGGCAAAAAAATATCCATCTCTGAAGATATAATTACTTGCAGTGAACCGTAATTGAGAATGTGGTCAATATGGCAGTGTAGTAGTAGGGCTGGTAATTTGTGACACGACACGATAACATGACACGAACACGCACGAAAAAAACAGTCATGCTAGCATATGGCAGAACGATAACATGATAACACGAACACGATGAACACGATATAACTTCCGTGCCGTGTTCGTGTATCATAACACGCACGATAGCACGATAAAGTTGTGGTACAAATACTAATTCTTATGTATTTTTTGAACAAATCTTATTTATTACATTTAAAAACTCCAATTAGTGGTTTAATTTTTAGTGTTTGTAAACTATATATTATTAACATATGAATACTGACATATTAATTAATAGTTTTATTTATATATGAAGTTAATTATTTTGATTTTTGCATAAGATCTCGTATACGATAGCACGACACGGTAAACATATTCGTGTCGTGTTCGTGTTTGTAAAACTTGGCACGATAAGTTTACCGTACGTGTTCGTGTTCAGTAAGTTTAGCACGACACGATCATTTGACACACACGATATCACGCATGATAGCACGAATTGCCACCCTAAGTGTAGTTGGTTGTCTTCTCTTTCTTAAGTGATCAACATTTTCAATTAGAGCAAGTCACTTTTGTCTATTACATATATTCCCTTTTCACAAATGCATTAACTTATTCCATGAGTTAAAAGAGAAATTATTAGATGTACATAGTCCGTCAAATCATTATATGGATAAGCAAATGAACAAAAAGATACGTTATAAATTAAGTCTAAATAAATAACATCGGTTAATATAAGATTACATCTCAGCAATTTCTCCTATTTAACCCTACATGTCCACATAGCAAAACTGTGACGTCTGATAGTTGTAACTTATGGTTTAGGTTGACCAACAAATTTGTAGAATTTTGTAAAAATTGATTACTTATTATCGTCATTATAAGAGCTCTAGCCAAATTATATTATAATATTAGGGAACTGAAACTCATTTTGTGCTGAATATAAAATGATTTGTTCAAAAGCAGGAAGTGTGATAGGTGAAATGGTCTCTATGCCATCTTTGTTAGCAAAAGCAACAGTAACCACTTTGGTCCCACCAAAACCGGGCGATAAGCGAGTTAATTTCCGCACACCACTTCTTCGGTAGTAAGAAGATACTCATAGTGTATATCGGCATGGCCGTAATCACCGATTTGGTTATTAGAAGGAATTAACTGAATAAAATAAGACAGGGGTAAATTTGTCTATTTTAGTGTCATTAGTGATCACGTGCTAGATACAAGATCACTTTCCGTCCAAAATGGATGGGTAAAGTGACATTGAAACAGTTTGGACTTCTTAGGAACTTAAAACTCACAAAAATTATTTCGAGTACAGATTTTTCAACGCGTGTTATCGCAGGTACCTCTTTTATTTTAAACCCTAAGGTTTGATTTTGGTTTAGAATCTAAAAACAGTCACAACTATATGTCACCAACTAATCTGACAGTTGTGACATCGAATATCAACATTTTAAATCTGAGACAATATTAACAACATGGTCTATAGTTGAGAATGTTTGTAGATTTTTCACCATATATTATATATAGATATAGGTAGTTTATGAAAATGAAATGTCTCAAGAAAATATTTGGAATGGATCAAAGCTCGATCTTAGGTTTGTAGCAACTCATCCAATTAAACTCTTTGACGAATTGAAATGGCACTTCATAGAATACCTTTTAATAACAAAAGGATATGAGAGTATTTAAGTAAAATCACTGGAGAAATTCACACAAATTGATATTAATATTATTATTTAGTTCAACATCTCTGCCGTTTAAAATGCAAGGTTTTGTGATTAAGATCATACACAAATCGATAATTTGCTTGGTGAGCAGCACCTAAGATGTTTGCACCTCCATCTTTATTAGAAGAGAATGTTAGACAAGCGAAAGTATTCCTTATACCATCGAACTTCTCCTTAATAAAGAGATCCTCAAAACGGACCTCAATATCGGCATTATTTTCCAAATGGTATGCCACAGTCACAGATTCAGGGTTCTTGATCTTTAACGGCCATTTGTAACAAAACCTGTTGCTGTGACCACGTATAGGATCTACCGGTTTCTTGCCCTTGCTCTCCAGGATTTCGGCCACTGCTTGTCGCACTTTCTCGTAAGCCGAGTGGACTAGAAACGTATCACCACTACCTGAGTCAATGGAGAACCCACCATTATAACCACGTCTCTTGAAAAAATCTGGAAGGAGGTGCAACCGTTTTCCTCCGACGCTTATATCAGATATGTTCAAGAAGTACATTTTATCATCCATCGGGGTACTCATAGCCGGGGGAGGGAGACGCGGCACGTCGGCTCCGAAGCTTAGGGGTATGGATTTAGATTTTGATGCACTCCATGAGGGAAAGCAATAGGAGAACTTCATCTTAGTCGATTTTTCAGTTAATTCCAAGAAGCTATTCCCATACTTAATAAACCCTAATGCCAACCCGAAAATCCCGCTTATCACGTTGCTCGGGCCGTCAATATTCTCCCCTAAAGTCCAATTTGTCACTGCGTCCACGCACCCCAATAGCACTTTTGGAATAGTAATCCGTTGGCTGCGCTTGGAGGAGCGGAAGTGGAGACTTTCTACCGCGCGAATGCCCTTGACGCTACCAGTTTGGTAGTCGCTTTCGAACTTGCAGTCGAGTCCGGCTTTAATCTGAGGTTTGCAAAGATCATCGTCAAAGCGGATTTTGTGGTACGTAGTTGAAGTACTTTGTTTAAATGCTCCATTCTTTATGTCGAAGCAGTCCTCACATCCTTCGCATTGAACCCATGTCACGTCGCTACCCGTATCGACCAATAAATATGTGCGGTATGGTCTCGACCCGATATCCACAGACACTGCAAAAGCTGAGTCCATGAATTGTTTTATCGGCGGTCGAATCGTATCCATTATCGAACCGTTAATCGAAGATTTCGAAACAAGCTTGGCCTGCAAACGACGAGCTCGGGAACGAGATAGTTGTGCAAATACTCGACTCTTTTGGGCATAAGAGAGATTTTTCGGGAAAAGGTTTAAGTCGAAAGAGTCTCTTCGGATCATCTTGAGAGTTAGACTGTTGGCTATGGGGAGCAGGGGATACAGAATTGTGGTGCAAATCATTAGAAAAGAGATTAAGTTTTGTTGAGACATTTTGCTCAATGTAACAATTAGATATCTATTCTATTCCTATACTTCTGCATTTATAGAGAGATTGAGTTGAATACATTACTTAAGAAGGGATTTTATCATCATTTTCCATTATTAAACTTAAATTGTTTAATTTTAACTCAGGTAGGTAGGTAGGTGCAAAGACATGTGACTACTGTATTTCTCTCTATCATAAATATGGATTAATTCCATAAAATAAAGGGGATTTTCCCATTTGGCAAAAAAAAAAAACGTGATTTTCCTTTTATATAATGAAAAAAATTGAACTGTCAAGAGCAGGTAATTTAACTAGGTTGATTTTTGGTGACGAAAAAGCAAATTAATATAGCCTTTTTTTTTTTTGGGTCAAAATGCATCACATGGATATTCCGTGTGTTCTTCTTGCCATACATTTTAATATAAAAATAATTAACAATATTATTCGGGTAAAAATATGTATATTATAATTGAGAACATATATTAGCTAATTTTGTATATAATTATCATTTTCTCTTACCCTCATTTTCAATTAGTATTTTTTTTATATTACATAGATTTGTTTTTCGTAACAAGTCAATATATCCACGTATTACAGTTAATTATAAATATTATGATACTATAAATTTATATTTATGGAAAATTATATTTCTGTCAGTTTAGGCCACCTTGAAGCTGATGATGCTGGAAGGAAGAACTTTAGGTCACCTTATAGCAAAGGAGCTTTAGGCGACATTCACATTTGTATAATTGGAGTTCAAAATATAAACAAATAAAAGGAGTACAAAAATTAATTATGGTGACTAAGAAAATTGAAAAGATTATAACGAAATACTTTCAATTCTACACTTAATTGAAAGACATAGTTGGAATTGAGATCAAATTGAACGTCCAATTGAATGATTTCGCTGGCAATCCTTTTAATTTATCGTCTAATTCACATCAAAAGACATCATGTGACCGAAAGACATTCATTTACCGTCAAATTTGATCTTAATTGTAACAGATATGTCAATTTGCTCGGAAATAGAAAGTTCATGTAGCTAATTTTAAAAATGGGTTAAGAACCTATAAATTGTATGAAGTTTGCCATAAGATTTTTGTGTCTGAAATTTAAATTGTTGATATTGGCTTTCTGAATCTTTAACTTTGTTGAAATTTGGTTATCCATCTATTTACCGTCAAATTTGACAGAATGGTGTGAAAATTCGAAATTGCCCTAATACTTTTATGTTTACTCCGGCCACACCCAACTCTGGCCACACCCAAATCCGGCTGACCACCACCCTACTCCGGCTGGCGACCTTCCTACTCCGGCCGGCCACCACCCTACTACGGCCGGCCACCACCCTACTACGGCTGGCCACCACCCTACTACGGCCGGCCACCACCCTACTCTGGCCGGCCACCACCCTACTACGGCCGGCCACCACCCTACTCCGGCCGGCCACTACCCAACTCTGGCCGGCCACCACCCTACTCCGACCGACCACCACAAAACTCAGACCGGCCACCACCTTACTCCGACCGGCCACTACCCAACTCTGGCCGGCCACCACCCTACTCCGACCGACAACCACAAAACTCAGGCCGGCCACCACCCTACTCCGACCGGCTACTACACAACTCAGGCCGACCACCACCCTACTCCGGCCGGCCACTACCCAACTCTGGCCGGCCACCACCCTACTCCGACCGACCACCACAAAACTCAGACCGGCCACCACCTTACTCCGACCGGCCACTACCCAACTCTGGCCGGCCACCACCCTACTCCGACCGACAACCACAAAACTCAGGCCGGCCACCACCCTACTCCGACCGGCTACTACACAACTCAGGCCGACCACCACCCTACTCCGGCCGGCCACTACCCAACTCTGGCCGGCCACCACCCTACTCCGACCGACCACCACAAAACTCAGGCCGGCCACCACCTTACTCCGACCGGCCACTACCCAACTCTGGCCGACCACCACCCTACTCCGACCGACCACCACAAAACTCAGGCCGGCCACCACCCTACTCCGACCGGCTACCACACAACTCAGGCCGGCCACCACCCTACTCCGACCGGCTACCACACAACTCAGGCCGGCCACCACCCTACTCCGGCCGACCACCACCCAACTAGCGCCAATTTTGAGATTTATTTTTTTATTGGGTCATGTGACAAGCACATGACCAAGTTCTGTAAATTTTAACAACAAATTTGGACGGAGACATCAATTTCCAACAAAGTTGAAACTTCAAACAGTATCAACAATTTAAACTTCATACACCAAAAACTCACATATGACAAACTTCAGACAGTTTATAAGTTCTTAACCTTTAAAAATTAAAGTTCATGTAATTGTAATTTAATCAAAGTTTAATGATTTGGTTGTTAACCCTAATTTATCTTCTTATATACTATATGTATATATTTATTATGTCAGTTTGGGTGATGACCAATGAGTAAATTATACTCAACCTTTTTGCATATCTATTATCTATTGCTATAATAAATATACTTACAAGCAAAAGACACGATGCTTCACCTTTTATTCCGTTTTTGTTGTAGAAGACGCTTCACTATTTGCTTGTCTTCACCGGGAAGAACCATGTCGTTTTCCCACTGCTGCTGAAAACATGTCGGTTAAATTGCTTCTTTTTTTTTCTTCCCGACATCATCAGCCAACTCTTCTATCTTTGACATCAGACATCTCAAGCATGATTATATTGGTATGTGAGTTGATGGTAATAAGTAGTACTATTGCATCTAAATGTTCTTACAATAGAATGTTGCTTTGGCAAGAATTTATGTGGGATTTTTTAGTTAATTACACGATTTAGATTTTCTGTGGTTCCTGTTAACAGAAATTGTTCGTTACTAATCCTGGCATCGATACGGGTTATGTCTCAGTTGATTCGGCCCGGGTCGAGTTCATGCTAGGCCAGACCATGATTGGGGTCTCCTAGGTCAGGTGAACCTAACCATGACCAGACTTAGCCATTTGCTTGACTCGATCTAGGTCAATTGAGCCAATGTTTCGATTGGAACAAGTTTATGAACTAAATTATAAAAAAAAGTTATAGATGTATTAGAAGGAGTAAACTGAATAAAATAAGACAAAGATAAATTTGTCTATTTTAGTGTCATTAATGATCACATGCTAGACAAATGATCACTTTCCGTCCAAAATGGACGGGTAAAGTGACACTACAACAGTTTGGACTTCTCAGGTACCTAAAACTCATAAAAATTATTTCGGATAATTATCAACGCGTGTTATCTCATGTGCCTCTTTGATTTTAAACCCTAAGGTTTAATCTATTACATAACTAAAAATCTCAATATTCAAATTTGTCCTCACTTGAAAATTGTCCTCACACTCTAGAAAAAATGGCGCGCTCTCTCAATTCTTGTCTAAATCTACGGACACATCTCTTCCTAACACCGGTCGGCATACTTAGAAAAAAAAAATAGCAACGGTAAGTACCATTATTAGCTTTCTAGAAGAAACCATGTCTTTCCTTAAAGTAAATTACCATTCCTTCACTGTCCGCTGTTCCTGCTATTATCAATCAGCATTGTCCGCTAATTAAACTGAAAATCTAGAAAATAGTACGCCGCTGTCTCCGCAATGAAGAACGATGCGCTCTCATCCACACTAGAGTCCTTCTCCGAGCTTTCTGTCACGTCCGATCCATTCTCAATGCTGCCCGATCGACTCATCAACCAAATCCTCTAGGGCCTCTACAACACTAAACAAGCGGCTCGAACCAGCCTTCTCTCGAATCAATGGTTACGAGCGTGGCGATATTTTCCGATCATGCAGTACGACATAACAGAATTCATGGACGGAGTCGACCCGAAGAATTAGCATCAGATGGAAGCACAGTGCGTCAAGTTCATCAACTTCGTGGATGAGACCTTGGAGAGGAACACCGGTAACGACAATTTCATTCTCACCAGTCACCACCGTCGACAGGATGGATCCTCAAATAAGTCGATGGGTGGATACCGCTTTGGATAACAAGGTAGACAAGGTAACCGTCCGTGTGTTAGTCAAAGGCGATCGACCTGATTCCGATTGGGTGACATGTAAGTTCCTAATTAGGGTTTTCTCTGTTTATTGCCTTACTCGTCTGGTTTTAATAGGGCCGAAGATGGTTCTGCCAGTAGATGAGATACGAAAGGTGAATCTGCCTAACCTGACATTACTACGTCTTAGCAACACGAATATTTCCGACGACAAGCTTAATCTGCAAATTCAAATTCAAATTGCATGCCAAGAGACACATATATTTTCACCATTTAATGATTTTTCACCGAAGAGACACCAACAACCAAAAAAATATGTATTCCACTTACCAAATGTTTTGTTTAATAGTCTCTCTTCAATCGTCTCCCTGCCTTTGTTCCTTCCACCGTTGATTATGTAATGCCAGTGGTAAATATATATGTGTGGTGTCGTTTAGCAACTTATGATGGCTTGTTATGATTTTCCTTTCTATTTATTATTTTAGCCCTTCCTTTTTGTCTTCTTATAATTTATAAATTGAAAATAATTCGTGACATTTTATTTAAAGACTTCTAATCACTTTTTAAATATAAAAATTATTATTATTTAAAGTTTATTTTTAAATTATATTATTTGTTTTATTCTAAAACATAGAAAATAGTTCGTAAATTTATTTGGAAAAAATCATTAAAATAAAATAGAATAATACTTATAGGATATATTAAAAAAGTGAAAAAAAAAATTAAAAGAAAAACCAAACCTTTGGAGTTTTTGAAGCAATACTTTTCATTTTTTAAAATGTACATATTTATATCATTAGTAAAAAATTATTTAACCTATTTAAGCTTAATTTATTAGTAAGTTTATCTATGGAGGCTCCTTTAGTTTATTTAAGTTTTGTTTTAATCTGTTTTTTTTTATTACATTTTAATAGAAATATCTATTTAACATATACTTAATTTTTTATACATTAATTATTGACTATGTGCATGCAACACAAGTGCACAGAATTTTAGTTACTATAAAAAAGCCTTCATGTAGAAGTGACACTCAAGGATGGCCATATACTGATACCATATACTCTGGCTATTGAAGTTGGTGAAGGACATCTCGTAATCGACTTTTAGAGACATATCTAAGAGGACAGAGGCGGAATCATGGGTTTGTACAAATTTTAACACAATTTTGATTGATTCACGACCATGTCAACAGTAACTTGCTAATAAGTAATGTAATTGAATACAGATACTTTCTTCACTTTTCCTTTGAAGCTATACAATGATATTTATAATAGTCAAACACATATACACCGTACTTCTAAGATTAACAGAACACGCCATAAGCTAAGACATAATTTGCAAAGATTTAGTGTGTAAGCAATTATAGCGAAGTGAAGAATGGAAGTCCATAGATCGATGAGCCTATGAGTCTACAATAAATCTGTCTCTTTAATAATAAAGAGACCCAACTCATAGACCCAACTCATTTTATACAAGTCATTCGTACTTTTAATTTAGCTATTTTTGTTATTAATAAAAATATATATATATATATACAATTTGTATAAATTTCAGTTGGATTAACCGCACGTGCAACGCGCGTGCCTATTTTCTAGTTTGGTTAAGAATCTAAAAACAGTCACAACTATATGTCACCAACTAATCTGATAGTTATGACACCGAATATTAACATTTTAAAACTGAGACTATATTAACAATATGGCCTATAGTTGAGACTGTTTGTAAATTTTTCACCAGATATTATATATAGATATAGGTAGTTTATTAAAATGAAATGTCTCAAGAAAATATTTGGAATGTGGATCAAAACTCGATCTTAGGTTTGTAGCAAACTCATCTAATTAAACTCTTCGACGAACTGAAACGGCTTTTCATAGAATACCTTTTAAAAACAAAAGGATATGTGAGTATTTAAGTAAAATCACTAGAGATATTCACACAAATTGATATTAATATTATTATTTATAAGTTCAACATCTCTTCCGTTTAAAATTCAAGGTTTTGTAATTAAGATCATACACGAATCGATAATTTGCTTGGTGAGCAGCACCTAAGATGTTTGCATCTCCATCATTATTATAAGAGATTGTTAGACAAGCGAAATAATTTTTTATACCATCGAACTTCTCCTTAATAAAGAGATCCTCAAAACGGACCTCTATATCGGCATTATTTTCCAAATGGTATGTCACAGTCACAGAATAAGGGTTCTTGATCTTTAACGGCCATTGGTAACAAAACCTGTTGTTGTTACCACGTATCGAATCTACCGGGTGCTTGTCTTGGCTCGCCAGGATTGCGGCCACTTCTCGTCGCACTTTCTCGTAAGCCGATCGGACTAGAAAAGTATCACCACTACCTGAGTCGATGGAAAACCCACCCTTATTACCACGTCTCTTGAAATAAGCTGGAAGGAGGTGCAACCGTTTTCCTCCGATACTTATATCAGATATGTTCAAGAAGTACATTTTATCATCCATTGGGGTACTCATAGTCGGGGGAGGGAGGCGCGGCACATCGTCTCCGAAGCTTAGGGGTATGGATTTAGATTTTGATGCAGTCCATGAGGGAAAGCAATAGGAGAACTTCATCTTAGTCGATTTTTCAGTTAATTCCAAGAAACTATTCCCATACTTAGTAAAACCTAGTGCCAACCCGAAAATCCCGCTTATCACGTTGTTCGGGCCGTCAACATTCTTCCCGAATGTCCATTTTTTCCCTACGTCCACGCACCCAAATAGCACTTTTGGAATAGTAATCCGCTGGCTGCGCTTGGAGGAGCGGAAGTGGAGACTTTCGAGCGCGCGAATGCCCTTGACGCCACCAGTTTGGTAGTTTCTTTCGAACTTGCAGTCGAGTCCGGCTTTAATCTGAGGTTTGCAAAGATCGTCATCAAAGCGGATGTTGTGGTAGGTAGTTGAAGCACTTTGGTTAAATGCTCCGTTCTTTATGTCGAAGCAGTCCTTACATCCTTCGCATTGAACCCATGTCACATCGCTACCCGTATCGATCAATAAATATGTGCGGTATGGTCCCGACCCGATATCTACAGACACTGCAAAAGCTGAGTCCATGAATTGTTTTATCGGCGGTTGAATCGTAGCCATTACCGAACCATTAACCGACGATTTCGAAACAAGCTTGGCATGCAAACGACGAGCTCGGGAACGAGATAGTTGTGCAAATACTCGACTCTTTTGGGCATAAGAGAGATTTTTCGGGAAAAGGTTCAAGTCGAAAGAGTCCCTTCGAATCATCTCGAGAGTTAGACTGTTGGCTACGGGGAGCAGGAAATACAGGATTGTGGTGCAAATCATGAGAAAAGAGATTAAGTTTTGTAGAAACATTTTGCTCAATGTAACAATTAGATATCTATTCTCTTATTCCTATACTTCTGCATTTATAGAGAGATTGAATTGAATACATTACTTAATAAAGGATTTTATCATCAGTTTCCCTCAAATGCAAATTTCTCATGACTATTATTAAAGTTAAATTGTTTAATTTCAACTTAGGTGCAAAGACATGTGACTATCATAAATATGGATTAATTCCATAAAATAAACGGGATTTTCCCATTTGGCAAAAAAAAAAAAAAAAAAGATTTTCCTTTTGTATAAAGAAAAAAATTGAACTGTCAAGAGCAGGTAATTTAACTAGGTTGATTTTCGGTGACGAAAAAAGATAAATTAATATAGCTTTTTTTTTTGGGTCAAAATGCATCACACGTTTTAATATTCCGAGTGTTATTCTCGTCATACGTTTTAATATAAATAAATAACAATATTATTCGGGTAAGAATATGTATGTTCGCATTATTAGTCGATATAAGGATTATGTGAGCTTACCAGAATATATTGGGATGTCCTAATCCTCAATGTTGACAAAAATGAGTAGTTTATAAAGAATTTTAGCCTCTCCACATAGGCAAAAGTTAATGTGATGTATCATAGTTAAATCTAACTCATGGTTTATGTTGATCAATAAATAAATTTGTAAAACTTTGTAAAATTTGATTACTTATCATCTTTATAGAGATTCTAGCCAAATTATATTATAACTAGGTAAGTGACCTGTGCTTTGCACGGAAGTAAATATTTGTATATTGATAATTGTATTTATATATTTATATTTACAATTTTATATATACAAAAAATCAATAAAAATGATAATTTTTTAATTGAATTGTATAAATTTAAATATTGTCTATGGAGTTTGTCTGCAATTTGAGCAAAATATAAAAGTAATTTTTAATTGACATTTTATTTATTATTATTAATTTACATATTACCTTCACTGAAAATATGTTGATTATTTGTATACAATAAATCATTTACCATATCCTATCATATAATACTATTTTTGTTCGGTTAACCTATTTAAAATAAATCAATTTTCTATTTTCTCACAGTTACATTTTTTTAAACTCTCAAAATTAATTAAAATTAGGTAAAGAATATTCAATAAATTTTGCTTTTCATAGAATTTGTTTGTACTATATGAAATTTGTCTTCATTATTTTAGTTTTTCTTATTATAATTATTTATGTGTCACATTTAACATATGTACACATAATTATTAATTATAATAAATATTAAAACAGTCATATATTAATTTATCCAAAATATAATTTAATATCAAGTTTGATGATTTTAATAGTAACATAAGAGTATAAAATTGAAGTAAAACTAATCTATTTTTTAATATTTATAGTTATAATTAATAATTATTATTATATAGAGAATGAAACTTTTTAAAAAAAAAAAAAAGAGCAAAACGGATCTCAACTTAGAAATTAGAATGATGATGTTTGGAGGATTTCTACATAATTATTTTTAGAAAAATCACACATTATAGTTTTTTTTATGTTGAGAAATGAAAATAAATAAATAAATAAAAGTCAAGATAATATGTTATTATTAGTTATATTAAGTATTAAAATATAGATATTGAAGTAAAAATAATATATCTTTAGAATTTATATTTATAATTAATAATTGTTATTGTAGAGAGAAAAACATATGAAAAAATATAACATGGAATGAAGATGTTTAGAGAATTTATAATTTATCATTGTGTTCATGGAATTGCCATGTCATCTTGAAGAGTTACAATATTGTGTTAATAGAAACACTCTATTTTGACACGTAACCGACTTATTTTAGTACTTGTCAAAATGATAGAGTTTGCATTGCAATTATATTATATATAGATATTAATGAACTGGTCATCACTTTATATAGAACATAAAATGATTCGTTCAAATTATATATAACAATTTTATATAATTTAAGCATGTGATGACATATTATTTTAACGCTTTTTAGTGGATTACTAATTCAAGTATTATTAATTGTAAAAATAATTTAATTAGTATGATGTTACCTAAAAATCGAGACGATTCTTGTGATATAATGTCGAGTATTGGGACAATTTTAAAGGGCCCACATATGTAAAAATATGATGTTGCCTTAATAATGTAACTTACAACCTAGTTGGACCAATAAAATTGAGAAAAAATTCATTTTGCTTACTTGTCAACATTGTATTCACTAATATCTAAATGATATAGTTTCTAAAAATGAAACATCTCCGGAAAATGTTTGTAATGGATAAAGCTCGTTATATCTTTGTAGCAATTCATCTAATTAAACGCTCCATTCACATAAACCACGGGTAATGGTACTGTAGTGATTAAAAACGCTTATTCTCATGTGCTTTGGCTTCAAAGTCTCAGGTTATAAATGTAAGCATATGGTGATGGACGCCGTAAATGGAAGCCCATTATATGTATATGTTACCTAAGACAATTTGGTAAATGTCACATTAGGATAATGAGCCAGACACAAATCCCAATTGACATGAGAGGCTCAAAATTGGGCCTCCCTATACATGTGGCCGGCCGAATTTGATAGTAAGGGTAAAGTGGACCTTTGTCCACTTTACTCCTCCTATATATATGGGGTGTTAGGGTTTTATTAGGGTTAATCATAATTCCTCTTTAGTGGTGATTTGAGAGAAAACCCTTCCCCCATAACCACCATACTTCGGCCGAACCTCTCTAACACCAAGGGTGTGCCAATTTGCCTTCGAGCAAACACTCCGGAGATCCGTCCTCTTGACTATACTAACGTGCTGGTTGGGCTACGTTGACGGGTCAGCTCATACACTGGTTGTTTACTAATAATGGTCGCAAAAAAAAAACATAGATCTTGAGTAGGATAACACGAACATTACGTAAATGGATGGGTCTAAGATCGTCACTACTAGCCCATTCCTTTTCGTGACTAAAAAAAATCTTTATTCAAACAAATTAATATTAATATTATTTGGTTTAACATTGTTCCCGTTTGAAATGCAAGGTTTTGTGCTTAAGATCATATACAAAACGATAGTTTGCCTGGTGAGCAGCACCTAAGATGTTTGGATCTCCATCTTTGAAAAAACTGAAGGTTAGACAAGAGAAATTTTTCCTTATACCTTTAAACTTTTCCTTCATAAAGAGATCCTCAAAACGGACCTCTAAATCGGCATTATTTACCAAATGGTATGTCACGGTCATGGCTGCAGGGTTCTTGATTTTCAACGGCCACTTATAACAAAACCTGTCGCTGTAACCATGTGGCGGATCCACTGAGTGCTTGCCCTGGCGCGCCAGGACCGCGCTCACTTCTTGTCGCACTTTCTCGTATGCCGAGCGGACTAGAAACGTATCACCACTACCTGAGTCAATGGAGAACCCACCCTTATCTCCACGTCTCTTGAAAAAATTCGGATTGAGGTGCAATCGTTTTCCTCCGACACTTATATCAGATAAGTTCAAGAAGTACATTTTATTATCCATCGGGGTACTCATTGCTGGGGGAGGGAGATGCGGCACATCGTCTCCAAAGCTTAGGGGTATGGATTTAGATTTTGATGCAGTCCATGAAGGAAAGCAATAAGAGAACTTCATCTTAGTCGAGTTTTTAGTTATTTCCAAGAAACTATTCCCATACTTAGTAAACCCTAGTGATAACCCAAAAATCCCGCTTATCACGTTGTTGGGGCCGTCAACATTCTCCCCAAAACTCCAATTTTTCGTGGTCTTTGCGCACCCCAATAGCATGTTCGAAATAGTAATCCGCTTCCTATGGTTGGAGGAGCGGAAGTGGAGACTTTCCAGTGCGCGTATGCCCTCAACCCTGTCACCGCCTTCATATCCTCTTTCGAACTTGCAGTTGAGTTCGTCTTTAATCTGAGGTTTGCAAAGACGATCGTCAAAGCGGATGGTGCGGTACGAAGTTGAAGCACTTTGGTTAAATGCCCCATTCTTTATGGTGAAGCAGTCTTTACATCCTTCGCATTGAACCCATGTCACGTCACTACCCGAATCGACCAATAAATATGTGTGGTATGGTACCGACCCGATATCAACAGACACTGCAAAAACCGAGTCCCTGAATTGTTTTATCGGCGGTCGAATTATATCCATTAACGAACCATTAACCGAAGATTTCGAAACAAGCCTGGCCTGCAAACGACGAGCTCGGGAATGAGAAAGTTGTGCAAATACTCTACTCTTTTGGGCATAAGAGAGATTTTTTGGGAAAAGATTCAAGTCGAAAGAGTCCCTTCGGACCATCTCAAGAGTTAGACTATTGGCTATGGGGAGCAAGCACATCATGAGTAGGAAAGGGATTAAGTTTTGTTGATACATTTTGGCCAAAACTTAACAATTAGATGGCTACTCTCTTATTCCAAGAGCTCATCATTTATAGGGATTGAATTGAATACCTTACTTAATTAAAGATTTTGTCATCATTTGCACTCAAAAACAAGTTTCTCATGAGTATTGTTAAACTTAAATTGTTTAATTTCAAATTAGGTAGGCAAGGTGCAAAGACATGTGACCACTTTACATCTCTTTTCTCTACCATAAATATGAATTAATTATTTAATTGCATAAAATGAACGGGATTTTCCTTTTTACAAAGAAAAAATTGAACTATCAAGAGCAGTAAAGTTTGTTGATTTATGGTGACGAAAAGACAAATTAATATAGCTAGCTTTTCTTAATATGCATCGCATGGATGTTGCGTGTGTTATTTTCATCATACGTTTTAATAGATAAATTAATATCTTCTGTAACGAAAATAAGTTTGTTCGCATTATTACTCTGCCGTGGTAAGTTTAGATAATTTTTTTAATATGGATTCCAATTTATTTTTCACGATGATAGTTCTTTTAAAGTTTCAACTGATTTTTAATTCTTCGATATCTTCTTACTTGGTGCTCAGTTGTTTTGTTAACTAAGCATATTTTAATTAGTAAATACAAAAATAGGCACACAAATTTGAAATTGTCAAATTTGAGCAAACCCTTGAATCCCATTCGAGGGTTTGACTGGAGTTTTCAGTCAAACCCTAGACTCCCATTCAAGGGTTTGACCGAAGACTCCAGTCAAACTCTTGATTGGAAGCTTAGGGTTTGACCTCGAGTTTGACCTAAATTTGAAATTTTTAAAAAATAATATTAGAATTAATAAAAAATATTTATAAAAAAAAAACATCCAACATTTAAATTGATAATGTGCATTTACAATCTCAACTCATTAAGGAGACAACCGAAACTTCTAGGCGTTCAAAGATAAGCTTGTGAGAGGTTTAGATAGATGACATATGGGTGGGAGACCGACCGAGCGGGATAGACAAAGTCGGCGACCATGAAAACCTTGATTAATCTATTATATATTTATGTGTAGTATTGAATAATGTTTTTTTCGTATTTGAATGAACAAGATTATATGATTTGTATTTTAAATATTATGATCAATTTATATGTTGGATGTTTTTTTAAAATGAATATTATTAATATGAAAATTTAATTTTTTTTATTTCAAATTTAAGTCATATCTTAGACTGGAATTCTAGAATTTGACCAGAGTCTTCGGTCAAACCCTTGAATGGGAGTCTAGGGTTTGACTGAAAACTCCAGTCAAACCCTCGAATGGGATTCAAGGGTTTGACCAATATTTTGGTCAAACCCTTGAATGGGATTCAAGGGTATGCCTATTTGTGTTATTTTTAGTTTTCGGTGCTTAATTGTGTATTTTTGTATTATAATATGATTATTTTGGTAATTTTCTCTAAATTTGGATGGAAAAGTTAACGGTGTTACCAATTAATAAGATATTAGCTCTTAATGTACAGTTACATAATGTAAAAAAAAATATTGTACCAAAATCTAAATATATGATGCAAACTAACATAAATAATCAACTATATATACAATTAACCCAATATGAGATATGGCAATACATATATATATATATGAAGCTAAGACTAACTAGTCACATGATTTTGCACACACCTTTCTTAGTCACACGTCTTTCAAGTTTCAACTGATGAATAACGCATAAGCATAAGAAATCCTATGTAAAAAGCTCTGGTCAAAGACTACACTTATGTGAGATTAATTAAATATTATTTACCCACTGTATTTGTAGTAGGTAGATTATTAGAAATTGGCGTGGAATATAATAATCCAAGCTAGCTATCTATCTATCTATATAAGGAGGACATGCAATCTTCACTTTGAGTGTTATACATATATATATCTCATCAACTCTAGGCTAGCTAATTAAAGCAAATTCAACTTTCACTTACATTAGTTATCATGGGTCTCACTGTTAAGCGTCTAATAATTCCTGTTGCGTTTCTTTTCTTCCTGCTGTTAGTCACCACTGGTACTGATTCTTCCTGCTTGTCTCTTCAATTAGTTTTTTTTTTTTTGCCAACAAAAGGAATGAGCTAGTAGTGGCGACCCTATGTCCATTCCGTTACGTAATGTTCGAGTTCTCTTGCTCACGGTCTGGATAATAATAAACTGTTTGATGTGTTGGAGTGTAGATATGGGGATTGCAGAGGATGGTAGGATTTGCGAATCCCCGAGCCAAAAATTCAAGGGGCCTTGCTTCAGTGACACCAATTGTGCTAATGTGTGCCGTTCTGAGGACTTCGAAGGTGGCAAGTGCCATGGCCTGCGCCACCGCTGTTTCTGCACTAAACCTTGTGACGACGACATACTTCCCTGATATATATATTCTACCTCTCAACTCTAAATGTATGCTTAGCTTGTCATTTTTGGTGTTGTTAATATAAGATCTATCTAGCTAGCTATTTCATTGTGTTTTCTCATTGTGCTTTATCTCTTCTTTATGAAATGAAGTTGATGATGATGGCCAACTATCTTATTAATTCACTGCGAGAAATCTTAGTCGTTTGTGAGGATTTATTTGTGAGGGACATATAACTTTATTTGTAAGAGAATTGTGAAAATCCCTTATGTTGGGATATGATTCGAGATAACCTAAGATAGGTCGGGACTGTCTGAGTCGGGATCTCTAAAACATAAGACGACAACTACTCACGACCCAAATGATAAAAGACAAAGATAATGATCGACACCGATACAAAGAGACGTCGACAATTAAGACAAAACGCCTGAAGAATGGCGACGAATCTACTCGAAGACTCTCCCTCTTAAGGTATGAGTCGAGTCGACGAGTCGGTGCTATCAAGAAAACCCTTCCCTCTGAGAAAGATGTACCACCTGGCAACCTGCTTGCCGCCTCAAAGAAAACCCTTCCTCCTAAGAAAGAGACACCAGATGGCAACCTGCTTACCGCCTCCTTACAAATACAATATTCAGTTTTTTTTAAGGGAATGACTCCTAGGAAAAAGTTTGGCCAGAAACTTACTTGAAAATCTCTTACAAAATTTTGAGTTTTGTAAGAATTTCCTTCAAAACATAATATATCCCTAAAAAATACTTATAATTTGTGACGGATTTGATTCCCTTAAAATGACAAATTATATATAATTTATTGTAGTGATTCTATAATATATTCACTTCATCAACTTATTCAATACATCAAAATTACAAATATTAAAAAGAGTAACATATATATCATGGCCTAAAACTAATAAATAAAGATTGGTACAAGAAATTAGCTGACGACTCCACTCCATCTGTAAAAAGAGGAGGAAAGTACATAAATATTTCCATTTCATGTTGTAAATTCCAATCAACAAGCAATGTACGTATATGACTTCAATCGTGATGTAAAATGTTTATTTTCAATTCCTCATATTAATCTTGATGTTCTTCCCTATATTATTGTGTTGATTTATATTTATTTTTTTTATTTAAAAAATACGATAACGGCAGTTTTATAAGTGCCGCTGGTGTGAACATACCTGGTGTGAACATACCAGCATTCGGCACTTTTAAAGTGCCCATGGTGAGAAGATACCGGTATCTATGGCCGGCAATAGTGCGGTGAAAATCAAATAATCATGGTTCGCACCATTTGCTATAATGGTTAACCGCACTATTATGATGAGGTGCGGTTATGGTGATAAGTTTTATATGCACAATAGTTATGGTTATAGTTATGGAATTGAGTCAATAAACCATGGTTATAACCATCACCGCTACCTATACATAAAACTATTATATATATATATTACTAATATTTGTATACATACATCATTATTATACTAGAAGTATTAATTCAATCCTTATTTTCAGTTCACACCATTTTTTCGGTCTAAATCTTCAATTCAATCTTGAACATTGATTTTTCTTCATAAATATCTGGTCCATTCATTTTATTCCAATCTAAAAAACTTACTATTGTAAAACTCACAGTCACAAACTCTCAGTTCACTTCATTTGCGCTGTGCTAGCCCTAGGTCATTGGCTCTCTGAGTGGAAGTAATGTTCTTCTTGTTCTTTTTTACTAATTTGTTTTGTTGATGCGAAATAAAACAATGAGTGTATGTTTAATTTAGAGTTCTTGTATGAAACAATGATGTTGTATTGTTGTATTAGTTTGAATGTTTATGATTAAATGGTTTAATCGTGGTGAAAAACCACAGTTATGGTTATGGTTATGGTATGAAGAATCATAACCACAATGGTTATGGTTATGGTTATAGTATGAGTGAAAAAAATATGGTATGGTTATGGTATTAGTGTACCCTTAGCCATACCCTCACCATTGCCAGTCCTACCGGTGTCGTTATCTTGTGTGTACGACACTAAAAAAAATGCCGTTAAACACCTAGCGACACCGTATTCCTCAACATTTATGGATAGTGCCGCTACTTAATACTAGCATTAGAAAAGTGCCGCCTTTTGACATAATAAGTGCCGCCTCGAAAGTTCAATTTTCCACTGTCTGCGCGCACCCCAATAGCATGTTCAGAATAGTAATCCACTTCTTGTGGTTAGAGGAGCGGAAGTGGAGACTTTCGAGTGCGCGTATACCCTCGAAATAATGATTTATTCAAATTATAGATTTTTATTTAAATATAAAGAAATAATTTATGGAGCAATATTATATAAAGTTTAAGCATATTTATACATAAATGTAACCAAAAATTTGCAAAAGTTGATTATAGTTGAATATAAACCTATTACTTTTGTGGAACCTTTAATTTTTGTGAAAATAAATATCTATAGATTATTTTCTATGAAATACATTTAAAAATATTTAATAATGGATACTCTTCTAATTTGAAAAATAAATTTTAACAAAGTAACATTGATTTTTATTTTCAATCGTTCTCCTTTTCACTTACTTTATTTATTTTTATATTTATTTAAGAAAATTAATTTTATTTGATTTGCTAAAAAGTATACTTAATCTGTGGTGTAATTACTCAACGAACTCTTACCGAAGGAGAGTTGATATCAGTAAATCCAGATGCTTCCAAATTTGTATATTCAAGTGCTATTAGTAATCACGTGCTAGGCACAACATTTTGTCCAGAATGGATGGGTAAAGTGACAGTGCAAATATTTGGATTTATCAGATATCTAAAAGGCACAAAAATTATATCGGATACCAATTTGTCAACGCGTGTTCTCTCTGGTAGCTCTTTGATTTTAAACCCTAAGGTTTGATTTGATTAAGAACCTAGAAACAGTCCCAAATATATGTTACCAACTAATCTAATAATTGTGAACTCAGAATATCAACATTTTAAATCAGGAAACATGAGCTATAGTTGAGAGTGTTTTTAGGTTTTTAACCCGACATTATATATAGATACAGGTAATTTATGAAAATGAAATGTCTCAACAAAAGGTTTGGAATGGATCAAAGATCGATCTTAGGTTTGTAGCAACTCATCTAATTAAACTCTTTGATGAACTGAAACGGCCCTTCATAGAATACCTTTTAAAAACAAAAGGATATCCGAGTATTTAAGTAAAATCACCGGAGAAATTCACACAAATTATTATTAATATTATTATTATTTAGTTCAACATATCTGCCGTTTAAAATGCAAGGTTTTGTGATTAACATCATACACAAATCTATAGTTTGCCTGGTGAGCAGCACCTAAAAAGTTTGCCTCTCCATCTTTAACATAAGAGATTGTTAAACAAGCGAAAGTTTTCCGTATACCATCAAACTTCTCCTTCATAAAGAGATCCTCAAAATGGACCTCTAAATCGGCATTATTTTGAAGATGGTACGTCAAAGTCACAGATTGAGGCCTCTTGATCTTCAAGGGCCATTTGTAACAAAACCTGTTAATGTAACCATGTGAATGATCTGGTTTCTTGCCCTGGCTCTCCAGAAGCGCGCCCACTGCTCGTCGCACTTTCTCGTAAGCGGAGCGGACTAGATACGTGTCACCAGTACCTGAGTCAATGGAGAACCCACCTTTATTTCCACGTCTCTTGAAAAAATCCAGAATGAGGTGCATCCGTTTTCCTCCGACACTTATATCGGATATGTTCAAGAAGTACATTTGATTATGCATAGGAGTACTCATAGCCGGGGGAGGGAGATGCGGTACTTCGTCTCCGAAGCTTAGGGGTATGGATTTAGATTTTGATGCAGACCATGAAGGAAAGCAGTAGGAGAACTTCATCTTAGTCGAGTGTTCAGTTAATTCCAAGAAGCTATTCTCATACTTAGTAAACCCTAGTGATAACCCTAAAATCCCGCTTATCACGTTGTTGGGGCCGTCATTATTCTCCCCGAAAGTCCAATTTTTCATGGCTTGCGCGCACCCCAATAGCATGTTCGGAATAGTAATCCGCTGCCTGTGGTTGGAGGAGCGGAAGTGGAGACTTTCGAGTGCGCGTATGCCCTCAACATAACCGGTTTCGTACTGTCTTTCGAACTTACAGTTGGGTCCGGATTTAATCTGAGGTTTGCAAAGATGATGGTCAAAGGGGATGACGTGGTACGAAGCTGAAGCACTTTGGTCAAATGCCCCATTCTTTATGTGGAAGCATTTTTGACATCCTTTGCATTGAACCCATGTGGCACTGCTACCCGTATCAACCAATAAATATGTGTTATATGGTCTCGACCCGATATCCACAGACACTGCAAAAACCGAGTCCATGAATTGTTTCATCGGTGGTTGAATTGTATCCATTACTGAACCGTTAACCGAAGATTTTGAATCAAGTATGCCCTGCAAACGACGAGCTCGGGAATGAGAAAGTTGTGCAAATATTCGACTCTTTTGAGCATAAGAGAGATTTTTCGGGAAAAGGTTTAAGTCGAAAGAGTCCCGTCGGATCATTTCGAGAGTTAGACTGTTGGCTATGGGAAGCATGGAATAGATGGTTGTGGTGCAAATTATGAGGAAAGGGGTTAAGTTTTGTTGAGACATTTTGCTCAATGTAACAATTAGATGTTTATTCTCTTATTCCTAAAGTTCTGCATTTATAGAGAGATCTGAATTGAATACATTACTTATTTTTTTTGCCATGAATTGAATACATTATTTAATAAAGGATTTTTATCATCATTTGCCCTCAAATGCAAATTTCTCATGACTATTATTAAAGTTAAATCGTTTAATTTCAACTCAGGTAGGTAGGTCAAACTTCAAAGACATGTGAACCGTCAAGAGCAGGTAATTTATGGATTAATAATTCCATAAAATAAGCGGGATTTTCCTTTTACAAATTAAAAAAATGAACTATCAAAAGCAGGTAATTTAATTAGGTTGATTTTTGGTGACTAAAAAGACAAATTAATATGGCGAGCTTTTTTGTCAAAATGCATCACATGGGTATTCCGTGTGTTATTCTCGTCAATTCGTTTTAATATGGATAAATAAAAAATACTATTTGGGTAAAAATATGTATGTTCGCATTGTTATCAATATTATATATACTATAGTTGTAGTAAGGTTTAAATCATTTTCTTACGGATAAATTTGTACAAATATGCTTACCAAAGAAAAATTTGTACAAATATATATTGTTGGGATGTCCTAATCTTCAGTGTTAGACAAAAATGAGGAGTTTATGAAGAATTTTAGACTATCCACATAGTTAAAAATATAGTGATTCTATTCAAATTATACTATAATATAATAATAATGAACTGACCATTACTTTATGTGGAACATAAAATGATTTGTTCATTCAAATTATCAAATTATATATAAAAAAATTATATAATTTAAGCATATGATAACAAGTACACATATTATTTCAAAGATTTTAGTAGATTACTAATTCAACTATTATTAATTGTAAAAATAATTTAATTAGTATGATGTCATCTAAAAATCGAAACGGTTCTTCCGATGTAATATCGAGTATTGAGACAATTTTAAAGTGCCGATGTATGCAAAAATATGACCTTGACTCAATAATATAACTTACAACCTAGTTTAACCAATAAAATTGAGTAAAAAAATAATTTTGCTTACTTGTCAACATTCTATATATAGAAGATAATAATGTATTTGATTGAATGAATTAGGTACAAGGGTATGACCTCAATATATGGAGGTGTTACAGATAATATATGAAAATATAATTATACAAAAGATATCTACAAATCTTAGAATAAAATAACTTTCTTTATTATTAATTATCTATTATCCCTAATACGCCCCCGCAAGAAAGACGTACCATCGAGAAGTCTTATCTTGGTGCAAATGTCGTAAAAACGACTTCGGGGAAGTGTCTTGGTGAGTGCGTTCGCAAATTGGTCATGGGTGGATATATGATGAACACAAAGTTGACCCTCTTGCACTTGGGCCCGAACAAAATGATAGGCAACCGCAATGTGTTTCATGCAATAGTGAAATACCAGTTTGGCATTAAAGTAAGTCGCGCCAATATTATCGCAAAAAAGAGTAGGCGCACTGGATAGAGTAATGCCGACTTCCTGAAGTAAGGATTGCACCAAAACTGATACGGGTGCGGCATCGGCGAGTGCATGTGATACTCGGCCTCCGTGGAGGAGCGGGCCACGGAGCGTTGACTATAAGAGCTCCATTAGATGACATTCTTCCCAAGTAAACTAAATACGTCATCGTAAAGGTTCGATCATACACATTCGATGCCCAATCGGTATCAGAATAAATTCGAAGGTTTAGGGGAGATCGAGCATGGAAGAAAATGCAGTGATGAATAGTCCCCTTGAGATAGCGAGTAGACGTTTGACAGTCGTCCAGTGCAGCTCTGATGGTCGATGCATAAATTGGGAGAGCTTTTTCACTGGGAAGCAAATGTCGGGTCTTGTAAAGGACAAATATTGAAGCGCGCCAATTATGCTGCGATAGGTTGTGGCATCGGTCGCAGCAGAGCCGTCGTCAAGTGTGAGTGGCGGCTTAGTGGCGATGGGAGTGGCAACGTCCTTGGCTCCATCCATGCCAGCTCGTTCCAGAAGTTCGCAAATGTACTTAGTTTGAGAGAGAAACAACCCATATTTAGTATTAAGAACTTCAACCCCGAGGAAATAACTCAATGGACCAAGGTCCTTGAGTTAAAACCGAGCCGACAAATCTGCAATAAACTTGTCAATAAAGCTATTAGAGCTCCCAGTTACGATAATATCATCAACGTATACTAAGAGAAACGCCCGGATATTCCCATGAATATATGTAAACAATGATAAGTTGGATTTGGAGCCGACAAAGCCATAGAACGTGAGATAGGAGCTGAGCTCAATAAACCATGCACGTGGAGCTTGTTTGAGTCCATAAATGGCCTTACGAAGATGACACACCGTCGTAGGGGCGTCCTTATCCACAAAGCCAACGGGTTGTGCCATGAAAACCTCCTCATTAAGTGACCCTTGAAGGAACGCGTTATTGACATCAAGTTGGCGAAGAGACCACCCAAGGGAGCTGGTTAGAGCAATGACAAGATGCACTGTTGTTGGTTTAACTACCAGACTAAACGTTTCTTTGTAGTCGATCCCCGGTCGTTGGTGGAACCCTTTGGCAAACTAGACGGGCCTTGTAACGTTCAACCGTCCCATCAGGATTCCGTTTGATCCTAAACACTCATTTGTTACCAACAATATTCATGTAAGATTTTATTGGAACAAGATCCCACGTACCGTTTTGAAGAAGTGCATTAAACTCGGTGATCATGACGGCTCTCCATTGTGGGTCTTTAAGTGCTTGTAAGGCGGAAGTTGGCTCGATATTTGTTGGAAGAGGATGCTTAGTGACTGTAAATATCTTCTTGGGCTTGAAGACATTATTTTGTGACCGGGTGATCATCGTGTGCGTACGTGCCGTCGAGCTTGAATCACCCGCATGAGACTAGAGCGGATCGGCTTCAGTTGTTGTGGATGCTGTGGCTATAGCAGGTGGCTGCTCAGTGACAAAGTGAGTATCAGCAAGTATCACCGTCCTATATTAATGGGATGTGGACATGCTTGTTGAGTAATGGGCTGTGGACTTTCTTGTTTGTAGTCATGTCAAGACATCGGTAAGCACTTTGTTGAAGGGAATAGCCGATGAATATACATAGACGAGACTTTGGATCAGTCTTGTGATTATTATACGGCTTCAACCAAGGGTAACATAAGAATCCAAATACACGAAGCTTATCTTAATTCGGGAGCTCGTTGAAGTCGTGCATACAGGGAGTTGTTCTTCAAGATTGGAGTCGGGAGCCTATTGATGAGATATGCAGCGGTTTGAAAGGCATGCGACCATAAAGATAATGACGCATTAGCATGATGAAGTAGCGTGAGACCCGTCTCGACAATGTGCTGATGGCGACGTTCCGCAACGCCATTGTGTTGAGGCGTGTGTGGAGGTGTAAGTAGATGGGATATGCCATGCGTCCCAAGGAATGATTTTAACGCAATAAATTCACCACCACCATCCGAGTAGAGACACTTTATGCGTTGATTAAAATACCTCTCGACAACCATGAAGATTGAGGAAAGATCACCGCAACATCCGACTTAAGTTTTAGTGGGTAAAGCCATACATACTTGGTGAAGTGGTCCACAAAAATAGCGTAGTAGCGAAGCCGTCAATGGAGTGTACGGGCGCGTGGCCCCAAACATCGGAATAAATAATTTCATGTGGCCGAACGCTCTTGAGTGACGACGAAAAAATGGGTGTCGATGACTTTTATTGCAAGAACAAGTATTGCATGACCCTTTATTCCGTTTAATTGCTGCGTTGATATAATGACGAAATAGATAGTCTAGAGTTTTTGGAAGCCGGATGCCCTAGATGGTGATGCCAATTGCTTGTCTTGGTTGAAGTCGTAAGGCGGTCGGAGAAGAGGCCGAGGTAGCGAGCTCATAAACACCATCTTTATTTGTCCCGCGGAATAGAGACGCTCCAGTGCGAATATCATTCACCACAAAATGAGTTGGAAAAAAATCAATTGATGCATCGATCGTTAGTTTTGCAAAATTGCGAGACCGATATAAGATTTCATTTGATAGTTGGCACACGTAACACATTCGATAATTGAAATGACCGAGAAGGAGTGTTGAGATTGAGGTTTGACCGTTATGAGTGACGGGGAGACCATCACCATTGCCGACCATAAGATCATCGGATCCATTATAATCCGAGTAAATAAACAAGTTCTGGAGGTCGGACTCGGATGTGACATGATGAGATGCACCCGAGTCAATCAACCAAGAACTGCTGGAGTCATCATACTCATGGTAATTTGACCGTGGGCTCCCGATTATTGTTGTTGTTTCGATGGAGGAATCTTTTATATTCCTGCAACTTGTCATAAAGCTCTTAAAAAATAATAGGGTATTCCCGAGCTCTAATTGCAGCTAAGATATCCTTGAACTCATGACCGAGTCCATTTAAAGTATGAATTACAAGGTTAATGTCATCCAGAGGCGAGCCAATAATTGTGAGTTCATCAGAAATCGACTTAATTTGGCCCATCTGAGTTCGTACCTTTGCTTAACCTTGATAATTTCTCTTTAAGGGACATAAGACGTGAACAAGATCGACTGGCATAGACATTGCTAAGAGCGGTCCATGCTTCCCGGGACGTCTTGGATAAGCTTATCAATGAGATGACCGATTCGGTGACCGAAGCAGTGATGGCATGGAGGATCAATTGATCTTGTCGCACCCAAAGTTGATACTTGGAATTGGGTATGTCTTTGCCATCGACTTGAATCATCTTGGACGGATAAGAGGTTTGACCATCAATGTAACCAATAAGGTCAGATACAATTAGCAGCGGAAGGAACTGAGCGCGTCATGAGGAATAATTCTTTTGTGTGAGTTTCAATGGTAGTTGAGTGGCTGCGTTGATCGAAATTAGGCCACCAGAAGCAAGCGAATCGAGAGCCATAACGAACAATAAGAATTATAGAATCGACGTCAAATACCGATGGAACGTGCGTCACAGACGAGCAGCTTGTGCGTTTGGACGACGCAAACAAATTTGGTTACGTGCACTTGACTAAAGTCAATTTGGGCTGTGATTTGGTGAAGGCAGCTGTGCTCTTTTGGAGGATCACGAACCCTTTGAAGGGGCACGAAAACAAGTGTCCAAGCGACCTAAATATCAGAAAAAGCTTATGCTCGTTGGAGCTAGAGCTCTAATACCATATAGCTTATGTTTGTAATGGATAAGCTCGATATATATATCTATGTAGAAAATCATCTAATTAAACTATTTATTCACATAAACCACGGGTAATAGTAGTGCAGTAATTATGAGCGCTTATTCACATGTTTTTACTTTGAAGTCTCGGATTTAAAACTCCTCAGGAGCGTCATCTTGCAGGGACTTGATTAATATATCACGTCCCGAATGGTCCACATACCGCGTAAAACATATGAGGAGGCGAGTAGAACTAGGGGTCGGGAAAAAAAACATAGACCGTGAGTGTGATAACACTAACATTTACGTAAACGGATGGATCTAGGATCGTCACTACTAGTCCATTCCTTTTCGTGGCAAAAAAAAAAAAACTCTTTATTCACACAAATTAATATTAATGTTATTTGGTTTAACATTGTTCCCGTTTGAAATGCAAGGTTTTGTGCTCGAGATCATACACGAAGCGATAATTTGCCTGGTGAGTAGCACCTAAGATGTTTGGCCCTCCATCATTGAAATAACTGAAGGTTAGACAAGCGAAAGTTTTCCTTATACCGTCAAACTTCTGCTTAATAAAGAGATCCTCAAAACGGACCTCTAAATCGGCATTATTTTCCATATGGTATGTCACGGTCACGGCTGCAGGTTTCTCGATTTTCAATGGCCACTTGTAACAAAACCTATTGCTGTGACCATGTGGCGGATCCACCGGGTGCTTGCCCTGGCTCTCCAGGACCGCGCCCACTGCTCGTCGCACTTTCTCGTAAGCCGAGCGGACTAGAAACGTCTCAGCACCACCTGAGTCAATGGAGAACCCACCATTATTTCCACGTCTCTTGAAAAAATCCGGAATGAGGTGCAACCGTTTTCCTCCGACACTTATATCAGATAGGTTCAAGAAGTACATTTTATCATCCATTGGGGTACTCATAGCCGGGGGAGGGAGATGCGGCACGTCATCTCCGAAGCTTAGGGGTATGGATTTAGATTTTGATGCAGTCCATGAAGGAAAACAATAGGAGAACTTCATCTTAGTCGAGTCTTCAGTTAATTCCAAGAAGCTATTCTCATACTTAGTAAACCCTAGTGATAACCCGAAAATTCCGCTTATCACGTTGTTGGGGCTGTTCCCGAAAGTAAAATTTTTCATGGTCTCCGCGCATCCCAATAGCATGTTTGAAATAGTAATTCGCTTCCTGTGATTGGAGGAGCGGAAGTGGAGACTTTCGAGTGCACGTATGCCCTCGACGCGACCGCTTTCGTAGCCTCTCTCGAACTTGCAGTTGAGTCCGGCTTTAATCTGAGGTTTGCAAAGATGATGGTCAAAGTGGATGATATGGTACGAAGTTGAAGCACTTTGGTTAAATGCCCCATTCTTTAAGTGGAAGCAGCCTTTACATCCTTCGCATTGAACCCATGTGACGCTACTACCCGTATCGACCAATAAATATGTATGGTATGGTATCGACCCGATATCAACAGACACTGCAAATAACGAGTCCATGAATTGTTTCATCGGCGGTTGAATTGCATCGATTACCGAACTGTTAACTGAAGATTTCGGAACAAGCATGGCCTGCAGACGGCGAGCTCGGGAATGAGAAAGTTGTGCAAATACTTGACTCTTTTGGGCATAAGAGAGATTCTTTGGAAAAAGGTTCAAGTCAAAAGAGTCTCTTCGGACCATCTCGAGAGTTAGACTATTGGCTATGGGAAGCATGCAAATCATGAACAAGAAAGGAATTATATTTTGTTGAGACATTTTGGCCAAAACTTATCAATTAGGTAGGTAGATGTCTGTTCTCTTCTTCCTAGTGTTCAGTTATAGAGATTGAATTGAATACATTATACTTAATAAAGGATTTTGTCATCATTTGCTGTCAATGGAAAATTCTCATGACTATTATTAAACTTAAATTGTTTTTAATTTCAAACTCAGGTAAGCTGCAAAGACATGTGACCACTTTACAATTTCTTCTCTCTGTCTTAAATATGGGTTAATTAAATTGCATAAAATAATCGGGATTTTCCTTCTATACAAAAAAAAAAATTGAACTGTCAAGAGCAGTAAACTATGTTGATTTTTGGTGACGAAAAAGACAAATTAATATTGCTAGCTTTTGTTTTGGATATTGTGTGTTATTTTCATCATACATTTTAATAGATAAATTAATATTGTTTGTGACGAAACTAAGTTTTGTTCCTATTATAAAACGGTCTAGGTTGGTTTCTATGACTGGTTTCTATGGACGGATGCCTTTGGTCATCTCTCTTGTAGTGATCACATATTTTTGCAACCCAATATGAAAAGCTAAAACTAACTAGCTAGTCACATATTATTGCACATACACTACAAGAAAACAGGGCATCAGCAACGGGTGATCTATTGGAAAACCCGTTGCTAAAGGCTTTCACCAACAGAATTTCCAACGGACGGAGCGTTGCTGAAAGTCACGCTGGAAATTTTTTTTTACCAACGGGCTCTAAATCCGTTCGAAATTTCCAACAAAATATGGTTGGAAAATCTGATGGAAACGACTTATAATTGGCTGGTCAATTTTCCAACAAATTATTATCCGTTGGAAACTTAAAAATCACAATTACGACGCGGAAGGGTCTTCGGCAACCTAATTAATAACGTCGCTGAAGGGTCTTCGGCGACGTAATTAATAACATCGCTGAAGGGTTTTCGGCGACCTAATTAATGACCTCGCTGAAGATCTTCGGCGACGTAATTAATACGTCGCTGAAGGGTCTTCGGCAACCTAATTAACTACGTTGCTGAAGGGTCTTCAGCGACTTAATTAATTATGTCGCTGAAGGGTCTTTGGCATCGTAATGAATTACGTCGCCGAAGACCCTTCAGCAACGTAATTTTTTGTCGGCATTGACTTTCAGCGACAAACCATTTTGTAGACGAAGTCGGTGTTGATCTTCGGCGGCGAAATTGTTTCGTCGCATATGTGACCACTTTACATTTCTTCTCTGTATCTTAATTATGGGTTAATTTAATTGCATAAAATAATCGGGATTTTCCTTTTATATACAAAGAAAAAATTGTAACTGTCAAGAGCAGTAAACTATGTTGATTTTTTGTGACGAAAAAGACAAATTAATATAGCTAGCTTTTGTTTTGGATATTATGTGTGTTATTTTCATCATACATTTTAACTGATAAATTAATATCGTTTGCGAAAATAAGTTTGTTCGCATTATAACTTCTAAAGGACACCTTTTTTTTTATGGCACTGCTTTTTTTTTTTCAAAGGAGTCTCGGGTTTCAGGTTTTTCTATTGTGCTTGTGGAGTACCGTGCTTTTGCTTTTTTTACTAATAGGGTGGACTTAATTGTAACATATGTAAAACTTTAAAGTATGAAAAAATATGAAAATTTTAACTACGCATAATATTTTTATCATACTATTAATAATATCAATTTTCATATAGAATTCACATTTAGGGCAATATAAAAATGTAAAAAGAGCTACCACAAGCATGGTGCTTGTGGAGCATAGTAGAAAGGCCCGGATGTCTCTATCTCCGGCGGGAAAAACATCACAAAATTGTGTCTGGAAACATTGTTTCCAATTGGAGCTAGGTCAATTTGGGTCAAATGTTCGATTTTGAAATTTTAGGGCCAAATTGAACAAAATAAAAGTTAGGGATGCATTAGATGGACTAAAGTGAAACAAAATCAAAAGTTTAGGTGGTCACGTGCACGACACATGACCTTTTAACAGAAAAACTAACGGAAAGTTAACAGATGTATGAAAACTATACTTTGTCCAAACGTTTGGTACCAAAACTAGACGGAAAAAAAAAAACAAGTAGTACCAAAAGCAGAAATCGCCCAAACTTATGGTATGAAAAGTACATTTAACCCTTAATATAATCATTGTTTTGAATATACAATTACATAATGTAAATAAAAGAATTAAACCAAAATTTAAATATATGATGCAAACTAGCATAAATAATCAATTATTTATACAATTAACCCACTATGAGAAGCTATAGCTAATTGGCAGGTCACATGTTTTTGCAATCCAATATGAGAAGCTAAAGCTAACTAGTCACATGTTATTGCACATCCCTTCCATTGTCACATGTTTTTCAACCCAATGATACATAATAAATCCTTTGCAAAGAGCTTGGGTCAAAAATCATATTTATTTGACATTAATTTAATTGACTTAGTAGGTAGATCATTAAATTTTGGAGTGGATTTATTCCATGTTAGCTAGCTAGCTATCTATATAAGGAGGATATGGTGCAGTCTCCATTTGAAGTAGGGCCTGATCTTCACTTTGAGTGTACCTTAATTGATATATCTTATTAGCTCTAGGCTAGCTAATTAAGGCTACATTCACTTCTCTCTTACATTACTTATCATGGGTCTCGCTGTTAAGCATCTAATAATTAATGTTGCATTCCTTGTCTTCCTGCTACTGGTTACCACTGGTACTGATCCTTTGAACTTGTCTCTTTAATTAGTTAGTATTTTGGGTTAACAGGAACTTTAGTCCATGATGTTTGACCACTTTTGAGTTTTTGTCAATGATTTTTTTTTTTTTTTTGCCTAGTTTTGGTACCATATGTTTGCAGATTTTTCTAGTTTTGGTCCGACCGTTACATTCCGTACATTTTTTCTGTTAAGTGACATGTGCAAGTCACATGATCCACCCTAAACTTTCAATTTTGTGGGAATTGACTCATTGAACTAGGTTTAGGGTGTCAATTCCTCCAAATTTGACACATTAAACCTAGTTCACTTCGCCCAAATTGAACTATTTAGGGTGTAAACTCCCTCAAATTTGAACAAAATTGAAAGTTTAGGGTGGATCACGTGACTTGCATATGTCACTTAACGGAAAAAATGGAAGGAGTGTAACGGTCGGACCAAACTGGAAAAATCTGCAAACATATGGAATCAAACTAGGCAAAAAAAACATCATGGACCAAAACCAAAAGTGGTCAAACATCATAGACCAAAAGACATGTTAACCCTAGTATTTTTAATATACGTAAATAATAAACTATGTGTGGTGTGTTGTTTTGGATGGAGCGTAGAGATGGAGATTGCAGATGGGAGGTTGTGCGAATCCCAGAGCCATCGATTCAAGGGACCTTGCCTCAGCGACACTAATTGTGCTAATGTGTGCCGTACCGAGGGCTTCGAAGGTGGCAACTGCCATGGCACGCGCCAACGCTGTTTCTGCACTAAACCTTGCCAACACCCACTTCCATAACCTTGTCATTTTTTGTGTCGCCAATAAGATCTATCTAGCTAGCTATCTCATCGTGTTTTCTCAATCACTTTCTTATGATCTCTCTTCGTCTATTCTCTATGAAATAAAGTTAAAGTTAAAGTTGATGATGATGAGTTTACCTTATCAATATGCAGGTTACTTATCTTAATTTTATAATATATACATTTCATCAAATTATTCTTTGTAAAAATATACATATACAAATAAAGAGCACGACATATATATCATGTCCTAAAAGTAGTAAATAAAGATTTGTGCAAGAAATTAGCTGAAAATTCCACCCCATATGTAGAAAGAGCAGGGAAATACATGAAGATTTCAATTTCATGATGTAAATCCAATCAACAAAAATGTATCTGATTCCATTCATGGTTTAAATTCCAATCAACAAAATGATTTCTTTAGCACCAACGATTTTACATGCAGTGAAAATGGTATTTTAGTGTCAGTATTTGTTAATTGTCAACACTAATAATGTCTTTTAGTTGCGGTATTTTCATCGTTTCTGAATATATACATATAAGTGGCAACATGAATTGCAGCTGATAATATTATTATTTAGTGACAACTTTAATACTGAAAAAAGAAATTTGACGCTAAAGATATAATTTCTTGTCATGTGACTCACGTCAGCATACAGATAAGACAATGAAGAAAAGATACGTCATAAATTAAAGTCTACATAAATAACTTATGTTAATATATGATTACATTCCATTATTTAATCCTACATCTTTTTTGCCTAATAAAAATAACTTTTCTTAATAAAAAATAATTATTCATATATAAATATAAATATAATACGAGTGTCAATAGTTTGTGGTTTTTTTAAAATTATTTTATATGGTGAATCTTAGAAGACAATGGACATTTGCCCTCTATAGACACATATTCAATAGTTTTTTTTTAAAAAAAAAATTGTGACTTTCAAATTTTATTTATAATATATATGAAAAAATATTTTTATTAGGTAAAAAATGTTCGATTAATTAGGAGAAAATTTTGTGTTGTAATCCATGTTAACTGAAGTTATTTATTTAAACTTAATTTATAAAATTTCTCTTATTTATTGGCTTATCCATATGCTGACGTGGCTACCTAAATTCAACTAATAATTTCTCATTAATTATGCA
Source organism: Clarkia xantiana subsp. parviflora (assembly GCA_036873135.1). Lineage (NCBI taxonomy): Eukaryota > Viridiplantae > Streptophyta > Magnoliopsida > Myrtales > Onagraceae > Clarkia > Clarkia xantiana. The sequence goes on from JAPTYO010000009.1 coordinate 3,021,821, forward strand.
TAACAAATAGATAAGTCACATTTTTGCCCAAAAAAAGGTAATTCATGCCTTCACGCCTTCACGAATATGTCTATTTCTCTGAGATAGTGGCCATATCATTATACCTTTCGCGCGGGTCGGAATTTTCCCGATAAGGAATTTTCGCTACCTTAGGACCATTATAGTTACAGTTGCGTTCACCAGGCTTCGGTCGTCGGCTCCTATGTCATCAAGTCACCAACTTCATTGACCTCCCAGCAGTAAGCAGGCGTCGGCCCCAATGCACAGTCTTACGACTTTCGGAGACCTGAGTTTTTGGTAAATAGGCGCCCAAGCCTTGTCACTGTGACCCCCTTAGAAATAAACGTTAATATAAATTACGTATGTTGAAAATTAAAATGGTTGACACAAACAAATTAATTAGAACTTTTTTATTATACTTCTAGAGCACCATACTTGTGATACAAATATTATTTTATTTTTGTATTACTCTAAAGGTGAACCCATATATGGAAATTAACATTATTAATAGAATGATACAAATATTAGGTATTGCTATATAACATGTATTTGATATGAATTTTTAGTATTTGTATATAATTTAATTTTTAACATATTTTCTTATTCTTATGTGTTTAATTTATTTTTTCCACCGTAAAATTATTTTATTTTTTTAGAAATTGTTAATTAATATTGTTATGTCACGTACTGAAAAAATTGTAAGTTATCTAGATTGAATGAGGAGTTTAGAAGGAATTTTAGCATGTCCACTTAGGTAGGGAATGGATCAAGTTCGATCCTAGGTTTGTACAATTCATCTAATTAAACTCTTTGACAAACTGAAACGACCCTATGTGAAATACTTTAAAAAAAATGGGATATCCAAAGTATTTAAGTGAAACAGCAAGAGGAATTCACACATATTAATATTATTATTATATGGTTCTAACATCTATCCCGTTTGAAATGCAAAGCCTTGTTATTGAGATCATACACGAAGCGATAATTTGCTTGATGAGCAGCACCTAAGATGTTTACCCCTCCATCTTCAGTAGAAGAGAACGTCAAACAAGTGAATTTGTTTTTCGTACCTTTAAACTTCTCCTTAATAAAAAGATCCTCAAAAGGGACGTCAATATTGGCATTATTTTCCAAATGGTACGTTACGTTCACGGATTTAGGGTTCTTGATCTTCAACGGCCGTTTGTAGCAAAACCATTCGTTGTAATCATGTGGCGGATCCACCGGGCGCTTGCCCTGGCTCGCTAGGATCGTGCTCACTGCTTGTTTCACTTTCTCGTAAACCGAGGGGACTAGAAACGTGTATCCACTACCCGAGTCAATGGCAAATCCACCTTTACCATCTCTTCGTCTCTTGAAAACACTCGGATTGAGGTGCAACCGGCGTCCTCCGACACTTATATCAGATACGCTCAAGTAGTACATTAAAGTATCCATCTGGGTACTCATAGCTGGGGGATGCAGACGCGGCACGTCGTCTCCAAAGCTTAGGGGTATAGATTTAGATTTTGATGCACTCCATGAAGGAAAGCAATACGAGAACTTCATCTTAGTCAAGTTTTGAGTTAATTCCAAGAAGCTATTCCCATACTTAGTAAAGCCTAGTGATAACCCGAAAATCCCGCTAATCACATTGTTGGGGCCATCAACATTCTGCCCGAATGTCAAATTTTGCACCACGTTCGCACACCCCAACAGAATGTTCGGGACAGTAATCTGTTGCCCGCGCTTGGAGGATTTGAAGTGGAGACTTTCGAGCGCGCGTATGCCCTCGACATCACCGGTTTCGTATTCTATGTTGAACTTGCAATTGTCTCCGTCTTGAAGCCGAGGTTTGCAAAGAGGATGGTCAAAGCGGATATTGTGGTACGAAGTTGAAGCACTTTGGTTAAATGACCCGTTCTTAATGTGGAAGCATTTCTCACATCCTACGCATTGAACCCATACCATGTCGCTACCCGTATCGACCACTAAATATGTGCGGTACGGTTTCGACCCGATTTCCACCTTCACTCCAAACAACGAGTCCATGAATTGTTTTATCGGCGGTTGAATTGTATCGATTACTGAACCGTTAACCGAATATTCCGAAACAAGTCTGGTTTGTAGACGGCGGGCTCGGGAACGAGAAAGTTGTGCAAATATACGACTCTTTTGGGCATAAGAGAGATTTTTCGGGAAAAGGTTAAAGTCGAAAGAGTCTCTTCGGAACATCTCGAGAGTAAGACTATTGGCTATGGGGAGCAGCGAATAGAGGATTGCAGTGCAAATCATGAGCAGAAAATGGGTTAAGTTTTGTTGAGACATTTGCTCAAAACTTAAAAGTTAGATATGTCTATTCTCTTATTCCTAAAGTTCACCATTTATATAGATAGATTGAATTGAATATATTACTTAATAAAGGATTCTGTCATCATTTACCCTCAAATGCAAATTTTCATGACTATTATTAAACTTAAATTGTTTAATTTCAAACTCAGGTATTAGGCTGCAAAGACATGTGACCACTTCACAGTTACATAATGAATTTTTTTTTACCAATATATAAAAATATGATGCAAACTAACATAATCAAATAATCAGTTATACAACTAACCCAATATGAGAAGATAAAGTTAACTGGCAGGTCACATGTTTTTGCAACCCAATATGATAAGCTAAAGCTATCTAGTCAGCAGTCACATGTTTTTTCACATACTTTTCAGTCACATCTTTCTGCACATACCTTCTAGTGTTACAAGTGTTTCAGCCCAATAATACATAAGAAATCATATGCAAAGCAATCCTACATTAACAACTGTAATCAAACTCACTGTAAAGCTGGACATAATGTCTCAACTAACCCTAATCCATGAGTTCTTCAGGTTAATGATTTTCACCTTAATCTTCTCTTCATTCCCCATAGCCAACAGTCTAACCCTCGAGTTCGTTCGAAGAGACTACTTCGACTTCGACCTCTTCCCTAAGAATCTCTCCGAGTCCCAAAAGAACCAAATATTTTCACAACTTTCTCATTCTCGAGCTATCCGTCTAGCCAGTCAATTGCCGACTGTTTCAAAATCATTGAACGGGTCGGTCATTATCGATACGGTCCGTCCGAAGATGAAACAATTCTTAGACTCGTTGTTTGGTGTCGCCGTGGATATCGGGTCAAAACCGTACCGCACTTATGTAGTTCTCGATACGGGTAGCTACCATCTATGGGTTCAATGCCAAGGATGCCATGATTGCTTCAAAATAAAGAACGGGCCATTCAAGGAAAATACTTCTACTTCTTACCGCAAAATCCGCTTCGACCATCCTTTTTGTCAACCCCGTCTTCGTGTTGGTGATGACTGTAAGTTCGAAGCCAAGTACGGAAGAGGTCATGTCCAAGGAGATCGGTCACTCGAGAACATCCATTTTCCCTCCACCGAAGGTCGGGTGGTGACGATTCCGAATATATCAATGGGTTGCGTGAAACATGAAATGAATATGTCGTTCGGACACAATACCGGTTCAAGTAACATGATAATTAAGTGGGGTATTAGGGTTATCTTTAGGGTTTAGATATGGCAATACATTCATGGACTTAAGTAGAAACTTGACAAAGATGAAGTTCTCATATTGCCTTCCTCCATGGACTGCATCAAAATCTAAAAAAATGCTTCTAACCTTTGGAGACGATGTGCCGCGTCTCCCTCTTTCAGTGCAGACTACCCCGATGACGACTATTCTTTTCTACTTGATCGTCACTGATATAAGTGTTGGTGGAACGCGCTTAAACCTCGATCCGAGCCTTTTTAGGTTACGAGGTGACTCAACGGGTGGCTTCATGATTGACTCGGGTAGTACTGCGACATACCTAGTTCCTAGAGCTTACGAGAGGGTTAAAGAAGCAATGACCGCGATCTTGGACAAGTACGCGAAACCGGTAAAGCTGCACCCCGATTTTCGGTATACACTTTGTTACAAATGGCCATTGAAGATTGAAAACCCTCCCTCCGTCACGTTCCATATGCAAAATGCAAATCTCGAGGTCCGTTTTGGGGATCTCTTTGTAAATGAGAAGATATCATCGTTCAAGAAACTGGTTTGTATGTCTATATTGCCGACCAGTGAAAGAGGGTTAAACATCTTAGGTTCTAGAAACCAGGCGGATTATCGGTTTGTGTATGACCTCAACCGCAAAGCCTTGAGTTTCGATCGTGTTCAGTGTTGAACAAATAATTAGTTTGTGACGTTAAAGAGTTGATTAATTTGGACAAGTTTGATCTATAAGAAAAACTAGTTATTCAATGCTAGCATATAATGTCCAGTAATGAGTTTATATGTGTATTCTGGACATGTTATAAGATTTGTGGATGCTTTTATGATATTAATTGGTCATTTTATAGTAAGGTAATTATCTGTATTTATTTTTAAAAAAATTGTAATAAATAAATTAAATAATATTTCTATTGCGATGACAACTTTGTCGCAATAGTTTCAGTAATAAAAAAAATATTACAAACCTTAAGCCAAAGTCGATGACTAGTAGAGATCACAAAAGAAGTACTTTGAAGGAATGTTCTCTATGCGACGTCAAATGATATACCATAAGGATGGTACAAAAAGGCGACGCCACCAATGAACTCATCTTATTAAGGAAATATGAGGTTGCGACCAGCTTAGTACCGACTTGGAGGAAACTCATCGTTATAGGGAATTGTGAGTTAGCGACCTGCTTGACACCGCCACAGAAGGAAACCCACTCTCTTAAGTAAAAACCGGTCTGAGCATTTCTCTTATTCATTATGTAAGTGCAACTATGCTAATAAATACGAATAATATATATCACGTGGCGCACGTGTATAAAAATCTAGTAATTAAAAAATGTAGATATTCAAAGTATTTAAGTGAAACCGACTGAGGAATTCACACAAATTAATATTATTATTATTTGATTCAACATCGATCTTGTCTGAAATGCAATGCCTTGTGATTGAGATCATACACGAAACGATAATTTGCCTGGTGAACAGCACCTAAGATGTTTACCTCTCCTTCTTCCGTAGGAGAGAACGTCAAACAAGTAAATTTTTTCTTTGTACCAACAAACTCCTGCTTAATGAAAAGATCCTCAAAACGGACCTCAAGATTGGCATTATTTTCCATATGGTACGTTACGGTCAAGGATTGAGGGTTCTTGATCTTCAAAGGCCATTTGTAACAAAACCAGCCGATGTAACCACGTGGTGGATCCACCGGGTGCTTGCTCTGGTTCGCCAGGATCTTTCTCACTGCTTGTTCCACTTTCTCGTAAGCCGACTGGACTAGATACGTATGTCCAGCACCCGAGTCAATGCAAAACCCACCTCTACCGTCTCTACGTCTCTTGAAAACACTCGGATTTAGGTGCAACCGGTCTCCTCCGACACTTATATCAGATACGCTCAAGTAGTACATTAAATTGTCCATCGGGGTACTCATAGCTGGGGGATGGAGACGCGGCACGTCGTCTCCGAAGCTTAGGGGTATAGATATCAATTTTGATGCACTCCATGAAGGAAAGCAATAGGAGAACTTCATCTTAGTAAAGCTTTGAGTTAATTCCAAGAAGCTATTCCCATGCTTAGTAAAGCCTAGTGCTAACCCAAAAACCCCGCTTATCACGTTGTTGGGGCCATCATTCTGCCCGAATGTCAAATTTTGCGCGACTTTTGCACACCCCAACAGAATGTTCGGGAGAGTAATCCGCTTCCCGTGTTTGGAGGATTTGAAGTGGAGACTTTCGAGTGCGCGTATGCCCTCGACATCACCAGCTTGGTAGCCTATGGAGAACTTGCAGTTGTCTCCGTCTTGAAGCTGAGGTTTGCAAAGAGGATTGTCAAAGCGGATGTTGTGGTACGAAGTTGAAGCACTTTGGTTAAAAGCCCCATTCTTAATGTTGAAGCATTTCTCACATCCTACGCATTGAACCCATAGCACGTCGCTACCCGAATCGACCACTAAATATGTGCGGTATGGTTTCGACCCGATTTCCACCTTCACTCCAAACAAAGAGTCCATGAATTGTGTTATCGGAGGTTGAATTGTATCGATTACCGAACCTCTAACCGAAGATTCTGGAAAAAGCCTGGCCTGCAGACGGCGAACTCGGGAATGAGAAAGTTGTGCAAATATTCGATTCTTTTGGGCATAAGAGAGATTCTTCGGAAAAATGTTGAAGTCGAAAGAGTCTCTTCGGAACATCTCGAGAGTTAGACTGTTGGCTATGGGGAGTTGCGAATAGAGAATTGCGGTGCAAATCAAGAGCAGAAAAGGGGTTAAGTTAATTTGTTGAGACATTTTGCCTAGAACAGTCTATTCTCTTATTCCTAGAGTTCACCATTTATATAGATTGAATTGAATACATTACCTTTTTTTGCCATTGAATACATTACTTTTTTTAATACATTGAATATATTATTTTTTTAATACATTGAATACATTACCTTTTTTTTTTTTTGCCAATCATTGAATACATTACTTAATAAGGATTTTGTCATCATTTGCTCTCAAATGAAAAATTCTCATGACTATTATTAAACTTAAATTGTTTAATTTCAAACTCAGGTGTAGTAGGTGACTACTTCACATTTTGAATTGAATACATTACTTGATAAAGGATTTTGTCATCATTTGCTCCCAAATGCAAATCCTCATGACTATTATTAACCGTAATTGAGATTGTGGTTAATATGGTAGTGCATATGGTCATTGTCTTCTCTTTCTGAATTGACCAACATTTTAATTCTTTAGTGAATTATAGATTAATATTGTGGTGTATATATTACTAAAAGTATATCAACATTTTAAATATGAGACAACATAACATATAATTGAGACCGTTTTTAGATTCGTTACCGATATTATACATAGATATATATTTAGTTTTTAAAAATGAAATGTCTCCAGAAAAGGTTTGGAATGTATATGTTCGATCCTATGTAGAATTCATATAACTAAACTCTTTGACTAACTGAAACGACAGATTGTGAAATACTTAATATTGGGGATATTCAAAGTATTCAAGTGAAATCGCCAGATGAATTCACACAAATTAATATTATTATTATTTGATTCAACATTTATCTCGTTTGAAGTGCAAGGTCTTGTGATTGAGGTCATACACGAAGCGATAATTTGCCTGGTGAGCAGCACCTAAAATGTTTGTCTCTCCATCTTTCCTAGAATCGAATGTCAAACAAGCGAAATTTTTCTTTATACCATCAAACTTATCCTTGATAAAAAGATCATTAAAACCGACCTCGATATTGGCATTATTTTCCATATGGTACGTTATGGTCAAGGAGTTAGGGTTCTTGATCTTCAACGGCCATTTGTAACAAAGCTCGTCAATGTAAATCGGGTGCTTGCCCTGGCTCGCTAGGATCTCGCTTACTGCTTGTTTCACTTTCTCGTAAGCTGAGTGGACTAGAAACGTATATCCACTACCTGAGTCAATGACGAACCCACCTTTACCGTACCCACGTCTCTTGAAAACACTCGGATTGAGGTGCAACCGGCGTCCTCCGACACTTATATCGGATACGTTCAAGTAGTACATTTTTTCATCCATCGGGGTACTCATAGATGGGGGATGAAGACGCGGCACGTCGTCTCCGAAGCTTAGGGGTATAGATATAGATTTTGATGCATTCCATGAAGGAAAACAATATGAAAACTTCATCTTAGTCAAGTTTTGAGTCAATTCCAAGAAGCTATTCTCATACTTAGTTAACCCTACTGCTAACCCGAAAATCCTGCTAATCACGTTGTTGGGGCCGTCAACATTGTGGCCGAATGTCCAATTTTTCACGATGTATGCGCACCCCAACAACATGTTCGGAATAGTAATCCGCTGCCCACGGTTGGAGGAGCGGAAATGGAGACTTTCGAGTGCACGTATGCCCTCGACGTCACCGGTTCCGTAGCTTATGTTGAACTTGCAGTTAGTTAAGACTTGCTTCCGAGGTTTGCAAAGAGGATGGTCAAAGCGGATTTTGTGGTACGAAGTTGAAGCACTTTGGTTAAATGCCCCATTCTTTATGTGGAAGCATTTCTTACATCCTACGCATTGAACCCATATCACTTCGCTACCCGTATCGACCGTTAAATATGTGCGGTATGGTTTCGACCCGATTTCCACCTTCACTCCAAACAACGAGTCCATGAATTGTTTTATCGGCGGTTGAATTGTATCAATTACCAAACTGTTAGCCGAAGATTCTGAATCAAGACTGGCATGCAGACGGCGAGCTCGAGAATGAGAAAGTTGTGCAAATATACGATTCTTTTGAGCATCAGAGAGATTCTTCGGAAAAAGGTTGAAGTCGAAAGAGTCTCTTCGAAACATCTCAAGAGTTAAACTGTTGGCTATGGGGAGATGCGAATAGAGGATTGCAGTGCAAACCAAGAACAGGAAAGGGGTTAAGTTTTGTTGAGACATTTTTCCCAAAACTTAATAATTAGATGTCTATTCTCTTATTTAATAGTTCACCATTTATATAGATTGAATTGAGTACATTACTTAACAAAGGATCTTGTCATCATTTGCCCTCAAATGCAAATTTCTCATGACTATTATTAAACTTAAATTGTATAATGTCAAACTCAGGTAGTAGTAGGCTGCAAAGACATGTGACCACTTCACAATTACATAATGTAAATACATAAATAAATATACCAGAATCTAAAAATATGATGCAAACTAACTTAATTAAATAATCAATTATACAATTAACCCAATATGAGAAGCTAAAGCTAATCGGCAGGTCACATGTTTTTGCAACCCAATATGTAAAGCTAACTATAGCTAGTCACATGTTTTTGCACATACCTTTGTCACGCATCTTTTTGCACATACCTTCCAGTGTTACATATCTTTTAGCCCAATAATACATAAGAAATCATATGCAAAGCAATCCTACATAAACTAATGTAATCAATTCACTGTGAAGCTTTATTAATTAAGAACTCTGCAACAGGAACATAAATATAAGCTGGACATAATGTTTCAACAAAACCTAATCCATGAGTTCTTCCAGTTTATGGTTCGAAGAGACTACTTCGACTTCGACCTCTTCCCTAAGAATCTCTCCGAGGCCGAAACGAATCAAATATTTTCACAACTTTCTAATTCCTGAGCTATGTGTCTAGCCGGACAACTGCCGACTGTTTCGAAATCGTTGAATGGTTCGGTCATTATCGATACGATCCGTCCGGAGATGACACAATTCTTAGACTCGTTGTTTGGTGTCTCCGTGGATATAGGATCAAAATCGTACTGCACATATGTACTCTTCGACACGGGTAGCTACCATCTATGGGTTCAATGCCAAGGATGCCATGATTGCTTCAAAATAAAAGATGGGTCTTTCAAGGAAAATACTTCTTCGTACCGCAAAATACGCTTTGACGATCCTCTTTGTCTACCCTGTATTCGTACTGGTGATGACTATAAGTTCGAATCCAAGTACACAATGGGTCAAGTCGAAGGACTTCAGTCGCTCGAGAACATCCATTTCCCCTTCAACTGAAGGTTGTACGGTGACAATTCCAAATATATCGATGGGGTGCGTGAGACATGAAGAGAGAGTATGTCGTTCGGGTGCAATGCCGGTTCAAGTAACGTGATAAGTGGGATATTAGGGTTATCCTTAGGGCATAGGAATGGCAATACATTCATGGAAGTAAGTAGAAACTTGACAAAGATGAATTTCTCATATTGCCTTCCTCCATGGACTGCATCAAAATCTAAAAAAGTGATGCTAACCTTCGGAGACGGTGTGTCGTGTCTTTCTCCTTCAGCGCAGACTACCCCGATGAAGATTCATCTTTTCTACTTGGACGTCACTGACATAAGCGTCAGTGGAACACGCTTAAACCTCTATTCGAGCCTTTTCAGGTTACGACGGGACTTAACGGGTGACTTCATGATTGACTCGGGTAGTACTTCGACATACCTAGTCACGGCTTTCGAAAGGGTTAAAGAAGCAATGACCACGATCCTGGACAAGCACCCGAAACCGGTAAAGTTGCAGCCTGGTTTACGACATAAACTTTGTTACAAATTGTTATTGAAGATTGAAAACCCTACCTCCGTCACGTTTCATATGCAAAATGCAAATCTTGAGGTCCGTTTTGGAGATATATTTGTAAAGGAGAAGATATCATCATTCAAGAAACTAGCTTGTATGACCATCTCGCCCGGCCGGTGAGGATAGGAGAAGCCTCTTAGGTTTTAAAAACCAGGCGGATTATCGGTTTGTGTATGACCTCGAATGCAAAGCCTTGAGTTTGTGATGTTAAAGAGTTGATTAATTTCGACAAGTTTCATCTTTAAAAAACTAGAGTTGTTCAACGCGATCATATATTGTCGAGTAACTTGTTTATATGTGTATTCTAGACCTCTTATAATATTTGTTGATACTTTAGATGATATTAATTGGTCATTTTAATCAGGCAATTGTTTGTATTTATTTCAAAAAAAATAATAATAATAATTCTATTGCGATGACAATTTGTCGCAGTAGTTTCAACAATAAAAAAAAACATCACATCCTATATTGCAATGACATATCGTTGCAACATATTTATAACTTTATCTTTTATGATGACATGTTCAAAATTTATTATCGCAATACAACTGCAACTCGTCGATATAAAGTAAAAAAAAAAAAAAAAAAAAAAAAAAAAAACTCTATTGTGTCGTGGCGAGCAGAAGGGTGTGCACCTCGGTTCACCTTTTCCTGAGACGAATGTGCGGAGATGAGGCATAGTTTAAAGGAAGAAGGTTACCGGAAATTTACAGAGTAGGACGATGGCGAGGCAGAGTGGTCATGGAAGAAGAAGCGTGAAAGTAACAGGCTCTATAAAATGAAGATATGGGTTACAAAAGCTAGAGTATTTAAGTTCGATCCTAGATTTGTAGAATTCCTCTAATTAAACTCTCTTCGACAAACTGGAACGGGCGAAAGGTGAAAGACTTAAATATAGGGATATTCGAAGTAATCAAAGTGAAATCGTTAGAGGAATTCACACAATTAATAATATTATTATTATTTGGTTCAACATCGATCCCGTTTGAAATGCAAGGTCTTGTGATTGAGATCATACACAAAGCGATAATTTGCCTGGTGAGCAGCACCTAAGAGGCTTACCCCTCCTTCTTCCGTAGAAAAGAACGTCAAACAAGTGAATTTTTTATTTGTACCGTTAAATTTCTCCTTAATAAAAAGATCATCAAAACCGACCTCAATATTGGCATTATTATCCATATGGTAAGTTACGGTCAGGGATTGAGGTTTCTTGATCTTCAACGGCCATTTGTAACAAAACCAATCACTGTAAGCATGTGGCGGATCCACCGGGTGCTTGTCCTGGCTCGCCAGGACCGCGCTCACTGCTTGTTTCACTTTCTCGTAAGCCGAGTGGACTAGAAACGTATATCCACAACCTGAGTCAATGATGAATCCACCTTTACCGCCACTACGTCTCTTGAAAACACTCGGATTGAGGTGCAACCTGTTTCCTCCAACACTTATATCAGATACGTTCAAGTAGTACATTTTATTATCCATCGGGGTACTCAGAGCCGGGGGAGGGATATGCGGCACGTCGTCTCCGAAGCTTAGGGGTATGGATTTAGATTTAGATGCAGTCCATGAAGGAAAGCAATAAGAGAACTTCATCTTAGTCAAGTTTTGAGTTGATGCCATGAAGCTATTCTCATACTTAGTAAACCCTAGTGCTAACCCGAAAATCCCGCTTATCACGTTGTTGGGGCCATCAACATTCCGCCCGAATGTCAAATTTTCCACAACTTTCGCACACCCCAACATAATGTTCGGGATTGTAATCCGCTGCCCGCGGTTGGAGGATTTAAAGTGGAGACTTTCGAGTGCGCGTATGCCCTCGACTTCACCGTTTCCGTAGCCTGTGGTGAACTTGCAGTTGTCTCCGTCTTGAAGCCGAGGTTTGCAAAGAGGATTGTCAAAGCGGATGTTGTGGTATGTAGTTGAAGCACTTTGGTTAAATGCCCCATTCTTTATGTGGAAGCATTTCTTACATCCTAAACATTGAACCCATAACACGTCGCTACCTGTATCGACCGCTAAATATGTGTTGTATGGTTTCGACCCGATTTCCACCTTCACTCCAAACGTCGAGTCCATGAATTGTTTCATCGGCGGTTGAATTGTATCAATTACTGAGTTATTCACCGAATATTCTAAACCAAGCTTAGTATGCAGACGGCGAGCTCGGGATTGAGAAAGTTGTGCAAATATTCGACTCTTTTGAGCATAAGAGAGATTTTTCGGGAAAAGATTGAAGTCGAAAGAGTCTCTTCGAAACATCTCAAGAGTTAGACTGTTGGCTACGGGGAGCAGTGAATAGAAGAATGAGGTGCAAATCATGAGTAGGAATGGGGTTAAGTTTTGTTGTGACATTTTTGCTCAAAACTTAACAATTAGATGTCTATTCTCTTATTCCTAGAGTTCACCATTTATAGAGATTGAATTGAATACATTACTTAATAAAGGATTTTGTCATCATTTGCCCTCATATGCAAATTTCTCATGACTATTATTAAACTTAAATTGTTTAATTTCAAACTCAAGTAGTAGGCTGCAAAGACATGTGACCACTTCACAATTACATAATGTAAATATATATATATACCAAAATCTAAAAATATGATGCAAACTAACATAATTAAATAATCAATTAACCCAATATATGAGAAGCTAAAGCTAACTGGTAGGTAACATGTTTTTGCAACTCAATATGAGAAGCTAAAACAAACTCAGCAGTCGCATGTTTTTTCATGTACCTTTTAGTGTCACATCTTTTCGCACATACCTTCCGTTGTTACATGTCTTTCATCCCAATAATACATAAGAAATCTTATGCAAAGCAATCCTACATTAACTACCGGAAGCAATTCACTGTGAAGCTCTATAAACTAAGAACTCAGCAACAGGAAATAGGAACATACATTTAAGCTGGCCATAATGTCTGAACAAACTCTAACCCTCGAGTTGGTTCGAAAAGACTACTTCGACTTCGACCTCTTCCCTAAGAATCTCCCCGAGTCCCAAAGAACCAAATATTTTCACAACTATCTCACTCCCGAGCTATCCGTCTGGCCGGACAACTGCCGACTATTTCAAAATCGTTGAACGATTCGGTGATTATCGATACGATTCGTCCGGAGATGAAGCAATTCTTAGACTCGGCGTTTTCTATCTTCAAGTACACAATGGGTCAAGTCGAAGGAGTTCGGTCGCTCGAGAACTTCCATTTTCCCTCCACCGAAGGTCGGGCGGTAATGATTCCGAATATATTGATGTGGTGCGTGAAACATGAAGTTGGTATAACGTTCGGGCGCAATGACGGTTCAAGTAAGGGTTAATAACCTATGAAAGGTCTTAATTTTGACCCATGTTAACCGGAAAGGTCTGAATTTTCAAAAGTTAATTTGGAATGTCTGAATTTTCAACTTTGTTGGACTTGTTTTCCGTCCATTTTTATGGTTAAATTTAACAGAAATGTGTGAAACACTTTTACCCCTTTTCTCCGGAGCTTTGGGCGGCCTTGGCGGTCACCGGTGGTGTTTTCCGGCGAAGAAGAATGTTTTTTTTTTTTTGTTTTAAGGGGCATTTTCGTCTTTTCAAGTCAAGCATGTGAGGGGCACACTTTGGTCGGAGGGCATTTTCGGAATTTAAGTTTATTTTCGGTTACATGCCAAGCATGTGACAAAATTTCGTCAGTTTTAACAGTAAAAATTGACGGAGACCTCTTATATCAACAAAGTTGAAAATTCAGACCTTCCAAATTAACTTTTGAAAATTCAGAAATTTTCGGTTAACATGGGTCAAAATTCAGACCTTCTATAGGTTATTAACCCTTTAACGTGATAAGTGGGATATTTGGGTTATCTTTAGGGCCTAAGAATGGAAATACATTCATGGATGTAAGTAGAAACCTGATAAAGATGAAGTTCTCCTATCCTATTGCCTTCATTGCCTTCCTCCATGGACTGCATCAAGATCTAAAAAAGTGATGCTAACCTTTGAAGACGATGTGCTGAATATCTCTCCTTCAGCGCAAACTATAGACGATAGAAGGTTAGGCATTCTTAATCACGTCAAATCTTCCAATAGCATCAGATGAACGCATAGATATCATGACAAAACTTAGAGCTAGTAAAAGGCATAATGCAATTGTGTGAATTCCTAACACTAATATGTAAAATAAAGCAATACATCAAACATGTAAACATATTATAGCGAGGGTATACTAAAAGTAATGTCAGGGACTTACATATAATTTTTATGGTATTTAAGGGTTAAATATAAAATAATCTAAAGCTAATGAGAGAGTAAATCTGATAGTGAAATAATCAATTATACAATTAATGCAATATGAGAAGCTAAAACTAACTAGCAGGTCACATGTTTTTGCAACCCAATATGAGAAGCTAAAGCTAACTAGTCAACGTACAGTCACATGTTTTTTCACATACTTTTCAGTGATACATATGAACTACTATAATCAATTCACTGTGGAGCTTCATAAATTAAGAACTCAGCAATAGGAAATAGGAACATACATATAAGTTGGTCATAATGTATCAACAAACCTTAATATATGAGTTCTTCCGGTTTATGATTTTAACTTTAATCATCTCTTCATTCCCAGTAGCCAGGAGTCTAACCCTCGAGCTGGTTCGAAGAGACTACTTTGACTTTGACCTCTTCCCTAAGAATCTCTCTAAGGCCGAAAAGAACCAAATATTTTCACAACTTTCTCATTCCCGAGCTATCCGTCTGGCTAGACAACTGCCGACTGTTTCGAAATCGTCGAACGGTTCGGTCATTATCGATACGGTTCGTCCGGAGATTAAACAATTCTTAGACTCGGTGTTTGCTGTCTCTGTGGATATCGGGTCAAAACCGTACCGCACTTATGTACTCTTTGATACGGGTAGCTACGATCTATGGGTTCAATGCCAAGGATGTCATGATTGCTTCAAAATAAAGAACGGGGCTTTTAAGGAAAATACTTCAACTTCTTACCGCATAATGCGCTACAACCATCCTCTTTGCCTACCCCGTATTCGTGTTGGTAATGACTGTAAGTTCGAATCCAAGTACACAATGGGTCAGGTCGAAGGAGTTCGGTCACTTGAGAACATCCATTTTCCCTCCACCGAAGGTCGGGTGGTGACGATTCCGAATATATCGATGGGTTGCGTGAAACATGAAGTAGGTATGAGGTTCGGGCGCAATAGCGGTTCAAGTAACGTGATAAGTGGGATATTAGGGTTATCTTTAGGGCATAGGAAAGGCAATACATTCATGGAAGTAAGTAGAAACTTAACAAAGATGAAGTTCTCTTATTGCCTTCCTCCATGGACTGCATCAAAATCTAAAAAAGTGCTGCTAACCTTTGGAGACGATGTGCCGCGTCTCTCTCCTTCAGCGCAGACTACCCCGATGAAGACTCCTCTTTTCTACTTGAACGTCACTGACATAAGCGTCGGTGAGACGCGCTTAAACCTTGATCCGAGCCTTTTCAAGTTACAACGGGACTTAACGGGCGGCTTCATGATTGACTCGGGTACTACTAGGACATATCTAGTCAAAGAAGCTTACGAGAGGGTTAAAGAAGCAATGACCGCGATCCTAGACAAGCACGCGAAACCGGTAAAGCCGCGGCCTGGTATACGATATAAACTTTGTTACAAATGGCCATTGAAGATTGAAAACCCTCCCTCTGTTACGTTCCATATGCAAAATACAAATCTCGAGGTTCGTTTTGGAGATATATTTGTAAAGGAGAAGATATCGTCATTCAAGAAACTAGCTTGTATGACCATCTCGCCGGCCGGTGAGGATAGGAGAAGCCTCTTAGGTTCTAGGAGCCAGGCGGATTATCGGTTTGTGTATGACCTCGAACGCAAAGCCTTGAGTTTCGATCGTGTTCAGTGTTGAACGGAGAATTAGTGTGTGGTTTTAAAGAGTTGATTAATTTGGACAAGTTTCATCTTTAAAAAAACTAGTTGTTCAACGCAAGCATATATTTCTAATTTTATTCAAATTTATTCCGGCTATTAGAATACACAATATGTAAAGATTGAAAATGTGTGTGTTCAAACAATGTAGACGATAGAATGTTAGACAATCTTAATCGCGTCAAATCTTTCAAGCATCATACTTGTAAACATATTATAGCAAGGGTATACTAAAAGTAATATCACAATAGTGGTAGCTAGTCTGATATCAATTACGACTTACACATAACTTATATGGTATTTAAGGATTAAATATAAAATAATCTAAAACTATGGAGAGAACAAATCTGATAGTGAAATAATCAATTATACAAATAATCTAAAATGAGAAGCTAAAGTTAACTGGCAAGTCACATGTTTTTGCAACCCAATATGAAAAGTTAAAGCTAACTAGTCAAAAGTCACATGTTTTTTCACATACCTTTCAGTGTCACATGTTTTTGCACATACCTTCCAGTGTTACATGTCATTCAACTCAATAATAAATAAGAACTACTATAATCAATTCATTGTGAAGCTCTATAAATTAAGAACATAGCAATAGGAAAGTAGGAACATACATATAAGCTGGCTATAATGTCTAAACAAACCCTAGTCCCTAAGTTCTTTCGGTTTATGATTTTCACCTTAATCATTTCTTCATTCCCCATAGCCAAGAGTCTAACCCTCGAGTTGGTTCGAAGAGACTACTTCGACTTCGACCTCTTCCCTAAGAATCTGTCTGAGGCGGAAAAGAACCAAATATTTTCACAACTTTCTCATTACCGAGCTATCCGTCTGGCCGGACAACCGCCAACTGTTTCGAAATCGTTGAACGGTTCGGTCATTATCGATACGATTCGTCCGAAGATGAAACAATTCTTAGACTCGGTGTTTGCTGTCTCTGTGGATATCGGGTCAAAACCGTACCACACTTATGTACTCTTCGATACGGGTAGCTACGATCTATGGGTTCAATGCCAAGGATGTCATGATTGCTTCAAAATAAAGAACGGTGCTTTTAAGGAAAATACTTCAACTTCTTACCGCAAAATGCGCTACAACCATCCTCTTTGCCTACCCCGTATTCGTGTTGGTAATGACTGTAAGTTCCAATCCAATTACACAATGGGTCGAGTCGAAGGAGTTCGGTCGCTCGAGAACGTCCATTTTCCCTCCACCGAAGGTCGGGCGGTGACGATTCCGAATATATCGATTGGCTGCGTGAAACATGTTGAGGGTGTGACGTTTGGGCGCAATGACGGTTCAAGTAACGTGATAAGTGGGATATTAGGGTTATCTTTAGGGCCTAAGTATGGCAATACATTCATGGAATTAAGTAGAAACTTGACAAAGATGAAATTCTCATATTGCCTTCCTCCATGGACTGCATCAAAATCTAAAAAAGTGTTGTTAACCTTTGGAGACGATGTGCCGCCTCTCCCTCCTTCAGCGCAGACTACCCCGATGAAGACTCCTCTTTTCTACTTGAACGTCAGTGACATAAGCGTCGGTGGTACACGCTTAAACCTCGATCCGAGTACTTTCAGTTTACGAGAGGACTTATCGGGCGGCTTCATGATTGACTCGGGTACTACTGCGACATACCTAGTCACAGAAGCTTATAAGAGGGTTAAAGAAGCAATGACCGCGATCGTGGACAAGTACGCGAAACCGGTAAAGTCGCAACCCGATTTTCGATATAAGCTTTGTTATAAATGGCCATTGAAGATTGAAAACCCTCCCTCTGTCACGTTCCATATGCTACATGCAAATCTTGAGGTCCGTTTTGAGGATATCTTTGTAAAGGAGAAGATATCGTCATTCAAGAAACTAGCTTGTATGTCCACCTTGCCGGCCCGTGAAGGAGGGAGAAGCATCTTAGGTTCTAGGAACCAGGCGAATTATCGGTTTGTGTATAACCTGAACCGGAAAGTCTTGAGTTTCGATCGTGTTCAGTGTTGAACGGATAATTAGTTTGTGATGTCAAAGAGTTTATTCAGCGTATATTTCTAATTTTGTGTTCAAATTTATTTCGGCTACATCATTGTGTGAGCAGTTATACAGTAGTTGATTGATTAACAATGAAATAGTTTCGATTAAATATGGTCAAAATACGATAGTCGACCATACGACTAATTGCTAGTAAATAAATGTAGAGATGTACATTCATGTATATTAATAAATATAATAATTAAGTATATTTTTGGATGTAGCCGTTAACATTCAAAGTTTGACTCTAGGTGTAAAAATGGACATGCATCCCTTTGAATTGTTGATGCTCCATTCAATATTATTGTTTTTGAAACAAAGTTGACATCTTCACTTAAAACGCTCATAAATGTTTTCAAACATAAAATTTCAAAGCATTTTTTATTAAATTTGTAAGTACATGATTAATCTAGCCAAATTTAACTGCTGAGAAATCAACTGATATTTCAATCGACACTACTTTAATCATACAAAAAGATTATCCATCTCCAAAAGTCCTCTCATTGTCACAAAACTTTGCTAAACAATAATTCATCACCAAAAATATATTAAAATAATATATAAACTACAAAAACATGTAAAATCCTTAAGATCAATGAACACTCATATTTCATGATCAACATTCACATCTATATATCTAATGTGAAGCTACAACAGGCAGGCAAGCAGCAAAGAGGCCATTTCGTGGTTCGGCTTCAGAAGAACCACCATCTTCTCTTTCGGGGTTCGGCTTCCCTCTGCAAATGCAAAATATTATGATGAATTCTTTGTTTCAGTCATGATCCATACATTTGCAACCAAATTTTGAATGGACAGATACTGACCTTTTGATCTTGACCTTGTTGTATTATGATCGGTCGAGAGAGTTCACCATTGTCGATTTCTTCAACATAGGGACGAACCTTCTCTTCCAACATCTCATTCAGCTGCAAATCAATGCCACCAACAATTAGACTCACACCAATAATCATGCAACCAAATCATATTATCTTGCTCTTGTATGTTGTGATGTTAAACGAGGATGTCAGACCTTTTGTTGACGCCATTTCGCTTGCCATTGTTCATCCAGTATTCTATTGGCAATCTCTTTCTGTGCATTTAGAAGCACGGTCATCTCATTGAATTTATTCGGGTCTTTGAGCTCCTCTTCACTCCATGAAGAAGTGCTTAGTGGAAGCTCCAACTCCTGCAAACCTCTCCACTTAGTACAAAATCGGTTCATTAACATTTAACTCGAGTAGTTGATCATTTTTTTAGGTTAAGAACCTAAAAACAGTCACAACTATAGGTCATGTTGCTAATCGTTGTCCCAGATTTAAAATGATGATATTCGGTGTCCCAACTATCAGATTGGTTGATTTCCAACATTTTAAATTTGGAACAGCGATTAGCAACATGAACTATAGTTTGAGACTGTCTAAGTAGATACTAGTCTATATCACTGATTAGATTTTTCAAGTTAAGATCAGATAGGAGAGAAACTCTGAAGGTACGCACTCCCCAATTTTGAGGTCGAGGTGGAGGATTAAGCTTAGTGACTTCGCTCTCCAATGCCTTCTTTGCCTTGAAAAAAGGGATGTTCTTCACCACAGCAGGATCTTCCCTAGCACGGACTGGATCTAGAGAAACCAAGGCCTGTCACCATTGATGTTCAATATTAACCATCCTTTAGAGTTGACAAGGAAATTAAATTAGAAAACTAATACACTAGCCAGAATAGACTAAAAACCATAAAGTGTTCACGTAAAGTAATCACAAAAACAATACAGAGGATGCGTTATCATGAAATGAAGCATCATCTCTTTCTTCTGAGAGAAGCCTTTTGACAATTTATAGACTTCTTTATTTTTTATAACACAAAACCTTAAAAAATTCAACATACCAAGATAGAACCAGATGCATATCTGGAAAGATTGGAGGTATTCTTTTTTTTCATTTCATTCTTTATGGGAGTTCACTATGCGATCCAACTAGGAGGAATAACTCAACTTCCAAATAAAAGTACAATATTTGTATACTAAAAGAACTGAAAACCTTATTTATTTATACCTCCTGCATGTATTCCCAACCAGGTTCCTGCTTGGCCACCACATCTCGAAGTTGATCGTATCTCATTGATTCCTACACCAGCAGAACATTTAATAGCAGCTTTAAGAATTTACATTCTGCTGAAAGCTACTTTAATATTAAAACGAAACATCTACCCATCCAAGCAAATCAGAGACCACGGTTTATTCTCACGATTACAGTAACACCATAATCAAAACCGATATAGATGGAGTGAAGTATGACTAACCTTGTATTGCCACCATATCCTCTGCTTTACATCCTCATCAAACTCAAATCCACCAACAACCTGAGGAAAGGTGAGCAACCAAAATGCAGCAATACTGGGGTCTTTCATGCTATGGACAATGTGCTGCAAAAACAAAGCAACAAGTAACAGCATTAGACAAAACTTCAAGTCAATAACAATAAGTTCCACTGTTGGTGCCTTCCTACAGTCTCCTCAGTTGCGTTGTAGCTAGGAGGATCGGGCTCATAGTAACTGTACTATAAAGGTGTATTATTGATGTTGATTATCCATACACTGTAAAAGTGTTTTTTTTTTCACTCATAAGTAGGAACTACAGCTTCATTCCCATATATGAAGTTTTATCATGGCACTGACTCGAACAACAGACATACTTTCGGGTTATAGATATTGGTGCTTCAAACAGTGCCAATAAATAGCCGCTAATTTCTCTCTCAAATAGATCAACAAAGAGAAGGGTAAAAGTCCCACAAACTTGTGTATTATCATACAGTTCCATGTGTACAAATGACAAAATGATCCTATCATATTACAGTTATTCGTATCATGAAGGAGAAGAAGATGGAGAAGATAATTAACAGCTGACCTCATATGGGTACTCCAATTTTCTCATCACATTATATGCTCTCCATGGAGGCTCCATAAGCTGTTCACAGTAGCATGAAATAATCAAATCAGTTCAGTCCGCTCTGATTGTTAGCACCAATGAAATAGAGCCTACTATCTATGTTCATGTAATTTGCAGACTGCAGAATGTAAGTTGGCAATAGAACTGTGCAGGATTTTTCAGTGAGATGATGAAATCGAATTGAACACAAGTAAGCCTATCTAAACTTCACCTAGAATGAAAGGGGGAAAATGTAAACAAACACTTACATCATCTGCAGAGATTGTCAAATGTAGTTTGTTTTTGCATTCAGGACAGGACATCACCCCCTGCAGCAGCACTGTAAACATTTTACAAGTCGAGCAAAACCTCACCCCAACAATAGAAGAATTATGTGACCAAATGAAATATTTGCATTAGAGACACATGTGAATACAGACACCTTAGGGTGGCACAAGCATAAGGTCTTGCAATTTTATTCATTTTTCTCTTGATAATCAGAGGCGTGTTTGCTAAATTCAAAAAATATAGTAATATGACAGTGTAGCTTCACGAACTTCTAAGAAAAAGACCATACAAGGGAGTCAGGTTACATTAATGTTTCTCAACCAGAAAAGGCTTCGCTGATAAGAATGAACACATAAAACTAAACAATTACGGGAGGAGCATTGATCACTAAGTTCTTACCGATCCATCACAACTTGGGCACTCTTTTGATGGTAAAGGTGTGTGAAAATCAACAGATGAAGGAAGATGGACTATCTCAGCACGATTATCAACAATGGCATCAGCAACATATTCAGCTGTTGCCTTTTCTCCCCTACAAACGAATAGAGGGAAACCATCTATTAATATTATAGGAGAAAGAAATATACTTCATGCCCCCCTGAAATGTTTCCATTTATGGCTCAACAAGTAACTTTTTTACAATGAATAAGAAAACAAGCGGTTATGTGCAGAAGAAATCAAAAGCAAAAATTCCATACCTTCTAAAGCTGCAGTTTTTCACCTGATAGTGAACTCTTCCTGATCCTTTGCACATAGTACAACGCATTGCTTGCCAGCCACTGCAGGTGTTACAGTCTCTGCATATAAGAACCGGCTTTCTAAGTGAGATACTCATAAATAACAGTTGGATCATTCCCACATTCAACTAAATAACAACTATATATATTCTTTGCATTATATAACAGATATATATTCTTCATATTTATTCCCTAGCTGAGGCACAAAACGTGTTTCACTAGCATGGGCGGTTCTTCTTGGGCAGAGTCCTCAATGAACCTTAAGCGATATGAATTGTAACATGAGTTACATCTAACAACTAGCTTTTTCCATTGAAGAGAAGACCGCAAGGCGCAAAATATCTGGTAAGTTGTGTAGATTATTTCTACAATTAGTGAGTCTTCTTTATAGAAATTAGAAACGACATTTTTCTTAGCTCTGTCCTACACATAAACAAAATAATAAAGCTATTATAACTACAAAAAAGTTTCTTGGCTGGTAAAAATATTTGCTAATAAATGGCTACAAGCTTAGATACTTATTGTACAAAAAATTCAACTCATATACCGATATAGAAAAAACAACTAAGCATAAACGATTAGTACCTCTGACATATCAACTTCTTACCAAGATCCAAAGCAACGTCATAAGTACCAAGAGTAGCAATGGCCTACAACCAACAATACAAGCAACAAATCCATCAGAGAAGTGACCACGTCATTTTAAACAAATAACAATGACCAAACAATTACAGGCTCCTAAGATGAAATTCAGTAACAGAGTTGCAGCATTAACAACAAGCAATGGAGAAAACCAAAATCAGCTATCCCCCAGCAAATTCTAAAAATGACTTAAGGATTGAGCAAGAGGTAAATTCAGAAAGCAGTTAAAAGTGCAATAAGAATGATTCAATACTGACACCATTATTACACCAAAAATTGATAGCTTGAACACGCTTATACACCAAAGCGCTAGCTTTCATACATCAGAACGAAATAAAGCAACTTGAAAATCGAACATAAGCCACAATCAGAAATAGGAGACTGAATGACTCACGAAAACTGAAGCGTAGGAGAGCTTGGAGATGAACTCGGGGATGCCATAGCCACGGGGAGCGGAGCCGGCAATGTTGAAGGCGAGAGCGATTGGAGACAGCAAGATGTTAATTGGGGCATGCAATAGGCGCGTCACATGCCCTGCCAAACGGCTCCTGCTCCAGTTCTTGGCCTGCTCGCCCGCGAACGTATTGAATTGTATTGCCAGCTTCTCGAATCCTTTTTTCTTCGGCATGGCGGAAGAAACAACGGGGCGCAGTTGAGAAGATAGACAGTGGAGTCTAGTTCTTGAGCTGAAGAACGGTGGAGGAGATGATGATAATAGTCAGTGTGATTGTTGGATAAGGATAGAGCTAAAGCCTAGTTCTTGTAACACCAGACATATCATGATCCACTTCGTTTTTGTAAATTGGGCCGAACTATATGGACCTTAACTGACAACATCGTGGCATGGTTCATTATGCTATTAAGAGTATGGACGGCTAAAATGTATTCGAGTTTATTTTAATTTAATTTCTCAGCCGTTAGATTATGAGAGAGAATCAATCAGATTTCAGTAAAGTTAAAAAATGTTTCTTACACATGCATAATCTGATGGCAGAGAAATCAAGTTGAAATAAACTCGAGTTTAACCCTTACTTAAATGTGGGTTTAACGTATTTTTTATGTAAAATGAATAAAAACGTGCTACAATAATTTTACATAGCGTTCTTTAAAAGTGGGACCCGCCTATTTTTACGTAACATATTTCTTAAACTTAAGGAATGCACTATGTATTACGTAACCAATTTTTAATTATAAATTAATTCATTTTATAATTAAGACTAATATATCTTATTGGTGGTTGTTGTAAAATTTAATAATAAGTAATACGATTGTAAAGAAAATATTGTTTACATGTGTCTTAACTTTACGTATTACTTAAAGTATACATAAATGTCTACCTGACAACTTTAAAGAATACAATTTAGGGATTAAGTACCTTTTCATACAACTTCTTTGCACAGAATCCACTTTTGGTACCACTTCTATTTTTTTGTATACTTTTGGTACCAATTCTTTCAACTTTGTATCATTTTGGTACCACCGTTAACTTTCCGTCCAAATTGGCCGTTAAGTGTCATGTGCCATGCACGTGACCGCCCTAAACTTTTGAATTTGTTTCAGTTTAGTCCATCTAATGCATCCCTAACTTTTAATTTGTTAAATTTAGCCCTAAAATTTCCAAATCGAACACTTGACCCATCATGGTTTTGAAATTTTAGGACTAAATTGAACAAATTAAAAGTCAGAGATGCATTAGATGGACTAAATTGAAACAAATTCAAAAGTTTAGGGCGGTCACGTGCATGGCATATGACACTTAACGGTCAATTTGGACGGAAAGTTAACAATAGTACCAAAATGATACAAAGTTGAAAGAATTGGTACCAAAAGTATACAAAAAAATAGAAGTGGTACCAAAAGTGGATTCTGTGCAAAGAAGTGGTATGAAAAGGTACTTAATCCCTACAATTTAAGTAAAATCATTGTGTATTCTCTAAGTATTAACCATGTCAACTGTCAATATCTGTTTTTGGTGTCATATATTTAGTTTATGTTGGTTTTTTGTGTTATATGTTTGGTCAATGTTGACTTTTGGTGTCATTTGTTTTTAAGGCTTTTGGTGCCAACATATATTTACGTTTTTGTAAACTTTTGATGCATCCATTAGTTGATCGTTAAGTGCCCATATGCAAATCGTGTGACTTTCCCTTAGTCTCATTTTTGTTCAGCTTAGTCCATAATCTTATTTCGGATACCGCTCAAAGTATTCCAGCCACCGCATAAAGTCACCGCTCAAGTCACTGGAACCCGCACAAGGCCGTCGACCATCATCATAGTCCACCGGTGACCACTAATCGGAGCAAAAAATTTAGAGACTAAACTGAACGAAAATGAAACTTAGGGAAGTCACGTGATTTGCACATAGATATTTAACGGTCAACTAATAAATATAGTAAATATCTACAAAACGTAAATATATGACAACAAAAGCTTAAAAAAACATATAAAATCAAAAGTATAACCCAATTATTAATTATAAGTCATATCTTTTCTGTACGATCCAATCACAGTTATGCCTTCAGTCAGCAGCCGGTAATCCGATCACGAATCATCCTAATTCTCACTCGTGCCTAACTACTAAGCAGAACCGTAACTATTCTCTATCGCACAACTCGTCTGAGGCTGCGAAACGAAAGCAAAGCAATCCATTCTTCACTCTTCTTCACTTCTCACTCTCTGCCTCTACAACTCAGCAATGGCAACGGCGCTCAAAGGAATGATCAATGTCTCTCCAACGTCTCAGGCTTACTTGGAGAGCAAAGCGGTGGCGGACACGAAGACTTTGATAGCGGACCTCTGCCGCCATTTCTACACGCTCGGATGGGTGTCAGGTACTGGTGGCGCTGCTGCGATCAAGGTACATGATGACTCCATTCCAAAGCCGGAGCAGCTGATCGTCTTGTCCCCTTCCGGTAACCGTCGTCATCTCTGCACAATTAGTTTATATTGGCGTGTTTCAGCTTCTTGATTCATATCGAAATAATCATTGACGAAACTTGTTCATGGACTGAGTAAATTATTGAACTCCAGCTTCTTATCATCAAACTGTATGCATGTATTTTTTTTTCTTGGCTGATTGATTGGTTGCATCGGTGGTTATATTATGATTTAACTCCCTCGGTAGATTTTCTCTTGCCATGTTTTGTTTTGATTTCAGTATTTTTTTAATGAGTTAGGTGATTAAAGGACATTTACCTGAGCTTAAAGATGGAATGAATTAGCAATAGTCATAAAATGGACTGAATACTGAATTAGTTTGCTGGTTAATCATGCGTAAGTATGCGCTCATGTGTTTAGCTCCTTAACAGGAGTTCAGAAGGAGAGAATGCTTCCTGAGGATATGTACGTTATGTGCTCAAATGGTTCTTTCTTGGTTTCTCCATCTCCTAAGCCTTTTCCAAATAAGCCTCCCAAGTGCACAGACTGTGCTCCTCTCTTCATGAAGGTATATATTCTACTTGATTTTCGGAGGGGAAAGTTCTTGTAAGTATGCGACTTTTATTTTCCTTATGCTGGAATTTTTAGTGCACGGAAACTTCTGTTTTTCATTATAATCACTGCATAATCCATGAGTGGTCAAATAGTTGTTCTTAATTGACTCATGTCTTTGTCAACCTGTAAGTTAATTCAACCATTTTCTCTTTTAAATAATTTGTTTTGTCCAATTAAAGTATTATGCACATTTTACTCATCCAAAATTTTGTTTTGACTAGACATTTTAGCTGTAAATGATGTTGTTGTAAGATGATATGGGCTTTATGTTTGCAGGCATATCAGATGCGTAATGCTGGAGCTGTGATCCACAGTCATGGAATTGAATCATGTCTTGTGACAATGTTGAATCCACAATCAACAGAATTTCGAGTATGTGTTTGCTTATTTTATTGTAAAAAATAAATATATGAGTACTCTCTAATTAAGAAATGCCTATTTCTGTTCCGGCACTGATAACACTTATACAAACTATTCTACATCACTCCATCTGTTTGTAGTACTGAACAGGCTTGATGATTTCATCTTATTTCTTAATGACTAATGAGCAAACAGGGGCCTCACATGCTCTAAGGTGTAACAGAAACACGAAAAGTTGGAATACCTGTTCATTTTCTTTCTCTAGTGTTTGAAATACACTGGAATTTATGCTTAAAAGATATAGAATTGCAAAAACAAAACAAAAAACACTAAACTCAAAATGTTTTAGCAGTAAGGCTTTTAAAGTACTTATTTTCTTTTGCTGAAATGTTAGTTTTGACTTTTGAGTTTCACCACAGATAGAGGAGTTAGATTTACGCTGAAACATAATGGAAATGAAAAATTGAATATAGGATAACTGGGACTATTAGATATTGACTTGTTAGAACGTTAAATCCAAGTGGTAAATTCTGAAGATGAAGTGCACTGTATGCAAGTACGTATAAACTTAACTAACCTGAGTCGGGGACAGCATCCCATATACTTGAGAGGAATGCCAAATGTTCAAAATCTTGAGATCCCATGCAAAAGTGGGAGTCCAATAGAAAAGGGATGAATGGCTGTGTGAAAAGACCGGTTTCTATCAGAAATGAGTTCAGATTATTAGTGTGCAATATTCAGTTCATTACTATTGATTAGATGTGACTGTACGCTTTCAGCTAAACTTTCTTAGCTAACTCACTTTCTGTTGGTGTTCGTTCTTAGTCACTGCTATTTATTCTCTGATTATATTTTGTTATCCCTCTTTTGATTTGCAGATGTCACATATGGAAATGATCAAAGGAATTCAAGGGCATGGTTATTATGATGAGCTAGTAGTCCCAATAATAGAGAATACTGCATATGAATATGAGCTCACTGATGCCTTTGCCAAAGCAGTATGTTCCTTCATTAGCTAATTGCATTTCTTTATCATTTCTAGTTTTAATGCAAAACTTTGGTGTCTAAGTTAGCATTTTTTAGGGTTAATCTTTCGGTTACCTGAATTTCGTAATTTGTGGTGGTTGACTGCATGTACACTGCTTCTTATCATTTGATCAATTTGCTCATTCGATCAATTTTCTAGGAATATTTATTCTGGTGTTTCCTATTATTGGTCTTCAAATTTTTATATCTGGATAAATTTTTTAAGTGTGTGGTGAATAATTTTATGATATAGGAGGAGCTGTAAACCTGATGGTAGAATGCCTAATATAGGGGGAGGGGGGAGCGCAATTAAACGGCTGTACAGAATCACATGACTGCAATTCGTCTGAATCTTCTATTTACCCTCCAAAAAAGGGGGAAAAGAAATATACTCAAATATTTGCGGCATCTAAGCTAATTCAACTTTTCTTGATATCTTGCAGATAGAAGATTACCCAAAAGCTACAGCAGTTCTTGTTCGGAACCATGGTGTATTCATATGGGGAGACTCATGGATCAGTGCTAAAACTCAGGTGCCTGTTTCTTTCTGAAAGAATAGTGCTGCACATATTTTACTTTTTGTATAGTCTGTTTCTACATTAATGCTGTAGCAATGCACAGGAAAAATAAATCATGGTAAACATTTGAAGTCACAATCTTAATTTCTTTGTGCTCTTTCTTATAACTTATAAGTGACCTTTTTTCACCTTTTCAGCCAAATGAAGTCCTTATTTCCTTGAATGGATTGCTAATGACAATAATTTTATCAGAATTTACCTACTCGTAGCTTCTTCAAATTGTCAACATACAGATTCTTATGAGTTTGGTGTGTTTGTACACAAATGATAAATTGTTGACAAAATTGTTGTTGAAGTAACTATGATTTACTAATTTATATACTTGTTATTTTTTGTATCCTTAGAAGTGACTTGAAAGTTCTAAAAATGTCTTGTGAAGTGGGATCGTATGTGTACATATTATAGATGGTATAAGGTTTCTCATACAGTAAGTTGTCATTTACGGAAGTGATTGAACAACCATTTTCATACTAGTTCACCTTTACCCAATCTCTTGAAACTTTTTATCAGTGTGTCTTAATGTATTTTAATATCCCTGGTTGGAAACTCTCTTTAGAAGTTTTCCCTGCTTCATATTTTTTCCATTATCAATTTAAACACAACTGTACTGACTTTTACTTATAATCTATCAGGCGGAAACTTACCACTACCTCTTTGATGCTGCTCTTAAACTTCGTCAACTTGGTATTGATTCGTCTAGTCCCAAGAATGGTCTAATTCAGAGTGGAAGAGGAGCTATTGTGAATTGCACAAATACTAACTCTTCCACCGGAAATGGAGATTACCAGTTACCTGTATGTGATCAGTATTAGATTCTAATTACCATCTTACTTTTCATTTTTCTTTACCCAACTCTCTTAGAGTGGCAAAAAGTATGAGATTCGGTTTGTCTATATCTTCGAGTATGAATGGTGCTGCTCTCTTTTGGTTGCAGAAATGCATTGTTCTTGATATTGAAGGGACCACCACCCCCATATCATTTGTTACTGATGTGCTCTTCCCTTATGCCCGAGATAGTGTTGGGAAGCATTTGTCTTTGACTTATGGAACTCCAGAAACTATCGATGATATTAACTTGTTGCGCGCACAAGTAAGAATGTTTCTATGCACTTATCTTATGTATCTCTTGGAGATCTTTCTTCTTGTTATTACCGTGTTATGTGGGTGCACCATTGTATTTGAATGGTGAATAAAAGCTTTGTGCTTTGAATATATGTGAATTGGTTTTAGCTCTTAAAACCAATAGTCCTAAAACTGTAGCAACTGCTAGCTTCTGTCCAAAGCCGTTAGATAGTATAGAAGAGATTATATAAAACAGAGACTGATGCTTCAGGGTGGCAGATTTTTTTTTAAGATAATTATGAAGAGAAAGATGCTGGAATGGATTTGTTTTCAGCTACATGTTGATCAGTCTTTCTGTACTTATATGGGTGCAAAATCAAGGCTTCTAGTATTCTTATGTAACCTTGGCTATGTAATCTATCAAAAAGTTATTATACACATGCTGAGAAGGATATATTACATGTTATAGATGTTATATATTATTGCGTTAATAATCTCTCAACCCCTTCCTCTTCTTTTGTTTCTTTATTTTTTTCTCTTCAGATAATTTACACATTCCACATTGCAGGTTGAAGATGACTTGGAGAAAGGTGTTGCTGGTGCTGTGCCAATCCCTCCTGACGAGGCAGGGAAGGAGGAAGTTATTGCTGCTATAGTTGCTAATGTAGAAGGGATGATAAAAGCTGATAGAAAGATCACTTCCCTGAAGCAACTGCAAGTATGGATCGACACTTGGAATCTTAGCTGCTTTTGATGGACTAGACTCAACTAATGATTTATTGTGCAGGGGCATATCTGGAGAACTGGTTTTGAAGGAAATGAGTTGAAGGGTGAAGTCTTTGATGATGTACCGGAGGCTCTTGAGAAATGGCATTCTATGGGCATAAAGGTGCTGCTCTGCTCTCTTCTTGTTACATATGAAAATCGGATTATCTATTATCTCTTCTCATTTCATTTGCACCCATCTGCTGCTTATCTCCAATATTTTCCACCCTAAACACCATATCATATACCAATGTCTGTGTTTTTTTTAGTATATTTGAAAGTACTTTCGTGTGAATATATATAGCAAGAACATGGTATTGATACCATGCTTTAGATTGCAATAGATCATTGTGGCAACATCTTTTCTCTGAGCATGGTTTGACCAAGGGTTTTCAAATCCAAATCCGTTTAAGAAAGTGTCTTGCAGATCAATATTAGTACCTGATATCTGCTGATTTCCCTTTCACAACAGGTCTACATATATTCCAGTGGAAGCAGGTTGGCACAGAGACTCCTATTTGGATACACCAACTATGGAGATTTGAGGAAGTACCTGTGTGGATATTTTGACACCACAGTGGGGTAAACATTAGTTGCAACTCTTAGATGCTGCTTCCATGATTCTTTCGTCTTTTACAAAATTAATAATAAAAAAAAAAGAATCTGATCCCTTTAAACACTGAATGCAGTAACAAAAGGGAAACACGGAGTTACGTTGAGATATCTGAATCACTCGGAGTTGACAGGCCATCAGAGGTGCTGTTCATCACAGATGTCTACCAAGAAGCTGTTGCTGCAAAAGGGGCAGGTAAACAAAACTAATTTCAACCTTTTTGGTGTCAATAAGTAGATAACTTTGATTTGCTAAGTACATCTAAAGCTTATAAAGCCCTGTCTTTTCTGCTTAACCTTAGCTAATAGCTTATATGCCCTTATTAATTCCCTTGTGAATCTAGCCTTCTCTATAATATCAACAAAACAACAGCTACTATACAAACAATTGTTTAGAGGAAAACCATGTCAATATGGTGTAGTGGTTCAACACGTCACCCCTTAACCAAGAGACAGGAGTTCAAATCCCTTTAAAACCCTGTAAGTGAAGAACACTCATGGCCAACACACTAGGTGCGAGTGGAGATTAGTCTAGGTGTAGAACAAACATGCTACAATGTTTAAAGAAGATATCAGAAACCTTAAGGAAAAGCTTATGTGCTGTTCTCATGTAAATCATAACCCCCATTTTTGCCATTCTTGTAGGTCTAAAGGTGGTAGTCTCGATCCGCCCTGGTAACGGACCTCTTCCCGAGACTCACGAGTTCAAAACCATCACTTCATTTGCAGAAATCTGAATGTAAAAGCTCTATCATCCCTTTTCTAATCTTAATTTAACTGCAAAACATAATTAAGCGCCCTTTTCTAAACACTTCATTGCCTTTGGTTTATTAGAATGGAAAATGCCAAACCTATCTTGTTATAGGCTTTGTAAACTCCACCTTTAGAGCTATGTTAGATGAGCTGCTGCATCTGTGTATATCTGCAAGTGCTTTTTACAATTACAGTTTAATCTACTATTAGCACTTACTTTGCGGGTTTTACCCGTTTTACCCGAAAGAACATAGGCGTGGACCATACCGAATTGGAGTTATTAGATGTCTTGTCGCGCTTCTTAGACATCCGATAAAATTGGAACAATATAGAGAGAAAATGAAAGATTAGGATGGTCCCTGCACAAATGGTCCACAGAATTGTTATTATTAGGCGCCATGAAGGTGTTTTGACTTTCAAAGTAAAGTGTAGGGAAATCAAAATTTTGAGTATGGACCACAATGAACTGTAGATCACAAGTTTCTTCAAGTCATGTACTACTTGCATTTATCATCTTATTATTATTATCATTATTATTTATGACTTTATGAACTCTACTAGACCATGGCCTTCTTCTGAAAAGAGTTGAATCGCGTGGGTGAAATTGTCAATTTTGCGACTACTGGTGTCGGATTTTGGCGTGTGTATACAGCTTTTCATTCTGAAATGACACTCTGAGCAATATTCATGACTTTGCTATGGAGTATGATGTTTTTCGGCTACATTTCGTCATCTAGTTGGTCAAAATCGCAGTTTATATGTTTTTAGATCGCATTTGCAATTTGACTGTTTTGTTATGACTTATTTGCAAAAATAAGGGTTTCTTCAATCGCGTATCGGTATTCTCTTGAATTAACGAGTTTTTCTGCCAACTACCCATCATGATGCATGAATCGCTATACCATGTTAAATGATTGGGCTGTAATTACCGGTGTATTGATTGATATGGCTGACGCCAAACAGCACCTTGTAGAATCTGAAGGTTACTATAGAAGCCCACTAGTGTATTAGAGTGCAACATGTTAGCACAATGGTGGTGCCGTACGATGGAGGAACCGTATTAGTCGTCATCGTATAAGTTCTGTTTGCTTTGCTTTCTTTTCATTGGTGGGAGAATCTTGGAATATGTACTAACATTAGATCATGACTGAGTGCATCTTATTTCTAATGTGGAAAATGGCAGTCAAAATTGTCGGCCTACTCGGAAAAAAAATGAAAAATATTCATTAGTATTTCTATTAGTATTGTATCCCTTAAGGTTCAAATTTCGCCGGTTTCTATTAAGAATAGAAAACCCACGAAAAATAAACTATATATAAGTAGGATGTGCTTTTTTTGGATGATGTAACTTATTTTTCCGTTAATACTTCAATAATTGTAATTATTTCTATGGTCCTCTTAAATCCATTCTTCCGTTACGTAATCGTCGAGCTCTTCTGTTCACGGTTGGATTTTTTCCGACCAGACTTAGCGATCAACCAGCGTCGCACTAGCATCGTCAACGTAGCATTACCAGCTGTTAGTATATAGTCAAGACTCAAGAGGCCGTCCCGTGACCAGTTCTACTCACCTCCTCATATGCCTGATGCAATGTGTGGGCCATGCGGTATCTAAAAATTGATTAGTAGCAATATTAAACTTATTATGTCACGTAATGTTCGGTTCGCGTATAGCTAATGCCAATTAGGCATCAATGATTTTAATCAAATCAAATTACATAAGAGCTAATGCCAATTAGGCATCAATGATTTTAATCAAATCAAATTACATAAGAATTCAAACTCGTAATTCATAAAAATTCGTATAAGAATGAGTGTTTTCATCAATTACTACACCGCAATGATAACATTTTATAACTTTGGATTCTGAAAAGTGAGAAAAAATAAACAAATGAATATAGAACGGACAAACCAATGTAGCTTTCTTTTTATAATTTTTTAAAAGACCATGTAAAACTTGAAAGTCAATAAATGTATGCATTATAATTATTAAAGCAAAATAATAAAAAAAGAAAGAATAGGATTCTCATCTCTCCTGTATGACCTTGTCTATTGTCACTTCCCAATCCCAATCGCCTGCGCTTTCTCGGAAAGTCATGTCTAACACACAACTCAACTCCTCACTTTCTCTCTCTTCCTCTCTCTCTCTCCAAACTCTGGTCAATCCGCCATTGCTAAAGGAGAAAAGCTACACTCCAAATATATATTCAAAAACTAAATTTAACAAAAAGATGACGATGAACAGAAAAATTAGATTTTTTTCTCACTATCAAGCGAATTGGAATTGCATTTACACAGTAATGACCAAAGTAAAGAGACGAAGAACCAAAAAAAAAAAAAAAAACTCTCCCTTGGAAATTCTTCTTAGCTCTCATTTCAATGGCAGTTATTGCGCGAAGAAGACGACAATGACGTCATCCATTTCTACAAGCTCGATCCATCGGGTTTTGGAGTTCGTCAGGGTTAATCGTTGAGATAATTAATAAACTACTCAGTCTCGACTCAAGAAGACGCGCCGGTGACGCGCGGCGACGTGACCGGGAAGAGCGGTAGCAGCTGCGGCGGCTCAGCCCCCTGCGGCGTGTTCATCGGCGACGGGTGCAGGTAAAACCCTTTCTCCGCAATCGCCTTCTCCTCCTCCGACGACGAGGAGCTGGCCACCGACGGCGAGCACGAGGTGTTGAACGGGTCGTCGCGGTTTAACGGCGTGACGGGGCTGAGGGCGAGTTTCGGGAAGTTAAGCATGCTAGGGGAGAGGATCTCTCGCGGGGAGAACCGACCGGGGCTGCCGGCGCCGACGAAGCCGGGGACGAGGGTGTTGATGATGAGGCTGTTCTTGAGGTGGCTGTGGTTCCGCCGCTCGTAGAGCTTGTAGCCTTGTTGCTTGTTCTTCTGCGGCGCGCGGATCGGAGGGATCACGCTTCTGGACGACGGCGGCGGATCGGCGGCGGCGGCGGGCTTGGTGGCGGAGGAACCGGTGAGCAGTTGAACGACGTGTTTGAAGTTGGAGGTGTCTGCTTGGACGAAGGTGGTTGGGTAAGGGTTAGGTTCGGATCTGGTGGCCGGGGTTGATTTGGGTGTCGTCGGAGTATCGATGATCATGGCGGCGGTGGGGGCGTTGCTGTGAGGGGAGTTAATGGGAGAGGAGTTATTTTCTGTGTGTTGGGTTCTGGTGGGGTTCTCCATTGATGAGTTTGGGAGGTTGTTTAGAGAAAGTGACAGAGTTTGGATGGAGAAGAAGAAGAAATTGAATGAGTGGAAAAAGCAAAGAAAGGGTTGAAGAAGTTGTAGAGTGAGAGAGAGAGAAAGAGAGAAGACCAAACTTTAATGGTTGGTTTGGCTTTGTGAAGTGTCAATGGTCTCCCCAACACTTCTTCTCACTTTACTAAGTATTAACTATTAAGTATTAACTAATTTCAATTAAACCATTAAACCATGTAACAATTGTGTATGAGCGCCTCATTCTTTAACTAGATATTAGTGTAATCTCTGCTAGTGACCATGGGAATGAAAAATTGTTCATGGCCAGCACTTTATCCCTTGAGGACTGACCCGGTGCGAGTGGGGATTAGTCTAGGTGTGGAGCAAGAATGCTACGGGTGCTGCCCTCCTGATGAGGGCCCAACTATATTTTGGGCAACAATTTTTAAAAAAAAAATTAATTTCAACTATATGATTTTGCAACTATTAGGGATGGGTATAGAATCAGCCCGTCTTGGATTGGAACTGGTTAAATAGTTTCGATTACGTCCGATTCGAATTTGATATTAGATAAGGTTTAAAAATGAAAAACTGGACCAGTTCTGGTTTCTTTATTAAAAGCAGACTGGTTCAGTCCCGAACAGGTCTGGTCCGTCATTCTCTATATATTTACACTGATTTAAAAAAAAAAAAAAAAATTAGTCCAACACCAAACCGGTTCATGCAAAAATCTATCCAAAGCAGTCATGTCCAATTTAGAACGTTTCTTAGAGAAGTATACGAACGATTTTTTGTATGATTCTCCCTTTAAAAAATTAGTATGTTTGGAATCGATCTAGACTGGACCGATTTTTTTGCCCAGCCCTATTTTGCTTTATTGGAGACCCTTTTTAATATGCTTCACAAGTATCGTACTGTTTTTCAAGGCATAGACATTTTATATTTTTATAGTTTCTCTTATATTATATTATAATTATGTTTCTGGTAAATTTGAAATTCAAATTGTAGGAGATACATATATATAGTTTGTAGAAGATACTATTTTTTTGAATTGTATATTTTAGATTTCTATTTTTCATGCTTGCAATAATATATTTTTCTAAAATAAGTAATAGTGAGATGTTGTTAATTAGAGGGAAATCATATGCTCAGACTCGAAATATAAATATAGTAACAGTTACTCTCAAACAACAATCACTTTTCTTTACAATATATATTAATTATTTTATATTTAACATTTTTATTTTGTTGACTTTTTTATATGACATTATGGGTTTATATATAATATTGTTAATATATTTTATAAAAAAATGATATATAACTTTTAAGGAATAAATATTTTATGTTTAGATAGATTTTTTATATTTATATATATTTTTTACTTTTTATTTACATATTTTTATGAATATATATATATTTTTTTACATATATTTACATTATATATGATTGTCAAGGTATATGTTAAAAACAATTTTAATAAAAAAAAATATTATATACATATAAAGTGACGTTTTATATAGTTTTTTCTGAATATATATTTTATCTATACACTTAGTTTTTTTCATAATATTTAATATATTTTCTAGTTTTTATTTACATATATTTCTGAATATAAATTTTATATATTTCTGAATATAAATTTTATATATTTATATAGTTTTATTTGTACATGAAAAATTATTATTTAACAAAAAAATATTATATATATATATATATAATGAAGTTTTGACTAAGATATTATATATTTATAAATTTCTAATCAAATAATATAAACATAATATTTTTCACTTAAATAATGATTTGGAAAATTGCTTACGTAGCAGCGTCATAAACTTCGTACTTGAACTGTATTGTTTTTCATTTAAATAGAAACTATAATTCTTTGTTTTTTTATTTATGTAAATAGTATTTTTTAGGTAGAAACTAAAATAAGAGACATATTGTTTTTTCTGAATTTATAGTTACCTAATATATTATATATAAATATGTAGAGTTGTGATTAAATTAGAAAATACTAGTTGAGAAAACGCACATGTATCGATCAGAGAAGTCATGTGAATCGAATTAGTACTATACTAAAAGATATTATAGATACTATGAAAATCCATTAAATATGCTTTTAAGCCTTTTTGCTTTAATAAAAACTTCGTGTAGATTAAATAATCAAGATTATTGTGATATAGAAAAGTTATGAAAGTGCATTCTTTTCCAAAAATTCTTTCCAATTGAAAAGATAAATGGAAAAGGGAATATGTGCCAAAGGCTTGAGGGGAAAAAAAAAGTCTTCCTTCGAAAAAGAAATTTCAAAAAATTATTATTATTCTTATTATTATTATTAGTTATTCAATTTATAGGATATTATAATCAGATGAAAATTTATATTATATAATATTATCATTGATTTCGGATGCTCTAATCTAAGACCGGACCGAGTTGGCATGATCTAGAGACATGGATTTAGTTGGTCAATTACTTGAAAACATATTGTTAATAATCATTTTCCTTATATTTTGGCCAATATATATATATATATATATATATATATAATTTTATTAAGGGATGCGCACAATTTAAGGGGAAAAATTGGACATAGAATTAATGAAATTCATCCACAACACAACTCGTACATGTGATTAAATTTTCCCTAATGTGTGGAGACAATGGCTTGACTTCACCACCCCGACTTAGTGAGTTAGTGGACTTATTTCTAGCACATATTTTTTTTTGGCCAAAAGATTTCTAGCACATATGATTGGTTGATTATGTATAAATTGTGGATATATTTGGAAAAATTAAAAGTTACTATATCAATTGTGAATCCAATTTGGAGAACGGGTTAAATGTTTTCAAACAATATAAATCACAAATAGTTTTGTAGCTGAAATTTAGACAAATAGGAAAGGCTTAATGATTAGAAAAGATTTGAATATAGAATCCATCTGTATTGAATGTTCAAGAAGTCATTAATCTAACTATCGATAATTTAAACAAGGATAGACCTTTAATGCTTCTAATTGCTGACTATTGAACTCTTTTAGAAGATATAAGAGTCGTCATATTTATCGAGAGGAGAATAAAGTCGCAGACCTACTTGCAAATGATATAGTTAATTTGGAGGAAACTTTGGTCATCTTAGTAGATCCTCTACCAAGAGTTCTTTATATTTTGTATGATGCATCCGATAATATAAAGACCAAAGAGATCGTGTTGTAATTGTCAAGTTTTATTTAGCACTCTAGCTTAATGAATAAATAAAAAATAAAAAAAATTCATTTGGTTGTTTGCACTACATAATTGAATACTTATTTTCTTTTTTAACGACCTAAATTTGCATTATGTCATTGAATGTTCACTTTTCTTGAGTAGTTATACATTTTAGAATGTGACTAAATTGTTCAAATTTATTTTATTTAATTAATTATATTTGAATAAAAAAGCTAAAACTGAAATACGAGCCTCCTCTCTATTTTCTTGTATATATATATTAAACTTAATCAGACACTAGATTTTATATTCATATTACCTACACTTCTCATTCATAAACAAATTAGTAAAAGTAGACACATTTTATTCCCATAATACATTAATGTTGGCTTGAATTGGGGAACTATGAATCTGGGAATTTGTTCCGTTTCTACAAATAATTGGTTGCTTTGATTGATTAGTAATGATATTCTCGAGCTAGTACTACTTACTAGTGCTAGCTAGCTAGTGTGAGTGCCCAACGCACTCACCATTTTCGCTTAGAATTTTATTCATGTCATGTCCACTTTGTAAAAACTTTTTTATTTCTTCTTTTTCAGATAAGAAATACTAAACAAATTGACAATTGTGGTCGGCTTATTTTTATTCGATTTTTTTTTTTTTTAAGGGTTAATAACTAAAAAACTGTCCAAGGTTTACCCTATGTTAAAATTAGGTGTCTGAAGTTTGAAATGTTAAAATGGACTGTCCCAAGTTTCATTTTTGTTGAAATTTGGTGTCTCTGCGCGTTTTTTCATTTCCATTCAATCATTTTCATCAACCCACCCACCCACTCATAATCAATCACTCTTTACTTTTCACAAAATCGTCAAATTTCACCCAAAAATCGAACATAAAAAAAAAAAGTTTCTAGAAGAGTAGTGTGGAGCCATTTTCCAAGGACAACAAAGCAAGATATACTTGCGCGGATGTGGCCAACTTCTTAGGTGACGGTCCCGGCAAGATGACGAGAAGGGAGTGTGTATGGGAGCTCGAATTTGATAGACGGTTTCGTCGGAAATAACTTCTCTAAAGCAATCACACCGAGACACCACATTTTAACAAATTTGAAACCTTGGACACTACTGTTTAACATTTGAAACTTCAGACACCTAATTTTAACATAGGGTAAACATTGGACAGTTTTTTAGTTATTAACCCTTTTTTTTAAATAACTTCAATCTTTTACACATTTTGTTTCAAGCTAAGTGTCGATTAAAATACTATGGTAAATATTCCAATACACGTAGCGTTCATCGTTTTATCTTTTAACCAGAGGTCGGAAGTTCAAACCCCACCGGTGACCATAAGAATTGAAAGATATTCATGTCCACCAGTCCAGCACCTTACCCCTTACGGCAGGGCGGATCTATTCATTATAATGGGTGGACATATGTCCCCCATTCCTAACTAAATTGCAGGTACGTAGCTTATGTTTTGTACAGTATACATATATCTATAGTAAGCTTTATTTAATATAATGAATATCTTTTTTTTTTTGGCCAAGAATATAATGAATATCTGTTTCTCA
The DNA here is from genome assembly GCA_036873135.1 of Clarkia xantiana subsp. parviflora. Classification (NCBI taxonomy): domain Eukaryota; kingdom Viridiplantae; phylum Streptophyta; class Magnoliopsida; order Myrtales; family Onagraceae; genus Clarkia; species Clarkia xantiana. The sequence continues at coordinate 3,061,086 of JAPTYO010000009.1, forward strand.
TATTTTTTAGTTGTAAATGTTATATAGTTTCTAAATTTGTATTTTCTACCTTTAATTACATAATATGTAATAGGAAGTGAATCTCCATTATTTCGTTCGTGGCTCCGCCACTGCCTTACGGGCTGACCCTAGTGCAAGTGATGATTAATTTAGGTATGGAATAAACATGTTACAGATGTTGCTTTTTTAGTACTGGCCCTACCTAAGATCGACACGCGGAAAAAAAAAATTATAAACGGTAACAAACAAAGTAATTAACATGTCTTTATTATTATTATTATTATTATTTTATTTTCACAAATTGTGTTTCTCTATTTATTAATTATTATTTAATTTTTCTCATTTTTAATTAAAATATCTGTTAATTATGTATGGGTCAATGAAAATACAGAATTAGATAGGTTCAAAATTGTCGCCTAATCTAATAATCAATAATGCCTGCCATGAAGCCGATTGCCTCTTTGACACAGTTAACTCTTTGCTTGCAATGGTACTCAATGTAAATTCGTCGTCGTTCATTAATTTAATTTTACAAATAAAAAGGAACTACGCATAAATATTTAAGACTTAATATATATATATTAAAAATAAAAGTAGTAGAGCACCTACAATGAGTGTATATGTATAATAATTATTTTGATCATAGCTAGCTTGACTAAAGAGATTAAGAAAATAAAATAATATTAATTGGTAGTTAAGTCACATTTTGGTTGTGAATAGCTAAGCCTAACTACATTCATAATGACCCTATTTTTAATGTCTCGAGGCATTCTTGTTTCTGACCCTTGCAATATTGTGGAGTTGGTTTTTTTTTTTCGGTGGTCGAGGTATTGAGGATGATAGTAAATATATTATACTTATTTCACACTTAAATTAATTTTTCGCTCGTATTAAATAATTCGTAAGAGATAAAATGATAATTAGTTAACTATACTAATCTGCTGGTGGTGCTACGTTGACGAGATTAGTGTGTGCGCTGGTTGCTTGTTAAGTTTGATCGGAAAAATCTCAGATCGTTAGTAAAAAAGGTCGAACATTACGTAGCAGAATAAACTTAGAGTCATTACTAGCTCATTCCTTTTGTTTGACAAAAAAAAAAAAAACCATAAGGTAAAGACTTTTCCGAGCGTGCAAAAATATTATCATAAAAGAATATATCAGAAAGTATAAATAAAACCTTAAAGAAATGGACTTATAACACAAAAAGTTAGCTTATAATTAAGGTATATTGACTCTTGGCCAATTCCATGCTTATAATTCTAATATAATCATTCAATATATATATATAGGTTGCTTGAGTCATACTTATTGTTCACATAATTGAAAAGATCAAAACTAAATTACCTTAACTAAAATTATGTATGGTTCTCACCATTATGGAAACCTAATAAGGCAACCCTAATTTTCATATTACGTTCTATTAAAGACCTTAAACGAAATTAAACAGCCCTGATATTTTTTTTTTTTTAATTATATGTATATAGCTTTAGCTCAAAAGAGCAAAAATCTGACTTCAGATAAAATCTTTGCCCATTTATGCATAAATAAATAAATTGATCACATCACATTACCAACTTTTAAACAATTTAAGGTAATTTCTTCAATCATATTCAAGCTAAAATTAACATGTTAGTTAGGCTTACTATTGTATGCATCGAGCTAGCGTTTTATTATAATAAAATAAAATATGACTAATTAGTAGTAAAGACTCTAAACATATCATATATTTGAACAATCAGCGCATGTGTAGACACTAATACTAACCTAATATAGTCAAGTGATCGGTTCGTTAGGCACAATCTTCCTAAATTGATTGAGTTTCAATTAAGTCCAAATTTAATTATTTTAAATTAATAAAAGTATTAGGGGTCTTGATCGCAATATTTTAAGGAAATATTTATTTATAAACTGTTAGTTGATTTCTGCAGACCACAAATTATAAAATTTACAAAATTATCCTCTAAGTTTTTTATTTTTTATTTTAAAACAAAAACACCAGATGATTTTTTAATGGTTCAATTTATTATATATAATATATATGAAAAATATTATTGATGTATAGTATCTATCGCATGTTACATTGTCACAAGCTTCATGGATTTATATGCTGACATTACAGCCTGTGCCTTCCCTACCCTAACCTTATCTTATACAACAATTTTATATATATAAACATATAATATACATACTAATTAGTTCTATAAATTGTGTTAGTCTTAAGTAATAACCATGACTATATGAAGTAGGTTAATGAAGTCTTGTATAAATTATTAATTAATTTATGTGTTGGTTGTTGACTACTAGTTACAGCTTTTGGCCAAATCCTAATTGATTGATTCATGTGAATTCACTCTTGAACTGGATTCCACCTTATAAAATAATAATAAATCAAAGTTAAGTGGACAAAATAATATTAAAATACATTTTTAAGCAGTTAGTTATGAGTTAATAATCAAATTACTACTTCATCACTGACCAACTTATAATTCATTTTTTGAACTTTTTTTGAATATTACTTCAAATTTTAATTGCATACAAAAATTTACATCTATTATAATTTTAGTCAAGTATGGTAGAAAATGAACATGTGCTAACAATGTGAGTTAAATGTCTAATTTACTTTCAATTTATTTATGAATCTTAAATTGCATTTGCATTTTTGAGCATTTAATTATGGGTTAATAATCAAATCACTATTTGAATTTCGTTCAACTTAGAAATCAATATCCATTTTTAATCGACTTCCTACACTTTCAATTGCAATAATATTCGTTAAGTTAGACAGAAAATAAGCATGTGCCGACTAGATGAAGTGTGTTTTAATATGCACACAATATAAATTTGGTAATAAATTGAAAGAGTTGCATCAAAAGACATTCAATTTGACATTTACATCACGTAGTCGACACATTTTTATTTTTTGTACAAATTAACGAAAATTATAGCAAATATAGTAATTTTGTAAATTAAAAGTCCATGCTCCAATTTTTAAAATATCAAACTATGAATACAATTTATAATTGAATCGAAATTAATATAATTTTTTTATTAACCCTTTAATTAGCATAGCTATATTTCTATATAAACATATGATGGAACTAAAGCAATTAATTGGAGGTTAATATTATTATTATTATAAATAGATAGCTAAAATCACAATCCTCCAAACTCTAAGCAAAGTAGATGCCACTCTAACCACCGTTTTTCAATACCTTAATAATAATTAAATGGAAATTTGGACCAGCTGAAATGAGGTTGTATGTGGGGTTGGATCTCACTAACCCTCGACAAACACTATATTTTATTTATTTGTTATAATAATTGTGCATCGGCGATTGCATTGTACTTTTCGTACTACATAAATAAATGAATAAATTTTGATTACTTAATTAATTACTGACACTAATTGCTTGATTAATGAAGGTGTTTAAGGAAACCAATCAGCTCACTGTCTCTCTCATCTATGCAACTCACCACGATATATGTTCGGATATCAAATTATAACTTGTCAAAACATAAGGTCCTCAAAAAGCAATTAACCCTAGAACTTTATGTAAATGGCGCGAAAAGTGGTTTAAATTAGGTGAATCAGTTGGGCTGAAACTTAATGGGCTAAAAGAAGCCCAGAACTTTATTAAATATTACTATTTTATGGGCCATGGCCCAATGAAAACACTAAATCTGCAGGACAGGAGTAAAATGTGATGGCAATGTACATATTAACATGAATTTGAGATTTCTGCTTTGGCAGAAGTTACAATTTACAGCAAGAAACATGGTAAAACTAGAAGGAAGCTACTGAAAGAATAATTTTCAGTATGAAACCCATATGTACCGGATCAGCTACACCGAAAACTTGGGAAAAATCACTCAAATACCTATGTTTAGTAACTCAAACACAAAAACGTGAGTTCCAGGTACCAATATACCTACTTTTACACTTCCCAAAAAAAAGGTATGGTGAGTTCCATGTACTAATATAGGTATATTGGTACCTGGAACTCACCGTACTTTGTTTTTGTGTTTGAGTTACTAAACATAGGTATTTGATTGATTTTTCCAAGAACTTGCCTGTTTAGGGATCAACAACTCTATATATGGCATCTCAATCTCTTAAAAACAAAAGAGATTTGAAAAACTCACCTTTTGCCTGCCTTTTGCACTAACTGAAACATCACCAGTCTTCAGTGTGGTACCATTTTTGTGATGATCAACTAATTAACCCGCACATCACCGTTGCTGCAAGTTAAGAAGAAACAATTTTGATTATGTTTGATATCGCGTTATAGAAACTCTACAGTTTGCAAACTAGCAGTTATTCTGTTAAGTTAGGGTACCTGATATTTGCAAACACTGCCACACAAGGCGCAGTTTGTGTTAAATATGGGGACCAGAGTCTCAAACTAGGATATCTGTGTTTATATGGTACAGTACAAGCCTTTTTAATAACTTGATGAAGAACAATGTAGCCTAAAAACAAGACATTAACTTCTTTTTAGAGGGTGACATCCCGTGCATTTTAGTTAAATTACAGCATGTACTAGACTAACAAACCAAACATGCAACAAACATAAGAACAAATATGATGTGTTAAAGAGTGATCAAGTAGATTCACTACCTTGTCTAATTTTGACATAATATAGTCTACAAGCTAAGCAACAATAAACATCTGAGCACCCTCTTCACCCTGTATTAATTCGGATAATTCAGCAATTCGCAGATTCAAGCACAGAAGAACAATTCATAAAGCTAGTGAATAAAAAAATGAATAAGACTGTATAGCATTTATTTTATTTTATTCTATTTTAACTTCTTGGTAGTTTCTATAAGGCATGCAGTAAGATCATAGATCTCAGAATCTAGGTCCATGATGTACACAGGATTTATTTTTATTTTTTTGGGGTCAGGGCGGTTTTTCTCGGGTTTCGGGTTCTCGGTTATTTATGCCCACTCTTTATAGGCTAAAGCAATTGACAAGGCCGGTTAGGTGCATCAGAAAGGTTGAGCTTACTTCCTTTTTCTATTAACGCCTAATTTATCTTAAAGTGTGAGACTGTGAGCTACTTTCTTTTCTTTACCTCAGCACTTGCTCAATGCATATAAGAAACCAAAGTAAAAGCTTATATTATAATTACCAGAAAACGGTGAATCTACCTGCAATAGAATATCTCCAAGCTTTCCACGAGTGATCCCTGTACCAAGAATTGGGCCCAAGGAAGTCTCCATGAAAATAAGGCTAGAACTTAAAGTTGCCTGTGATACTGGAACAGTAACCACTAACAAAATGACTAAAAAGGAACTTAAAAGGTTATAAATTGTGGAAGTTAATGGACAGTATTTCCGACCTCAATGCTGCAACTATATCGGCTTCACTAGTCAGTGTCTCCACATGTCTAACAGAAATTCTGCATCTCTGAGCCTGAATACCTTGAAAATGAATTCTCGGGATAAAGCATATCAGTTAGCACATTCAGAAGTCACTGTCAAGCTCAGGCTCATCCATGCCTCTTAGCATGATTTCTCGAATTACCAGCAGAAGCATGCAACAATCTTTGCATAACCAATTCAACTAAACCTGAGGCATTCCACCTGACAAGACCAAGAAATTGTCATAGCACTAAGAAATACGAGTGCAGCCTGATATTTTATGAAGCCCTCTTCCATCTATCTGATTACGAAGGAGGCAAACGTCTTTCCAACGACCTTTGTCAGCATAGATGTTTGACAACATGACATAATTTGCAGCATTTTCAGGTTGAAGCTCAAAAAGCCGCTGAGCAATCTCCTCCCCTAATTCAGTATCGCAGTGCAATTTACAGCCACCTAGAAGGGCACCCCAAGCACTAGCAGGAGGCTCCACCGGCATCTCAGTTAAGAGCTTATATGCTTCTTTCAACCTTCCTGATCTACTAAAGAGATCAACAATGCACGCATAATGATAAGGAGAGGGAATGATGGAATAAGCCCTTTGCATTAACTCAAAGAATTGTATGCCTTCCTCAATAAGCCCTGCATGACTACAACCTGTCAGTAGGACAGTAAATACAACATTGTCAGGAATAACGTTTTCCTTAATCATTCTATTGAAGAGGTTAACAGCTTCAGCTGCATTTCCATGCATTGACAGTCCTTGCATCATTGAACAGTATAAGATCACATCTCGTTTTGGCAGTTCCTCAAACAATTTCATCGCTCTATCAATGTGTCCACACTTCGCATTCATGTCAACAAGGGCAGAAACAACATGGGAGCTACGAGGATTAATTGTGTTCTGGCTCACATAACAATCTATCTGCTTAGAAAATTTTGAACAACCCAGTTGTGAACCAGCTTTCATCAGCCCGACTAATATAAAGTCATCCGGCTTGACATTCTTCGACCAGATATCATCCATGAAAACCTTTCTAGCCTCATTTGGTAGACCATTATTGACATACCCTGAAATCATTGAAGAAAGAACAACTAAATCCTTTCTAGGAACTTGTCCAAAGAGAGACTTTGCCGATTCCATATCTCCAGCTTTTGCATACCCATCAATCATTGTCGTATAAGAAACTATGTCTCTATCAGGCATTTCATCAAACCTCCTTCTAGCACCCTCCCAATCTCCCATTTGGATGAGACAGCCTATCATACAATTCCACGATGCCCGATTTCGATGCGGCATTTCATCAAAAATGAACTTGGCACTGCTTAGGTCACCCACATTTATGTAACCACCGAACATCGCTGTCCACGACACAACATTTCTCTCAGACATTAAATCAAACACCTGTCGTGCACACTGAATCTGCTTGCACTTGCCGTACATGTCAAGCAGTGCTGTCCCCGTAAAAACTTCAACATCAAGACCCACTCTCAAAGCCATCCCATGAAGCGTACTCCCTTCAGCAAGTCGGAGCTCGCTAGCGCACGACTTGATCAACAGCGGATACGTGAACACGTCCGGCACTGCCTGAGCTTTCCTCATATCAGCAAACACAGACAAAGTATCAGCCCAAGAAGATCTCTGGCAATAGCATTTGAGCAGGGAGTTCCACAGGACAGTGCTGGGGAAAAGAACACGTCGGAAAAAGCTGACGCAGTAGAAGAGAGTAAAGTGGGAGGAGGCTCGGAGAATGAACTGGGAGGCGATGTGGTGGTCCTGTTCGAGGCCATTTTGGATGATGGCGGCGTGAAGCTGGTGGAGATGGGCGGAGGTCCGGCAAGTTTTAAGGAGGCTGAGGATCGAATAAGGCCCAAAGCTTGACGGAGAAGGTCTTTGAAGAGAAGGCATGGACATCTTCTCGCTACTAACAGCTAATCACAGTTATCTCTTCCATTTAGATTAATAATGGATTATCATTTGAACATGTCGGCTAATTTTCCTAGTCTAGCATAGCTAAATTCCGGCATAGGGGGTAAACGAGTTAATTTACTCGCTAATCGAGATCGGCTCGGTCGATAATCAAATTCAACTCGGTAAATTTTAAGTCGAGTTTTTTCTTAAGCCGAGTCGAGTACAAGTTCGGTTGTACTCGACTCGTTTAATTTTTTATTTTTTTGCCTATTCGAGTCGAGTTCGAGCACGAGTTTATTTGAACTTTACATAATATATATATATATATATATATATATAATTCAAATCAAGTTTTAGCCATAACATTAATAGAGTCGAGTTCGAACTCGAATTAAAGTGCACCATTTATGATTTAATTAAATTTTAAACTTATAGAGTCGCGCCGAGCTCGAACTCGTTGAGTATGGAAGCAAGTCAAGTTCGAACTTGAAAATTTAAGCTCGGTCGAGTTCGTATAGAGTGAGTCGAGTCAAATCGAACTTGCCAAATACTCATATCGACTCGATTATACACTTACCCTAAATCATATAGGCTTCATTTCATCGCTCGTTATGTTTAGTTATTTTTTGGCAACTCTCATCGTGCTATAACATGAATTCAGATTATTATTTTTTCACCCAAAAAGCAATTAAGCATGTTATTTGGATACATTTCATCATACTTAATTGCTTTAGTTTATTTATTTATTTCTGAACAAACTTTAACTATTTTTTTATCCCACCGAACTTGCTATAATTACTTTGAAAGAAAAAAAAACTATAATTCGTTTTAGCTGTTATATTAGGAAAGAAATTAATTATTTATTTTAATGATCAATTCTTTAATCATTCTCATTTGCTAAACTACTTCAAAATTAGTTGTTTCCATTCATTTCTCACTAGTTGATTATTTTACAATTCTAATCTTTCAATGAACTTTGGAAATGAACTTTGGAATGATTCTTAGCATATTTATAGAAGTCTATATAAAGTTATTTACTTGTTATTGTTATATAAATAAACTACCATTTAAAAGCCAAACTTTTTAACTAGATTCCCTCTAAATCTTTTAATTGCTCACTATTAATAACAACTTGAAAGTTGAAACACTTTTATACCCAATTTAATGAAAAATTTCACAATTAGATAAATTAAATTTTAGTATTGAATACTTAAACGTTCTATTTTCTAAATTTCCTTTTATAATAATCATTTTTTAATTGTAGCAATATTTAATGCCCATCAAAACTAAGATAGTTCTTATAGCCGCTTTTTGGTTGATATCAATAATTATAATATAAATTAAAATAAAGGATTGTAAAAAAAAAACTAATGCATAATTTCGCTTAAAAGAGTTATTGAAAATACATTTCAAATAATGTATATTAATTATATTTAACTTAAACTATCGTAATTTTTAATTTAAAAAAAGCTCATAATTAAATTTTGATTTAGGCCTTAAGTTCTTAGGACAAGCCTGATTAAAAATATAAGAAGCAAATTTTAAAAAATAAAATTCATATATCAATTTTCACACGAGTAAGAATATTAGTAAGAATTTTTTATTAACCAATATATAACGTTGACCCTTATTATTGCCCAAAACACGAACTATATATAATATAGAATTTTGTTATTAACCAATATATAACGTTGACCCTTATTATTGCCCAAAACACGAACTATATATAATATGAGTATAACAATAAAATAAAATAAAATTATGCTAGTTTAAGTTTTTTTTTTGGCAATCTAGTTCATGTTCAATCATGTCTTTATCCTTGGTCTAACTTCTAACTAATAATTATAATAGTGCTTTGGCAATAATAAATTAATAATAATGCTAATTAATTAACAATGTATCCATCCATTCATTAATGACTTGCTGGTGAACGTTTTAAAGATTACGTAAACGTGGGTCCTACATGTTTATTTAAGTAAAGCAACAAAAACTATCTACAGTGGTTTTACATAGCATTCCTTAAAGATGGGACCCACACGTAAATTTATGTTTTTACATAAAACATTCCTTAAATTTAAGTAATGCACTATGTATTGCGTAACCAATTTTTTATTATAAATTAATTCATTTTATAATTAATGCTAATATCTTATTGGTGGTTGTTGGAAAATTTAATAATAAAATATATTTAAGTAATACGATTGCAGAGAAAATATTTTTTACATGTGTCTTAAATTTACGTATTACTTAAAGTGTACATAAATGTCTACGTGACAACTTTAAAAAATACAATTTATGTAAAACCATTGTGGATGCTCTAATAGACTAATAGTAATTCCATAAATAAAACCTCTCAAATTGACCAAAAACGGCTAAACCGAACGTAATTTATTGTTGGCCAAATTAGGCAAATACCTAACCAAGCTATTAAGCTAATCTTAAACCTAACCGCTGCCCTTCGTTTGTTGACTAGTTTAGTATTTTAGCACATTCCTTTACATCTAGTAATTTAAATAGTTTCCTCTAAAGTCAACACACTCGTTAAAAATTTATGTAATAAAAATTTATATTATAGCAATAATTATTTTCCCTTTTTTTTTTTCTTACATTAATTAATAATATAGTACATATATTGAGCTTATTTTTTTATTTTAATAATGAATGTACTAAAATAGAAATATATAATAGGGTTGAATAATCATTTGGTACTACATGTTTGACCGGAATTAGTTTTTGTGCAACATTTTTTTTTTTATAATTTTGGTGCAATACGTTTGCATTTTTTATACTTTTGTTGCATTCGTTATTTGACAGTTACATTTGACCGTTAAGTAGCACGTGTCTTGCACGAGACTTGCCATCTGATTTGTATTTTTTTTCAGTTTATTCCCTAAATTTATATATCCCCAACTTTTTATTTATTTATTTTACAATTTACCCTCTAATCAATTTCAATCGGACATATATCCAAATTGACCTAGGCAGGGTCACCCATGGCTGTGTCAGACTCTGGCTAGGTCAGTTTAGACCTAGGGCTCACTTGTGTCCAATAGGACCTTAGGGTGACCCTAACCACGGTTTGACCCAGTCATGGTTCGGACCCTGCCTAGGTCAATTTGGATCTAAGGTCTGATTGAAATTGATTAGGTACTAAATTGTTAAAAATAAAAATAAAAAATAGGGATATATAAATTTGAGGACTAAACTTAACAAAATACAAATTAGAGGGCAAGCCACCTGCAAGATACATGCTACTTAACGGTCAAATGTAAGTATCAACTAAGAATGCACCAAAAGTATAAAAATTGCAAACGTATTGCACCAAAAGTCTAAAAAAAATGTTGCACCAAAAGTCAATTTTTGTCAAACATGTTGTACCAAAAGAGCATTTAACCATATATAATGTCATATGTTATTTTTCCCCCAAATATCATTTGTTATTAAAAAAAAAATCATTTATACTTTCACAAGAATAAAATAGTTCGTAAACTATATTATCGTATATTAAAATTATAATTCTTTGATTACGATACTCAAAGTTTAAATTATATAGAAAATAAAAGAATACAAATGCATCGAGAGGCAATACATCATTATATGAAAATATATACCTGCATTAAAGTAAAATAATATTATTTAATAACTTATTTTTCTAATGTATTTTAGAGCTTAACAATGTGATTTATTTTTTTTGTACATTTTAAAATTTAAAATAGCTGATTTGACCACCTGACATATATATGAATTTGATACAAAAGTTGTAGAAACATTTTTTAAGTTTAAAATTGTCAATTACACCATGTTTAGAAATAATTTGACTTATTAATTTAGTAGCATGTCAATTTGTGTATTTGTGTATGCTACGCACATAAGCTCATCGTGTCATAGTTATAAACACACATAATGTGAAATCTTTTGTGTTCATGGTATGTTTCAGCCTTTTGGGCTATGTTGAACTAGTTAGTTGAATGTCCACATGTCACATAACCAAATATCAAATAATGCATATACCACTATAGTAAGAACCATGAATTCATATACTATATTTCACAAGTTTATAATGAAAGTTAACAAAACTTTTAAATGAAGCAACTGTTTAAATTTTTAAAAATTATTAAAATAAAATTAATTAAAGCACTGTTTAAGAATAAAATTACCAGTATAATTTATTGTAACGTTTTATGTAAATGAGCACGAAAATCAGCCAATATTATAAAAACTTCACTCACTGATTCAAGTTTCTAAGATAGTTAATTTATAGACACGTTTATAATTTACTCAAAAGTCATTCCCTTGTTAGGCTAGAAATTGCCTAACCCTAATATTTATTTTTTGTACATTTTAAATGGTGTTATTAATGTTCACCACACAAAAAAATGGTGGAATTCAAAGAACGGCCTTAATGGGTCCGACCGACGACCGACCCGAATAACCGTGAACCAGAGTCGTCATCAGGTTTTAATATTTGGTCCGATTCACACGGCAGGGGTTATTAATTTATTAATTAATTATTAGATGAAACGAATTTATAACTATAATAATAATTAATATGTGAAGAAAAAGAAAGAAACAGTTCCTTCTTCATTTCATTCCCTCTTTCTTTAATTACCTGAACAATACCAGTTTTTCTCTTCTCCACTGCTGAACACAAACTGATGATGGAGAAGACGAAGAAGAAGAAGAGATAATCATCACCGGTAATTCCCTCCCTGAACCAGAGAGATTCTTTCTTTTGAAACCAATCATTCTATGCTTTGTTTTTAGTATATTTTATTTCTATTTTTTCTCCGTCTCTCTCTAATTCCACTCTTTCTGCAAAAATCAGGTTCTGTTCTTCCATCGCGAACCTCCTGCCTCTTAATCTTTTCCGTCAGTTGCGTCGATTCAAGATTGGTTCTGTCTGGTCGCGTCGTCTCCACCTGTAAGTTTAGCAATTTTAGCATTTCCATCGTCCTTGAGCTTTGAATCAGCTGTTTTCTGCACTGCGATCTGCATTTTATGATCTGGGTCTTGGAAAAGATGCGATTTTGGATCTGGGGTTTCGCCGCATCTCAAATGACGTTACTGTTTTTTCACACCTGTGTTGATTTTGTTCATCTCGTGTGGAATTTATTAATCAGTTTACATTATTATAAGTTTTGGATTATTGATTTCCTCATTATATAAATGTATCATTTTCTTGTTTTTATATCTGCTTCGATTCCCTTACGCACGTTCTTCCTCGAACTTGTTTACAATTATTACTTTATGTATGTTCATCTCCTGTGACATTATTCAACTGCCTGCAATTTTTTATTTTATTTAAATGGAGTCTATTTTTTTTCCTGGAATAGATTTAGCATCCAGAGAGGTTCTGGGGGAGAAGAAGGTGTAAAAATTTCAGTTTCTTTTTCAATCCTGAGATCTGTCTGGGTCTAAGATTCGGGGAACTGAAACTAAACAACGACGATTCAGAGCTGATGATAAGATTTCGGAATGGGATCAATGAACATGGAGAAGAAATGGGTGTTCCCTCTTGTGATAAGCTCTCTAATATGTGTTTTTCTCCTTGCTACTTCCTTCAACATGGGCCTTATTTCTTCGATACATTCAATAAATTCGATTCTATCCATATTCCCAGCTCGGGTATCGACAAATCAGTCAAACTCAGTGTTTGTTGAATCAAAGATCTCGGGTATGCCTCCACCACCTGCAGTGACAGTTCCTCGATTTGCATATTTGGTGTCGGGTTCAAAAGGTGACCTTGAGAAGCTATGGAGGACTCTAAGAGCTCTGTACCATCCTCTGAATCAGTATGTGGTCCATTTAGACCTCGAGTCTCCTGCAGAGGAGAGATTGGAGCTCGCAATGAGACTGGAGAAAGATCCGATGTATTCGCAAGTTGGCAATGTTCATATGATAACCAAAGCCAATATGGTTACTTACAGAGGCCCTACCATGGTAGCCAACACTCTCCATGCTTGTGCCATACTTCTGAAGAGGAGTAAAGAATGGGATTGGTTTATCAATCTTAGCGCCTCGGATTACCCTCTTGTGACTCAAGATGGTTAGTTCATGTTTCCCATCCAAATGTGATATTCAATGAATATTTAGCTATTTCCAGAAAGTTGCAACCTTTTTTATCTACTATATTATTTTTTAGAATATTTTTTTGTTACCAATTTGCAAGACTTGTTGAAATATCTGTCTGATCAATTGAGCTGTTGAATGTGTAGATTTGCTTCATACATTTTTGAGTTTGGACCGAAACTTCAATTTCATTGAGCATACAAGCCAACTGGGGTGGAAAGAGTGAGCCTTTTCTCTTTCTTATTCTTTCTTGTGATCATGTTTCTTTTCAGTATGCATAATTTTATGTTATTAAACATAAATTTTGACTTAATTCAATTGTATTGAGCAGGGATAAACGTGCGATGCCTTTGATGGTAGATCCTGGTTTATATCTAACAAAAAAATCAGACATTTTCTGGGTATCGCCGCGGAGAACCTTGCCAACCGCATTTAAATTGTTTACTGGTCAGTCCATTTCTTTGCCTTGCTCTATTTTCACCAGTTGATAAATAAAAAAAAAAAATAATAATAATAAAATAAAAACAGAATTAATATTTAAGAAGCAGAAAAAATGAATCTGGTATGATCCCGGTTTCAAACTACTAAATCAAACATTGTCTCTGCAGATACCAATATTCATAGAATTTGTAAACCTTTTGGTACTTTCTTGTATGATTCTTCTCAAATGTAATAATATCTTCTATCATACATGCAATCCTTCAGTTATAGATGTTGGCAAGTTCCAATTTTTTTTTCCTAAAGAAAACTAAATCAAGTTCAAAAGGATGTTTTTTTAGCAATGCTAGAACACATTAAAGTTACCGTGGAAAATTGAATCTTTTCTATTTCTAGAAAGTTTTGTTTGCCGAATTTCTGGAAACTGTTGAGTTGTTGACTGTCTTAGTTAATTTTTTTCCAAAAAAATTAACTTTATTCACATTCATGCTAAGTTTCATCCTAAAATCACTTTTTTAAAAAGGAAAATTGAAGTTTGTGATATCTTCCTACCCAAAGAGAAGGAATTCTTCGATTCCTTAAAAAATTGTTCATTTGGGATCGCACTTCTGCAGATGTTACATTACAAACAGAGCAAGATTGAAACTTTTTGTGTCAACTCATTTCTTGGATTTCATATAAAATGAAAAACTATGCTTGAATTTTGATTTATCCAATTTCTTTGGCCAACTTTCTTTCATTCTTTTATCCAATTTCTTGAGCAGGCTCGGCGTGGATGGTTTTATCTCGATCGTTCGTTGAATACTGCATTTGGGGTTGGGAAAACCTTCCCAGGACAATGCTAATGTACTACACAAACTTTGTCTCATCCCCAGAAGGCTACTTCCAGACCGTGATTTGCAACGCCCCCGACTTTGCTCGAACCGCAGTCAACCACGATCTACACTTCATTTCCTGGGACACCCCGCCACGTCAGCACCCACACACCCTAAATCTGAACGATACGCACAAGATGATCTCAAGTGGGGCCGCCTTTGCTCGGAAGTTCAAGAAGAACACTGCAATTCTTGATCGGATCGATCGAGACCTTTTGGGAAGGAATAATGATAGCTTTACGCCCGGTGGATGGTGCTCGGGAAACCCTTCTTGCTCAAAGGTTGGGGACCCACAGAAGCTCAACCCGGGTCCCGGTGCTAGGCGGCTTCATGGCCTTGTAGCTAGGTTACTTAATGGTATTAAGGCTGGTCGGAGCCCGTGTAAATAGATACTTAACTCTAGGGAGGGAAGAGAAATTGGTCTTGTTTTGCGAATGACGGTTATAGTCAAGCCGATAATAGATTTTCGAGAAACTGCAGCTCGAGTCGTTTTTGAGCGAATAAGATTAGTGCATGTGGCTGCAAATCTAGATCTTATAGTGTGCCAATTGATTTTGTAGGGTTCTTGATCTATTCTTATAGATGTATACCGGTATGTAATGACATTATGTGAAAAATAATGTTTTTTACCGACAGTATTGAGATCGATTTATGTTATGGAACGATACCCGGGTTGTTCGAGATTGATTGATTGAGCATTGAGACATAAATGAGGAATTCCTCCATTATGATCTTATTTTACTTGCAGGTGTTATTATCTACATGTGATGAAGTTTCAGTACCAAAACTGGATCCATTTGGGTCTAAACAGTCATTTCCTAATTTGACATGCAAATTCTATGCAATAGTGCAATGCAAAAAAAGAAAAAATGTTAAGCTATGTTGTTGAACTTGTGAGAGAGCAATGGCATGGGGGAAGCTTTGTGATATACAACAACCTGTTACAATATATGATGATTAGATGTGTACTGATAACTTTTATGGCAACCAAATGTTAGTTTTAGTTAAACTCATTTGTTTCAGATCCTGTGGCAATGTAACCATCAGACACTGACAAGCCAACAAAATTTTGCAACAAGAAACACCAGCAAATGACTAATTTGTCGATGGATTTTAACAAATATGCCGACCACATCGATAAACAAAGAAAAAAATATATTGTAAAATTGTTACTTTCCACTTTGTTACTATCAGATTTGTTACTTTCCACGACTGATTGGCGTTAAAATTGGTGTTTTAAGCAACAAAACATGTGTACACTTTTCAAAAGTATCAGAAAGATGGTAAAAATTAGTTCTATGAGTAAAAGTGAGCATAGTCCAACAAGAAAAATATGTAACAAGCAGATAGGATTCATATATTAATGATGTTTGTACCTTTGTATTTGTGTGATCAGAAAAAGTTTGAACATGAGTCTCCACAACAAGAGAAATGCACTGTGATACATCCCAGAGTTTCAGTGTGTTATAAGTTGATGAAGAAACTAGACTTACAGAATCCACAAATTTCACATAGTTGACAGTTTTATAATTCCGACAAGTGTGCATAGAGGAAATATCGAGTTACCTAGTTCATAGTAGTAAATTTTGTGATCTGCAGAGCCAAATGCGAGCATCCGAAATGAATCTGGTGGGAACTGGACAAAACAGACATTGGCTTTTGTGAATACTCGAATGAAATTTTTCCTTTTTTCTATACCAAAATCTGATTCTTGAATTTCATTATCACCGAATTCATCCACTCGTATATTGCCAAGATGTTTTAGATCTCTTTCTTGAGATCAAAATTAAAGAATTATTCAAGATGTTTTAGATCTCTTTCTTGGCATCAAAATTAAAGAATTATTCAGACCAGAACGAATGATTCTACCTGATCATAAATGCAAAGATTTCTGATCTTCTTCTCCTAATTGAGAGAATGAGTGTAATAATTTGTCTTCATCAATGTCCTTCCACAAAAAACCAACTCTATCTCGTAACTTATCAGTCATGTCCTTCTTTTTGTTGTTGCATCAATAATAGAAAATACAATAAAAAATCACCCTCCTTAATTTTCTCTCCAAGCTCTTCAAGTCTAGTGTCATTTCTAGTTTCCAATATTCAACTCAAACCCAATTAAATTCTTTACTAATTTTGACATCATCATCCATTGAATCAGACCCCAAATCATAGGAAGAGGCAAGAAAAGAGTCACGATTCGAAGACGATATGAGGAAGCATGAAGGATGCACGTCGCGTATAACACACCTTTTACTATGTGACACATTCACAATCTCGAAGATATCAAAACACTAAAATCCATCAATTCTACGATCATGATTATCTAACTATCTACTCAAGCTAGAATTAACTTGAACTACTTTCTCGCATATTTAATATTGTCTTTAGAAGAAAACATTACTTGATTCCTCACTTTATCTGAAATTGAGGCTTCAGAAATGATAGAAGAATTTATAGCCAGGAGCTAGGAGACCTCTTCCAAACAGATTCAGATGAACCATCACGAATAAAACCTAGCAGCGTTGCCACTATGATTCAATTCAATCTCTACAACTTCAGCCGTTGTAATCGAAATTTAGAGTAAATTAGCAAAATTTACAGCTCAATAGCACAAAGAAGCCGAATTGAATTACAATTTGTATTTGTATGGAGAAATATAAAAATAAAGAAATTTTAAAAAGAAGAAAGGAAGACTGATTAATGGAATTGGGAATTCATCAATTTTATGACCAACAATTTTTCTAAATTTTTTAAATATATTACAGCTGGATAAGTGGAGACCCGTGCTCCGTAAGTAGGGGTGAAAAACGAGTCAAACTATTCGTGAAATACTCAGTATCGACTCGGACAATACTCGAATTCGTCTCGAAAAAACTCGAGTCGAGCTCGAGCTTGATAATGCTCGTCTCGAGTTACTTGCGAGTCTAACTGAGTTTCAAGTTCGAGTTTATAAGTCGAGTCGAGCTTGATTCTTACTATTATTCTTATTTAATAAAAGATAATGATTATATAAGTCAATCGAGTTCGAGTTTAGTCAAGTCGAGCTCGATTTTTTTAGTTTTGAAAAATGTTATTTATTGTGATATTTAATTGTCTAACGGGTCAAGTCGAGCCGAACTCGATTATGTCCAGCTTAGATTCGAGTTTCAAAATTAGAGTTTGACCGAGTTCGAGCATGACAAATACTAATCGAGTCAAGTCGAGCTTGACAGATATTCGACTCGTTTACACAGTCACAGAATTGGTTCAGGTCTACTCACCCACGTGTCGGTACGGGGCCGGGGGATCGCCCTTACCGGCGGACCGCCACGTAGCAACTATACATACATATAGAATAGGCCTAAATGCAAATATTTTTTTAAAAACTCATATAGGCCTAGGTTATTGCATCTCCCGCCCATCCCTCTCAGTGCAGTGCCGCTCATCTCTGTTTCTTCCTCAATCAATCCATCTCTGCTCTCTTCCACCACACTGCACGGCTCACCTGTGTCCTACAATGGAGAACCGAGCTCTGAAGCTTCAGATTGCTAAAGGCCCAAGGCAGGGAGATGAACTTGAATTCAAGGCTGGATCCAGGATCCGAATTGGCCGAGTCGTCCGCGGCAACAATGTTGCCATCAAAGATGCTGGTATCTCCTCCAAGCACCTTTCTATTGAATTCGACCCTAGATCTGGGTCCTGGATCCTCCAAGACCTCGGTTCTTCCAACGGCACCTTCATCAATGGCTCCTCCAATGTCATCTCCCCCAACACCCCCTACACCATCAACGATGGCGATTCCATCAAAATTGGTGAGTCTACCTCCATTCTTGTTAGAATCGATGATAGCTGCTGCGTTGTAGAAGAATTGCCCCCCCTAAACCCTAGGCGGAGAGGCGTTCCTGCAGCTGGTAAGAGAAATTTGAAGGAGGAAGATGCGATTGGTGTTTTCAAGGAAGCAGAGAAGAGTGTGAAAGCTGCTGGTGCGTTGAAGGAGACGATTGGATTGAAGGAAGCAGAGGAAAGTGTGAAAGCTGCTGGTGTTTTGAAGGAGACGCTTGGATTGAAGGAAGCAGATGAAGAAATTGTGAAAGAAGATAGGGTTTTGAAGGAAGTGGAGAAGATTAACCCAGAAAACGAGAGAATAGCTCGTGTGAGTCCTCGGAGGACCCGTAGCAGGATGAAGAAAGTAGTGGATGAAAAAATTGGGGAAAATAATTGTGAAGAGAAGAAGAGCAATCTGGGTAAAAGAACACGAGCTAGCTCGAGGAGGAAGCAGAATGATGTTGAGAAGCTCAATCCAGTGGTGATTGCTGTAGATAATATTGTGAATGCTGAAGTTTCAAATTTAGAAGAAGAGACTGGACAACTTGATCATATGTGTACTGATAAGCTTACAGAGCCAAAGGAGGGAGATTTGGGTGGCAGAGAAAAGGGAAACGAGTTTGCAGCAAATGGCCGCACTCTAGATTTGACGAAGTTAACCGTAAGGGAATTGTTTGATTATCTAGAAGAGAATATTCCTAAGCAGATTATTGCTGAGACTGATAAGTCGCTTGCGGCTATGAGGGAAAAAGTTGATCGTATTAAGGACTATGTTAGAGAGCAGAGGAAGAAGAATTCAGGTGAACAATTGGCTGCTTATTGAAGGGAGAGGTAAATATCATTCCTTTTAGAAACAAAATTGAGTTGATTGTCATATTATTAACTGTCTGGATAAAAGGAAGCATTTTGCTAGTAGAGAACATCCTAATATATTTGGTCATCATTGAATCCATCTTCATAGTTTTATGGTCTGTGTAAAGGAGTTTGCAAGTTGAGAATTTGCAACTGTTGGTAGGTAAAACAACTAGATATTTCAAATTTAGGTACCAAAGAGATGAACAAGTAATTTCCCTATGCCTAGTTTGTCGTTGGTTGTTTCGTTTGCTCATATCATGCATTTCTTGGTGGATTAGTAAATGCTGATTAAAACAGTAAAGAAGTTTGCAGAAACAATGGATGAGCTGATAAATTGAGTTTTGTTATATTTGCAGCAAGCAAAAGAGCGGACCAGATTGTATGCTAGTTAGTGGAGCGTGATGGGAGCAATATATAAAGCGGTGCTCTCTTGGACCAATTTGTATGCTAGCTACTTCTCTACTATTGCAATCAAGGATGAACTAACTAGGGTTAATAATGTATAAACTGTCTAAAGTTTGATATATGTGAGATTTTGGTGTCTGAAGTTTAAATAGTTGATATTGACTGCTGAAGTTTCAACTTTGTCGAAATTTGCTGTTTCCGTCCAAATTTTTATGTTAAAATTGACAGAACTTGGTCACGTGCTTGTCATATGACCTGTAATCCCAAAATTGCCTCTAGTTGGGTGTTGGCCGGTCGGAGTAGGGTGTTGGCCGATCGGAGTAGGGTGATGGCCGACCGGAATAGAGTGGTGACCGGTCGGAGTAGGGTGGTGGCCGGCCGCCGAAGTTGTGGCAGTGGCCGGCAGCCGGAGTAGGGTAGTGGCCAGTCGGAGCAAACATAATAATATCAGGGGCATTTTTGACTTTTCACACTATTATGTCAAATTTAACAGCAAAAATGGAGGGAAAACCAAATTTCAACAAAATTGAAACTTCAAATAGTCAATATCAACAACTTATACTTCAGACGCCAAAATCTCACATAAGACAAAGATTATACATTTTATAGGTTGTTAACCCAACTAACTACAATATTTGGCAAGTGAATTTGATCATGTCTAGTCTACTAGTTAATCTGATGATGTTGAATTTATTTGTCTTGTTCTTGTAAGCCTTTAACTACGTGTGTAATTGTGGTGTAGATGTTTATATCCCACGTGTTTTTTTGTCATATGTATATGTATATCAGTTACAGTGCAGAAAGCAAATGTTGGATCGAGTGTTTCTTCTCCTTAAAAAGGTCATAAACTTTTGTGAAGTTTGGTTTTTGTGATTAGGGGTTAGACTAAAATCGTACTAACATTTTTTATTATATCGATAACATTTATTTTATATTATTAAATCGATCCCAATTGGATAATGACTGCAGCAACTGCAGATCAAAATGCCTTACAAATAACAGATTCAGATACAGCAGCTTACCAAATTCATTGCCTCTACAACAAATGACCTATCTGTCTTCTACACATTACAGATGTCATTTTTCCAACCAAACACATGATTACACGTGTTAAATACTCCAACAGAGACACTACATCTTCTTCATAATAATAACAAATTCTAAGAACAAAGAGATAGATCTCCACCCATAATCCTAATAAACCCATATACAAAATTTCATTTTTCAATCATCACATCACAATGCTTCAATGGTTGGTTGGTTCTTAGCGCCCAGAAACAAATAAAGAACCGGTTGAAAGCGGGTTTTGGGATTTCCGAGCCTTGGCTTTGTCGAGGCGAGCTCGTCTCACAGCCTCTTGGATATGGCGGTCGTGGTCCTTGAATGCTTGGTCCATGTTCCCTGATGGCACCAGTAAGGGACCCGAGTAGTGGATCTTGTGACCCTTAGAACCATATCCCTGCTGCATCGCCACGTAAACACAAACCGAAGATAAATTCTTCAACTTATACATCCGAAAAAGCGAAATGGAGAAAAACATCAATGAATATATGAGTTGGTGTATATTAACCAATTAACTTCGACCCCAAGACAAATATTCAGAAACCTTGATATAGATGACTTGGCATACAAGTACTTTTTTTAGGGTTAAGAACCTAAAAACTGTCCCAATTATAGGTCATGTTGCTAATCGCTGTCACTGATTTAAAATGTTGATATTTGCTATATCAGCTATCAGATTGGTTGATTTCCACTTTTTTCTTTTAAAATTGACGGAATAAAAACATGTTTTTTAAGCACTAAATCAGCATAAACCATGAGCAACACGTCTACTACTTCGAAAAAGTGGAAAATAATATGTTTTTGTTGCTTAAAACGCCAAAATCAGCCGAAGAAAGTGAAAATCAACAAATCTGATAGTTGAGACACCGAACGTCAACATTTTAAATCTGAGACAGCAATTAGCAACTAGCAACATGACCTACAGTTGAGATTGTTTTTAGGTTCTTAACCCGTTTTTTAACATATCATTAAGGGATGTTATCCACCAATACTTCTCCATGACCCGCATTTCCATAGCTAAATACTGTCGAGTCGGATTAGTATTGGTATTAGATGTTATGTAGATTAGAGTTGGATGTTATATACCAACTCAGCTATAAGTAGGCAAAGGTATAGAAAACTCACAAGAAGCGGATCATTGTTGCTGTCTTTGTCATCGTCTTTGTTGTGAGAAGTATGATGCCTTTGATCTTGCTGCAACAGGGTATCGGTTGTCTCCTTGAAGGACCCTGGAAACCTTCCAAACAGCTTCGGAACTTCTTTAACTATTGTAGTGCTTGAAGCTACCGGATATTGTGTAGCTGATGATATTTTTAGAGCATCTTCCGGCCTTTTCCCGTCTTTAGCCCATGCAGCTGAACGATGAGAAAGGGGTCCGGAATGAGAGGCTCTTTTGTGAGGAAGCCCTTGAGAATCGAGCTCTGCAGCCTGAGACTGTCTTGGTGGATCTATGGGGAAGCCTGATGCGACTTCTTCGGGGTGAGGGTTGAACTTCTCGCTTCGGCTCTTGGAATTGGGTTGAAGTTGTCTTTTCTGAAGAAGAAAGGGTAAATCTTTAAAGTGTGAAATTTTTAGTGAAAAATCCATAGAAAGTTGTCAAGTAACACATGTCAAGTAATGATTGTTCATAAAGTGGAAATAGAATGTTGTTATGCATTACCATGTGGACCTAGAAGTGCTTTATATGGATTTTTCACAGTTTTTTTCACATGTTCTAGCATCACCCAAGAAGAAAACAAGAATTTGTAACCTCAGTTGGGAAAAAAATGGGTTTGATATCAAATTATTGCAAAACAAAAGTTGCTAACCTGCATTGAAGTAACCAACTCAGCATTAGCATCGGGTGCTGGAACAGCTCGAGATTCTCTTGGTCGCTGCTGAGCCTTGTTTCCTGCTGTACCTTGCCTATGAACAAGTTAGAGAACAAGAAATTCGTTAAAGCACCGCCCTGATCATCAATATTAGATTTGATATATATATATATATATATATATATATATATATATATATATATATATATATATATATATATGTGTGTGTGTGTGTGTGCATTTCTTGAACAATTTTGTAATTTGAGACTGTATAGTTTCATTTGCAAAACAGCTTTGTAATTTGAGACCGTATAGTTACCTTCTAGCTTCTTCATCCCGTATTTTGGCATCAAACTCTTTGCTGGGAGGGTACTTCGGCAAACTAGAAGGATCACAAGGAAGCGGTTTTGAATAGAAGAACTGCAAAAATCACCACAGAAAGCAAATGGTCAAGTCAAGGAAGACATAGCTTAAAACATTAACTATAGCCTAAACTTTCACAAGAGACATGTATAAGAGGTCGTGGAGCAATATCAAGATATTTCTAAAAGCATGATTGTAATTGACCTGTTTATTTTGAATACAGATCACATGCTCCACTCTTCCTGTCCCAGATCGTGTCTCACCATTAAGATCTTGACACGTGTACTGGTTGTAATTAATTTTGTGTTTTTTTTTTCTTCTCTAAAATCCTATTGGAATTGTAGAACACTAGAAGGAAAATCTAAAATATAAGGACACGTGTCAAATCTTAACGGTGAGGCACGATCTGGGGCATGAAGAGTGTGGAAGGAGATCTGAATCCGCTTATTTTACCCAAAAAGAAAAGGGTGATATTTTACACTAAAACACAAGACAATCTGCCAGATTGCACGAGCAATGGAGTATTATCACAATCATTGGGTCAAGCAAATGTAAAACCCTAACGGGCTAGATAATGTACTAAGAAAATATTAGAAGTGTTTTTTCCATTTGGGGTATGGATGCAAATTAAGCAAAATTTAAGGTTAGAACTCATGCATACATAACCTATGATAAGAATCATAACCAGAATCAAATCAGTGAAAAAACCATACCTCGCTCATGAGAGCAGAAGCTGCAGATCCACGATCAACCGGGTCTACTGAAAGCAGTGTCTCTACTAGGTTAAGAGCTGGTGCAGGAAAATCCTTGAAGGTATCAGCTACAATGCGTCTATAAGGCTGTTGGGGTTTAAATATCGTTGCATGAGGCAATTTTGATTTCCTCCAATAATCCTCAGAAGGCGAGCCACAAAGTTTGAAAATCTTATGCAGTTGCTCCACCTGAAAGCAAGAAACGCAAAGCATCAAGATTCTGTACAGAAAGCACAACATAACTAGATTGAAATAAGGGTTAAGAAACTATAAACTGTCTGGAGTTTGCCCCATGTGAGATTTTGGCGTCAGAAGTTTAAAATGTTGATATGAAATGTCTGAAGTTTCACTATTATTGAAATTTGGTTTTCCATCCAAATTTACAGTTAAAATTGACAAAATGATGTGAAATGTCAAAATTGCCATTTATACTATTATGTTTACTCCGGCCAGCCACCGCCACCACAAATCCGGCGACCGGCCACCACCTACTAGGGGCAATTTTGGATTTTTTTATCGAATCATGTGATATGCACATGACCAAGTTCTGTTATTTTTAACTGCAAATTTGTTAATGTAGGGGATACAAAAATGAGCAAGAATGAGCAAAGGAGCTAAGAATTGAATCAGTACCTCGGTTCTTCCAGGCATGATAGGCTTTCCAGCATATAGTTCAGCAGCTATGCAACCTGTACTCCATAGGTCTACTGCAGTAGAATAGTATGTGGCTCCCAACAAAAGCTCAGGTGGCCGATACCAAAGAGTTACTACTCGACTCGTCAATGGGTGACGCTGATGGGGATCATAAAAACTTGCAAGGCCAAAATCAGCAATCTTTAGTATGCCATTATTGTCGATGAGAAGATTGGAACCCTTTATGTCTCGGTGTAAAACATTGCGACTATGACAGTGATCGAGTCCACGTAAAAGTTGTTGCATGTAGCATTTGACCTGCCAATAGTCAATTTGAGGACTCCTAAGTTAATATGCAAAAAAAAAAAAAAAAAAAAAAAATTCTCCTGAGTGAAGTACCTGTGATTCTGTAAATTTCAGACCGGGATGAGATGCCAATCCTGCTAGATCATGCTCCATATACTCAAAGACTAAATATAAGCTACAGGACATCCTCGATGTAACTAAACCTTCCAACTTTATTACGTTTGGATGATTGAGCCTGCGTAGAATATGGATTTCTCTTGCCATAAAACGTACACTTTCTGGCTCGAGGTTATCGAATCTCACTTTCTTCAATGCCACGATTTTATTTTGATCAAGATCACGGGCTCGATAAACGTTGCTGTAAGTTCCTTGGCCAATCTACAAAAGAACGTTAAGAAAAAAGATGAAAACTTAGTAACCATGTAACAAAATAAAATCAAGAACCAAAAAAACAGGTTAGCTACGGGCATTAAGCCATACTGCTCCTGGAAACTCAAACAACCTATAGCACAATACTCATGTAGGTCTGAACGCATTTAAATAGCGCACCATCTCCATAAAAATTAGTAGCTAGTGCTAATCATGCTTATCCTTAGTTTCAAAAGGCTATTTATGCTTATTGAAATTTTATCAGATCTATTAAGCGGAGTAGAGATCATAAAGGTGACATTTTCATATAATCCTTTGAGTTGAGTCATCTGTAAATTACATATGTTGACCTTCATTGCCAATACTGATTATCCAAGAGTATATCGATGAACTTTCACATGCATAACTTCAATTCCTAGAATCTAGCAGCCTTTTCATTACAAAATCAAATTCCGATTTCAGGTACCATCCATGGCATCAAACAATAAGTCTGCATTTCAATCATTTACAAGTCAAATATCATTACCAAGTGAAACCACAAGGTACACAAAAACAACACAGTCCTATAGATCAAATAGTGGCAAATAGAGAAAGAAGCATACTTTATCGAGCTTCTCAAAGGAATCTGCTCGGCGAGGTAACCACCCTCGAATTGCCTCACCAGCCACTGCAGCAAGCCAAGGAGGCCACCCTGCAGCAACATGTTCTCCTTCAGTAGCTTTCGGTATCCGAGCGATAGTGGGATGTTCAGTAGCAATATGCTCCATCTTTCCCTTGCTTCTCTCCAAACTATCTGTGTGTAGTCTCACAGATCCATTTGTTTGTTTGTCCAATAACATCACTCTGCCATCATTACCATTGCCATACCTATCCTTAGCTTGATAAACCTCTTCCCTCCGAGACAAAGCTTCTCTTGAGACGCGTAATTCAGAGGACGCCTTGCTAGATATTCGCGGGCTCTCTTTGCTGTCATCAATTGCAGATAGCTTGCAACAAAGGCAGCCCATTATGGTCCAAACCCACTCCCAGACACGACTCGTTTCCGGATCAATTATTACTTGTCATCAGCAGCTTACATGACCGATACTGAATCGGAATTTACCCACTAGGCGGAACCTTCCACTGATTTCATCCCACTAAGATTCAATCTCTTCAGAAATGAAGAACAAACATTCACATTATAAACCAACAACTTAGTTTCAAAATTATGAAGCTAAGCTGACGAATTGAACAGCAGTAGATGTAGTAGAGCACCAAAACATAACAATGCAGTAGAACTATGGAGGACAGCTACCAAAACCCTAAAATTCCTTCAAAAATGGTGAATTCCAGTGTCAGTAGCCGGATGACTGAAATTACACAAAATCTCGGCAAATTAGGTAATGCAACCACCAAAAGAACTACCTTTTGTCAACAGAAGCGAACCCTCTAGAATTTCAAATATGCTAGTAGAGTAGAGGTATGAGCAGACAGGTATCCTGCAAAGGCCCTGCTTCGTCGTTCAATCCATCAACTCGGTGAGCTCTGGAGACGAAGAGACAGTGCAATTGACAGCTTGTTTACTAAACTGATGAACCCTAGATACCGATCTCGGGTTTCTGGATTTGAAAGAGAGAGGGCATGGATCTAGACGCAGAGAGAGAGAAAGAGATAGAGCTGCAGACACGTACAAATGGAGTAAACTGAGCAAGTTTTGTATCCCCTACATTAAATTTTTCTTTTTCCACTTCATTAATACTGAGAAGTGAGAAGAAGATAACACCTAGTTAAAATATGTGCGACAAGTGTTTTATCTTATAGTACTACATTATTGAGTAATTCCTTAAAGTGTGAAAAAAAGAGTGAAAAAACCATAGAAAGTTAACAACTGCCACATGTCAGTTAACAATTTGACATAAATTGGAAAGAGAATCATGCAATGCATTGCCATGTGGCATGTGGCAGCTTTCTATGGTTTTTTCACACTTTGTTTCACACTTTCTATCAAAGCCCCTACATTATTAGCCCGTTTTCTCAGTCTATAATTATTTACAATCAATCTTAAGTAGATTCCTTTAACACCATTCAGCTTCAATAAAGTTCGAATTTAAAATATTTAATTAATGAATAAAACACTAATCTTGACTCAGCCAATTCCATCAAGCATAAGCCATTAATTTTCATCCTTCAAACTTTTGATAAAAACAAAAAAGTTTAGTACTTCAATTTTATAGCTAGTGTTGGATCCTGGCAAATTAAAAAAAATATTATCAATTTGTCTACCAAGTGAGTGTTAAGTTAGCAAATTGTTCAAAATAATTTTTATATAGCAATTTATCGTAGTGTTCAAATATGAGCTAATAATTTGATAATTAACTATTTCTTTTACTATCAATCCGTGTAGCGTATTATCATTTAATATTTAATGACTTTATAAAATTTTCGGCCAATATTTTTTTCAACAGTATATATGTTTACCCTTTCTTTTTTAATGTCCCCCATTTTAAAATTCATGCATCTACCGTTGAATAGGACAACCACATGACCTCAAGCCGAGGATTTAGATCATTGTCCCACTATTCCTAGCTCATATTGTACCTCATCGTTTTGACAAGTATACTTAATGTAATTAATTTTTGTCGATTATTTTTCTAAAACTTATTGGAATTAGTGAACCCTACAAGGAATGTATTAAATTTAATAATAGGTGATTACAACGGTGAAATACGAAGTGAAGTAGGAAATATTGAGCACAGGATGCATCCTCAAGCTGAAATGACATGTTATTATTTATGAGACAGTTGGGATTAAGGTCCAACATTCAACAACAAAGGGCAGTGATTGAGTTTAAGGATGTGGAGCAAGCATGCTATGAGTGATGCCCTCTTGTTGGGCACTACTTATAACTACTTTGCGGAAAAAAAGAAGGTAGTGGTTGGATTTAGTTCTAGGTAAATGAGTCACTATTAGACGTGAATGAATGCATATATTATATAAGAAGTTAAAACATTTGAAAAAGAAAAAAAAATCTTTCTACTATGCTCCACAAGCATTATATTTGTGGTTTTGTTTTTTTTACATTTTTCTATTGTCTTAATGTGAACCCTATACGTAAAAATTATATTATATTGGTGTGATGAAATTTTAGGTGTAGCTAAAAAAATCATATTTTAAAATTTTACATATGTTACAATTAAGTTCTCTATAGTAATCAAAAAAACACAAACATGATGCTTTTGAAGCATGTTAGAAAATCCTAAAAAAAAAATGAAACAAAGATTTATGTTAAAATCATAAGACTCAAACTGGAATTATTTCAAAGTACTGGACCTATTACGGAATATACAGAACCACATGCAACTTTGTGCAATTTCATAAAATCAATATCTCCCGAGCTAAAAAAAAATCAATATGTCGCTAAATCGTTAAGATTTCGTTTCAGAGAGGAGGGAGATCCAATCCGTGATTTACGTTGAAGTGGAAATCGTCGATGGTGGTTCCCCGTAGACGATAACCGGAGTACTTGGCATCTTTGACAAAACAACACTCATATCTGCGTGATTGTTATACATGAACGGATGGATTAATGTGAACAGATGAATTTTCAGTTGCGATGGTGATGTTCGATCTGCAGAAGTTGATATTGATCTGTCATTGAGTTCGTTGTCGAATTCGCTCTTGAGTCTGAGTCAGTAAATCGGGTAGAGCTCTCCCTGTACAGTAGGCTACAGTTTGGTTGGATAAACAACGATTGGAGGTCGAAGAATGCGATGAATCGCCGACTGGTGGATCCTGAGGCGGCATGAGTGGAGCGTCATTAGGGCTTCGCACGGGGAGCAATGGATCGTTGCAACAATCGATCTTTCAGAATGGCGCCGCGCACATCCAGTCGTCGGCAATGCTTGTCCGAAAGCCTTCTAAGAAGGTACTCTCAGGTTCGAGGGAGAAGGAGAAATTTCTCCCGCGCATTTGCTGGTTTTTAGGTCGAAAAAAGGTTGCAATGCTGCTGCTCGTCATCCTTGCGCTGCTTGTGTTTGTGTTCGGATCCTTTACTGTCAGTAAAGGTTAGTGCCTTCATCTTCCTTTTCACGATTACGCTGTTTTTGGTTCCTATACTTGCTGTTAGTTGCTTCTGTACGCCTGTTTCCAGTGACATTGTTCTCCGTAACAGAGCTCCGTTCTTATCTGATGCACTAGAAACTTACGTTCGAGTCACAGAGTTCATCTGCTACTGGATTCTCAGTTATACATGCTTAGATGTTAAATATGCAATGCTTATTAGTTGGTTTAGTTTTTGGAAGCGGAAAAAATAACTGAAGCCAAATTGGGGAATAATCAAGTTAGCCAAATCATCGTGATGAGAACTTATTTAGTTTGGGAGCAATCAATTTTCATATTGAACTGAATTCTTAAATTATGGAGTTCTGGAATTTTTTGTTTTTGTTTCTGCTTTCGAACTGAGCTTTCAAATAGTGATCATCGTCATTCCACAGAAATTTTAGTTGCTTTCAATGCTGGTCAGAACTAGATCAGTAGCCATTAGAATTTAATGCCAGTCGATGCATATTTTAATTTTTACACATACCCCCAAAAATATGCTTTGGAGGTAACATTATTCCAAGTCTTCTTTCACTGTGCATACGCATGCTATATAAATGCATGCCATTTGATTTCTTTGCAGAAAGCAGTGAACAAACTATGTCTCAACAGATTCAGCACGATCTACTTTACCACAAAAACATTTCAGTTGAAGTGTTAACTGCACCTATCCTCAGACCAGAGGTGACACAGAGCAACAGAACTAAAGGTAATAAGAGTGTCACAAGACACCAGCTTCCTCATTCTCGCTTTCACCCTCATTCTCATATTCACCATCACCAGACTTCATCAAGTACTACTGTTACAGGACGTGCTCCTCCATGGGGTAACCATTGTGAAAATTTTGCTTTCCCCCCTCCACCTCCTCCCTACAGAAGGCGGATTGGACCTCGGCGTAAGATTTAATGCTTTCTTCTTCTTCTTATTCTCCCTGGTCTGCTTGTCAATAACAAGTTTCAGATTTTACAAGCTCATCGGTGAAGCTCTAATATGCTGATGACAATTTATGCCCATGTTCACAACTTGGGCATGTGATTTGTCGAAAACATCTAATTGTAGAACTTTTAATATTCACAAAAGCACATCTATAGATATAACATTTTGACAGTATCTAAGATCCTGAGCTTTTAACTAGAAATATTTCATATTTCCTGCTGTTCCCTTCCAGGAAAGAACAAGTTTCTTCTGAGAACTGACAGTATCTTAAGCATTTGTGGAATGGAAAAGAACTGTTTGTTTGTTTTCTTACCATTATTGCGCATCTTGCTTTCAGCATGTCCAGTCTGTTATCTCCCCGTTGAGCTGGCTATGGCCAGCATGCCAGAATCCCCTTCCACATCCCCAGTACTACGCTCTTTGACGTACATTCAAGATGATGAGCCAGTAAAGATTGAACCACATGGAGGCTCAGACTTTGGAGGCTATCCATCTTTAAAAGAAAGGAACGACTCTTTCGATATAAAAGAGTCAATGGTAGTGCACTGTGGGTATGCCATCTTTCAACATTCTACAGAGACCGCATTGACCATTTAACTTGAACAAATTTCATGTGCCATCCGAGTTAAATTTTACTATTTTTTTCATTTTCTACTGCTGTATGAACTTAATACTTCTGACAATCTCATCAGATTTGTGAAAGGAAGTAAACCTGGACGAGAGACTGGATTTGATATTGACGAAGCTGACCTCAATGTGATGGAGCAATTTTATGATGTCATTGTTGCTTCCGGCATTTTTGGTATTACATACTCTATGTGATCAGTTGTCTTGTTTTATGAGATCCTTTAAAATGATTGCCTTTTTAACCCATTATTTGTTTAACAGGAAATTATGATGTTATACAGCAGCCGAGGAACATCAGCGAAGCAGCAAGGAAGAATATACCCTTTTTTATGTTTATTGATGAAGAGACAGAAGCTTTCATGAGAAATAGAAGTATTTTGGATAGCGGAATGAGGGTGGGATTGTGGAGAATTATTGTTGTCCGCAACATCCCTTACTCTGATGCAAGACGAAATGGAAAGGTCATCATGCTTTCTTTTTTCTAAGTTTTCTCTTCACAGATTATTCTAGGAGACCTCAGATGCCCTTTATTATAACTCAATTTACGTCTCTGGTTACTTTTTTTAACTCCAACAGTATTCCCGATTTATAGTCTTACAATTATAGTATTTAAAGATTGACGTGAGGAGTGTAATATGAAAGGGCATATTGGCGTCCTTAATGTCACAGAACGTTGTTTGAAATATTGGCATCACAACAGTTTTCTTTGAATTACTCCCTTGCTTAAGAAAGGTATTCATATAACATTGACTTTATAGCCAGTGGCCATTCTGCACCAAAATAAACTTTTTATAACTCTTCTTAGAATGAACTTTTTTACTATTAAGTTAATAGATACTAAATTCCACTCAGCTGCTGGAAGTGTATAATTAATAAGACACGTGACTATATAAGCTGAACAAATCTTGAGCAACGAGTCTGAAATGACCTGCTTTCAATAAATATTTTCTAGTGCTTAAGGGTTATGTTAACCAAAGTCATTAGCCTAATAGCTGCAAAAAATGTTAGAGCTATAGTTTTAGTAGCTAATAATAGCTTTGGACCTTAAAGTCCAAAGGATTCTTCGAGTAACATATGACATTTCATGGCCTGTTTATGGTGCAGGTACCTAAGCTGCTATTGCATAGGCTCTTCCCAATGGCCCGGTATTCCATATGGATTGATGGGAAACTTGAACTTGTCGTGGACCCATATCAAGTTCTGGAGAGGTAGATCACATCTCTTTTGGCTGTTGATGCATGTATCTTTCGGGATAAGTGTTTTTCTCTCTATGCAGTATCCTTCATAAGGAGGTTGAGATAATTAGCCGAAAATGATATTCCTCTCTCGATCAAACTAGATATTAGGCAGTCTATTCTTAATCGATAAACTTGGAAAAGTATATTTGAGATCCGCGTCACAAGTCTCCAAGATCTCATCAAATGCTAGTTATCATAGAAGATGCTTTTTCTCCAACTGTGAATTGAGATTCAGC
Organism: Clarkia xantiana subsp. parviflora; assembly: GCA_036873135.1. Lineage (NCBI taxonomy): Eukaryota > Viridiplantae > Streptophyta > Magnoliopsida > Myrtales > Onagraceae > Clarkia > Clarkia xantiana. Next base: position 3,093,220 of record JAPTYO010000009.1, read on the forward strand.
TGTAGTTTTGGTTGCTGACAGTCACTCATATGTTTGATCTTAACGGATTCTTTATCTTGACAGTTTAGTGATCTATATATACTGAAATATTCCAGGTTCTTGTGGCGCCAAAACGCTAATTTTGCAATCTCAAGACACTACAGACGGTTCGACGTGTTTGAAGAGGCAGACGCCAATAAAGCTGCAGGCAAATACGACAATTCTTCAATTGATTATCAGATGGATTTCTATAAGAAAGAGGGTTTAACTCCATATTCTGAGGCTAAGCTCCCCATAACTAGTGGTAAGCAGTGTATATTGCATATGCCATCTTTTGCTCATTCCCCTGCTTCCAAGAGGATTGAAGCATTTGAATGTTATCTTATGCAGATGTTCCAGAAGGGTGTGTGATCATCAGGGAACACATTCCAATCACAAATCTGTTCACCTGCCTATGGTTCAACGAAGTTGATAGATTTACTGCAAGGGACCAGCTGAGCTTTTCCACAGTGAGAGACAAGATAGCTGCCAAGGTTAACTGGACTGTCAGTATGTTTCTGGATTGCGAGAGACGTAACTTCGTGATACAGGTAGGTAAATAATAAAGGGTTCAGCTAAAATAAAGTCGAGGTTATTTCAACTCGATTTCTCAACCATTAGATTATGCACATCGTGATATGTGTAAGAAACACTTTTTATCTCTCGTGAATTCCGATTGATTCCCTCGCCAGCCCCAATAATAAATACGGCACTGCTCTTTTAAACCCGTGATTTTACAGCTAGAGCGTAAAAATCTCACTTTTACATTTGATCTTCATATATAGGCATACCATAGAGATCTACTGGAGCAAATGCCTCCACCTCCTCCTCCTGCAATTCCACGAGTTCGTAATCCACCTGCATTGCCAGTTCTCGTTACCACGTCAGGAAAGTCTTCTCCAAAGAAGAGCAGAAGAAACTCGAGGCGGCATAGAAAGGTTAGGGGAGGTGGAGAAAAGGTGTAGTTCTGAATTATTCTATTTCTGGTCTGGTCTGGTGTTGGAAAGTGTAGTTGTTAAAGTTGGTTAATTTTGGTGTTATACAGCATGGTTGAGGAGGATGATTGATTTATTAGAGTTAGAGGCAAGTTACTTACTGGTAAGGTAAGAAGAGATTAGGAGGTGCTCAATTTTGTTCTTAATTGCTGCAATTAATTGTTAATATCTATTCTTTCTTTTGTATATACATTTTCTTTACCAGTTTGTCTCTTCTTCCCAGTTCCTCCTATAAGCATGCAAGGCTTTTGGCCTATCGGTCTCGGTTAGCCTAGCTTAGCCCAGCCAAGCAATTATTCCGATTGCCTTACAGTGGTATGGTATGTAAATTTTAGCAACTTTTAGAGCAATTAATATGCCACACACAATCGGAACAAGTCGGATCTTATACCATAACTCATTAATTATACAAGGAACAATGATATACCCGAAGTAGTGGTCCGAGATGTTCCGAATTATTAGATAATGGCACATCTTGTAATTAGTCTCAACTCTATGTCCATTTTTATTATAGATTCATGTCGGACTTTTATCATTTTTGTTATATACACAAGTGGGTCAATGGCATGGCAATGGGACATGGCATCATTAAATGACTATTGATTTAGAAGCAACAATCGGTGTTCATCAACTATGATAAGATCCCATACCCATTCATCGGTCCACGAGGCCCACATGAATATGCATCCTCGAGCAATAATCCAAACCGTTGATTCATATCGTTCCTTGCAAGAGGGACCAAGCAATCCATCTGTGTATATATATATTTTATTCGATGGGATCTGAGTTGTGTCGACTGTCGCCATTCAATTCATCCACCCATACTTCCCTAAAATAATCAATGAACCAATTGTCACATCCCCTTTTGCTTGGATGATTCTTGAAGTGCCGCTGGATAGAATTTTGTAATTTCGATTATGTAAATTTTATAAATAATGGTTAATGCAAATAATTCTATAATTTTAAGTTAGTTTTCAAAAAAAAAATTTAATTCACGTGTAAGTCACATAATTAATTATGTTCGAATTAAACGAAATATTTACCGGAGCTATTTATTTGTCCGCAACAAAACCTAAACTAAAAATTCTAAAATAACTTAAATTAGCCATTTATTCGAGTGCCAAAACTTCACTTAGCAATGTGACAATTAACCACAAACTTAGATGGACTCCCTAAAAATAAATACTCGACGATAAACCAATTTCAGGCAACAAGGAAGTGGAATCAAGACAATTGTTCCCACTCTCAATATATAAAATTTAGCGTCTCCTGAATCTACAAGACAATGGACGACCTGCTTGTCACCTTCCTAAAGTGGTAATCTACTTGTCACAACTTGACAAGACACAACCACCTATAGCCGCTACCGCCTTAACACAAACTCTTCACAGTAAGGATTGCAGATATGTGGTGACATACTTGTCATTATTTGACAGAACCGTCAATGAGAATCAGTCGCTACCGCCACTACATGAAACCCCTATAATAATAAATGCACGGCCACAAAGACGACTAACTTCTCCTATGAATAAGTAAGTTTACATATTCATTTATAATTTTTTTATTATTTACTAAACTCTATACTAATTTGAATGTAGGATAAGACTTGGGGTATAACTCATCAAACACCAAATTTCAACATTTATGAAACTTCAACAATTTATAAGTTCTTAACTCTTCTTATGAATGACCGTAAATGCAGATAATTCTAACATTTCAAATTATTATTTTTTTTATTTTTCTTTAAGTATTTACAAAATTACGTGACTAATTCTATTCATATTTAAACGAATATATTTGAGAAGCTAGTTACGTTGAAGTTTTTAAAGTAGTTATTTATTTAAACTGAAATGGAGTGAAATTAAGCATGTCGGCAAGAAAGTCGACAATTAAACATAAAAAGAAAGAAAGTCGCAATTTTTATCTAAAAAGGAGAATATAAACTAGTCCAAGTTGAGAAAGAGTTAGTTCTTGGATACAATACAATAATCGACGGGATCGCCTCGTCGAGTCCCCAATCCAGACTGTAAATCAATTCAAACCTCCGCCATTTCCGATACCCCTTCTTCTCCGATTTACGCCCCCGCTTTTTATACCATGGTGTCCGATCCGATCTTCCACTCACTTTCCATTTCTAGGGTTCTTCAAACCTATGAATTTCTCCTAATTACTGCATCTTGATTACTGAATTTCTTCTAATTACTGAATTTATTCGCGAATTTGATCTCAATCTTCATCTTGATTGATTGTGCGATGAGCTGGTTTTTCTTGATCTGCGCGCTCCATTCCCTAGTAGCCATCACAGGCGGAGCTCTAATGATGTTCCACTCCGGCGAGGAGGAATCCGCCGTCAAGAGCCATGGATCGACGCCGCACGATCAGATCTTGATCCGGACATCGGACTCGTTCTCCGGCCTGCTTCTGGTGGCGATCGGGTGTTTGTTGATCATGGTGGGGTTTGTTAAGGATAGAGCTTTCCAGGGCTTCTTCGCCAAGGGCTGCATCGTGCTCCACGTGGCGACTGCTGTGTGGAGGTTCTATTTTGTGGGGATGGTGGAGGATTTTGATCGGGAATGGCGGAAGAAGGCCGTCGGAGATATCGCGTTGGCGGCGTCTTGGGTTTCCTTCTTGGTAAATTCATGGAGGGAGAAGTATGATTGAATCTCGTCGGCGGCCATTTTTGTTCTGTAAAATAAAAATGCTTCCTTTCGGTCACTGCATATTTGGCTGAAATCAGAGAAGTTTGTGGTTATAAATTTGTGTCAGCTTCTATATGTGATTACAACGGTAATGTAATTACTTGAATCAATTAGAATGTGGATTTGGTTTGGTGATTGATAGAAAGAAATATTGAATTGGATAAAACTGCCTTGTACTTTTTTTTTTTTGTAATGAACTGCCTTGTACTTTGAATAAGGTTATAGTGTACTTCCTATGTAATTATTTCGGATAATCAAATCAAAGGACTATTTGCACGTCTTTCGATTCTCAGCCCTCACAGAGTATATATTCGCATACATATGTGCATTTTTTTTTTGTTAATCGTTGTGCAATGTTAATATTCGGTATTTTAACTATTAATTTTGTTACTTTTTATTTTTTCTCTTAAAATATAAATAAGAATGTTTTTAAATATCAAATAAGGCTAAACCTCATGAAACAATTGTGGTATTTTAGAAATTGGATAATGATATATTTTTATTGCTTAAAATTGTTTACTCAAATAAATTAAATAAAATAAACTTAAAAATTAGCGTATACAATACAACTACTAGTGACCCTGGTGAGGGATTGGTATTGGGCCATTAGCCCAACTGGCTCTGCGACTATACAAAGAGAAATGATTTCTATTTTCAAATTCTATTTTCTATATTTCTATTTTCTATTTTCTATCTTACATTCCAACCCTAAATCATTTTCCACATATCGATACATTCCGGATGTGACAATGTGAAATAATGATAAGTTTTAGGACGTATCGTGAGCTTCTCAAAACCTTAACAGTGGTGGATGTATATGTATATTAATGAGTGATAAACGTCACCCCACTATTAATTTTTTTTATTAATTAAGATATAAGATTTATTTTAAATAAAAATATAGATGAATTTTTATTATTTTAATGTAAGATTTCATCATTTTGCATAAGATACTAAAACCATATTATTATTTTAAAAGACAATGTTAGGAATGTGAGTAAATTTCCAAAGTAGATCAATTATCAAACTTTTCCCTAACAAAGCTACTTTTAAAACAAATTCCCAAATTATGTATTTTTTTTTAATTATATTTATTTTTTATTTTACATTTTGTTACAAATGAACTTAAACCAAAATATATTACAAGAAAATTGAAAAAATTAAGGAGATTAAATGCATGAAATAATTTAATGGCAAGCAAAAAATAATTAATTAAGGTAAATGATGAAAACGTACATAATAATAAAATATAAATATATTTTTTTATAATTGTTAAATTTGAAACATAAGTTTTAAATGAAATATATTATCGTATAACAATTATTCATTAAAAGTGTTAAAAAAATAGACTAAATAAAATTCATTCTTAAACTTATTTATTGATATTTCAAATTTAGTTTCTTTACATTTTATATGAAATTTGTATAATTTATTTTTAGCATAGTTTATTTTTAAAATTTGTTTTTACAATTATTAAATTATTTATTTCAATATATAACTTTAACATTAATTTCTTTAATTTTTCCAACTTTTTCAAATTTTTTGTATTATTATTTCGGTTTAAGTTTAATTATAACAAAATTTAAACTTTAAAACTAAAAAGTAAAAAATAGACATTATTAAAAATATATATATAGAAAAATAGTATAGTTTTGGAATTAGTTTATGAAGATGTTTAATCTGAGAATATTGATCAGTTCTTGACATATTTTGGGATTTCACTATAGGAATGTCTTAAATGATCCGACTTTTTGTATCACGTCTCCTTCCAAATCTTAAGAAACGAAATACCAGCGACTGCGCTCTATCACCGCCGCATTTTCTTATCCGAGTAGCATCAGAATCAAAGTAACTGTAAGCTCTCTTCCCCTCTGGCTATCCTCTGTTTATGAATTTGTTGACCTAATTCGGCGTCAAATTTGATTTCATCCGTATTCATTCGTGTATAATTTCCTCGATCTTCTTGATGTTATTATGATCAGAATAGAATGCGATCTGCTGACGCTCTCTTTGTGTTCGAATTTGTTATGTTCTTGGATTCAAATTAGAATCCGAAATGGATAGATAAGAATTATATAGAATAGATGGTAGTGGAGAATGAGATGAGAAGATAGAATTAGGGTTTTTACAATATCTTTCTTCATTACCTCTTCAAGCGGCTGCTACACATATTATAAACCCTAGAATTCACTAAAGGTTTAAACTTTTGAAATCACTGCTAAATACATTATAAGAACATGACTGAATTGTATGACTAGTAGAGGGGAACATTGAGGAAAATAATGAAGCTTTTCGGTTGTTATTGGAAACAAAAAGTGGAAAAAGAAATTAAGGATTCAATTGTATGGCACCATAAAATTCCCTAAAATTTAAGAACGAGTAGATTTATCCGATATCTTCTCGGGGACCATATGTTGCTGGACCATATGTTGCGAATTGAGTTTTTGTGAAAGGAGGCATTATTCACTAGTTGATGATCGACTCGGTTGGCCTCATATTGAAATTTCTACAGTTGTTGAGTCTCCTTTGGACTATCAATGCTTGGATTTTAAGGAAGTAGAATCTAAACTATTTTGGGGCAAAACACAAACAGCTAACTGTATGAAATCATAGACTTGCTAACTTCACCAAAGCACTTGAAAAGGTTTAGTTCTTAGAACGATTTGTTTATCAATGTTTTGCAGAAAGCCAGAAACCCACCAGTTATCATATTCATGTTTCACTTGTTTGAGTTTTATTGTCTGCACCACTTATTGCATTTTATGGAGCTTCTCTCAGTAGGTATTTATCACTCTCGTCTTCTGATTGTAATCTTACAGCTGCTAGTCTTATAGTGTGCATCATGGGCTTAGTTTCGTCGGGATCAGAGCATTACAAGCGAATGAAGCACACTATAAGACCAGTTGTAATATTACAATCAGAAGACGAGAGTGATAAATATCTACCTAAAGAAACTCCATTAAATGTTTCACTTGTTTTAGTTTTATTGTCTGCACTACTTATTGCATTTTATGCAGTTTCTCTCGGTAGATATTTCTCACTCTCGACTTCTGATTGTAATCTTACAACTGATCTTATAGTGCATCATGGGCTCAGTCCTGTCAGGGTCAGAGCAGCAAAAGCAAATGCCTGCAGTGACAACGTCGAGTGTGGACACAAAGCCGAAGAAGAAGATCTGCTGTGCTTGCCCAGACACAAAGAAGCTTAGAGACGAATGCATTGTGGAGCACGGGGAAGATGCTTGCGGGAAATGGATTGAGGCTCACAAGAAATGCCTTCGCGCAGAGGGATTCAATGTTTGAGGTTAGAAATTGGTAGATGAGGTATTTGAACTGATTAACAACTGAAATATGAGATAGCTTTGGAATATATATTAGTGCTTTGTTTTTGTTATACACACTCATGATACTTGGGGAATAAGGCAGGTACTTGTGGGTTTGAATGGGATGGAGTTGATCATTCCATGAATTTTGTTTCTTCATTGCATATTTTTTACATTTATTAAGTATTAAATACTTCTTCATCTTAGATTGTAATGCCAACCAAAAAAAAAAATCTTAGATTGTAATGATAAATGATTTGCTCCATTTTGTCTGACTGTGAAGATCACATATGTGCTGATTGATGTGCATTCTCTTGTTGGTATAGTATTTTATTAGCTTGGTTCAGTATTCATTGTATTTTAAGGTCAATGGGAAGAAACATCTACTCATAAAAATACGCTTTAAATGGGAAGATAAACTTTTGAGGAAAACAAGTTAACATGAAAATAGAAAAGACACTTATTTGAAATAAATTGAAGTTGTTGTAAACTATCTTTGAATTAATCTTATCATATATATATTACACTTTTTACTAGGGTTGTGCATGGTTTGGTTTTGGACCAAACCGATTCAGAACCGAATCAGAATCAAACAGACCAATTCAATGGTTTCGTTTGTTGGAGGGCAACCTCTCGGATTTTAGGTTCAGGTGGTTTCATGTACCATGTAAGAATCGAATCAGATTTAGATATTAGAACTGAACTATCGCAGAACCGGTTCGAATCTGTTTTGAACTTTTTTTTGTACTAAAATTCAAAATACACACCCAAGTTGATAATCCATAAACAATTCACAAATTTGCAAAATACAAACTATAAAGACAACTGATCGCAGTGTAGAAAGTATCAAAGTCTAAATTCCGAACAATCTAATAATATATAAAAAAAAAATATATATTTAAACATAAATTTTCGAGACTTTAAACGACGTCAAGATGCATAGCTCAAACTTCAAAAGTGGAGCAAATCTCTGATTGAAAAAAATACAAATTGTTTGAATAATACGTGAATTAATCTATCATCTCAGTTAAAATATAAAACTACTTCTGAGTTAAGTTTCGAGTTCAAAACTGAGCTCAATTTATTGTAGAACTGATCTGGACTAACATAATATATAATAACTATATATAAGTAAACAAACTTGCTACGACCACATATATATCTAATATGAACCAAACCCAAATAGTGAAGGATCCACTCTAGGGGTGTAAACGAGTCAAGCTACTCATGAGCTGCTCGAGATCGGCTTGATCTCGACCCGCTAAATTCCGAGTCGAGTAGAGCTCAAGTAGAGCTCGAGTCGAGCTTTTTCTGATACCGAGTCGAGTTCGAGTTCACTGGTACTCGAGAGGCTCACGAGCTTAATCGAGCTTTTTTGTTTTGCCTATTCGAGTCGAGTTCGAGTTTTTCGAGCTTTACGTAATAATATTATATATGTACATATTGAGTTCAAGTCGAGTTCGAAACCCAAATAGTGAAGGATCTACCCTAGGGGTGTAAATGAGTCGAGCTACTCATGAGCTACTCGAGATCGACTTGATCGATATTTGAATTCGACCCGCTAAATTTCAGAGTCGAGTAGAGCTCGAGTCGAGCTTTTTCTGATATCGAGTCGAGTTCGAGTTCACTGGTACTCGAATCGAGAAGCTCCCAAGCTTAATCAAGCTTTTTTTTTCCTATTCGATTCGAGTTCGAGTTTTCCGAGCTTTACGTAATAATATTATATATGTATATATTGAGTTAAAGTCGAGATCGAACTCGAGCTAAGGTGCATAATTTATAATTTAATTGAATTTTTTAAACCTTATTGAGCCGAGTCGAGCCAAACTCGAACACGTCGAGTATGGCACCGAGTCGAGCTTGAAAATTTAAGGCTTGGTCAAGTTCGATATCGAGTAAACTGAGTCGAGCTTGCCAGAAACTCGACTCGTTTACAGCACCTTATTCTTCCAAAAAAAAAAGGATGCAATGGTGTATTACAAATAACAATTTAGAGTTTATGTAACAAAAGTGGTTCTGAAAAACCGGTTCATAATCGGATCAAAACCTATTTGAACCGGTCGAAAATCGCTTCATATATTCTTTATCAGAATCGAACCATTTAAAATCCGGTTCAGTCAGAACCGATTCGTATTGGTTCAGTTCCGATTTGGTTACGGTTTGGTTCGCCCGAACCGGTTTTTATGCCAACCCTACTTTTTACCATAAAGTATAAAATGATTATTGTGGTCCTATTCTTTTAAAGATATTCAAAATGTCTCAATTCTCAATATGTAAGTGTTAGACTCAATCCTCCTAATATAGTTGTCAATTCCAAGTTCCAACTTTAAGTTGTTTCTTATTTTAGTAAAACAACAAATATACCAAATACAAAGAACACAAAAATTTTTAATATTAAAATAATATTTAGAGAAACATCCACCCGAAAACACGCTTTAAATGTGAAGAAAAACTTAAATGAGTCAACTTGAAAACCGGAAACGCTACTATTTGAAATAAATTGAAGTTTTTATAATTATATACTAGTGATCACCGATTCACGTTTTGCATAAGATTCTACTCATATGAAAGGTTATGTTATAACATCATTGACTCGCAACCTCGTTTATTTTGTTCTTTTAATTATAAATGGTATGCATAAAGCAGTTGATAATTTACGAATAGAACTTCCCTTTAAATAACCAAATAACTAGCTGAACTTTATTAAAAAAATGCAATTGTTTAGGTTAACCATTTTTTTTAAACTAAATCTTTAACCATGTTTCCGCTAATGAGCAACTAGGTCCATTTGTCCAATTTAGCGTTAAAATTTGATGGAATTTTTCGTGTGCTCCTAACGTAAAATTAACTCGATTAATGTCATTCGACCATGATAGACCTCCGGGTAATAAGAAACATAATTCAAATATAGATTTTGTTGTAAACCGTACATTGTGAATTTATACAAAAATTAATATTATTATTAATATGGTACAAATATTAAACGTACTTAAAAAATACTATTATACTTTTTTACATATTTTAAAATATTACATAATAGGGGTGAGCTCGGGACGGGACGGGCGGGCTTTTGCCTGAGCCCGAGCCCGAGCCCGAAAATTTCGGGACTCATATTTTTGGCCCGAGCCCGAGCCCGAACCTAAAGAAAATGTCCCGCCCGAGTCGGGACATCGGGATTCGGGCTCGGGCTCGGGCTAGCCCGAATTTGAACCAAAAAATTAAAAAAAAAAAAAAAAAAATCCTAATATGAGGTCCATCCATTTCAAATACATGCAAGTTCAACACATCTATACAAAATTCGATAAGTTCAAACATCATCCATAGTCTAATTCTAGGATTTTTTTATTTTAACTATAGTAAAGTTACTTAAACTATAGTTAGTAGACTTAGGTTAAACTTAAATATATATAATATATACATATATTCGGGCGGGCTCGGGACTTTCGGGCTTTTTAAGAAAAAACCCGAGCCCGAGCCCGACTTGGGAAGAAAAATCCCGCCCGACCGGGCTCGGGCTACATCTCGGGACGGGATTTTCGGGACGGGCTCGGGTCGGGATATTCGGGCCTTCGGGCTTTTCGGGCTTCTTGCTCAGCCCTATTACATAAGTTACAATTAAACGGTGATTCACGAAGCAAATGGTGGTGAAAGTGGAGCCCAATATGGGCCCACCATCTGGTGACACATTGATGTGGGACCCAATGTGGCACTTAACCCTCACAAATAAAAGCTCGTCCAAACAGGCGCGAAGAAGCAAACGTAATGATTCTCGTACCCTGAAAGATCAAGAGAAAGCCCAAAATACCATTCCTGTCTCTTCTCCTCCCCTTGATCGGAGAGTTGTTCCCATGGAGTCGCCGCCGTTAGCCGGACCTATTGCAGACAGTAACAATTCCAAGTTCGTCACTCACTCTCCATCTCTATCTTTTCCGATTGTAATTGAGAATTTGAGACAGTAACCATCTCGCTCGGCTTACAGGAAACGCTTCAATGCAGCTCCGATTATGGATGCCGAGGCCGTCCAAGCGCCGGAAACTCCCTGGTCCTCCAAGTTTCAGAAGATAGATGATGAAGAAGAGGTCAGTCATCAGTTTGAGTTTGCGCTGTTCGTCACTGAAGTTCGTTCCTTTTTTCAGTTGCAGTGTTGATCGTCGGTCTGATCGCCAGTTCTGATGCATTCATACATTTTCTGATATATAAAGCTCGTATTCATGCTTCTTGTGATGCTAAACCCAGGGATTTGTGTATCAATTTGAGATGCTGTCTTGAATTATGGTCTGCCTGTTGTAGTGCACAATCTTTTAATTGGAACTTAGGGATCTCACATAGGACTAGAGTCTCTAGACTAGTTTTAAGGTTTCTGCTATTGACACAATCTTTGAATATAGCAACTGAAAAGACACCAACCATGCAGGATTGTTAATCTTGTGCCGTGAGTATGGTTTTGTCATTTGTGTGTTTTTTTTAGAGAACTGAGATGAGTCATGTAGAGCATGTAATGGGAATTTGGATGGATTTATGAGAAAGGTTCTAGACTAGTTTGAAGGTTTGTGTGATTCTCTGTGACACAATCTTGGATAGCAATTGAAAAGGCTACCAGGAATGCAGTATTTTTAGTAATTTGGTGTGTGCCTGTGTTTTTTTTTTTCTTTTAGAGGTACAGTAATTTTGAACTGGTTGAATCTGATTATTTTGGGTAACTGCGTGGACTTACAGTAAGGGTACTAGATATATGTGGTTGTATTTAGTTGATACATGAAAAAAATTAACAAAAACAGAAAACTTTTTGATGCTGAGTGGAGTGAGAGTGATTCATTAATTAGCTACGGCCATTTTTATTTTTGTGTGAAAAAGTTCCATTCTGTACTCTAAGAGGTTGACTAGTGTTTTTGTTATCGAGCATTTGTTGGATAGAAAAGATCCCACTTGAGAAATCAAAGCTCATACTGCAAAAGTCTGCAGGTACTCATCGATGAAGATATTCATGTTGATAGTAATGAAGGTTTTCATGAAAATGTTGCTGGTACTGTAACGGGAGAAGACAAAGCTATGAAAGGGAAGGCCATAATCGGTGTTTCTGATGGTGACTTTAATGATCTATCTGAGGTATCAAACTATCAATCTACACTGTACATGTATTAGTTAACAACAATTTATAGATTCTGATATAAAAAATTTAATATCTTTAGTTTTACTTTTTTTTTTTTTTTTTTTTTTCATGCTAGTGTTAATGGTGCCAAATTACTCGATGGTATTGAACTGCAGGTTGTGGAAAATAAACCGGATATTTTCACTGTGGATGATCAAGACCTATATGATGATAATAATGACGATGAAGATGATGATAATGATGATGGTTATGAAGATGATGATTACATGGATTATCTTTCTGAGGATAATAGCGCTGGCTATGATAAGCTACAAGCACAGTTTGATAATATGGAGGATTTGCCTCCTGGTGTTGAGGCATCTGTTCCTTGGTTAGCAGAGTCTGAAGATGATGAAACTAGTTCGAAATATTCAAAGCTACCAACTCTCAAAGATAAGAATGGCCGAGTTATCACGGTGATAGATCATGAGAATGTTCGTGTTGTTGATATTATTTTGAGATACGAACATTTTAGAAGATTTGATACTGTCGATGATTATTCTGATCATCACTACGTTGCAAGCAAATTAAAAGTGAACAATGTGAGTGTCTAACTTTAATACATATTTTTATTTTTCTTGCGATGGGGTTTTGGTCTCTGATGTCGTTTTGCTCACAGCCAGGAAATGATTGGGCAAAGAGAATTCAGGAAGAGTGGAAGATATTGGAGAAGGATTTACCGGGTACAATGATCTATTCCCTTTACTTTAGATTTGGATCTTATTAAATTCCAGATGAGTGATGCTAGAACATGTGAAAAATACTGTGAAATTTCAATAGAAAGTACTTTTAGGTCCAAATGGCAACGCACAGTAACATTCTCTTTCCACTTCATGAACAACCATTACTTGACATGTGTCACTTGCCAGCTTTCTACTAATTTTTCACTAAAAGTTTCACAGCTTAAAGATTTACTCATTCCAGATACTAAAATTGCTGAAAAATGATCTTGTAGAGACGATATTTGTAAGGGTTTACGAAGAGCGGATGGATCTGATGAGGGCAGTAATATTAGGAGCAGAAGGCACTCCATACCATGATGGCCTCTTCTTTTTCGACATTATATTCCCAAGCACATACCCTAATACTCCTCCGGTATGCAAATTTTGATTCAATTTTCTGCCCAAATTAGTGATTTGTAAAAATATAGAGCTAACACTCTTGTTACTACAGCAAGTGTACTATCAATCTCATGGTCTTAGACTGAACCCGAATTTGTATGCAAACGGGTATGTTTGCCTTAGCCTTCTAAACACGTGGGAAGGAAAGGCGGAACAGAAGTGGCAACCGAAGCTCTCAACAATGCTTCAAGTGTTGGTGTCTATACAAGGGCTAGTCTTGAATGTAGACCCCTACTTCAACGAGCCAGGATACGAGCACTCTAGAGGTACAACCGCGGGCAAGGAGAGATCCGACAGTTATACTGAAAGTACTTTTATTCTATCATTGAAGACAATGTCATACAATATGAGAAAACCACCAAAGGTAGTAACACTAACCCTAACCCTCACTACATTTTTTTTTTGGGTTAAGAACATATAAACTGTCTGGGGTTTGCTCTATGTGAGATTTCGGTGTCTGAAGTTTAAAATGTTAATATTGACTGACTGAAGTTTCAACTTTGTTGAAATTTGATTTTCCGTCCATTTTGCTGTCAAATTTGACAGAATTGTGTGAAAAGTCAAAATTGCCCTTGATACTATTATGTTTACTACGGCCTCCACTAACTCCGACTGGCCACTCCTCTACTCCGGCCTGACCACCACCACCCTACTTTGGTCGGCCATCACCCTACTCCGACCGACCACCACCCAACTAGGGGCAATTTTATGATTTATTTTTTTATCGGTTCATGTGACAAGCACATGATCAAGTTCTGTCACATTTGGACGGAGACAGCAAATTTCAACAAAGTTAAAACATAAGATTGTCAATATCAACAATTTAAACTTCAGACACCAAATTCTTATGAAGGCGAACTTCAGATCCTTTTTTTATTTTTTCTTTTTTGAGGTAAAAATTGATTTTTTTTTTTATTTTGCTCGGTGAAACAGAATTTTGAGGACTTTGTTGTTGGGCACTTCTTGACGAATGCGGAGTACATTCTTGAGAAATGCAGACGATACTTGGACGGGGCTCGGGTAGGGTCGTTGGTGAAGGGCGGAGAGCAACAAGGGCCCTGTTGCTCGGAGAGCTTCAAGAAAAACCTAGAAATGTACCTTAAATATCTGAGCCAGGATTTCACAGATATTGGGATCAAGGGTGTTGAAAAGTTCTTACCTGCCAGCATGAAGAAGAAGAAAAAGCAAGTAGGGTCAAGTTCGTTAGAGAGTTAATATCTGGTAACCTTATCTGGTACAGTCTTGGTTTAGGGTTTAGATAGATGGTTGGTAGATATAATAATAATTAGGTGATAATAAAGGTTTCACCTTTAGCTAGCTTTTCTTAGTTCTCTCATGGAGTTTTGGATGAAGCCTTTTGGTAGTGATATATTTTCTCTGTGTTTTGGATTCGTAGGTGAAATCATTTTTATGCTAATTTTGAATCCTTTGGACCAGTTCTTTACCTGTTAAATTTGATCACTTAGTATGAGAGATCATGTCTAGCATGAGACCGGTTCAGATTGAGTCTTTTAGCATACATTAAGCAATAAAAACTCTAGATTGATTATAGCTCAGTTTGTAGAGCTAGAAAGTTCGCCGAATTAAAAAATTGTCCACAAAACGAAATCTGATTTAGCAAATTGTCCAAACCAAAATTTCAGCTAGCAATTTATTTTGTCCAAACAAAATTCAACTAGCAATTTGTTCAAGCATTCAAATGTAAGTTAATTTAAAAAAGTATTATTTTTCTTGATTAAATTAGATAATAGGGTTAACAGTTCTTTTGGTCCATGATGTTTGATCATTTTTGGGTTTTGGTCCATAATGTTTTTTTTTCCCTAGTTTTGGTACCATATGTTTGCAGATTTTTTCTAGTTTTGGTCCGACCGTTACATTCCGTCCATTTTTTGACATGTACAAGTCACGTGATCAACCCTAAACTTTCAATTTTGTTCAATTTAGTCCCTCTAATACTTTCCTAACTTTTTTTTTGTTCAATTTAGTCCCGAAGTTTCAAAATTTCAATTGGACCTATTGTCCAATTGGGGTCAATTTTGAAACTTCGGGACTAAATTGAACAAAAAAAAGGTTAAGAAAGTATTAGAGGGACTAAATTTAAAGTTTAGAGTGGATCACGTGACTTGAACATGTCAAAAAATGGACGGAATGCAACGGTTAAATCAAAACTAGAAAAAATCTGCAAACATATAGTACCAAAACTAGGTAAAAAAAACATCATGACCAAAATCCAAAAGTTGTTAAACATTATAACCAAAACTCCTATTAACCCTAGATAATATCATATTTTGAAACCACCGATTCTGAAATTCAATATCAATTTTAGAACTTCGAGTCCCATATGCAAACTAGTCACTAGAATCTACTAGCTCTAGTTAAAAAGAACATGTTATTAAAGTGAGCTTAAAAGTTTATCCAAATATTTTTATACATGAGTTCTTTTTTTTATGAGAAAGTTGATTAAAGCTTAAATATTATTTCTAAATAGTAGTATCATAATTGAGGGTAATATATGGCCACATTGAAGCTCTTGTTATTCACTTCAATATCATACAAGTTTGTAAGGAAAAGTTTGTTATCAAATATCAGACAATGGTTCACATAATCAGATTACATCACATCAGATTAAGGAAAACTCATATATTTCTATTCACAATAAACAAGCAGTATTATTTATATTCACAATAGCATTGTAGAGTAGAGTCATGAGATCATTAGACTACGGAATTGAATTGATTTAGTAGATAGCAGAACCACAAAAAGGGCAGAAACTGAAATCGGCCTCAACCGCCCGATCGCAGAATCGACAGCGTACGGCGTCGTCAGGTAATCGAGTCGTCTCCGGAATCGATGAGGCCAACGGAGGAGGAGGGAAGAACAATTTGCAGTCGTTGCAGTACATGAGTGGCTCTTTACCGGGCCACCGCCACACCGACACAAAGAATGCCTTCATTACGTTGTCGTAATCCACCAGATCGGCTCTCGATCCACACGCTATGCACCGCCCAGCGCCAGATTTCAGAACCTGCCTCACCTGTTGCTCCACGCCGCCGACGAAGAAGAAGAACATCTTCTCTCTCTTCGATTCCTTGATTCTCCGAGCTGCTCTCCTTCAAATTTCTAGATTTAGGGTAACGCAGCGTGTAATTAGGCTTGGAATAGAGGTGAATTCTTCGAGAGGAAGAGGTTTCTTATAAAAATGAAGAAGAATTCGATATGGTAGAGAAGAAGCGAATAGAAAATTCTACAAGACGAAGTAAAGTTCTGGTTGCTTCTGTTACCTTCCGATCAATCAAATCAAATAGTTAAAAAGTAAAAACATTGGGCTATTGAGGGACGGCCTTTTATTTTTCAAATATGGACCTAATCTGGCCCATACTTTTGTTGCTTCAACTCGGCCCAATAACGGCCCAAAATATTGTCCAAAGCCCAAAAGGTTTTCAAAAGCAAAAGTTTTTTAAGGACCGTCGTAAAGCATTGAGGTTTTCAATCCTTTTGGGCTTTGGACCGTAAAGAAAAAAAAAAACATTTCCACTCATTGATGTTTTTTAATCCATTGGTGGGTCCAATTTTGCATAGGGCTGACAATTCGGGCGCATCACGATGGGCCGACAAGAACATCACACGAAAATTACGGATTTAAGTTTGATATTATTGACACGGCACGACACGATATAACATGATGTTTTAAACTGAAATGGTTAAATGTTATTTTTTTATTCAATTTACTATAGATTTTTTGTGCAAGTTTTTCACGTTGGGCCGGGTTAGGCCGTGTTTGGGCTGACTCCTAGAACACGACACGAACCCGTACGGCCCGCACGAATTGCCAGCCCTAATTTTGCATAACTTAAGAAAGTTAGATGCGTTATTGAAAGTATAGACTAACCACTTGATAGTAAACCCCTCACGTGTGGGCTGAAACATTTTGTAAACCCAACACGTAAAAATTTAATTAAATAAGGATTTAAACTCAGCGCTGCAAAGGTTCGAACATGCGCCTCTAATAATAATATGTGAAAGTAGAGACTGACAGCTTGACCAACCGTCCTAACCTTAAGGTAATAAGTGAATATGTCATCATATCTTTATACTCCGACACCATACAAATTAGGGATCTGGTAAAAATGAAAAGGCGCTCCTAAGGTGAAAATTGGTAAAGATATTTATTAATGTAACAGATATATATAGACAGATAGATTTTTTTTTTTTAATGATATATCGAACCCTTCGTCCTATTTTACGCAATTTTTTACTGTCGAAATTTAGATGTTAAATTACACATTCTCTTTTGGCCAAAAAAACTACACATTTACCTTTAGTTGGTAAATTTTGAAAACACTTGATTAAAAAGCGTCATTTTAAAATTGGCGGCAAAAATAATAAATGGAGGCACATGCCGTAGCATGACAAAATTGTACATTATGTTTCATAAGGTACGTACTTTTCAGTAGGCTCCTATATATGTTATCCACTGCATGTCTCGTAAAAAAGATAGAGAAATGGACGAACAAGTTTAATTGTAGCAGCTTGTACATATCACGCGCGTAGTCACCACAATTATGATCAATTAGGAAGCTGCAATGAAATTTCCTCTTAATAATGTAAATAAAACTCGCAATTAATTAAATCTAAGTTACTTTACCCCACTAATAAAGAACTTTACTCCTAAAAAATGTAATCTATATACGTTTATTATGTAAAAATTAATATTATTATATACATGGAAATCAAAATCCATTTTTACGAGAGTTGAGATCATTCATTCTATTTTCTGTTCATTATTTATTGCAATACATAGTTGAAAATATATTTCTACAAATAATACTGATTAAAACTTGTTTGATTAAATAAATATTTACAAAATTGTATACGTACCTTGATATTTGTGGTTTATAATTAATTTATTTTGATATTTTTTTTATCACGTGTATTATTTTATATTCAATTCCCGAATATAATTTTTTTGATTAAATTAGACATTAAATTTGAGATTATTTTACTATTTTATAAAAAAAGTATAGGTGCTTTTTGTAATTTTCTGAAGTTTTTTCCGTTAATGTTAACGAAATTAGTTAAAGGAGCTAGCAAATTGCTCCAACTTTGAAGTCCAGCTAGCAATTTGCTACAAATAAAGGTTTAGTTAGTAATTTGCACGTTTGGTACAAGTTCAATTAGCAATTTGCTATTATTAACCATATATATATTCTAGGTGTTATTCCCGCGCGAACGCGGGATTGATCATACAAATATTATTTAATGAAAAATTAATTTTTCGTTACTTTTAATAGAATAATGATATATTTGAAAGAAGATTTTAGCAGGAATATATAACGCATGTATTATTGTAATTTACATATTTTTTTACAAAAAAGTAAATTAACTTGAACATGTTTGTAAAAAACATGGTAAAACTCTATTAAGAAGACCATTTACAGGCTATGTTAGGCATTCTAATGTATATCCAAGTTGGATTCAGACATAAATTGAAATGATTACAGCGACATACCTTCAATTGGATGCTCAATTGAAATATACCATTGAAATTTGGCCGAGTTCCAATTGAATAACTAATTCAAGGAATTTTTATGCAATTCTTTAAATTATATAATTATATCTACGTATTTATAATTTTAATAGATTCTATATAATTGTGGCATGTAATAAAATGAAGCACTTACACGTTAAAATCGAAACATCTCAATGGTCAAAATAAATCTATATATCTTACCGATGATGTGACATTGTCATATATATATATATATATATATATATATATATATATAGACTTAAAAATTGCTCAAAAGTCTATATTTAATCTTAATGATAATTTATCACTGGAAGAGATGATATCGTATAGCTTACATGATAATTGCAAAGAAACACAGAAATGGAATGCATGGCTCTCACGGCACTCATGCGGTGTAGCTACAAATATATATATATATATATACTAGTTAATTTCTGCATGTGCTTTGCACATGCATATTTCTATGATTGTTATTTATATAAGTTGTTAAAGTATAACTATGATAATTACGTTTAATATAATAAGTCTATTTTTATCTAGTAACATGTATAGAATTTAGTGATCATTATAGAAAAAAATCAGAGTTTTTGCATGATTGTCCATTGATAGTTGGGACATCATATGTAATTAAACGGGCAGCTTCACTGAGTGTGTTTTTCAAATTCTGAACCGCATACATAAAAATAAATTTGTGACCCTAAATATGTTGAATCGTTAACGCGTCACATATCATATATTAAATCTTAGCTTAGAGCTACAACAGTTACGGATTTCTTTGGCTTATCGACATTTATAATTGTCTCTGTTTGGTTCTATATCCAACGGCCCTACTTTTTTCATAGATTGTGCATGTGCGGTAAGATTTCAGTGTAAACCGGTTTGATAATAAAATTTAATCCAAACCGGACGAAATAGGTTGGTTTAAACTTTAGAGGGTAGATAACTTTTGAAAGGTATGTGTGGAACCTTTTGGAAGGTAAGTGACTTTTGGGGGTGAGGACCCAACACAAATTATATATTGGTATATATAGATATATATAACATTACATTACATTAGGGAGTGCGTTAATATAATACTATGTAAGTTTTCCCGACTTTTCTACATCGATCCGTCTCATCAATCTCATGCATATATACATATAGATAACTTTCTTATTTTCACATCCATGAACACGTTAGGGTTCCACCAAAAATAGACAAACCAACAACAAATAATTAAAGCAGAAACTCCTATTCATCTTGTAGGTATAAATTATAATAATGATTGTTTTCGGACGCTCTCTTTGATTTGCATACTGAAAGGACCTTCAAAAGGTGGCAAAATCTATATATAACTAGTTATTAACGCGTGCAACGCACGCGCATCGATTATTTAAATTTCAAGATATATAACATATCTTAAGTTTACTAATATTTATAACTAATCAAAGTAAAATATGGGCAAGTTGATTCGTTGTGAGAAACGAATCTATGTGATAGAGAAGAGCGACATAACGTAATTCAAAACATGAGAAAGAGAAGAGGATAATTAGGT
Source organism: Clarkia xantiana subsp. parviflora (assembly GCA_036873135.1). Taxonomy (NCBI): domain Eukaryota; kingdom Viridiplantae; phylum Streptophyta; class Magnoliopsida; order Myrtales; family Onagraceae; genus Clarkia; species Clarkia xantiana. Next base: position 3,113,588 of record JAPTYO010000009.1, read on the forward strand.
AAAGAATTAACTAATGTCTTCAGTTACGGTACAAAGTTAGCCTTATAGTTAGATATATAAATGAGTTGGGTCGAGCATTACGTTGGTCATTAACTGCTCAATTGTATCTAACTCATCAACTTGAGGTGTCAAGAATGTAAACTTGTTCTTAACTACTTAGAGTCATCAATGGACAAATTTGACATATACAAACGTAATTATATACAATATCACAGTACCAACAAAATTTGATTTAACAATAAAGATAAAATTAAATCACAAAAATATAAAGTTTAGACTTGAATTTACAAAAATATTTAGTTAACATTAATTAGGTTGTACACAATGTGATTGAATTAACAAATAGAATAACTAAATTAATAGTTTGAGTCCATAAATATTGGACGATGAGTAAAATGTTATTTGTACGATGTAAAACTTCAAAAACCACATTTCACCCATATTTTGACTTGTTATATATATAATTTGGTAAGTGGCTGATCTATGTGATAGAAAAATCTCAACATAAAGAATATATATCACTCGATCTATATAATCCGTTGAATAATATTTTTTTTACATGTATCTGAAATTTGAACGGAATGAGTATGATAGGGCTGACTTAAATTGATATGAATATTAGATTGTAAGTTAATTATAATTACTATGACATGCCGACTAAGCGACCTTAAAAAAATAACAAAATTTAAATAATGATTTAGTAATAATATTAAAGATAAATAAATGTTTCTAAAAAATATAGTAATGACTAAATTATTAATTTTATAAAATATAGGAATTAAATATAATATATTTTTTGTTAATAAAATAAAAAAGTGTCAAAGATGTCAATTGGGGGTGAGGACCCAACACAAATAATATATTACAAATAATATATTAGTATATAGATAAGCATTTTGGAGTCATCTTATCGAATATATATGTAATTACAACTTATTGCATTGAATTGTTTAATTTAATAATTCGTCCTTCGAAAAAAAAAATAATAAACTCGTCCACTATTTAATTTATTTGTCCCCAAAAATCGTCCACTTGTCCTGCTATAAAATCGACCATGGAATATATCTCCAATTCAGGTCTCTAAATAAATAAATAAACCGATAAAAATAAAAATACCATGCAATTATCTGGACCATAAGATAAAAAAATAATATTATTATATATATCTGGACCATCGATCAATCAATTACCTAAAAATATTATTAAATTATCAGTCCAAGTTAATTGTTTATAATTTATATAATAGGCCACACGTGCCAAACGGGATCAATTTCTATCTAAAATAAAAAGTTAAAGCCGCATAATAATTGACACAGAAAACGTTAAAGCCATTCATGCACACAGTTCCAAAGTACCCTATTAATTTAATATATGATGGAAAAAAATCTACAAAAAATATGATGAAAAAATAAATACATTACATATTAGATCATATTGTTAACTTCTGCGATGATCCGAACTAAGCCAAACGAACATAAAGCGATTATTTTTATGAGTTTCATCTTTCTTTTAGGTCTACAAAGTTTTCTCCTAACACGGTTTAAAATTGTTGATGTTAGAACTCAATAAGAACTCTCATATTGAGAAAAATTGCAAAGATTAATACAAATTCATTATAATATATAGAAATATAATCTAAGTAATTTATCATCTAAATGACTACTTCGCTAATCATATATCTTAGGGTTAACAGGTATTTTGGTCCATGATGTTTGACAACTTTTGGGTTTTGGTCAATGATGTTTTTTTTACCTAGTTTTGGTACCATATGTTTGCAGATTTTTTCTAGTTTTGGTCTAACCGTTACATTCCGTCCATTTTTTGACATGTTCAAGTCACGTGATCCACTCTAAACTTTAAATTTAGTCATTCTAATACTTTCTTAACCTTTTTTTTATTCAATTTAGTCCCGAAGTTTCAAAATTGACCCCAATTGGACAATAGGTCCAATTGAATTTTTGAAACTACGGGACTAAATTGAACCAAAAAAAGGTTAGAAAAGTATTAGAGGGACTAAATTGAACAAAACTGAAAGTTTAGGGTGGATCACGTGACTTGTACATGTCAAAAAATGGACGGAATGTAACGGTTAGACCAAAACTAGAAAAAATCTGCAAACATATGGTACCAAAACTAGGTAAAAAAAAACATCATTGACCAAAACCCAAAAGTTGTCAAACATCATGGACCAAAAGACCTGTTAACCCTATATCTTAACTCATCAAGAGTTATTATTGTTTAAATTCTAACAAACTAATAAAGATAAAAGCTTGAGTTTAATCTATAAAGATATTACTTCCTACGGTTGAACACTAATCTTTTAATTTTAAATATAAATATGAGCTGATTAGTATTAATAATGTAACTTTGCATTGTATTGGAACATACATTGATGTTGCATCTTGATGTTTTTAAATTTTTAGATTTTGTGTATGTTGGTCTTGATAACTTTGAAATTTTTGTAAACGTTTTTCCATTTTTGTTTAGAAAGTTTGAACTATATATGAGGAGGTAACTCATTTGCTTATATGGTGCTTTCAAATTCTAAATTCCACCGATATGGGACAACACTCATGGTGACTTTAACAGTGTACTCCTAGAAGCACACGTGGGATTCTGATCGTGTCTGAGTCTACTATATTGTACTGATCATACTCTCAGATCAACTAGCTTTAGTAAGTTATTACCTTACCAACTAGATAATCAGACGCAAGCCCTTCCTCGAGCGAATTCCTCATTTCTCATCAGCTTTTAAGGTACTAACCATCGTTTCTCGTTATTGTTTCCCTAGATATAATTAAACACGAGCCTTTCCTCGAGCGAATTCCTCATTTCTCCTCGACTTTTAAGTTACTAACCGTCGTTTCTCGCTATTGTTTCCCTCCCAATGGCTGATTCTTATGCGTTACTCACTCGTCTGCCACTAGAAATATCCTAAGGGTGAAGAAGTTTATTAATATAGGGACCAAGTTTTATATTGTAATAAACTTGAGGATCTGTTTCAGTACTTTAAGAACTATGGTAGTTAATTCTGTTATATAGCTGCTATATATAGTAGCTGTACTGAGTATTGAGAGTTTTTTTGATGATTAACAAGAACGGATGGCTAGTTTGAGAGATCCCTTGCTCTCAACTAGGCTATTCTCTTTCGTTCTAAATCTGGATTTGATCTCTTTTACATGGTATCAGAGCTACTGCTCTTGATCCAATCGATTTTGTTTCCGCGCGATCTATGATCTTGATTTCATGTCTGGAGGACCTCCTGTTGCTGATCCATGGCCGCGATTAAACTCGCCTAATCCTACTGTGAATCAAGCTTCTCCGATAAACAATCGAGTTCCGCCAATTAATCGAAATCCAATGGCTGAAATTCCTATTCCTGAGCTGAATCCTGAAGATCGATTGTATCTGCATCCATCTGAATCGCCTGGAGCTTCGTTGATCGGATTTCAACTCACAGGAAGCGACAATTATCAGGTGTGGAGTAGATCTCTAATTGATGCTTTAGTTGCGAAACGCAAATTATGCTTCGTAGATGGATCATATGCTAGGATTGAGGTGCCATAGAACCAACGCTTTAGATGGGATAGGTGTAACGCCATTGTAAAAGGATGGTTAACCACATCTATTGTTAGGAGCATTTCAACTGGTTTGATTTATCATACGACTGCTGCTTCGATCTGGAATGAGATGAAGGAACGTTTTAGCAAGGTGGATGGAACCAGGATTTTTCATCTTAGTCGTGAAATCTATCATGCTAGACAAGGCACGTTATCGATTTCAGACTTTTTTGGAAATTTAAAGATTCTCTGGGATGAACTAACGGCTTTGGAGAACAGCTGCTTGTGTATTGAGTGTGCTAATTCATCTGCTGTGTCTGCTGAGAAGGATAAGCGAAGGTTAATTCAGTTTCTTCTTGGACTGAGTGAGACCTATAGTGCCATACGAACTAATCTCTTGATGTTGCATCCTTTACCGTCTCTTAATCATGCTTTCTCTGTTCTTCTTCAAGAGGAGAGTCAACGTTTTATTGTTCGCAACATTTCTGAAGGAATGTCAGACAAAGCACCAGTGCTGTATGCTGGAAATTCAGCAAACTCTTCTGTGTCTACTGAAGATCAAGCTTTATATGCTGCTAATTTTCAAAGGGGAGAAAATCAACGATTTAATAAGAAGGATTTCTTATGTACATACTGTGGCAAAAAGGGACACAAAGAAGAAACTTGCTGGAAAAAGAAGGGTGTGCCTGATCATATTAAAAAGAGATTGATTGCTAATTGTGCTCTATATGGTATTGATACCTCAGGCACTATGCAAAACAATCTGCAAGGCAACGCCAGCAATGAGCAACGCCAGCAACACCAGGTTTCCTCTCAGCACCAAGTTTCTCCTGGTTCTAATATCAATGGAGTTGCTGCACCTCCATTAACCACTGCCCAATTAAGCCAAGTGGTGCAATACTTAGTGCAACAGCAGCAGAGGGAGTCTGTAAATCAAGGAGCTGCCATCAACATGTCAGGTATGATGTTTTGTGGATCAGTGAATGCAGATTCAAACTCTTTTTGGATTGTTGACAGTGGAGCTTCTCACCATATGACATGTAATAGTAATTGGTTGATGGATTTGCAATCTTACAAGTTATCCAACAAAGTTGTCACACTACCTGATGGACGTACTACTCCAGTGACACATTATGGGAACTGTTTGCTATCTGATACTCTTGTTCTGAAGAATGTTCTCTATGCACCTGCTTTTAAGTTTAACCTTATCTCTGTATCTCAGCTTTGCAGAGATCTTGGTTTAACAGTAGCATTCTTCCCTAATCATGTGGTATTCCAGGACCGCTTAAGTGGGAATCCAATGGGGATTGGAACACTAGTTGATGGACTGTATACAATTTCCAAAAACAATTCAAGTAAAGCACGAGGGCTGCACATTCAAGCTGGATCTGGAGGTGGAAAGGAGAAGCTGGATTTTGCTACTGATTTAGTGTTATGGCATCAAAGATTTGGTCACATGTCTATTCAGAATTTGGAAAGATTTTTTTATTTTAAATCTTCCAATCAGACTTGTGTTAAGGATTGCTTTGTTTGTCCTCAAGCTAGACAGATTCGTTTGCCTTTTCCAATAAGAGATTCAAAGACCAATGAGATATTTCAATTGGTTCATATGGATGTTTGGGGGCCTAATAGAATTCCTACAGTTGAAGGTTTCAGATATTTTCTGACAATTGTAGATGACTTTAGTCGATGCACATGGATTTTCCTCTTGCATAAAAGGATGAAGTGTTTTATCACCTCAGGAATTTTCTTGTTCAGGTTAAGACACAGTTTAAGACTGCTGTCAAGTGTGTTAGGAGTGATAATGGGAGTGAATATGTAATTCTTTGACAAAGGAGTTGCTTGACAGTCATGGAATCATTCACCAAACCACTTGCGTAAGAACTCCTCAGCAGAATGGCATTGCAGAACGCAAGCATCGTCATCTGCTTGAAACAACAAGAGCTCTTCGCCTACAAGCTTCTATTCCAGAGAAGTATTGGGGTCATTGTGTCTTGAGTGCATGTTATCTTATTAATATGATGCCATCATCTGTGATATATGATCAGATCCCTTATGAAGTGTTGTATGGAACTCAGGTCTCTTTTCAGCATTTACGAGTATTGGGCTGTCTCTGCTTTGCCAAAGATTTGCAACCCAAAGACAAACTGCAATCAAGATCTATCATGGCTGTATTTATGGGTTATGCTGCCACACAGAAGGGTTACATTCTCCTTAATCTAGCCACAAGACAATTCTTCACAAGCAGGGATGTACTTTTTAGAGAGGATGTTTTCCCTTTTGCCTTGGATAAACAACCTGAACATCCAATCTTTGCTAAACCACCAATCTTTCCTTTTGATGATATTTTCAATCCTCGATCAAATGATATGGAATTTGAGGAGCTTATGGAGTCAGACAATCAGGCTGTTAAAGAGCCAATTGTTGAAGAACCAATTGAAGATGCACTTGAACTCCATGATGAGATTACTACTTTGCCCAGACGATCCACAAGAGTTCATAAGCCTCCTGCTCATCTCAAGGATTTTGTTCTCATGTGCAAGACAGTAGCTTATGACAGAGTCTCATTGCCTTATAGGAGTTTATTAGGTGCTTTGGATAAGGTTTCTGAACCTACTTCTTTCAAGGAGGCTGCTACAGATATTCACTGGATCACTGCAATGCAAGAGGAAATCAAAGCACTGCAGGATAATCATACATGGGATATTGTTCTTCTACCAGAAGGAAAGGTACCAATTGGCTGCAAGTGGGTATATCGTGTTAAATACAAGTCAGATGGTTCCATTGAACGATACAAAGCCAGGTTGGTGGCAAAAGGATTCACTCAAAAGGAAGGAATTGATTTTAAAGAAACATTCTCACCCGTCGTTAAAATGGTAACTGTGAGAGTTGTGTTGAGCATTGCTGCAGTAAGAAGATGGTCTCTGTACCAGCTTGATGTTAACAACGCCTTTTTGCAGGGTGATCTCCAAGAGGAAGTTTATATGGACATTCCACCTGGTTTTGATGATCATAATCATGTTAAAGGCCGTCGTGTTTGCAAACTTACCAAATCACTTTATGGTTTGAAGCAAGCATCGCGTCAATGGAATCTTAAACTCACAGAGTGTCTGCTTCAACTTGGCTTCAGTCAGAGCAAATTTGATTACTCGCTTTTTAGCAAGTTTGAAGGGTCTGAACAAGTACATTTACTGGTTTATGTGGATGACATCTTAATCACTGGATCAAATGAGAACATGATCTCAAAGCTGAAATCTGATTTACAGAGTTATTTCAAACTTAAAGACTTGGGAACCTTGCAATTCTTCCTTGGGCTTGAAGTTGCTCGTTCAAAGGAGGGTATTGTTCTAAATCAGCGAAAATATGCGATAGAACTCATCACTGATGCTGGCCTGCTGAATTCAAAGCATGCTGAGACACCAATAGAACAGTACTTGAAGCTGACCACTCCTGAATATGACAGCATGTTTGGTTTAAACAAGGATGATTCACTGCTCGAAAATGTTGAGAAATTCAGAAGACTTGTTGGTCGTCTTTTGTACCTCACCATGACGCGTCCAGACATCTCCTATGCTGTTCAAAATATTAGTCAGTTTGTTCATTGCCCAAAGAAGTCACACTTGCAAGCTGTTCTTCGAATTATTCGTTACATTAAGAAGAATCCTGGCCAGGGACTGTTTTTTGCAGCTCAAACTAACTTGACTGATATGGTTGCTTACTGTGACAGTGACTGGGCTTCGTGTTCTATATCACGGAGATCTGTGACAGGATTTTGCATCAAACTTGGTTCTTCTGTGATTTCATGGAAGTCAAAAAAACAAGCAACCATTTCGAGGAGCAGTGCTGAAGCAGAGTATCGCAGCATGGGCATGACTGTCTCTGAGGTTATCTGGATTCGTGGACTGCTTGATGAATTGAAGCATGGATTAGTGAAACCAGCACTCTTACTCTGTGACAACAAAGCAGCTCTTCAAATTGCTGCTAATCCGATGTTTCATGAAAGGACCAAACACATCGAAATTGATTGCCATTTTATTCGTGAAAAGTTGGTGCAAGGAATTATAAGCACTAGGCATATAAACTCAGAAAATCAGATTGCTGACTTATTCACTAAGGGATTGGGAAAAGATCAGCATTATTTCTTGTTGAAGTCGTTTGGGGTGAAGGATCTGTTTTGTTCTACAGAAGAGGAGGAAGGAGAAGAAAGCATGAAGAATGAAGAAGTTTATTAATATAGGGACCAAGTTTTATATTGTAATAAACTTGAGGATCTGTTTCAGTACTTTAAGAACTATGGTAGTTAATTCTGTTATATAGCTGCTATATATAGTAGCTGTACTGAGTATTGAGAGTTTTTTTGATGATTAATAAGAACGGATGGCTAGTTTGAGAGATCCCTTGCTCTCAACTAGGCTATTCTCTTTCGTTCTAAATCTGGATTTGATCTCTTTTACAAAGGGTAGGTTCTTTAATCATGCCGCCACTCTAAAAATTTGAGTTCAAATCATGAGAATGGAAACACTTACATAATCGTCATTTTATTACTCATTTACAAACCGACTCGATACAAGTAAGAATTATTCTAAAAAACATATTTACACCCGAAAAAATAATAATTAAAAGGAATGAATACCGTAATTAAACAAATGAAACCCAAGTTAGTTTATAACTAACTAACAAACTAGACTCCACATGTAATATTTTTTATTATATTAAAAAATTAAAGAGAATAATTTGACTGAAAACGTAGAAGAAGAGGAGATAGAGAGAGAGAGATAGTGATTGTTTGTTACAAAAACATGTGGGATACAGTTGGGAAAAAAGAGAGAAGATGCATATTAATATGCAAATGAATCCTAATCGCAACTTCCACGAAGGAGTCAGCTTTTATTCACGTAACCAAACAAAGCCCGACGTTCCCTACTAAACGAAACATGCAAGGAAACTCCATGCAACCACCGTAGCCACCTCCACACTAATATTATTGTTTCTCGGTTCAATATAAATTAATATCATCTTGTTTCTTCTTCATAAATAATCACATTCGTCGATCGCTACATGTATCGCCTACTAAATTGTCGGGAAACGACTTATTTGGTCGGTCCTATCAACGAATGCCGCTCGCTAATTAGCGTACGATTGGTTAGAAGAAGCGTATATGGCGGTTTTCGTTAACAATTTGTGGATCGAAATGTTTATTTAATTATATATAAGGTGTACTCTATACGCACAAATTAATTAAATGGAGGAAACTTCATCACAGGGTCCATATACGTACATTCAATGATCAAAGGTTGTTTCATGCATTGAGGTTTTCAAAGAGAATTCGAGCTCTAGCTAGCTTAATGAGAATATATAATTATAATAATGTAGGTTTTCATTAAGTATTATTGTTATTCTACAGAATATAATTAATAAGGCGTGTGCTATTTTAATAATGTTAGCTTAGGTAGTGGGTTTTTAGAATCGTTAACGTGTTGATTTTATATATCACTATATTATTAGTGTTCATAATTTGTAATAGGTTGGCGGTTTGCTATTAACTTGTTAAATACTTTTCATAAGATTACAGAAAATTGTTATATATTAATATATATGTGATGGAATAATAGTTTATATGGATGTATAAATGAATATGTTTAGAATATGATGAATAAATTTTATTTTATTGTAATTATGATAATTTTGGAATACGAATGTGTTATTTATAAATGGCTTACGTGACACAATTTCGTTGGTTGATATCAGTGATATGTTAGCTTTAAGTTTACATTTTTTTTCCACATTCATAATTAGTATTAGTTAATTAGGACTTTTTCATATATATATATATATATATATATATGTTGACATATTTTTTATTCATGAATTGTTTCATCACCTATTTGTTACTAGATATATATATAAACTGTGAATTTTTATCATGAGTGTGGAATAATGATTACAACCTGGCCAAGCATGACTAAATGATTACAATCATGTGTCCGCCAGTTAATTAACACCCTAATAATTGGCTAATCAATTCCCTGGCTATACCTAACCTAGCTACCATCGGATTTCCAAATATGGCAACATTCTTACATTCAAAGCTATACTCATCTTCTCAACATCTAAAAGTGACTTGAAAAGACCTTTGGTAACTTTTACACACAAAATTTACATGGAGAGTTATCTCATTAATGAGAGAATCTAACTTTGAGGAAAGTAATAAAGAAACTCCTAATTTATAAAATTTTGGACAAACTACTTGAATAATTGTCATAAAAGTTCGAGTAATAGATATATAAATATATGATTTAACATGTATGGCTTCAATGATACATATATGTCTGTTTATAAAGAAGTAAAACTTTAGTTAAATTTAGAGTTTAACTACACAAATTCAACAATTCTATGATTTATAACTCATGCTAGCTAATATCATGTGAAAAATTTAGACGGACCACACTTTATCAACCGACTAAAAGCTCAATAAAGACTGGTATACAATTTAACCAAATTATACAAAAATAAATATAGAGTTCGGCTAAAATACATTTAAATTTACAACTGTTGAATCAGACATTTCGAGATTTGTGTAACAGTTAAAATCTAACTAATTTTATCTCTCCTAAAATTTGATTCATTATCTCTCATGATCTAACGACTGTAAATTCAACTGCGTTTTAGCAAACCTCGTATATACCAAACCATGAAAGTAAGCAAAAATTAATCCGAAGTTACCAAGAGACTTCAAATCACTAATCTCATGACACTATTATTAACCCATGGGAGACAAATAGTAGAATTTACATGCAGCTTCTCTAGTACGAGCTTCTTCCATGTTTCATATGTGGTCATTCATTTGTTATCATCTGTATTAATACTACTAAATCTAGAAACTCGACACACAGTAATCTCTGTCGTTGTTTCCGTAGCCTGGCTTTTACCGCCTCACTTCCACGAACAAACCCTCTCTCTCTCTCTCTACGTTTTTTTATTTTCTCTCTCTAGCCTCATATTATATATATATATATATATATACAGAATAACCCTATCTTCATACCATCACTCAACTACACACAAAGAATAATCCACAGCTATCTCTCTCTCTCTTTCTCTTTCTCTTTCTCTCTCTATCCTTATCTCTTCTTCATCATCATAAACTCAAAACCCTAACTTCATCCCTAACCTAGCTTCTGCAAATCCATACAAGCAAAAAAAAAAAAAAAAAAAAAAACACAGTCGAATTAATCGATGGCGGCTTCGTACGACTTCGAGGACTACTTCCCGTCAATGATCGTCCGAATGGGGGCCGAAGCGTTCATAGCGGAGCTCTGCCATGGATTCCAGCTCCTGATGGACTGCGAAAAGGGTCTCATCACTTTCGACAGCTTGAAGAGGAACAGCCTCGTACTCGGTCTCGAAGACATGCGAGACGAGGACATAATCTGTATGCTCCGGGAAGGCGATTTAGACGGCGACGGGAACTTAAACCAGATGGAGTTCTGCATTCTCATGTTCAGGCTGAGCCCCGGGTTGATCGACGAAACGAAGATTCTCACCGACGACTCGAACGCTAGACCAGTTTGTGTTGACGTAATTTAATTTTAATTTCATGCCTGTCTTGTTATTTTAATTTAATTTTATGGCGTAATTTCTGATTAAGTAGATCGAAATCGATGCTATATATATGTAGCATGATTATGGTATAATAAGTAAGTATAAAAGAGTGGTAGAGTAAAAGAGACTCAGAAAATAGAGCTATCACTATGAAATTAATCTATGGTTTGCTTTTTGTAGTTTGAGTGGGTTTATATAAATAGTAAGTATCTACTTGAAGAACTACTCTATGTGTACAAGCTTTGATCAATAGCATGATCATTAATGTGTCATATTCAAAGATTTTCATTTGACCCACCATGGATATTGCACTTTATGTTTGATTTGATGCATGATTCTTCCCATTCAGTAATCTTTTTAGGTAATTACTTCACTAGCTTAGTTTTTTTTTTTTTTTTTTTTGTGGGTAAAGATTGCTTCCGCAATTTTCTGGTCGGGAGTGTTAAGGCTAAAGCCCTCTTCTAGGTGGCGTCTCTAGCGGGATTCGAACTTGGCTGATCTCTGAAAACGCAACTCATTTTACCAGTTAGTCCAACCAACTTTGGGTAGTTCATTTTTTAAAAAAAAAATGTATTTAGTGGCGTTACAATTTTATTAATCCGGTGAATGAGAAACTGTTGTTTTTTGTACACTCAGCCAACATAGTTCATATTAATTCATTTAGATTCAATGAATCTGATGTATTAATGAACTATAAATGTTTCATTTTTGGTGTTTATTAGACATTGCACCTCATGAGACTTGATTCATATCACTTCGTTCATTTAATTTCAGATAACTCTTCACTTTTTTTTTTTTTTTTTAAATCCAAAAAATTCCTGTTTAAAATTCAGTGCTATTCTAACAGTATGTATGGGAGACTTCAATGGTCGTAGGAAATAACGGAAACCTAGATGAATCAAACCTTGTTTTATTTTTTCCCGTGACAAAACACACTGCTAATGTTTTGCTGACACAGACAAATTGGTCGGAGTTTCTCAACTGAAAGATTCCGTTAACTGACGGACTCCACAATTTTATATCTAAATCTCTGCAGCTAGCTACAAATATATTTCACATTTTAAGGTTAGTACATTTCTGGAGACGATGCTGCATCGGCAGTATATATATATATTTCTGGGCATTATTCGAACAAATTGTTGAGCTTATATAACTTGAGATGAACTACTTTTCGCATTTTCATTTTTTACCCTATACAAGTTCTTCGTAACGACCAATTTTTTACTTCGGAATTTCCCTTATAGTCCTCAACAGTTTGTGGGTTTCCAAAAAAATTCACCGAACCAGAAGAAAAATGGTTAAAAACTTAAAAACTGAAATTTTCCAAATGTTAAAATTTGGTATCTGAAGTTTGAAATGTTAAAATGGACAGTCTCAGATTTTATTTTTATTGAAATTTGGTGTCTTCGCGCGTATATTTTTAATCATTTTCATCAACCTACTCACCCACTCAAAATCCTTCATTCTTTACTTTTCACAAAGTCGCCAAATTTTCCCCCAAAACTTGAACATTCAAAAGAAAAAGTTTCTAACAGAGTGGTGTGGAGCAATTTCCAGCGACAATGGAACAGAATTTATTTGCGCGGGTGGCCAGCTTCTTAGGTGATGGTCCCGACAAGGTGACGAGAATAGAACGTGCATGGAGGTCGAATTTAACAGTCAATTTCATCGGGATTGACTTCTTTAAAGTAATCACACCGAATTTGGGACACTCTATTTTTACACCATACACCAAATTTCAACATCATCGGTGAAACTTTAAACAGTTAATAGATTCTTAGCCATATAAAAAATTACAAAACTGTATGTAGACAGTTTATTACTCTGTTAGTTGTCAAAAATTACAAATTATTCCATATAATTATACCTTGTATCATTTTTATTTTTTTTGCCATGTACCTTGTATCATTTATTCTATACAAAATGATATTAACTTTCCGTTATTTTTATTCGATTATTATTTTATGTCTCCACTTTTTAGATACGAAAGGGGCCTATTTGGTAATAAGTAGTTATTGAAAGAGCCCCCAATGGAATATCAAAGGCTCCAAGTTGGCGTTAAGTGAAGTACTACTTAAGTCTCGTCCTTCTCTAGAACAAGGGTCAATTATTGCATGATGCTTATCATATTTCCAAAGGTTAAATATCATATTGCTGACTAAATTCTGACATATTTTTAGTTATATTATTAGCTCAGGTTTCATTTATAGACAAATTGAGACAAATTGATAGCTCCATCATATATTTAATTCAATCTGAACGGAATTGGTCACATGATATTTATGTGATTAATAGAGTTACTATTTTAACTATGGACCAGTTAACAAATTGACTCGGATTCATGGACAATAATTGGTTTGGTTTGAATCGGTCTGAAACCGGTTCCGAACTATTTTGTAACAAAAAATAGTTACATATCGAGTTCGAACCACTTCAAACCGTTTTTAGGCTATATATATATATAAGAAAAACAAAAAAGTTTTGAAACTAGTTTGGCTCTAGTCGGACCGGTTTTTATATATCCATCCCTAGTGATCGAACAAAAACTTAGAAATTAATCTAAAATGACAGAATTGTCCTCGAATCTTCGAATTCTTACTATCATGCGTCTTACTATTAAAAATTATAAAGGAAATTTATTTCTAAAGAAATTTGAGCGCAAATTCGTTAGTTTTAATTTTTAATTTTTTTTTTTAACAAAATTTGTTCAAATTGGATAGAATATTAGGGGCACCTAATAGTTTGTCTACAAATGAAACTCAAACTAGTAGATTGTACCCAAAAAAAAAAAAAGTTATTTGCAAGTTACCCTGAGTGTTTAAATGTCAGTTATTAATAGGTTAATTAAACCTATTTCTGATTATTTTATGCTAATTCGTGTGTGGTCAAAAAGCAAGTATATATATTCATTAATAATCATATGCGAGATCAAAAGTTAGCTACCTGTTTAATTCAATCATGACAAAATTAGAATTTGTTAGCTGTTTCGACCGAGTTATTGCGGACTGTCCGCTGGATAACTGGTCGGGGTCTTCGGGTTATGTGTAAGCTGAATCCGCCTTCTAAGGTCGTGCGCGGGCTTTAGCTCTGTCTTCCAGGAGATGGTAAACCTCTCTGAATCTCTAACGGGATGTCCGCCGGCACCTGCAGAAGAGCGTTTACCAAGCAGTCCCCGTGGAGAGGGGGGGGGTGCTTGGCGTGCTCACTCCGACGCTCAACATCAGTGTTTTTCTAGAGAGAGAAAGAGAGGATTTTTAGAGAGAAGTCAGAGCTTTTCCGAAGTTTGCCCAAAGTGAATTTGGAATGAGTTTTTATTGTTTACCCCCAAGGTGGCTATTTATAGGCCATCTTGGACCGTAAACCGGTTTTGACCCGGTTCAATGTGGAAATGTGAACCGGGATGCGTAGGTAAGCTTTGGGAAAAGGGGCTCTGACGTGCGTCTCAGGCGGCTGTCATAAACGGGACGAGCGCGCCGCTAAAATAAAGGTCTCGGGCACATAGGAGTTAGTGTAAAAATCGGGTCTCCGTACGTATCCGAGAGAAAATGGGGGGTGTGCGCGACACCCCCGGGTGTGGGACTTACCCGGAATTCCGGGTAAGCCTAGGCTTACCCGGAATTCCGGGTAAGCTTCGGCTTACCCGGAGATTCCGGGTAAGCCAAGCTTACCCGGAATTCCGGGTAAGCTTAGCTTACCCGGAAATTCCGGGTAAGCTGGGGCTTACCCGGAATTTCCGGGTAAGCTAAGTTTACCCGGAAATTCCGGGTAAGCTTAGCTTACCCGGAATTTTCCGGGTAAGCCTCCCGGGGCACCGGGCAAGTTCGCGACTTGCCCGGTTTACCCCGGTTAGCTTGAAATCGGGCTTCGCTAAGGGCCTCGTGCGATTATGAGGTCCGAATAATTAAAACCGAGCCCGAATCACGCGTATGTCCATCACTTGCCCCCGAGTTAAACAATGGCTTGACCTTTGTTTAACTCTATTATAAGATAGGGAATATGTGTGATTCGGGCCGTTCGCTCACCTTGAGTTTTGACCTACCGAAGGTGGATGCGCGGGGCTCCGACGAATTCCTTGCCTTAGCTTTTGAGAGGGTCACGCTTGATAGCTGCGTTGAAGGGTTAGTAGCACAATAGACTACGAATAAGATGAAACGTATGATTGTTTGGAGAATTAAGGAGCGAGCACGTATGAAATTTTCCAAGCTCGTACGATGAGCTAACAAATACGGAACGTTCATGACACGACTAAGTGCATCAAAGTGATAATAAATCATGCAAGTCTTGAAAAAATGTTTTTCGCGTAGTGCGATAGTTTTTGGGAGCTCGTCGTCCGAGACGGTCGTCTTGACGGCGAGACGACGGTTTTGAGCGAATGACATAGGGCCGAGTTTTGGAAAATTATATGCAACGGCCCTAATACGAGAAAATCATGTTCTCAACGTTTTCAAAAAGTTGAGGGTATTTGAAATGACTTAGTTAAAATTATCCAAGTCATTTGATAGTTAAAAACCCAAGCCATCAACAACTTCAAAAAATGAATGGTAGATAGGGATATACCTCCTTGATGTATGGTACTTACCATGTTGTGTAGTCCCTTCTCCTCCATGATAGTTTATAAAACTATCAACTTTTGAATTGGCTATGGTGATAGTTTTGGAGGAGCTAAGGTGGGAATTTTAGGAACTCACTCTAGGGTGCAAGGGAGACCACATTCCGGCCAGCCACCACCAGGAGCACCACCGGCGACAGCAAGGCGGCGCAGCGGCGGCGAGGAGGCGGCGGCAGGCGGCGGGGACGGCAGCATCGGCGGCGGCGGCTGCAACCTTGGCGGCTCGATTTTTGGCTCGATTCGATCCGATTTCGAGTCCTTTTCGTCGAGCATCGATTGGTAACGTCCACCACTCCCTTTTCTTGAAGTTAATTGAGCATATAGGGCTGCACATTTGAACTCCAATAAGGTGCCTTGTAGGTGTTTGATAAAATGCATGAGTGAAGTTTTTGCTTGATTTTCAAAATTTGCCTTTGGCTAAGCTTTAGATGTAAATAGATAGAGTTAGGGATAGGAAACTCCCTTTGTGAAGTGGCCCCCAGGTTTCGATCAACCGATGGGAAATCGCGGGTGTTCGAAATCGGAGTTTTTCGAGCGGAATGCTTGACCCCTTGTTTCTTGATATGGATAACTTGAAATGATGTTTCCCATTGTGATAGAGCCCCCCTTCATTGTTTGTGAGTGGATTGCCATGCCCCCGGAGCTTAGGTGAATGCTTGGTAGTTTGCCTTCGTTAGTGGCTTAGTTGACCCGAATGTTTTTCGGGTTGTTCGGGGAGGGGTAAATCCCTCTATGGCATGTAAGGGGCTTGTTTGAGTGCATTTGAGCTGCTCGTATGTGCCCCCGGCGCCTTGTATCATTCCAAGGATGAATTTTGATTATGAGGTAGTTGGATGGCATTTTGGTAATTATGACCAACTTTGTATGCCTTTGATTCTTTTAGCTTTTGAACTTGCCGCTTTGTAGAGCGCTTGAATACCTGTGACACATTGCACAAATGTATGAAAATTTGATTAGTAGGTGGCCTAGGCCTTTGATGAGCGTAAGGATTTTTGACTCCCGAGCGGGAGGGTCCCTAGCTGTTTGCAGGCGGACAGTCGGTCCGTTGGGTTGAATGTCCTTGTAAAGGATTTCGATGAGTGTGGTTGATGTGTCGCTTTGGTTTTTGATCGAGTTGGTGTATGTTTTTTGCAGGGCTTGGTAGACGAGCTTGCAGGCGTCCGATTCTGATACTTAGGATATTCTCAGAAATTGTCACTCTCGAACTGCTGACATGAGTGAGTCTCCCGATTCCCTTCTTTGCACATATTACTTTTCTTGTGATGGTTTGGCGATAAGCGAGGACACTCCCCTTTTACTTCGACTCGATTTTCCCGGGACAGGTGTCAGCCACGAAGCCATCGCGATGACTCAGACCTATCCTCCTAACCGCATCACGACAGAGGAGTTTGTGGAGAGTGTGGATAAGTCAGGGGTCTGTCCTATTTCTGAAGCATATTTCCCCTTTGACGTATGCAAAGAAGTCGAGGTTGGCTCAGTTACTGTCCCTCCTGCGGACTTAGATGTAGTGTACACTGGGCAGATAGAGGAGAGTTTGCGTTTCCCTTACTGCAAGGATCTTGTCCGCTTGTGTCGTTATTTCCGTATCTCGCCCCTTAACCTCTCCCCTGCTGCTCTTCATGCGTGGACCTGTTTTCGCATTCAGTGTCACGAACACTCGTGGGCTTATTCCTTGATTCTCTTCCGGACCTTTTACCGTCTGGAGCGACGAGACAAATCGGGGTTGTCCACCTTCTGCAGTCGGTGGCCTTGCCTTTCCTCGTTTGATCTTGGGGGCGCCAAGTGGAAGCCGAGCGGGCGGTTTGCCACTCCTTATCCTCGCTCGCAGGAATGGCAAAATCACTACTTCTTTGTGAGCGACGTCGGGACCAAGTGGGAGACATGTCACGTTTTGGAGCGCGACCCTGTTCCTTCCTTGTCCGAGTATACCCCCCAGGATGAGAAAGCCTTTCGCGAGATCTTTCGCGACAATCAGGCGGGGGTTATAGTCCCTTTGACTCGGGGTTCTGAAGAGGAGTTGCTTGCCGCAGGCATCATCGTATCTTCTTCCCCGGGTGTCTTGGTATGCTTTCGAATTTTTATAACCCTGTCTTATGTTATCCTGTAGGTTGGTTTCTTAACAAGCAGCCGGCCTTGCAGACTGATGCTGCGCGAGGGCTCCCTGTTGCTGCTCCAGCCCCTGCTGACAGGTCTCGTCATGGGAGAGGAAAGGGGCCTATGGGTAAAATACTTCTTCCTTCTTATCGTACTTGGCTATATTGTGTTTGTGGTTCCAATATTTTCTTTTCCCTGTTTGTAGGTCGCGTGTCTACTGAGAGGGAGCGGGCGGAGCCCGTTGCTGATTCTTCCCGGCGTCCTTCCACCAAGAGGACCGATGCTGCGGCACGTGCCTCGGGCGATCCCAAGCGCTCAAGAGTTGAGGGGACGTCTGTTTTGCCTTCTCGCGATAAGAGGAAGCAAGTTGGTGAGCGCGTCCCTTCTGCCCCCGGGCCGAGGCATGGGACGGCGGACGAGGTCCTTCCTGGTTCACGTATGTCTTCGCGTGACAAGCGGAAACATGTTGGTGAACGCGTCCCTCCTGTTGCTGAGCCGGTGCATGTGATGGAAGAGGAGATTCTCCCTGTATCTGGTTTGTGAAATCTCTTTTTATGTACCTAGCATACTTTGCTTGTATGATTGCTTATGTTTGTGCTTCGCAGGTATCCCACCACTTCCTTCGCTTCGTCGAAGTGATCTTGTTCGTCGTTTTGAACGTGATGTTACTGATGGTGTGTGGGTGCCTTACTCGGGTACGCGCCTTCGCTTTCCTAAGGATGCTTCCTTGAGCATTCCTGAAGTTGGCGTTCGGGTGGTGCAGAGATCTGTTCCTCCTGCTGATCGGAAGGAGTGCCCCCCGAACTCTGCAAGTGCGCGTGCCTTTGTAGAGGAGAACATTGGTGTCTTTGCTCCGGTGAATGTTTATTCCTTTCGAGGTTGATTCAATCATTGTTGCACGTGTTTTGATGATTATACTATTTTTGACGCAGGTTAATGCTGATATTGCGAACTTATCATCTTTTGTCATCGAGCTATCCGATGAGAAGGATCAGCTTCTGGAGAGCCATGAGGAGTTGGTTAAAGAGCAAGTCTCTTTGACTGAGGATGCGCAAGGCCATGCCGGTGAGCTTCTCATACTATCTGAAGCGCTTGCCTCGAGTCAGTCTCGCGTTGCCGAGATCCAAGATCAGCTGTCTGCTGTGAGAAGTCGGATGGCGCTTCGGGAGGGGGTGCGAACTGTTGAGTTGCAAAGGGCGAGGGAGGACGGCATATCGGAAGGCAAGGCCGGCGCTTTTAAGCGGTACCCTCAGAGTGAGCCTTTCCTTTCTGCCGTGCAGGCGAGTTTTGGATCTTTGAAGAAGGAGTTTCTGGATGACTTCGTTCCCCTGATGCATCGCCTTGCCCCCCATTTTCCATTTGAGAAGTTGGATTCTCCTGGTGTTATTGGTTTGAGTGATTTGGGGGGGGGCTTCCACTCTTCAGGTGGAGGATACCATTAGTGCGGATGGTGAGCCGATGTTCAGCTTTGAGCGGGACGCAGATATCTTTGGTGACACTCCTGCCTGTGATCCCTTTGCTACTGATGACTGTGATGTTGATGTGCGCCATCTCCTCGACTAGGTCCATATGAACTCTTTGTATGTTTGTTTTGTTCCTTTGCACGCGTAGTGATTTGGTGAAGGACTTGTTTAGAGCCTGCCTGTCGTTTTGATGTTCGAACTTGCTATCGTAGACCTGTTCGGTTTTATATATATATATGCTTGACATGAATGCATTAGATAGATGTGATATCTGAATATCTCCTTGTTGTCTTAATTATAACATAGGGTAGTAGAGTGCGGGTAGGTTAGTACGTCCGACCCTTGCATTTGTTCGTGAGGGAGGATTCCTAATGATCCTCTCATCCCCCTTGTTTGGCAAGGATGTGAATAGATTAGTGCGTTCACATCCTTGTATGCTAGCGAAGTGTGGATAGATTAGTTCGTCCGACACTTGCATTTGTTTGCGAGGGAGGATTCCCAATGATCCACTTATTCCCCGACTTTTGCAAGGATGTGAATAGATTAGTACGTTCACATCCTTGTATGATGGCGAAGTGTGGATAGGTTAGTACGTCCGACACTTGCATTTGTTTGCGAGGGAGGATTCCCAATGATCCGCTTATTCCCCGACTTTTGCAAGGATGTGAATAGATTAGTGCGTTCACATCCTTGTATGATGGCGAAGTGTGGATAGGTTAATATGTCCGACACTTGCATTTGTTCGTGAGGGAGGATTCTCAATGATCTGCTTTTCCCCCGACCTTTGCAATGGTGAAGATGCTTCGATTCCTTGTATGCGTCGGGCGTCCTTTGTTTTGGTGTGAAGTGATGAGCCTTGTATATGTTGGCTTGTTGTTACTGTTGTTGTTTTGATGCCTTAGTTGCAAGCTTAGGCGATGTATGTGAGTTAATAGTGTGCCTACAAGAGATATGAAGTTTGTTAGACATAGTTTCATTTGATGCGTAAGTATGGAGTTACATATCTCCTTCTTTTGAAGTACTGAATACTAAAGAGCTTGATACGACAGCTTTTAGTTTTATGGGTGGAACTTCTTCAGGTGTCCCCCACTGAAAGTGTTGGGCAATTCGTTCCCGTCCCCATCTTGGATGCGGTAAGCGTTAATGTATGGAACCGCAACTATTTTGTAAGGGCCTTCCCATTTGGGGGGACATCTTGTTGATCTGGTCCAAGTGTGAGAATTCGTTTCTTCTCCAAACCATTTCTCCCACGTGAAATTGTCGCGCCTTGACCTTTCTGTTGTAGTATCTGGATGTGGCTAAGCGCATCTTTGCTTGAACTTGTTCTGATTTCCATCTCTGTTCGTCTGCTAATTGAAGGTCAAGGCGTCTTTCTTTCTCATTGGCTTGGGGGTCGAAATGCGTCGTTCTGTATGAAGAGACGGCGATTTCGACAGGTGCTACTGCCTCGGTTCCGTAGACCAGGCTAAAGGGTGTTTCACCTGTTGATTCTTTGGGAGTTGTGCGCACAGCCCATAAAACACTGCTTAGCTGGTCAACCCAACCTCCTTTTAGAGCATGAACTCTCTTTTTTAGTCCATCCAGAACTATCTTGTTTGCTGATTCAACCTGGCCGTTTGTCTGTGCGTGGTGCACTGATGCGAAACGGTGGTCTATCTTGAGGCGCTTGCAGAAATTTTGCATATTTCCACTTCTGAATTGGGCACCATTGTCGCTAATGAGTATCTTCGGGACACCGTAGCGAGCCACTATGTAGTTTCTGATGAAGTCCATGATTTGTGTGTCTGTGATGCGTGCTAATGGCTTAGCCTCAATCCATTTTGAGAAATAGTCGATTGCGACGACTATGAATTTTGCTTGGCCCTTTGACTTCGGGAGTGGGCCGATCAAGTCAATGCCCCATTGTGCGAATGGCCATGCGCTTGCTATTGGGCTTAATTCTGCTGCTGGAGCTATGATGTTTCTTGAATATAGTTGGCATGCTTCGCATTCTGCCACCATGCTTGTTGCTTGAGCTCTCATTGTTGGCCAATAGTAGCCTAAGTTCAATGCTTTGCGGATCAACGCGCGAGCTCCCTCGTGCGAGGCAGCTATTCCTCCATGGAGTTCTTCTAGAACCGTTGTTCCTTCTGTGCTTGTGATGCACTTTAGGTAGGGTGTAGAATAACCCTTTCTGTAGAGCTGTCCCTCGATCAAGGCGTAGTTTACGGCTACCCTTTCGATCTTGTTTGCTTGAGTCTTGTCTCGAGGTAGGATCCCTCTGGCGAGGTATGCTTGGATTGGTGTTTTCCAAGTTTCCTCTTCGTCAATGGCCATTACTTCCAATTGGTCTATGACGGATATTATTCTGTTTTCCACAAAGTGTGTCTTTTTGTCTTGTTCATTGTTTTGGGCATACTTGCTTAGAGCATCGGCCTCCTGATTTTCTTCTCGTGGGACGGAGGTTATGTTGAAAGTTTTGAAACTTTCTACCAACTCCTTTGCTTGTGTCAAGTATTTCTGCATGTTTTCGGACTTTGCAGTGTATTCTCCTTTGACCTGGTTGACGACCAGTTGTGAATCACACTTTACTCGTAAGTGTTCTACTCCAACTCCTTTGGCTATCCTGAGGCCTGTAATCAGGGCCTCATATTCTGCCTCATTGTTTGTCGCTCTGAACGTTAAGTTCAAAGCGTACTTCAAGGGGTCCGAGCCGTCGGGTGGGATTAGTAGTAATCCTGCCCCCGCGCCTCCGGTGTTGGATGATCCGTCCGTGTACAGTTCCCAAACTTCTGCGAGTGGGACGTCCGTCTGGACTTCATCTTGTGGCTCGGGCTCGATCCCTGTGAATTCTGCTATGAAGTCTGCCAAGGCCTGCCCTTTGATGGCTGTTCGCGGAGCGAAATGAATGCGGAATTCACTTAGCTCTACAGACCACTTTGTCAATCTTCCTGACATGTTTGGTTTTGCCAGGATGTGCTTCAGGGGCTGGTCTGTCAGGACCGTTATTTCATGCGCGTGGAAGTAAGGCCTTAGCTTGCGTGCGGCTATCACGAGCGCGTACAAGTGTTTCTCGATTGGTACGTAATTGACCTCATACTTGGCCAGTGTTTTGCTTACGTAATAAACCGGGAGTTGGGCTCCTCCTTTTTCCTTTATTAGCACAGAGCTGACTGCCGTGTTACTGGTTGATATGTAGAGAAAGAGAGGTTCTCCTTGAAGTGGCTTTGCTAACCTTGGGAGCGTCTTCAAGTGTTGTTTGAGTTGTTGGAATGCTTCTTCACAAGCATTTGTCCATTCGAACTTCTTGTTTTCGCGTAACACTTCGAAGAACGGGAGGGCTCTGTCCCCAATTTTGGCTAGGAATCTGTTCAGGGCTGCGAGGCGCCCGTTGAGTTGTTGCACTTCTTTGTGCTTTGTTGGAGAGGCCATTTCTTCAATTGCCTTCACCTTCTCAGGGTTTGCTTCGATGCCCCTTTCGCTCACCATGAATCCGAGAATTTTGCCTGACCGCACCCCGAAAGCACATTTTGCGGGGTTTAGTCTTATTTGATACTTTCGCATTCTCTCGAAGATTATGCGTAAGTCCTCTGCGTGATTCTTTCTTTTCTTGGATTTTACGACCATGTCATCCACGTATGCCTCCATTTTGTCGCCAATCAAATCTCCGAAAATGAGATTGACCATCCTTTGGTATGTTGCCCCCGCATTGATTAGCCCGAAAGGCATAACTTTGTAGTTATAGATTTCGCTGTCAGCGTAGAATGCCGTATGTGGGGCGTCTTGCCAAAACATTGGGATTTGGTTGTATCCTGTGTATGCATCCATAACTGTCATTAGTTCATGACCTGCTGTTGCATCTACCAATTGATCAATTCGTGGAAGCGGGTATGAATCTTTTGGGCATGCATTGTTGAGGTCTCTGTAGTCGATGCACATTCTTGACTTGCCATTTGGCTTAGGCACGACTACCGGGTTGGCCACCCAAGTTTGATACTTGGATTCTTCAATGAAACCTGCATCAAGCAGTCTGCTAACTTCTTCGCGAATGGCCAGTTTTTTGTTCCCACCTATGGACCTTAGCTTTTGTTTCACCACTCGAGCATCTTTGTTGATGTTGAGTTTATGGCAAATGACATCTGGGCTTATTCCTGGCATGTCCTTTGGGGACCATGCGAATAAGTCCTTGTATTCTGCTAGGAGCGCTGTGATTTCAATCACTTCGTCTTCTGATAATGATGCTCCTATGCGCACCATTCTTTCTGGTTCGTCGATTTTGAATTCGCGGAGTTCGTCCGTCGCAGTAGGCCTCCCGTAGTCATCTCTTGGGTCTTCGTCGATGGTGGGTATTACTGGCATGTTTCCCACTTGGTTTTGTTGCAGCGCGATATTGTTGCATTCTCTTGCTACTTGTTGGTTTCCTCTAACTTCTCCCACACCTGCAATGGTTGGGAACTTGATTTTCAGGTGGGCCGTTGAAGGCACCATTCTCCATTCGTTCATGGTTGCGTATCCGAGAATGCCGTTGTAGGCGTTTAGCTTTTCGACCACTATGAACAGTATGTCGATATTCAGACGTCTTTCTCCTTCGCCCAAGGTTACTGGAAGGGTGATGGTACCCAGCGGGTAGCTGGCATCTCCCATGAATCCCACTAGAGGTGAGTTCATTGTTTGTATGGCCTTCTTTCTTCCGAGTGCTAAGACAATGTCTTTTGTTAGCACGTTTGGGGCGGAGCCTCCATCTACGAGAATTCGCATTATCTCCATGTCGTCAATAGTCATTTGAATGACTAAGGCGTCGTTGTGGGGGAACATTATGTGTTCTCTGTCTTTGGCTGAGAAGCCAATGACGTCCTCCATGATTGTGTCCTCCCCGTCTAGCTCCTGTGGTTTATCACTCCTTCCGGCGGCGTACCTCTCTCTCGCGTAAGAGGTTTCGCCCCCTGCACTGAAGCCTCCGTGTATGGTGTATGTGTTATCCATCTTGCTTGTTCGTTTGAGTAACGCAGGCTTTTTGTCCGAAGCCCGCAGACGGCGCCAAGTGTTTCGACCGAGTTATTGCGGACTGTCCGCTGGATAACTGGTCGGGGTCTTCGGGTTATGTGTAAGCTGAATCCGCCTTCTAAGGTCGTGCGCGGGCTTTAGCTCTGTCTTCCAGGAGATGGTAAACCTCTCTGAATCTCTAACGGGATGTCCGCCGGCACCTGCAGAAGAGCGTTTACCAAGCAGTCCCCGTGGAGAGGGGGGGGGGTGCTTGGCGTGCTCACTCCGACGCTCAACATCAGTGTTTTTCTAGAGAGAGAAAGAGAGGATTTTTAGAGAGAAGTCAGAGCTTTTCCGAAGTTTGCCCAAAGTGAATTTGGAATGAGTTTTTATTGTTTACCCCCAAGGTGGCTATTTATAGGCCATCTTGGACCGTAAACCGGTTTTGACCCGGTTCAATGTGGAAATGTGAACCGGGATGCGTAGGTAAGCTTTGGGAAAAGGGGCTCTGACGTGCGTCTCAGGCGGCTGTCATAAACGGGACGAGCGCGCCGCTAAAATAAAGGTCTCGGGCACATAGGAGTTAGTGTAAAAATCGGGTCTCCGTACGTATCCGAGAGAAAATGGGGGGTGTGCGCGACACCCCCCGGGTGTGGGACTTACCCGGAATTCCGGGTAAGCCTAGGCTTACCCGGAATTCCGGGTAAGCTTCGGCTTACCCGGAGATTCCGGGTAAGCCAAGCTTACCCGGAATTCCGGGTAAGCTTAGCTTACCCGGAAATTCCGGGTAAGCTGGGGCTTACCCGGAATTTTCCGGGTAAGCCTAGCTTACCCGGAAAATTCCGGGTAAGCTAGGCTTACCCGGAATTTTCCGGGTAAGCTAGGCTTACCCGGAATTTTCCGGGTAAGCCTCCCGGGGCACCGGGCAAGTTCGCGACTTGCCCGGTTTACCCCGGTTAGCTTGAAATCGGGCTTCGCTAAGGGCCTCGTGCGATTATGAGGTCCGAATAATTAAAACCGAGCCCGAATCACGCGTATGTCCATCATTAGCCTTACCCACATGCTTCACGGCCTGGTTAATTATTTATTCTTAAGTTATAATATAACGAATTTTTTGCTTATATATACTGCAAGCAAGATGTAATTATTAACCAAATGTGCTGGTTTAGTAATTAAAAGTGTTTATTCCATTGACTTTAAAAGTTTTCAGATTCAATAGTAATTATTGTAATTTGATTAAAATATTAGGTTTCGCTTAACTCATATACCATATCATTAAGAGGAGACGACCGGAACTTGTTTTGACGGAAATATTTTTTTAACTATATTATGTTGTTGTTTGAGCTATATATATTGACGAGGTCGGTTCATAAGCTATTGTTCAGATTTGAAAAAAAAAATCTACATACCTTGAAACATTACATAATGGAACAAGTTTAGAGTCACGACTAATAGATTATTCATTTTTCTCCTTCACTAAAATAAAATGCTTAGTTAATTATGTCTTATATATATATATATATATATATATATATATATATATATATATATATCCTTGGTGTATCTGTACTGCGTTTAACGATTCAGGCGTCTTGTTCCGAAACGTTGCTTTTGTGGGATAATCTAATTAATTTCTTATTCAGCACCTAACCTATTGGAAGGGTGCTCTAATTTGGATCCTGATAATGTGGAGAAAAATGTCCGTATTTATATTATATGATATGATAGGACCCAGAATTTGTACGTGGTGAGTTATTATTATTATTATTATTATTATTATTATTATTATTATTATAATAATAATAATACGCAGCGATAGCTGAATTCATATGTATTATATATTGTGTGCATTGCATAAGTACGTTCTCATATACATTATGGAAAAACAAATTAACTGAAAAAATAGACAAAATTAAAATTCAAAACTATACCTGTTCGGGAAAAATTATTTATATTCGTCTCGTTAAGCCGATCATTTAACTTTTAAAATTGCTTATCAAAGACTAATTTAAAACCACTCCAGCCGTAAATTTATTTATGTTATTATTATTATAGTTTCCTACCCTTATTCTTCATTTTTGTTTCCATCAAAAATCTTAAGCATGACACGACAATGCGGTCCATGCATGCATCTTAAAATATTTAAAGGTCGTCCTCATATATTATTATATAATAAATAATGCTTTTAGAATATCCGCTTGTATAGGTTTGGGAGACCTCTATAACTAGCTAGGTTAATAGTTTAATTATCCCTGTATATATATGGTCCATCAGTGATGAATTGATTCGTCAAAATATAATAACCAATATGGAGTTTTAGTAGAAAAATATTGAGGACATCCACTTAATTAAGTGTGTTAATAATTTAAAAAATAAATTTTCGCACTAAAATTCAGTTATATTTTAATTTAAGTAGAATTCTGCGGAAAGCTTAAGTCAATAATAACTAGCTTAAGTCAATAACCCGGGTTAATTATAGGGTCCATCAGATCGTAACAACATAATATGCATGCAGTTTTAATTGAATTTTTTTGTTAAGGACTTCCACTCAAAGTGTTATATGATTAATGATGAGAGTCCGTCCCAAATTAATTAATAATCAGCCAAATTCTCTGCCCACCTTTAGCAATGTTAATTTAATAATATTTGTGTTATGCATGTTACATATATATATATACCTTTGAGGTCTCATTTTTCTAGTTTTGAGATTTGTCTTAATAGCTTTTTCAATTCAATTGACAATGGCATCAACATCCAAATGTAATATTTTTATTAAGTATGGAACAATAAATTAACTAGCTAAAAAAATAAACTAACCATTAGTTCACAGTTCGCACGAGATTCTACTATAAAAACTTATGTTAAAATATATTGGCTTATGTTTCGTGCTTGTTTTTGTTTTAATCATTAATATATTGAAAGAATATAGGTGTATATATTATTGTTGAATAAATAGTTACAGTGTATACTTAAATTCAAATATATTATATCAGAAGTTCTTCATCTCTATTTTTACATCGAGAATACCGTTCGTAAAATCAGCGGAAAGTAGAAAAAGTTGGAGCTTTTTATAATTACATTATTTATGAGTAAATAATATTATAATAAATTATTTGAAATAAATAAATTCATAAATATTAAAATTGTATTATATTAATTTAATGTTATATATTTTTTGTTGTGTTTTAAAACTCATAATCGCAAATTATACCACATGGCACTATTATGTATTTTTTGTCAGAAACTCTAAAATTAATTTAAAATCTTAGAATTGTGAATTACACCACCTATTATTATCTAATAATTTACTCAAGCATAATTATATTTCTTTGTATTCAAATTATATATGGATATTATTAATATTTAATTATAGAGGGGGAATTAATTAAAGGAACGTCGTCGGCCCATGCAAAAAGAGGAATTTTTTTATACAAACAAATAGAAAGGGGGAGACTATAGATTAGACAAAATATAAATTGTACGTATATGTAGTGACCCACGTGTGAAAAAGAGACGATATTATTATTCGGTCCCATTTTTACAAAGTCATGTGAAAACACCACAACCTTGTCTTCCGGTCGGACGGATGGTGCTACAGTCTTCGATTGAGATATGACCATCACTCTCAAGCCAAGACTACTGTAAAATTAGCTAGCATTTAATTTCACATGTATGGTGTAAGTAGGAGAAATTATTCAATACAGCTGAGGTAACAATTGGAGCCTAGCTGTTACCACTTCAGCCAATCACTTTGTGACATTTGTTCATATGTTAGGGAATTCATGCCACGTGTCGCTTAGTGATTGGCTGAAGTGGTAACAGCTAGGCTCCAGCTGTTACCTTAGTTGTATTGAATAATTTCTCTGTAAGTAATTAATAATAAATGATAGTTTTCAGTTTTCACCATTACCAAAGTGGTATTTATGTCTTTTAGAGCTAGCATGCCTAGGTCTCAACAAATGGAAGTTGAAGCTCAAGTTCCTATTTTAACCAACAACAAAAAAGCTCAAGTTCCTAGCTACATCAGCGAATATATATATATATATAATACAAAATATACTAATTAAATTTTTATTTGGTGACGAATATACATTCTTTAAGGGTCGCTTGAATCTAATCGAAGGTTGCCGGAGTTTGGGGGTCCCACTCTAGAGTTCGGGCGAGGGTCATCGGAATCTGATGTGGATGAAGTGTCGGATTTTGGCATGCAAATACAGTTTTTCATGCGGAGACGACGATCTGGCGTTTTTTTTGGCCAAATTCCTTTGCTTATGGGATTAAAATCGCAGTTTTATATTTTTTATGGATTTTTTTTGCAATTTATCGGTTTGTATTTAGTTGTTAATATCGGATTTGTGCTAGGGTTAGGGTTTCATTTTCGGTATTTAAGTTATGTTTAGCTGTCGTTGACATTCAGTTATTTTTTATTGATTGAAATATAAAGAAAATTGAGGTTTTCCTCAGTATCGCGTCGAATACTTGATATTCTGCGGAATCGACGAGTTTTTATTCTTTCTATCTCTCGTCTATCCCATCACGCTGTATCAGAGTCTGACCAGGGTTCATAGAGACAATTAGGTTAATATAGCCGTATGTATTAATTAATACCGATGTTTTTTTTGCTCGAAATTAATTCATACTAATGTGGATGATATGTTAATATAATACCCAATTAAATGTATAATATGATACTAGTTTACTTAATACAACCACCGAATACATAATTTATTAATAATAAGTGTATTAAATTTTCCTAACTATGATTCTGTGAGGATATGCATGAATTATTGATTATTTTTTTTGGCCAACATGAATTATTGATAAATGTTATGAAATCAGTGATAGTGATGGGAGGTGTTGTGGCTACCACCACCATTAATGAGCGTAGAAGCATAGGGAAATAAAATGTTCTTCTTCTTGATCGAAGAAGATGCTGAGAAATCGTTCAAATGGGGACGATCCATGGAGCCCCATATCTCTGATCAATCAAATCCATCTGTATGTAATTGCTGATACGTACACTGGACCCAAATTATTATTATTATTATTATTATTATTATTATTATTATTATTATTATTATTATTATTATTATTATTATATAAAACGGAAAGTTAGCTATGTACCCCACTCTAATATGGCCTAGGATTTGTCTTTTTGACCAAAATAATTCTCGTCCATCGTCGTATCATATAATGGATGCCAACTATAACATGTAACCCGCTTCATCGTTCTTTACCTATATATTAAATCGCACGAAAAAATTGTTTTGCTTGGGTACACATTATTGATGTCGTCACAAGCAAATTCAGATAAAATAGATCCTTGCATGTGTTAATGAAAGATATAGCACGTAAAAGAGGGAATTATAAAGGAGAATTTTATGGATTAAATGAACAAATGTCTTTAGTTGAGTTCCGTGCAGATTGCGGTCTTTTTAAGGCAATATCGCCCTATCACCGACTCGTCGTTTGTGCTATAAGATAAACATGAGTGATTGTCTCCCAGGATAAAACGTCATTCCAGTGGCAAGGTAGCACGAAGCCCCACCAGTCGAACATAACTTTGCATGAACTCCACCAGAACAAGACTTACAGTCGAAAACGACCTAGATAACGATGATGAGCATCTTGAACATGAATAGGGAGGAGAAGGGACTATTCTAATTCTTAGTCTCTCAAAACAATAGAGAAATGATCTCTATTCATAGGGATGTGAAAGAAGTATAATAATGATATCGTAATAAATAAAACTGAAACGTCCCTATTAATGAATTCGTTACAGATCATTAATTCGTCAGGTTCAACGAATCTGGACGAAGTCGGGACTACTCTGACCGGGTGCACTAAGAACAACAATTTTCTCATTCACCTGATCAGATAAATATAATGTCATTAACACATTTTTTTCCAACATATGAAACATCAATCTCCAAGGAAATATATTATTTGGGGGAGTCGTACGGCCCCGTCATATGCCGAAAAGCAAAAAAAAATAGTTACTTGCCATGTAGGTAGATTTTACGAAAATAAAACGCTCCAACTACGGATATATAATAACATTGCATAAGAGTCCGTTTAGAACTTTTTCATTTTTGTAGGCGTTTGTCGCGACGGAGCTAAAGAGAAGACGGAGCTAAAGAGAAGACGGAGCCAAAAACCCTAACCTATATATATATAGATATAGATCCACCATTGAACAAAAGTGGATCTTTTTTTGGCAAAAAAAAAAAAACAAAAGTGAATCTTTTGCTTATCTCCACATTAAATAAGTATAAGTGAATCGTGCTTGTTCACTACGCGTACTACACTTATAATTGGCGTCATATGCCCACACAATTTGGGCATCATCCTTGACCAATTGGTCATACAAGCATGAAGCCAAGACACTGAAAGATGCATGATGCGTGATAATTATCTCTGTCATCCGACATTCTTAAAGATAAAAAAAAAAAAACACGTTTTAGCTAATGTTCCCTCAACCTTGTCCCTTCTATTATGAGTTTACTATATATCATATATGGTCAATGTGGCGAAATGTGTGGAACTGATCATGCATAAATGCCTATTCTCATATATAGACGGTTTCCTCAAAAAAAAAAAAATATAATAATAAATAAATAAAAACCAGCCCTTTTAAATAGAGGTTGCATGCTTAAACAGCGTCAATAAAACTTAAAACTCAAAAAGTAAGATTTAAAAGAACAAATAAATAAAACTTACGCGCTAAAGTTAAATTCTTAAAAAAATGGTTAAAGTCGCTAATGTAGCTAATTATTACATAAAAATATATTTTATAAAATGTAGATGATCTATTTGAATGCAACATACACGTAATAGCTAATAGGGTTAAGAACCTATAAACAGTTTAAGGTTTATCCAATGTTAAAATTTGGTGTATAAAGTTTGAAATGTTATAATAAACAGTCTTAGATTTCATTTTTGTTGAAATTTGGTGTCTTTGCGCGTATTTTCTTGTCCCTTCAATTATTTTCATCAACCCGCTCGTAATCCATCACTCTTTATTTTCACAAAATCGCCAAATTTTTCCCAAAACTTGAACTTCCAAAAGAAAAGATTTTCAGCAGAGTGGTGTGGAGCAATTTCTAGCGACAACGGAGCGGGATTTACTTGCGAGGATGTTGCCATTAGCTTCTAAGGTGACGGTCCCTGCAAGGTGACGAGAAGGGAGCGTGCATGAGAGCTCAAATTTGACAGTCGGTTTCGTCGGGATTAATTGACTTCTCTAAAGTAAACAAATCGAGACACCAAATTTCAACAAAATGAAATGTGAGACTCTATATTTTAACATTTTAAACTTCAAACAGCAAATTTCAATATTAAGCAAACCTTCTACTGTTTATAGGTTAACTAATAATAATATAATATAGGAACAAAATTTCACTACTCAATAAAACAAACAACATGCACGGGATAGGAAAAAATCAAGAGATATATATATAGTGGCGTAAATTAAATTTACATAACATTAATTATTTTGGTGCATTTAACTCAGGAAATTACATGGATGTCGGCTTTAGGGTAGTACATTAATTATTCTCTGTTGATTGATTGTGCTCACTTTGTCCTGAGCTGCTAAATACGTACGTACCCTAAGCTTATAAGCTAGCTAAGCCTTACCATGTGGAATCGACCTCACGAAGTGGTCCGGTTTTATTACTAAGCTTGTCGGATGGATCGGAACGACTCTCACAACAGTACAGTACCGTATGTATGTAATTAATGCAAATAAATAAATAAAAACAATCTAAAAGACAAGTAAAAAACGAAGGGGTACATGTACATCATATATATATTATTATCTAGTTAATTCCTCTAAACGGCCCACGTATCCACTCCTATCGCTTTCCGGTCTGACCCGTTTTAGACTAAGCGACATTAAAACCCTACGTACATACATCCAACCAAACAACCACCACATGTTTATCATACATATATATATATATTAATATGTAATCGGGAAGAGAGAGAGAGTTTAATACTGTAATGATAAGATAGAATGCGCAAAATTGTATTAATTTAAAAAATGCTGAGAAATTGACATTTAATTGAAGACAAATTTCGATTTTCTCATTAATTGAATATAAAAGACGGCTAAACAAAATTTAAATACTGAAAACAAAATCTTAGCACAATCCGAAATTAGCAACTAAGTCCAAACAAAACTGACAAATTGAAAAAAAGACCCAAAGAAATATAAAACTGCAATTTTGACTCTCTAACCGAATGAATTTGGCCAAAAAATGTTGTACCCCATATCTTGCTAAAGGTCTTGCTCTGATTGTCGTTTTCGCGTGCAAAAACTGTATTCGCACGCCAAGATCTGACACTTGAACCACATCAGTAGTTCAACGTTTTATCTGTTAATCAGATGTCTCGGGTTTAAACTTCGAAAGCACTTGGAATGGAAAAATATTCATGACTCTTACGTCTGACATTGTGCTAGTGAATATGCTATAGATGCTTACCTCAGAGAATAAGTTCGATGCATTTTGAGGAGAAATTATTATATGAAACCGATTTACCACGTGGCGCTAATGTGGTACACCTTCACTTAATGAGTTCGTGTCACGGTCAGGTGAGAGAGTGGAAAATGACACACCGCAGAAATTTATATTGGTCGAAGGTGTACCATGTCACAGCGCTACTAAATCGGTTCCATACAATAATTTCTCCAATTCTAAGTATGTCTCTTCATATATAATTGAGGCATCGAATCTCAAGATAAGATATGGTGTTAGACTATTAGAGTTCTCTGTTTGACCTGCATTCGAACTGCAGTTTGTTACTTTCTTTCAAGTATCGTATGAATGAAATCATGATTCTTTCTTCTTTCATTCCCTCGAATTTCTACCCATTGAACCGTGAACCGATCATATATAATCAAACCGGTTGGAAAAAAAATCGGAATGCACATTAAATCTGGTCCAATTAGTGAAACTGCAGTCTGATCGGATCGACCGCAGACATTAGCTCGCCGGTTCGACATTCGGTTCAGTTTTCAAAACACTTGTTTTTCCATCTTGTTAGATCTGGCTAGTGATAAGATGGATATTGCCAGCAAAAGAGACATTATTCATGGTAGGTCTACATCAAATAGTGACCTAACTGAATAATCATTTGGATGGAAGTGATTTTTAACCAGACCGGTGACCTAGCTAACCAGAAAGCTAGGATGAGTTTAACTTTTTTTTTTTTTTTTTTTTTTTAAATGTTTCCACGTGTTGGTTCTAAGAGGGACCGTTAAGAGAGCAGCACTCCGATAAATATTATTAAGAATATCTTTCAATTCCTAGTTATTAAATCCGCACTAATATATAATTAAGAGATGAGCGTTAAACTATTACATCATATAATTATTTCAACTGTTATTATACCGTGAATGAATATTTTTATATAATGCATAAAAATAATTAAAAGGTAAAACATTTTTTACTACATGCTTTGGCATCACTACCTTCGTGGACTATATATACTGTCCTGTAGTAAATTTCCTCTGCTTAGACTTGATTGGATGTCCTTCTGCACCGTACCACGGCCCTGAAAGGACGGAGCCATTAAATATTATTAAGGGCGAGTAGGTGCAATTGCTCTTTAAATTTTACCCATGTTTATTTTTTATTTTAAAATGTGTAATAATATTTTATATATTCCTCGATGCAACGTCATAGAAATATATGGGATACACAAAAACTCGTTTAATTTGCAAAATATCGAAATTTCTTCGTGATATTGAGAAAAAAAACTCGATTTTCTTAAATTTCAATCAATATTTAAATGTCAACGACAGGTAATAAAACCTTAAATACTGAAAGAAAACTCTAACCCTAAAATAAGTCTGAAATTTTTTTTTTTTAAAAAAAAGGTCTAAAGAAAATCGATAAATTGTAAAAAAAAAAAAAAACCTAAAGAAACACAAAATAGCATTTAGACCCTCTAAACGAAGGAATTTGGTCGAAAAACATCGTATTCCATAGTGTTATGGGTATTGTTCAAACTGTTGTTTCCGCATGAAAAAATCTATTTACGCACCAAAATCCGACACTTCAAAGACCGGAATCGAAAATCACAGAATTAATCAATTCCGCATTCATCATTCCTTTAAATCTGACATTAATCCCTTAATGATTACATTAAATATTTGTTCATAATTCTATTTTTGTCCTCCTAATTAAAATTATAACTTCGTCCATTTGGTGGTCATTTTAGGGCATGCATAATAGTTGTATTTTTTTTCTTCAATTTATTTTAATTTATAGTAGCTTATTAATTTGGCACGTCAGAGGTTGGGCTGGCATTTGTTTGTTGCAAGATGAGTATCTTTATAAACGTTTGTTGTGTTATGTGATAGCAGCACAACATAAGAAAAATGTCATGTTAATTAAAACCTATCAGCTAGGACAAGATAGTAAATTTACAATAATAGTTTTTATTTTTGGCCAAAGTGCAATAGAGATTCTAGTTAGTAATGGATAGATACTTTTCGTATTTTGACTGGGCCCACAAGCAATATGAATAGGGCCTAGGATTCTTTCCGGGCTTTTAGTGGTTTATACTAAATAAATATTTTAGTGGTTGTGAATATATTTTTATTATAAAAGACGATCCTAAAAGCTTCCATCAAAAGAAAAATACTCGTTTTATAAGAAGTTGGTCATAGAGAATTTTCATAAAAATGGCAGCACACCAGACTCATCAACACGAGGCTCCTATCAGGAGGGCAGTATGCCATAACTTACTATTTTTTTATAAACTCAAACTTGTATGTAAAGACATTCGACATTCACTTATACTCTCTTATGCACACTGTAAACGCATAATTACAGTTTCAGAGAGGTTTTACATCTATAACATCTTAGTTAATGAGTGGTGTGCTGAACCACTCACTACACAACAGTGAAAATAGAAATATATTCATAATCAACGTTTTACCTTTTACGAACTAATTAAATATACTTAGAGTGCTGCTCTCTTTATAACCCTCTTAATACCACCCGCATGAAATATATATATATTTGGCTAATATTAGATTGTGATTAAAACATTTTTGAGTGGCCAAAAGAAAACATATTTGCACGTTTTCTCATGTTACCCTAATTATAATTAATGGTTAAGTCGTGACAGGTTGAGAATCAACCTCGATCAGGAACTGGTCCTGCTCTATATAGTATATTTGTCGGATGGACAAAAGTATCCCCACAAGTTAGTGAAAATAAAAAACAGCCAACCTTAAAGACAAGCAATACGATGGATTATTGATTGGCTCTGAAAAAAAATACGCAGAGTACGGAGACAATGTCTGTCAATTGGTGGCACTGTGTGTGTAATGTGTAGCTACAGCTACTACAAAGTACAAACGACCGAGATTAATTTTTCATATTATTAAAAAAAAAAAAAAAACTAAATTGGTCTTCTTAATTAGCAGACAGATAGTGTTGGAAAAAACGTGTTAACTAATAGGGTGAGTGAGAAATTTTTGTTCTTAAAACATTTGGTAATAGTAGTCGTAACTTCGTCCAAATTCGTTAAATCTGACTAATTAATGATTCGCAACGGCTTCATTAATAGGGACGTTTCCGTTTTATTTATTATTATCATGTCATTTATACATGGCTTCCACCCCTATAAATAGAGAGTTTCTATTCTGTATTTTCAATTTGATTTCAATCATTTCTTCTTTTCTTTTTTTAACGACGAATATAGCTTTCTAGGTCGTATCGACCATAAGTCCTGTTCTGGTGGAGTTCATGCAATGTTTTGTTCGATTGGTAAGGCTTCGTGCTAACTTGCCACTGAAATGTCGTTTTATTCTGGGAGACAATCGCCTATTGACATCTTCTAGCACAAACGACTAGCCGATGAGGGGGCGAAATTGGCTTAAAAAGACCATGATCTGCACGGGACTCGGTTATTATTCGTTCATTTTATCCAAAAATTTCTCCTTTAAAATTCAACTTTTACGTGCTATATTTTCCAACAGATATAAAATTATCATAATGTTTAAATATAGTTGATGTATTGTTTAAGGTGATTAAAACATAATTTACCTAATTTGTAACTTATTTTTTTAGAGAAAGGTAGTCTAATTTATAAAATAGTTTAAAAAAATTAATGCAATAAGCTGCTTTAATTTTATAAATTAGGCTTAAAACTTTTTTCTCAAGTTGGGGAGCCATATTAGGGTTAACAATTTTTTACAAAAATGATGATATACACCAAACAAAAAATAATATTCACCCATTATGGTAAAACGATAGCACAGATACAATAATATGAGTAATTTGTGTATCGTGATTAGTTCAGGTAGTTCAATATATAATAACATGGTAGAGTTGTGATGATTAATCTAATTGTTGAGTTTTTTTTTTAATAATATAGAATTAATCAATAATTTTTTAAAATTCAGTTAATTTTGTAATTTTGAAACATAAAAATTATATAATATTTGATTTATACATTCATACTTCTTTATGAGACATTCATTTAAGATATTTTTTTTAACGATTTCATGTAATGTCACATTAGAAGGATAATATTCGTATTAGTTAAGATATAATAAACACGTGATAGATAATAAATACAGATTCTGCCCATAAAGTAACTGTCCATAACGCTTCCATCTGACCCATTTTCGAGGAAGCGCCAAGAATAATTTGTCAATACAAAATCGCCCCACGCAATAAAGGAACCAGACGTATTATATGTTGCGATTCTGTGGTGCCCGACCAAAACAGTATCTGTCTAATTAATTATATTAATATTTTGCCCATATTTTTTATTTTTTGTATCATATACATTATATATTATATATATAGCAATAAAATAAAACTATAAAAATAAATAATATGAAAAAAAAGGCAGAATCTGGGTAGTGTATGAATCTTCATCCATGATTGAGCCATCAAAATATAACTATAAAGTAGAATATCTACTATATAAACATATTATCATAATAATATGGTATTTGTGTTTCGTTTCTTAACTAGAAGTCACATATGTGAACACTAGGAAATAGGAATAGAAGGATAATCATGACCAATATCCCTTATTATGTGCATAGGCATCATCAAATCTTTTCTTAGCGTGGGTTCATATTATTTTTTATTTAAGAAATGGAAACAATATTATTTATTGGTGCGTTATATTAAGTTATGTGACTACTTTTTAAGCACAAATATTCTTTTTCTCTTCATTTTTACTTGATAGAAATTATTGACACTAGTAAAAAAAAATTGGCCAACACTAATAAAAATTAAATAAATTAAGGAACAATAGCTTTTTGGACCATTCAAAGCTAACTTAAGTTTTGAAAAAAATAATAATAAATAATTTAATGCTTAAGTATCTTTTTATATAGTTAATATGATGTAGCGATTCAACGTGTTGTCCCTTAACCAGAGCTTAGAAGTTTATACCTCACCAGTGTCTATGAGGAACGTTTGAATATGTAATGCACTACGTGACATGACATCTTTAAAAATAAAAATGATGTTTGAAACATTTTTTTTTGGCCAAGTTTTTTTTTTTTGGCAAACAAGTTTTTAGAGTTCAAAACCGGTAAGTTTGATACTTTTATCATAATGGGCTTTCTAGATATATATTCGGCTTTTGTTTATATGGCAAGACTGAAAAGCATCATTAAGAGACTAAGCCCACAAGCATACGAAAGAGGGCCCATAAATCCTGGGCCTTCTACAGTGTATACATATTGTTTTACAATGTGATTTTGGGCTTAAGTTGTTTTACCGATTCAAGATTAACATATTATTTATATGTGAATGAATGAGATTTATTTATTTATTATATATGAATACAAATATAAATTTATAAAACTAATCGCTTTTGTAGATAATTTTATTTTAAATTAACGTATTAAAAGAATATATTCATATCTTTATTGAATAACGTCTTATATTCATGTAGGTAAATTAAAAATATGCGATATCATATATCATTTGAAAGGCCTTTATTTATATTTTCAAAAGAAAAATCTGTTAGTTAATAGGGGTACTGTTGAAAAATGTTACGATTCTTTGATTACGATATATTAAATAATAGGGTTAAAATGTATTTTGGTGTCATATGTTTGACTACTGTTGGTTTTGTATCATATGTTTATTTTGTAGGTTTTTGGTATCAGACGTTTGCATTTTGTAGGTTTTTTGTGCATCTGTTAGTCAAATGTTAAGTTTGACCGTTAAATACTTTTATTTTGTTCAATTTAGTCCTCAAATTTATACACCTAACTTTTAATTTTTGCAATTTAGTCATAAAAAAACTTAATTGGACCCTAGGGTCCAATTGACCTAGCCATGGCGCGACCCATGGCTAGGTCGAACCACGGTTCGGGACACCCAGGTCAGGCGACCTGAGCCATGGTCTGACCCAGCCATGGTTCGCACCATGGCTGGGTCGGGCTATGGCTCGGGTCACCCACATTTTAACAAATTTGAAACCTTGGACACTACAGTTTAACATTTAAAACTTCAGACACTTAATTTTAACATATGGTAAACTTTAGACCTTTTTTTTAGTTATTAACCCTAATTAAAACGTTATATGTAATTTTATAAGATAATTTTCATTAAATTTTGCATTGAAAAGACTTTAATCATTTTATAAAAACATCATGTGCATTATTATTTATTATAATAATGAGTAATGAAAAAAATATAAAAACTACTAATAATAACAAAACTATCATCGTAATAAACTATAATAATAATACAAAGTATTTTGTCTATTTAATAAATATTAATAAAATAATAACACTCCGTAATGTTTGACGTAATCTCACATTATATCCGTTTTTTGGATGTAATCTCTCATTACGTTGAATGAAGTTTGGACGTAATATTACAATGCACATTACATTACACCACATCAACATTACGTTACATCCATCCAAACACCCCTTAGAGCGTGCCAAACTTCCCTTTCCTTTAATTAAAAGGGTATAGGCGTCATTATGGATGGTAAGTCGGCATAGGT
This sequence comes from Clarkia xantiana subsp. parviflora, assembly GCA_036873135.1. Taxonomy (NCBI): domain Eukaryota; kingdom Viridiplantae; phylum Streptophyta; class Magnoliopsida; order Myrtales; family Onagraceae; genus Clarkia; species Clarkia xantiana. Next base: position 3,152,887 of record JAPTYO010000009.1, read on the forward strand.
AGGGTTTTATTTTTTAGGGTAAACGCGTAGGGTAGGGTTTCATAGCCCATACTAGTGGCTGTGGATTTGCAGCCACTAATATTCTGCCACGTCAGATAGAATCAATGTCTCAAAGGGGAAACCATCCTGGGATCACAATTTGATGCTGTGGAATCTAAATACGTACGTTACGCTAGTTACTATATATCAACCAACCAACTTGCATCCATTCAGTTCAATTCCAACCACATGATTTTTGTTTCCCAATTTATCCTCTCAAATAGAAATAGTATAGAGCTGCTTTCAGTAATCGAAGTTGCAGTCCACATGTTTTGATCTCCAAAAAATGTGTATCTAAATATCATCATATGGTTCACATTTTGCAGCATATTCCCTTTAATGGAGTTATTGTTTTATTCGCATATATTATATGTACCAACATTTATAATAATTTTCACTCACAATTTTAGTTCATATAAGATGGAAAATTATCATGGAAAATTTTCATTCTCTCGGCTTGAACGTAAAATCATGAATTAAATACAAATCGCTAAATTACTACGTACGCTATGTTAAGATGGTTAATATATATATATATATATATAAGGGTTAAAAATCTATAAGCCGTTAGAAGTTTTACCAATGTTGAAATTTAGTGTATGTTAAAATGAATTGTCTTAGGTTTCATTTTTGTTGAAACTTAGTGTCTCAGTGCGATATTTTAGAGAAGTCAGTCATGACGAAAACGACTGTTGAATTCGACCTCCTATGCACATCCGTTCTCATCACATTCCGTGACCGTCACCTAAGAAGCTGACCAACATTCGCGCAAGTAAATATCGTTATGTTGTCGCTGGAAACTTCTCCACACTACTCTGTTGTAAACGTTTACTTTTGGATGTTCAAGTTTTGGGAGAAATTTGGCAACTTTGTGAAAAACAAAGAGTGATGGGTTATGAATAGGCGAGTGCGTTGATGAAAATAATTGAAAGAAGATGAAAATACGCGCGGAGGCACTAAATTTCAAATACCAAATTTCAATATTAACGAAACTTCAGATTCTTAACTTTATATTATATATATATAATAAATATGAATGAATATATTTTATTATATATTATATTTATATATATAAGGTATACAAGGTGGTCTGGTTAAATGTGGGACTGACACGTATCACCTGTCTGCATGAAAGTTGTGGGTGAGTATATCAATTGTCAACAACCTCTAAGGTCCACATCTATTTTCGTTAATTTAAAATCACTTTTGGGCCCATAACGCCATTATTGATATCTTCTCTATTTTTTTGGATCATCCAATAAGCATTCATCTCATCTTCCCTAGGTTTTAGGACTGTCTTCATCCATAGAATCCTTCTTTCTCTATCACTCACATTATTTTAATCTTAAGATATTATTATTATATATGTGAGAAAGAACTACATACATTTGAATTTTGAAGGAAGGTTTATTATTATCTTTAACAAATAAAATATATTCATAATGCAAACAAATTATAGATTACATTATTATTAATTATTAAAAAAATAAATAATAGCAAATATGAAAGGAAGGGTTTAAGGAAGATGTTTTGGTCCATCAGTATCAAAATCCATTGCTGTCCACACAAACCCCCACATATATTTATTTATTATAATAGAATTATTATTATTAGTACTTTATATTATTCCAGTTGAGTTTGTGGCTGCAGTGTTTCTATGCTTAAACTTCCACACAACTCCCACTTCCAAATTCCAATACAAATATCGAGATCACGGGGTTTTTGGATATTTCAGGCATCTAGGATCGTGACACGTGGACCTATTCACGTGGCCTTTGCCACATATGCGCCTTCGTGTCGCCGTGTCCATCCTCCGAACCAAAATCTATCTTTATCCTTTAAAAAAATTATTGATTGATTTATACATTGGCCTTGTTTAAGTTTTTCCTCTTAACTTAAACAAGGCCAAACAATGTATTAACCTTTTAAAATTATATTATTATTATTAAAAAAAGTAAAAAATATTTATATTATTAAAAGCAATTAAAAAAATATTTTTATACACGGAAGCCGGGTCCACTCACTACTCCTTATCCGATTAATGAAGCCCAGGTGATTACCAAAAAATGAAGCACATGTGGGATCACGTGGCATCGGGCGCTCTCGTGGACTGAAACTCTCCACGTCACTAATAATATCTTCTCGAAAGAGCTGCTCGTTTTTTTTTTTGGGGTAAACCTCTTTGTTCTTTAATCATCACTGTTTATTTATAATAGCGCAATTACAGTCGTACGAGCAGTAATTAAGTTCAAAGTACATGTTAAAAGAATTAAGCCACGTAACTATTATGAATACTAGTAAAATACCCGCGAATTAGAAATGTGACAATCGTCAACAATAATAATATAGTGTTTGACATGTTACCACATTCAGAATAATATGATATAATATGTATTAGAAATTAGAATTAGTGGATAAGAAATAATGGCGATAACTCAATACAGGTGTATTAAAAAATGAGGTAATGACACCAATTTCAATCTTAAATGGGAATATGAGAAACTTTTTAAGTATTGCTTGTCGTGCAGGCTCATGTTAGATTTTCGAGTTTTAATTCTACTTCACAAATTTAATTGTTTTATTGAATTAGACTGAATATTATCACTAAGTTGTTATTCTTCACTTAGGGTATATAAGGCAGATTTTGTTTTTAATATGTTTACTACTGGTTGTAATGTTGTCTTTTATCATATTATTATTCTAGATTCATATGTAAATTTAACTGCAATTTTAATTGTGCGAACTGTATTAACCAATTAATCCGGAGCCGGTTTTTTATATTTTTATTATATAATATTGTATATTGTTTTATAATGATGTTACATTGTTTGTACGATAAATTATTGTTTGCATTGGTTCTGCCAGGTGGCAGACACCTAGTAGGACCGAGACAAACAATAATTTATTTGTTTGTGGTTTTGTACATAATACTCAATTTTTATTACTTGTCAATCACATATGAAACATATTAAAGTTATATTATAGACAGAGACTATAATTGTTTTGAATTTATTCAATACTTTCGTAACCTACCCTACACATTGTTAATATACGAAACAGCCACCTCGGCGTAGTATCTGGCTAGAATTTCTTAGCTACAGCCGATGCAACACGTGAAGTATACGTGTTGTCCCGACAACCAACTAAGCGCTAACACGTGTTAGTTATTACCTGACGTATAAACAGTTGTCAGGCGTTGATTGGTTGTGTGGGCAACACGTGTGCTCCACGTGTTGTGGCTGTAGCCAGAAAATTCTTGTATCTGGTAACTGTGTAAATGTTTCTCTATCAAACCCAACTGAAATCACGGAAATACCCTCCACCCACCGTTTTAAATAGAAAAAACCCTGGAAATATTCTGAGTACTGAATCATTTGGCTCTTCTGACTAATTCTTCTTCTTCAAGAGCAGAGATCTGCGGTTGCTTCGTCTTTACGGTTTACACAGAAAGAGAGAGAGAGAGGATGAAGCGGAATTGTGAACTGTGTGGCAAGAAAGCGAGAATGTACTGTGAATCAGATCAGGCGAGTTTGTGCTGGGAATGCGATGCCAAAGTTCACAGCGCCAATTTCCTGGTGGCGAAGCACAGCCGCTGCCTCCTCTGCGACGACTGCCAATCCCCGACTCCCTGGACCGCCTCCGGCGCAAAGCTCGGCACTACTATTTCCGTCTGCGATGGCTGTTTCGACACGCAAAATAAGAGATCTGAGATCGATCATCACGGAGCCGATGCGGATGATAGCAGCGTAAACGATGAGGATGATGATGATAACAGCGGCGATGATGACGATGGAGATAGTTATGATGATGAGGATGAGGAGAAAGAGGGCGAAAATCAGGTTGTGCCGTGGTCCTCTGATTATTCCCCGCCGGCGACAAGCTCTTCGATCACGGGAGAAGAGTCATCGGCGGATTTCTCCACCGGCGGTTGTTTAGTGGCGAAGCGGAATTGGAATGATGCCTTCCTTTATTCTGAGGTATGGCGGTTATCTTTTTCATTCATTATTAATTATTAATTTGTTAGAATTTCCTTGATTTGACGATTCGTTTAGTCAATGGCGTACTAATCCAATCGATCATTCCATCAAATGCAGGGCGAAATTGGATGCGCGTCGTCTTCTCCGTGGATATCGAAAGCAGCAACCGCCGTCGCCGATGAGGAGGAGGCAAGGATCTCTCCGGCTTCATTCAGACTATCGAAGCAGCAAAGAACAGTGGTCAAGGAAGATGAAAAAGAAGTTGAAAGTGTTGCAGAGTCGAAATCAACCTCAATCGTAACCTCCCTGGCCGCCAGGCTCCAGAATAACGCCGCCGTGAGCCACGGCGTCGGAACTACCGCCGTTCTTGGCATTTTACGGCTGAGCCAGTTCCAGGGAGAACAGCCAGCGTCAATTTAACATTATTTTCAATCGATACTAACCATACGCAAATAATCATCGTTTTGATATTCTAAAAGTAGTTAATTTTACCTAGCTCGTATGTATTGGTGGAGTTATATATGAGTTTGTATAGAAATTAACAACTGTAATCGCCCATTAGAGGCTTAACCTCTTGAAATCAATTTAATCATCATCATCATATAATTGCTGTTAGTTTTGCGTGACATATAATTAATAGTTATATTAATTAGTTAGTGAATACATAATTAATAGTTAGTGAATACATAATAATATTTACATTAACGAAAAATAAAATAATAGAAGTTCTATAGATTATAATTTATTATTATAATTTTACTCTTAAGTTATATTGATTATTTATTTTTAAAAAGGTAATAAAATAAATTTATTAAAAATTCATAAAAAGATAAAAAAAAAAAAAAATTTATATGCACGACTTTAAAAATGAAAAGTAAATTTTTATTAAAAGAAAACTAATATTTGTTTATTTTATTACTTTTAAAAGTAATTTTTTTTTTTACAATTGTTTATCCATTTTTAAAAGTTTTATATTTTTTAGTATTTTAAAAATAAAATATTAAAACTTAAATGGTAATATAATAAAATTTACATAATGGAATTGATAGTGTAATAGTGTAAGAATAAAACTTATATTTATTTAATACCAAATAAAGAATCAAATTAGTTGGCAATTTAAAGTTAAGGACTACATTGCATACTATTCGATAGATGTGGACCGCTAAATGTTCAATTTGAAGTCTATAAATTCTATTTGAATATCAGATATTAATAATTATTATTTTTATTTAAAAAAACAAAGTTTATAAATTTATTAAACGGATCATAATAAATAAATTTTATAACGAAATATTTTATAAAAAAAATTAAAATATTTTTTAAAGGAAAAGCTGAACCCTTGTAGAAGTATATATATATATTTTTAAATATTGATGCTAGAACATGTGAAAATGTATGTTTTGTTTTAAATTTTTATACTATTTATTTGTGAAAATTTTACTTTTTTTTGTTCAATTTTTAAAATAGATATTATTATTTTTTGAAGAAAAATCAGTATAAGTAATTAAAAAAATAAAATAAAAATTGTGGTATTATCTATTATGACTTATGAGTGGTAGCCACATATATATAAGTTATTACTAGCTCGTGTAGACGTTGAAGGACATTGATAGTTTCCCACTAAAATTCAGTTGAACAAATTGATTATCAACGTGCCATATATCTCGGCCAGACAAAAGTAAAGAAGAAGAAATAAAACGTGTCTCATAGCCCATAATATACATATCATGTGGTGCAATATCGACCGAGCCAAAATAAGTGAAAAAAGTTGACACGACATGGATATATATGGCATATAAAGGCAGACAAGGAATCAAAGCAACCTCAACAACTTTTTACGAATATATATATATGCTGCAAAATGTGAACCATATGATAATATTTAGATTTACATTTTTTTTTTTTTTTGCAATTAAAGAGAACCATGCTTGGTGAGCCACGTGGGTAGTTACTTGTTAGCTGGGTTTTGTAGTAGATTAGAAATGCATCCTACACCGCACAAAGTTGAGTAGATCGAAATAACAGAATTCAAGGAAAAGACACACTTCACGTACACCGGATCCGTAAGAGGTTTTTCAGTTGGAACATATGGAAACACTAACAAATTAAATGTAGATCGTTGAAGAAATGATCTAAAATAATAGGCATAAATTTCAAGTTCGAATTTACAATATTAGAAATAAGCTCCGGGACAATTAGAACATTAGTTTTAATATTTAACGACAAAATAATAGGCATTAATTTCAAGTTCGAATTTACAATATTAGAAATAAGCTCTGAGACAATCAGAACATCAGTTTTAATATTTAACGACGTGATCTCTAAATAGAGAGAAATGTTGAGACAATATAGACCACTCTACAGTTTTGCAAGCAGACAGTTAGTAATTTCTAAATTTTGAGAGATTTCTGAAATTTAATTTCCATTACACTTGCGGATTACTGTTATAGCTACAGCCTTTCCTGGATTCATCCGACGTGCCATCAAGTAATAATGTTAAATATAATTATTTTATTTTTGTCATTTTTTACTTATAATTACGGAATTGATTCCCGTTCTGATTTGATGTTCTACCAAGTGCCGAAATGTGAGTGATATATAATATACCCTCAAAGTTGTTAATAATTACACATCTGCTACTTACTCACAATTGGAAACAAATTACAAATAGGAATATGGTTGTCGGCACGTGTATCAATACTCTTATAATTATATATATGAGAAAAGTAGTTATGGTGGTTGAAAAAAAATATATTAATAAAACGTTAAGACAGAAACAAGAAAAAATATTACTGAATTTTTAGATACAATAATTTATAGATTATATATTAGTTTGTTAAAAAGTAAATCTATTAAATTATAATCTTAAAAACTAGAAAGGTAAGATAGGTTATAACTTGTATTATTCATTCTATTTTTTTTTTAAAGTTTATGACATCTATATTTCCGTTGTATTTTAAAATATTTATCAGTTGTGAATATTTTGTAGTCATATAAAATCTGTGATGTCAAATAAAATTATTTGTCCAAAATATAATATTTTCATTCAGTGTTTTGATATGATAATTTTATGAAATCCTATGATTATATGAGTTTTTAGAAGAAAAAAATCATGATGGGAAATTATGAAATTGGCAACAAAAAGAAAATATGAATAATCTTGGATTTTATTTATTTATTTATTTTTAAATAAAGAGATGAATATTCAATGTAGAAAAACGAAATAGTTTAAAAAGATAAATGACAAGTTTTAGATGAAATCTAAAGAGGCTCGTGGGTTAAAATTTAAGCATACTAAAACTAAACGTGACGTAGATTAATAACCACCACTTATTTTAATTTTTAACATTAGGATAGCAAATAAAATTGGGATTACACATCTACTGAAATATTAACAAAAAAAAAAAAAAAAATTGGGATTAGCATCTTCAATATATCATTCAACAAAACCTAAACTTTGAGAGATTCTGCCAGTGCCATCCACTTGTAAATACAACAAGACAACATAACTGAAGGTGAAGGATTCTTTTTCTGCCTAATGCCTGGGTTTTGTATTTATACAAATCAAACTGATTTACTAACAACAATGTCGTTGTAGTATAGTGGTAAGTATTCCCGCCTGTCACGCGGGTGACCCGGGTTCGATCCCCGGCAACGGCGCTTTTTTACAAAAAAACTTAAAACTCATCTCACAGAGATTGTAATAGTAACTGCACATAAGACCTAATCCCTCTTAAATTTTTTGTTTTTTTTGTTTTTAACTCAAGTATCTAACAATTGAATAGAAGAACTTCAATCATAAGATACTTGAGCATCAAAAGACAAGCCACTAGTTCAAATAACTACATGATAAAGTATTGTAGGTTAGCAGAGGAAGAGAAAGAACAAATTTCCACCAATGACACTAGCAATTAACCAAAAATGGCCATTAAGAGATGCACCAATGACACTACTACATCAACAATATTAGTTCATAGTACCATAAAACTAGCAAACACATAAGCTATGCAGGTCCAAAAGCATAGAAATTACTTGAATGAAAAAATTGCTCAAAAATGTTGAACACAGAGAGAAGTGGCAAGTGGATGCTTTGTAAATCCACTTAATGCCTAGAGGTCTTAGGTTCAGTTTGCATATAAATCACTTTCTGAATGGATTTTTATTGAAATTTGGTCAACCAATAAAGTAATAACAGAAAAGAGGGATTTAGACTTGGATTTTTCTACAATGCTTTGGGAGCACCATGCTTTTGGTTTTTTTAATACTATGGTGGACTTAATTGTAACATAAGTAAAACTTTAAAAGTATGAAAAAGTATGAATTTTTTTAACTACGCCTAAGATGTGTATCATACTATTAATAATATCAATTTCCCTATGGGGTTCACCTTTAGGGCAATAGAAAAATAAAAAAATTAGTGGCAAAAGCATGGTGCTCCAAGAGCATTGTAGAAAGGTCCGGTCCGATAGACTTCATATATTTATCATTAGATAGATAGGTTATAAGTATTGGAGTATCAAATCTTAAATGGGGCAAAGCTAAGGTTTTTTTATGAAACTTTTCAGGGATTCAAAGTTCAGAGGAAAAATTCACCAAATGGAAACTTCCAAATATTATTTGCAAATCAGTCTTGCATCATCCTTATTCTTTTAAATAGCATTTAAAAACTTTTGTCTGAGCCCAGGTTCGAACTGGGGACCTTTAGTGTGTGAGACTAACGTGATAACCAACTACACCACCCAGACAATTATACAAGTTTACCCTAATGTAATTACATTACCATAGTTAGCTAATAATGTGTTAAGTACCTTGAAATCGAGTGAGCTCTACTAGCTACACACCCATTTACTCATTCGGAAATGATAAACATTCCGACATAAAAGTGCCCAGATGTTCTGAACAAAAGTGTTTATATAATTATCCCAAAAGATGTTCAAATTTACCATATCTGTCATTGTCAGACATATCGGACTGTTTCGAAACAGATGTTCGGAATTTGTATCGCTTTTCTTTAGCTTATAATATATGTACCCCTAAACAACTTGAACTAAGACTTCATATTTTCGAGCGCCTTAGTTAATCTTTTAGGGTTAGCCTCAACACTACATGTGACTATAATACCTATATATGCACACCTTCAAAAGTACAATTGCCATATTTTAAATATGGTCGGTATCCCATTTAAATAAGTGTTACTTACAACAAACCTATCGTAAATAAGTGTTACACTTGCAACAACTTATCGTATTACTAATACCGTCACGTAAAAAATGCTACATTATCTTAGTGTTAAATACAGTTCAAATAAAATGTTCGAGGTACCCGGAGGTACCATACCCGTTTAAGAGCTCCGTCCGGGTTTTTTTTAGCAATCCGGACGGGTCAAGATTACCGTTTTTCTCCGCGTTCATCCCGATTAATTTTGCCGATTGCGAGAAGTCGGTGCACGCATAGTTCACCTTGGTGACGGTATACGTATTTCCTACATACCGACATCAAGTCATTCAAAACTGAGCATGATCCTTAGGTTCCCTATAAATAGGGGCCTAGGTCTCTCATTTTAGACAACTCCCTCACTTTTGAACTTGAAATGCTCTGACTTCTCTCTAAGGTTTTCTCTCTCTTGAAATTCTAACTTGAGCGTCGGAGTGGGCCCAACCAGCATTCCCCCCTCCCACGCAGGTTACTGCCCCTCGTGCAGGACCCGAAGGTCAAAAGCTCAAGGTCGAAGATTGGAGTTTAGCTCGGTGATTGTGTATTAAGGATTGCGGCGTTCCCGTCCTTATACATACATCTCGAACCCGATCGTGAAGGAAGAAGCCTGTTCGTGAAAGAAAAAGCCTGAATCTGCCCAAGTGGTGAAGCAAACACAACATTTGGCGCCGTCTATGGGTATGGTAGCTCCGAGTATCTCGAATATTTTATTTTTTAAGATTGTTTTAATTTTATACAATATCAGTTTACATAATGTAAGTTAATTTTTTCTAATGTTTCTACTCGTGTATAATCTTCGAAGTCAGATCGATCCTGCTCTTATATCATAATCAGAATCAGTACGTCACATTGTAATATAGTCCCGATGACAACCCACACATAGTTGATGCAAGCAGAATTGACTAATTATGCGATATTCGGTCCCGGACTTTGAAGTGTTAGATTTTGGCGCGCGAATATTTTTTCATGCGGAAACAGCGATCAGAGCAATACCCATAAATTTGCCATGGCATACAATGTTTTTCGGCCAAATTTATTCGTTTATAGGGTCAAAATAGCTATTTTATGTTTCTTTTGATCTTTTTGCAATTTTTCAATTCTGTTTGGGCTTTTTTGTTATTTTCAAATTTGTTCTAGGTTTAGAGTTTCATTTTAGTATTTAAGCTATATTTAGAGATTTTTCTCAATAACCCTGGCATGCATTAGTATATAATATATTGCGCGCCCATTCTAATCAGAGATATGTAATTCTAACAAAACTTTAGGACCATATTATGCAATACTAGAAACAATATGAACCCTGCTATTAAATATGGTGGTGTTCATCAGAGTTCAGACGCACTCCTCATCTGCGGCTGTTCCCGACCGAACAGAATGCACAACCAAGTCGAAGTACAGACAATAGCACAAACCTTGCCCCATACAATAACCCCTAAAAGTGAAACCACAAGCAAGCACAAAGCAGAATCAATTATTGTCTTATGTATCGATTCGCATGTTGAACTCGAGAAAGACGATGTCGATGAACTCGACGCTTCTGATGATGATATGGAGGTCATCGTGGTTGTCGATAAAGACGAAGATCTCGAACTGCGTTCGACTGTACTGTCTGTGTCTATGTCTTTGTTTGAATTGGTTGTATTTAGGTTGTCTTGTTTAATGCAAAGTTTGTTGTTGGATTCTTTCAACTGCGCGTAACGACTTTTCCTTCTCCGATGCTTCTTCGCCTGAACAAAACCCTAGTATATATATAGTTATATCATTCCAAATATATATTCGAAGAGTGGTGCTACAAACTGTGAAAGAACGAGTGAAATTTCTCTAGAAAGTGTTGTAGGGCCCACTAAGAAACCAATAGAATTTGTTGCAGCACTTTCTCTTTCATACTTTCTAGAGAAATTTCACAGCAAATTTCACAGTTTGGATCTTTACTCATATTCGAATGAAGAACCTAAAAACAGTCTCTCGTCAAGTTGATAATCACTATTTTATATTTAAAATGTTGATATTCGGTGTTACAATTATTATATGGGTAGATTAACATTTTTTTCACTTAAAAATTGACCGAAGAAAACCATGTTTCTAAAACATGAGTAACAAATCTAATAATTAAAAGAAAAAAAAAAGAAAAATGTTTTTTTTTCTCTCTTAAAATGCCAATTTAACGCTGAAATTAGTTGGAAAAAAATAAAAGCAACAAACTAATATTTCGACAAAGTGGAAAATATGTTTTTTTTTCTTCTTAAAATGACAATTTTAACGCTAAAATCAGTAAAAAATGGAAAGTAATAAATCTAATAGTTGAGACACCGAATATCAACATTTTAAATATAAATATCGAGTAGCACCATGTTATAATTTAATTAAATGTTTTTATATTTAAATTGTTGATATTCGGTGTTACAATTATCAAACTGGTTTATTAACACTTTTTTTCCGATTAAAATTGATTATAGAAAAATATATTTTTAAGCATCAAATAAGCTGCAGAATTGGAAGCCTTTGCACAATTCTCTAAAACATAAATAACAAATTTAATATTTTAAAAAAAGTATAATTTTCTTTTACATAAAATGTCAATTTTAATGATAAAATCAGTCGAAAAATAGAAAGCAATAATAAATATAATAGTTGAGACAACGGATATCAACATTTTAAATATAAAATATCGATTAGCACCATGTCTTGTTAATCTTAAAACATATTTACATAATCTAGAATATATATGGTTATATATCATTCCTAATAATACTTATGGTTTCATGGTATAATATTAGAAACTAACCCGAGATGAATCGGAGGAAACGGACTCAACGACTCTTGAGAAAACGCAGAAACGTTTCTTCTGCCTTGTTGTCGCCGGAGAAGGTGGCCGGAGGTCGCTCAACCGCCCAACCACGCCACCGTTCATCTCTATCACGGCGACGTCATCTAAAGCCGGGCTGCAACTCTCTTCATCATCCACCGCCGTGAAGCATCGAAAAAACCGGAGGCGGCTGCTCCGTCTCTTCACTCCGGTCGCCGCCGTGGCGATCATCTCTGATCGGATAGGGGTTTGGTCGTTGAAGAGGAAACTGTAAAGCGAAGAGGTCTGAGAAAACGAGGAGGTGGATGTTGTGTCTTTATTGAGGCTTCTCCACGGCGGCGTTTGGAATGACAAGAGTCGGAATCGCTGGTTTCGAGTTGGTGGCGGTTAAAAAGAATTAATGACAAGAGTTCCCATAATCTTTAACTATTTTTTTTTAAAAAAAATTCTGTAAATAAATGTTTGGCTAAAAAAAAAAACTGTTAATAAAAACTGTTAACTTGTCACGTTTTTATTGACGATTCTTAATGTTTACACCAAGCTAATAAAATCATGACAAGTATTACACTCTTTGGTGGTAATGTAGTTTTTGTGTAGGTTTGGTGTTTACACCAAACCAATAAAAATATGACAAGTGTTACACTCTTTTGGTGGTTTTTTCTTAGTAAAGACATTTGTCATGTTTTAATTGGCTTGGTGTTACACCAAGCCTATGGAAAATTTCGGGTTGGTGTAGGCTTGGTGTTTACACCTAGCCAATTAAAACTTGACAGGTGACTTTACACTCCACCATTCTAGGTACATTCTTAGGGTTTTAGAAAATGGTGATCTTAAAATGTCCTGATTCTTCTTCATATGTACGTGTTAAACTTACTAAACACGAATACGCACAATAAGCTTATCACGTCACGTTTTACAAATACTAACACGGCACGAATATTTTTGTTTGTGTCGTGCTATCGTGTCGTGTAAGGATATACAGTTGTACATCTCTACACAAGATCTTTAAGAAAAAAAAATCAAAATAAAGAACTTCATATATCAAAAAACTATCAAATTAATATGTCGATATTCATAAGTTAATAATATAGAGTTTACAAATACTAAAATTAAACTACTAATTGAATGTTTAAATAAGATTTGTTCAAAAAATATTTAAGAATTAGTCTTAGTAGCACAACAGTATCGTGCGTGTCGTGTTATGATACTCAAACACGAACACGATACGAAAGTTATATCTTGTTAATCGTGTTCGTGAAATCGTGTTATCGTTCGCTCTATGCTAATACAAACACAATTTTTTTTATGTATATTCGTATTGTGCTATCGTGTCGTGTCACAAATTGACAACAATAGTTTTTAGTAGACTGAAGGTACCAAGGGATTTGGCCATTTGGAAATCTACCTCTCTTTTGTTTAATTATTCTTAATTATTATCAGATCCACCCTAACTAGTCTGGTGGTTTAGCATTTATTTGACTCTAAATGTTTAGGGTCGAAATTTCTTAAGGAGTTGAGTTAAGTTGCAGCGACCTAGTTAAAAATATTAGATTCTGCTTAGTTCATTATGCGTCGGGTTCGGCACGACATAAGAGGATATTAGTAAAACTCTTATATACCATGTCATGCATAAAAAGATGCCAGTAAAACTGAGCTTAACCGGTGGAATTCCTTATTATATTAAGTTGTTGGTGGGCTATACTGACGAGGTCAGTCCATGCATTGATTTTTCACTTAGTCTGTTCGGAAAAAGTAATAATTCAAATTATAAGCAGAGAGCTCGAACAATGGAGGGCCTAGCGTCACCAAACAAATCATTTTTTGTTTTTTTATTATTCCAAAAAAATTTATCTGATATGAAGTGCGACATATCAGTCAGCACTGTCTCGATTCACTTAGTTAGAGAGCTCACAGAGTGTCAAACATGGTCACCTGGTTTGGGAGGCGATGAGACTGAGTCAAGGCAAGTCCTGACTTGATGCACAAGGTGCTTTTCTTGGTTCAAGTCCGTGCCAAACATAGTCACCTGTTAAGGAAGACTATAAGTCTATTCGATCAAATCGAGCCCCTGAATTGATTCACCTAGTTAGGGTGCTCAGTCTGACCCGAGCCCGTGCCAAATATGGTTATTTGTTTATGAAGATTATGAGTTCGGATCAGGGCGAGTAATGACCGATTTAAATTTTTTATTTGTCAGGATGAGCCATGGGGTTTGCCCAGGTTCATTCCAGATATGATTTTCTAAAACAGATGACCGTGTCTTGTATGTACTCAGATAAAGACGAGGTCCTTAATTAGCTAAATTGAATCATGAGTGATTGACTTTTTTTAACACCAAGTTATGTCAAGGTGCTAGAATTTAGTATAATATCCGCTCGCAACAAATCAGTAGAGAGCGTTTCTAGTACAGCTACGGTTGACCAGGGTATGAGCTTCTCGTAATTTTATTGAGATGCAAGGGTAGAAAGGGGTTGGAATCTATTTTTGTTTTTTGGCCCATTGGAATGGAATCTCTTATATAAAATTCTAATTTTTAATTAAAATAGGGTAGTTGATTGATGCGATTATTCCTTTCCAGCTGCGCTTAAGAATATTTTCTATTTCTATGAATTAATATATATAATTTGAAGAACAAAGCATTCAGAAAAACAAAAAATGAAGTTGACCTCCACATTGCTAAACTTGGGATATATCATATTATTATCATATATATATATATATATATATATATATATATATATATATCCCCTTAAAATGTAAGAAAATAGAGGTCGGTCTTATTGTGCCACATCTTTATTCTTCTAAGTTTATATAGGGTGCATCACACGTGATTCTCATACTTGTTTAAGTATATAAAACATATACTTCTAAAACCCTGTTGGGTCGGGTGAACCCTAGAGGGTAAATGTTTTTTTTTTTAAATAATTTTATGATATTTAAAAAAAAAAAAGTGAACAGTTTAGCCGGGTAAACCCTAAATGATAAACGAGTCCACAAAATGTTCTTATACTATATAATTAATTAGATTATTATTTAAAATTTATATAGGAAAAATTAAAGAACTATAATATAAATATTTGACAAATTATTTAATTAATTAAGAGAAGAAAAGTAGTTAATCATAATAGAAATTTAAACAATTAAAAGAAGAAATAAAAACTATAAAAATAATAACATAGATATGACTGATTTTAATTGGACTATGTTTTTTTATGTTTTAAGAGCATCCACAATGGTTTTATATAAATTGTATTCTTTAAAGTTGTCACGTAGACATTTAAGTACACTTTAAGTAATACGTAAAGTTAAAATACACGTAAAAAATATTTTCTCTGCAATCTTAGAGCATCCACAATGGTTTTACATAAATTGTATTCTTTAAAGTTGCCACGTAGACATTTATGTACACTTTAAGTAATACGTAAATTTAAGACACACGTAAAAAATATTTTCTCTGCAATCGTATTACTTAAACATATTCCTTAAATATATTTTATTATTAAATTTTCCAACAACCACCAATAAGATATTAACATTAAATATAAAATGAATTAATTTATAATAAAAAATTAGTTACGTAATACATAGTGCATTACTTAAATTTAAGGAATGCTTTATGTAAAAACATAAATTTACGTGTGGGTCCCATCTTTAAGGAATGCTATGTAAAACCACTGTAGATAGTTTTTGTTGCTTTACTTAAATAAACATGTAGGACCCACGTTTACGTAATCTTTACGTAATACCATTGTGGATGCTCTTATTACTTAAACATATTCCTTAAATATATTTTATTATTAAATTTTCCATCAACCACCAATAAGATATTATCATTAATTATAAAATGAATTAATTTATATTTAAAAATTTGTTACGTAATATATAGTGCATTCCTTATATTTAAAGAATGATTTATGTAAAAACATAAATTTACGTGCGGATCCTATCTTTAAGGAATGCTATGTAAAACCACTGTAGATGGTTTTTTTTTGCTTTACTTAAATAAATATGTAGGGCTCAAATTTACGTAATATTTACGTAGTACAATTGTAGATGCTTTAAGGAGCCTAACATTCATCTGTAAATATCTATGCTTGTTTAATTTTGTTAGTTATATCTAAAAGGTGTAAACTGTAAAGTTTGTATTTTTCCATTGTGTAAGAAATTGTATAATAATAAATAATCATTGCCTTCTTCGTTCATGTGCTTGCATCAGAGTTATTATTTTTATTCAGTTCTTGCGTGTGAATAATTAATATTGAACCTGAAACATGGGCCAACAACGTTAAAGCGAATATAAAGCTAGCAACATACATGGGTTTATTTTTTTTTGAGAAATATTACAAGCATTACTAAACATACATGGGTTTTTTTTTTTTTTTTAAATAAATAAATTTTAGTTATGTTTCTTCTTCTTCTTCTCGTGCCAGATTTTGATTTCAGCATCAACGGTTTGCTTCACTTTTGCATGAAAACCCGGATACGGCTCGTACCCGAAAACTATCTGTAAAACCTGCAATACAATGCAATCAACCAAATGAGGCATAATAATTGCATGATGATTCTATCTGATGCAGTCGGAACCGACTAATTTCGAATATTTGACGATTTATAGTCCCGGAGTTTCAACTTTTGGCGCGGAAATAGTGTTTTTCGGGCGGAAACGGCGTTCTGGTCCAAACGTGAACTGCACTGCTTTTTGGCCAAATTCCATCATCTTAGGGTTAAAATCGCGTTTTTATGTTATTTCGAGTGTTTTTGCAATTTTTAATTTATTCGGGACTTGTTCGTTATTATCGGTTATTTCCTAGGTTAGGGTTTTCTATTTAAAACATTGTTGGCCGAATTTTACATTCAGTTATCGATAAATCAAAAAATCAATTTTTTTCATCAACCATGCGTTCAATTTCGTTTTACATTCGATTTCTGCGCACTTAATCCTGCACCAATATCTATCTAATCTAATAATTAAAACAAGTTAGCCAGTAATGAAAAACTTGCCTCTAGCAGTACAAAGAATGGAGCCGTTAATAAGGATTGAGCAAAGCTGTCCAGAAGAGCTGGTGCTCGTTTCTGCAACCAATCAATTAATTTTTTTTATTTTTTTTTATTTTTTATTTGAACCGAAAATGAAAGATGAATTGGCAGTGTATATATATATATATATATATATATATATATATATATATATATATATATATATTATATATAATTATATATAGATGAATTAATAAGGAGAGATGTTGTCACCTCAAACACACCATGCCCTAGAAACTGTCCTGTCCAGCAGAACACTTGAGCGCCTAGAACCACCTGAATAACTACCACTAAACTTAATCAATATAATAATACAAAATTGTTAAATTTCAACTAATTGGTTAATTCACTTTCCCCAATAATTATTTTATAACCTTTCTGTAAGTACATACTTAATTAGGATTGGCTAAATATTTGTTTTTACTTTGATTTTCAATCATTAGATCTGAAGAAAATGAATCTAAGAGGATAACAAACTTATCTTAATATAAATTTTAATGTATGTAAATCTAATAACACAGTTGAACAAATTCGACTTCTTCATTAATTTAGTCAAACCCCAAAAGATTTATATGAATGAAAGAAGAGAAATATTAATTAACAATATTTTAGTATATGATAAACCCAAAGCTATAGCTTATCAAAGTTTTCAAACTAACAAAACGAATATTTGCAGAGATAATGATGATGATGATATTTAATATTAGGGGAATAAGGTTATCTTAAGCCCACTTGTACTTTATATATATATTATATTAGGGGGGAAACAAAGTACATGAGGCAAATATAGTAGGATAGATATAGAGTGCAATCTATCTAAGATTGACTTCTCCTGACATACTATGATAATACTAGGTTAAATTATCTATTGGGGTAGTGTGATTATATGTTAAGCCATGACTCCTCAATTTGCTTAATTAGAGAGCTCATATATATTGATTTGACTTGTGTTAGATCTGATTGTTTAGGGTTTAGGATCGGGATCCTAATTAGATCGATTGAGGATAGGATCGGATCGAAAATCGTAAGATTCTACAATTTTTTTGTAATTATTTTGTAATAAAAATAATTAATAATTTTAAGCGAATAGATAACTCAATATAGTATTAAATTACCAAAATAGTATTTAAATATTTTCTATATATTAAAATTAAGTTGTAAAGTTCTAAATAAACATTGAAGTTCAACAACGTACGAAGATTCAGAAATCATTTCAAAGTTAAAACTTATAACTAATAATAATTACATATAGCAACATCATCAACTCTATTCAATGCTTCATCGGCTCCAAATCATTGGCATATACGAAATTCAAAATATTATTCAAGTCCAAACCACCTTGATCATTTGAGTTATTAGTCGTATTTGTATTTGCAAATAATTTGAACCCGGAAAATTATATCATAAAAAAGTTTAGCTAATGAAACTTAAGAAAGAAGTATCAAGATAATCATAAGAAACATACATGTTTGATGTTTCAATATACTACTCTAAGTAAAAAAAATACATGACTCTACAAAGTGCAGACAAAACTAGAGAGGAAGAAGAAACACAATATATATAGTTTTATTTTTTGACGTTTACTAATCAATTTTTTTATTATAAAAAAAATTAAAATTATGAATCAAATAAGTATAATGAGCATCCAAAATTGTAATTAGTGTATTAAATAATTAAAAACCTCAATATATGTAGAATCCCTTAGGATCACAATTCTAAACGATCCAGCTTCCCGATCCTAGGTGATCCTAACTAATATAGATCCTACGAGCGATCCGGATCGATTTTCTCTCCTAGGATCGTCGATCCGAACAACCTTGGGTGAGTTTAGGAGATCATTTCTAATACGAGATCTAAAGTTTTGATTAGTCAAACTGAGTTATGGTATCTCTTCCGGATGCGATCAGCTTAGATTAATTAATTAAGCCGAACGAATTTCTTAACCAGGTAAATCGAGTCATAAATGAGTGATTCATAAATCAAATTTTACATAATTAAATATAAAAATATTTGGAGGGTCTAAAAATACAATATATATGTATGTATGTATATACCTTCCATGTTAGAGAGAAACCAAGGGTGTTAGCCAACCAAGTGGAGGCAACCCAGCAAGCCATAATAAGCAAAGCAGCCAATGAACCGGCTTTCCGGTCCAGCGCAACGTAGAACAGCGCATACGTCAGCGCGACGACAGAACCCAGGTTGAAGAACAGGCCATGGCGGTCGGAGCCGATGATGTCATCGCCGATGGAGGGGGTGAAGTAGAAGAGAACAAGGAAACTGAAGAAGATTGGCCAGACAAACATGACGTGGATCAATATGTTGGTTGGGTTTCTATGGTACGCTCCGTAGAAACCAAAGTGTTTTTCCAGATCGAAAATTTCTCGTATCGCCATCATCGTCAATGGACACAAACCGAGTTTTGCCTTGGAGTGGAAGAAGACTACGTTAGGTTTCTGTGTTTTTATAGATTCAATTTGTGTTTTTTTAAGTAATGATAATAATTAGGGTTTAATTATATGAATGTGATGAGTGTTAGAGTATAATAACTAGCTAGCAATAATTAGATAGCGTGTATAATTATTTTGTAATATGGTGTAATCAAAGATCAGTAGTTTAAATTATCTTGAGATTTTCGGAATGGAAAAATATTTATGGTATCCGTTACGAATTAATCTGGCATATATATTACGTCTGCGGCCCTTCTAATGAGTCCCTAAAATTGGCTAAAACCAATGGCAGTCGGCAGACGCAGGTGTATGAAATAGAAACTAAATATCCCCATTTTTTTAGATATATAATTAATCTGTTAGTGAATTGTATAAGTAAACTAAGAAAATGAGTATTATAAAGTAATTATTTTATAAATCGGTAGCTCATGTTTGGAAAATAAATTGCTAACTAATTTATTTTTGGTACAAACTGCTAGATCAATGTTTATTTTTGTGAACACTTTGCTAACAGATGTATTTTTTGGATAAGTTGCTTCCCGGGTTTTACTTTGTGGAGAATTTGCTAGCTCATATATGAACCCTTGGGCAAATTGCTAAAAAAAAAAAAAAAATCTACTATTTGCTAAATCAGGCTTCTCTTTTTGAACAATTTTCTAGCTGAATTTTTTAAGATAATTTGCTAGCTCGGGTTTCAATTTGAGGAGAATTTTCTAGGTCGGATTTTGATTTGAAAACAATTTGGTAGCTCAAGTTTCCTTTTGTAGATAACTTGCTAGATATCAAGTTGTACACAAAACGAAATCGAAACTAGTAAATTGTAAGAAAAATAAACTACAATTAGCAATTTATCCATAAAATGAAACCTATGCTAGTAAATTGTAAACAAAAAATTATAATATAATTTTATAAAATTTTCTATCATTATAATTTACGCAACATTTTTTTTTTAAAATGTCCCCAATTATGTAATTCTTGCACCTACCACTGCCTTAAACCACCCGAAAAAAGAAAAAGAAAAGATAGCGCGTGTGATTTGGTACCAAGTGTGATATATTATTAATGCACATTTAATTGTATAACTGTCATAGAGAAGTTAATGGATAAGTATAAGATGAATTATCTAAAGGGAACAATACATATAAAGAAATATAATTGCTAGATTATATTAGATAATGATATGGGTTGAAATCGATAATTCATATAACTTAAAATAAAGTTTACATATGGTCATGGATCTTAAATGTTTTATTGTGTCACGCGACATTAAATCATTCCGAGCTTTAAAACGCATTAGAAAATTAACATCGTTAAATAATACTATTATATCCATTGTATTATAAGATGCGTTGCCTTCGGATCTTTAACGTGTTTATTAACATTCTTGCATCGAGCTATTTCAGTTAACAAATTAGGGAACTAGATCCGACCTGTGTCAAAGAAAAGGTTAAATGGCCCTAACCTACAAGTAAAGGGAGCAAAAATACTTACCCCTAAATGATATATATATATATATATGTATAGTCTGACCAACCAATTGTGCTTGACATATATATGTATTCTTAATGTATATATATTGTTAATGTTAGTTGAGTACCCGGTTCCCCAGATTATATATATATTGCCATGTGTTTGAAATTAAAATAATGTTGCTTCACTTATTAATGTGGTTGAAGTGTCAGATTTTAACGTGCGAATACAGTTTTTCATACAAAAACAGCGATTTGAGTAAGATCCATATAAATTTATGGGGTACAACTTTTTCGGACAAGTTCATTTGTTTAGAGGGTCAAAATCGCAATTTTATTTTTCTTTGGGCTCTTTTGGAAATTGTCGGTTTTGTTTGGACGTAGTTGCTAATTTTGGATTTGTGATAGGGTTAGGTTTAGTATTTTAATTATAATTAACCATTTTTATATTCAGTTATTGTTTGAAATATAAAAATAATAATAAAAAAATTGAGGTTTTTTCTTAATATCACGTCTAATTCTCAATATTCAAAGGAATCAACAATTTTCATCCCATGAAGCTACATCACCTACTAATCAATCTATGCATTCGTCATTATTATTAAACTAAAGGGGCGTTGTGAACGTGGTAGCAAAATTAATTTGTCTTATGTATAGAATAATAATATGATATAATAAATAGTCTAACTTATAAATGACGTGCAAGAATAGTGTGTAAATATTTTAGGTCGATATAACGCTTTAGCAAAAAAATGTCGCCTAAATCCTATAGGCTACGCGTAAGTTATTAACTGGTTAAAAATTAGGTGTTGACCCCCGCTATACGCGGAGCGACCCGTTAAACAATACACGTTCACTTATATGTAAAATGTTGATTACATTTAATAATATATTTTTTCTCGATGAAAATATATTATATATAATAAAATAAATTATGATTGTTTATCAATTTGAAGAAAAAAAATTCAGGTAAATATATTAATGAGAGTCACGAAATTAAATATGTGATGGTAATCAGTAACTTACATTTCGTGTTAAATCAATTTTATAGTGTTGAAGATTCACTATAAAATATTATGTATACTTCATATTGAGCTTTGCGTTTATACAATAGAATGTAAAACATAAAATAAAATAAAGTACATACGGTTGACAAATATGGTTGTATAAAAAAATATTAATTTTGTTTGTAACATTATATATATGCAATCTAGCCATATTATATTATATATACATATGTATGTAATAGAAAAAAAAAAAAAAAACAAAAGTGTTGAAGTTCCACTATAAAATATTATGTTGTCTCCAACAGAATGTAAAACACCAAATAAAATAAAGTTACTATGGTTTTTATACATATGCATGAATACTATATCAATTAATAAATGTTAACTGCAAAATTAAATCTTACTTATGTATTTATTGTTATATTTAATTTTCTAATAAATACGGGACAATAAAATAAATGTGAAATCACGAAGACGTGATTGATGCTGCCACAATTGTCATTGACAATGGTGAAATCAAGATTTCCTACTAAAAATTATGTATGTTTTCCAAGACACCTATAGCTCATTATATGAGCAAAATATGGAATTATTTTGAAACATAGTCAATGGTTGTTAGAATGATGTAATGTGTGATGTAATATCACATTACGTCCTACATTACATTAATATTACGTTGTTTAGTTTGCCAAAAGATGTAATATGCATTATAATTTAATGTCCATTGTAATCTCATATTACGTCCAAACTTCATTCAACTTAATTTGAGATTACATCAAAAAACAGATGTAATGTGAAATTACGTCGAGTGTTATTATTTTATTAATATTTAGTAAATATACAAAATAGTTTGTATTATCATTATAGCTTATTTTGATAATAATTTTGTTATTATTAGTTATTTTTTTTTACCTACTTCATAACTCATTATTATAATAAATAATAATGCACATGATATTCGTATAAAATGGGTAAAGTCCTTTCAATGCATTTTTTTTAATGAAAACAATCTTATAAAACTACATATAATGTTTTATTTACTAAAATTTTAATAGTTGTGCATATTGAGTTTACATATTTTTTTTAGAATTCATAAATGATTATAATATTAAGCACAAAAAAACTTTAAGAAGTTAGTTGTTGCCAAAATATATATATTTTTTTAAATCTTATCATATTAAGATTTAATATACTCTCTATAAATTAATATAATAATAATAATGTCACATTACAATGCACATTACAACACATACCAATCGTTGCAATCTAACATTACATTCCATATTACAGCACAACCAAACACTGTAATATAATATTTCAAGATCTTATGTGTCGCCCTCTAATTTGATATTATGCGATGGTGTGGCAAAGGTAAAAGCTGTCTCTAATTCTCTTACAGGTTACGAAAATAATCAGACATGGTTAGCCACTATATCACTTTGTCATGACTATGTCAATTCCTAATTTTAATAAATTATAATACAAAATTAATATAAAATTATTAAAGCTAAAAATCAGTCAATGGATTAATTATGAAAAAAATATTATTTCTCTCAAATGTACTACAGTTATTTTAATATTGAGTAATATTGAAATTTATTGCAAATATTTTTATATAAGCACTAAGGAATTAAGTAAGGATGAATATATTATACCTCAACTCAATTAATTGTTTTGTTCCCTAATTATTACTAAAGAAAATAAAAAAGGAAGAGCTAGTTCAAGTAGGCTTTAATAGTAAGACCCATATGTCTATATATAGATATGCATCTATGTTCTTGCAAATGTAACACATATTGTAACTCCACATCTCCTTGGTAGAAACTTCATTACTGGATTAATTTTTAATTGTCATGTAATCGATGTTGTGACTCTTCATCAGTTAATTAAATTTCTCGATTGTGGCCTTAATTGCTTTAATTAACGCTTTCAGTAACCGAATGTATTTTTAAGGAAAAGGTTATGGTGTGATTTTTTTTTAATAAACAATTGTTTGCGCTTATGTGGCGTTTTGTTAGTGTTCTAAGCTACTGATGTGGCAGCATGTGAGAGCTCCCTTTAATGTCTTTCATGATGTGTTATATTGATCCGGCTATGGCTATACTTTCACAAATTGTTGATTAAACTATGTGCATTAATTAGACATTGGAAAAAAAAAAATAGCATTAGGAGAGCTCGTACATTATGTAACATGATAACTCTAGTGTTATTACTATTAACTTATTTTTTTTTTCTAGCAAAAGAAAAAAATTTTATATGTGCTAAAAAGTTTTGGTGTTTCCCATGAGATGGTCAAGTGTCCTATAAGAAAAGCAATACACTCGTAGTATATCTGCTTAATTCACACCTACCCCTAGATTAATTATTAATCGCATCGAGTCATTCGTTAATTGTAAAAAAAAAAGTTTTTGTTCATCTTCAAGTCTCTAATCAAAGAAGTTGAATTTCCAATAATGATTATTAAGTTATTATGATTAGGATTATTATTATCATTATTGCCATAGCTCCAATAATGATTTGTGTGGTGTAATGTAATGAAATATGATCCTGTATCCTGTTTTTTTTTTTTTTTTTTGAAAAATGGGCTTGTAGTGGATTATATGACTATAATTGGGACATAGTTTCACATGTGAATTGGGCTTGGATTTGAGCTCACGCCCATGTCGTGAATGGGGAGAGAGAAATGGAAAATGATATTATAAATGGAAAATGATATTATAAATTAAGGCTAGCTAAAATGTATTCGAATTTATTTAAATTTGATTTTTTCCGTTATATCACGAGAGAGAATCAATCATAATTGATGAGAGATAAAAAATGTTTTTTACACATGCATAATCTGATGGCTGAAAAATCGAGTTGAAATAAACTCAAGTTTATTTTAGCCGAACCCTTTTAAATTTATAACGGTTCAACAATTCATTATTGAACATAAAATTTCAGGTACAAAAATTTAGGTTTATTCTATAAATTTAAAAATATTCAAAACACTGGATTTTAAAACTGATTTCGCAGTGGTCAACAAAAAAAAAAAAAACTAATTTCGCCACAGACAGACCCGCAAGTAGGGCTGGCAATTCGTGCGGGTTCGTATCGTGACAGGTTCGTGTCGTGTTTGGGGGTCAGCCCAAACACGGCCCAACCCGGTCCAACATGAAAATTTATAGTAAATTGAATAAAAAAAAATTAATATTTAACCATTTTAGTTTAAAATATCGTGTTATCGTATCGTGTCACTAATATCAAACTCAAATCCATAACTTTCGTATCTTGTTGTCGGTCCATCACACCAAGCCCGAATTGCTAGCCCTACCCGCAAGT
This sequence comes from Clarkia xantiana subsp. parviflora, assembly GCA_036873135.1. NCBI lineage: Eukaryota > Viridiplantae > Streptophyta > Magnoliopsida > Myrtales > Onagraceae > Clarkia > Clarkia xantiana. The sequence continues at coordinate 3,178,207 of JAPTYO010000009.1, forward strand.
AATTAGACATTAAAAAATATAAAAAAAGGCAGGAAAGTCAAATGACCTATCACAATCAAAGCAAAAGAGTGTAAAAAATACTGAGTTTGGGGATAACAAAGCTCGAACACAGCCAGCTGCTAGTATTGCTGTTCTAAATCAGTCATGGTAACACGGTACGCTTCATACTTCTTCGTCTAATAAGTAACGATCGTTTGCTTCAATATCAATCAATTAGTTGAATGTGTTCATTGATGTTATATCAGTTGTCGGAGCTATCTTATTTCTTTGCGAGATGTTCAAGCTAGGGCTCATTAGAAGGACATCATGTTATTAGAAGGGTAATACTATTAACATATTTGTTTCATACTTAAAATTCAGTGATGGAGTGATGATTTTTTTTTTGGGTTAATATTTAAAAAACCGTTCAATGATTACTCTATTAAAAGTAAGTGTTTGAAGTTTTAAATGTTAAACTGTAGTGTCCAAGATTTCAATTTTGTTAAAATGTAGTGTCTCGGTGTGATTACCGTGAAATCAAGATTTCCTACTAAAAATTATGTATGTTTTCCAAGACACCTATAGCTTATTATAAGAGCAAATATATGGAATTATTTTGAAACATAGTCAATAATATTTTGTGCCAGGTCTGTTACAATTGCTAAAGTTATTACCCTTCTTATCACTTATCAGAAAACGGTTGATGTGAATAATAATAATAATAATAATAATAATAATAATAACGCAAACTATGTTGTCAAATCGTAACTGGAGGTTGCATTGAATAGATAATTTAATTAGTTTTTTTTTTTTCTGATTTTTATTACTAAGTTGAATATCTTATGTGTCAACCTCTAATTTGATATTATGTGATGATGTGTCAAAGGTAGAAGCTGTCTCTAATTCTCAGGTTACGAAAAATATCGGACATGGTTAGCCACTATATCACTTTGTCATGACTAAGTCAATTCCTAAATTTAATAAATTATAATCAGGGACGGATTAGGAATAAATTTTAGAGGGGACAATACAAATAAATGCTGAGCAAAAAGCCCATCAAAACTCGTTTATTATTAATAACAATGCTTTTATATAACTTATAAAAGCATCCACAGTGGTATTACGTAAAGACTACGTAAACGTGGGTCCTACATGTTTATTTAAGTAAAACAACAAAAATTATCTACAGTGGTTTTACATAGCATTCCTTAAATATGGGACCCACACGTAAATTTATGTTTTTACCTAAAGCATTCCTTAAATTTAAGTAATGAACTATGTATTACGTAACCAATTTTTTATTATAAATTAATTCATTTTATAACTACTGCTAATATCTTATTGGTGGTTGTTGGAAAATTTAATAATAAAATATATTTAAGGAATATGTTTAAGTAGTACGATTGCAGAGAAAATATTTTTTACGTGTGTCTTAAATTTACGTATTACTTAAAGTGTACATAAATGTCTACGTGGCAACTTTAAAGAATACAATTTATGTAAAACCATTGTGGATGCTCTAATTGCAACAAAAAATGTAACTACATAAAATTATTGATCATATGAAAATTTAAGTATATATATATACTCTAAATATATCAAAATGTACCCAACAAAATAGAAAAAAATGCTACAAAAAATAGCTTTTATATTCATATATAAAATTAGAAACTATTAAAATAATACATAAATATATATAAAAGAAATGCCCATATAGGCAATAAAAAGAAAAGAAAGAAGAAAATAAAAGAGAACAAGACTATTAACAAAAAAAAAAAAAAGAATAAGACAAGATTTCTTCTCACTCATCTTCATCTTCTTCAACTACACTTTTTTGTCTCCAAACTTCATTTTCTTTTAACCTCAAAACTTCACACCGCAAATGAATTATTATTACTTAGGCAAAAATGGGGTAAACTAATTCACTAAATACTTTCTATGTATATTAAGGGGAAAAATAAGGACCACTTCAGTTTTTCTACAAATTTGTCTAGATAATATTGAAGATCTATGAAGGCCACACTGTACAAAATTAATATAAAAATATTAAAGCTAAAAATCAGTCAATGGATTATAATTATGAAAAAGATTATTATTTCTCTCAAATGTACAGTTATTTTAATATTGAGTAATATTGAAAATTATTGCAAAATTTTTATATAAGCATTAAGGAATTAAGTAAGGATGAATATATTATACCTCAACTCAATTAATTGTGTTGTTCCCTAATTATTACTAAAGAAAATAAAAAAAAGGAAGAACCGCTAGTTCAAGTAGGCTTTAATAGTAAGACCCATATGTCTATATATAGATATGCATCTATGTTCTTGCAAATGTAACACATATTGTAACTTGGTAGAAACTTCATTACTGAATTAATTTTTAATTGTCATGTAATCGATGTTGTGACTCTTCATCAGTTAATTAAATTTCTCGATTGTGGCCTTAATTGCTTTAATTAACACTTTCAGTAACCGAATGTATTTTTAAGGAAAAGGTTATGGAGTGATTTTTTTTAATAAACAATTGTTTGCACTTATGTGGCGTTTTGTTAGTGTTTCTAAGCTACCACAAAGTGTTGAAACTATGTGCATTAACTAGATTAAGTCTAATTGGAAAAATAGCATAGTATAAGTATGAAAGTTCGTACATTACGTAGTGTAGTATGATAATTTTAGTGTTATCCCTACTACTAGCTTTTTTTTCTAGCAAAAGAAAAAAAAAATTATATGTGCTAAAAAGTTTTGTTGTTTCCCATGAGATGGTTTTAAAAGTGTCCCATAAAAAAACAACATTCATAGTATATTTGCTTAATTCACACCTACACCTAGATTAATTATTAATTGCATCAAGTCATTCGTTAATTGTAAAAAAAGATATTCTTTTTTGTTTATCTTCAAGTCTCTAATTAAAGAAGTTGAATTTCCAATAATGCTTATTAAGTTATTATGATTATTATTATCATTATTGCCATAGCTCCAATGATGATTTGTGTGGTGTAATGTAATGAGCACGCATTCTCCTCGGCTATCAATATGATCCTGTTTCCTGTTTTTTTTTTTTTTTTTTTTTTTTTGGAAAAATGGGCTTGTAGTGGATTCTATGACTATAATTGGGACATAGTTTCACATGTGAATTGGGCTTGGATTTGAGCTCACGCCCATGTCGTGAATGGGGAAATTGTGTCTATTATATAAATGGAAAACGATATTACAAATTAGGGCTAGCTAATATGCATTCGAGTTTTTTTAAACTTGATTTCTCAGCCGATATATCATGAGAGAGAATCAATCATAATTAAGTAGAGATAAAAAAATGTTTTTTTACACATGCATAATCTGATGGCTGAGAAATCGAGTTGAAATAAACTCGAGTTTATTTTAGCCGAACCCTTATAAATTTATAACGGATCAACAATTCATTATTGAACATAAAATTTCAGGTACAAAAATTTAGGTTTATTCTATAAATTTAAAAATATTCAAAACACTGGATTTTAAAACAGATTTCGCCACAAACAGACCCGCAAGTAGGGCTGGCAATTCGTGCTGGTTCGTATCGTGTTCTGGGTGTCAGCCCAAACACGGCCCAACCCAGTTCAACATGAAAATTTATAGTAAACTGAATAAAAAAAGTTAATATTTAACCATTTTAGTTTAAAACATCGTATTATCGTGTCGTTAATATCAAACTCAAATCCATAATTTTCGTATCGTGTTGTCGACCCATCGAACCGAGCCCGAATTGCCAGCCTTACCAGCAAGTAATTAGACATCAAAAAATATTATAAAAAAAAAAAGGATGGAAAGTCAAATGACCTATCACAATCAAAGCAAAAGAGTGTAAAAAATATTGAGAATGGGGATAACAAAGCTCGAACACAGCCAGGTGCTAGTAATGCTGTCTAAATCAGTCATGGTAACACAGTACACTTCATACTTCTTCGTCTAATAAGTAACGATCGTTTGCTTCAATATCAATCAATTAGTTGAATGTGTTCATTGATGTTATATCAGTTGTCGGAGCTATCTTATTTCTTTGCGAGATGTTCAAGCTAGGGCTCATTAGAAGGACATCATGTTATTAGAAGGGTAATACTATTAACATATTTGTTTCATACTTAAAATTTAGTGATGGAGTCATGATTTTTTTTTTTGGGTTAATATTTAAAAAACCGTTCAATGATTACTCTATTAAAAGTAGGTGTTTGAAGTTTTAAATGTTAAACTGTAGTGTCCAAGATTTCAATTTTGTTAAAATGTAGTGTCTCGGTGTGATTACTTTAGATAAGTCAATTCCGATGAAATCGACTGTCAAACTCGAGCTCTCATACACACTCAATTCTCGTCATCTTGCCGGGACTGTCACCTAAGAAGCTGTCCACATCTGCGCAAGTACATCCCGGTCCGTTGTTGTGGGAAATTGCTCAACACCACTCTGCTAGAAACCTTTTCTTTTGAATGTTCAACTTTTTTGTGAAATTTGACAATTTTGTGAAAATAAGGAGTGGTGGACAGTTTTAACCCAATGTTGAAATAAGTGGGTTGGTGAAAATGTCAAACTTCACACACTACTTTTAACATTGGGTAAATATTGGACAGTTTTTTAATTATTAAGCATAATTCATAAGTAACAATTCTTAATTGAATTATGAACTTTCTTCTTTGTTGAATATGTTTGGTCTTATTGAATTGTCACATTAACTATGAACTTTTCTTTAACTTTTGTTGAACTTTTTGTAATTTGAATATTGGTGTATGATCATCACGATGTTTTATTTTTTTCCGGACGCTTTCCATAGTGATTACAATATTTAGTAATAAACTTGTTTATAATGTTCTTTTTACATCTAATGGGAGAAGTCGTAATGAACTTGCACTTTGGTGGCTGATTTAGTAGGTTTGCTCTGAAGAAATAAAAATGGTGTGATAAAGAAATGTTTATATACCATTCGGTGATGGTTTTATACCATTTTTTTTATAATAAAGAAATGTTAGAAATGGCTAATGTTGGGATCAAATATGATTCAGTTGACAATATATGTTGAGGCTAATAAGAAGACCTGTGATTTAAATGTGTTTTCATAAGAGAATTTTCATGGCATGGAAGGGCACGTAAACAATGGATTAATAATTACTAAAAATGTGGCAATCTTAGGTGTCATCATATTGATACTTAAAATGACGTGACAATAATACTTAATAGTAAAATTAACGTTCGTTTGAACAGAACTGGAAAAGTTGCTATATTTGAGACAAGTTTAATAATAGGTGCATATTTTTACAATTAATTTGATTTTTGGTTAAATTTGGGAATACAAAATTTATGTTTTTTTTTTTTTTTTATGTAATTTACCCTAAATTAAACAACAATACAAATCCCTATGAAGTGATTAAAGAGATTATGAATTCCATCTATATATATATAGTTTAAAGACTACATAATTTTTTTTTTTTTGCAAAAACAAAAAAGAATGAGTTAGTATTAGTGACGACCTTAAACTCATCCCGTTATGTAATGTTCAAGCTCTCTGGCTTACGGTCTATGTTTTTGTCCGACCAGACTTAGGGAACAATCAGCGCATGTACTGATACTGACAACGTAACCCACCAATAGCCTAGTACAGTCAAAATGCTTGCCCGTTAAGCCTAGTTCTACTCGCCTCCTCATATGCCTAACACGGTATGTGAGCCAGCGCAGACAGAACCTGATATTTTTATAAGCCCCCTGAGGGGTTAAACCTGGGGACCTCGGAGTCAAACCACTTGGAAGTAAGCGTTCTTGACCACTAGACCATCACTGTTTGTGGTAGACTACATAATTTAAAAGATTATATAATTATTAATTGGTAACATCCAGTCAATTCTAAATGTGTATTTTAATTAAGTATTAAACTGTTTTTTTCATTACAATCCTTCAACTTACGTATATATCAAAAGACCGCACATTACTTACACATGCTCGTTATCTGTACCATTTAACGAAAATTAAAATATGAGTAAAATTCACTTATAAGTTAAAAGAGAAATAATTAGCGTTATGAAGAAAAGAATCTGAAGTGTTCCGTATGCTATAAAAGGACTTGAAGTTAATAATATTTACTTGCTATATGCAATTGTGTTTAAGATCGGAATACAAGTTTACTTGAAGTGGTTAAGCCAAAATGGTTCGTTCCATTTTCTTTAAACGGAATCTTGTTTCAGAACTTGTATTTAAGCCAAAATTAAAACTTCAAATCACAATTTTAAAAATGAAATGTTCGAATATTAAATATAATTAAATCAAAAGTTGTTATATAATTTGATTATTAACGCTTAAATTTTTATGCGGTTTAAAAATCCTGCCTTTCCTTTACACGGGTTTATGGTAAGACGGGTGCATGTACCAAAACGGTCTTAGGTGGAACGAACCCGTTATTCGACCCGAACCGTGCGGACTGGAAATCCAAAAGTCAAATCCAATTAAACCCGAAATTGAGATCCGACCCACTCTACATTGTTGAACCCGTGACTCGACCCGATTTTGCTCCTTTCCCACTCCGTGTCGTTATAAAGCGACGGCGGTTATAAAATCTCTGCAATTCCTTCATTTCACGTCATTCTCCTCCATCTCTCGCCGGAGCTCCGACTTCAATGTACTTATAACTTCATCCGTGACCACCACGTCATGGCAATAGACGACCGTCACAAGCCGCAGGAAAAGAAGCTCTTCGGACTCTGTCCGTTCTGGCAAACCGGAGCAACCAACAGCAGCGGCAGGGACAATAACGACAACAACCACCGCCAGCACACCTCCGCTTCTGCCTCGTCGACGCAGAACCTCCACAACAGCAGCGGCTATCACGACCGCGGCCACGGTAACAATAGGCGTGTTGACGGCGTCCGTACGGAGCAGAGCTGTTCCACCTCAGTGTCATCGGTGGTTCGATCGCTGCTCCCTGCTCGCCGGCGACTCCGCCTCGATCCGTCCAATAAACTTTACTTCCCCTGTACGGTTCCGTTTCCCTAACGCGGTTGACTTTATCGAAGTTATTAATGCTCAATTTCGTTCCATTTTCTTCATTTCATTTATTAGGTCCCGTCTGGCATTACCATTACCCTATTCATTACGCTATTGCTCTAGATATAGCTTACTTCATTCTGATTCTATCGCCCATTTTCCTCGGTTATACTTTATTTTCACACTGCTTAAATGTTTTTAACTGGGAATGCAATCCATGGATTAAGTTATGTTTCTGGAATTTCTGGTCTGGATAGATGTGAATTGGACTGTCTGTGATCAGACGAGCTAGTGGTACCAAATCAAAAGGTTTTCGTTTTTGCCAAACGAAATAAAAAAGCTCAATCACCGAAAAATTTGGTGAGCTTTTTAAGGAGATACAGTTAGTAGATTGTAGTTTAAGTAGCAGTTTGGTTGACTTCTTCTATAATGTGTAAGAAAACAATGCATTCAGCTTCCTAAGAATCAATGACTCACATATTTACATCTTTTGATATGTTTCATGCTTTTTTGTTGATCAACTTTGTAAGAGCTGACTTTGATTTTAATGTTTATATATTTGTGAAGATGAGCCTGGAAAGCAGGTGAGGAGCGCAATCAGGTTGAAGAACACAAGCAAGTCGCATGTCGCTTTCAAGGCAAGAATACTCTCTAGCAATGTTCCCTTCATGCTTATTTACATTATAAATGGAAGATTGGTATGGTATAATAATATTAAGAGCTTTGAGAACATTGGTGGAGAATATGTTGACTCTTTGTTGTATAATATAAAGACCAATAATAGTACTTTACCAACTAATTAGATTCCTAGTTTATCCAAATATATAGAGTTTATGATGGACATATTCTTTTTAGGGAATCTAATCACATCATGTACTGGGGCCTTATTATTAGTTGAATTTTGTAGCAGTTGGAGGAGTTACTATATTTTATCCTCCATTATTCTATGTAAACACGCGGTATGCACGTTCTAATGCAGGTCCAGTTATGATGTAGTGCGCATTTTTTATTTTAGTTTAGACTTCTGAATGTAAAGTTTCTAAAAGTAGTGTTCATGTCATCTCTGTTCGAATGTTATTATCTAACAACTAGTAATTCTTTTATACACATGGAGCAGATTAATCTCATTGTTTATTACCCATTATCATCATGTAGTTTCAAACTACAGCACCGAAGAGCTGCTACATGCGACCTCCTGGAGGCATTCTCGCTCCCGGTGAAAGTATAATTGCAACAGGTTGGTATGGTTTTGCTTTAGTGCTGTAATGCATTTTCTAATGGGATCAGAAATTTAAGGTTAACTACAACCAAAATATAAATGTCTACTTGTTTCTTCTTATGATTGCATTGATTGACAGTATTCAAGTTTGTGGAGCATCCTGAGAACAATGAGAAACAGGCCGACCAGAAGAGCCAAGTTAAATTCAAGATCATGAGTCTAAAAGTGAAAGGCGGAACAGATTATGTCCCGGAACTGGTACTCCTTCATGGCTCCTTCCCTGAAAGTACTGTAGTCTAAAATGCAATATATTGCTTACCAAGTATTGTCATCAATAGATTTCCTGCTTACATTTCCTCATCTTAACTCTCACTTACAATGCTGCTTAAACTGTAAAAATTCAGTTGATATCCTGTTTTTAAAAAACAATAGTAGCTGTTGTTTGTTGGATCCATATTGAACATATGCTTGCTGTCCTGCTGACATATTATAGATGGCCTATCTTACAGTTTGATGAACAGAAGGAATATGTGACAGTGGAGCGAATATTGCGTGTTGTGTTTTTAGATGCGGAGCAGCCTAGTCCCGTAAGTTTCCATTTTTAGGAAATGCTCATAAACTTGACACAAGTCCTCAGTGATAATGTGAAGTATTGTTTCATTTTGCATAGGCAATGGAGAAACTGAAGCTTCAGCTAGCAGAAGCAGAAGAAGCTGCACTTGAATCCCGAAAGAAACCTCATGCTGCAGAAACAGGACCTCGGGTAGCCGGGGACGGTCTCGTAATTGACGAATGGGTAAAAAAATTGAAACTTTTTTTGATTTTCAGAAGCTCCATATTCTAATCTAAGGAGTTATTAATCTCATTCATATCTATGTTTTCAGAAAGAACGAAGGGAAAAATATCTTGCCCGACAACAAGTCGAATCGGTCGGTTCTGCTTAAGTTATGCAATCCTTGATTAGATAGATGGGCAAGCAGAAAAAACAGCTTTTGGGGACGTTAACGATAGGAAAGGAGGATCTAAGCTTGAACAAGTTAGTTCTTGTCTGGTTTGTGGATCCTAATTAGCTAGCTTGCTGTATATAAGAACAAGTCTTCTTATAATCTTTCTTTCTATTGGCTTTAGAGGATCTTAGTAGTATATACATATATTGTATTTTTATTTTGCTAATGTATATATATGGATATGGATATGTTTCTCTTCAGTATCTGCAGAATGGTATCAACTTTTGTAGAAAGTGGGTTGATGCTCTGTTTTAATCAACATGGACATGGAGATTTGCCAATTACACTAACTTGGTTCAGATTAGATAGATAAATTAGGGCTGTAAGTGAGTTGATCAGCGCAATAAATATTCGAATTAAATTCACTAAATTTTGTAATGGCGCTAAGTCCCAATTGATCTAGTCGGACATAGCCTAGGGCTAGGTCCGAATTTGGGTCCGGGTCGGCTAGGTTTGGCGATCCCGACTCACGGTCGGACCTAGTCTAGTCCGGCTAGGTTAATTGGGTTCGATTGGTTCAATTGAGTTCGATTTTGAAGTTTTAGGACTAAATTAAACAAAATAAAAGTTATGAATATATTTGAAAGACTAAATTGAATAAAATCAAAAGTTTAGGGTTGGTCACGTGACTTGAACATGTCATTTAACGACCAACTAACGGAAGTACCAAAAGTCAAATTTTTACAAACGTTTGGTACCAAAAGTATACAAAACCAAAATCCGGTACTAATAAACACATTCGGTTAAACATATAGTGTAAAAAGTACCTTTAACCCTTATTTTAATAGAAATTTTTATTATTTATACATATAACTATCGTGTCATGTCATGTCATCAATATCAAATTCAAACCCATAATTTTTCGTGTAGTGTTTGTGTCTCTCTATTGTACCTAGGCCCGTATTACCAGCCCTATGCTTGTTTATAGAATCCGCCCATTCGTTTTGCTGCCTTGTAGTTTCTTTATGTACCCAGATGTAAAATGTTATTATTGTCCTAGTTTTTTTTAATATGTATTAGCTATTAAATTGGTTTATTTCAACATTTTCAACTAATTTTTGTGTTAGAATTAGCATTTTAAGTTTTTTTTTTTAAAAAAAAACATATTCTTTTTACTTAAAATTTGTTACTCATAGTTTAAATTTATTTAATATTAAAAAGAAGGGTTCCACTAAAATAAATTCGGGTTTATTTCAACTCGATTTCTCAACCATCGGATTATGTATGTGTAAGAAATTTTTTTTTATATATCCTGAATTCCGATTGATTAACTCTCATGATCTAACGGCTGAGAAATCGAGTTGAAATAAAGTCGACTGCATTTTAGCTAGCACCTAAAAAGAATATAATTTTAATTTATCAATTTTTTTTTTAAGTGAAAATCATTGCACGAAATTATTTCCACATTATGGTATGATCTATATAGTTGACACTATTTTGAATTTCTTAATTTTTTTTTAACAAATTTTGAACATAACTGAAACAACTTATAAACACCGATTGGCTTAGCTATGAATATCCACACAAAAAAAAGTAGCCAATAAGTACAAAAATCTGCCATGTCCTCTTGCTAGCTTCTGCTCAGACAAGAAGAAGATTGCTCTGCTTCAAGTTGCTAACTTGTTTTACCTCCTCTGGTGACCATCTCCTGGTACTGGTTGAGTGACTCCTGCCTCTGCAACCTCATGTCTTCATTGAACTTCTTAATGAACGCCTCCACTCGGCGGTTAAGCTCATCTTGGCTCAGCGACGGTTCTTTCCTGAGCTTAACGTAACTCGGTGACGGACTCAGCGGCTTGTCTCCGGTGGACCGGTCATTGAAGGTCTCCGATTTCTTCATCCGGGGAGGTGGAGGGGTGTTCTCGTCATTCTGACGTTGGCGCGTGTCCAATGTGTCGGATTTCTTCAGGTGGCGCGTTAGTGGCATGGAGCGGCCGTCGGTGATCGTCTTCCAGGTGGTTTCCAGCGTGTCATGGCGCTTCGGCTTTGCTTTTGACACCCCCAATGGCTTACTAGCTGTATAATGTATATCCATCAAAAGGACGAACAATAAAAGTAGAGTTAATACTTAATTGCGACTGGATTCCAGAACGTTGCCTGGAAATCGACATATTTGTGTTCTCGAGAAAAGTTGTAACCGCTTCACTCGATGAAGAAATGATTTATTATTCAAAAAAGTGTAATGAGTACGAATCGGAAGATGATTGAGATTAGGAAAGTGATCGGCGAATTCGAATTGTGATAGATTGGGGATTTCGATTGAGAGAGTTACCTTCAGTGCTGGATGATTTGAAAGGTTTACGCGGCGGAATTCTGGAAGAAACCCTAGGTTTCTCCGCCATCTTCCCTTCGTCGGCCGGATTTAGAAACGATAACTCCATGGAAGCATTTCTCTCTGGCATTCTGACCGATTTCAGCACAATTACCTCCGGCGTGTCCACGTTCTTCATAATTCTGACTCCAGTTTCACCGAAATCAATTCCATCCGGAACAGAACCGAGAATCTCTCTGCGCGGATCATACTCCATTGGCAGATCTCCATCTCCAATGAGTCCGCTAGGAGCCGGAGTTTGCAGATTCTCAGGCATCTGGAGCGGAATTCCTCTGTACGCATCATATTCAACTGGTAAATCCTCGCTCATTGCCGGATTTGCTGGAGGTTGAATCGTCGCCTGAGCTGACTCGACCTTGTGCTGTAGCTTTGACGAAGCCGCGATGGAGATTATTATGCAGTTGACGAGGATGTACAGGTACGGCGGCCGGAGGCATGAGTGAACGAAGCTGTAAATTCGAGGAACTTCGGAGACGGCGAAGTCCGCCATAACTGGAACCGAGAACTTCAACAGCACCGCCGTTGATAAGACGACGGTGGAAGCGAATAGGAACCTCAGCTTTAGAGTCCAGCTGGTGTTTGATCTCGAAGCGAGAACCGCCATTAGAGAATCAGTAAGGATACCTTGAAACTGTAGATTCTGAGAGAGAGAGTGGGCCGTGGGGAGCGGAGGAGAGGGGGAAGAAGTTGATACGTCGTATTTAAAATGGACAAACGGTGCGTATTTGTCGATTGAAATTTCGGCCGTTAGATTTGAGGGGCCGACATCTCTATTTCTATTTCTCTCTCTCTCTGGGAGTTGGAGAAATTTAAATTACGGTTGGTCCAGAGAGGTAGTTTGCTGATGATAGTAGTTAAGGCGGCAAATGGGTAACTACTGTACACGTGTTGCCACTTGACACGTGTGTCGCCCAAGAAGCAACTCTTGGTGGTCAAGCAATGGTTTATTTTTGTTAACACCGCGACATTATTATTATTTTTTAAAAATAAATATAAAGTAGTACGACCATTGTTTAGATTTTTATATTTAGTTTCAAGTGCATCATGTAATTGAATAGCTAGCACACATATACTGTTAACGTAACTTCACAAGCAATTTAGTATAGTCAATAGTTCAACTCGTTATGCGAACATATTATGTATTTGAACAATCAAAGCATGAGATAGTTAATGTAGCATTAATTACTGGCATCTTAATATATATATATATATATATATATATATATATATATATATATATATATATATATATATATATATATATATTATTTTGTGTATATGCATAATGCACTAAAAAGATAAGTTGAGTTAGCCGTTTATAATTTCATGCAATTGTCTTTAGAAAAGATCATAACTTCAAATGATTATTTAAAGATAAAGCCAGAAACGAAAAATGCTTAATTAATCTATCTATCCTGATCGTATACTAATATAGTATAGTTTTTTTTTTTGGCCAAAATATAGTATAGTTAGTATTTATAGAAAGAGATATATATATTATATATAGGTAGTAGCCGTTATGTGGCCCATGCAAGTTGCATGAAAATTAACGTGACATTACTAAAGTTGGCTAATTAAGCTGCATTGACAACGCAACTTCATTATTTTTCTCTTCATTTTTTTAATCGTATTAGCGATTGAAAAGTGGCCAATTTTTGTTACTAAATAATTATTCACGTGTATATATATATTGCTTCGGGCCAAAATATACAACATATACGTACATCTATAGATGGCCAAATATATATAAAATAGAAAATATTAGCTTCGAGCCAAATATACACAACACACATGTAATTAGTGTAACGATTCATATAATTTATTTTCTCGCTAGGTATGCTAATGGATCCCATTAAAAGGGTAGTACCAGTAAAATCGTAACATACTTATATATACCAAGAATAATCAACACTTTCACGGGCTCAACTGATAATATTCTTTTGTTCTCATACTAAAACTCGAGACCTTTAATTAATAGACGAAATGTTAAACCGCTACACCATATTAATTATTTATTTTATCATATGTATTACTGGTGCTTTGAAGACACTCAAGTTGTTATATATAACTATTAATTAAACAAACTTTAACTAACTCATGTTTCCTAATGCAGTTTATCTGTATACATTAATTGTCATCACATCTTATAAGAAATGGATAGCAAAATGTGCGGTATGCTTTTGGCATAAATATATTTGTATGTTTGTGTGGTACTGCGCACATATTAATGGTGTGGTTATTTCTGTGTTTGTAGTCGTTGTCGTCGAGTGCCGTCAAATTAATAAGGGCTTTGAATTTCAGGTCAAAGATTCGCAGAAGGTTGCAGAATTGAGATTTTAGGGTTTATTATTAGGTTTTTTTTTTTTTTTTCCCCAAGAGGGTTTATTATTAGTTGAATGAAATAAGGACAACTAGATAAATGGCACCGCTAAGTTTGGATTATGTAATTGATTGTAACGCTTGTCCAATGCATTTATAAATCGATTAATTCTGAAAAATAATTAGAAAGTCGAAAATTAATTATATTCTAAATTGCGAAACTTTTAAATTAATAAAATTCAGCAAATGAATAATAGATTGCAATCTGGGGATAGTTGTAGTTCCAACTATTAGACCAATTGATTTCGACTAATGTCTCTTAAAATTGAAACAACAAAAATATACTTTTTAAACATTTATTAAACATAAACCAAAACAAATCAAATAATTTGAAAAAATGAAACATAGTTCATTTTTGTTGTTTGAAACACCATTTTTACGCTAATATCATTCGGAAAAAATGGAAGTCAACTAATTTAATAATTAAGACACCGAATATTAATATTTTAAATTTGGAATAACAAATATTAGCAACGTAATTTATAGTTTAGGTTATTAATATTATTATATAATTGTACCCATAAGGTAATTATCACAATATGTGATTGACCGACAGTAATCGGAAAATTATTTTGAAAATAGCTTCCGGAGAAAGATAGTTTGTGAATAAGTTTTGCAAATGTACCTGTTTCGGAAATTCACTCTCGGAAAATTCAGTTTTACCAGACTCATCATCAAGTCTCAAAACTCAAATTGATAAATGCAAAGCAATAAGTGAGGTATCACAGGTGAATACTGATTTGTCTTTAAAAGGCACCGACCGACCCATTTTTGTTCAGAAGAACGAAACCAACATGTTGGATGGACCTTTTAGAGCAAAAAAATCTATGGGCTTGTAATCGCAGCAAAGCAATTGGCTGAGAACTTGCCAGTTGGCTATTTACGGATGGATTATCCAATGATGAGTGGCCTTTAGCTTGCAGGAAAGAAGTCAAACCTCTACGCAGATAAATTGGACTTTTAATATTTTTGGTAAGGATTGATGTTATAAAGACCATATCTATGTATAACACAACTATTACACACACAAAAGACAAAACATCCAATATCCACGTGGGAATATTGGGTGCCGACCAAGAGCCAAGCAGCTCTACCAACAGCTAATATTCAATTGTACCCAATTGGGGCTAGGTCCTGATGGGTTCCGATGTAATCGCTAGCCCCGTTAACAGCCAATGGACGGCGAGTAGGTCCAGTGGGCCTCGTGAAAAGCCTAGAAGGCCCAGAGGCCCAGCACGAAGGGTCCCGACTTTAGCGGTCCCGATGTATGAGCTGAATGCTCCCGATGAGAAGCCTCTGAGTAGGCCCCGATATGCCTTAGTAAAGGCCCCGATAATAAAGCCCCGCAGAGGCTGGACCTGTCCCGTAGAGACTGAAGGTCCTGGGTGGTGACCTAGAATGAGACAACTCTGGAGTCCCCGACAGGAGTTGTGACTTGTGATCAGAGGACAAAGACCGAGAAACCCGCCTACTAGATAGAGTAGTGGGAGACAGTTAAAGATATAGATAAGCCCCCCGAGATACGCAGGGCGTGCCCGAGATACGCGGAGTATGGGTAAGATACGCGGAGCGTGGGACGAAATCTACAGAATCCCTAACGAGATATACGGAATCGTGGCGAGATACACGGAATCACGGGCAAAACGACCAATCATGGCCACAGGTAACTGAGTAACTTCCCCTCCTATATAAAGGAGGAAGTTACCTCAGAAAAGGCTAATCATCTAATACGAACTTAGACTTTTTGCTTACCACTCATTGATCACATACTCATTTAAGCATCGGAGAGGGATTCTGGGTCACCAGCCAGGTCATCCCCTTTTGCAGGATTACGCGGAGCCCAGGAGTCCAGAGCTTTCCGTCAAGGACGTAACGGAGCTTCGCCCGTGATCCAACATTCTGGGTCACCACCCAGGTCATCCCCTTTTGCAGGACCACGCGGAGCCCAGGAGTCCAAGCATTCCGTCAAGGACGTAACGGAGCTTCGCCCGTGATCCAACATTGGCGCTGTCTGTGGGAAGCTTACGAAAAGTCAAGATAGCTTCTACCAGATCAATGGCCGGTGGTGGCAAGAAAAAGCAAGTTCAGGCTGGCAGTTCTCGACCCGCAGGAACCGTGAACTCCCCGTTGCCAGAACGCGTTGATGAACAAGGTGAGAACCCTGCTCTTTCCCAGACAGGGGGGCAAGGTGATGGCTATGAGGTCTCAGTCCGAGATGCTGAGACGAACAGGCAGGATGTCCCGCGTAGGGAGGAAGATGAGGCTCCCCCAAACCCGGTGGGCCATAGAAGAGAAGGAGTCCCGCGAAGGGAAGAAGGGTCGTCTTCGAACTCGGAGTTGGCCAAGGCAGTAGCGGAGGCTATGCCCATGTTCTTGGCCGCCATGGAGGCCTTGCTGGATAAGAGAGAGGCCGCCAGGAGAGCGGAGGAGTTGCCTCCACGAGAAGAATTACCACCACCCCCGCCGAGGGTGGACCCGGAGGAACAGGAGGTTCCGCTCAGGAATAAGGGCAAGGAACCAGCACACCTGGAGAAGTTCGTGGTCGACGGCCCAGGACCAGTGCAGAACAGGACCATTCCCCTGAATGGCCCCATCACCCCCGATCAGGTCGTGAAGATCGTGAGCATCTGCATGGGTGATCAGAAGCAGATGACATCGGAACTGAGGGATCGGTCCAGCCATCCTTTCGTGCCGCGGCTGATCGATACCGTAGCCCCGCCTGGGCTAGGTATTCCGACCATCAAGGAGTACGATGGTGAGGGGGACCCAGTTCGCCATGTGCAGAGACATGTCCAGGCCTGTATGGGACGAACATCGAACGATGATCTCATATGTTCATTGTTCCCGATAACCCTGGGAGAAAGGGCCATGACTTGGTTCTTCAGCCTTCCGCCAGGGAGCATCACGTGCTGGGCTGATATGCACGATCGCTTCATCAAGCAATATCAAGGTCGGAGACGCCTCCTGAAGAGCGTGAGGACTTTAACCCAGGTGGTGCAGAGGCCCGATGAATCGTTGGCATACTATTACCAACGGTTCACTGCTAGTGCTGCGGAGATTGACGAAGAAATCTCGGAGGGAGAGATGATCCGTACTTTCCTAAGGAACTTGAGCGCTCCGTACGGTTCTGACCTAATGCATAGTGTCGTCGCGAAGGCTGTGTGGAGTATGGAGGCCCTGCAGGCGAGGGTGAAACAGCAAATCGACGTCCAGGAGTCAAAGATTGCTGCTGGAGAACTTGATCCCCCAAAGTCGGGAAGAGGAAAGCCATCGTCCAAGCTGTCGGACGATCGCAAGGGGAGCGACAAGTCGGAGGGAGGTAGGAACTGTGGTCGTCCCGATAAAAGAGAAGACAAGCGTCCTCCGAGGAAGGACAACCGAGAGGGTCGGGCTGTTCCCATCAATAGCTCGATGACCTCTGTGTTAGCTGTGATGGACAGACAAGGTCTCGCTCGATACCCCCCGAGGAAAGAAGGCGAATTCCTAGGAGGCCGTCCCGATCGTTACTGTCGCTACCATCGAGCCAATGGTCACGACACTGAGAACTGTCGGGAGCTGAAGAAGGAGATTGAAAAGCTGATCCAGAAGGGAAGGCTGAAAGAGTTCGTCGGGAAGGGTCGGTGCCGATCCCGTTCCAGAAGTCGGTCGCGATCTCGTTCCAAGTCCCGCGATCGATCCCCGAAGAAGAAGAAGGTCGAGCATGAGGCCTCGGGTTCAGGTGCCCGCAAGGAGAGGCGCGGAACTATCAACGTCATCCATGGAGGAATGGCGGCGGGAGGAGATACCTCTGCCTCTCGGGAGAACTACGCTTCCCGCATATCTGCCGCGGTGGTGCTTGGCAAACGGTCCCGGTCGTGGACCCTGAAGGAGGAAATGGAAATTTCGTTCTCGAAGGAGGATCTAATAGGCGTGGAGAGCCCTCACGACGATGCCTTGGTCGTGACCCTGGACGTAGACGGATTCGAGATGAAGCGGATCCTGATAGACGGAGGGAGCTCCTCCGATATTCTTTTCATGGACGCACTGGAAGCCATGGGAAAGACGAAGAAAGACCTGACGCAGGTGGACTTCCCGATGGTGGGATTCTCTGGATCCACTTCCTACCCGTTGGGAATGATTACCTTACCAGTAGAGTTTGGTAGTGGCTGGAAAATGGAGAGGCGAAACGTGGATTTCGTCGTCGTGGAGTCCGCGGGGGCATACAACGCGATCATCGGGAGGACCACCATCAACCCTCTCATGGCAGTCGCCTCGACGGTCCACCAGAAGATGAAGTTCCCGACTGACAATGGGGTCGGAGAGGTCAAGGGCGACCAGGTGGCATCGCGAAAATGCTATGTTAACGCCACCCGACGAAGAAGAAGGGAGGCCATGACCGTCCTTCAAACCGATACCGATCCTCGAGAGGAGTATGGGCGTCCCGCCCCCATGGAGGATTTGAAGGAAGTGGAGATCGATGGGCCTCAGAGGAAGGTGAAGATCGGCTCTGCTTTGTCGGAGGAAAGAGCCCGAGAGTTGATCGACCTCTTGAAGGAGTTTAAGGAGTTGTTTGCCTGGTCCCCGAGTGATATGCCAGGAAGCAGCCCCGACGTGATAGTGCACGAGCTGAAGATAGACCCCGCAATCAAGCCTATCGCGCAGAGAAGGCGTCCGATGGGCGCGGACAAGAGGATCGCGATCCAGCAGGAGGTGGGCAGACTGCTCGATGCTGGATTCATCAAAGAACTCCGATTCCAGACTTGGGTGGCTAACCCAGTGCTGGTGCGAAAGAGTAACGGAAAGTGGCGGATGTGTGTCGACTTCCGCGACTTGAACAAAGCCTGTCCGAAGGACTGCTACCCGCTGCCGAGGATCGACCAGCTGGTGGATGCCACATCGGGACATGAGCTGTTGAGCTTCATGGATGCCTACTCCGGGTACAATCAGATCAAGATGGCGAAGGAGGATGCCCCTCACACAGCTTTCTACGCTGACAGCGACGTCTACCATTACGACGTGATGCCCTTCGGATTGATCAATGCCGGAGCAACTTACCAGCGGATGGTGAACAAGTTGTTCGGGGACATGCTGGGGAAAACCATGGAGGCATATGTGGACGACATGCTGGTGAAGTCCCGACAGGCAGGAGACCATGTCCAGAATTTGGCGGCGACATTTGAGCGAATGAAGTTCCATCAGGTTCGGCTGAACCCCGACAAATGTGCTTTCGGGGTGAACTCGGGGAAGTTCCTAGGGTTCATGGTGAGCCAGAGAGGAATCGAGGTGAACCCCGAGAAGCTGCGAGCAATCGAGGAGATGCAGTCCCCAAAGACTCATCGGGAGGTCCAGGTGCTGAATGGCCGGTTGGCCGCGATGAATCGCTTCCTATCCAAGGCAAGTGACCGAGCCATGCCATTTTTTGAGGTGCTGAGGGCTAACAAGAAGTTCGAATGGACCGACAAGTGTGAGGAGGCGTTCCAGGCACTCAAGCAGCATCTCCGTACCCTTCCGCCGTTGGCAAAACCAGTTCCAGGCGAGCCGCTCTATCTCTATTTGGCTGTTTCCGATATGGCTGTTAGTTCTGTTCTGATTAAGATTGTCAAGGGCAACCAAGTGCCTATCTATTATGTAAGCAAGGCGTTTGCCAAGTCTGAAATAAAATATCCCGCTATTGAGAAGTATCTCTTCGCGTTGATAATTGCCGCTCGAAAGCTCCGACCTTACTTCCATGCACATGAAGTCACGGTATTGACTAATCAGCCCTTGAAACACTTTTTGAACCGACCGGAGGCGTCGGGGAGATTGGTAAAATGGGCCAACGAGCTGACTGAGTTCCGCATTCATTTCGCTCCGAGGACCGCTATTAAGGGCCAGGCGTTGGCAGATTTTATAGCTGAGTCTACGGCACCCGATCTGGAAGTAACGGGTCCCGCAGAGGGGGCAACCATGGAAGGAGTTCCGACAACAGAACAGCAGCCAGAACAGCCAAATGAGGAGAACACCTGGGAGATGTACACTGATGGTTCATCGAGTGCAGAAGGCTCGGGGGCAGGATTCGTGTTGATACCGCCCGGTGGAGGTGAGCCCTTACGGTATGCCCTGGCGTTGACATTCAAAGCCACCAACAACGAAGCAGAATATGAGGCTCTCATCACAGGCCTTAAGATGGCCAAGGGTACGGGGGTCGACCATTTAAAAGTGAAGTGCGATGCTAGCTTGGTTGTAAATCAAGTCCAGGGGAACTATGAGGCTAAAAGCCCGACGATGAAGAAATATTTGCATGAGGTGCATACTTTGAAGGGAAGCTTCAAAAGCTTTGATATCGAGGCGATCCCGAGGGAAGAGAACGCGGAAGCGGATGCCTTGAGCAAGTTTGCCCTGGGAGTGGCCCCCGAGGAGAATCGGAAGGTGCATTTCCTAGAAAAGGTGATCATCTCAAACATTGACCCGGTGGAGGTCTGTGCTATTGAGACAGGATCGGAGGAAGAGGAGAAGCCCACTTGGATGACCCCGATGGTCACTTACCTAACTACGGGGGTACTCCCCGATGATAAGGTGGCAGCCGTCAGATTGCGTCGGATTGCAGACAACTACGCGATGGTGGACAACCAGTTATACAAAAAAGGGTATGTAAAACCTTTCTTAAAATGCGTAGCGGAGCCTGACACGAATCGAATCCTAAGGGAACTACACGAAGGAATCGCGGCCTGTCATGAGGGAGCCCGATCTCTGGTGAGGAAAGCGTTGAACTTGGGTTACTATTGGCCCTCGATGAATAAAGAAGCGACCGCGATGGTCCGATCCTGCGATGCATGCCAGAGGTACGCCCCAAATATCATGGCTCCCGCCGCGGACTTAATGCCCATCAGGAGTGCATGGCCCTTTGCGCAATGGGGAATTGACTTGGTGGGACCACTTCCCCAAGCGAAAGGTCAGTGCAAGTACTTACTCGTGGCTATCGACTACTTTTCAAAGTGGATAGAGGCCAAAGCATTGGCTAGAACGACGGGGCAGCATATCCTCAAGTTCCTTCAGACTCAAATCGTATCCCGATACGGGGTCCCGCGAGTGTTGATTAGCGATAATGGCCCTCCGTTCAATGGGGCTCAGTTGAAGGAGTACCTGGAAGAATTAAACATTGAGCATCAGACCGCTTCAGTCCGCCACGCCCAGACCAATGGCCAGGTAGAGTCAGCCAATAAGGTCGTGATGGATGGCTTGAAGAAAAGAGTCTATGCCTTGCAGGGCCATTGGCTGGATGAGCTCGAGAATGTGCTATGGGCTGTGCGAACAACACCCAAGCAATCAACAGGAGAAACCCCGTTTGGCCTGGTTTATGGCACGGAGGCAGTCGCTCCCGTGGAGATAGCGGTGGCGTCCCACCGCACAAAATATTACGAGCCTCTGACAAACGAGGAAATGAGACGTCTGGACTTAGACCTACTCGAGGAAAAGAGGTGGAAGGCTGATGAAGTCCAGGCCCGAGTGCGTTTGGCAACAGCCCGATACTACAATCGGCGTGTCAGGTCCCGACAATTCTTCGTAGTAGAACTTGTCTGGCGGAGGAATGAGTTTGTTCATCAAGACCAGATCAACAAGCTGTCACCAAAATGGGAAGGACCCTACAAGATCGTGGGGATGCCAGCGCCCAATGCATACAAGTTAGAGGATCTCGAAGGCAAGACGTTGAAGCATTCCTTCAGTGGTGAACACTTGAAGAAGTATCATGTTTGATATGAAGCCGCCACGAATGGCGCAAATTGTCTATCAATAAAATCCGATGTAAGCCTACTTTGAATTATTAGTAAATAAAAGAAGTTGCCTTCCGATCAAATTGCTTTCAAATTTATTCTAACTGTTAATAAGACGTCCTGAGTGACGCGACAAAAGCCTTCCGAGGTACGATGAAAGTCCCGCGGGGGACGCATAAGTCGTCTATATGGCGCGGCCAAAAGCCTTAACAGGTACGGACAAAAGCCCTACGGGGTACACATAAGTCGTCTATATGATGCAACCAAAAGCCTAGGTACGAAAAGGCCCTGATGGGTCCGCGTAAGTCGTCTATATGATGCGGCCAAAAGCCTTAACGGGTACGGAAAAGCCTTAACAGGTCCGCGTAAGTCGTCTATATGATGCGGCAAAAAGCCTTAAAGGGTACGATTAAGCCGTCCGGTAGAGATGCAGGGATAAGAAAATGGCCTTGAAAGGCAGGGACGAGAAACATTAAGTGGTGAAGTCCTGATTTTGGACGAAAAGCCTTAAGTGGTGAAGTCCCGATTATGGACGAGAAGCCTTAAGTGGTGAAGTCCTGATCTTGGACAAGAAGCCTTAAGTGGTGAAGTCCTGATTTTGGACAAGAAGCCTTAAGTGGTGAAGTCCTGGTTTTGGACGAGAAGCCTTAAGTGGTAAAGTCCCGATTGGACGAGAAACCTTAATTGGTGAAGTCCCGATTAGACGAGAAACCTTAAGTGGTGAAGTCCCGATTGGACGAGAAACCTTAAGTGGTAAAGACCCGAGAAAAACGTCGCGAGAGACGTATGAAATCGCCTTGAACGGCATGGACGAGAAACCTTAAGTGGTGGAGTAACCGAGGAGTCTCCTCGGATTTGGCAACTGCCCAGAGAGTCCAGTGGGCCCAAGACAGTCATGAGTGAGAAACTCTGTCATTCGACAATTGTGCGCAAGGTAAAAGCCTTCGATTAACATATCAAGAGGATTGAAGACAAAAGCCTCCGACGGCAGTATCGGGAGGTACGAAGACAAAAGCCTCCGACGGTGGTATCGGAAAGTATGAAAACAAAAGTCTCCGACGGTGGTATCGGAAGGTATGAAAACAAAGGCCTCCAACGGTGGTATTGGAAGGTATAAAAACAAAAACCTCCGACAACGAGGTCAGAAGAGCTGAATTAAAAGACATGACGAACTAAAAGTCCCTCATGTCTTGGGGGCAAATGATGGGTTCCGATGTAATCGCTAGCCCCGTTAACAGCCAATGGACGGCGAGTAGGTCCAGTGGGCCTCGTGAAAAGCCTAGAAGGCCCAGAGGCCCAGCACGAAGGGTCCCGACTTTAGCGGTCCCGATGTATGAGCTGAATGCTCCCGATGAGAAGCCTCTGAGTAGGCCCCGATATGCCTTAGTAAAGGCCCCGATAATAAAGCCCCGCAGAGGCTGGACCTGTCCCGTAGAGACTGAAGGTCCTGGGTGGTGACCTAGAATGAGACAACTCTGGAGTCCCCGACAGGAGTCGTGACTTGTGATCAGAGGACAAAGACCGAGAAACCCGCCTACTAGATAGAGTAGTGGGAGACGGTTAAAGATATAGATAAGCCCCCCCGAGATACGCAGGGCGTGCCCGAGATACGCGGAGTATGGGTAAGATACGCGGAGCGTGGGGCGAAATCTACGGAATCCCTAACGAGATATACGGAATCGTGGCGAGATACACGGAATCACGGGCAAAACGACCAATCATGGCCACAGGTAACTGAGTAACTTCCCCTCCTATATAAATGAGGAAGTTACCTCAGAAAAGGCTAATCATCTAATACGAACTTAGACTTTTTGCTTACCACCCATTGATCACATACTCATTTAAGCATCGGAGAGGGATTCTGGGTCACCACCAGGTCATCCCCTTTTGCAGGATTACGCGGAGCCCAGGAGTCCAGAGCTTTCCGTCAAGGACGTAACGGAGCTTCGCCCGTGATCCAACAGGTCCTAATTGTCTTAACTGCACCTTTTAGGTCCGATTCTGAGTCGGGGTATGCGAATCTAGGAGATCCCGATTCATGGTCGGACCTAGTTATAAATCTGGTCTGACTAAGTCTTACTAGGTTAAGGGTTCGTTTTTGAAATTTCAGGACTAAATTGAACGAAATAAAAGTTATGATGGTATTAGAGGGACTAAATTTAACAAAATCAAAAGTTTATGGTGGGTCATGTGATTTGCACATGGTATTGGACGGCCAAAACTAACGGATCTACAAAAAATATACAAAGTTCAAACTTTTGGTACCAAAAGTATATGAGAAAAATATATGGTACCAAAAGCAAAAAAATATCAAACATATAATATCAAAAATACATTTAACCCATTTATGTTCGAATGTCTGCGTTTATATGAATAACATCCTTAGCTTAGCTTGTTGTGAAATACTAGCATACACAACATCTAATCCGTATCGTATTAATTACTTTTAAAATTGGTCTCAAACTTGTACTTTGAATGGTTGTTTATGATTGCAATTTGACTTATTTCCTTTTCGGAAACACAGTTAACTAACCAAAACACATGTGACAAGATTCTTGTGTATAATAAAAATTGAAACTTTATGTCCAAAACCAAACAATAATGTCACAAGAAAAGAACTTAGCACTCCCTCCCCAAAAAAATGGTTGAGGCAAATCTAAACCAACTTATATTTCCAAGCTCAAGAAAACTTAATCATACAAGTAATCAATCCATCCCAAATTATGAATACCAAATCACTCTACTACAAAGCCCTAATGAAGGGAGGCAAATTTCGAGTTCATCTTCATCTTCTTCTAAAGTCGACGAAACCATCTGTCATTACTTCGAAAACATCCCACTTGTTAATGATGAAAAATCGTAATCTTTCCCCGAATGTGTCTGAGGACGAGAAGGTGATGCTGCTGGTTGAGGTCTACTGATACCATTCACTGGAGTCGCTTGACCCACAATTGTATTATATAAGCTGCACAAAAATCACATCATCTTCAAAATTTATGGTATGATAATCATAACTTAAGTGAACTCTCAAGTCCTAAAAGACATCATCAAACTGCAGTGCACAGTAATAGTATAAGATCAGTTGGTTTTGTAAGAACACCAACTGCAAACTGATATTGGGTCGTAATTACGGTTGGCAAATAGTGCATGTCTTGTGTTGTGTCATTCCCAAGTTCCAAGATTGTGTTGATTTCATGTGGAGTGAGAAATGATCTATTTTTTTAGGAAAAGTACCACATTTCCCACAAATTGCTAGGTCTAGGCCTAGCACTACAGGTATGAAGAAATTTCTATTGTTCTAAGAATCAAAATCACCCATTCAAGCTCAAATGAAAACAAAGTGAATTACCAGATTCAGTGCAAAGCAGCAGCTTAAGATGAATAGCAGCCATACCTGGGTGGATATTGCATTGGGCTCCCATTCCCCAGTGCTATGCTTGTTGCCTAATACAAATTTGAACAACGGAGCTAATAAGAATAGGTCTTTAAGAGTAAGAAAGGTCATGAACTCTTTTTAGATGCTTTCTACCTGTAAGTTATTCTGGAATGGAGATTGGAAGCTCGCATTGGGCCAACTAACAGCAGGTGAGCTGTTTCCACTGAGAACAGCTTGGTGAGCAGTACCAGCGAATTTTATATCTCCAACTCCGGCAGCAGCAGATTTAGCTGCAGCAGCCATTAGGAGGGATTGTTGTTGTGCTAGCATTGCGAGTTGTTGTTGATGCAACGAAAATGGTGATGCCATACTCGTCTACAGATAAAATCAACCATGTGTTATGAACAAGATTTATTTGTCCTTGCAATAACCAAATTCAGTTTAAACAGAAGTCATCACGCCAATGTGGGAGGTCTATAAGCAGATAGAGGACAATTAAGAACACGACTATTTTACTGGCTAAGGAACTTTCCATAAGTCAACTTCCCAGTTTAAATTTAACATATACCTGAATCAATAGGACACTTGGTCATAATTACACTCAATAAGATTACCATAATACAGAAAAAAAATTGCTTTTTAGTATCTTTCATTTGCTGAATATATCCAGCCAGGTTTGCTGCCATCACCAAGCAATACTTAATCTTAAGCAACATTTTTGCTGCTGCGTATTTTAACAATCACACGGCCACCTAGCACCCACGATTGGGGGAGTTAGTTCACTCAAATTTTGCAGAGATCAGAGCACGAGTATGAAAGAGATCAGCGCACGGGCATGAAGAGATCATAGCATGAGTATGAAAGACCGACAAGGATTTTTTATACATTCAGATTTGCATAGGTTCATCTATTATATGCATACTAGCACAATAACCTGCTGGAAATGTCTCGAATAATAGAACTCTGACTGCTGTATTCTCCTTTCTTTACAAGAAAGTATGTACATTTTCATAGAATAAGTGTAAAATGCTAAATAAGTTGGTCAAGAATCAGATAAAATCTTCTAAAATGCATAATTCGCGGATTAAGGGCCAAATGATCGTTAGGAAGAAACACTTCTGTTTACATAGTACATACCTTCTCAAATAGACTCATTATATCGCCTTTTACATCTTTTTGAGGAACTGGAGTTATAGGGGTCATGTCCTTAAATAGATCCTCAATTCCAGAATTGGTCTGGCTGCTAGTATCAATAGGCTTTTCAGGACAGGTTTTATCTTCTTCTGGTTTGGGTACTGTTTGTGCAGCTGCAATTTAGTGAAAAAAAAAAACAATTAAAAAAAAATGTGGGTAATAGTATGACGAACCTTAATGCTTCCGTAGCCAACAACATGCAGATTTTATATAAAAGAGCTGTTGTAAAGCCTGAAGAATTTTTTTGAGGAAGTTAATAACACCTAGAATGATGATTTAACTTACACTGAAAACCTGCCCAATCATCAGTAACAGCTGCCTTTGAACCATTTTGACTTGTATCCTCCATGGATAACATGTTAAAAAGGTCAGTGGCATAGTCAACCTTTGGAGGAGTAGCTGGTACACTATCTTGTCTCGTATCAGCACGTGCTGTAGCAGGTTCTGGTTTTGGTCTCGTCTCAACACGTGCTGTAGCAGGCTCTGGTTTTGGTCTCGTCTCAGCACGTGCTGGTTTAGAAACAACATCTTGCTTCTTTAAGATGCAATTTACCGATGAGAGGAAAATAACCTGGTGTCAGTTGTCTGTATAGATTTAAACATATATTCTTCCAGAAGAAGAGCATTTCAGAAAGCATGGCTAGAAGATCTTTATATGGAAAAATAAACCCACGGGCAAAAAGAAAAGTCAAATAGCTTATTTCTCACCAACCTCAGAATCTTATTTTGGTTCATCCCCTAAAAGTGAAAGAAATATACCTGCTGTTCAGGTCCTCTAACAGGAACCGGGACACTAGTCTTTGAAGAGGTAGAGTAATTTGTTCCATAGCCTGGACTGCTCTTTCTTTGCCGATATGCGGAATTTCTTTCCTCTAGTTCCCTAGAAGGTGACACAGGTTTTCTGTCCCTTGGAGTCCATCTCTTATCCTCGTACCTGTATAAAATTATAAAGAACAGAAAAAAAGAGTTTCAGCCAGTAAATTATACGAGACAAAATGTAGACGCTAGGATAACAACTAAGATTGCAAATACTAATTGGATAGTGCTTACATACTTTGCACGAATAAAATTCTCAATTCCAACTCTGTCATAATTAGGAGGTAGTTCGGCTTCCCAGTAACTATTTGCCTTCTCATTTCCCATGGCTGTACGTCAATTTAACATAATTAGGGCAACAATTTATATGCAGATTTACAAAATTCAGAAAAACTGAGTTGAAGCTTACATTGTATATATGCAACCTGTTCCGGGAGCCATGTGTCTAATGTAGCAGATCTAACCTACACCAAGAACAAAGATGCAGAAATGTTAAAAATAATTCTCTTTGAGATTGCAAGTAGTTCCACCCAACTTTCCCTTCTTTATAAAAGATATACTAATGGAAGAAAAATGCCCTTGTGAGAAATATGAATGAGCACCAATCTAAACCTATTATATTTGGTCAAGAGGAAGCATATTCATCAAAGCAATTTGACCACAGAACCTTTCTAATTGGAATCTAGAGTGCAAGAAGTTTATTCCTAATGGACTGCAGAAGCTGTTCAAACAGTTTTACTTACCAAAGTAAAATTACATCAGTGAATTTCAACCAAGCACTATGTCTCATCTCATTGATATGCACTGAAAAGTAACCAACATGCCGAGTACAACATGAATCTGCAAATTGAAAGCATATGCTTAACGATTATGGAGGTCCCACTGGCTGGGTTTTTCTTGCTTTGAGAGTTCACGTTTTGTGATTTACTAACACAAGAGACAGTTAAAACTGTTAAATGTATCTTCTGATGGAAGGCAGTTACTAGTAGTTGCAGGCTTGCAACAACTCATGTGCACTTTTAAGAAAGTTTCTTTCTCCTCTTTCTTATTTCTCAAGCCCTTGAGGCCTTGACTCAGACAGGCTTCTAATGGAATTGCTTATTTTTCTACAAGCATTAGGATTGACAAATAACTCATACATGTTCCCATGAGATTCCTCTTTTGAAATTAAATTCGAACTTGAAAATCAATACCTTTGAAATATGTACCCCGAGGCTTCTATGGATCCCAGAACATTGCATACATATAAATATTCCTAAATTCACACTGGCCCATCTTGGAGCTCTGCACCAAAAGCAACTTATCATCAGAAAAAAATGTGCAGGTAAGAAAGCATATAAGGTCTATTTTGTTCCTTTCCTTGGATCAACTAACACCCATCTTGAACAATCTTATAATCCATTTGGTTCATTCGAAAACGTACTTGGATTTACAGTCGGCACATTCTCTATTCTCAGGTAACTTCAGAAGCGCTTCTAGGATCTGCACACATTAGAGAAAGTTGGCATAAGAAAAAGATTGACATAAATATGACAATTTCATCCCAAAAAAATGTTTCGAAACTGAAAGTAAACCGATCAAAACTTATAGGAATGATTCAAAGCGCCACCGATCTCCCGCATCAATTGAATCTTTAAGCTCAAGTCAATAGAGTCCACTGACTAACTAGTCCACTTCAAAACCAAACAGATCAACGAAGTAATTCGATGGTTCAACAAGACAATCATACAAACACGCAGATGTAGCAAACCGAAACTCAGGTTTTCCACACGGGATTCATCCGACAAAAGCGAGAGCAATAAGATCAAGCTCCCCGCAATGATCGGTGGCTAAGAATTAGATTCCAAATTGACGAAGTAAAAAGAATTACCTTCTTATGCCTAGCGTTGAGCTCCTTAGAGACGTTAGCCTTTTCGTTCATGTTGGTTCTGAATAACCTGAAAACGGCAGAAAGAGAGAGAAAGACGGCGGCTGAGTTCGGAATACGGCGAGCGCTGCACCTCGCCGCAGCTTCTCCCTCTCTTTCTTTCCGAGTCTCTCTCCGAGACCGTGGATTGGTGGCCGATAAGACCCGGCGAGGATGGAGAAAAGAGAGATCAAAATGCTCCAGTCATTGCCTTTTTTTCTTATTTATTTTTTATTTATTATATATTATATTATATTATACAGTTTCTCTTTTTTTTTTCTTCTAAATAAATATTTTGTGCAGCAATTTCATTAGTTCCAACCATTTGTGTACTTAATTGTAAATTAATTTATTACAATGGTATATTAAATTAGAAATATGTAATAATAAGTGACATTTGAGAAGTCTTTTTAATTCCTGATTTTACAGGTAAAAACGTTAGTAAATTAAGATAATGTAAAAAAAGATTATAATTTTTAATTACGGTATTTAATGATTAATTCAATTTAAAAATATAGTCAATGCAATCGTTTGGTTGGCAAGGAATGTATTACTCTATGAAAAAAAAGTGAGTACAATGATGAAACCAACCAACCCCATAAACAACAAGTAGAGAAAAAACTAGCTTGTCCCACGAAGACTACCAGGCAATTCTTATTTCATAGGTAGAAGCTATTCAACTCCACCGAGATTTGCTTCGACTTAAATAGTTGTGTTTCTAATTGGTATTTTCTAGTTATTGTAATTTGTATCAATGTTTGATCGCATCAGCTTTAATAGGCT
Source organism: Clarkia xantiana subsp. parviflora (assembly GCA_036873135.1). Classification (NCBI taxonomy): domain Eukaryota; kingdom Viridiplantae; phylum Streptophyta; class Magnoliopsida; order Myrtales; family Onagraceae; genus Clarkia; species Clarkia xantiana. The sequence goes on from JAPTYO010000009.1 coordinate 3,207,927, forward strand.
GCATTTAACATGTTGAATAGTGTATGGTTAATAATAAGACGTGCGCCTTAATAATTATTTATAAGTCCCGGTGAATGCATCATGACCTCACTTGGGTTAAGTTTTCAACCCGGACACCTCAATTGGGTCCAAACAATACAATAAGCCACCTTGTAACATCTTTTTAAAAAAAAAAAAAAAAAATGGCGCCACCAGAAATCGAACCAATGCGCTCTAATATTATATATTAATAATAAAACGTACGTCTTAACCAACTATCTCATAAATCCAAATTTATGGATAAAGGCACAACAACACTCTTATATTACACATATTAACATGATCATGATCATGTGGGAACTAGAAAGTAGCTTCCGGAAAACCATTTGGTTGTTCCATGTAGTATGGTCTTGTATAGTTCACTCTTACAATGTTGTTTTTCTAATTGTAAGACTTTGCTCTGCCTTATTTCCTGATAGATGATGGAGAATAAAGTGAGTAATATCTGCAATGTGATTAAATAGAAGCAAATGGGACATGAAGAGAAGCAATCTGCAGTTGATGAAGAAATGAAAAGAATGAATCATCTATTTGGAAATAGCTCATATGCATCTCATTGACTTTGGGTACTTAACAAAGTTCTGCAACTTATATCCATTCAGGTAAGTAAATGCATATCTGACTCAAGATTTCCATACTTTTTAGGGTTTAGTACCTAAACACATTTAAGTCATATTGTGATTTGGCGTCTCAGTTTTTTTTTTTTTTATGTTTGATGTCTGAAGTACGAAGTATCATATTTGTTGCTCTCCTGCAACCTGGATAGGATCTTCTTAGCCCGTTACAGGAAATAATTATGAGTTGGTTGATGGAAATGATTGAAGAGATAGGAAAAAATGCGTAAATGCAAAAAAATTCAACAAAAATAAAATATGGAATTGCCCATATTAACATTTTAATCCTGAAACACCAAATTTCAACATAGATGTAACTCAATACTGTTTTTAGGTTCTTAACCCTATAAAGAATATAACAAAAAACCTAGTGAAAAATATTACATTGTATCCCAGTTACAAAGAATCTGAATGATGTTACATTGTTACACACCAAAAAGAAAAAAATGCACACAATCATACAATAGCAGTACAACGTTACAACAGAGGCGCTGATAAGGAAAGCCACATGAGAGAGCTTCTACAACTATACTACAATATACTCCTTCATGAGTACTGAACCCAACAATTACAGCTCCAGCTCGGCTCGTTTATACGTCAAATACGATCGCAAAAAATGGTTTCAGGAGATAAAACAAGAGTTCCTAAAGCTTGGTGCAAATGAATTACCTAAATCTATATACAAAAAACAGGTAGTTGAGCTGACAATAGATAAGTTAGTTCTACTTACCAAGCAAAAGGATTACATGCTCTGTTAGCTGCCGGTGATAGCAAGTATGGTTGGTCTCTGATGAGCAGCCGAAACTCGGTTCCGACCTCTGCTTCTTCTTGCATTAGCAATGGTGGATATTAATGAGTTAGCAACATTTCCCAGGGAGTTATGTCCAATCAACTTGAAATCCAGTTTCTTCAAGAACCCATCAATCTTTCCACTCAATTGCTGTAGATCATGTGCCTCCTTACGCGTTAGAATTGCGTAGAGATGCAACAGATGCTTGATATTCTCTATATCCCCAGAAGAACTATCCTTGCCTCCAAATGTAACTTTCAAGATCCCCTTTGATTCTGGGTCACTACTTGAAGGATCGAAAATGAACAGAAGATTTCCAAATGCTAAATCGGGCCAGCGGAATAAATCTACCAATATATCACTGGTCAGACCAACTGTTCTTGGCGTGTGCTTTCTTGAAATGTTGTGTGAATTCCTAGCAGCACGAAGAATCCGTGAAGCTTCTCTTAAGCCACTCAAGTAGGCACCGTGCATGGTAGCTGGGTATTTCCTACTTGTTGCTTCACCGGCAAAAAAGAGTCGGTCTCTCACACTTTCAGCAAGCACGTCGTAGTGGCTACCGGATGAATGTACTCTAACATGAGAATATGAACCGTACGAGAAAGGGTCGTTTCCCCATCTTGTGCATATAGTTTGCACTGGGTCGGGGACAGTGATGCCTTTTGGAGAATATATCCCTGCACATAGAGATTCATCCAGCACTCATTATTATTGACCCAAAACTTCTTTAACAAAACACCAATCAGGACATGATACCAATTTAACCTAGAGCTTACAAAATAACCTTCAGCTTAATCGAAAATGCTACAAATGGAGATAAAATCCTCGCGATGGACTTGTTAAGCCTAAGTTTGCTTTTACTGAAAATGAGAATCACAGTGTACAGCGGATGAAACGAGCTTAGGATCCACATACCAACAGCTTGGCAATACAGGCTCAGCTTAACTATACTCATACAAGAAATGATACGGCAAGCATCAAGTAAAGGTGAGTCCCTACTTTCTAAAGGAAGAGTAAACAATCGACTGTCTAGTAGCTTACTGAATGAAAATTGGAGATAAGAGATGGATACTGGATAGGCTAGAAGCACTAAAATAGATAATATCATAGAGTAGTTGTTTAGACTTAGATGACTTTGAAAAGAGCAATACCTCTCAGAATGCTCATGACTCGGTGAAGTATAGTGGTGGGATCAGTGGTTTCAAAGGTCTGGGCAGCTTCTCCAGCCACTAGTGCTATAAGTACAGCTCCCCCTGAAACTGTATGGTAACTATAGAATAGAAAGAACTCGCCACGTTTATGGCTCTCTTCATTGAGAGAGCCGAATGTATCCAAATCCTCTCCCCAGAAAACATGAGGAAAAACCATGGCAACTTTATTCAGCAGACCGAAGCCCAGCCTCTCAATTGCTGTAAGCTTCCTGGGTGGCAATTCCGGTTCAAACTTGATGGTCTTTTTCTTAAGAACACCAAGAGGCACCGTGCATAGCACAAAATTTGCTCGAAAAATTTGACTTCCAGCACAGACTTCAACACCATCTGGGCCATATCTAATTGTATCAACCGTTTTTCCATAGAATATAGGAACTCCTTCACTCAAAGCTTTCACCATTCTCCAATTCCCTCCAGCAAGAAAACAATGGTCTCCACCCATTTCGTATGGATCATCTTGATCCCAGTATGCTGCGGACAAGTCTGAAAGGCATCCAGCATTGGCATACTCCACATTGGCCAGATGCCAATCAAGGAGTTGTTTCTCCTCCCCACTTCTTGCTACTGCATACAACTGTCTTAAAGTATCAAGAACAGAGCCAAGAGAGATATCCCTCCCAAATGCACCCTTTATTTCTCTCAACTCCATGACTTTATCAAGCAGCTTATTGAATATAATCTCAACCTTGGAATCAGTTATGTTACTGACAGGTGTGCCATCAGGAGTATACAAAGGACACTTATCCCTCACCTTGTGAAGCGGAATCGAAAGTTGCCTTGCTAAAACTCCAAGTGGATTAGCATGAATTCCAGTAATAACACTGCCACCAAGCTCCACTGCTGCATATTCACTCTTCCCACCCATCTTTTGGGTGTAAACTCTACCACCAGGACGATCTCTACCTTCTAGCACAACCACCTTGAGACCAAACGACATGAGCTGCCTTGCTGCTGCAAGGCCAGCAAGACCTGCCCCAACAATAACAACAGACCCTTCAACATCCTCTTCTGAGACCTGAGTGATAAAAGGAGGTAGAATACCAAAATTGATACATCCATTCTCAAGAAGAAAAGAATAGGCTGCACTAATCAAATGCTCGTATTCATGGCTCACAGTCTCTCTTATCTGCCCCTTGGACAGCCACATTCGCACATTGTTCCTCCACCTAGAAAGTATATGATTCCTCACAACAATATAATCATTTTGCTCTTTCCCTCCCAATTGTTTTACCACACCTGCTCTAACCTCCTCCTCAAGCAAGGCATCGATGGGGAACCCAAGAGATAAGGCTATCAAGGCCTCTGTTTCAGTCTCTTTCTCCAAAGCCTCCTTGGTCTGAAATCTCGTCTTTTTCGACGCACCTATATGACTCTCTATTATCTCATCCATCAAGTTCTCATCGTAACTCCTTAACGATTTCCTGCGTGTTGACCGCTTAAGCGCAGGAGCAGAAGAACCATCAGAAATCGGTGATTCCTGCTTTGTACCCGAATTTCTAGTAAGTCTCTTGCCAAGCATCTTTATTCTTCAACTCAGAAGCCTCTAGAAACCTGAACCTCAACTATCGCTTCCCTCCATCACTACTTTAGAGCAAATCGATCATGCAGCTAACTAATCAATAATCTCTTGCTCACAGTAACGAGGTAGTGATCAATAAAACCTTAAACGAATTCACGAATCGAGAAGATCAGCGAAACCTATACTGAACTAACTCCCTACCTCAAAACTAGACTGAATCTCAATCAAAGAGCCAAATCGCCGCTGAAATCTACTGTGATTAGATATGTAAGCTGGAAACAAATCGGGAAAGTGCAATGAAATGAGCGCGGGGGATTGCTCACCTTTACTTTCCCAACATAAATTGAATTTGACGGAACCGCCGAGCGAGAGAAATTAGGGTTCTTATTTGGAAAGAGATGGTGAAAAAAACCAGGGGCGAGTCAACTCGGTTAATTATGAATTGCATTGGGAGGGAACGCGGAGGGTTACTGGGCCGAAAGCAAAATCAGCCACGTAGGATAAACCAAGTCCATTGTTCGAGTTACTGGGCCGACAACAAATCTCTTTTTTTTGTCCAAAAATATTTAATATTTTATTATTATTTGGTTTTTATATATGGATTTTAATTACTGAACCTTTAATTATTATTATCGGCAAAAAAAAACTGTATTTATTATTAGGGTTAATATATATGTTGATTACATACGTTTCATAATGTAAGTGTTTGTTCAATTGTATGATTTTTAGTTACATACATTTGCACCATGTGATTAAATGATAACATTGAAACGAAATGTTTAAAATATCATTCCATAATATTTCTTTACTATATTCTTTGCATTCATCGTGTTCTGTTTTCATAAAAAACTTCAATTTTTTCAAAAAAAAAAAAAAAAAATCAAAGTCAAATATCACTACAAGAAACTAGGGTCAATTAACACAAGGCATTTTCGTGTTAAAATCATGTATAAACGTGTTTGACACGACCCTGACATGATTTTGCCCCGTGATAAGTAATAGCGTGAGTAAAATTTTTTGACACGGAGAGGAGCGTGTCAAATACTGTAGCCCGTGTCAAATTTGTAATTGACTCGTGTCAGAAATATCCCCGTGTCAAATTCATGTTGACTTGTGTCAAGTGTACACGACTTTTGTACACGACTTTTCACACGCCGGATACGAATTTTCACACGACCTTAGACACGACTATTGTGCATTTTTGTTGTTTTTGAGTAAATAAATCTGATCCAAAATATATATTTACAATCAACTAACTTACCTCAACAAAACACTTTTAGAATCAACAAATCTAGTTTCAATAAAGCACTTTTAAAATCAACAAACTTGTCTCAGTAAACACTTTTAGAATCAACCGACTTGTCTTGAGAATCAAGAGATTTGCCTCTATCAAACAATTTTAGAATTAGAAAACATGTATCAATATAACACTTTTAGAATCAACAAACTTGCTTCAAAAAAGACTTTCAGAATCAACAAAACTTGTCTCAATAGCACTTTTAGAATCAACAAACTTCCCTCAATAAAACACTTGTAGAATCAACAAACTTGCCTCAATAAAAGACTTTTAGAAACAAAAAACTTGCCTCATAATAGACTTTCAGAATTAACAAACTTGTGTCAATAACACTTTAAGAATCAACAAATTTACTTCAATAAAAAAACTTTAAAAATCAACAAACTTGCCTCAATTAAAGACTTTTAGAATCAATAAACTTGCCTCAATAAAACACATTTAGAGTCAAACTTAACTGTAAATATGGATATTATAATCAAAGAACATAATACAGTAATTAAAATCAAATTCAAATTAATCCAAAACTATGAATGTCAAATACATTTGTATTGATACCTCAATAAAATACAATTAGTCCAACTTATAATACCTAACAACATAGCTAAACTAAACATTTGAAAATACACCCATATGTACTACATATATAGACGCCTAACTATACTCACTTGAAATAAGACCGCACAAATGATTCATTTTGTTCTTTGGAATAGAAACCACAACACTGAAACGGGCAGATTTCTCTTTCAGTTTTGAATCCTGCAGCAAATGATATTTTGTTAGAGACAAGATGACTTATATACGAAAGCTTTGATAAGTAGTTGGTACCTGCTAAAGATGGTTGAATTGTTATTGCTATCCAAAGTTGTTACAAACATAAATGCAACTGACACACCTCCATAGTTGAAGATAAAATCATGCAAGAAATTTACTTACATGTTATGATTGAAGATAATGAGCTTTGATGACTATCCAGAAAGCTAGTACCCAGCTATATTACCATGCCAATGTCTACCAAGTTGAGGAGGAACAAATTTGCAGACAGAAAATAAGATAAAACTAAATAACAGGAAGATACAAACTTAACAGTAGAGCCTTGTTCATCTCTCTAGCTACTACTCATCAAACAAGTTCCTAAACTACCTGTATGTAGTAGCACTCAAAATTTATAAAGAACAGCCACATACAAGAAAAATGTAGAGCAACACATGTTGATGACGGAATATGTGTTACAAGCCCGGACAATAAGCACAAATTAGATAGTAGTAACCAGAAAAAGATTACGAACTCCATGTAGTTTTACCAATAATTCAATTTGGGACTGCAATCAGGATTAAGTAAATACAGCCACATCAGAGGGACAGTTAATTCACCTACCTTCACACTGTATTATCGGCACTAGCGCTGAAACCAGAAGAGTCGTCGTGGAAGCAGCAATCCAGTACTGGACCACTGTGCATGAACTCGCCACGAAGGACATTGGAGCAAGCATCATACAAAAACATCATATACACACGCTATTAAACGTCTTAAATTCGTGTATAAACGTTTATACACCACGTCTTCTTTTAAAATTCCGCTGCCCTCCTTTTCTTTGATATTATAATGGAGAATCCTCCAAACTGCAAAACACAACTTCTTCAAACGAATTGTAGCAGAAAAACGAGAGCCATATCGTCGTTAAAGAAAAAAAGAGACGGAAGCAACCCATTATTACATCATTGAGAATGAGACGTAGGAGACTCCAACAAAGCTACAAACTTCTGTGTTTCAGAAAGAGCTTCCATCTTCATTGGAGGTTGCTGGAACTATAATCAATAACAACTTTATCAGGTGTCCTATTCAAAAACAACAACCATAATGTATAATAAAGGTTTACTTAGTTCACATCAAAGATTGAAAAATATATATGAGAATAGAAAATTTTATTATTACCTGAAGAGAACTGAAGAGCAAGTAGTAATATCGAGGCCTTCAATGTGGGGTTTTGGTTTCAATAGCTTCACTAGAATCAAACCAAAAAACCCTCCGACCAAGAACTATAATCAATAACAACTTTATCAGGTTTTCTATTCAAAAACAACAACCATAATGTATAATAAAAGGTTTACTTAGTTCACATCAAAGATTGAAAAATATATATGAGAATAGAAAATTTTATTATTACCTTTAGAGAACTGAAGAGCAAGTAGTAATATTGAGGCATTCAAGGTGGGGTTTTGGTTTCAATAGCATCACTAGAATCAACCCAAAAGACCCTCCGACCAAGAACGTAATCCCGATGTTAATCGGCATAAAGCAACATGTGATGATCATCCAAGCAAGTCCCAAGGCTCAGACTTGTAAACGTCAACCTCGGAAATCAGACCATCTGGAGAGGCTTGCCAGTGACCTTGTGCTCAGACTATGTAAGATGAACTCATATGATAACTATATATATATATATTCAAAAAATTTAGCTAATAGATAGCAGAAATCAGTGTACTTAGTCCCGAGATAATGAGTCTTATCACTAAACAAAAACTAGTCAGTTTCAACAGTGCTACTGAATTACTCAAGCACGACAGAGACCTTTGAAGTTGGGTATACTAATCCTGAAACATATATCATTACTATCTTGGATTGGAAAAACCAACTGGAAACTCTATGCAAATAACACTGATTTAGGACTTGGAAATTCTCATCTTATTCTAAACTCTTTGCAGTGGAAAAACTTCACAGTAATTATCGCTTATATTTTTTATACCGAAAAAAATATGGCCCTAAAATTGCTGTTTTAAAGAGATTCTAACTACAATCCATTAAGATATTGCAACAATATGTATATATGCAACAAGCAAGTCAGAAAAACAGCAACTGAAAGGTGGGCGGACGGTAGGAGCTTACAAACCAAGCGTCGGTCTTGGCTGGTGAGGGCAACTGGGCGGCAGAGGCAAGCAAGGTGGGCGGACGGCAGGAGAGACTCTCTGAACGGCGGAGTCGGTGGTCGCTGGTGGGGTGTCTGCAGGGCTGGTGGACAAAATCGGGAAGCGCGGTCACGGTTGTGGATCGACAGGAAAGAAGGGAGAGTGGATGTGGCTGAGCGAGATTGCGATGAACTGGGCAGCGGGAACTTGTGATACCGGAACGGCTGCGTCACTAGCTTCAGGTAGTACCGAAACAACTCTTCATCAGTGGGGTGGAACCGGAATCCGGCCGCTAGTGGAGTCGAGGAGCCACGGCTCATACTTGGAAGCATGAAGAGAATGGCGAGGAGAGATGATATGAAGAAAGTCTGGTGAGGTCTTATGCGGCTTTGAAGGGGTGAATGGTGAGGTGAGTGGTATTTAGGGTTTGTACATAAATGGTTTTGTGGTGGGCTTGACACAAAAAATCAATATGGGTTTGTTCAATTGGGCTTTTGGGTAAACATATTTCTTTTCTTTATTATTATTAAATTAGAGTAATTATACAAATAAATTTTTTGTTAAAGTAAATAGATAAGTGCTATATATAAATGATTATCTTTAGCTATATATTTCGTTAAATAAATATCAACGTTTAATCAATTTTTTACACTAATGTAAATACTTTTATATTATTATAAATCAATAAATTAGTAAATTATTTGAAGGATTCATTTTACCATAAATTTTTTATTTCTTGTGTGTGGAAGCCCAATTGAACTAAATATATTTTTCTCGATAGCCGAAAAATAAAATAGATTGTTATACATCTTAACATGAAAAATGCAATATCATAATATAAATGAATATCGATAATTACTATTATGATGATAATGTTTTTAAGTATATATTTACTAATATGGTTTAGGGTATAGTTGTTTATAGTTTATGGTATAATGATTTAAATTATTGTCGTTTAGGGTATAATGATTTAAGGTATAGTGGTTCATGATTTATGGTATAGTTGTTTATAGTTTAGGGTATATTGATTTATAGTATTGTGGTTTAGGATATATTGATTTAAGGTATACTGGTTTATGAGTTATGGTATAGGGATTTAGAATATAATGGTTTATGGTATAGTGATTTAAGGTATATTGGTTTATGGTTTAGGGCATAGTGATTTAAAGTATAGTGGTCTATGGTATATTGATTAAGGTATAATGGTTTATGGTTTGGTATCAATCATTACTAGTATCATGATAATACTTTTAAATACATATTTATGTTTTAATGAATCATAATTCAGTAAACATCTAACGATGATTGTAATTTTTTTTAAGTATGTATATATATATGTATAACAAAAATGTATAATGTTGTACTTCTTCTATATTTTTTTTAAAAAACTAGTATGACAAGCTACACATCTCAGATAATATTTTATATTAAATAAAAACATCTCGTTAGTTTTTATAATATTAAACAATACATATTTGTTTTTTTTAATTCCAGACAAAAAGTATTAATGTTAACCAAATTTAATAATCAAGATACTAATACAACTTTCATTTGAGGGGTTGCAAATTTATCTATGCACTAATATATACACTAATTTCTATAAAGTTGAAGGGTTGCAGTTGCAACCCCTCAACTGTATGTGGCTACGCCCCTCCGTGTACTACAACAATAAACATTTATCACCTTTAAAACTTACTTGAAAAAAAATATTATTTAATATCATATTGTACCATTTTCTAAAATTAATATGTGGATTATAAATGTGTGTTTTAATATGGCATTGTAACTATAAATGTTTATTTTAGGTTTAGAGTATAATAGTATGGTTTATGGTATAGTGGTTTATTAGTTCATACAAATATTTGTTTATGGTTTAAGGTATAATGATTTAAGGTATAGTGTTTTATGCATTTTTTTAATCTCTAAATGTGTACCTACGACCAGACAGTTAACAGTCGGCCGCTCTACTTTAAGACTAACAAGGTAAAACTAAAGTTTGACCTACTTTTTTTTTATAATATTATATTTTAAACTATATATAACACTAATGTAAATTACTATACATTAAACTAATTTAATGTAAAATATAAAACAATACGGTTTAGTATTATGGTATGAAGATTTAGGGTATAATTGTTTATGGTTTAATGAATAGTAGTTTATGGTATATTGTTTTAAGGTATAGTGTATAGTGATTTATGGTATATATGATATAGTGGTCATGGTTTAGGGTATAATGGTTTAGGGTATAGTAGTTCATGATTTATGGTATAATGGTATGGTTTATGGTATAGTGGTTTATTGGTTCATACAAATATTTGTTTATGGTTTAAGGTATAAGGTATAATGATTTAAGGTATAATGTTTAGTGCATTTTTGTAATCTCTAAATGTGTATTTTAAGACTAACAAGGTAATTAAAACTAAAGTTTGACCTACTTTTTTTTTTTTTTTTTTTATAATAATTATATTTTAAAATATATATAAAACTAATATTATTCTATATTAATTTACATTTACTTTTTGGACAATACTAAATATTACTTATACAAAGTTGTATTTTATTTTATATTTATTATTACTTAATATATATATATATATTTCGTAAATATTATGTATTTTAAACACTTGTTTTACTTTTCTTATATCATTTGTTATATTTGTTATTTTACCTTTTATGAAACTAAATATATTATTTACTAAATGTAAATACGACATATGTGTAGTTTTATTTTGTTTATTCATTATACTATTATACGTTATTATTATAATTTGGAGAGTATGCTATTATTATTCTCCGTTTTTAATCTTATCTTATAAACAAATGGAGAAACAATGAAATAGTGTATATTTACATATAAAGTATAAGCATTTATACAAAATGTGTGTTTTAGGTTAAACTTAATCACTCTAAATGTTTTTAAGCTGAATTTTGTTTTAAATGTTCGATTTACGGGTAAACATGATGACTATAAATGCACATTTTAAGGTCAATAAAACTTAGTGATTCTAAATGTTTGTTTTAGATGCAAATATGGTGACTCTAATTATTCTTTTAGGAACAACTTTGTGATTTTAAATGTGTGATTTAAATAAATATTTTCATCTATATATGTACAATATATATGCAAACTTTTAATAAAGAAGTGGAATCATGCTAGTAAGTTACATATTTTCATTGTATTAATATTGATTCGGTACTAGTTTACTTAAATGTTAATCTAGTTCGGTGGCGGCATGTTGTTCATCTAAACGAAATTCAGGTCACGGGTCGAAGTATGCATATTATTTGCCTCGTGTCTAATGCGAATTAAATGTCGTGTCAACTAAATATCATTTCACGAATTGCACACGAACTAAGTACGGTACAATTTATCGTGTCAGAATCGTGTTAAAGGTCGTGTCAAATTGACACGAGGCAAAATGACGTGTCAAAGTTCGTGTTAACTGAAAGGCCGTGTCAAATTCGAGTATAATGTTGTGTCAGTTTGACACGAGGAACTACCCCGTGTCAAAGTTCGTGTTAATTGACTATGTTTTCTTGTAGTGTATGAATTCAAACTCGATTGTAGTTCTAGGTTCGATTCGAACTCATAACTGCATTTCTGGATTCGATATTATTTTTGTGTTCAAACTAACGAATTCAACGAAAAACATAATAAAAAACAATTGAATTGATTGAAGGTAATAATAAAATTTGCTGGCCTTTTAAATTTCAGGTTTACCCCTTAATTTCTTTTTAACTGGTTATTTGTTCTTAACTCAACTACTGGACAAAGTGTTAACTGTGCGAAATGTATCTGTATCACGATCATTTTTTCTTCAAAGTGAAGGCAAAGCATACTTTTGAATTGTGATGTGAAGAAATGTATAACACACTTAAATCTTTTAGTACAATTACTGAAGCCATAGGTATATGTTACAAAATATATCAAGAAAAATATAGGAAAATGTAAATGGCTCAACTATATATTTTCTGATATTAAATTATAATTTCATTTTAAGTATTATTTATTAATATATATATATATATATATATATATATATATATATATATATATATATGCATATATAAATACTAAATCACGCTTTATTATTAGATTTATAAAGACATGCATGAATTCAACTAACGTGTTTCGTTGAGGATATTCCTGACTCTCCATATATTAAGGATCGTGACTCCCTAAACCCATGCACTTGGATAGCACCGAGACAACACATGTCTCAATGTTGGTACCCCTTCAGCAAATTATAATTTGACATGTTGCAAAAATTGTCTGACACGTGACCACGTGTCATTGTGTTAATTGGCCAAAGTGGCACCAGCAGTGAGACAGGTGTTGTCTCGGTGTTATCCAAGTATTTCATGTACTTATTCCTAGAATTAAACGCTACCATCCATATTATATATTATCACTGTATTATTATCAGTATATATATCAGATTTTAACTAGTGTTAGTGTTTAATTAGTATGAAATAATTAACTTCAGCTGCAATTATAAGTAACAGTGTAGTTATAAGACACCTTATTAATAAGGTTCTATGAATCCTTATACATTTTCTTTTGATCATGGCATCGTCCTTAGAGAATGCCATGTGCTGAATTATAGTGCGTTGTGTTTGTGTGGGGGTGATACATGAGAATAATTAAATGATAATATATTATTTGTTCAAATCAATTTATTATGTATGTTATGTTGATAAATTAATTTAATTTAAAATATATATATATATATATATATATATATATATATTAATAATAGCAAAAGGTAAATAGCAAACAAGAAAAAACTTATTAATCCAACCAATTTTAGAATTTTGTTTTGCCAACGAAATAGAAGTTGTCTATAAAAATCAAATTTCCTTGGAAAAGGAAAGAGAATAATAATATATTCAAGGAGGCGAGAATTGAACTCATGCAACTCTAATAAGTAATAAAGATTTGGCGATGTTTTAAAACTGAGATTGGGTTAAGAAATCACAATCTTAAGTTACTTTACATCATATTGTTTTTAGGCGTCTCAGATTTAAATTGTTGTTAATAAGTTTTGTTATCTTTACTTTTTGGTTTTCCGTCCGTTTTTTTATATGTTAAATTTGACAGATTTTGGTCTAATAGCATTTTTGCTTCCATTTAACTTATGTCAATTAGTGTTTACATATAGTGAAATTAAAGAATTTATGTAAAATTGAGGTTCGGTTTAACTTAAATGTCATTATAAGTATACATGTATTAATCAAAGAAAAAAAATATATACTCAAATCCGTCAAATATAACAGAAAAAACGGATAGAAAACCAAAAAGAAACCAAATGAAACATGAAACACCTATTAGCAATGAAAAGGAAACCGAGACATCTACAAGAAACAATTAAAACTTGAAACAGGTAAAAATAACATAATGCAAACTTACGAATGTAATTAGATTCTTATCCATTAATATTAATTTGATATTGCTAACGTGGTAAAATGTGATGTAATTTCTAATTCCCACCATTCAAATGGATATATATATTGGGGATAATGAGTAAACTACAAAACAAGTGTTCTTAATATTTGTCTCCAAGCTAGAATAAGTCCTATAATTAGAGGTACGAGTTTACAGTGATAGCCACACCTCAAAACTTGAAAAGAAGTTGAAAAACATTGAAATAATTAGAGATGGAGTTGCAGATGAAGGTGAGTTGCTATGGCTTGTTATTAGTGGCTATGTACTTTGCTTCCATGATGGCTGTGGAAGTGGAAGCAATTGATAGGTACATTTATTGTCCCTATGGCACCAAATGCTATGGCAGATACATTTATTGTCCTGATGAATGCCCTACAAAAGCACCTGCAAACCCTAAATCCAAAGTTTGCTGGGTCAACTGCGATTCTCCGGTTTGTCTTCCCCAGTGCAAAAGTACATTCTTCTTATTCTCTCCTTTTAATTAGTCCTCTAATTATTATTATTATTATTATTATTATTATTATCAATCTATTTAGTTACTCTATCCATTGGTTTGAAAACTAGACCGGCGGTCAGATCGTAAATCAATGTATAAGTGGTTTGGTTATAGAGGAATGCTCAATGAATCGGGTTTGCAAGGTGAAACCAGGTTGGACCGGACAAATATGTGTTAGTTCACCGGTTCAAAATGTAAAAATAAAATAAAATTACGGACTGAAATGAAACTGCAAGTTTATAAATGAAGAATGAGCTGGATTTTTTTTTTTTTTTTGTTGAAATTGGTCGAAATAGGTTGAACCAGATCAGACTGACCGTTCCGGAAACCAACCACCTTAACAGTTTAAGATCTGATATGATTTTTCATAGCATTGCTTATTTCTATAATATTATATGTATTTGGTTATTTTAATTATTTATTATTATTTTTGTACATTATAAATAGTTACTTATATTTTAGATTATTTTTTTTGGCCAAGAATTGTTTTATTATAATTACTGGTTAACTTTATACTCAAAATTTATGTTAAATACTAATGACAATGTCAAGTTAGAAAAAATTGACATACATACATATATGTTATTTAAATCATACTAATGTTTTCTTTATTTTAAAGTTTATCTTTTTAGAATCAAATCTTGAATCTAAAATTTTATTTTTAAATATGATGATGAATTTGAAGAACACCTAAAATATGTCGCTTCACTTTTCTATTTACCACTATGACTTTTTTTATTTAGCATTGTAGTTTATTAATATATATAAAATTGATTTTTATTTTTATTTTTGTTAACACTCTTCATTTCATCAATTTTTTTTAAATAATGAACAACAGATCCCGGAGCGAACTGCAATGCTCCCGGAGCAGCTTGCCTCGACCCAAGATTCATCGGCGGAGACGGCAGAGTCTTCTACTTTCACGGCAAGAGCAACGAGCATTACACCTTGGTCACCGACACCAACCTCCAAATCAACTCCCGATTCATTGGCCACCGCCCCGACGGCCGCAGCCGCGACTTCACCTGGATCCAAGCCCTAGGGCTCCTCTTCGGCCGCGAGAGCTTCTCCCTCGAGGCGGCCAAATCCGCCACGTGGGACCCAGAAACCGATTTCCTAAGATTCTCCTACCAAGGAGAGGCACTAGCCATCGCCGAGAGAATCCTCTCTGTCTGGGAATCTCCGTCCGGCAGTATCAGAGTTTTAAGAAGCTCCGACAAGAACAGCGCCACGGTGACGATTCGGTCTCTCGTTGAGATCTCGGTGAATGTCGTTCCGGTCACAGAGGAGGATGATCGAATCCATAAGTACCGGATCCCGGCCGATAACTGCTTTGCCCACTTGGCGGTGCAATTTAGGTTTTTGAAACTGTCGCCGGAGGTTGAGGGGGTGCTCGGAAGGACGTACAGGCCGGAATTTGAGAATCCGGCGAAGGCTGGTGTGGCGATGCCGGTGGTTGGTGGTGAGGATATGTATCGGACGAGTTCAATTGGGGAAGCGGATTGTGAAAAGTGTAAAGTTTTCTCAACGAATCGGAGAGTTGGTGGCCAAGCTGATGCGGTGGCGATGGAGTTTGCCGGAACCCTAGATTGCACTGGCGGCGGCGCTAGTGGGACTGGAATCGTGTGCAAGAGGTGAATAAATCTTGCTCAACAATAATTATATATTCCTCGTATATGGCTCTCTTAATTAAGGGCATTAATTGATGATATTATATGGATGTATTTCTCTTTCGGTATTGTGAACTCAAATGTTATGTCTTATTGTGTGCAAGATATGTACATTCCACATTGTGCAATAAAAGATAGGTTGCTCGTTTTTTTTTTTTTTTTTTCATTTAAGAACCTAAAACTTCCATGGCTCACCTTAAAGTTCCCCACTTGTCCGACTATTGCTGAGCAGTTTTACGACCACTAAAAGTTTAATCTAAAGAGAACCCTCGTAATTAGACAAGGTTAACAAACTTCAACCACATCTTTAAACGTACAAGACCTAATATCTCTAGGAGAAACACAATGTATAATAAGATTGGAATGTTGTAGAACATTCATTCTAGCCATAGTATTCGCAACCAAGTTAGCTTTCTGATAGACATGCCTAAATTTGTATTTACTGAACTGTAACAAAAATTACTGTAATCCAAAATAATAGCTCTGAATTTCAAATTGAAATCGTCAATATTTGATAGAAATTGTTAGGTAATCAGAGCACATGTTTAAATATGTAAAGACTTAATCTCTAATTTTTTTAACCATAAACTTAATCTCTAATTAAAGAGTAAGAGAGAGACCCTCCCTAATTGTCCAAAGCTTATCGAGCAAACTATTAATAATGTCTAAATTATTGGAGAACTTAAGATTCAATTTCCATTGTAATTTCGGACTAATCCCTTAATTTCAGTCTTGAGGATTCTCATGCGATTATGTATTAGTATTAAGTTTTTCTTCACCCAAATTCAGATAGAATCCACTTAATTTGAATTGTCACAACCGGTTCAATGGGAGAACGGTTGTTATAGCACCATATAATCATATATATTCACCAACAGTTTTTTTTTTTTTTTTTTTTGATAAACACAATTAGATCGGCCTTATGGGCCGCGCTGAGCTTTCTCCATTGAAAAAGACAATATTGGTTATATACCCACAGTAGCCCAATAAAAGGCCTCTGATATATATATATTTATTTTGCCATAGATAAAAATCATTTAACATGTAGAATGTTCTATAATATTAATGGTTGTCCAGTGAAGGTATAACTTTTTTTTTTTAACTAAAACTAAAACCTCATCAATGTGAAATGAAACATTTTTTTTTCCTTGAACAACCGAATATTATAAGTACATGAACACATAAAAAACGGTTGCTTATGACCTCATAAAGTAGGGAAGATGAGAAGCGAACCGGCTTCCAGTTATATTGGCCGTAGCCGCCAACGTATCAACGTTATGTGCTAACCGAAACAAAGTTAAATGCCTAAAGAAATGGAAGAATGAGCTTTAATAATACTAGCTAGTTGTTCAATTGAATGAAAAATCACCTTTTTTTAGATAAAATTAGATTTCAATTCAACACTTCCAAGTTCCACAACTATATATAAAGTATAATAAATAATTAAATTTCAAACTTGTAAAGTTAGTATTATTTATGTAATCTATATCAATAAGAATGAGTATATACATATAATGATACATATTTAATTGTGAATGGTTCATGATTATATATATATATATATATATATAAAATACATCTCCTAGTTTGTATTTGAATCTTTCAAAGACCTTTTCAAAGACTCATGTGCGAGTGTTGATTTACCTTAAAAAATGATGCTCCCCTAAAATGCAATTAACTGTAAATACATTTGAGTCTGTATTTGTTAAATATTATGAAATAGAATGAATTAGAAAGAGAAGCTTGATAAAATCTTTGTTATAAATTTTTTGATGTGTTTAATTTAATAATTGGAAATTTGACTACATTTGCATAATAACCCAAACCCTAATTTAGATGCACGAGTGAGTGTTCACAGCTTGCTCGATCTTCCAAATTTAGGGCAATAATTGCAGTGTTGTCCCTACTCATTAGATATTTCTTTCATACAAAATGGCCTAAAATTTAATGTTTGAACTTCCTGCCCCACAAACCAATTTATATATTTGCTGTTAATTTAACTCCTTTAATAAGTTAAGTCTAATCAACTGTAAAAATACTGGATATGTCATTATATTTAATAAGCATACTAAATCGTAGAAAATATAAGTGAAACGTTTTATTTTTTTTATTATTAACATGAACCAGTTTATCACTTGCCATATAAAATTAACTAATTCAAATAAAACTTATATGATATATTATAGTATAGTACATAAATACTATAGCATGCATATACATAAGGACAAAATACCATGATTAAATTGATCGAAAAAATATCTATTTTTCAGTCACATGACTTAAAGTTATAAAATTGCGTCGCAGACTGAACGATTTAGCTGGTATACAATATAAATACGGTACGTCATTACCATTAATACAAAGATAAGATTGTATCTTTCGATATGTTGTACACAAAAATTGAAATAAAGAGTGGAGATTTCAAAGGAGGGGCTTGTCAAAGGGATAAATCATGGTATAAAGTAAAGAAAGATAGAGAAGGGTGATAACATTAGCAGATCCACCACCTTATTCAGTGCAAATGCTATAGAGTAATTAAAATGCTTTTAGCAAATTTGGACACTTTGCTAAAAATAGGTAAGTTGAAATTAATGTAATTTAATGTGTGGTTTAGAGATAATGATTCCTTGCTGGTGTGACAGGGATATGTATATTAGGTTTGATGATACATACATATATATATATATATACAACAAAAAAACAATAAGAAAGGTGAGATATTAATCTAATCTAAAGAAATATAATCTAGATTTTGCTGGAATATATTATATAATAATATGTTGTGAAATTAGTTCATCATGTAATATGGTGTAGCGATTCATCGTTTCTTACCTTAACCAGTGATCATGAGCTCAATCTCTATTATGACTATGAGAATGAAAAGATATTCATGACCAGTATTTTACCTCATTATGGGCTGTCCCGGTGCGAATGATGATTAATGTAAGTGTGATGCAAACATGCTACAGGTGATGTCCTTCAGACGGGGGCCCCTCCCCACATATATGTCACGTGGCGTAATCGGCGATTCTAAGATTTAAAACACATAAGAAAAGCCGTATCATTAATTTTTTTAATGTCAATATCTATAAATAAATATATTTATGTTCTTTAATTTACTCCCCTCAACTTTTAATGTTATACAATTTTAGACCTAAATTTGTAAATATTTTAATTTAGCCCTATAAAAACTTATATTTCCCACCTTTTTTTGTTGTTTAATTAGTTACCACTACTATGTTTTTCCCACTAATATAAATTATTGGTTTTGTAGATGTATATATTTCTAATTTGTGTAAATAAATTAATTAAGAATAAAATTCATGTCTTTTCAGTATATATATATATATATATATATATATATATATATATATATATATTAATTTAAAAATAAATTTATCCACAAAGTGTGAATTAGTGCTATTTTAAAATAAAAATTCATTTAGAATCTTGTGCGACACAGGAGTTTAATGACTAATTATTATTACATTTTTGTATCCCTTTTCCTCTCTAGGACGGAATATGCTTTATTATATATAATAGCATATTAGCATCAACATCTAATTAATGACGGTTGACGCGACGAATGGAAGAAAAATTGCACCCTGCACAATCATCAGATATCTTTACTGATCATATCTTGAATATGTTTGAATTTAATTAAGGGTCATTGTGTACTTGTGTACAGTCATATTTATGTTAAACATAGTAAATTAATTTAAAAGATTGTCTTTTCTTTTATAAATATATATATATATATAGCCGCTAAGGAGCTGCAAAGTAACCTTTAAGTTGTTAATCCTTTCTTAATACATAAAATATTATAAATTATTAAAGAGCACGATGGATATTTTCCCTTAAACGTTCGAGTTGATAGTGAGAAAATCGTATTAATAACCTTCCAACAAAGATATCAAAGAATGTAAGTTATATCCTAGTAACTCTATTTATAGTTGAAAATAAATATCTCTTTATATAAGTCATACTAAAAGTATATATTTTTCTCTTCTTTATGATTAACCATTTACGAATGGAATTTTCCAATTGAATTGAAACAGCTTCTAAATTTATAAAGATTTATAAGGGTATTACTAAATCTTATTATTTAAAAAAAAACAAAAATTTATTGTAAATATAATAATTATGTAAAGTTATTAAATAAGAAATTTTCATAAACAATTTAAATAATTTTTGCGATTTTTTTTTTAAATAAACCAATCTCTAAATTTTGGAACGTGATATTAATTTAGAAGAGAATCTTAATAATAGAAACAACTAAATTTCTTGTAGCACTTAATTATATATATATATATATATATAATATAATTCTGTCAGCTATGAGGTTCGAGAGCTAGGGTTTTTCATAAGACAACTCGAGAAAAAACGTGAAAATTGTAAACATATGTGTTGTGGTTTTTAAATTTTTTGCACATGTGAGAGTAAAGGTGTGGCAACTGTATTCCCATAAATTCATAATCGATGTGTGGGTTAGAGAGAAAGTCTTCTTTAATTTATCTTCTGCAAATGTTATTCTTTTATGGTAAGATGCAAACGTTATTTTTTGTTATCTCCTTCGTCTCTTCTGTGCACCGAATATTGTGAGCTGCACATGAGTTAGCTGGGTAATTAAGATGGAGATTAATTAATTAATCACGTATAAATTAACTTTAAGATCATATATTCTCATGGGTCATGCCAAAATCATTATATATAAAGCAGCTAGAGGTTTTTTTTTTTTTTTTTATGGCCGCGATTTAGGGTTAGAAAATATATATTTTATAGATAATTTTAATTATCTCTTAACTTAATTACTTTTAAATATTTTTTTAAAAAAAAGAAATAGGATAATTATTGGTGACCGTAATTCCATCCCGCTAAGTAATGTTCGAGATTTTCAGCTTAATGTGCATCAAACACGAATCCAAGTCAATTTCAAATATTTTTTACTGCGGACCACTTATTAATTAAATTAATGGTTACCTAAATATAATATACATTATCATTAAATAAATTACGTAAAATATGTATGTATATAGCACATATTGCTTCTCTTATGTTTTTGTCTCTACATAGATATATATTTATTTAAATGTGTATCTATATATATTATTCATCTCCCATGGGATAATTACCTAAAATTAAACTGTTTATAGAAATTGGCAAAAAAAAAAAAAGTTAAAAATACATAGGAAAAGTTGTACGCACGAATCATGTAAAATTGGAATTAAAATATATATTAATTCAATTGGGGTCAAGACAAATTCTGAGGATTTATTATCTTGTCGGGGTTAAAATATTATAATCTACTTTGCTGTCAACTTATCATTAGCAAGAATAATCAGTAATCACTTGTTTATGATATCATTCCAAAAGTAAAATCTCCAGAGCACCAATATATATATTAGTGATTCTTCTCAGGAAATGCATGTAAGATGTAACTAATCATATTTTTTACATCAATCTCGATCGATACAAACATAATCAAGAAACATACAATGATAATGAGGTACAATAATGTTCTGTATATATATGATCATCATTAATCTAATTAAACTTTCTATACAGTTCTATCAAATTATTTTACATATTAAATAATAATAACATTACTCTCTCATCTAATTATTTTTCTACAAAAGAAACACAAAACCCTTGTGATCCTTCCCTCCCCTTAATAATATAATCTCTTTACATGCATGAAAAAACCAATATATATATATATATATATATATATATATATATTTACTTTCCCCTTGCTCTGCCACCACATAGCTCCTCTGATCACCACTCACTCGTCGGAAAATCTGAAGCCACCGCACCAAATCTACCCTAATACCACAAAATAACCTACAATACCCTAAATGTATACAACTTGTCTACCAACCGTATACTTATACGATATATATATATATTTCTAGGTTATCTCTTGATATATACGATTTTTTTCTAAGCGTACCAGTTGAGCCCCTGCAGCTGATATGGAGACGGCCGGAATACGCCGCCATCTCCGAGAGCCGCCGGCAAACTGGGTCCCGTCGCCGGAAGTTGGCCGAGCAGAGAAGCAATGGAGCCGCTTCCTTCAGTCACCGCCGTGTCAACGCCGTATGATGTCCGTTTCCCAAGGGAAGCTTCCATGGCGGCGTTTTCGTCGTCTTTCTCCTCGCCCCAGTAGAGTGAGGGTAGGTTTCGCTTCAGGGGCGGCAGATGCGGCGGCGCCGATGAGCTGAGACAGCCGCTGCTTGTCAGTCCGTCGAAGACGGCGTGATCACTGTCGAAGAAGGCGCCAAGTGTCGGCCGTGACAGGTGGCTGAGCCTCAGTCCCTGGCCGCCGGGGGCGACGGTCAACGACGGCTGTATCGATTCCAGCATGTCGTCCATGGTGGAGCTCTCTTCTTTGTCGGTGTCTGGTTGTCTGTTGCTCGTGCTCTTCTTGTAGATCCGACACAGCACCCAATCATCAAGCTGAAAATTATATTCATCATTAAAATATTATTAAAAAAAAAATTATAACATTATATTACATATTTCAGTTTATTCTTTTTTAATCATGCTTTATTAATCTTATATCATAATCAGAGTCAGGTCGATCATGCTCTTATATCAATATATCGGAGTCAGATCGAAATGTTCTTGTATCAAAATCGAAATTGATCTGATCATGTAATTCTAATATCTTCAGCAATGCACACGCGTAGCGATAAGATGGGTAAGTTTAATTTAATTACCCGTAAGGAGTTCTTCTTGTTGCCTAAATCACAACCGGGTGGCCGATTATTCAGCTTATTTTCCATCAATCTATACTCATGCATAATCCAGTTAGTCTTGATACCCTTCGGCGGCTTCCCTCCATAGAAAACAAGAGCCTTCTTAACCCCGACCTTCTGGGTCCCACCCGACGATAACACCGGTTTATCGGTCCCAGTGGCCTTCCAGTATCCAGATGTTGCCGCCCGATTCGGCCTCGCCCCGTTAGGGTATTTCCGATCTCTCGGAGTAAAAAAATACCACTCTTGCTCCCCATATGTTGCCTTAGCTGAAAAAAAATTATTTCCTAACTTATATCCTAATAAATCATTCATTGCAAATTTTAAAAAAAATTAAAAAACCATCATTAAGAATTAAAAAAATTAATTACCGGGAAGCTCCCACGGATCGAACTTATAGATATCGACCTCGGCTACGATCGAAACCGGGAGAGGAGCTGACGTGGCTTTCTTCTTAAGGTAATGAACGACGAGTTCTTCATCGGTCGGGTGGAACCGAAACCCGGGTGGGAGATGAGGCTGACGTGGCGAGCCGCCGGATGAATCAGTGCTCTCCATTAGAGATTCAAAGTTCTTCAAGTGGTAGTAAACATGAAGCACCAGAATATGAGACTGAGAATTCTGGGTTGTTGTTCAAAATTCCTTTGAAAAATCTGGCTGCTGCTCTATTATATGGGGGAGAGAGTGAGGGAATTATCCAGTACGGCGCGACCATGGTAGGCCAGTTTGGGATCATTAATTATGGGACGCGATTAGGTGCGTGATTCGTGATTAGTTGTTTTCGGGGGAGGGTTAATTACGTGATTAGCCCTGCGGTATGCAGGGATGGTGCCCTGGTGGTGACGTGAACTGGAGTACGGGCCGTTGAGAGATCGACACGTGTGGTGGGGGCGCGGGTCAGGGACGGACACCTGTGGGTGGTGAGGTGGGGGCCAGAGGCCAACAACGTAAGAGATATGTGTGTGGTGGGCGCATAGTTTACGCTTTATGTGTGTCATGCTTTTGTTATGCCAAACATTATTAAAAATAACCTTAATATACATACACCGTTCTAACATTTTTACCGCTTTGGAAAAAAAAAAATATTTTTACCGCATTATTATATCAATCGGGTTAAAATTATTTGCATGAAATAAAATAATGTACTTATATTATTTATATTATATAACGTCTAGGGCCTCAACTTTTGGTGACGTGTTATTCTTAATTTGACTTTTTTAAAAAAATTACATTTACCTACTTTAAAATTTGTTTACTGAATTATTTTGTCATAGTTCAGTTTTATCCTCTCAAGAAAAATTATAATTTCGTAGCTTAATATATATATTTCCTATAATTATTTATGAGAGTATCAGTAAATTAATTTTTACTAACGTAATTATATAAGTCGATATAAGCTAGTATATATATTCTTTTTGCCACTAAAATGTATATATTGGTTTATTTGATTTTGTCAATGACTTGATTAAAATTTATTTCTGGGAAATAATGATTAGTTTCTAATAGACTGACATCTTAACTATACTAAGTTTTTTATGAGATTATATTGACATGGTCAGTACATATGCTGGTTTTTCAATTGAATAGTACTCACAAATAAATATAAAATTTCAAATATATTAGATAACGATGAGTTTAAAGTCACTACTAATTTATATATTTTTCTTTAGATAGGATAAAACTTAATTAGTGTTGGGTGGCCACCATGTGGTAACATTGGTAAGGTTGGCAGATGAAAGTAATTAAGGATAAGGAATCATAAATAAATTAGATAAAAAAGCATAATTGCCAAAAGTATTACGGGTTAAAATGAGTGGTGAACGTTGACTGTGGCTCTATTGGTTCGTCTTTGCTGATGATCACTCTTTGTTCCCTAATGCTATCTAGATTTAACTCGAGTCACTAGACATATACCGTCTACAATGTATTAATTTTTTTTTATAGGACAACCCATTTATGTGATATAATGTCTTGTCTTTTTATATTAGAGTGAACTTTTTTTTTGTCCAATTTTTGTCGGTGGAGTTTACTATCTATCATCCCAATATTACTTTATTTATTAATTCGTATACTTTTTACTTATTATTATTTATAAAAGAACGAGAGATGATAATATAAAAATAAATATGTAAGTTGAATATGGTAGATACTATTGAATTAAAAACAAACAACTCTTAGATACTTTAACTTTATATATATATATGACAAGTTGATTCGTTTGACGTGTGTATGACACAAAGTGGGATAGAAATTGGAGTTGTGTATTGTGGATGCTCTTATGACCTGTTTAGCTCGATTATTTTGGCTAATTATCGACTAAGATATTGTAGTCAGTATTTAACTAATATAATTTTGAATAAAACTTAAATTAGTGTATACTTTATAAATAAAATAATTAAAAAACTTAAATAACTCAAATAAATATATATGTATCAAAGCCTAAAACTATGTCTTTTATTCCGTGGTAACAATATTAATTTTTGCTTGTCATCGAGAAATGACATATGACAAGAGGTAACAGCTCACGTCATGCATATAAAGACGGCGATTCTTATTAAACGTGTCTTGGATTTTCATCTCGATAAGGTGATATCTACGCAAGTCGCAATCACGCCGTTCCTACTATTTTTTTTTAATATAAAGAAAATTAGCCTTACATATTCTAAAGTGGATCTCTAGCTAATCTAATTGTACCCTATGTGTATATTTATCACATTTAAACATTTTCCTAATTTAAAAGGAATTGAGTACAGGAGGGACACTCATGTAATTTTATTCAAAATAATAATAATAATAATAATAATAATAATAATATATTCCATTTAATGGCCATATACAAATTGATGCAGCCTGGTGATAGCAAGTGAAAAATTCGTTTATTCAAGAAATATAAAAAATCTGATATAATGTTTGATAAAAATCTCGATTTTTTTATACAAAATTCAACTGAATGCGTACGACGGCTAATACAGTCTTAAATACTGTAAATGGAAACCCTAGCCCTAAAAAAGACTCGAAACTAGCGACAAAGTCCAACAAACCATAATATTACAAAAAAAAGACCCGAAAATAACGACAAAGTCCAAACAAACTGAAATATTATAAAAAAGACCCGAAAAAACACTAAAACGCAATTATAACCGTCTAAATGATGGAATTTGGTCGAAAGGCAGCTCAAACCATAGCGAAGCCATGAATTTTGCTCTATTCATCGTTTCCACGTGAAAAACACTATTCGCGCGCTAAAATTCAACACTTGGAAATTCGGGACCAGAAATTCGCAAAATTTTCGAAATTGCATAATTATTCAATTCCGCCCGCATAATAAATACAATAAGACAGTTTTAATTACATATGTTAATTGTATTAGAAAACTTACAATTTTTTATATTTTTTGAAAATTTAGATAATAGTTTCGCATGGTAAAGGATCCTTTGATAACTAATATACACTAGGTTCTGTACCCGCGCGCAGCGCGGGTTGACATTGTAAATATTTATAAATATATATAATAATATTTGATAAATTTGTTGTAATTAATTTTGAATAAAATTAAGTTGAGTTAATTATATATATAGATTTTATTGGTGGTTAGTGTTGAGGTGATAGCGTGAAGTTATTCCTCTTAACCTTATATCATCATAATTAGTATTAGAAGATTTTAGTATTATATCTTAGTAATGCTTTTTTTTTAACTGAACGAAGCTTTTATATAGGTATTGTTTATTAAAAAAATATTTTATTAGGTAGTGTTTTATTATTAGTTTGATGAGGTGCTGTGGTGAGGTGAACTTGCGCTATGCGCAGGATGACTATATATAATATAATTAATATAAATATATGTAGAAGAAAATGCATAAAAGAACATAATACATTTTTTTAGTTGGATTTAGAAAACAAAGGCATTTGTGACTATAATATAGATTTTGTTTCTCAATTAGGAAAAAATGTGTGAAATATATAGGCATCATAAATTTATCCATTTAACAAAAAAAATGGATAATAATAATAATACTAATAATAATAATAATAATAATAATAATGTGAAATGAGCAATTTTTTGCTAAATTGATACATAAGTAACTTGTGGAAAAAAAAATACATAAGTAATTTTGCTGAAAAATCATAAGTGATAATCGGGTAAAATAATGATAAAAGAGATAAACTATAAATGCATTATTTTAAAACCGATTTATGCGTCTTACTGGTGATGTAGTTGGTTTCCAATATGTACGGTTCGTTGAAAAATATTTTTTTAACTCGACCTAAAATTAATATTTTGGAATCATGATTTAGAGTTGAGACAAAGTATATAACTATTATAATTTACAAAACGAATAATATAATTTATTAAAATAAAAGGTCTTTTACATTATTATGTAAATTAATGTCAAATAAATGTATTTGTCATTGAGATGAACTAACTCAAAATCTATTATTATTATTATTATAAAACTGAATTTAACCTTGCAGAAATAATATAGAGAACTTAAGGTTTAATTACTAATTAATTTAATTAGAAAGTAAGAATATGCTTGTACATTGCCTAGCCCACTTCGAACTCCACAAGTTATAATTAAATTGATTGCTTAAATGGTGATTTTTCATTGGTCAAACATGTTGATGTGGCATCATGAGATTAACCCTCAAAGATAACCCATCAGGATTAGTATATATTTAGATTTAGATTTAGATTTAGATTTTTTTTTTGAAAATTATAGCAAAATTAAACTTGACACTTGACAGAATACCACTCCCCTTATCCCTTACATATCGTACCTCGACTCTGTAGAATTCTCCAATTAAGCATCAATCAGTCATCGGTTGATGGCTTCACCTTCTAGATCAAGATGTCATCGAGGTCGCCTCTTCGTCGTTTTTTCCGGACTTAGATTTGAGTGCGTAGGTTCAATGTCAGACCTAAAACGTAATATCTGGGTCGATTGAGCCCGTCCTGATGTCTCTGGGTTTGATCTCGAACTCAGAAACTTCAACACCTTTAATTATGTTCACCAGAGGGTTCGTAATCTCGCCATCAAGCAGCAACTATCAAAATTCCGGATCTGTTTGAGTCAAGAAAAAGTTATACAATCCGAGGGCGAATCTGAGATACTTGCAACTACAACCCCTTATTATGGACACCCCTCCCATTCTCAGAATCTGACGACAATCTACCACTACTTCCTCCGATATTTTCCTGAGATCTCTTTTTGATTGTTCTTTAAGAGGAACGACCTTCTTGAAGAAGAATTTATATTAATCGATGAAGGTATTCCATGATTTAAAGGTAATTGAATTAAAGGTGGCCTCTTCTCATCTACGTGACGCTTCGGTGACCTCCTCGTCGCATCAGTTTTGTTTAATAAATTTTGAAACCTCCATAGTAAATTTTAAGTAACTGATTGTAACCTTTAAGGAGGTTTAGGGTCTGAGTTTTTTTTGCGCTTTATTTTGGCCATTAAAGCTGATGTGGAGGCTTGTGATTAACTCTTACTATCACACCTTCCAAATTAGTAGAATAGAAAGAATAAAATAAAATATTAATAATAAATAGGTATATTAAGTTATTAAGATAAGATAAACATTGTTACGTTTTAAATTGATTGCATCTTTATATTGTTATAATTAAATTGATTGCTTAAATGGTGATTTTTCATTGGTCAAACATGTTGATGTGGCATCATGAGATTAACCCTCAAAGATAACCCATCAGGATTAGTATATACTAGGTGCTTTCCCCGCGCACCGCGCGGGTGATTTGTTAAATTATAACTGAACCTCGTATAGATAATTCTCATTGTATCAAGGCATATAATGACCACATTAAAAATATAAAACATTAATCCAAAAGAGATCGATGCTATTTAAAAAATAGAAATTGAAAAGAAGGGAATTTGCCAAGATATACTAAAAGTCTAAAACTGTGGTTTAACTAAATAACAAACATTTAAAGTTATCTAAGCCTAATAAAATCAGCCCGTACAAATTAGCCCAAGTAGCCCAAGTACAGGAACCTTCTCCTTTTCATTCCTTAGTCTTCGTCATTTAGGGTTTCTTCTCCTTCTCACATGTCACTCATACAGACTCCTCCTCTCAACTGCTCCAGTCAAGCTCCACCGTCGACATCGCCCTCATCCTCCGACAATTTCTTGGTTCTCTGACGTCATCTTTCCCCGACAACTGGGCCACTTCTTCAATTCAAGATCATTATAGTCAGCTACTGTCGGTTCTTCAAGAGTAAGTCGTCAGCAACTGGTTGTATTCGGTAAGATCTTTAGGGTTTGAACTCAGATCTGCGTGATTCGAACCCATATCTGTATGCTTCGCCGTCCAACCCTGTTTGTCAGCAAACAGCTACGAAGACTACGACATCTAAAGCAACTACGCTCTGTATTCGGAAACTTATCTTGGGCTGTTTGATTTTTTTCATGCATGCAAGAGTTTGCTGATGATTTCTTCCCTTCTAATGAGCAACCGTGACGTTGATGTCGAACCCCGACTCCATGATCTATCGAAGGTAAATAAGATCTAACACTAATAGATTGAAAAGAATCGGACTGATTATAATATTGGTTCACGCTTCAAGCGCTCCTTTTATATTATAGGTCCTTAATTGAATTGGTAAATTAATTGAATGAAACAGATTGGAAGAGCAGAAGCCGAAGCCGCTCCTATTCTCTTCGGTTACAGACGTTTGAAGACTGACCTGAATCAATTAATTGTTTGTAGTCAATGCGTCATTTGTAATTAATAATAACTGAGTATTAGCGTAGAGTATTAGCGTAGGTGAATATAGATTAATAAGACAACTGAGTTTTCATATTTTAATTGGTCAGTACTGCTGATGTGTCAGCCTCATATAGCTCTACTATCGGCTTTAGTATTGCTTCTGCTTTTAACATAAAAGATTACTGTAACTGAAATTAGTTTGATTGCTTCTACTGCGGAGCTACTTTAAATTGCTTCTAATTAGCTGAGATGTCATGTTTTTATTGGTGAGTAATGCTGATGTGTTAGCTACTTCTGCTGATGTGTCAACCAGAGATTTAATCTCTTAGTTAGAAACATCCGTTTTAGTATATAGCAGTAGTATACAGTATATAGTTGTAACGTATGGAGCGTGAGTGCAGGACAACGGAGAGAGAGCTTCAATTATTTGTGGAATTAATTAAATTGTTGATGTGTCTTGTTTGTATAGGCTAGATAAACTGATGTGTCAAGCTCTCATAGCTTGGCAATCAGGATTAGTATAATATATAGATATAGATATTAGATTAGATTATATATATATATATATATATATATATATATATATATATATATATATATATATGCGCAGCTTTCAGAACATGGTTGGTTAATGTTCGAAAGCTGTGCCATGTGAGTTGCATGAACTATATACATATACTTAGGGCCAACTTTTTAACTTTCGTGGTTTCGCCAATCTATATGGGCATACGTCCTTTTATTATATTATATTATATATAATATAATAATGATATATATATATATATATATATATATATATATATCTTCTATTTAATCATTATATACATCCCTACTCCATTTTTATTTTCTCAACACTAATATAAGAAAACACAGCCATCCACACCAGAAACACTGACAATTGTCAGTCTTCAAAAATTAATTTTGTAGGTGATAATTACTAGAAATACTATCGTACACGACAAGAAAGTATTTGCTTCTTATAATATATATATTTGAGATATATATAGCTATTGAGGTGCTCTGATATAGTTTGTGACACAGCTGATGATGTACAATGATAAGAACAACTTTTGAATTTAAGATAATTAAGAAGTACAATTACATAATCACGTACCGGTACCGACATTAAATATTGCACCATTTAAGATTTTATTGTATTTGATTTAAGTAAATATTTTTTGTATTGAATATTATTAACCTCTGATATTGATTATATGTACCTTATCATATCACAAAGAATTATTAACAATGTGATTTTTTTTTTTTTCTGGCCAACAATAATGTGATTGATATAACCATTAGACTTATAACAAAAGTTGGGCATAAACAAGTACCATGATCGTATTGCTTCCGGTTATACATCGATTTCCAAATACGGTTAACCAAATAGCTGGTCACACATTCATACATTATGTACCTCCATCCAATTTAACGTTAATTGGGTTCGGCTAGGTTAATTGAGTTTAATTGGGTTCGATTATGAGTTTAATTGGGTTCGATTTGGGCTCAATTAGGTTCGATTTTGGGTTCAGTTGGTCAGTTTGATTCAATTGGGTTCGATTTTGAAATTTTATGACTAAATTAAACAAAATGAAAGTTAGGAATGTAATTGAGGGACTAAATTGAACAAAATCAAGAGTATATGGTGGATTACGTAACTTGCACATGCTATTTAACAGCCAAAACTAACGACTAACTAATGAATGTACCAAAAGCCACATTTTTTCAAACGTTTGATACCAAAAATATTTAAAAAAAAAAAAAAAAAACATTTTGTACCAAGTTATATTCAGTCAAAAACATGTTTTATGGATAGTACTTTTAATATATATATATAAGGTATCAAAAAGTATTAAAAAAAACAGGGTAAAGACAAACCTCCCCAAGATTCAGGCACGAAAGTGCGGCCAAATACGACGTTGGTGTCCTCTTAACAGATTAGGGCATAAGTCATAATCTCATTGACGAAGACACTTATTTTCTTCATCTAATCTAATTAATCACCAGTATAATATAGTCTACTTCTTCATATGTATTCGTCTTCCTTACGAAATCTACTCCAAAAAGCTTCCAAACCCTAAAATGTGTGTGTGAGATAGAACGAAGGATAATGCGCGTGACAGCTCTCGAGCCGTACGGTATACGAAACACCCAAACACTGATCAAGCTTAATAATTATAATTATCTACACTTAATTGTTTTCTATTTCACAAATAAATTAATTAAGAAAAGTGACGTGGTTGAATAGTCGGATTTTGGTGTGCGAAAACGGCGATTTGAGCAAGACCCGCAGTAAATTACGGGGTTTGAGGTTTTTCGGGCAAATATTCATTCGTATAGGGGGTTAAACTCGCAATTTATGTTTCTTTAGGTCGTTTTGGTCATTGTTAGTTTGCAACTTTCGGATTTTGACCTAGGCTTAGAGTTTTTGTTTACAGTATTTAAGTTATGTTTAGCCGTCGTTGACATTCAATTATTAAGTTACTGATTAATTATAATGAAAAAAATCGAGGTTTTCCTCAATTCTGCGTCAAATTCTTGGCATTCTCTTAAATCAACGAGTTCTTACACATTCTATCCCATCAATCTCTCGGTATTATCATGAATCAACGATTTTTTGTCACATCTATCTCATCACGCTGCATCAAGAATGTATAATTATTTTTCTATATAAGTTCGTAATTATATCACGCGATCTATGAGAGTACAATGCAATTAAGGATAATTCATAATTACCATTCTTTTATGAATGAATTTCGTGTTGGATAATTCATGTAATTGGGTTAAATATTAACCTTAATTTATATATATAGGCCTAATGCCCTATTTGTCTTGGTTAACCTCTAAGTTAGTTCACATTAGGATTGTGTGGCTCGAGTCAAATTTAGCAAATATAGTATTTTAAATTATTAATAATGAAAAGCTAGCATATATAGACGTTCTTTTGGCCAAAAGAAGAAAAAAAGTGTATATATATTTGCGTTTTTTTCTTCATGAAATTATTATGGATAATAGGTCCAATCAAGCTAAGAAACCTTGATATATTTTTTCATTTTATAAAAATAAATCTAGACTGTTTTTAAACATTTTTAGAATTTAAATTTAATATTTCTCCTTTTTCTACAATTCTTTTTCAAATTTTAAAATAATTTTGCAAATATTATTCCATATAAAGTTCATAAATCAGATCTGTAAGTCAAAATAATAATATTAATACTCAAATATAAAAATTACAAATATTTTAGTAAATCATACTAAACAAATATAATATGTTATAAAATATTTTAATAAGTGAAAGATAATATATATATATATATATATATATATATATATATATATATATATTAAACAATACAATGTTTATTTATATAATAACTTGAATTATTCTCCTGCACTTAAAATCCTTACCACTGCCGTTTATGAAATATAGCTATAGCTCTCTAGTCTCCATAAAACATCAAAGGTGTGAATTGTTACAGATGTCATTATTTATTTTTAAGATATGACAGGAATGATGTAATTAATTAACGGAAATTTAGAAAATGATAATATTTGTAGTTTTAATTTGACCCGTCAGATTATCAATCGATCGGTGAAGTAACAACGAGCTAGGGCATCATGGAGTCGTAAAATCAACACGTGGGCAAAATCGGGCCATTACGTAACGTTGATATTTTTTATTATATATTTATTGAAATATAAATATTAAAATATGTATTATTTATTACTTTAAGGTTTTACGTGGATGTTTGGTTTAATTTTTATATTTTTAGTACAATATGTTTAACCGAGAATGTACTTTTGATATATGAGTTTTTTTTTTTTGTATATTTTTGGTATCGTACATTTGAACTTGATAGGATTTTGGTCCATCAATTAGTTGACTATTAGTTTTAGCCGTTAAATAGTATGTGCAATTCACGTGACCGATTTTAAACTTTTAATTTGTTCAATTTAGTCCTCAAATACATTCCTAATTTTATTTTGTTTAATTTAGTCCTAAAATTTCAAAATCGAACCCCCTTGACATATTAGACCTAGCCAGACAGCCTACACCAAAATTTACAAACTTCAAACATATAGTACAAAAAATATTAAAAAAAAAAAATGTATCTTATAAAAGTCACATTAGATCAAACATGGTGGACCAAAAATACATTTAACCCTTAATTATTTACTTTAAAATTATATAAAACAAACGGTGAAGTAATTAGTCTGAAATTTCAGAATATTTACTTTCGACAGTGCGTTTTCAAGAAGAACACATTCGGTATATATATATGCATGGTGGGGTATCCTCCAAGACACCAACGTTGTTGTCAATTATATTGTTTCGTCATCTCATTATATATATATATATATATATATATATATATATATATATATATATATATATATATATATAATACATATGGTGACTTTGAGGTGACCCAATCTTGACCCTCCTTCTTTTTTTTTTTTTTTCCATTATCACCATTTTTGCTTCTTCATATTGTCCAAAGGGTGCCTACGTCAACTCCTAATTAGTTTACCTAAAAATAAATAAGTGAATTACGTGACTTACTCCTTAAGTAACCCTAATTAATAGTTAATTAATACTATATGGAGTGCTTAAAGCTCAATCAGAGCTATAGTGAAACCCTAATATATATTATGCAATGCTCACTAATTCTATTATATTTTTTAGTTTACGTACACTATATTTTTTAGTTTACGTACACTACTGTAACAAATTATTTAACGATAAATTAATGCATTTATTCTTCTAAGTTTAAGAAATGAATTTACATATAATATGCGCCATAATATTTACACATAAGTTTCATTTAATCCCGTACAAAGCGCAAGTCAACGACTATTCTCGCTATTTAATACTTAGACTGGGCACGTAGTTAATTGATTGATAAAATAATTAAGTGGGTCATTTGGTGGTTCCGCTATCAATTAATCAGTGATAATTAAGCTTCTTCACAAAAATAATTAATATGCAGATAAGAAGGTGGTCTGGCCACCATTTGCTTTAAATCTGTTTATAGAATGAAAGATAAGTCACTGATGGAGAGAAAAAGAAAGGGTTTAGCTCATTAAGCTAACTCTTGATATTTTTTCCCCAAAGTTTGTTTATT
This sequence comes from Clarkia xantiana subsp. parviflora, assembly GCA_036873135.1. Lineage (NCBI taxonomy): Eukaryota > Viridiplantae > Streptophyta > Magnoliopsida > Myrtales > Onagraceae > Clarkia > Clarkia xantiana. The sequence goes on from JAPTYO010000009.1 coordinate 3,242,531, forward strand.
GATTTGACACTCTAAAGTAGTTTAAGTGAACGTATGGATGGACGTATTGTGAAATTATTTAAAATGTGAGAGTATATAAGTTATATGAGCTAAATAATGAAATGTTTAATTAAATTAGAGTGTTTGATATGTTTTATAATATATATATATATATATATATATATTTTGTAATGTGAAATAAATAAAATATTTTAGAGATAGAAAGGTAAATTCAATGGAGGAGAAAAGAGGAGTGGGCCGTACGTTTTTGGGCCTTAGGATTTTGGACTTTCATCTTTTAGTCTTAGCAGTTTAGCCCAATATAATTAACCTAAAAATTATATAAATGCATAAATCGTCTCTAAAAAAATACTCAAGACAATCTACATAACTAAATGAAATTGCATTATTTAATTTTTATAGCTATAAGTAATTAATATTATATTCTTTAGATTTTAGTCTTTTAATTATATATGTATATATATATATATATATATATATATATATATATATATATATTAAAAAAATTTACAGTAATTTAATTTATGAATTGGCCAAACAAAATTTAATTTATGAGATTTTTTAATTTTCAAAATCATATGGAGTTTCTAATTTTATATCAGTTTATACAATTCTTACTTAGTGCATTATTGTAATAACTTACTAAAAATTTAAGACTCGGTTGTGTTTTTATAGTATATTAATTCAAGCGTAGCAACGAAAAATGGGCTATGAAAAGGCCCAATTAGTATTATTCCATCTGGTCCTCGAGAATTAAGCATTTCTCACCTAAATAGTACTTACTTAACTCCATGTCTTAAATTGTATTACTTTTATTTCAAAACTAACCAATAAACTATTAGCATTTTGTATGTAATGAATTAATTTTGGCTTAAAAATTAAATACGTAATGATGTGGCACTTGAGGAATGTACTTAGTCTAAGAAATGCGCACTATAAAAATATGGGCTCTACTTTTAAAGAATAATATTATGTAAAATTATTGTATCATTTTTTTTTTCATATTTTATATATAAAATCGATGGACCCACATTTACGACTTCTTTATCAAAATTTACGACATGTTTGATAAATTGAACAAGGAATGAAAAATATGGAATATGGAATAAAAGTATGAGATGACGAATGAGATAGACATTCTTAAAAGGTGGTAAAAATGATCATTCATTTTAATAATGGAATTGAAAATCTTATTTTAAATTTTATATGTAATCAAATAAATTTTTTTTATGATTTGGAATTTCGATTATCCATGTATTTTTGGAAGCAGAAAAACTTTCAAAATTGTTATGTAATGCAAAGTAAAACTATGGTAGATACTCTAAGAGCATCCACAATGGTTTTACATAAATTGTATTCTTTAAAGTTGCCACGTAGACATTTATGTACACTTTAAGTAATACGTAAATTTAAGACACACGTAAAAAATATTTTCTCTGCAATCGTATTACATAAACATATTCCTTAAATATATTTTATTATTAGATTTTCCAACAACCACCAATAAGATATTAGCATTAATTATAAAATGAATTAATTTATAATAAAAAATTGGTTACGTAATACATAGTGCATTACTTAAATTTAAGGAATGCTTTATGTAAAAACATAAATTTACGTGTGGGTCCCATCTTTAAGGAATGCTATGTAAAGCCACTGTAGATAATTTTTGTTGCTTTACTTAAATAAACATGTAGGGCCCACGTTTACGTAATCTTTACGTAATACCATTGTGGATGCTCTAACATCCATAATATTATTAGATCCATAATTGCGAATTATTTTAGGATTTGGTACATCTTCTCGCCAAATAATTAGGGTTGGACTTTGACAGGTGAACAAGTGCATTTCGGCACGTTTCCAAGTGTACAAACTATCACGTGCTTTTATCAAATGCGAGGAAAAAAACGCAGCCGCTTCACATATAAGGTCCAAGAGATAACATATGAGTCTATGACTATGAATCTATGATGTCACTGCATGCGTACAACACGACGGAGTTTATATATACGACGTACGTAGTTGAGTTCAATTTAATTTATAGAATTAATAGAGAATACGTGTTTGATTTTGCCCATGTGATAATCGTTTAACTCACCATTTACGTGAACTAAACGACGTGAATATGTATTTTAACATTCTCACTTATATTTTTGATGTAACAATTCTTTTTTAAAATTCATCGTGTGAAACTTTTTGTTTTTTAATTTTAATTGCCTCTCCCTCTTCTTGATATACATGGCTTCAACATCCAGTATTGAGCCTTTTGTTTTATTTATTTGATTTTTTTTATCTAATACTTGCTAAATACGAAAATATCAACAAATATAACATAATTACACATATAACCATCGGGGCACTTTGAAAGAGCGACAAGCTGATGTGGCATGCTGACTGGGAATGCTGCACGTATGCAACAATTTATTCTCTGCAAGCCACGTTAGTTCACCGCACTTTAAAAGCGGCAAGCTGATGTGGCGAGCTCGCCGCTTTTTCAAAGTACCCTGATGGTCCTGATGGTTATATATGTAACAATATTACATTTTAACATTTTCAGATTTATTTATTATATGTTGATAGGGAAGTCATGTTTGTTTGGTTGTAGCTTTTTTTCAGAATATGCATGTAACTGGCTGCTATATATATGCGGAGAATATATAAGAACCAATAATAAACCTTTTAATAAAGTCGAATTTAATACTTTGCAAGGTTCCCTTTCCTAGTGTTTTTGGAAGTTGATAAATCAAACTTTTCTTCCCTTCTTGTTATATTCAATTCAATATTAATTATTATTTAATAATATTAGGAGGGCATATGCATGCACCCAACTTCAAGTTGACTTAGAAAGTAACGAATTTGTAAATATTAATATATTGCTAGCTGAATTTTAAAGATACTTACATGGTATAATTAGATTCTTTTAAATAACATAACTAGTTAGTTAAGACTGTAAACGATCTTAATATAGATTGTTGTTTTTATAATTGTTTGATTGAGTTTTTTATTCAAAAATTGACTTCTTTTAAAATTAATATCCAAAACTTCTCTTTGCTTATGATGATACAATCATTAATTAGGATATAAAAATAAATCCCAACCAGAACTCACATTTTTATAAATTATTATATTTTAAAACTTATGGATTATTCATACGAACTGACCGAACTTACAGTGTTAAGGTTTCAAATTTAGACATTGTCGAACCGACCGAACTTGGGAGAATAATAAATATATTTATAATTAACGTTTACTAAAAGCACATATAAATTATTATTTATTCTAAATATGGAATAAACATATTTAGATCTCTATAACAAGAGTAATTCCTTAAAGTGTAAAAAGAAAAGTGAAAAAACCATAGAAAGTTAACAACTGCCACATGCCAGTTAACAATTTGACATAAATTGGAATGTGGCAGTTGGTAACTTTCTATGGTTTTTTCACACTTTTTCACACTTTCTAGTAAAGCCTCTATAACAATTTCTCAAAATCTCAAAGGGTGCTGAGTTGGAATCCCATTCTAACTAAGGATTCTTGCGGTTCCGGAGGATCCAGCTACAGGAGAACCAGGAACGGAGAGCTTTCCCCCATTTTCCGCCCGACTCTTGATCTTAAGAATGCTGGTTTTAAGAATGAGTGATTGCCCTTCTCCGACCCTTACTGCTCAACCTAAGAGCGGAGAGCTAATGCGTTCCACTTATTGAACAGGATTCTATGGTCGGTCCGTGTGACCCCTGGATGCCGAAGGCGTCCTTGGGCCCCCTATAACAATTAACACCCAAGTACATCCATCCGGTCCCAACATTTTTCAGGATATTAATTAATGCGACAATACTTATGATACAACATCAAATGAGAGACCATTATAAGATATGATACATACATGCCTTTTGGTTAATTATTATAAGTACCATACAAAAACCCCAATTTGTGTTCTCATTTTCCTTTGTTGTATGCAGTATGCACCAAGCTAGCTAACAGCCTAATGTCAGCCCAAAGAATCCCATGTTATTTACACAAATACCCTCTTCATCAAACCGCCTTAATTACATCCGAAACCCGAACCCCCAAATTGACCCGGGAATCTGAACCCAAACGGTTCAACCGGGTTCGCATACCCCTGACTCAACAAGACCGGAACCTGGTGGAACCCACTTTGCACCTCCTCTTCCACAGATTTCCCGACCCGTCTCTGAGTCGGGTCGGTAGGGACATAACCGTCATTTTGGAAGTAGTTTAGGGTTTGGGTCGTCGGAGCTTGGTTGACCTCCGGCGAGTTGAGGGCGGCAATGGTGGCCCAGTCAAAGCCGCCGGAGCTCAGCCGCGCCAGAACCTGCGGGCTGGGTTTCTGGTCGTGCTGCTGCTGAAGTTGCTGCATGGCCTTGAGGGAGTTGACACGTGGCAGCGCAAAGAACCTGTCGTCAATCTCTGGCAAGGATTCCAGCATGTCGTCGAGAGACGATGACGAGGAGGATGACGTGTGGCTCTGTTCTTTGCTTGAAGTCACTGACGTCATCACCGGCTTGTTCTGTGAGCTCGAGTTCTTCTTGTATATCCGACACAGCACCCATTCGTCCAACTAAGAAGAATTTACACAACAAAACTACGTTAATTAATTAATCATCACTAGTCTCTACTATATAATTAATCTATATCTATAGATATATATAGGTATAAGCGAGCCGAGCTACTCGATATCGGCTCAATCAATATTCAAATTCGAATCGCTGCTACTGAATCGAGTAGCAGTTCATTTATACTCGAATCGAGAATCTCGTCGATGTCGAGGTTTTTTATTTTGTTACCAAAATTCTTTAGTTTAGTTGTGTGAGTTTATTCGAATTTTATCTATTAATTATATATTATATTCAATTCAAGTCGGAATCGAATTCGAGCCAAAATCTATTCGAGTCGAAGTCGAGCTAAAAATCTGTTCGAGTCGAAGTCGAGCGAACCAAAAATATGTTCTAATTGAGTTCGAACTAAAATTCACCATTTATAAAATGAATAATTTTAAACTTAGTGATCCGAATCGAGCTGAGCTCGAAGTTGTCGAGTATACTCGACAAGCTTGAATTAAAAAAAAAAACACTTTAATAAAGTAAGTCGAATCGAGCTCGGCATAAACTCGACTCGATTCTATTACACCCTATATATATTTACCTTGGTGCTGCCGTTTTTGCGGGAAGATTCGAGAAGGCGATACTCGTGCATAATCCAGTTGGTCTTGGTTCCCTTGGGAGCCTTACCGACATAGAAAACAAGAGCTTTCTTGATTCCAACACGCCGGCCGTCCGTGGTTATCACCTTGTCGGTGCCGGTGGCCTTCCAGTAACCCGACCCGGCAACTCTATTGGGTCGTGACCCGTTCGGGTATTTCCTGTCCCTCGGGCTGAAGAAATACCACTCCTTCTCCCCAAATATCGCCTTACCTGAAAATTAATCACCAGTTCATAAATTAAAGCTCGACAAGACAAAATTCAAACATCGTCATATATAGGATCTGTGTCGATCGGAAACTTACTGGGCAGGTCCCAGGGATCGAACTTGTACAGATCGATATCTCCGATGATCTGGAGGTTGAAGTGGTGGCCGGCCACTTTCCGACAGAGGTACTGGACGAGGAGTTCCTCGTCGGTCGGGAAAAAGCGGAAGCCGGGAGGCAAGCTTAGCTGTGCAAGCGGGTCGGTCGCCGGAACACCCATTTCCGGTTCAGCGTTTTTAGAGAGAGAAAGAATATGGAGATCTAGAGAGAGAAATTCTATTGAAAACTCTCTCAAATAATTTTTAGGTTTCTTTTTCGAAATCTTTTCGGAAATCAAGGCGAGAGGTGGTATTTATATAGAGGCGGAGCGGTACTAAGTACCAACTAGCTGACGAACGATGTAAACGCGTGTGATGCTTTAATTTTTAAAGATCTCTTTTTTAGTATTATTATTATTATTATTATTATATATATATATATATAATATTATATTACTAAATAAAGAGAAATATAAAATATCTTTTTAAAAATTGATTCCATAATTTTAAAATGTGAATATTAAAGTTGAAATTCAAAATGTAACTTGTTTTACCAGTTTTCGCGAATTTATTCTAACGTAACCTACATAAGAAAGCAGCACATGTAGCATACTAGCTTAACATTCTAATTAATTTTTACTCGCACTGAGTTCATCCATACAAAGTTAAGTGTAATTAATTATAAATATTTTTCTATTCGTATAAACACTAGCTGAGCGTACATCCATAAATAATAAATTGAATCGTGGAATTGCTACATTATATAACTTGATAGATATTATATATCATATATATATATATATAATAATAATAATAAAATAGCTGAAAGAAGTGGAATTACTTTCACACACAAAAAAAAAAAATAGCGGCATTACAGAGGCGATGAGTACGGATGTCCTTTTCGGGTGTTTGGGAGAAGTGGGTCCCAAAAGAAAATAATATATTATTATATTATTTAAAATATTCGGATAATGTCCAGAAAGCTGACACGTGACAGCAGGTGTCAGAGACGCCATTTCGCTGGACCGACCCTTATCCTGCTGCGCCGAAAAGCATCGGTGCATGAACCGTGCCGATAAAAAATAGGAAGTGACTCACCAGGACACGTGTCCCACCCCATTCCTTCTAGAATCTGCCCACTAACCGGTTGAACCGTGGTCTCGGCTCACCGGTTGAACCGTGGTTACCGGTTGAGTCATTGACTTCGATATTTGAAATCGGATAATACTATACACAAGAGAACAACGACATCACATAGAGTAATAATTAAGCAACTATAGAATGATAATAATAATTAATAATTAGGGATGATTGAACTCAATAATTAAATACTTAGACTCCGTAAATAGTAGGTTTTCTGTCGGTACTATATCAATCAAAACGGCAAGCTCCAACAAAGAAAACGACGAAAGGCATTCTTCACGCGTGGTTTTAAAAAACCACGTGTGCAGGACTGGACCTGCAACATGGCGACACGTGGATAGTTAGGCCGGAATTGTTTAAAAGGGAAAGGCTGTAACGGTGGCACCTTCATTGGATGCCACGTTAGTCGCCTTTGAATAAAATCCCTCGTTTTCTTTCTTTTTATAGAGCGGGTTCTTCTCCAAGTTTTTTTTTTTTTTTTTTTTTTAAAAAAAATTAATATTTTTGGTTTAGGTTTTGTTATGTTTCGGGTGGGGTGCATGTACATGAAATGCGACATCAATGAGGTTTCTTACACTCATCAAATTCTGGTATTGCTAGCTGGTTTACATTTTGGGTTTAGATTAGATTAAGATGAATATTACAACACGTACGACAATTGATTACGACGTAAAAACTCTGCTTAATAAATAAATGAATTCATATTAATTATTATTATTTTAGTATGTATACATACAAATACAAAATTATTCAAAAATGCAAAAATGATATCCTCATCTCAACGTCCGCATTACGTATTTTGGGGAAGCATTACATCGATGCAACACGTATTTACAAACCTAAAGCTATACGTACAACTATACAAGCTGACGTGTCATTTTTTTCAATTCTCTAAAGGTTTTTGCTATTGAATTTTTATGGGGCCATTTGATTAAAATTCGTTAAATTAATAGAGAATCGAAAAGTAACGAAAATAAAATATTGGACACTTATTAGTAACAATTTAAATCCTAAAACCTTAAAAATAATATGTTTTTGTTGAAGTATAATAGTGTGTTAATGTTTTCACACATAACTTCGGACTTATGAGACACTTGGTTATAAGACGCAGGTCTTGATTTCAACATGGTATCAAAGCGCGCAGGTTCGAGTCTCCGCGGCGCCATTTTAAAGAAAAAAAATAAAATCTCCTATTAAAAATGGTGAAACCCATTATATTGACTCATGGATAGTCAAGGCCGAAGTGGCCTAGCTAATAGCCATAGTTTGACCTGGCCGAGGTGGCTGGGAGGATTTTGAAGTATAATAGTGTACTAAATGCTTTCACTCATAAATTCGAACTTATAGGACAGTTGGTTAATACGCATGTCTTATTTTCTACATTGCAAACTTAAGACTGTGATTATGTTCTTAATACTTATTATTAATGTTTTATATTATATTAGGATTGTAGAAACTACTAGGGGATTCGGATGCTTAAATGACGTCGTTTTCCCGATTCCATCAACGTGGAGCGTCCTCCTTGACAGGTAGGTACGTAGTGGAGTCGGATAATGTAAAGGGAGACATGTTTGGTTGGTCAAAAGGACACGTATTACGATCGAGCTAGCTAGCTAGCTACTTGAGGTTTTGCCACGTGGCTCGCCCTTCTGACAGCAAATAGATCAAACGTCTAGCGTTTATTGGTGAATGATGAGAAGATATGGGAGATGATGATGAGAGGAAACAAAAGTGAGTCAATGTCGATCGATTGAATATATAAATAAAGGTTAATGAATGGTTAACGTTTGATTAATGACACGTGCAGATATAAGTGTTTTTAGATGGCAGGTTCTGATTGGTTCAAGTGTTGAAACAATTATTCTATGAAAATTAGGGGTGAGCGGTTCAGGGTACCCTGTAATTTTAGGTGTTCCAGTATCAAACGGTTCTTACATTCATTACTCAGATCCGTATCAGAGCCGTCTGGCCGGAAACCGACTAGTTCTAGGTACCCATTTGAAACCAGTTACATGCATAAATATTTTACAAAGTCAATCTAAGAATTTTTTTTCTTTTAATTAATACGTAAACAAACACATATATCTATGTAAATCATGTATCGTAATTAAATAGAAAGGGTTAATAACTTAGTAACGAAACGTTTAATTTTAGAAAAAAAAAACATTTAATTATATATATATATATATATATACTAAACGGTTCCGATAATTATATATCAAAATGCTTATATCGGAACCAGAACTGAAAATAACGACTTTTGAAATTTTATCTCAGAACCATTTACCTCTACTCGGAAGTTATCCAGATAACTGGTTTTAGTTCGATTCCGGTTGCAATTGGGTATTTTGCTCACCCTAATGAAAATTGGTTTGGTATGGTGGGTGGTGGACTCATTGACTTTTTATGAGGAGAAACCAGCTCTTTGATAAAAGTAAAACTAATGACTAGGTGATAAAACTAATGACAAAAGCGTAAACGAAAGCTTTTGTTTTGAAGAAAATAACGTACGATTACGAAAGGAATAAAGCCGATAAATTGTCGTGTCATGGAGATGAAAAATAAAATTATTTAGGACTGAAATTGTACAAGCTGGAAGTCAGGGGTTATAGTTTTGTAGTTGTTATTTTTGTTTAGGGTATTTTGTTCATTGTTTAGTTGATTGTTGACTATTTTGTTATTTCGGAGGACTCGAAATTTTGTCTTTAGAAGATTTGTTTCTTCATTGACTATTTTATTAAGGGAGAATTGATTATTACTTTTTAATTGTTACGTATTTAACGATGATGAGAGAATCCAAATGAAAAAAAAAACAAAAAAAAACACTCCATGTGACCTTAAGTGTTTGTGCACTTTCATATCCTCCTGATTTAAGGTTTTTGAACTTATAAACCATCAAACATATATGAACTGTTTTGTATTATGTTAGTTTTCATTGCTATTGATGGGTACTTTTGCCTAAAAATATTAAGAATGGTGTAACCACTTTAACACTATAGAATGACAGCACAACCAAATATTGCAATTTAACATTACATTTCATATTATAGCACAACTAAACACTGCAATCTACATTACATAACTCACATTACGTGTAATATTACATTTCAAGTGATCTCATATTATGTCCATCCAAACGCCGAGTTTTTTTTCTTCAAAATATTAACTACCCTATAAAATTGATTCTATTTTTCTGTATTATAAAAAATAGAAAAAATATTTATTATTTTTTTAAAAATTTGATAGAATAAATAATCAATATATCTAAAGTACATACCAAAACTTATGTTGGAATTGAAAGGGCCAATCCAAAACGCAACGCAAAAGCCCAAGCGAATTAAGCCTATTAAGCCTATGATGTATTCGAGTATTAGTAGGGCAATCGATGGTTCTACAGTGTTGGATTTTAGACGATTGAGACTTAGTAGACTGAATTGTTCGAATTTCAAAATGGCTTGGCAAGATTGAATTCGATTGTAATTAAGTCGATTTTTCAGTCGGTAAATAAGCAAAACGATATTTATATAATAAACATAAGTTTTTTTTGTATTTTTCCCTTTTAAAATCTGATATATTATCTCTTATTATCTAATTGCTAAAAAATCAACTCGAATAACAGTGGCAAATTCATTGTAAAATAATACATTTGCAGAAAGAAAATAGATTTATTTTTTTTGTGAACTTGCCCCCATTTTGAGGAACTAATAAGACGTGTCATTTGAAATTTCTTTATGACATTGCCCTTTGCCGCCAAAATTGGGCCACTGGCCCAGTTATTATTATTATTATTTTTTTTTTTTAGAGTTTTGTGTAATTTTAGCATTTATATAGTTTTATGTTATTTTTCTACAACTCTATTAAATATGGTGAACAATTTGGCTGGGTGAATCCTAAAGAGCTAAAATTAGTGGAGGGGTTTAGTGATTATGTTGTTGTAGTTTGGTCGGGTGAACTCTAAAACTATAACTATCTAATCTTTAAGCTAATCCACCAATTATAGCCATCTAGAATTTACCGGTAAAACTGTTCATCCAATAAAGTTCATCCACGGTTTAAAAAAAAAATTATATTACTCAAACCCTAAAAAATAAAAAAATTCAAAAAAATTCAAAAAAAAATTAATATTAAATATCTGGGCCGCGTTCACATTTCCGGCCCAAGTTTCTTGCCAGCAATAATATTGCCGGCCCAAGTTTTTTGCCAGACTGACCCAAGTTTCTTACCGGCAATAATATTGCAGGCAAGAGGCAACGTCATTAAAAAAAAAATAAAAAAAATCAAGTAGCAATTTGTCCTAATGGTTCCTCAAAAATGGGAAGTTCACAAAAATCTTAAGAAAATAAGAGCACTTGCTTTAGAAGTTCTCCAGTAAAATTGTTAGTATTAAAATCATGATTTACACGTTTGTTCTTCAATGCACGGATAAATGATTAATTACACTGAAATAATATACACCAACCACCACTTGAGATTAATTAAGTTTTTTTGTTGGGAAAATGATTAATTAAGTTGAATATCGCAATCTCATTACTACTCAATTATCTCTCTGGAAAAATCAAATAATAATGTTAATACACTTTCGTGCTTGAACAGGCTGTAGGGAATAAAGACACGTGGTTTCTCACTAAATCATTGGTTAAATTATGTGTTTCAAGACAGAAAAGTTACTAACCATTCAAACTATATAATCTTATTATTCGCCTCATTTATTATCTCAATGAGAAATTATTACTTAACCCTAGTACGCCACATAGGATATACGGACTAACCAATAAAATAGTAACTCTTTAATTATATATTAGATATAAATATTACAATGTAGTGAATACAAATATGGTTTTTATTAATTTTTTTCTCTCTAAACATTAATTACCAAAGAATTATGCATAATAGGGGTTTTCTTGAAAAATAGCAATAAATAAATATATTTTTTTATATAATTATTAATAGTTTTGTATTTTTTTTTTCTTTTCTAAAAACCTATTGAATATGGTGAACCCTAGAGGACAAGTGTTTATTGCCCTCTAGGATTCACCACATTCAATAGAGTTTTAGAAAAAAAATAAAAAAACTAATAACAATTGTATTATATATCGCATACGAAAACTTATTTTTATTTATTATTAATTATAAAATGTAATATTTTATTATATACCTATTATGTATAATTATTAATAATAAATAAAAAAATACATGTGGTAAATAATTTTTTGCAAATTAATCTTGAGAAGGAAAAATTGATTGAACCATATATTATCCTCTACATGGTGATATTTATGTCTATCCTATAATTAATGAGTTGACATTATTTTATTGGATTGGTCTACATCCTACGGGTGGATTAGGCCTAAGTAATAATTTCTCTTATCTTAATATAAAGTATGTTTCTACCTCATCATTCCGGCAAGGTAACAAGAAAATCAGCTGATTTATTAGACAATAAATTAAGTATGGAGCAATTTTTAAACAATTAACCACGTAGTTAATTATTTTCGCTTTTTGAATTTGAATATGGTTTCGACTATATCCAGCCACTTTAAACTACTTATCCTTTAAGAGAAGCCGAATTTTTCTTCAAAACTCTTAGCGTTCATTATCCCCTAATGTTCCGCGTTAAAAAATATCTCGGTAGGTTGGTATTGGCCTTGAAAATCTTGGAGGAACCTCAACCAATTTCGATCCACTCATGTGATATTTCTTGTTTATTAATATTAATTGGATTGTCTGTAATTTTATCGATCGCCTTAAAAAATATAATCAGAGAAAAATTATGAGGCTATAGATATATGCATGGTTTGATGTATGCTATAGCTATAAGCTGGTTTTGTATAAGATTTATATGGGTGCTTTCTAAAATTAGTTAATTTTCTTTTGAAACTATTTGTAAGGCTATATTTTCCACACAAAAAAATCTTAAATTATATGAATTATACCATACTTACCTCCCAAAGGCCAAATCACATTATATACATTATTATTATTTTCTTATTGTGGCGTGTCTATGTATCCCAAAGACGTGAGCAAAAATATTTATCTCGATTCATAACTTAGAGAATTTAAGATACTCGGTCGTTTAAATTAATAATCATGCTATATAACCATACAATAAATGATAAAATACTAAAGGCTATTAAAATAAACAACAAAATTTAAACCAAATAAACCAAACCAAACAATATATATATATATATAAGAAACACAACATAATGATTAATTTGAAGGGGTCTGTAGTTACAGGAGCAGGATTATCAAATATTAATCATAGATATGCATTAGCATCATCCACGAACTCACCTGGCCACTTAGACCGCATGTGCCATCCATTATTACTTAGAAAAAGTCCTAACTATTAATTAATTAATTTATTAATTATTAACTGAAACAGAAATATATTAATTAGTCCTAACAATGTTTGTCTAACTTTAGATACCCTCGATATATATAATTTTAATTTTTATATGTCGAAAGCATCGTATTTTCTGCTTCGTCTGCCTTATTCATGTGTGAACCGACTTAACGTTAATTTAGGGCTAGGAATAAGATTAGTACTTAACTTTCCTTTTTCGGAAAGCAAATTAACCAAAACTTGAGCGTTTGTGCTAAATTTATATTTATATACAAATCTTTCGACATTTTAAATTTATATATTAAAAAAAGAAAGGTTAAAAAATTATGATAATTTGTTTATGACACTCGTTATTTTGTAAAAAAAATATGGTATAAAAATAAATTAGTATTACAATAAAATAAAAGGAATTTTATTGGCATTAAAATATTATTTCAAGTTTTCCAATATACAACATTTTCTTTCGTGGAGATACTCATTGTATGTTTGCTATACGTCTAAATTAATCTACGATTGTATTGATCGGTCATTTGTAAATTACTGACAATAAATATTTTTTATTTCAATATTTCAAATTTAAAATATAACGTGTTGAACCATTACATAAACCCTATAATACTAGAATACATATGTATTTTGTTGGAGAGCTCAGTTTCCTAAGAGATAGGTATACATAGACATCGTATTAATTACAAGAAAACATAGACATGTAATTGTCTTGACTAATAATTAATTAAGTATATGTGTACCAGCAATGCTCCAACTGGCAATATTAACCTTGCCTATTTGGACTAGGTTTTTGTCACAAATGGGGCAGCTTAGTCTATTAATTAGGAGGCCATAGATTTACACCTTTACTATTAAAAAAAAACTAATTTTCTTGAATAAAAATTTAGACTATTAATATAAAATTACACAATTAAAGCGTCAAACATAAAAAAAGCCGAATATAATTGGACTTAACGGACCGACATATTGATTATACTATGCTATTAGTGGGACTACATAAACGAGATCGGTGCATCCGCTGTTTTTTCCAATAAGTCTGATGGAAAACGCCTTAGACCATAAGTAAGAAAGTTCGAATATAACACATTGGAAAATATCTATATTCGCAACTACTAGCCATTTTTTTTAAACTTGGTATATCACTTCCATATAACAAAAAAGTGATATAATACATATAGATTTGAAAAATGAGAACCTAACAAATTGTAGATGCAATTTGAATAAATTACAAACTCTTACATTTACTCACCTTTCATAAATCTTTCTAACTTTTCTTTGTATATATAGAGACATGGAATCATTAAAAATCCATGGGCACACATATTATAATGGCCATTTCTATATTTATTTAATATTTAATAAAATAGAAATATGAAACCATGATCTATCTCTCTTCAATCTTCATAGAGTTGTAGAGGTCAACTTTCATGAAAACAGGAATAATATAGGGTTTTAGACCTAAAAAAAGTACATCAGAAACGAGAGATATAAACAAAACAATGGAAAAATATTTATTTGTTTTGACTTTTTTCTTCCTCTAAGCATTTATTTATTTATTATTTATATATATATAAAAAATTGAGGAGTTGTGTAAAGTAGAAGCTAGCTTTAATTGGTTTCTCTAAACCAATTTAAGACATATTCCTTGTCATGGTGATACAAAAAAGCTTGCTGATCTCCATTCAATATTTTACCTCATTGGTAAATATATATTAAAGGAAGACACATTTTACTTTTTAAAATAAAGTTTTTAGTAAAACAAAAATAAAATGATTGGTTCAAATTCACAGATAAATATTTTTAAAAATACATACCGTTGATATTTAATTAGGTTTGGACTAAATTGCACAGCCGACTGCAAATGCAATCAATTCTACAACTATTAAATTAGAAATTAGACATATCGAGAACTATGTATAACATATAAGTTTTTATTAACTTTTCTTTCTTGAAATATAATTCACCCACTCTTATAATCTAACGGTTGAAATTGACTGCATTTTAGTAAAATTAAATTAATTAATGTAGTGATAAATTAATTAGTTGTATTTGCATGCATCCAACAACCAACAAAACCAATTGTGAATGCACAAGTGTGAATATGAGGAAATGAGAGGTTGTAATTAATGGGCATTGAGTAGTGGGTCAAGTATATTTATATACAAAGAGAGCTAGCTAGTTTATAAGAAGGGTTGGGTAGCTCTATAGCTAGAATGAAGGGAATAGCTAGCTAGATGGGGGTTAATTGGTAAGGTAGACATAGAATAGAGACATGAATTAAATGGTCCCATATTTATGGGGAACAATTTATATTTTTTTTTATTATTTAAAAGCCAAACAATGAAAGTGGGTGGTGGTGTCAACTTCAGCTAACAAATTTGGGCTGGATAGCATGTGCCAACACTAATTATTTTGTTAAGATGGTTGCACCTTTGGATTCTTTTTGGGCTTTAAGACCACTGTACTACTTAGGGGTGAGCAAATTACCCAGTTGGAACCGGAACCGGATCGGAACTGGTCATTTGGTAGGTTCCGGGTAGATGTAAATGGTTCTGGTACGGTTCTGGGATTAAATTTCAAGAACCGGTATTTTCGGTTCCGGGATAAGTTTTCGAGTACCCAAATACCCGGAACCGAAACCGGAACCGGAACCGTTATATATATAAATTAAAAAAACACTAAACATTTAACAAATTTAAAATTGGTTTGTGGAAAATGTTATAATTATTTTTATGATTCACTTGGTATAACATAAATTTCAGTTTCAATTGGCTACCAAGAACCCGGTTCCAACTGGGTATCCAGAACCCGGTTCCAACTAGTACCTAAAATTATATTATTTAGTTTGAAAATTTGTAACCGATTCCTTAACGGGTACCCGGAACCGATTGGCTCTTAACGGTTCTGGTACGGTTCCGGTTCCTAAATGTTCTGGTACGGTTCTGGGTAATAAAGTTAGGAACCGTTTAGTATTGGTCTGGTTCTGGGATACCCTAAAAGTACTGGGTACCCGGAACCGCTCACCCCTAATACTACTATCTACTACTAAATATAATTTAATTTTAAATAGTGTAATTAAAAAGTTATAATTTTTACTATGGCAAATAAATAAAAAGACTTTGTCAATTACATATGATAATATACATATGTATGTTACTGAAAAAATAAATCAATAGTAAAATGCATAATTTTTTTTATTATATTACTAATTTAAAACCAAATGCCCGGCAAAGTGCGAGCCATTAATGAACTATTAGACATGATTTTTTTTTTTAAAGTAAAATTCTACACAATAGGGGCTGAATGACAAATTGACAAGTAAATATATAGGGTAAGCTGAGCTCTTCATGGTTTTATTTTATATTTTAATAATTTTGATGATATAAAGTACTATATTTTAGCTATGCATGGTGTAGTGCCGGTAAATAAATCACACCTAGCTAGCCAGGTTAGCGAATATAACAGAAGAATTAATTAGTAGTAGTACTACTATATTGTTCAAAAATGTACTTTTTTTAGTTATTTATTATATTTTCAAGTGTGATTTGGTTAAATTTTAATAAAATGTTTAAAATACCATTTTATATATTCATTCTTCACCCGGTCCAATTCCTATCTGTTTATAAAGATCATGATGAGTGAGCGGCAACTACACTTTTTATTTAACAATTTAATCACATTTACAAATAACATAAGTAAATTAAAGAATGTGTTAATCCCTCAAATTATGTTAATGGAACCGTCGTCATATTCTTCTCTTTTTCGCTAGACCACCGAGGACTACTCCTTTTGTTGTCCAGCCTATCGGTACAAAACTAATTAAATAATTTTTTTTCTCAATTTAAATAATTTTTTTTTTTCTAGAGAGTATAGAGAGGGACTGATTTGTAATTTTATTTCAACTAACCCCAAACGTCTTGCAAAAAATAAATAAAAACTACCTCAAACGCCAAACGTTGTGGCCGTTAATTAGGCTAGTTTTTTTTTGTACAATTATTTTTCCAACGTTCTTTAACACTAAGAATTATTATAAACTATGAAGAACTGTAAATATTAGAAGTATATATTTCATCCAATTAATTTTTTCAGATCCAAACAACGGCGATTTTTAGGAAAAGAAAAATATTTATGACACTTTACAAAAATACAAAGTGATCTAGAGGAACCATAAAAAAGGAACATACTTGATTTACTCCTAAAACAATCTACAAAATAAACATTTATTAGTTATTGCTATATTTGTATGTTTACATTTACCATCAATCTCTCAGTTTTTCTTATTCTCATATTGGACTTCCTCGCGGCCGAAAATTATATAAGATACTTTTTTTGGCCACATATAAAAGATACTTAGTAGTGAGATGGAGTTTAGATTTTGAAATAACCAATTATCTTTTAAGTTAACTTTTGCATAATTAAACTTTACATAAGTTGTAAATAGTTTTTTATTTTTATTAATTTAAGAAGTAAAATGCTGACCATTTTATTTTTCACTTTTTTAATAAAAATTTAAATTAGACGTTTGATTAATTAATAAAACGCGCAATTACTACTTAGAGCATCCACATTGGTTTTACATAAATTGTATTTTTTAAAGTTGCCACGTAGACATTTATGTACACTTTAAGTAATACGTAAAGTTAAGACACACGTAAAAAATATTTTCTCTGCAATCGTATTACTTAAACATATTCCTTAAATATATTTTATTATTAAATTTTCCAACAACCACCAATAAGATATTAACATTAATTATAAAATGAATTAATTTATAATAAAAAAATTGGTTACGTAATACATAATGCATTACTTAAATTTAAGGAATGCTTCATGTAAAAACATAAATTTAAGTGTGGGTCCCATTTTTAATAAATGCTATGTAAAACCACTGTAGATAGTTTTTATTGTTTTACTTAAATAAACATGTGAGACCCACGTTTACGTAATTTTTATTACTATTAATGATTTCACAATTTTTTTTAATAATTTCACAAATTTATTTTTCAAATTTCACAATTCTGCAAAGACAATATTTTTAACTTTTTCAACATTTTTTTTTGTTTGATGTTCTTTTTCAACATTTCAAAAAGGTAACAAAATGATATTTCCTCTCTAACACAACAACATACACTCTCTCTCACATCTCTTCTTCCAAATAGGAATTAGCCCAAATCCAAAGACTCCCCCACTTCTCTCTACAGGCAGCAGCGCTAAGACATCATCAAACCCCAAAATTTCCCCACACATTCAACAAACCTCAGCAAACAACATAGGGGTTTGTTCCCCACCCAATCAATCGTCATTGGATCTGAAGAAAGTTTCGATTTTGTACCGTCTCTCTGGGTTTCTTGGCGGTTTCTGGTTCCAGTTCATCGTAAGGGATTGTGGAAGCCAAGCGGATCTTGGGAATTCGATGTTTTTTGGGGCATTTTCATTTCATTGCGGTTGAAATGAAAATGCCCGGACAGCGGAGACCATGACGAGGACGGCCGACAATGCCACCGACGACGACGAGGATGAGCGCTTCTTCGAGTCCCTCGATCGCATCATCTCCTCTTCCTCCTGTTCCTGCTCTAACTCCGACAACGATGACCCCGAAAACCCGGATCCCAATTCCGGGTTAGCCATGGGCGGTTTCGACATTTGGTTGTCGGAACCTCTGTCGGTGTCGGAGCGCCGCACCAAGCTTCTTCAGGAGATGGGCCTCGGCGGAAACCAGCCACTCCCGCGTACGGATTGCGGTGTTGATTTTGGAAGGTCAGTGTCGTCAGTGTTGTCAGATCGGCTGACGTGTCGTGAAAATGGCGTTGGCGTGGGCAGCTCCGGGTCTGCGATTCTACGATCAAAGTCAGCGAGCTCCGCAGATCGCAATTCTGCTTGCGGTGATCAGCGTAATCCAAATTCTAAGCCCTCTCCTTGTTCTAATTCTTTTGTTCCCGATGAAGGTAGTTCTTCAGTTTGTTTTGTAAATAGTAACAATGATAATAGCCAACACCACCACATCACCAGTAATAGTATTCATTCTGCTACCAATGCTGCTACTATCCCTGGCGGTTCGATTTCATCAATGAATAAGCCGCCGATTGTGAAGACCTTGAGGAATTGTTATTCCTCTGTGGGTTGTAATGTTGATTCTAATGGTAACTCCGTGACGATTTCTGGTGAGGCTGAGGTTGATGGTGAAGTAGAGAACAATGAAGTGAATGGTACAGTTGTTATCAAGAATCTTGACAATGGGAGGGAGTTTGTAGTGGATGAAATTAGAGAGGATGTTGGTGGATGGAATAAGCTTGAAGTCAAGGAAGTCGGGACTGATCGTAGGTTGACTCTTGAAGAGTTCGATATGACGGTCGGGCATTCACCCATTGTGCAAGAATTGATGAGGAGGCAAAATGTGGAAGAGGGGTATCGGGATAGTATGGATTCAAACTCAAATAGGGATGTGGGAACTGGATCCAAGTTAAAGAAGAAAGGCAGTTGGCTTAAAAGTATAAGGAGTGTGGCAAGCACAGTGAAGCCCGGTACTCCAAAAGAGAGGCGAAGCAGTGATGAGAAGGATACATCATCGGAAAAAGGTGGGAGGCGGTCGAGTTCTGCCACCGATGACAGCCAGGATTCGTCCTTTCATGGGCCAGAGAGGGTTAAAGTAAGGCAATATGGAAAGTCCTGCAAGGAGCTGTCATCTCTTTTCAAGAATCAAGAGATTCAGGCTCATAATGGGTCGATTTGGAGTATCAAGTTCAGTTTGGATGGACGGTATCTTGCTAGTGCGGGAGAGGATTGTGTTATTCATATATGGCAGGTTGTTGAAACAGAGAGGAAAGGTGAACTTCTAATGGAAAAAACCGATGATGGGAACTTGCTACTGTTTTTGGCTGCAACTGGGTCACCAGAACCAACTACAATGTCACCTACTGTGGATATCTATCCAGAAAGGAAGAGAAGGGGCCGTTCATCTATAAGCAGGAAATCAATGAATTTGGACCATGTTCTTGTCCCAGACACCGTGTTTGGATTTTCAGAGAAACCCATCTGTTCCTTTCAAGGACATCTAGATGATGTGCTTGATCTTTCTTGGTCCAAATCTCAGGTTTGCTTCTTGTTTATATTTATGTTATTTATGGTTTGCTCTTTGATTCGCATTTGCATTTTGGTTAAAAGGGTTCACATTCTTCAGTATGTCCTGGCTATCAAAGTTCTAGCTAGTTCCTTCTCGCTATAGATTACAGAAATTTGTGTCAGTGTGCATGTGGAGCATCCTTGGGTGTCAATGTTACTTTCTTTGTTGATCTTATTTCTTTGTAAGATAACTTTGGGGATGAACTGGGAAGCAAGCGAAATTTTTTTGGGACTACTAAAAAAATTGAGTTTAGTTCGCTTTGCTCAATAATTAAGTTGTTCATGCTCTTTTCTTTTAATTGTAGCTTGAGTATTAGCAGGGTATATTTGTGCGTTGTTCTGTTGCTGTGAGAGGAGAATGATGCACATGGTCTATCCAATTGCAGACATTTTATTGGTTTCTTATTATATATAGATTAGACTGATAACAAAGTCTGCATTAACCTATTCACCAATTAGACTGGCGAGCAAGCTTCGCTTGATTTATTAGTCTTTGAGCAAATGGAAATTGGCTATCTAATATCTTTACGAAATACTCAATGTACCCCTTTTACAAAGCACTTTTATAGTGGCACTGCTGTTTCAACCTACTAAGAGAAGTAAGCAAACATTTTATTTATATCTGGATATGCACTGTGTAGAATTAGTTAAAGGAGATTGGACCGTATTGGTCGCATATGTTCTATTTATTCATTCTAATTTAAATGAAATGATTGAGAATCGGATTTTTCAACTTTCTCAATATGTTTGGTGATTCTCAAGATAGTTATACTCCAAGTGTCCGTTCATTTTATCGACAAGAAGTGTCTATTACTTTAAAGTTAGATGCATAGCAAGACAGAGCTGGGTTGATGCAATTGATGTGCTAAAATCTGATCAAAGGTTGCTTTAAAGCTTTGGTGGTATTGGAAGTGGCCTAAGCTATCAAACATATATGCATAATAACTTGTCGCTGTATTCATGATTCATGGTATAAGCAGTTTCCTAATTGGGAAGTTTTGAATGGATAACTTATATAGATTGTATTGAAACTTATCTGGCTTCATACCTTTCCGAATGAGGGGTTTGAGCGACTGTTTTAGAGAATTAAGTCCCAAGAGAACTAATGTATTTGTGTGCACAATAGATCTTTTAGTGATTCCAAGTTGTTCATGCTGCCATTGCTTCATCAACTATTTTTCATGAAGTTCTAATAAGAGCTAGTCTTTCTCTTCAGCGGTTGCTATCTTCATCGATGGATAAGACTGTTCGTCTGTGGCACTTGTCTAGCAATTCGTGCTTGAAAGTATTCTCACACAGTGACTATGGTGAGTCTTCTTTTTTCCTCTTTCCATGTCTCTTTGCTCTTAGTTGAAAATATTTAGTCCGTCTTATAAATTTGGTTTCTCAATGCAGTAACTTGCATCCAGTTTAATCCCGTTGATGACAATTACTTCATAAGCGGGTCATTAGATGCTAAAGTGCGTATATGGAACATTGAGGAGCGCCAGGTGGTCGATTGGAACGATCTTCATGAGATGGTCACTGCTGCCTGTTACACCCCTGATGGTCAGGTAATCTTTTTTAAATTTTCCTTTCTGTTAGTAGTAATTAAAATTTATTCAACAAAAATTATCTCCTTATCAACATGGAATTGTAATTGGATATAATTAAACTCTGAACCTCAAGTAAATTAATTATTTTTGTAGGGTGCATTAGTCGGTTCATACAAAGGGAGCTGTCGGCTGTACAACACATCAGGTAGCTAATATTCTCCTATAATAGTTCTTTGCGTTAAGAACCTAAAAACAGTCACAATTATAGGACATGATGCTAATCGTTGTACCAAATTTAAAATGTTGATATTCGATATCTCAACTATTGGATTTGTTGATTTCAACAATTTTCTCTTAGAATCGACGGAAAAAAAAAAAGTTTTTTATGAATCAAATAAGCCTAAACCATGAGCAACAAATCTGAAACTTCGGAAAAGTGGAAAACAATATGTTTTTATTGCTTGAAAGTCAATTTTTAATGCCAAAACCAGTCGAAATAAGTGAAAAACAACTAATCTAATAGTTGAGACACCGAATTCAACCTTTTAAATCCGGGAGAGCGATTAACGACATGGTCTATAACTGGCACTGTTATTAGATTCTTAACCCTAGTTCTTTATATTATGTCATCATTATACTTCTCTAATCATGATTTTGATTTTCAGAGAATAAATTACAACAGAAGAGTCAAATAAATCTGCAGAATAAGAAGAAGAAGGCACACTACAAGAAAATCACGGGCTTCCAGGTTCCAAAACGACCCGCAGTTTCTTTTTCATTATACTATTCAATCTAATTCTAATATCATTCAATCTACCAGTTTGCCCCTGGAAGCTCCACAGAAGTACTGATCACATCTGCTGATTCACGAATCCGGGTTGTTGATGGTGTTGATTTGGTGCATAAGTTCAAAGGTTGTAACTTGATCATGCTATCCACAAATTTGCAGAAATATATATATTGTATATATGATGATCTTTACCAAAAAAAAAAATATATATGATGATAGTGTAGGATTTTCTCCTAAAGGTGGTTGCTTTGCTGTTGTTATCATGACAGGGTTTCGAAATTCAAACAGCCAAATCTCTGCTGTTCTTGCAGCTAACGGAAAATACGTAGTCTCAGCAAGTGAGGACTCGTATGTATACGTATGGAAACACGAAGCTGATTCCCGACCCAACAGAAGCAAAGGAATCACAGTCACTCGGTCCTACGAAAACTTCCATTGTCAAGACGTGTCAGTGGCAATTCCTTGGCCGGGAATCTCCGATACTTGGGGAGGAGGACTAAGCAACTCCTCCTACTCGATAGAACCAACCGGTGGGACCCTTGACACCATCCTCGACGAGGCATCCACGATCAATCACCCGCCGACACCTGTCGAGCACCTGAACCCTAGTGGCGGTGGGTCACTCAACGGTACGATCTCCGGTGCATCGAATAGTTACTTTTTTGATCGGATTGCTGCCACTTGGCCCGAGGAAAAGCTTGTATTGGCAGCTCGGGCAAGAAGTCCTCGCGTGAGTGTGGATTTCACGAATTGGACGACAAATGACAGCATGGCGGCATGGGGGCTCGTGATTGTGACTGCGGGCCTTAAAGGTGAGATTCGAACTTTTCAGAACTTCGGGTTGCCTGTTCGGATTTGAAGAAAACTGGTTAAAAATTTGGTCTTGGTGAAGGAATGTGTATAGGGTGAATAGTTGGGTTTTTTGTTTTTTTGGTCCGAGGGTCGTGCTCAGGACGGTTCGGAACGCGATTGAAACCGAGTCGGTCCGGGCAATGAGAAAGAAAGGTAGAGTTGTTACAACAGAGAAAGGTCTGGTGTAATGGAGATGGATAAAGTGTAGAGTTCTTGCGAAAATTATATTGAATTCAAGAAATTCTTTTTATTATATATGTTTGCAGTGTGTGTTGCTTCAGTTAACTGTATTCTGTAATGAAATGGTGTTTGAGGAAATTAATGAGCAGAAAATCAAGATTAAGTGGTTTATTCAATGGTTTGGGAATTGAGATGAAGATGTTGCCTCATGCATGACACTGTGTTTTACAGCAGAGTCCAAAAATGCCATCAAACTTGCAGAGACCTAATCCTGCATTCTACTGCACCACCATTCCCTGTCCTTGTCAATATTAGACCATGCTCCATAACAATGGGGAGTGGAGTGGAGATTTTTTGTTTTGAAAGAATATATATAATGCTACAAATTATGAAGTTTAAAGTTTAAACTTAAAGTGAAATTTAATATGATATTGTGAAAGTATTGTGATTTTTTTTCATTTACATTATAACTAGGGTTAAGAACTAAAAACAGTAACAACTATATGTTATGTTGTTAATTGCTATCTCAGGTTTAAAATGTTGATATTTTGTGTTCTAACTATTAAATATGTTCTTTTCCACCTTTTTTTTTTCAATTGATTGTGCCTTAAAATTTGTGTTTTAAACCACAAAACATGTTTTTCACATTTTTAAAATACCGGATATATTGCTCATTGTTTATGGTAGAGATATTTGATACGTAAAAATATATTTTTATTAAGTCAGTTTTAGAAGAAAAAAAATATATAAATTAACCAATCTAGTAGTTGGAACATTATGATTTATGGATGAAACTGTTTTTAGATTTTTAACCATTTTAACTATCCTACTTAAATCACTCTTTTATTCCTAGAAAAGTATTTTATTTTTTTAGAATTTGTTTCCCTCCCTTCTTTGGGGTCCACTCAAATATCTTTTTTTAGCTCCTTCAAGACAAGGGTAATAAAAAAATGTAAGAGGAAATCCAAGCCACAAAATCTGATTGGCTTCTGAGAATCTAGTATTGCAAACATCTAAATCAAAATTATCTTATCCACAATAGTCAAGACAAGACATCCAATTATGGGGATGGGTTTTCCTTTTTCTCCATCTCTGTCAAAAATAATATCAATAGAAAAAAGTATTTTCTTATCCTTCCACTGAATATATAAATGCACTGCAGTAGCAGCTGTTATCTTCATCAGTGCCTTGGATTCATACCTTAAAAAAGTTCTGTTTTTGGATAAAAACCAAAGCCATGGCTCTTCAATCAGCTTCCTTTGTCCCTTCTACTTTCTCCATCAACAAAGAGGTAAGTTCTTGATTTCTGCAGTAAAAATCATTCATTTTTCACTCCATTCAGTTTTTATGTCATAATTCTTGATTTCTGCCGTAAAAATCATTCATTTTTCACTGCATTCAGTTTTTATGTCATAATCCTTGATTGATTTCTGCAGTAAAAATCAATCCTTTTTCACTGCATTTCTGCAGTAAAGATCATTCATTTTTCACTGCATTCAGTTTTTATGTCATAATTCTTGATTTCTGCATTAAAAATCAATCCTTTTTCACTGCATTCAGTTTTTATGTCATAATTCTTGATTTCTCTGCATTAAAAATCAATCCTTTTTCACCGCATTCAGTTTTCATGTCACAATTCTTGATTTCTGCTGTAAAAACCATTCCTTTTTCACTGCATTCAGTTTGATTTCGTTTCTAACAACTGGGTTTGTCTTACAACTTTCAGAACAAGTCGCGTTGTTCTTCATTTAAGGATTCAAGTCTGTTCGCCGTCGACCACCTCAGAGCCGACACCAATCGCCTTGCACTGAAGAAACAGAAGCCCAGGTGCGGCGCGATCAGGGCCCAAACCACCGCCGCTCCGACCATAACCCGTACCACCTCCGACGGCAAGAAAACACTTAGAAAAGGCAGCGTCATCGTCACCGGAGCATCGTCGGGGCTGGGTCTGGCCACGGCGAAGGCGTTAGCAGAGACCGGAAAATGGCACGTGATTATGGCGTGCAGGGATTTTCTCAAGACGGAGAGGGCGGCAAAAGGAGCCGGAATCGACAAGGAGAACTACACGATAATGCACCTGGATCTTGCGTCACTCGACAGTGTGAGGCAGTTTGTGGATAATTTCAGGATGTCCGGTCGGCCGTTGGATGTTCTGGTGTGCAATGCGGCGGTGTACTTTCCCACGGCTAAAACGCCGACGTACACGGCGGAGGGGTTCGAGCTTAGTGTCGGGACGAACCACCTCGGACATTTTCTTTTGTCGAGGCTCTTGCTTGAAGATTTGAACAAGTCGGATTTTCCGTCGAGGCGTCTCATCATCGTCGGCTCCATCACAGGTAATTAAACAAAACAAAATAACAGTTAACGACAATTCTGAGCAAATTGCAGGTTAATGACTAGTTAAATTTTTCTCTATATCACTTGCAATGGTAGTCTAGTAGTTAAAGTGATTAGGATCGTCATAACATGGTAATTTGTTTTAACGAAGGAGATGAGTAAACCTAAACTTAAATGATGCACATCTTAAATATACTAGGCTCTTAATATGGCTAGTTGATGGGCGAGTGACTGTGCTGATTGTTCATTAAGTCGAATCGAAAAAATCCCATACCATGAGGAAGAGAGCCTAAACATTAGAATGAACAGCATATGATAGTCACTACCAGTTCATTCCTTTTATTGGCAAAAAAAAACAAATCTATACAAAATTAATAATTCCGCTTGATTACATTAAATAATAACAAATGACGAAATACACTATTTTGATGTTCAAAAATAATTAATTCTAAATTTACTGATCCAAATGCGTATTATTGTACTACGTGACATAGTCGACGATTTTGTTTTTTAAAACGCACCATGTGAATTTCCGTAATTAAACAATATGATATAATGTTAATGTCTTAAAAATATTTATTTGATTTTATTATTATGATATTATATAGTAAACAAATAATTATATTTTTTTCTATTATACCATGATTTATAAATATATATTTCATGTGAAAGTTGAAGTTAAAACTTTTTGAATTACATAAGATATCAAATATTTGTACTCAACAGATTATTATAATAAATAAATTAATAATAAGATACATATCATAAGATAAATGAATTCTCGCTCAAAATGCAATTAATTAACATCGTCATATCATAAAATAAATCTTCAACTTGCGCAACATGAATGACTAATTCAACTGTAATGCAGGGAACACTAACACATTGGCGGGCAATGTGCCTCCAAAGGCCAACCTAGGAGACATGAGAGGTCTTGCCGGAGGACTAAACGGATTGAACAGCTCAGTAATGATCGATGGTGGAGAGTTTGACGGCGCCAAGGCGTATAAGGACAGCAAAGTCTGCAACATGCTTACCATGCAAGAATTCCATCGACGGTACCACGAGCAAACGGGTATCACATTCTCATCGCTCTACCCGGGTTGCATTGCCACAACGGGTTTGTTCCGCGAGCACATTCCCCTATTCAGGACACTCTTCCCTCCATTTCAGAAGTACATCACCAAAGGATACGTCTCTGAGGATGAGGCAGGAAAGAGGCTCGCTCAGGTACTTATAATTCTGCTTGATTAAATTAGATAATGATATGTAATTATGCTATTTTAGATAATGTGTAATTTAACAAGTGTACGAATGTGATGAATTAAGGTTGTGAGTGACCCGAGCTTGACAAAATCGAATGTGTACTGGAGCTGGAACAAGGATTCGGCTTCTTTCCAGAACCAGCTGTCCGAGGAGGCTAGTGATGTCGAGAAGGCTCGTAAGGTGTGGGAGGTTAGCGAGAAGCTTGTTGGTTTGGCTTAAGAACATATTTATGTTCCTCATTGTGATTTAATTTTGCTTTAATTGCGCCGAATGGCTGGCCATTGTAATAGTTACACTTCGATAATAAAATGGCTATAAGTCCCAGTTTCAGTGTGCGAATGATCATTCATAGTCGTTTAGGATTGTAATCCTACGAGATTCTACATACATTGAGGTTTTTAATTATTTAATGCTTTAATTACAATTTGGAGGGTCATTATACTTAGTTAAATCATAATTATATTTTATTAATAAAATTACTTAATTAGTAAACGAAACGTTAAAAGTGCAAAATTGTATATTGTGATTCTTCTTCCTCTGAAGTTCTTCTCCTCTCAAGTTTTGTCTGAACTTTGTAGACTCGTGTAACTTTATTTTACTTAGAATACATTGAAACATATATGTTTCTCATGATTAAGTTGATACTTATTTCTTAAGTTTCATTAACTAAATTTTCAAATCATTTGCAAGTACAAGTACGACTAATAACTCAAATGATCAAAGTGGTTTGGATGTGAACTTGAATAATATTTTAGATTTCACGTATGCTTATGATTTGGAGCCGATGAAGTCTTAAATGGAGTTGGTGATGTTGTTATATGTAATTATTATTAGTTATAAGTTTGAACTTTGAATTGATATACAATTCTTAGTACTCTGTTAAACTTGAATGTTTATTTAGAAGTCTACAACTTAATTTTAATGTCTAGAAAATATTTGAATATTATTTTGCTATTTTGTTTATTTGATACTATTGAGTTAGTTATCTGCTTAAAGAATAGTAATTATTTTTATACGAAATAACCAATACAGTTTTTTAGGATCTTATGATCTCCGATTCAATCCTACAAACAATCCATTCCTACACTTCACCAATTCTAGCTAGGATACCGATACTAATTACCGAGGTACTTTACTCACTCACAATTTTATAACATATTGCTTAATTTAACCTAAATATGAAAAAAAAAAAAAAAAAAGAGAATAGAAACTAGGCACAACCATTGTGGACTCTATAGCAGTCTCCGACATCGGTTCAAAGAAAGAAGTCAGTCTAAGTAGGGGTGTCAACGGGTCACAGATAAGTGCACTGATTTCGATCCGCCGACTCGTGACCTATGCAGTTATTTTACATATATATATTTAACGTATTTATATTTTATAAAAATATATGGGTAGTATAATATATAATAAAAATAACAATGATTCTAATGAATTTTGTGATTTATATTTGGATTTGAAGTTAAATTTGTGATTTGTGATTCGAATTTGAAGTTGAATGTAAATACGGTGAACTTAGACTTTATAATTTACAGTTTAAAATAATAAATTATATAACAAATGGATGACCTACGTGTCGACCCGTCCCACAAAATGTATCTGACGGATATTGGTCGACCATGTCGACCCTCGGGTCGGGTCCGGGCTGCCGATATCCGCCCCGCTGACACCCATAGGTCCAAGTAAGCCTAATAAAAGCCCATGCCAGACTTATGTAGTTGAACCTAGCTAGGCCCAAATAGTTTTCATCTCCTTCAACCACTCACTCTAGGGTTTAGGGTTTTTCAAATCATATTAGGTTTTCAGTCATAGCCATAAATCAAGAAACGGAAAGGAAGCAACCGACGGAGCAAAATCCACACAGCACAGAACAATGGGAAAGAAGCGGAAACAGAGAGACGCTGATACAGCTGAGCCAGAAAAGAAGAACGATGTAGCACCGGAGAGACCTCAGCGTACACTTCTCGGTTGGAAAGAGAAGCCTCAAGAGGATGAGAAACCTTCCAAAATTTTCAGGAATAAGGAAAAGGTGCTAGTTACCTGTTCCCGCCGCATCAATTACAGGTCTGAATCGCACTTCTGCGTCAGTTTTAGCTCAAATTTTCAATTTTTAGTATATACATATATACATCGTGTTTTATGCTGCGCTTATGATTGTGACCTTTGTGAATAGGTACCGGCATCTGATGCTGAACGTGGTTTCGCTACTGCCTCACTCTAAGAAGGACAACAAGGTCGAGGCTAAGGAAACTAAAGGGGCCAATCTTAACGAGCTGGTTGAGCTCAGGAATTGTTCGTCCTGCCTATTTTTTGAGGTTTGGCTTTGTCTTTGCTGATTCCTAATAATTTTTCGTTAAATTACTTGGGTATGCTTGGAGTAACTTTACTGATGCTACATACTCATTCTGTAATTTGTTCTGGCAGTTGTCATGTTAATACAATGTTTTTAGTTTATTGTACTAATAATGAGATTTTACTTGCTTTCAGTGTAGAAAGCATAAAGATCTATACATGTGGATGGCGAAGTGCCCTAATGGCCCTTCGGTGAAATTTCTTGTTAATGCAGGTAATTTTTTAGGGAATCTTGCTCTGGATTGACATTATTTGTGTGTTTGAATTGTTCATTTGATCCTGTATATCTGTTTTTCTTGTAGCAATTTCTTTAAAGTTTAGTTAGTATTTTTCTCATGCAGTGCACACAATGGAAGAACTGAAGCTAACTGGGAACCATCTGAAAGGTTCGCGGCCCCTTCTGACATTTTCAGACAATTTTGCTAAAGATGCCCATTGGAAACTTCTAAAGGAGATGCTTACACAGGTAAGATGAAGTCCTACTAGTTATAAGAAGGGATTTGGATATTGTTTATTCTGTTGTTTGCAGAGTCGAATTTTAAGCGTAGCTCTCTTTGAAACACGTGGATTAGAATCAATTCTGGGGACGCGATAAAGTTAATAGCTTGTTTTCTAGGTTCAAAACTTCAAATCATGCAAACTATTGATTGTGACTAGTAGTTTGGTTCTTCTTATGGACAAAGCTTATCCTTAATGCTTATGAATTGGATATCTGCTGTGTAGACATCTCACATGCTTGTCCTGAAAGTAGGTTTTAGTCTGTGTATTTGCTGCTAATACTAACAAATCTTTAAAGTCTAGACTGATCTGTATGTATGTGCTTATATGTTGACTCTGCAGAATGCTTCTTGCTGATTAGTGTCTATTTCTTTGCTGCCAGATATTTGGTATTCCAAAGGGCCACCAGAAGGCCAAACCTTACCACGATCATGTTTTTGCCTTCTCAATTGTTGATGACCACATATGGTTTAGGAACTACCAGGTCAGTGATGGTTCCTTGAGATGCCAATTAATTTTCTTCTTGCCTTCACTCATTGCATTCATCCTCTTATTACACTTCGTCTTCTAGATTGAGGATGAATGCTGTGTACAGATACTTAAAAAAGTAAAATGCTATTCACAGATCATACTCACTGTCATTTTGATGATATTTCATTATTGCTAAAATCAGATATCAGTCCCTCACACTGAGTCGGATAAGGTGTCCAGGGGAAGCTTAGAGAAGATGACTCTTGTTGAGGTATGCATGCTTTGGTCAATTGTATTTATGATGAACATTCGAGTAATTTTTCTGATGTGGTAGTTCGTTTGGTCCGCTTCATGCAACTGTCGTTCAGTTTAGCTGGTTAGATGAAAAATAAAAGGACACAACTCCACATAATGAGATTTATCTCTGGTTATTGCTTTTATAGCTGAAATCTATGCAGCTAAAAACGAGTTTCTATGTAGAGACAGAGAAGTGTTGGTATAGTCGAGTAGAAACTGTAGAAACTTACATTTTTATGACTCTACGTGTTTCTACTCTGAAAACGACTATGGTTACGTCTGAATTCGTTTTTTAAGGTAAAGACGTAAAAACGTGCGTTTCTACAATCTAGAAACGAGTTTTTAACTACACAGGCTGAAATAATGAAGTTAAGATGATATTCTTTCCTTCTATGTTAGGTGGGTCCAAGATTCTGCCTGAACCCGATCAAGATATTTGGCGGAAGTTTTGGGGGTCCGACACTGTATGAGAACCCATTCTACGTGTCGCCTAACCAGATTCGATCGCTGGAGAAGAAGAAGAAGGTTAAGAGTTTTGCAAAGAAGGTGAAGGCCAAGACAAGAAGGAAGAAGCATGAGGAATCTAACCAGTTAGAACCTGATGAATTTGCAGACATGTGGAGAGAATGATGTTTTGCTGTGATGAGTTCATCAGACTGTTTGTACTATTGATAGATGTAATGATTTTTGCATTGCTGCTCAACAAAGTTATCAAACTTGTTTTATTCTCCTTGACTTGAACTCCAGTTTTATTGAGGCAGTGATAATGGATATTAAATTGTGTTCTTAACCTCATGATGGCAAGTTTATTCTTAGTAAGTGAGTTGTGGGAGTTTTTAAGTGAAAAGTTATGTTATTGACTTGTGATGTGTGCGTTCTTTCGTTTTTAATTTAATATAAATATATGGGTTTTATTCTTAATCATCTTGACAATTACATAAAATGATGTATAAAAAGTTATGGGTTTATCTATGATATGATATTGAAGATCAAACAATTTTAATAAAAAAAAGGATCAAATAATGTTTTATTATATATATATAGACATCATAATTTTATAATAATATTATTATTATTATTTAATAAAAGTTCATTTTCAGATGCATTTTAAATCATAGAATTATCGGTACGCCTAAGGATATAGCATGTCAAGCTATTCGAGATCGGCTCCGAGAATACTTGAATTTAATTCGAAAATTTTGAGTTGAGCTTTTTGCTTAATTGAGTCGAGCTCGAGTTCAGATATACTCGGCTCAAATATACTCCCGATCCTGATCGAGTTTACCATTTATGTTAATATATGTTGTGCCTAAAATTCCAAAATCCTGATTGTTCATTTTTTGAGGTCGAGCTCGGTCAACTTGATTTTGAGTCTCAAATGTCTTGCTCGATCGAGTTTGAACTCGACTAATTTGAGCAAATTTAAGTTTGAGTAGTCTAATACTTGACTCAACTCGGCTTGTTTACACCTCTAATGGTGCTACATAATAAAATAATAAGTATTTTACCTCAAAAACTCTATAATTAATTCTAAATATCAGACTACCTATTTTTACCACATGTCATTATTTATTTTAATTAAGTAGAATTATATTTATTTATATTTTTTGAAAAAATAAATCACAATTCTGTCACTCAACCGGACGGTTCTGCCCCGATTTACCGGAAATGAGAGTAAATACAACGTTTCAGAAACATGAGGGGAAATATTTGAAATTTTCAAAGATAAGGCGGGAAAGTTAACAGTTTTTCGCGTCTAGAAGTCTCTGGCGGAGTCTGGTTGTTTCTTCTTTGAGTCTCTCCATTGATCACCAATCTTCTGTTCCAGTCACCTCTCGAACAATCTCTTCTTCTTCTTCCATGGCCTTTATATGCTTCTCTCCGTTCTCCTCAAGGATCATCGACACAAGAATCAGGCAATCATCTGCATTACTACTCTCAATCAACGAATCCGATTATTCTACAGCATTCATTCAGCAATTTCCATCTCTTGCTCCTAATCAATGGCTCCAAAGACCGAAGGCAAGGCGATCGGAATCGATCTTGGCACCACCTACAGCTGCGTCGGCGTCTGGCAGAACGACCGTGTCGAGATCATCGCCAACGACCAAGGCAACCGCACCACTCCATCCTATGTGGCCTTCACCGATACTGAACGGCTGATCGGTGATGCCGCCAAGAACCAGGTTGCGATGAACCCGCAGAACACAGTCTTCGACGCCAAGAGGCTCATCGGACGGCGGTTCTCCGATCCGGCCGTGCAGGGCGATATGATGCACTGGCCGTTTAAGGTTGTTCCCGGCCCCGGAGATAAGCCGATGATTGTAGTTAATTACAAAGGCGAGGAGAAGCAGTTTGCTCCGGAGGAGATCTCGTCGATGGTGCTGGTCAAGATGAGAGAGATTGCGGAGGCTTACTTGGGCCAGTCCGTGAACAACGCCGTGGTTACTGTTCCGGCTTACTTTAACGACTCGCAGAGGCAAGCCACGAAGGACGCCGGAGCGATTGCTGGCCTCAATGTGATGAGGATCATCAACGAGCCCACGGCTGCCGCCATTGCTTATGGACTTGACAAGAAGGCTTCCAGATCTGGTGAGCAGAACGTGCTTATCTTCGACCTAGGCGGCGGAACCTTTGACGTCTCGCTGCTGACGATTGAGGAAGGGATCTTCGAAGTCAAGGCCACCGCCGGAGATACTCATCTTGGCGGTGAAGATTTCGACAACAGGCTGGTGAATCACTTCGTAGCTGAATTCAAGCGGAAGCACAAGAAGGACATCGGCGGAAACCCTAGGGCTCTGAGGCGGCTGAGAACAGCCTGCGAGCGTGCTAAGAGGACTCTCTCTTCAACCACACAGACCACCATCGAAATTGATTCGCTGTACGAAGGTATCGACTTCTATTCCACCATTACCAGGGCGAGATTCGAAGAAATGAATATGGATCTGTTCAGAAAGTGCATGGAGCCTGTTGAGAAGTGCTTGAGGGACTCAAAGATTGACAAGAGCAGTGTCCATGAGGTTGTTCTCGTAGGCGGCTCGACTCGAATCCCGAAAGTGCAGCAGCTTCTGCAAGACTTGTTCAACGGCAAGGAGCTCTGTAAGAGCATTAACCCAGACGAAGCCGTGGCCTACGGTGCAGCAGTCCAAGCTGCGATTCTTTCCGGCGAAGGAAATCAAAAGGTGCAAGATCTGCTCTTGCTGGACGTCACTCCCCTCAGTCTCGGAATCGAAACTGCCGGTGGAGTAATGACAGTCTTAATTCCCAGAAACACAACCATCCCCACCAAAAAGGAACAGGTGTTCTCCACCTACGCAGATAACCAGCCCGGAGTTCTGATCCAGGTCTACGAAGGTGAAAGAGCCAGAACCAAGGATAACAACCTCCTTGGCAAATTCGAACTCGCCGGCATTCCTCCGGCTCCTAGAGGTGTGCCACAGATCAATGTCTGCTTCGACATTGATGCCAATGGGATACTCAATGTTTCTGCAGAAGACAAGACTGCAGGGGTGAAGAACAAGATCACGATCACGAACGATAAGGGGAGACTGAGCAAGGACGAGATCGAGAGAATGGTGAAGGAGGCGGAGCAGTACAAGGCGGAGGATGAGGAGGTGAAGAAGAAGGTCGAAGCTAAGAATGCGTTGGAGAATTACGCGTATAGTATGAAGAACACAGTGAAAGATGAGAAGATCGCCGGAAAGCTGAACTCTGCGGATAAGCAGAAGATAGAGAAAGCGATTGATGAGACCGTGGAATGGCTCGATCGGAACCAGTTAGCGGAGGTTGAGGAGTTTGAGGATAAACTAAAGGAGTTGGAAGGGTTGTGCAATCCGATCATAGCTCAGATGTATCAGGGTGGTGGTGCCGGAGCTATGCCGAATGGATATGGCGATGCTAGCTCGAATGGTAGTGCATCTGGTCCCAAAATTGAAGAAGTAGACTAAGGCCATTTAAGGTAAAACTACAATCTTGTTTGTGTTTCTTGAGAAATGGTGGGTTTTGTGAGATAGAACATTGCTGTAATCAAGTAATCATCGAACTTTGCTGTAATCATGTAATCATCGAATTCGTACATGTATTGAAATAAATGATCCCATTTTGTGCTGGAAATTCACACTTTTCTTGTTTTTGTTTTGTTTTGTTTTTTTAAATTCACTACTTTTCATTAGCAGAGCAGAGAAAAGTTGCTATTTTTGGCATTACCACTACCAAATTTTTAAGGTTTAAGAACTTATAAACTTTGCTGTCTGTGTGAAGTTTGAAATGTTTAAATGGAGAGTCTTAGATTTTAATTTTGTAGTAGCCAATCCTGAAGAAACCGATCGTTAAATTTGAGCACTTATGCACATTCTCTTCTTGTAACCTTATTGAGACCGTTATCTAAAAATGTAGTCACGTCTGTGCAAGTAAATTTTGCTTTGTTGGTACTGACAATTGCTCCATACCACTCTGCTAGAATCTTTGCCGATTTTGTGAAAAGTGTTAGATTATGAATAAGTTGATAAAAATAATTGAAAATAGATAAAAAGACGCGTGAGAACACTAAATTTCATCAATAAAAACTCTAGAACTATTCACTTTAACATTTCAAAATTTAGTCACCTAACTTTAATATTTAGCAAACCTTGGATTATTTATAGGTGCTCAACCCAATTTTTAATTAAAAAGGTTCGATTAAAATTTCCTCGTTTAATACTTTTGGGAAAAATGAATAGAGTCATATATTTCCGAAGTGGTAAATATAGATAAACCAAGCTGAAGATGATTTATAATACATTGAGGATCGAGATGAGTTAAGTTTAAACTTCAAAGTCTAACTAACTAACTAACTGCTGTGAGGTCCCTGAGTGAGTCTCTGCATATCATTCTGCTCGTTGAAGGTTTCCATGAGAAGGGGCGGCGCGTACTGCGCAGTCCCCTGGTTCTCTTCCGTGTCCTGACAAAAGGACAGAATTATGGTGTCGATCGACATCTCCACAACTGCGAAGAAAAGAGTCGCAACTACGTACCCCAATCCCCAACATACCTGTAATTAAGAAAGGAACATAGAATCAGTTATGTCGTTGTCCATGCACGTTAAGGCCGTGTTTGGTTTGCTTCAATGTGACGCAATTTAAAATTTGCAGCCACATAACGATCCTTAAATCCTGATATTTGATGTTTAAAAAACATGTTTTTGTTCGTTAATTTTAGAGTTGAGAACCTAATCACAGTCTCAGGTTGCTTTTAGTTGTTCCAGGTTTAAACTGTTGTTAATAGATATCCCAAGTGTCATTTTCGTTACTTTTTAGTTTTCGTTCATTTTCTATTAAATTTGACTAATATTGGTTCAATAGTTCCATAAAATTCAACGGTAAGAGTATTTAAAGAAAAGAACGAAATGACACTTGTACTTATTTAAAATTAAGGTTCAATTTAACTTAATTGGTATAAATATACATGAAATGAATAAAACCCCCATACCCAAATCCGTCAAATTTTAATCGAAAAAACAATTTAATAGAAAAAACAGACGGAAAACTAAAAAGCAACGAAAACGAAACCTAGGACACCTATAACCGTCAAATTTTAATAGAAAAAACAATTTAATAGAAAAAACTGACGGAAAACTAAAAAGCAACGAAAACGAAACCTAGGACACCTATTAACAACAATTTAAACATGAGACACGTAAAAGCAACATAGTGCAAACTCGAGACTGTGATTAGATTTTAATCCTCATCTGATAGTTGAGATACTGATTATTAACATTTTAAATCTAAAACAGTTATTAACAACATAACATATAGTTGATAATGCTGTTAAGTTCTTAACCCCAATAGTATTTTAATTTTTAGTGGTGTTTGCACTTACATCTTCTCAAACAAAACTTGGGTGCCAAGTGCAAACGCTCAATCTTGCATTATGACGATCCAAACGATCCCTAACAGCGCTAAAATTTAAAACCATGCAACTAACTCTCAAGTTTGAGCAATTCATAAGGTGACACAAGAACATACCAGCACCGGAAAGAGCGGCGATGAAATCTTGTTATGCGCAGACCGAAATTTGTGCGCATCCAACATGAGAAACGCAAAGAGCGCACTTGCAAGACTTATGCACAATTTTCCCAGCGACAGTATAACGTCTCCAATCACATTCACCTTCCCGATTCTCAAAATGTTGCTAAAGATCAGTTCCGTCGCTATAGACGACGCCCTGCAGAAGCTTTTACCTGTAATAGCAATCTGCAGAAACAAGCGAAACCCATTATCGAATACGAAAAAGATGAAATTTTTACTTTCTAGAAGATGGAAAGTAGAGTTACCATTATATATGCATTTCGGTTCACTGATTTTAGAGTCCACTCAACCGCAACGAGGCAAAACTGTGTTAGATGGTGTCCGGCTTTACCGAAGAATCCATCTGGGTTTACGCTAATGGCCTTGAGTTTCCTTCTAGCTGCCTCGAGTATAAAGCGGACTGATTCCACAGACGATACGATGAGGGAGCCGAGTGATACTGATCCGAGGCTGTATCGCATAAGTCGTTTCATTGAGGAAAACACTGGAAGAAACGGAACTTCGCGCTGCAATTACAAAATGATAGAGACTCATGTGTTTCAGTTAAGGGTTAAGAATCTAAAAACAGTCCAAACTATAGGTTGTGTTGATTGTCCCAGATTATGTTGATATTCGGTGTCCCAACTATCAGATTGGTTGATTTATACTTTTTTCTTAAATTGACGAAACAAAAATATGTTTTTTTGAGCAACAAATAAGCCTGAATCATGAATAACAATTTTGATACTTTGAAACAGTGGAAAACAACATGTCTTTCTTGCTTAAAACGCTGTTTTTAACGCCTAAACCAGTCGAAAAAAGTGGAAATCAATCAATTTGATAGTTGGGTCGCTAAATATCA
The DNA here is from genome assembly GCA_036873135.1 of Clarkia xantiana subsp. parviflora. NCBI lineage: Eukaryota > Viridiplantae > Streptophyta > Magnoliopsida > Myrtales > Onagraceae > Clarkia > Clarkia xantiana. The sequence goes on from JAPTYO010000009.1 coordinate 3,280,155, forward strand.
ACATTTTAAATCTGAGGTAATGATCAAAGCACGGATCCACTGTTGAAGTATAAAGAATAAACCACACATTCATCTATCACCTTAAGGTTTTAGGACAGTTGATCAAGTGATCCGTCTAAAATTGCAGGGTAGCTACAAAAATTCTCATAAAAGAGAAACCTTTAAGGAAAACAAACTTACAGATAGTTCTCCTCGAGCCCAGTAATATGAAGCAACGGATCCAGCAATAACAGTTGCAGAGGATGCAATGAAGAACTGAGTAGCCCAGTAACATCCAATGAGGTGGAAGAAGATGGCAATTGTGATATGGGGAGTGTAATGGATACTATAACCACAACAACTATCACAATTCACCCTTTTCAGTGCAAGATCATAAGTACAGCAATTAGCACTGCAGTTATTTTGCATAATCCTGCCCGAGCTGAATAGATGGAGGGTGGCTGATAGCCAAAACATGTAGAAAATTGCGAGCATGCCGTAGGGTATAATAGGGAATATAATCAGTGCTTGGACTTCTCCAATGACTTTTGCAGCAACCTGTGAAAAAAAATAAAATAAAAATTCAAGAACCATGAATGGGATTTCAAAACCAACCCACAAAATAGTATTTTTGATTTGATGGAAGAAGGTCTAATCATTTCTGCAAAATATGAAAAATAGCATTTTTGCTTGCCTTGAGAACAGATGTTGCCATGAGGATTCTACGGATGATGGCAATTGATGCGAGGATGGAGACGATTGAGATAGAGGTCATGAAAACAGCAGCGAAACGGAGATGACTCAGCTCCTGAAAGATTGAATTTGATCTTTGGTTATTTATTTATTTAAACATGATTACTAAAGAAAGAAGAAAGGTTACTAGAGGCTGCTGATAATGAACTCACTCTTCCAGATACATGGTAGTAAGGATCCTTCTTACCGATGACGGGTGACACAGCATCATGTCCGATCCATCCAGCTAATAGAGAGGGAACCGAGTATGATCAGTTGCTTGATCCATAGCATGTATATACATTATAGAAGGAAAATATAGCAAAAAAATCAAATCTTGATTATCCATTTGCATGAAGATCTAAATATGCTAATATGTTCCAAACTTTTCCTAGTATTTCAATCTTAAAAAAGGATGTTTAATGTGGATAAAGGATGTTTTTATCAAATCTGTGAAATTTTAGACAGACTATTTGCTTAATTGATCTGAAGCTCGAGCTTATAGGTGGCAGCTTGCTTTAACATTTATACTTCAACAAAATCAAATATCGTATTAAAGTACACCAGAAATTTTGGGTAAAGTTTGAAAACAGTTCAAGAGTCTTTCTTAAATGAAAATCAGCAGTAGGCTATTGAAAAATATAAAAAAAAAATGTATTTTTAAAATTTAAATAAATAGTTCCACTTTCCAGTAAGATATGTTGATGCCGATTTTTCTGCAGATATCCATTCTGTTGCAAGCTTGCAAGTAACTAGAAAGTATAGGCAATAACAGAATTACCTTTCATATAGTAAAAAATTGTGACAGATATAGTCAGAAGGTTGAAGACAGCAACTGTTATCCAAGGCATTGCTGCTACAAAGTGCCGAATCAGCAGCAACCAAATAACTGACAAAAACAATGGCACCAGTCCACCACATACAATCAACACAGGCCATGATTTTCCAACATCAGCCATGTACCTCTGCAATCAAATCAACTTGCTTTTGAATTTGTATTGTATTTTTTTGTGAACGAGTAAGATGAAGGTGAAAAAAATCCTTTTTTTTAAGCAGAACAAGGGTTGAAAAGAACTAAGAATGGCTGCAAACCTTCATAACTGATGATCGAGCATTGATGGACCGGTGAATGGATTTATCTATTAAGATATCCTCAGTGATAGTCACTCCACCCATCTGCTGCCAATGTCGCATAGACATGTTTGATGCTCGGGCAATGAATTGGCAGCTCCAATATACTGTTGCATAATCAAAAGGTCACATTTTTTGCCACTAGGTAGTCACAACTCCAATTAAATTAAATCACTATAGAAGTTTAACATTGTTAAAAGAACAAAGTAAATAGAAAGCTTACAAATTTATTTGATGGTAGTTCTTAGTTCTTACTTACGTGCAAATAGGCTCCATAGAACTTACCATTTACAGTTGGAAAAATGACGGGGTAGCAAGGACCTAGAAGTTGAAGAGAATTGTTCCTCATCTCTGGAGTAAGAAACTCAAAATAATCATAGTTCCTATCAATCCAATCATCCATAGAGAGCTTGATCTCTCCTTCTGGATAATCACAGACCCATGTTAGTGAGTCGTCGGTTGGAGATGGGCAGTCAAATAGACATATAGTCCGAGCATCCGGAAGCGTGAATAGACTGTCCTTCAGGCCACTTTGATAAACCTGATTAGGGTTTAACCAATATCTAAGCTCCAACTCACTGAGTCCAGGTTTGGCATGCTTGTCACCACACACATTTCCTTTGTAATCCAATCCATAAGTAAGTCTGAAGCACCAAAATGAAAAAGTGGAGAAAAATGCTCAAGCACAATTCATAAATTAAGGCCATAACATGAGCTAAAGTTCAATAGAAAGAAAACAAAGGCACCAGGCTCCAATTTTATAAAATTTACATCAGAATTTGGCAGTAACTGTGAATCTAGACTCAATATCACTAAAATGAAGATGCTTAGTTTTTGGGGTATTGCAGATTAAAGGTACTCTGCAAAGTATGCACCTACAAATCTTAACTTCACATTCTTGTATGTCTACTAGCATGACGAAATCAGCTTGAGATAAATGAAAAGATCGATCACCCATTACAGTTGGGAATCAAAGTAACAATTTCCAGAGAGAAAATGGAGTATTTTTCATCAAGATTCTTGAAAAAGATGAAAACTATACTAAAAAAATTGGCATTTTGATGAGATAAATGGAAAGATCGACTACCCATTACAGTTGGGAATCAAAGTAACAATTTGCAGAGAGAAATGACACTGTTTTTCATCAAGATTCTTGAACAAGATGAAAACCTTACTAAGAAAAAGCTGGCATTTTGATGTTTACCTTAATGGGTTACCCTGGTTGAATCCGAAGCTGGAGTTGACAATCATAGCTACCCAGAATGCTATAAAGAGGACAAGGAAAGCAAGGTCTCTGCATTTCCGGTTGTGAGTAATGATTCCTCCGCCGAGTTGGGCTGTGTTTTCTTCTCCCCTCATCACTCACACCGCTCAAAACTCACACACAAGAATGTATTAGCTAGCTGATTGAGGGAGATGACACGGAATAGAGCCGCAGCTTAGAGAGAATGGAGATGAGGGTTTAAGTGAGTAAAGACTGTGGAGTAGTGGAAGCAAGAAGCGTGTGAAAGACAGGAAGAACAGTAGAAGAGAAGACTGCAAAAAGGGGTTTTAAGTATTTTTAAGATTTACGAGCAAAAAAAAGTATTTTAAGATTTGGAATCCTTTTCTAGAATCAGTTCTTTATTTTGGGTTATGTTTTTTCAAGATATATTATCGCACCATTTTCTCTATTTCTTTCTCCAATCATCTATAAGAGCTCACTGATTATACAACAACAGACCTGGAATTGATATCTTATAAATCCTCAATTTTTTTTAAATCCCAATTCTACACAAAGGCAAAATATAATTTGTAAAAAGCAATAATTTTCATAAATTTAACAATTTCACTGTGCAGATCTAAATCTGAGGCTCGAATTTTTTATATATGTGAGTTGCTTGCTATTGGTTGTAATGAACTGACCAATAAAAATAGTTACATAAAAACAAAATTAAGATCAGACAGCAGAGTGAGACAGGAGTCACCAAGATGTAATGTAGCTGCACTGCCAGTATGGGAGAATATAATTATTTAATAATCATGAAATATTATTAATAATAATATACAGTACATAGATCATGATATCTTTATTTAATCATTAATGTGTTAGTAGGCACATTCTTTGGGAATGTTTAACCTTATCCAATGTTTCATATTTTTTTTTCATCCTTATAATTGATTTTGTAGAATACAACATCTTTTTAAATTAAACAGAAGCCAAATTGACAAAATTTTGTATTACTAAAGCTATTTTAAAAGTAAAGAAAGGAAAACAAAAACATCAACATGGTTACAAACACTAGTCTTAAATTGGAAATCCTCACTAGTATCTGCTGCTCTTTGATGAAAAGCCATTGATTTGCTGCTTCCATTTCTTCTTCTTCTTCGCCGACTTCTTCTCCGGTGTACCCATCTCTGCATATCCACCATCTTCCTTCACCTTCTTCTTCTTCTTAGCAGATCTCTTCTCTTTGGAACCAGATTTTTTCCTCTTCTTTCCAGAAGAAGATGGATCATCCTCGGGGAATGCGAATAACCCACCTCCACGAGGCAACGGTTCTTCGTCATAATCACCATCTAAGTTCCAATTGCCTAACAGTTCAGATGGATTGACCAAGCTAGATGCAACGGGCTCTCCTGCCCCGGGGAGCAAGCTTTTGAAAGTGATGTCACCGTTTTTCCCTCCTTTTCGCTCCAACAGAACAGAGTCCGGTCTGATTATGGTGCCCAGGATGCTCCTGTTGGGTCCTAAGCTCATGATGATCCTGGGATTCGTCAATGTTGAAAACGCCATTCCAAATGCCGATTTTATCTGTAAGTTTGTAACAACAAGATAGATTAGGCCTGTATTTGGCCAACTGTAGGCGATTGAAGGAGAACACGACCAGTACCTGGAAATAATTGAAGGAATTCTTTCCTATGTCATTTTCTGGGGTCTGATTCATCACCGAGAAGAAGCTTTTGTTAGTGATTGATAGGGATTTTAAGTAAACTTAAACACAAAGGGCAAAGAAAACCTCCATTTATGAATTATATTTCCAGAAAGCTTAATGGAGGTAATCCAAGCCAGTTCAGCATGCTTTGGGATATCAAGTGATGGGTTGCAGCAAGAATAAAATTTAAAAACTTTCTCACTATAGCACTTGATTTGCCAAGCAGCCATTATAAGTCAATTTACAAAATAATCAACCTCTAGGTTGCAACCTGTGGGTCCTCGATGGAGATAAGTGATGGTCGTGTTTTGTTGGAGAATCTGAAAATATTTATTTATAAAAAAAATGAGAAAATGAGATAAAATAAGAGAATGCAAGTTAAGCACTCCGGGTTCATGAAAATGTTATGCTCTTAATCTTACCCTCTGGCACTCTTCAAATAGAATATGCCTTGGTCTCGACAAGAAACACCCACTTGCGACGTGTTCAGCTTGCGTCCATAAAACTCAAAAAAGCGTACCTAGTTTCAAGATAGTATGAGTAATGAATTAACTAGATGAATTTACAGACAGGGATCACAGAAGTCTAGGCAACAAAGAGTAATAAAGCCACTGATACTATTTTATCAAGTATGGTATCCCAAGCATAGAAAATATATTTTGCTGCCGGTAAAAACATACCAGAAGAACTCCCAAATTATGCTCCGGTGAAGACTGGGACTCACGAACGCTCTGGATGGAAGCAACAACAAGATAGGCATTAGTATATTCATACAGCTCCTTCTGGAGTAAAACCAGAATGCTAATACAGATCTAATACCCGTAACAAAACCATTAGCATGGTAAGCAGAGCATAAGAGCCTATTCCACCAGAGTACACCTGCATATTCCAAATTACATATTGCAAGTTAATTGTAAGAGTGATGCACATCAAAGAGTAATATATTGAAACTTTGTTGCGTGCAGCCAATCATGGTTACCTCATTCAATTCTCTCTGTTGCAGAAATACTTTCAGAATCAGACACAATGGCCGCAGAGGAGGCCATTTAGATACCACATCCTGACATGAAACGCAAAATATAAGGACAGAAAATACTATAAACCAAATTAAGAAAAAGCAAGCAAATGAAGATCACCAACCTTGATATATTCAGCAGCTGCTGGTCCATTCTGCACATCAAAACTGTTGCAGAAAATAAAAGCAGAATAAGGACGCTTGATTGTTGACCCAGTGGATCATTTTGATGGTATGTAAGTGCAACACTATTTTAGAGTGGTCAAGGCCTAGTGCCGGCTCTTACTTCATAGTATTGTTGCAAAGCATAATAATTTTGGAAAACCAACGTTACAACTTAAAATTATGAATAAATAATTAAAGAGTTGAAAGCAACAGGAGGCACAAACAACAAACCCTTTGAGGAGTTGAAGATAATTGCATAGTCCGTTTTATAAATCATACAATCAGAAAATTCATACTCGGAAATGCTCTGTAACACCCAAATTCCGCCTATCATGAATGCTAGTGTGAAATTGTACGCCTTGAAAGAAGAATATGAAGAAATCTGGGAAAGCTAAATCAGAAGTAAGGGAGACATGAAGAGTACACAATAATCAAACCTTAAATCAAACTGAACGTCACTTTTCTTCTCTGTGAATTTGATTATAGGAACACGAGCCTTTGCAATCACCTGAAATATTGGAACCACATTAGTCAGAGAAAAGCAATCCCACTTCAGTAATACTATTGTTGAAGACATCTGCACCTGTATCTTTTTTGCAATGCCCTTCTGTGATAATGCCCTGGAAAGGGCCTGCAATCCTAGCTGTGGTGTTCTGATACCGGAATCTAAAATCACAACCTAAAATGGAAGGATCTTAATAAGCAGGATTTTTTCACCTCAAGTAGTTACCATTTCTCTATTTTACTACGGAGCATATTCAAGGTTATAGACATAATAAAATCTCAAACTTTCAGAAAAATCATAACATGAAAAGCTTGATAAGGATGGTGAAGAAGCATAAACCAACAGTGCCTTACATCAATATCGCTAGTTGGAAGGTACAGCCCTGTGCGAAAGGAACCAAAAACTTCAACCTACAAAAGAAAGTCATGAATTTGAACTTCACTAAGTAGATAAAAGCTACAAGAGAAATAGAAAACCTTTGTTCCTGTTGATGACAAATAAGCAAACTTCCGTTTGATGATAAATGCAAGCTAATGATTACTTTCAAACTGTTCACAGAAATAATCATAAAGAAGGAGAAAGGAGCGGTTTCTCTTCAAGCAAAAAGCTTACTTTGCAGTTGGGCCATATGTACTTAATAACTTCGGATACAGATTCAACAGCTGCATTTCGAAGCCCTAATTCTTCTGGGGTAGGAGATAAGAAGTCACAGAAGTCCACTATCTCTACAATGCAACAACATGGGACAGATCAATGAGTCATTCTCCATAAGTATGATAAAAAAAAAGACTCAAACATCAAAACCAGTAACATAAGGTCAAAATCACTTGAAGGATTTTCGTAATGCAAGAACATAGCGATATCAGGACGGTTGTATAAGAACAAAACCTTTATGCAACTGAAGCATTGGGCTCTTAAACTTGCTGTTCCCCCTAAACCAGACACTCTCCATACTCGGAATCTCAGCGCCTTTCATCGGAGTTTTGGGTTCAGCATCCTTAGTCAGTCCTGGAACCGTTACCGACTTCTGCTCCAATTCGGCGCCGACATCGAGGGAGAAGTAATCTATTGCATCAGCGGCAGAGGAACTAGCCTGCAGAGGATACAGCGATATCTCATTCCGTAACACTGAGTAAACATCGTCCGCCTTCTCCTGTGACGGTGACGGTGGAGTTGCTTCAGCGGCATCAGTTGTGTCGGATAGACCGAGTGGACTTAGGGTTTCATAGAGGTAGGTCTGAGGGGCGCCCTGCGGATCCTCCATGGCGGAGCCGGAATGAACTGATAGCAGCGGAGGCGGTAACTGAATGATGATGGTGGTTGGGATTTGGAGAGCGAGGGGCTTAGGGCTGTTGTACTTCTTACGGTTTTTTTTTTTTTTTTTTTTTTTTGCCAAGGCTTCTTACGGTTTTAGCATAATAATAAAATTGGTTAATTTGTTAATCTAGTTCACGTTTTAGCGTGAGTTCTTTTTTTTTTTTTTTTTTTTTTGTTTTTTTTTTATTACTAAATTGTTAGTTAAAATTTACGTAAAATTATAATTTACTACCGAACTTATTTTTGTAGCAATCTCCTAGCCGAATTTTTTACTAATGTGCAATTTGCTCTTTTCGTCATTTTTCCCGTTAATTACGGACGAAACATATTTTTTAAAATTATGAAAAGTACCCTAAAAGTCTCCTATTATTCTAAAATACCTCAAGTTTTATATAAAAACAAATTTAAATTTCGAATAAAATTTTAGAATGACTAGCAATTTGAACGTTTATGTAAAGTTTAAAATATCAATTTGGTAATTAACATAACCCTTTTTGTTTTCAATATTTTACTATAGTTTTCTTTTATTATAAAGTTTACTAGCTCCGTTATTACATTCTACTATATGGTTTGATTTTGAATTTTTAGTTTTAAAACTCTCTTAGGAAGTCACTTCGCGACAACTCAATTAAAATATCAAATGTCATCTATCTGCATGTATATGAGAAGTTAAGTATAACCAAACTTAACATATCGGTCTTACATATACTAAGTTATTGGTGAAATTATGTTGACATGACTTAGTCGGAAAAATCTCAATCTTAGGTTCGAAAACCTTCAGAATCACCTCATAGTGAACTAATTAAAATATTAAGTCTTGTCTAGCCTATTGCATATGAAAATGTTGCGAGTATAACTGAGTTTAACGAGTCAGAGATACTATGATACTACACACAAGTATCATACTTTTTTAAAAGTAAGGGTTAAAGGTACTTTTCATACCACATGTTTGGTCGAATGTGGCTTTTAGTACCGGATGTTTGGTTTTGTATACTTTTGGTACCAAACGTTTGAAAAAATGTGGCTTTTGGTACATCCGTTAGTTGGTCGTTAGTTTTTTCTGTTAAGTGACATGTGCAAGTCACGTGACCGACCCTAAACTTTCGATTTTGTTCAATTTAGTCCCTCAAATATATTCATAACTTTTAATTTATTTAATTTAGTCTCAAAACTTCAAAATCAATTCCAATTGAATCATCGAACCCAATTGATCTAGCCGGACCTAGCCTAGGGCTAGGTCCGACCTTAGGTCAGGTTTGGCTAGGTCCAGTGACCCCGAACCAGGGTCGAACTAGCCCTAAGCTAGGTCCGGCTAGGTCAATTGGGTTCAATGGTTAAATTGGAATTAATTTTGAAGTTTTGGGACTAAATTAAACAAATTAAAAGTTATGAATATATTTGAGGGACTAAATTGAATAAAATCAAAATTTTATCGTCGGTCACGTGACTTGCACATGTCATTTAACGGAAAAAACTAACGGTCAACTAACGGAAGTACCAAAAACCACATTTTTTCAAACGTTTGGTACTAAAAGTATACAAAACCAAACATCCGGTACTAAAAGCCACATAAACATGTGGTATGAAAAGTACCTTTAATCCTTATAAATAATCGTGATTAAAACATCGTAGTTTTTATTTTGTGTTCATGGTGATTACTAACTTTTTATTTTATATATATAGTTTTAGTCTCTGTAATCTGAAATTTCAAAAAAAAAAAAAAAAAAATCTTGGCTCAGTGGATCATATAATCAGATTCACCAATCTCAGAGACTGATCAACACATAATAATCGTGTCCAGAGCTAACATTAAAACTATCCGTTCATCCTTTTTGGTGTAATTTGAGCAGGGATTGTTTCAAATTGAGCAGAGATTCAATGAATCAAATTACCAGGGCAGCCAGAGAAATGAGAATATAACGAATGAAACAGAATTAAAGCCACCCATTTTCACATTTCAACTCATTACACAAAGCTTTGCATTGTTTCAAATAGAAAGTAAAAAAATACTAATAAACAATCGTCTGTAACTCTCTTCTCACCTCGTATGATACACATTTATGTAGCATATTCACAAATTTTGATAGGTAGAAGAAACTGAATATCTACGTATGAATAGTCGACGGTAAATGCACTTACTGAATCGAGTTCTTTTTTTACCGAGGCGTCGGTCCTGTAAGAGTAATTTGACTCACAGAGTTGTACCCACTTATGCTTGATGATGAGAACTCTTCAACACACATTTCCCTCTCAATAAAAAACCCAGGCTCTTTAGGCAGAACCAAATTGATACCACTGCTCAGCATCAACACCACCGCAGCCATGATCGGTCTATCTTCGGGACTCTGCTGCACACATAATAAACCGACTTGGATATATCGTAAGACTTGAGCTTCATTGTTGCACGTCTCTAAAACCGATGCATCGATCAACTCGTTGGATCTCCCTTCTTGAAACAACTTCCATGCCTATTCAATCAAATCAGTAAAGTCACCATTTTTGCATATAAATGCAGGTCTTACCGCATTACCGAGACTGTAATGATCGAACTGCGCATGAAACTATTATATGTCTATATCATAATGTCTTCACTCATAAGTTCGAGCTTATATGACAGTTTGTTAACGCGCACATCCATTTTCACATTTCATCTCATTCCAGGGCAGCTGGAGAAATGAAAATTACCATTTTTGCATATAAATGCAAGTCTTACTGCATTACCGGGCCTGTAATGATCGAACTACGCATGAAACTATTATATGTCTACGTCATCATGTTGAAGTATAATATAAGAGTATGCTGAATGTTTTCACCCTTAAGTTCGAACTTATGAGACAGTTGGTTAAGACGCACATCTTATTATTAACATGGTATCAGAGCTAAAATCTTCTGTTTTGTTGCACTTACATGGCCAAGAAGGTTGTGGTTGTGGCCGTGATGCTGAAATCTTCTGTTACGTTTTCCACTTATTATCTCGAGCAAAAGCACACCAAAGCTAAATACGTCTGATTTTACCGAGAAGGCTCCATCGATAATGTACTCAGGAGACATATATCCACTGCATGCATGAGAGATGAATCAGAAACAAATTACACTAAAACAGATACTGATTCATTAAGGTTGTTTGGTAATAAGCTCTCACTATGTGCCAACCACTCTTAGAGTGTTTGCTTCTGTTTCATCCCCACCAATCCCCTTTGCAATGCCAAAGTCTGAAATTTTAGGGTTCATGTTTTTGTCCAGTAATATGTTGCTAGCTTTTAAGTCTCTGTGTATGATTCTCAATCTCGAGTCCTGGTGAAGATAGAGAAGGCCCCGTGCAATTCCGTTGATGATTTGGCTTCGCAGTGACCAATCCATTGCAATGCTTGGGTCCTGAGCTGTAAAATGAAAATACATAACTCCATTTCCAATTTTCATGCATAATATAAGGTTAAGAATAAAAAAAACAGTCTCAACTATAGGTCATGTTACTAATCGATGTCCTAGATTCAAAATGTTGATATTCAATGTTTAACTATCAGATTGTTGATTTCCATTTTTTTCTTTTAAATTTGACGAAATAAAAACAAATTTTTTATGTACCAAATAAGCTTAAACCATGAGCAATAAATCTAATACTTCGGGAAAGTAGAAAGCAAAATGTTTTTGTTACCAAAAATGCAAATTTTATCGCCAAAATCAGTTGAAAAAAGTGGAAAGCAACAAATCTGATAGTTGGAATGCCTAATATCAACATTTTAAATCTGAGATATCAATTAACAACATGACATATAGATGAGACTGTTTTTAGGTTCTTAAAACTAAAAATGAAGGTGCTAGTTAGGAGGAGAACTTACTGAAAATAAAAAAGTCCAAGCTTTTATTTGGTAAGTATTCATAGATCAAACTCTTCTCCTCCCCCTGGATGCAGCATCCAAGGAGCTTCACTAGATTCCTGTGCTGCAGTTTTGCTATCAATGCAACTTCATTCTTGAATTCACCAAGTCCTTGTCTTGACTCCTTCGCGAGCCGCTTCACTGCAATTTCTTGCCCGTCTTTCAGCTTACCCTTCAAGAAAAAAAAAAGTGAAAGAAAATTAGTAAAGCAAACAATGATCTTGATCAAGCTAGCTAATTCAGTACTAATCTCTTGACATTACCCAATACACAGGTCCATAGCCTCCTTCTCCAATTTTATTATTGAACGAGAAGTCATCTGTGGCCTCAGCTATGATGGCAAAATCAAACAGAGGCAAGTCTAAATTATTCTCCTGATTTTTATCTTCAGCAGCAGCATCATTTTCTTGAATCTGCACCTCTTCTTCTGCAGAAATACGTAACACTGTCATTAATATGCAGTTTGAATCAACCTTCCAAAATTTACAATTCGGTTTGCACCTAGAGTAAAAGCGGTTAAGAAGCTAGAAACAGTCAACACTATAGGTCATGTTGCTAATTGTTGTCCCAGATTTATAATATTGATATACGGCATACCAACTATTGGATTTATTGATATTCGACTGATTTTAGCGTTAAAATTGACGTTTAAAGCAACAAAAAACATGTTTTTTAAGCATTAAATAAGCTTAAACCATGAGCAACAAAGCTTTCCACTTTTCAAAAAGTATCAACTTTGTTTCTTATGGTATAGGTTTATTTAATACTTAAAAAATGTTTTTTTTTTTTGTGCCAAAATCAATCAAAAAATTAGAAATCAATCAATATGACAGTTGAGACACCAAATATCAACATTTTAAATGTGGAACAACGATTAGCAACATGAACTATAGTTGAGATTGTTTTTAGATTCGTAACACTAAAAACTAATTTACCTTCAAATCTACGCTTTCTCTTCCTTCTTTCATACAAGATGTATATACATCCTACAAGCAATACTACCAGTACAGAAGTGATACTGATTATCACTATCTTCATCTTGAAACTGTTGCTTTCAGGACCTGAAAACCAAAACACTTAAACAATTATAACAAAGGCTGTAGCTGTAAGTAAATATAAATTAGATGGGAAATGAAGTATGAAATAATACCTAATTCAGAAGAAGCAACCCTTATGTAGATATCTTGCCCCTGCTCAGAATACTCCCTAAGATCAATAAGCTCATTGAACCAAAGCAGACACCCGCTTCCTCGCCCTCGTTTATCCTGATTCGCATAAGCCGTGCACGAACAGTTTTTCTCACACAACTTCTCGCAATCCTTAAGATCAATGCTTCCATTGTACCATGACTTTGAAGTATCAGGCAACTTTACATGTTCGATTTTTAAAAAACTTTCTCCATCACCACACTTTGTTTCCAACTTCTTGATGCAGCCGTGAGTCCAGTCGCCTAATCCCCACTCTGTCGGAAATTTAGGCTTGTACCTATTAGAGAATAAGTATATTTAGTATAAAAAAATATTGAAAATATATCTATTTCTAATACAAATGTATCAGAATATAATAAAATATATTTATTCTCTAATAGTACCCTCTTAAGCACCCACAAGTCGGGCTGCTATCGATGTTGCAGATGCCATAAGCTCCACAGGCTGCATACTTATCACAATCATCGATCACAACAGTGTATAACGGTTTCCATTGCATTGCTTGTTCAATCCAGTTGTACCGTCGCTGAACGCCGTTTGGATCGATATTGAATCTTGAGATGACAGATTCATTGAGAAGCTCAAACTTGTAGTAGATTTCCTTTTCATTGAACACGAACTCATAAGCGAATAGATTGTTTGGTCTCAAATGAGGACTCCCAGTGAATCCAAGACCGTTCCACGGTCCCCACCGGGTCACGACATTTCCACCCTTCATCACGGAGAATTGAGGGTACCCATTAGGGTTTAACTCGATCGAATAATCACCGCTTGTTGGATCATCTAAACTTTTCCATGATCGAAGGTAGGTGTCGAAACTCCGAGTGAGTAAATCTCTCCCGAGCTTCATTCCGGGTAAGAGAGTGTCTCCAATGTAGTCGAAACTCTGCCAAAGAGTATTACTAGTATTATCTCCATCAGTGACGATGAAATTCCCCGTGTCGAGAAGCCTTGCCGTTGGGTTTTTTACGGCTACATTTGTCGATGACCAAACGAGACTTCCCGATCCGTTCACAAGGAGAAGATTTCCTTGTTCGGATAGCTGAAGGACTCCGGAAGTGTCGCTGAGAGGAGAATCTCGATTTGCAACCCATGCAACCGTTCCGTTTGCGGGTTTCTTGTACCGCACTCCAAGGTACCGTTTGGAGTTCCCGGGGTCGAAGAACCCGAGTTCGAAATCACCTCCGGCCGAAACAATAGTCTGCCCATCTGCAAGAACTCCATTTGCTTGAATGCTGTCAATTGCAAAGGATACAGTAAAGATAGATAAGAAAATGGAGAACAAAAAGAGGAAGGTAAAGCCTTCCATGAATAGAGAGGATGAAATGCATTGAATTCTTCTATTGGATACCCTTCTTATGGTTATTAACTTATGGGACCACTACTATTTCATTCAACTCTTCCTGGAAGTAGGAAACAACAAATCTCATTCAGACTTTACCAATAAATACAAAACTTTTGTGTACGATGGGCTCTAGAAACCATTTCATTTTGTGTGGCTCATAGGACATTTGAACAAATAAGTCAAATATGGACTGAAGACTATGTATTTGAAGCTTCAAATTGAGGAAGACCAATAAAACAATAGTGATGATAATGACTTGACTGTACATGATTTTCTATATCGTCGACGAAGACATAGAAGAAATTGTGTAACCCGTATATCAATATTCTCGGCTAGTCAGCTAGTCCCCACTTATCAGTGTATACCCTTCGCATGGATATAATTTCGGGATATCAAGTAGGATTGAGATATTTTCATATGCTTTTTTTGTCCACTTGGAGCATAAGTAGCATTTTATTTGGCCGACATAAGTAGCATATTAAGTTGTCAATTTGACTAGCTTCCTTTCATTTTTTTTAGATTAAGATCTTAATAACAATCTTAACTATAGATTATGTTGATAATCGCTGTCCCAGATTAAATGTTGATATTCGGTGTCCCAACTATAGATTAGTTGATTTCCACTTTTTTCACTTAAAATTGAGAGAACAAAGATATATTTTTTAACCATCAACTAAACCTAAACCATAAACAACAAATCTGATACTTCGGAAAAGTGGGGAAAAAAACATGTTTTTATTCCTTAAAACGTCATTTTTTAAGGCCAAAATTAGTTGAAAGAAGTGAAAAGTAATCTGATAGTTTGGACACCGAATATCAACATTTTAAATATGAGACGGCGATTAGCAACATGGCTTATAGTTGGGGACTGTTTTTGGTTCTTAACTTTTTTTATTATTAATGTGCTTCCAGTTCCAAGAACATTAAAAAGAAAAAACGAAAAGCAAACATGGTCATCAGAGACATGGCGAATTACCAAAGAGAAATGAAAAGGCTACAAGAGCACCCAGAAAGTCGGTGAAAGCACAAGAACAAGAATTCAACTTAATAAGATTAAACAAAGACTCTCTAGTTGACAGAATTGCAAGAATTCAACTTAAAAAGATTAAACAAAGACTCTCTAGTTGACAGAATTGAATCTGAAACAGAGGAAAGGTGGAATAACAGGTGACAAATGAACCATAGCAAATTCCAATTCAGCATAGGAAGCACATCAGGTTCAATAGATATTATATCGCATTAAGAAACATATATCGACAGCAATCGTCTATCCTCACTATATTCATCACCAGTCACCACCCTTCCCAGTTTATCAAGAACCTACTATTCATTTACTCATTCAGGATTACGCTAAAGCTCCTGTTTTTGGTTCATCAAAGAGTGGAGCATCAATATGTACCTGGACAGCTTATCTACTATATCTATAACAGGCTACTCTAGTCCTGCAAAATCTATAATTTTTGGGATGGTTGGTAATAATGGCCTTATTCTACCGAACTTCGGGTCCTATCATAGTCATTTGGTTTATGGGGATCAAGATCAACTCGACAATGCTCGAGGATGAACCACCTTAAACAACCAGCTGTCTCTTAGTGAAAAAAAAAAACCAGGTTCCTTAGGCAATGGCAAAGTCATATCACTATTCAACATTAACATCACAGAGGCCATTGTTGGTCTATGTTTAGGACTCTGCTGGACACATAATAGATCGACTTGTACATACCGTAAGACTTGGCATTCATTACAGGTCCCTGCAAATGATGCATCGATCAACTCATCGGACCTCCCTTCTTGAAACAGCTTTCGTGCCTGATTAATAGTATCATAAAGAATGCATTTAGAACCAGTCAAACTAAATGTCCAATTATTGCGAATAAAGAGGAACTTTCTGAGATTGTAATTGTTTTTATATCATTGAACATTCGTTTGAAGCTATACATGTCATCATTTTCCACTTACAAGGCCAAAAAGGTTGAGGTTGTGGTCAAGATGCATAAATCTTCAATCACTTCTTCCACTAATTATCTCAAGCAACAGCACACCAAAGCTAAATACGTCTGATTTTACCGAGAATGCTTCATCAATAAGATATTCCGGAGACATATGGCCACTGCATGAGGCAAAAACAACAAAAGAGGAAATCAGAAATGTGGATTTAGTTACATGAAAATTTATGATGCGTTAATTACATGGAGATACTGACTATGTCTCGACCAATGTTGAGTGTTTGCTTCTGTTTCGTCACCTACAAAACCTTTTGCGATGACAAAGTCTGAAATCTTTGGATTCATTTCACTGTCCAGTAATACGTTGCTAGATTTTAGATCTCTGTGGATGATTCTCAGTCTCGAGTCCTGATGAAGATACAGAAGGCCCCGTGCAATTCCGTTGATGATCTGGCGCCGCAGTGTCCAATCCATTGCAATGCTTGAATCCTTGTCTTGAATCCTTTGAGTGCCGCATCACTGCAATTTCTTGCCCATCTTTTAGTATACCCTTCGGAAAGAAGAGTTATAGAAACTCAGTCAAGATACATGGCAATGTGGCAATAGTACACACAGATAGAGACACTATTAGCTTTTACCAACGGATATTGAAGTAATAGTTTACCAAATATATAAATTCTGTCGGTAAAGTTTTAGCGAAACTGTAGCAATAGGTAATAAACAGTTGTAAGGAAGTTACCTTATAAACAGGTCCAAAACCACCTTCTCAATATTATTCCTGTCCGAGATTCATCAGTGGCTTTAGCTACGACATCTAAGTCAAACAGGAGTAGCTCAAGATCCTTCTGGTTTTCATCATCGGCAGGATCTGTTTCTTGATTCTGCAACTCTTGAACTGCAAGGATATAGATAAGATTCAAGCTACTGTCTGAACTTGACAACACAAGAAGAGTTCTTTCACACGATTACCTTCAAGCTTAAGCATGCACAATTGTTGGGGTTCCCATCAACATTGCAGCTGCCATAAGCTAGCTCCACAGAGAGCATACTGATCACAAGTATCTATTTGAATTCTCAAGTAAATTTTCCGTTCTCTTGTTCGGTGGATCCAAATAAGCCTCTTCTGAAACCCAAATGGATTTAATATAAGCCTTGTGACAGCAGAGCTATTGACAAGTTCGAACCTATAGTAAATCTCCTCTTCACTGAATACAAAGTCGTAGGTGTATATAGAACTCTGCTTCAGATGCAGAGTCCCGCTAAACCGGAGACCATTCTATGGTCCCCACCTGGATTGAACAACTGATCCTTTTTCTCACCAACAACTGAGGGTAATCATTAACATCAAATCCAAGTGTGTAATCGCCATCCATAGGATCATTGTCATTCTTCCATGATGTGAGGCACCTTTCATGTCCTGTGACTAAGTTTTTCCCAAGCTTCATTCCAGCCAAGAGAGCGTCTTAAATATAGTCACAGCTCTGCCAGAGAGTACTTTCTCCATCCGAGATAACAAAAATTCCTGTATCTAGAAGCCGTGCCACAGGATTGTTTCCCCCTTCACTTGATGTGTTCGAGGACCAAACAGGATTTCCTATACCTTTTAAAAGAACAAGATTTCCTTGTTCTGATAACTGAAGAGCTCTCGATTTGCAA
The DNA here is from genome assembly GCA_036873135.1 of Clarkia xantiana subsp. parviflora. Lineage (NCBI taxonomy): Eukaryota > Viridiplantae > Streptophyta > Magnoliopsida > Myrtales > Onagraceae > Clarkia > Clarkia xantiana. The sequence continues at coordinate 3,297,947 of JAPTYO010000009.1, forward strand.
CCCATGTGACGGTTCCCCTAGGGATTTTCTTGAACCATATTCCGAGGTACCTTTTGGAATTTCCGGGGACGAAGAATCCCAACTCAAAGTTTTCTTCAGGACAAGTAATATTTTATCCATCTGCAATGGATCTACTTGCTGGTATGCTGTCAATAGCAGAGGAGACTGTTAAGATCGAGAAGAAAGTGGACAACCAAAAGAGAAAGGTGAAGCCTTCCATGAAAACTCTAAAGCCTCTCCACAATACGGTGCTCACTAGTAATGAAAACAGTTTCTATCTGAAGTAGAGATTTTATGAAAAATAGTCTCTACAATCACTGGCTTATAGAAAACTCTAGGAATAACAAGCAATGTTAAAGGTTCATTCAGTTACAAGTTACAACCACAACCAGTCATGAGCAAAATTACAGAAAAATTATAAATAGAAGAAAGAAAAAAACATAAAAGAACCATGTAGACCTGCAAACATCTGCATTATTCGCTACACTAACGACGCAACAGCGCTCAGTCGTAGCACGGAGATCCATGGGTTATTATTATGACACGTCTTAATCGCCATGGGAATGCTTCATCAAGACAACCAGATTCCCTTAATTAAGTCTCAAACAATGAATTGACTACCCAAATGAGTAATTTTTACAAACACTTAACGTGCAACTATTAGAACAGTAACAACTCACAGCTGCAAGGGAAACAGAGATAGAGAACACTTACCACGATAATCAGAGGAAAGGTGATCCCCATCACTAAGATTTCGGTTCTCGTTTCGATCCGGTTCCACCATCCGAGTGCAGTGATAGGAAGAACAAAAATGCCATGATTCCCTCCCATGATCTCAAGAGCATGGCCAGAGGACTTGAAGAAGAAGGGAGATGCATTCTCTTAAGAGTATGGTTGCTTCAAATTGCAATCGGGAAGATTAGTTTGGGAAGAAACAGTTGGAGATCAGTGAAAGGAGCGGGAAGAATAATAGTACGTTTACGGCAGTTTTTTCAGTTGTGCTAATCAGACTAATTTTTTAGTACGTTTCTAACAAGTGTTGTTTATGTTATAGCTTTTAAAATTTCAACTATTTGTTTAACTTTTGTTAAGACACGTACATATGAATTAATTAGTTTTTATTATATAAAATTTATTATTTTAATATTTTGCAAATCTTGTATATGAACTTACAATTACAATTGCGTGGCCAAAAAAACTTACAATTACAATTGACTAATTTAATGCAATATAATAATAATATAAATTAAACATGCACAAAACATTGTGACATGGTTTATGTGATTGTGAACATGAAATAGTTACATTTATTATACATGTTCATATTCAATAAATTAGACATGATAAATTTATTGACCTGCACGATATTACTGAGTTTCAAGGTGTTCTAGTACATTCAAATATTTTAGAATGTTAAATTAAATGATCATAATATTACAGGAATGAACTACTCCATTTTTATAAGTATATATGTATATTATATATTTAGAGGAGTAAATAACTAAATTTGATTTAATTATAAATTATTATAAATTGCTATCCGGACTTAATTTTTAAATGAGTTATACGAAATTTTAATTTTGGAGCAAATTGTTATCTATTTTCAATTTCTGTTAAGATGAACATAAAACTAACATGTTCCGACTACGTAGTGTCTTTTCATATGTACCCAAGTTGAATTCACACATAAAATGATATGATGCAACGGCATATATCCGATAACTCTTATTGTGTCTTTCTGATGAGTGTCCAATTGAATTATTTCGTTATAATTTTTTAATTTATGCCTGAAATCATCTAAGATATATATAGAAAAAGACTCCAAATGATAAAAATGCTCATTTTATATTTAATAATAATTAATAGAAATTAAAATAAATATAACAATTTATCCGAAACATAAAAAGTTGAAAGTAGCTAATTTTAAAAAATTGAAAGTAGCAATTTAGTTATTACTTATTATTTCAGAGAGGAGAATTGCGGCTTAATTCAAGCCAAAAAAAAAAAAAAAAAAAAAAAAAAAACTGAAGCCGCCGGCCGAAACGAGACAGAGACGGCGAATATTCCGACTGCAGCGACCGGCAAAGTCTAGGAAAGTGCCACGTACTAACGTCACGCGCTACTCACGCGGCCGAAGCAGCGTTTCCTGTTTTCCAAGAAGTGACCTTTCCCTTTCGTCATTGATTGCAAAGTCGTAGCTTTCTGGTTTCCATCGTCTTCACTTTCCACGAAACCCCAAAAATCCTAACCGACGAGCCTCTCTATAAGATAACCCTAGCCAAGCTTCGACTTTTAAACCCACCCAATCCTTCAAAATCCCATATTTTTCCAGCAATGGCGTCAAAGAACTCAATTTCACAGAATTTCCACGATTTCTTGCCGATTATGGGGGAGAAGCTCGGCGGCGAAGCCCTAATCGGTGAGCTATGCAATGGATTTGATCTATTGATGGACGCGGATAAAGGCGCGATCACATTCGAGAGTTTGAAGAAGAACGCGGCGGTGCTAGGGTTGCAGGACTGGAGCGACGATGATCTGAGGTCAATGTTGAGGGAAGGAGATTTTGACGGCGATGGTGCGCTCAGTCAGATGGAGTTCTGCGTTTTGATGTTCAGATTAAGTCCGGAGTTGATGGAGGAATCTGAGGATTTGTTGGAAGAAGCTCTTGAGCAGGAATTCAATGGCGTTTCTCCTAATTTGTAATTATTTAGTCTGTGATTCGATTTCGAACCTCTTACTTAACTGGATTGTTCATTCCTGATGTTATACAATTATACATTGAAATTATTCTTCTGTGCAATTTTTGGAGTTCGGATAGGTTATATATGCTACAATTGTACTTTTTCCAGTAGCTAAGCAAGTCTTATCTTTTCTATGGTTATCGGTTGATCATGATCAAAGCAATATTAGACGGAATTTGAATTCGAAACTTTTGGATAAGGATTAAGTGTTGAAACATTACCTTCAATAGATTATCTTTATGTTAAGAACCTAATTAGAATTTGAATTGTGTTTCTTTTTACAAGTTTCGTTTTCGTTAATTTTTAGTTTTTTGTCATATTATTTTATTAATGAGTTTTCTTCCATTCATGTATAAGAGTGTGTTAATGTCTTCACCCACAAATTCGTACTTATGGAACAGTTGGTTAAGACGCACGTCTTATTATTAAAAAAAAAAAAAAAAACTTTGAAAAATATATGATATGTATAATTGAAAAATTGTAAACATTAAATAACTATTTGAAACTTTAAAAACTATTAAAATAAGACTTATTCAAAAGAATTACTCGAGGATAATAAGACTTACTAACACGACTTTATTGTGTTATTGTGCATGTCGTGTTGTGATACTTAAACGCAAACATACATAAAAATTAATTGTGTTAATCGCACTCGTACTATCATGTTATTGTTATATAATATGATTGCATGAAGACGATTTTTTCGGTGCATGTTCGTATCGTACAAGAAATAACAACCTTAGTCTTGAGCTATCACACAAAGTCACAAACCATGGGTGAGCTGGTGTGAGTTGAGTCCAAATAGAACATCTGAATGGCGGTGGGTCAAACCACCTGAATCGGGGTCTCAATTTTTTTTTATTGTTTTCTTTCGATCATAAGATTATTTATGCTCTCGTACTATGTTAAATTCCGCACTGGGTCGAGTCAAATCAAAGTAGGTAACAAATAAGTTGTGAATTATTTTCCTAAAACGAACTAGTGATAGATAAAGACTTCATGGAACAGACGTAGGGATGTAAACGAGCCGAGTATCTGTCAAACTCGACTCGACTGAATTAGTATTTGTCTAGCTCGAGCTCGGTCAAGCTCTAATTTTGAAACTTGAACTCGACTTGAATCTAAGCTCGATATAATCGAGCTCGACTCGACTCGTTAGTCAATTATATATCACAATAAATTAACATTTCTCATAAATAAAAAAATCGAGTTCGACTCGACTTAACTCGATTGACTTATATAATAATTAATTATTATTAAATACAAATAGTAATAAGGATCGAGCTCGACTTATAAACTTGAACTCGAAATTCGTTTAGGCTCGTGAGTAACTCGAACTGACCATTATCAAGCTCGACTCGGCATACCAAAAAGCTCAACTCGACTCGAATTTTTCGAGCCGAATTCGAGTTTTGTCCGAGTCGATTTGATGCAGGTGGAACCGACTAATTTCAAGAATTTGGCGATTTCTAGTCCTGGAGTTTCAACTTTCGAATTTTGGCGCGTGAATTTCCGATCCAAAGTCACATGTTGTAAACTGCACTGCTTTTCGGTCAAATCACATCATCTTAGGGGTTAAAATCGTATTTTTTATGTTATTTCAGGTCTTTTTTTTTTTGTAATTTTCAATTTATTTGGGACTTGTTCGTTATTTCCTATGTTAGGGTTTTCGCTTTTCAGTATTTAAGACATTATTAGCCGAAATTTTGCATTCAATTTATTGATAAATCAGAAAATTGATGTGTTCCCTCATTCCTGCATTTGATTTCATTTTTCTTTCGATTTCTGCGCATCTATACTCACCATCACGCTGCATCACGATCTGAATAGATCGCGAGTAGCTTCACTCATTTACGCCCGTAGGAACAGGTGCAAATTGAGTTGATGATGCTGTCCAACAAACAAACAAGGAGGCTAACATGCCGAAGATCCAGGGAATTCTTATCCAAGAGTTCCCTTTGCGTGATAAGCAATTCTTCAGAACTCAACTCATTGCTGCGCCAGAAAGATAACATGAGTCAATATTAACAACTTTGACTATCCCATAATAATAATATACATTTTGTACGTCATCATTATTTACGTCGCGAAACATGATGAAATTATCAAGTGTGATATATAGTGGCAGACATGTTTGTTTCCAGTTTGTTCCAGAGATAATCATCCAATCCATCTTCTATATATAGAAGAATCACGTATATATGCTTCTATCTTGGAACCGGAATGGCCCACACCACACAGATGATAAGAAAATTAAGTCCTATGTTACTTTTTGCCATTCACACATATAATAATGAAGAAAATAAAGTTTTCATTTAATCATAGAATTAATTTATTATAAAAACATTAAGTCACACTATAAAACCGTTTTATATAGTAAGATAACAATTAACTAATCTTTTCCATAAATTTAAATACTAAAATTACCAAATTCGTCGGATCTTATAATTGAATTTAAAAACAATAATTTTATGTTTCCTAATATTCTTAAGAGTATATGGTTTTTTTTAATCCACAGGGTATGTTTTAGGAAGTTCATTATAAGGGTAGTAAGTACTCACGGTGGAAAAAAAAACACTTAACATGTTTATTCAATATTTAGAATAATAATTATTCGTACTATAAGTGCATCTGCAAATGGATAAAGTGTGACTCATTTCCTAATATTGTTAAAAGTTTATGTTTTTTTTTTTAATTATAGTTTCTCGTGGGGTGTGTCCTAGAAGTCTATCGAGAGAGCAACAGTGCAACACCATTAACATGTTTGCTCAAAATGCAAAAATTGTTCGCTCGAATTTTGTCAGACTGTAATAAACATAAAGTGTTGATTATAAATATTTTTTTTTCTAGAGCTAGAATCTGAAATTTATTTATTAATGAAGAAAGTGTTAAATGACTTCATCGTCCCGCGAAAAAAACAAGCCCTCCATTTTTATTTTTATTTGGTTAATAACCTTTTTTTTTTCCAGCAAAATGGTTAAGAGTAGCCCATCTAAAAAATATCATTTATAGCATACTTGTTTCATATCTAGAGGAATCACCACTTCTCTTCTAAGTTGTACTTGATTGTTTATTAAAAAAAAACAAAATAAATAAAAATTGTAGTTGATTTTCTTTCTTATTAATTGTTCATTTTATATATACAATTACAACGTGTTGTGGAAGGTATCTAATTGTGTTGTGAAAGGTATCTAATTGAATGTCATGTTTCAACAACCCATGATGAGAACGGGCATGACAATACAACATTAGTGATTACTGTTACACTAATCATCATTCCGTTTACGGAGCCAACGCCGTTTCGGTCACTAAACAAATCACTCACTCCTTCATGCATTCTCTTGCCGTCGCCATTACGTTATGTCATTAACTATGAGAGATCGAACATTATGTAGTATATGATCTAGTGTCACTATTTGCTAATTCCTTTTATCGGAAAAAAATAAAATAAAACTAAGTTGGATGGTAGATTTTCAATTAGCTAAACGAGGTTTTGATATACTCTCATATATTTATTGGATAATCTCAGATTTCGTTGCGGACAAATAGTTAGTTATTCACTACAAAAAATCATAGTTATTTGTGATGAATTTATTCGTGAGTGATATATAACCTTATTTATAAAAGAATTGTAAAAATTCCTTGCAAATGCAACATTCAATTTTTTTTAAAAGAATAACTCTTAACAAAAAACTTGGCAGAAAGTTCCTTGAAAATCTCCTACAAAATTTTGAATTTTGTAAGGAATCTCCCTCGTAACATAATAAATCCCTACAAAATAATTACGATTTATGAGAGATTTGATTTCCTTTAATAATACTATCACAAAATATCAATTTTCTTATATATAGTGCTTTCAAATATTTCGTCTAATTTAGACAGGACTGATCACCGTATTGTACGTGATTAAGAAAAGTTGGGAAACTAAATTATAATGATGGAAATGTTCACATTTTAAAATAGTTTTTTTTTTTTAATGATTCTCACATTAGGATAAAATTTTATAATATTAGGTTAAATACTTATGTAAGACTATATGTAATGTGGATGATGGTATTTATGTAATTTTATATAATGTTTTCATTTTTTTTTCTTTATTCACGTGTAAATTACACATGGTTAATTTTCAAATTAGTTAACGAAGTTTAGCAATTTGTTTACAAGTGAAACTTAAAAAAACTTCCATTAGCACTTTTTGTCCTAGTGTGTGTTTAACTTTGTTTTTTAAATTTGGACTAATTTGGTTCCGCATAGTCGAACCTTCACAGTGATTTTTTTTTTCTTTTTTCTAGATTAATAGTGAATATTTCGTAAAAAAAAGTTGCGCATTTCGTAAATTAAGTTTTCTCAATTTTCTAGACTTTAGACTTAGTATAAAGATAATTATTACATGTCAATTCTATAATTTTTGGTGGATGTATAAATAAACAAAAGTCTTTCATATAGTTAACTTTTCACATTGACAAATTGGAATTAAACATTTTGAATTTTTTAGTATTTAATATTTACTGGCTGTAGGTATACATTAATTTGTAAGGAAATGAAATAAGAGAGCAACATACCATATTTACTGGCTATATATATATATATAAGGAAATGAAATAAGAGCATACCATATTTGATTAAATTAGCAATATCATATTAATGTACATTCAATACATTAATAAAATATTGGCAAAATAAATACATTAATAAAATAATTTTGTTTTGGTTAGAGTGTAAGTTTTCTATATTAGAGTGCATGAGATTGATTTTCACCTACCTTAAAATTTAAATAATTTATAACAAATTTCAAATATAATTTTCCAAAAAAAAAATGTATTTGGTCAAATAAATATTATATTTACTAATCATATTATATTTCGTTGGCGAAATATTTAAATTCTAAAATTTGTCAAATTAATAATTTTTTATATTTATCTTTGCTATTATACTTTTTTTCCAATAGATTTTTTTAAACTAAATTATTTGTTGTTTGATAAATTATATATATAAGTTTATCAAACTATTATTATTTATATTATCAAACAATAAATTATAATTTTATCAAACAATATATATTACATTTAATAATTAAATTACCTATTGGCCAAATTTTTTTTTACCCTGCATGGAAATTAATCACCAAGATTCGCTGGAAGTCAATCATCCACTCTGATCTCCGATTATAAATTGAGCTTCTCTCTGCTCCACTTTCATTCGTCAACTCCACCACAGCACAGCCAAAGAAGAAGAGCTTTCCCCGGAAGTCAGAGCTCGAAGTTCAGTAGCAATGGCCACCAAAGTGTATATTGTGTATGTATTCTTCAATTCGCGTTTCTTTCTGTTATTTCTTGCATCGATGAATTGTTCAATTTCTGTTGGTTCTCAACCATTGATGATCCTAGTCGATTGAATAGAGAAAAGTTATTAGCGCCTTCAATTCACAGTCGTCTGTGTAAAATTCAAACGAAACTCTGCTGCAATAGTTCTACTGTCATTTCCTGAGATTTTTTCTTCGTTTCTTGTTACTGAATGTTGATTGAGCAGCAGAACCTCGATTGTGTACGTAATCTTTGATGTATGAATCTGGATTTTCTTGAATTGGATCGTCTTGTTCCTTGGCAATTAAGGCTGTTAAGCGATAAATAATGGGGATAGATGTATTATATGCTCCACAACATCTCCTCTGAAGAACTATTTACCAACTTCTGGAGTTTTCCGGTTAACGCACTACTGTTATGCTGTAACAGAAAGGATAGTAACAACAGGATTGCGGAGATACAATATTTGATTCTCAATCTTGTCATTTCTTATGTTTCTCCTGCCCAGATATTTGCCTTTTCTATTGAGTCTGCTTTGGTCACTCTTTTATATGGAGATCAATGACAGCCATTTTCCACAAGGAACTGCTTTAGATTATACACATAGAATTGTAGGATGTGATCATATTTCAAATGAAAATTTATAATATGCAAAACTAATGAATATTTATGTTGCTTTATCATGGAGTTATATTTCATGTTTATGCAAAGTCTCCTGTAGCAGTTTGTATTGTAGGCATGTAGCATATTCTGCAGCATGAAATGGAATGGATTAGTAATAATGTCATATATTAATTAAGGTTTTGAGGTAGCTGATAAAAATATTAAAGAAAAGCTTGTTGGAACTTGAATATTACAAGTAATATGTAACTTGCACATGTTAAGGTATATGATGGTATTGTTTCATGCAACTTGAGTTAAGGTGCTGAAAGACTAGTATGATAGTAACTGTATTCTGTAACTGTAAGATATCTCTGGTTGTTTGGAGATAATATTTTAAAGCAGTCCTTGAATATCTTTGAATTTTGAACTCAACTTCTATTAGTTAATTTTTAGATCAAGCTGAGATATCATTGATATTTTTACTTAGATTTGCAAACATGTCGTAGTTTTTGTCAGTATGTGTTATATTTTCTTGTGGTGCATAGGTACTACTCCATGTATGGACATGTTGAGAAGCTAGCTGAAGAGATAAAGAAGGGAGCTGCATCTGTGGAGGGAGTTGAAGCCAAATTATGGCAGGTATACCCTGTTCAACTTTCTCTGGCACCTTTTGGTAGTTTATCTATCAGATCCATACATAAGACCAATTATATGTTCTCATCTTTTAACTGCATAGGCTTATTGATTTCGGTATTTCCTTTGAGGCTTCCTTGTGATAACTAATAAGTAGACTATTTATGCATATGTTTATCCTAAAGCCAAATTAAGTTTCCAGCTTGTGATTAATATGTGAACAGACCAGACAAATTTTGGTTTAGTAAACTTTTCTACCCTCTTGAAGATTAAACAATTATGTATTCAACCAATGCTTTAGGTCCTCTTAAATTTATCAGCTTCTGTTTTCCCACTGATGTACTATAGCATATATATCTTATAGGGTATGTAAACATCTTTAATCTGTGGAGTATTCATATCAACCATGAACAGCCCCCACTCTAGCCACTTGTCACTATTGGTTTTGGTTTTGTGAAGCAATTTACTGCTGTGGAGAGCTGTTTTTCGACTTTCTTTGCCCAAAACTTTCCTGCACATTTATGTTAAACTAGTACAAAATGTCTTATAGGTCCCAGAGACACTAGCAGAAGAGGTACTAGGAAAGATGAGCGCACCACCCAAGAGCGATGCACCCATCATCACCCCAGACGAGCTTGCTGAAGCCGATGGGTTTGTTTTTGGGTTCCCCACAAGATTCGGCATGATGTCTGCTCAGTTCAAAGCTTTCTTCGATTCCACTGGTGGGTTGTGGAGAACACAGCAGCTCGCCGGAAAGCCCGCTGGAATCTTTTACAGCACGGGGTCTCAAGGTGGTGGACAGGAGACTACAGCGTAAGTTTACAATATATGTTATCCAAAATCCAAATTGAGAAACTGTGTCTTATTATAATTTGCTGAAAAAAGTTAAAAACTATGCACATAGATTGACTGCTATTACTCAACTGGTTCACCATGGACTGCTATTTGTTCCGATCGGGTACACCTTTGGTGCTGGGATGTTTGAGATTGAGAATGTGAAGGGTGGAAGCCCGTACGGTGCTGGAACCTATGCCGGAGACGGGTCCCGACAGCCATCGGAGCTGGAGTTGGAGCAGGCTTTTCACCAGGGTAAGTACATTGCTACCATCACCAAGAAGCTGAAAGGAGTCCATTGATGTTCATCAAGTTAGTATACATACTGCATATGGGTTTATCTAGAATTTGATGCTTCATTTGTCAGCTATGTGTTCCTTCATTTCTTGGTATGGCTTTTACATGTTAAAACTTGTTCTTGTTAAATAAAGATTGTTATTTGTGAGGAAATCATGCTATACTCTGTTCCTTGATGGAATAATGATGATATTGTGGGGTATATGGATTACAATATGGCCAGAATACATCACCTACAAGCAATAGACTTGCTTACTACTGACAGTTATAGTCTATTGGCTGAGGGTGATCAATTATATAGCTTTGGGTTACGAGGCCGAATCTCTCTAATTTGCTCAAAATTTCATAAATGGACGCTTAACGAGTCAGCCTCTTAACTATATTAGACTGTTGTTGATGCTTGATTAAATTCATTTTATGGTGAAATGATGACTTGTACCTAATTGGCCAAACATCGCTACACAATAACATGATGTAATTTTTGTGTTGTCTTCGTGTTTGGTATTTAGGTATCATAATATAAGAAGCACGATAAAATGGTGTTTGTTGATTCTTCGGATAGATGAATCATAGTTCTTAGTTTAAAATTATTCATTGTGTTCGTAATAATTAATATAACATCATAAATAAACTTATTATGCATTTTTATATTTGATGATATGTCTAATATAATAATCTTATTGACACGACGTACCTGGACACGATTTGCCATCCCAACCCCAAGCAAGCCTCGTGTTTTAGGATACTCGCTAGACATCAATCCTCTTGCATTATAGTGTCTAACCACGCTTATTTGGTTGTTTTTAGGTGCTATAGTACCATTTATTATTAAATATTGTAATCAAACAAATAATTTTTTTTTATAGTACTTTGAAATACAAACATATTTTTTATGTGAATGTAAATGTGAACACCTTAAAAATATGGGTGTCAATTCATGCTATCGTGCATGTAAATAGTTGTGTTGTGTTAAATTTAGTGAACACGAACATGCAAGGTAAGCTTATTGTGCCATTTTACAAACACGACATGAAATTTTTCGTGCGTTTTCGTGTCGTGCTATCGTGTTGTGTTAAGTTATTCAATTGTACATATCTATATGATATCTTTAAGCAAAAATCAAAATAATTAACTTCATGTAGAAAGAAAAAAAAAACTATGAATTAATATGTCAGATTGTCAATATTCATAAGTTTGTAACATAGAAATATATGATTGACAAACTCTAAAAGTTAAACTTATTATTGGAGTTTTAAAAGTAATTAAATAAGATTTTTTTTTCAAAAAATTACTCATGACTTAACTTAGTAGAGATGTAACATGACTTTATCGTGCTATCTTGCTTGACGTGTTAACACGAACGCGACACGAAAAATATATCGTGGTAACGTGTTCGTGTTATCGTTTTGTCGTATGCTTCACGAACACGATTTTTTTAGGATGTGTTTGTGTCGTGTGAGAAATTGTCAGCCCTACTTAGAAGTGACATATGATTCCGCGTAGCCAATTAAGGGAAATTGTTCCCTTCTTCTACTTTTAATATTGTGCTTATACATAAACGTGTAAATATGTTCTTTAAAATCTTAGATTTCCCCACTAATTTTTTTATTTATAATAATTATTTGCCTCTATTCTAATTTCGATTCCACTAACATAAACTCCAAGTTTCATTCATACATATACTTTTAATTATTATACAATTGTAATAAATTAATAAGAATAAGATAAATATATTATTTAAGTATATATTAAATTAAAAATAAATTTATCAACAAAGTGTGATTTAATGATACTTTAAAATAATATTTTATTTAAAATCTTACGTAAAGCACGAGTTTAATGGTATTATAATTTGGAAAATTCTTCTTCTTTTACCAACAATTTTATTCAATCAATTAATGTAGTACAACCCATAAAAATAAGCATGGGGCATCGACCATACATACCACAGTCCACACAAACTATAAATCAACTTCTCTTTACACTGAGGTCAATGTTATTTTACCAAAAAAAAAGGTCAATATTATTTTCCTTCTTATATTATTATATAAACTATCAATTAAGAGTCCATAATACATTACCCGTCAGCGGTGGCCTAGTAGTTAAGAACGTTTATTTCTATGTGATTTGGCTTCAAAGTCGCAGGTTCGAAATCACTCGGAGCTGTCAACTTGGGTTGAAATGTTTAGAAAACAGGTCATGTCTGGCTCACATACCGACTCTGACATATGAGGAGGCGAGTAGAACTAAGTTAACGAGCCGGCATCTTGACTATACTAGGCTGCGAACTGTGCTTAACGAGTAGGTTGCTGGTGAAGCTATGTTGATAGAGTGAATGCATACACCGATGGTTTAGTAAGTCTTATCAGGAAAAAAAAAAACAAAACAAAAAAACTCGATAGGACACATGCACAAATCATTAGTTTATGATTATAAAGGAGTGCGATGACAAGGTTCCTAATATTGAATAAATTAAGATTATCTCGTGTTATAATAATGGACTAATTAAAGGGTGCTTTTAGCAAAGGTAATAATGTGCACGCTTATTTAAATGATAATAATGAAATTGCTTAATTGATTGGTTCGTTCTCACGAAAGCCGCCGGAACATTTTGCAAATCATCGTCATCATAAGCGAAGCTACTTGGCAAGGAGACACGAAAACATTTCTTGGAGTATACATTTCGGGTCCTCAAGTAAAGTTTTCCAATCAGTTAGGCCCTCTCCTTTACTTTTCTCAAGTAGTGTAATTATACTAAGTATGATTCTGTTTTGTCATCACAACTTCTAGGTAGGTAACTTTAGACAGTTGATGATTGAAGGACAACATGGGACCGGACATCTATGTTCATGAAAGCAATGTCTCAATTTATGTAGTCATAAAAATGTAAGTTTTACAAACCCTAATTGCCAGGATCTTGATCATGCTTTATGAGGGAAAATATATAGAGAGGTATGACTTACCCGGTAATTGATTTCGATTCTCTGATCTTGACTGTCGATGTGCTTCTCAGAAGAACGGTTCTACTTCTCTCCCTTGTCCATCCTTCTGTCAGAGACCAGTTGATGGAGAACTGCTCTTCCTCTCTGTGTCAATAACTGGCAGGGAGAGAGGACCGTTTATAATATTATACCCTTTAATCTGGTACGTCCATCAAGTAACCAATTGAACGGTCTAGATTAAATCATACCATAAAGATATATATTGATATAATATAATATAATATAATATAATACATTATTCAATATATCTATACTCATTAATATTATCTGGCCACATAATTAGAATATATATTATAACATTATATATATATTCTTACATTCTCCCACTTGGCCAGATAATCACATAAGTCTTACATCTTTATGGAATAACATAAGGCGCGCGTAAAATCTAATCTTTCCGTTCATCATAATCACTTACATTCAATAATCTGTAAATGCGGGTTATGGCGGTCATACACTTATTTAAGCAGCATACTCCCTTCCATATACCACGACAGTTACATCTTATCAAACATAAGCCTGTAAGTAATATATATAAACACATTAGGGTCCGAGTAAGGCTTTGCATAAGGTTTTCCCGTTATCATAAACATTAGGTGTACACAATCATAATTAACAGGAAAACATTGGAGTCAGAAACATATCATTGAGCTCAGAGTGTCAAACATCATCATCATCAGCTTTACAACTAAGACCCATTATTTGCATGCTTCTTTAATGTCATTAGTTGTAAACATTCATTTAAATATATCATTGTCAGCTTGGCCATTATACTGACAGACACTCTTGTTTCTGAACTTTCTTCTTAACGACAATAAACTTTCATTCCATAAGTTTGCACCTTTAATGCTTGTCGTTTTGACGAAGAAATAACTGTGGCATTATTACGATAAATTTTCCAGCGACTTGGTAACGGTGTCGACAACCTCAAGCCCTGAAATAAGTCCCACAGTTCTTAATGCATGATAAACATGCTAAAGCCTTACTTTACATTATTGATAACGACAGATAATTACCACTTTTCTGTAATATTGCTCCAATACATAAAAGGAACAATTAATTAAGAGTGGACTTTCAACTGTCAAGATATCCCTTAAATCTGAATCTACATGAACATAAATGCATTCACATGTTCTTATAGGTGCATTAGGACTTTATTTGCAGCATTCGAGAACTATACTCCCTCTTTAAGATCATTTCAATGTGAGGTTTCTGAGACAATCCAACTGTAACTGTGACTAGATTAAAATTTTAATTTAATCTTAGTCACATAAATTGTCTCTCACATTAACTTTCATCTTAGCTTCAGAGAGTACATAATCATTTAAATGTGAGCAAGATATAATCAATTATACAGGTAAAATATCTGCGTACTCCCACTAATCTTATGGTTCATACAACGGTAAAGTAACTTAATAAACCATTCGTGGGAACATCAATTTTATCATATAAATTGTTTTCTAAAATGACCATTCATTAATTGAGAAATATAAACTTCGTAACATAATATATTGTGGGAATGAAACCAAAAATATTTACTAATATCTGAATCCTACAAGTAAACCAACTTCCAGAATAACAAGTTTTCCTAATGTTATTCTAAATGATTTAACTTTATCAGATGATTATACTTTTCTTTCTTTATGAAGTATCATGTCTTTCGAACATTATCCCTTATGTTGAAATTTTCATTCAACTGATGGAACTATATTCAAATTCATGTGAATAATGTATTCATACAGATAGACAATGCCTATCATTTACCATAATATCCACATCTTATTATTCAGACACTCCCACTAATTTCATTATTCTTAAGATTAACATAACTGGTTTCTACAATTTTCGGACTTCAGTTAAGAAAGTAAGTCATTATACCCTTTGGATCTTTTAATGTTACTCTAAAGTAAACATTTCATTCAAGAATCCATTCTTTCATGTGGATCATAAACATTTACTTTTGGTAGACAACCTCAAACATACATGTGTCTCAACCAAACTCCCTTCCAACGCAGAGATCATTAAGAGGTTGGAGCTGCCTTTATGGGATCTCAGACTTAACTCATACATCCACAACTTAATGTCATTAATGGGTAATAAATATTTACTTATCTAACTCTTAACTGTAACTTTCAAAGTCCGATTATATTTCCCACAATACTATTTTCATAAATGTATGACATGTTCTCTTAAGAAGGCTTATTAATGAACTAAATGTCATATCATACTTCTATACATTTCTCATAAGAGTTACCACACATATCAGATATTATGAGCTTTCACGTTTCTATCTAATTTCTTAAGCAAATAGATATAGTCATAACATTAATAAATGTGATTAACTTCATTAAAACATAATACGGAAAAATAAACATAAATTCATAAGTTCAAGAAGATATACAAATTATCCCCCTATTCTTGACACTTATTAATTTTCCGTATAAATAATCATGCAATAACCGAGATATACGAAATATTACATTTTGTTCATGTATGAAAACAATTGCACTAACCTTTTAGCAGCACTCATTTATGCATGGTTGACATGTGACTTCCTTATTCTTCATAAACATACGAGCTAACTCAATATCGCATAATGAACACTTTGTAGTGCTCTCATAAATATTGAGTTGTCGCTAGTCATCCTTAAGGTCTTTAATCTTGCTCCATAAGTTAGCCAACTCAAACTTCTACAAACTCTACAACTCAAATCTTAATGATTGTAGGTTTGTACATACGAGTGACTTATTACATAACTTGTACTTTCATCCACAAAACTTCATAATTTTTATTTTTTCTTTACTGTTTGTGGAATAAGACAATATTATTCGCATAAACTTAATATTTACTATGTTGTATCGTGTTTATACTTTATGATTTGACTTTCTACTTAAGTTGTGTACCCGTAAGGATACTGTTTAATTGTGTTAAGTCAGGACCTAGTAACTTTAGTGGAACCTGACTTACACGGTTTAGAAAGTCAAACCTATTAAACACATTAACAGAACATACATGCGAATTAACTATAATAGCTGCAAATTACATACTTGCTCATTCATAAAATAAGCTAATAAGAATCAACTAATCATTTAAAGTATATCATAATCGACCTTTGGGCAACAACTATAATATACTATCATTAAGTAAATGCCAATTAGTAAATAAACTATTATAGATTCAGATAATTAATAAGAGTATATCATAGTCGACCTTTGGGCAACGACTACAATACACTAATCTTAATTAAATGCCATAACATTATTTGGAAATCATCAAAGTATACTATAACCGACCTTTGGGCAACGACTATAGCACACAAATCTTAATTAAATTCCATAACATTATTGGACAATTAAAGAAAATCTCCAGTTAAATATATAAGTTATCTTTGGATATACAAATATATAGAACCAAAAGATCTTAATTATCCCATCATGTTTACCGGTTATAGAAAGCGATTCACCTTTGGGCAAATCCTAAAATTCTAGTAACCTGTAAATGTCAATTTATCCAATCATGTATATAGTAATAGGCATTTCATTATTATCATGGATAAATGACAATTATATTATATGCATGAAACAAATAAACATTCTAAATTAGCCACTTTGGTGACAATAATCCACTTAAAATATAAGTTCATACATATACTTATTGATCTTACTTTAGACATTACTATTGTATTATACGCATGAACAAATAAACATTCTAGATTAGCCACTTTGGTGACAATAATCTACTTAAAATATATGTTCATGCATATAATAATTGATTTTCTTTAGGCATGACAACACATTCTAGTTCTGTCACTTTGGTGATTAGAAACTAACTATAAAGTCATGCTGATAGTAATGTCTCATTAAACCATAACCTTATCATTCTAGTTCAATCACTTTGGTGATTAGAAACTAACTATAAAGTCGTGCATGTAGGCTTTAAAGTAATATTTCAATGACTAATTATAACCCGACGTAATGGTTATCATCATAATATTGAAACATCACTAGAGAACATTAGGTTTAGCTAAAATAAAATATTTAACCCATAAAGTTAATGGTTTTACACCATAAAAACTATAATTTTTCATTAGTGATTAGCGGAAGCAATTAACAAGGAAACTAAAGCAAGTAATCTTTCATGCAATAGCCATTTTCATGCTTAATTCAAACTTGCTAAATCCTTCATTATTGAAACATAATCAACCTTTAATTTCTAATTACAATCACATGATCCAATATGTCATTCATTCATCATTCATGCATAGATAATAACATCATCATGATTTAAAATTCATAAACACATGCATGGTAGTAATTTCACATTATCATTAACATACCTCAAATTCATCATTCATGTATATTTATACTGTTATGAACACAAGATTCTAATATTCATTAAAGCATATAATGAACAAAATAAGTGAACCTTGAATTGATCACTTTAACAACAATCCACTTGCTATATATACCATAATATACCTTAAACTTAATAGGTAAAGTCTAAATCAGAATTACCAGCATACTAATCCCGATTTGGTTTATCATCAAAACTTGATTTGGGAAACAAATTTCATACGCAGATTTAAACAATTCCATTCTTTATGTTTGAATAATAAAATTAATCCAATTCCGTTCTGATAAATTCAAATCAGATTAAATAATTAAAGGAAGAATGTGACCTTTATGTTTGATACTTGACAGTGAAGTCCTTAATCCCTTCAACTGAGCCGAAGTTCCATTCCAATAGTTCCAATTCCACCGATTTGAGAGGAAGATCATTGGGATTCAACTTCACATGCTTAGTTTAGTTTAGTATTTCTTTAGGGAGTTCTCTTTTTCTCTCCCTCAGCAAGAACATCATTAGGTTAAACGTGTATATTCCATATAATAAATACTGAATGGAATTAGGCTAACAATTCAATGCACTAAAGTTGAAGCCAATTGATGAAACAATTCCACAAAAGGCCAAATTTAATTCTACCAGCAGGTTAACAATTTGATATATGAAGTCAACCAAGTCATTCACGAAGTCAGTTATCCAATTCCATAAGCGGACAAACGAATACCGATTGGAATTTGATTCCTCATAGAATATAATAGATTAAACAATTTCACCGGTATAGAATTCATCCAGGTAAACAACGAATTAGACATGCTAAATTGAATAAAAATACATTCAATCAAAAGTTGCACGGTACGATGGAAATTCGCTTCGTATTTGACAACGGTTACGAATAAAGGAGAAGCGGTTTTCAATCAACTATCAACCAGAGTACATCAATCGATCATGACGAAATTGATAGTCCATCAGGAATCTAACAATCACAAAGAAGACATGATCAACAACGCATGCTCTGATACCACATGTAAGTTTTACAAACCCTAATTGCCAGGATCTTGATCATGCTTTATGAGGGAAAATATATAGAGAGGTATGACTTACCCGGTAATTGATTTCGATTCTCTGATCTTGACTGTCGATGTGCTTCTCAGAAGAACGGTTCTACTTCTCTCCCTTGTCCATCCTTCTGTCAGAGACCAGTTGATGGATAACTGCTCTTCCTCTCTGTGTCAATAACTGGCAGGGAGAGAGGACCGTTTATAATATTATACCCTTTAATCTGGTACGTCCATCAAGTAACCAATTGAACGGTCTAGATTAAATCATACCATAAAGATATATATTGATATAATATAATATAATATAATACATTATTCAATATATCTATACTCATTAATATTATCTGGCCACATAATTAGAATATATATTATAACATTATATATATATTCTTACAAAAAAGTCATCTAATTAAGTATATATTTCAACTTTCACGTTTTGACAAATTAGTATTTGATGTTTTTTTAATATATATTTAGGATGAAATATTTTAGATATTTGTGAAATCTAATAACTCGTTTTTGTAACTGAAATGTAAAAAAAAGTGCAATAATAAAAAAGCGAGTTATTAGATTGTAATGAAAAACAACAATGAGATATCGAATACAAATGTCTAAAAAAAATTCAACAAACAAATGCTAGCTACCAAAAAGTAATAATAATAATAATTAATAATATAGAGATCATTTTGTAAAAACATGAAAGTTTAGGTACATGAATTTTTTAATCGATTTTATGTAGTTGGATTACAAATACAATAATATAACAACTTCCTTTTCACAGAACACACCAAATACAGCCACCACAAACATATGCATTCATGTTATATATATAATATAATGATGGTTTCGTTTGTTTTTTCTCGTATACCAAATTAATAATCAATTAACATATGATTCTTCCATAATTACAACAACCCACTTGATGATGATGATCCATGCTTCTCTTCTTTAGCTATAGCTTAGTGGTCCTATTTCAACGGCAAAAGACAAGGCTGCATCATTTTGCCTGCTGCAGCTACAACACATTGCCCATCCATCCACACACATATATTATATATATATATTTGGTAAGCAAAATGAATGGGCTAGTAGTGGCGACCCTAGACCCATCCCGCTACGTAATGTCCGGACTTTCGTGTTCATTTGCGAGCATATCATACTTATGAACAACCAGCACAAGCACTGGCTCCGTCAACGTAGCACCACCAAGAGCCTAGTATAGTCGAGAGGCCGGCCCGTAGAAACGAGTCCTCCTTTCCCAAGAAATTATTTTAATCAAGTTGCTGGGGATTCAAATTATATATATATATATATATATATATATATATATATATATATATATATATATATATATATATATACTTTTGCTTCCCATTCTGATTCAGCATGATAGGAGATAGGAAGCGCAAAAGTCCGTTCATTCAAAAAATACTGAAAGTTTGACGTAGTGTTGAGAAAAACCTCAATTTTTTCATTATTATTTCAACTGAATGTAAATGACGACTAACAAAGTTTAAATACTGTAAAGAAAAACTCTAACCTATGACAAAATTTGAAATTCACAACAAAGTCCCAAACAAAACAGAAAATTCCAAAACGACCTTAAAAAACACAAAACTGCAATTTTAACCCTCAAACGAAGGAATTTGGCTGAAAAACGACGTCTTACATAGTAAAGTCACGAATATTGGTCAGACCATCGTTTACGCATGAAATACTCTATTCGTGCGCCAAAATCCAACACTTCAAAATTCAAGACAGATAATCATAAAATTAGTCAAATATGCCCGGGTCGCATGCCCTTCCTTTCACAACCTTTTCTTTCCAATAAAGTCACTGCAATGCAATGGGTCCGAGTATATATATATAGGGTTTGAAGATGCTCTATAAAACCTAATCATCATATATGGAGATGCTATATAGTTGACCCGTGTTTGTCATTAACGCGCCACACGACAACCTTAGAATGAAACTTGATCATGCCTAGAAAGTACTATTTTTCGCTGCAAAATGAGAGAATTTAACCACTTAATCCACAAAATGAGAGAAAAATACAAAATTTATTACAATCAATCGAAATTAATTATTTCATCTGTATGATCCACCAAAGGGAGGTGCCCAAAATTCAAGCGATGGATCGTGAGCAATAGGGTATGTGCTCGCCACAGGCACCAGACATAATCCTCGACTTCTTAGATCTTGTTCTTCATCGTGTTCTTCATGATCATCAGTTGTGTGATACTGATCAATATCCTGCTTTTCAAACAATTTTTAAGAAACAAGAAGTTCAAGATTTGCTATATGATGACACTTAAATGAATTTTGTCGGTAGAGATTCTCTATACGACTAAATAAATTTCGTCAATAAATGAAATTATTTGCCGAAATTACACCAATGTTGTCGGTAAAATTAAGGAACTTTACCGACCGATTTCATAGTTGTCGAAAAACGTGCTCTTTCCGATAAAATTATATTTTGTCAAGAAATTTGATATTCAATATCAACGAAAATGTAATTTTGGCGGTTTTCCCCCGACAAAAATCAAATTTCATTGCTAAATTAAACATTTTTTTCGACGAAAAAGTACTATCAGCAATGATTGGACATCGCTTCTACCGACAGAATCGTTGTTTCGTTAGAAATTTAGCATTTGTACGATGATAAGGTAACTATTCCGATCAAATTTGTTGTCACTAAAAGTCATATTTCCCGACGAATATGATTTAGCCGTTAAAAACACCTATAGTGACGAAATTTTGCCAACTAAATAAAATTTCGTCACCAAATCGAAGATTTCCAGTAGTATTATACCTGTTGATGTTGTTGAATGGTAGCTCCACTCTTCATATATGGGCAACTTAAAACCTGCGCCCAATGTATAAAATGGTCAAGAGAGCTTAATGCACTCAATTAACAAATGTTAGAACAACTCGAAATCAATATTAACAATCATTAGATTCTTACATCTACTTGTTCATGGAGGATCTTGATGTACTCGATCGCTTCGGACAAAACCGAAGCCGTATCGGTCTGACACATACAAATTTGTGGTGTAAGAACATATGAGAAGATTATAAGAATGAAGAAAGTGATCATATTCTTGTAAATCTCTAAACAAGAACCCTAAGCTTAATTAATGTCACTAATTAAGTTAATTTTATACCTTTCCAAAAGGTGAAACCAATTGTTGAAGGGCAGTGACTCTGTCCCCCATCTTCTCCTTCCTCACCTAGATTCACCCAAAAGGAATTTTATTACTTTTTTTAGAATGAAAAAAAATTACTTTTGTTATCATTTAAATAAATTTTTTCCAAATATCCACTGTTATATAAATTAATATCAAAGTAGCCCTCCAAGTAAAAATAATTACAATTTCACCCCAGGCTGCGGTCACCGTTGTACAAAACTGATACTTATAATTAACATGGTTAAACACCATTATAACTTATAAGGGACACTGTCAACGGGACCACCATGTCCATAATTAACAGGGTTAATGGTAATTAACCTGTTAATTATAGGCTGCGATCCTATATCGCGGCCACATCATCTATGGTTTCGGACACCGACCGCAGCCAGAGGTTGGATTGTAATTTTTTTTACTTGAAGGACTACTTTGTTATTAGTGGCAATTTGGAA
Organism: Clarkia xantiana subsp. parviflora; assembly: GCA_036873135.1. NCBI lineage: Eukaryota > Viridiplantae > Streptophyta > Magnoliopsida > Myrtales > Onagraceae > Clarkia > Clarkia xantiana. The sequence continues at coordinate 3,320,399 of JAPTYO010000009.1, forward strand.
AAAAAATCTCATTTAAAAGCTGAAAACTTGTAATAGAAAATTGAAACAAATAGAGAAATTATTATGTGGTTCGGTGTCAACACGTGGTGTACAAATAGTGACTCTCAATGAGAAAATGACATATTTCACTGCAAAACCTACCCTTGTCATCTTCTTATTGGATTGATGACCACCACGTGTTGGCACCGAGTCATATAATAATTTCTCAAACTTAATAAGCTTTTATAGATAGTGTACCTTAAAAGCTGGCAAAGGCGACGGAGTCTGATTGCGAGTCTTCTTGGTCGACGGTTCAGTTCCCATTCCACTTTTATTTACCGCGATGAACCCTGGTAAATTCTGCTGGGAGCAAATCAAAAAAAGGGTAACTGCGTAAATTCACTTATTTTTAAGAAAACGGTATTAGTATAATGACCCTAATTACTAATACTATGTTTCTACTATAATAGTTAAAGTATAATTTTACCTATCATTCTAAAATTTTAGAACAGTTGTTTAAATAATTAATTTAAAATTTATTTAGATAGTTAGTCTGAAATTTCACATAGTATTTAAGCGTATATTTATAAATTACCAAGTAAATTTTTATTTAAAAAGTTTCAAGTAATTTTTTTTTAAAATGTTTCGTATGGTTGGTCTGAAATTTCACAGTAATAACTTACTAAATGAAAAAACAGTAAAAAAAAACGCAAAATTGACTTTCATCGCTACGTACGTAGTAAGAATTATTTTTAGTTTTTAATAAGGTTTACTAACATAATTATTTACTGGTAAAAAAAATATTACGTGACAATGAATTACCATTGGCTTTTCATCAATGAGCAAAGCCGGAGAGAAGCTTGATCCGACATCTTTCACGGCAGCCGCAGAAGGTTTCCAAAACGGCGCGTCGTTAGAAAACTGAAGGTGGCTGCCGGAGTGAGACGGCCGGTGCTGTTTCGGCGAAGATGCTCTAAACATCACCGGAGACTGCAAAACCTGCTGCTGGTCACTCGTCGATGACGAGTTCATCATTACGCCATAATCATTGCCGTTCCCTCCGTACTGATAATTACCGTTACCATATCTCTGCTCCATATCGGAGGCCGAGCGATGATTCCGGCCAACCTCCGAACCGTACAGCCCCGCCTGCAGTATCGCCGTAGGACTGCCGTACATGGCCGTTTCCATGTCGAAGCTCAGGCCGGAGGTAGATTGGTTCCAGTCCATCATGCCGTGAGAACTGTTGGAGCCGCCGGGAAACGCGACGGCGCCGCCGGAGTCGGTGCCAGACCAGTCAAAGCTTCCGACATGGTTCCGGCCCGAAGAAGACGGGGTTCTGTTCTCGAAGCGCTGCTCGGTTGTTGACGACGAACTGTTCCACCAAGCTCCGTCCGCCATGGCTGAGGAAGAAGAAGACGAATAAAAGAAGCAAAGCAAAGCTAGCTGACGATGACGAAGCTTACCTGCTCCTGCTGATGATGAATATATATATGTTTACTCTATTTTTTAATTTAAAATTAATATTTTTGGGATCTCTATACAAATATATCTAGACTATATTGATATTGAATTGACTTTAGTTGACTCTTTGGTTTCTAGGGTTTTCCTAAGCCGTAAATGGTGGGGAATACGGTTTGTTGCATCTCTGAATTTATAGGCCAAAGAGTTGTACATATATATACTGACGATGGAGAAATTAATGTAGTTGACATTTGAGGTCAAGTCAATATTTTCTAATTTCAATTTTTTTTTAAATATATAGATAAATTAAATATAGATGTGTAATTATTTCACATAATTATGGATGTTTTTTCTTCTATCAAAGTATATATAAATGAAAAAACAGTAGTTTTAATTTCACGGGCTGCTGACTAGGAGTGAGCGAAAATTGTAAAAAAAAAATTGATTTTTTTTTTTTTTATAAAAGTATTTATATAATAAGGTGTTGAATGTATATAGCTACAATATTTTCTTACAATTGCTAGTAGCTAGAAATAATTAAAGCCCCGATAAGAGATTGCAAAAAATAGTGAATCCCTGGAAAGTGTTAGGCATGACATGGATTGTAAGCTTAATTATACCAATAAACGATTTTGGAACTTTAATGAAGAGTATTATATTTAATTAAGCTAATTCGAGAAAAAAAATGTTATATTTATATAATATAGCCTATAGTTGGTGATGTCTAATGACTAATCTATATAGAATTATTATATATATATAATTATATTTTATATACAAGTAAAAGGGGAGGGGATTTGGAGTGATGTAGGCTTTAGAATTTAGTGGTTGAGAAATTATTGGTAATATATAAATTATTGAAGGGTATTATAATTTATAAGCTTTCATATTTTGCGTTGTGCTGCTCCCAAAAGGATACTAGGTAATATGTAGAGTGTAGACCCATTAATTAAGAAGAGTAATTTTGCATGTTGTACGGAATTTTATAAACATAAAAAATGACGCTACAATAATTTAGGCGCATTTTGTAAATCAGATTACATATATAAAAATGTTATGAATTTTCTATCATGATATTTAAAATTAGATAATATTATAGTATGTAAAAAAATTATCCGTAGACATAAAAATTAGACGATATTTTTTTAATGAAGTTTATATTTTTGTTGTGTTTAAAGTTTATAGTTAAAGAATGTGTCACGTCTCAATAATATTATGAATTTGAAGTCATAACTCTATAGAATCCAGTAGGGCTGGGCATAAAAACCGGTTCGGGCGAACCGAACCAATACAAACCGGTTCTGACTGAACCGGTTCTTAAATGGTTTGGTTTTGATAAGGAATATATGGAGCGGTTTTCAACTGGTTCAAAACAGGTTCCGAACCGGTTTTGAACCAGTTTTTCAGAACCACTTTTATTACATAAAGCCTAAATTGTTAAATAGTAACACACTCTTGCATTTTTTTTTTGGTAGATTAAAGGGCTATAAACAAGCCGAGTATCCGGCAAGCTCGACTCGACTCAGTTTACTCGAGCTCGAACTCGACCGAGCCTTAATTTTTCAAGCTCGAGCTCGACTCGGTGCCATACTTGACATGTTCGAGTTCGGCTCGATAAGGTTAAAAATTCAATTAAATAATAAATTGTGCATCTTAGCTCGAGGTCGAACTCTTCCTCGACTCAATATATACATATATAATATTATTACGTAAAACTCGAAAAACTCGAACTCGACTCGAATATGCAAAACAAAAAAGCTCGATTAGGCTCGCGAGCCTCTCGAGTCGAGTACAAGTGAACTCGAACTCGACTCGGTATCAAAAAAAGTTCAACTCGACTCGAAATTTAGCGAGTCGAATTTGAATATCGACCAAGCCGATCTCGAGAAGCTCACGAGTAGCTTGAATTGTTTACACCCATAGGGTAGATCCTTCACTATTTGGGTTTGGTTCATATTGGATATATAGGTGGTCGTAGCAGATTTGTTTACTTATATATAGTTATTATATATTATGTTAGCTCATATCAGTTCTACTGTCAATTGAGTTTAGTTTTGAACTCGAAACTTAACTTAGGAATAGTTCTATATCCGTATATTTTGAATTTATGTAAAAAAAAGGTGTATATTTTGAATTTTAGTAAAAAAAAATGAAAAAAGGTTCAAAACCGGTTCGAACCGGTTCTCCTATGGTTCGGTTCTAGGACCTAAAATCTGGTTCGGTTCTTACCTGGTATAGAAAACCAACTGAACCTAAAATCTGGTTCTGGTTCGGTTCTGAACCGGTTCGGCCAAAAACCGAACCACGCCCAGCCCTAGAATCCAGCATGCCGTATTATATTTCTTCGGAAGTTATAATAATATTAATTACAAATGCCTGATTTGCCTTAATAATTTTTTTTTTTACAAAAGCCACACAACTAGGAAAAAAAATAAAAATGACAGGAAAATGAGTTTTAGTATCAAACAAGTGGGTTGACTTATTATTAATCCTCGTATAACACAAACAGTATACTACAAATAAGTCAAACCTAACACTGATTATAGTTGATGTCTTCTAACCGACCCATAGTCGTTAAATACCATATTATTATTCGCTATGAAATACATTAAATTTGAAAATTTGATCAAGATGGTTTTACTTAGAATTTTGTGAGAGAAAAAACCCATAAATTGATCCATTCTTATGAGAAATCATTGAATCATATGTATATATTCAATGTATTCAAAATAAAATTGGAGATTACGCTTCAATACAAAATATTTTCTTTTACTCAGCATCGGTTACAATAATATTATATTATTGAGTTGGCTTGCTGATTTTACTTAATTATTCACTTTTTTTTAGGAATAAGTAGATATATTGATTATTGATAGATAATATATATATATATATTCAAGCGTGACATCAATGTGACATGCAACTTGCTTGGAGTGGTGAAAATTTGGTACTCCGTACAGGATGACATTAAATCTATATTTTTTTCAATGGTTTTCTGATGTGTACGAATTTAATAGAATTCTTTTTTTTTTTTTTGGTCTTATAATTTAATAGAATTCTTGTTAAATCGGATTAACTTGTAAGGAGTATAGTGTTAGTTTTAAATATTTTTGTTTATTTCCGGACCTCAGATTAGATTTGAATCCAATGCATTTAATTAATAGATAAAACGTTGAATTGATATACCATATTACATGGTTACAACCCAAGGTTGGTTGGACCAACTGGTAAAGCGAGTTGTGTTCCCCGTGGACGACCCGAGGTCGAAACCCGCAGGAGACGCTGCCTTGGGGAGGACTTTAACCTTAACGCTCTCGGTCCGAACTTGCGAAAGCAATGTAAATATATCAAAAAAAAATATTACATGGTTACATTAAATCTAGTTCTGATGATCTGATCGTTTAGTCAATAGTACTCTAAGATAACTTATTATGACATGTAGGGTTGTCAACGGGGCGGGTCGGGGCGGTTTTTGCTTACCCCGTACCCGCCCCGCGGGTCGAGATGGTCGACCCGTACCCGCCCCACACAGTTCGTGGGGCGGGGCGGGTCACCTATTAGTGGTACATAATATATTAGCAATTTAAACCCTAAATTCTATATTTACCATATACAAATTTAATTTAAAATTTAAATCACAAATAATAAATTTAACTTCAAATCCAAATACAAGTTACAAATCCTAATTATTTTAACTATGTATTATATTACTTATATAGTTTTATATAAATACGTGTAATATATATATAAATTATCCACATACGGGACGGGGCGGGTCAACAGGGGGGACGACCCCAAAACCGTACCCGCCCCACGGGTCACGGATCGCGGATCAACTGGTCAAAATCAGAGCGGGGCCCCGCGGGTCACGGATTACCCCTGATCCGTTGCCACCCTTAATGACATGTTTAATTTGCTCCTCATAGCTAAGTAATAAACTATTTATAGTGTTATGAACTTTGTAGTTTGTACCATATATACACACAATTTAATGTGAATAATTTATTTAATACTTACTAAAATATATATTTGTATAAAAAGATGCATCTTTCACGGCGTGCAAGAGGTAGTTCAATGCATGGCTCCAATTGGTCTTTACTTGTGTTTTGGTTGGATCTGGTAAATCTTACCGAAAGTCTACTTTCTCTTTGCCTACTTGTTTTCTAGTCATCTTAGAATGTGGCGCCTCGTTTTGACCCACGTAATATAATAATAATAATAATAATAATTAATAAAAGTTGATCAAATTTGTTCAGAAATGGTGGAATAATAACTAACCAAGTTTAAATAATTTATATATATATATATTAAGTTATTTTAGAGACTCTCATCAGAAGGGCGGTATTGTAGCATATTTGCTTCACACATAGAATAATTTGTACTCATGTCTAACCAGATTCTAACTTTTAAGAAGTAAAATACTGAATATTTTTCTATCACGAAATATTTATGGGGTTATAAAGTAAGTTTATTTGTATGTTACACCTCTCAAAATGGAGCCCAACTTTGAAGCCATGCATTAATGATTAACTAGAACACTAAAGTGCAATAATATTAATAATTATTAAACTTCATATTAATAGAATAATATGTGAAAACAGATATTTACTTATAAATAGTAAGAGTGAAATACGCAATCCGAATCCAACTACTTCCGAGAAATTACGAATAAGACTCAGTCACAAGTATGGTAAACATCGTCGATTATAAGGGCATAAATGATATAAATTCCGAAAAGAAATTTCAACATACTATGAATTATAAGGAAGTGACATGCTCGGTAATTACTTGCAACTTTTGTGATAAATATATTGTTATATTCACAATTCGTGATTTATCCGAATTCCATTTAGGAATTTGTATCATTTATCTTAGAAAGGTATGTTTTCATCCTCTCACAATCGGAGGCTGGTCGGAATTTTAATCCATCGGAGGTTGGTCGGAATTTTAATGGTGAACTTTATAAAAAGGTGGTGAATGGAAGATGAGTAATAAAGTGGGAGCCAATGGAATGGGTATGTATGTATGTTGGAGTCGTAATATTATTATGGGATTTGAAAATGAAGTCAACGGGTGGGTAATAACGTCCGGCCGGCGTGCAAGCGTGCGGGAGCACGTGGGCCCACTCACCTTCACCTCTGAGTCAGAGCCCCCGACCGACATCGACTCATGTCAATCATTCATTCTTACTTCTTGTTTTCTTCTTCCTTATATATGTTTATTTAATTACCACATATATTTTGAGGAAATAAAAACCACATATATAATCCAAAGAGGTATACGTATACTGAACAGGGCGAAGTTGGCAAAGCGTCGGATATTAGCGTGTGAGTACAATATTTCATGCGAAAACGGCGATCTGAGAAAGACCCTTAATTATCTATTGGGTTTGACGGTTTTATGCCAAATTTTATCGTTTAAATTGTTAAATTTGCAGTTTTTTGTTTCTTTCGGTCTTTTTTGTAATTTGTCGATTTTATTTGGGAATTTTTATTAATTTCGTATTTTGTTTAGTATTAGGGTTTTTCTTTTCAGTATTTAGGACATTGTTACCCGAATTTTACAGCAGTTTATTGATATATGAAAAAAAACTGAGGTTTTCATCTACCCTGTGTGAAATTCTCGGAATTCCCCTGAATCAACGAGTATTTTATCCATCTATCCATCAAATTCTCGACATTCCCGTGAATCGACGAGTTTTTTATCCATCTATCCCCATCACGCTGCATCATATACCATACGCATAGGGTATACCATATGCAAAATAATTACTTTTCCCGTAGCCCAAAAATACGGCAATTGTATAGATTTGACATGCATGCTCCCTTATCAACTTAATTCCTATAAGATAAGAAAGCCATGAAAAGTAGTTAATTAAAGGCTTGAGTGGTCGGTGCTTTTGAAATACTTACTTTAGTTATGATGATGGGAGCTTGTAATATGTTTGATGCTATCATGATGTCAGCTTGAGATATATATTCATTGTTGTTTTTCCTATATTATTATATTCAGTTTGTTTATTTACTTACTATATATTTTTACTATAAAAGAACAAGTTTTTTATTAATATTATTATTATTATTTTTTAACTGAGCAACAATATCAACAGAAACATACTATTAATTAATTAATACTTAATAGCTAACTAAAATATTCGATAAGACACCAAGGATTACAGGAGTATTAACCACTCTCAGATTTCCACTTCTAAAACTAGTAAAATACAATTTGAAAAACTAAAAATTTAATAACTTATCAATAAAGTACTAAAAATGCAATTTTCCCCTATATTTAAGTTGGCAAACTCCATCCATCTCTCTGATAAATATATAATAAATAAATAATAATAACCATATAAATGGCCCAAGAAATTCTACTGTTGGGTCCATGGGCTTGACTATTGGCCCAAGACCATAAAATGTGCCAAAACCCTAAGCAAGATAGCCCTCAAATAAAGAATTTCTAGCCCAACTTGAAATACAGAAAAATCTAGTTTGGAATTTATTTTAACATGAAATACAGAAAAAACTAGTTTGGATTTTCTACTATATTTAATAATAATAATAACTAAGCCAATTTTGGGAAGAAAATAAGGATCCATGATTCCATATATTCTGCTCCACTCTACATGACTTATGACTTAGATCGTATCTCACCGTCAAGATTTTGAAATGTGTTTTCAGTGTAACTAATTTTGTAGTTTTTTTTTTAAAACCTATTAGAATTGATAAGCCTAAAAAAATTTTAAATTTAAAAACATGTGTGAAAATTTTAACTTTACGATCTCAAACATATAAAGTGAGACATTTAATATGAATCCAGAAAACAGCATAATATTTTTTTTTCATAAGAGAACAACGATATAAGAAAAAAAAACAAAAAAGATATATTTTCTTAAGCCGAACAAAACAAAACAAAATTAAATAAAACAAAACAAAATTATTAATTAACAGAAAAATAAATATCTAAGATTTCCGCATTGACTTCCCTGAATCGAGCGAGCTTATCTTATCCCAAGGGAGTGTATTCAACGCGCCTGATCTCTTCCGTTACTTAATTTACCGCTTCGTTAGCATTTCCTTCTCTCATAAGTCTCCCTTCCGCAGAAACCAACCATTCATTTTACTCAACTCTACCATCTGAAATTGAACTGCGACCATGGGAGGCGGTGGAATGATCAGAGCGGCCGGCAAGGTCTCCGGAATCGCTGTTAGCCGCGGCCTCCGCGGAGCCCCTACTGTGCCAGCAGCCGAGCATACTGCTCGCGGCGTGAGCCGCAAGGCGGAATCGATTTCCACTTCCCTGAGCGGGAAGATCTCCGGCGGGATATCTCAGGGTCCTGCGTCTGAGCTCGATGAATGGGTGTTGACCGGAGATGAGAGCGATTTCGGGATGAGCTCCGGTGAGCCTCTGCCCAGGGTCGTGTTTGGTGCTGTGCCGACGTTTCAGGAGGCGAAAGAAGCCACTGATGAGCTGAAAGATGCTCTGGAGAAGTAAGCAGAAACCTTCTCTAATCTATTTTGCTCGACTATTGACTGAATGATTTGAACGCAGTGTCAAGTTCAAATTCTGAATTTGTGAAATCTGGGCATCAAAAAGTGAAATCACTGCTCTGTTATCTCCAATTATTGATTTGATTACTTGTGCTCTAGCAGCATACTGCTTAATATGCTAGAAAATGTGTATTTTTATATTCTGGAATGCTCTTGTTCACCAGATGTTTGATTGGGTTGCTTAGTTATCGTACAAAATACGGAAAAATCTAGTTTGGAATTTCTTTCAACATGAAAATACAGAAAAATCTAGTTTGGAAATTTCTACTATAATAACAATAATAATAACTAAGCCAATTTTGGTAAGAAAACAAGAATACTGCGTAATATGCTAGAAAATGTGTATTTTTATATTCTGGAATGCTCTTGTTCACCAGATTTTGATTGGGTTGCTTAGTTATCTTACAAAGATTGAATTATCAATTTTTTAGAATTATTATTATTATGTGCTGTGGTCTAAAAATAGAACTATGTTGCTGGTTCTGTTTCCATCACATTTGGGGATTAGTTGCTTGTCTAATTGATATGGATGTATTTTCTGTTCTATATTTGTTTCTTATTCAAATGATACTTCTACAGGGTATACTTGTCTTCTCCTGCTGCTGCTGAATCTGGAGATTCACTTTCAATTGTTGATGCTGAAAACAAGCAAATTGTCGCAACTGATCAGTCTGTGATTTCTCCACCCGCACCAAAACACGCTGTTCAGGCATTTAAGTTGCTAACTCATAATCCTGCTGCTCAGGTATCTTCAATCGAATCTGCCACATGTATGAGTAGAAGAATCATGGCATATTTGTATATTTTAACTAGAGTTTTTAGTTTTGAGTGAAGTATTACGGTTTTCTGTTGATTTCTTCAACGAGTCCGCCTTTTTTTTTTTTTTTTTTTTTTTTCATTTGGATGTTAATTATGTGTTCGATTTCTGGAATTTGCCATCACTATACTCTGTTTTCTGGACATTTATACTGATTTTCTGGTCATAGTCTATAAAATAGCAGTCTCTTGGTTCATACATGGTAACTGATTATCTGATTTGGTGCATAGAATGTGGTGGCTTCAATTGCCAGTGACCCAAATGTGTGGAATGCTGTCCTCCATAATGAGGCGCTTATGGGTTTCCTTCAGTCACAGAAAACAGGTATTTTATTACCTCTTCTCAATTTTACGGTTAAGAGTCTAAAAACAGTCCTAACTATAGGTCATATTGCTAATTGTTGTCACAGATTTAAAATATTGATATTTGGTGTTCCAACTATTATATTTGTTGATTTCCAATTTTTTCTCTTAGAGTTAGTTGACTAAACAAAAACATGTTTTTTAAGCATCAAATAAGTATAAACCATGAGTAATAAATATGATACTTTGGAAAAGTGGTAAACATGTTTTTGTTGCTTAAAATGCCAATTTTAACTCCAAAATCAGTCGTAAAAAGTGAAGAGCAACTAATCTGATAGTTAGACATCGAATACCAACATTTTAAATCTGATACAGCGATTAGCAACATGATCTAAGACTGTTTTTAGCTATTACCCTCAATTTTATGATCTTATTTTGGTTTTTGATCGACTACGGTAAAGCTAATTTCAACTACTATTTGGTGGTAGCAGCAGCTGTTGTTGAGTTCCCTTCTGAGGAGTTAACCGTGAGAAGTGTAGAAGACGCAATGTCTCAAAACTTCGAATTTACCGACGAATCTGCATCTGGTGATGCAGAGAACGGGTTTATGAAGATTCTGAAGGACATCAAATATGCAGTCGAAGAAATGGTCAGCAACGTATCCTGTTTCCTGAACAGCATATTCAACAACCCAAATCATCATGAGAAAAGTGCAGAACATGAAGGTGGAAATGGTGGATCAACAAACCTCGGTGCGTCCTTTTTCGGGCTTGCCGTGTTGGCGATCATAGTAGTCCTCCTTAAAAGGCCGTAAAAATATGAATTTGCCGAAATTACAAAACTCAAGCTTTCTGCTCATGCAACCTAGTACTTTGCTCTTCTGTGCTTGCCTGCTTATGTTATTGTTCTGGCAGACTTAGACTCGCACTATCTTGTATATATGCTTAAGAACTTCATATTGGTCTAAAATGAAGCTTGTGTTTTTTTTTGGTTATACTAGACCAAGATGTTGCACTGATTTGTCAAAAACAAGTTAGTCGAGACATCGACATCTAATCAATTGCTGCTCGCTATGAAACAAAATTGGTTTCTTAATGAAGCCTAATTCTAGCTATGACGTCTGCGATTGAGTTAGCTTCTCGATATACGTGTCTAAGTTTGTACCTCTTTAGTCGATTCAGAAGATTTCTACAATCCAAAACAAACAGAGCTAGTTTCAATATGCAGCTATTCTGTTCCCAAGCTAAGAACCAGAGATGATAAATCAAAGCTATTCAATAAAACTATTTGCAAATCTTAATTCCTAGAAAATTCAGAGATATCCAATTTCACTGGAGTCTTGAATGATCCCGTGCCCCGCTTTCCTCGGGTTGGAAGCTCCGTCCATGTTGAATTGGAACATTTTTACGGGTTTTTGTCGATTCAATGGACTGAGAAACGCATCATTATTGACCAATATCCGGCTATATCGACACTCTACAACGAGCAACGATTTATTGTGGAAGACGAAGCTAAGGTAGTGTTTACGTTGCTTCGGATGGGGAAAGATAATTAAGACTTAAGAATCTAAAAAACAGTCTTAATTATAAATCACTATCCTAAAAATAGTTTAAACTATAGGGTTAATAACTAAAAAACTGTCTAAGGTTTAGCCGATGTTAAAATTAGGTGTCTGAAGTTTGAAATGTTAAAATGGACTGTCCCAAGTTTCATTTTTGTTGAAATTTGGTGTCTCGGTGTGATTACTTTAGAGAAGTCCATTCCGACGAAACCGTCTGTCAAATTCGAGCTCTCATACACACTCCCTTCTCGTCATCTTGCCGGGACCGTCACCTAAAAAGTTGGTCACATCCGGGCAAGTAAATCTCGCTCTATTGTCCTTGGAAAATGGCTTCACACCACTCTTCTAAAACTTTTTCTTTAATGTTCAATTTTTAGGTGAAATTTGACGATTTTGTGAAAAGTAAAGAATGATGGATTATGAGTGGGTTGGTGGGTTGATGTAAATGATCGAATGGAGATGAAAATACGCACAGAGACACCAAATTTCAACAAAAATGAAACTTGGGACAGTTCATTTTAACATTTCAAACTTCAGGCACCTAATTTTAACATAGGCTAAACTTTGGACAGTTTTTTAGTTATTAACCCTAAACTATAAGTTATGTCGACGATTTATTGTGGAAGACGAAGCTAAGGTAGGGTTATGGACAAAGATAAAATTAGACTTAAGAATCTAAAAAACAGTCTTAACTATAAATCACTATCCTAAAAACAGTTTAAACTATAAGTTATGTTGATAACTGTTGTCTTAAAAACAGTACCTGACAACGATTGGCAACATAATTTATAGTTGGGGTTGTTTTTGAATTCTTGGCCCTAAAATCATACAAATCAATAGCAACCACTTTCTAAAGATTGTGGCAAGCCATATTTTTCATATCAACAGTTTCAACGTCTAAATTTTTACAATAAAAAACAACCAATTTGGCCCCAATTGGTGGTTGTTGGCCTTGATTGGGGCCGTCCGGCCCCGATTGGTGGCAATCGGCCTCAATTCGTGGTGGTCGGCTCCGGTTGGTGGGTTTTCAGTTCTGATTGTGGTGGTTGGCGCCCTTGGATGGTGGTCAACGATCTTGGGTGGTGATCGACGACCTTGGGTGGTGGCCGACGGACTTAAACGGTGACCGAAGAAAATAATAGAGACTAAATTGAAAAAATTATAACTTAAAAATATATAAATCGGAGGAATGAACTGAATAAAATAGAAGTATTTAACGGTTGCACAAAAAATTTACAAAATGCAAGTATATAGTACCAAACTTACAAAAACACATGAAACCGAAAACCAACTTGAACCAAATATATGACACCAAAAGATTATTTAAGCCTAATAATAATAAGCAAGTGTCAATTAAAGTGAAAGCAAAAGTACTTTAAGTAGTCAATTATCTTTAAGTAGTAAATTAAAGATAATGTGATTGGGTAATGAACGAATAGATAGTACGTAGTGATACAATTGATTCTTAATTTACGTTCCTTACATAGATAGTACCACATTCTCTGGTGTACATATATTCCTATCAGATTATTATAGAAAAAAGTATTAGCATTATGACAATTGATAGATCGAAGGCAAATAACTGACCATGAGTTTGAATTTTTAGGGAATTTCGTTATCAGATGCGACTATTGAAAATTTGATGTAGATATGACACTGAACCGGGAACTTAGAATTCAATCTTGGTCATAACTGGCAAGGTACAGAAATATGGTAGATGAGTTGGTGCACTATTTATGACCAATGCATGTGCACAACAAAACCTTCTTTAATGCTGCAGATACTATATATACATATATAAAAGTTAAAAACAAATAAACGGTCTGAAATTTGCTCAATGTTGAAATTTAGTATCTGAAGTTTCAAAATGTTAAAAATTTCAATTTTATTAAAATTTGGTTTTTCGTCCAAATTTGCTATTATACCTCATCTTAACTCTTTAATGTAAGGGTTTTGTATGTTAAGTGCTTCCGGAATCACTACATAAAAACCAACAAACGGTCTGAAATTTGTTAAATGTTGAAATTTGGTATCTGAAATTTCAAATGTTAAAATTTAAATTTTGTTGAAATTTGGTTTTTCGTCCAAATTTGTTGTTATACCTCATCTTTAACTCTTTAATGTAAGGGTTTTGTATGTTAAGGGAGAGAATTATAGAGTGATTCCAAAATCTCTACATAAGCTCAGTAAAATATCTTACTAGAATTAGTTGGTATCTGCTTAATCTGATGTGGTACACATGTTGTGACTTCATTGTAGCTCTTTATATCGGAAGTCTTAACGATGAAATCAACTTTTAGGTCACTAAATCTACACACGAGGATCTTACGTTGTCTATGTGTTTACCGGTCCTATGTATGTGGTCTTTTCAAACCAGCCATCTGAACGACCATGTCATGCCTTGAGTCATGTCTCCCCAAGTTCATATTCGTCGTACGTACGTGTACTTTTACCGAGATTCACCACTTTATGTCTTTTCAAACTGATCCACTAGCTCTGATACCAGTTGTTAAGGAAAAAAATTAAAGAGTGAACATATACCGACTATATAAAGCCCCGTTTAATAAAACCAATTCGTAATAGTAGTAGGCAAACGCTAACACTATGTCTAATAAGAGTTTCCACTTTTTAAGACTATTATAAGTGAGAACTCACTGTGTGATCTAAGCCTAAGTGTGGGACAAAGTTAACAACCCTTAATTAAGTCTGCATGGACAAAGTTAACAACCCTTAGCTATTAATGCACTTGGACCGCAACTTTAAAAGCTTTCCTTTTCAATGGCAACACATCTCTCATGCATTCTGTACCCTAACATTTACACCATCAATCCTACAAATGTCACATGGATGAATGGACAAGACAAGACAATCATCTCATCAGCAGGTAAAATTTTGGTCGTTTTACAAATTGCTACCTAAATTTTACTAGTTTTACAAACTGTCATCCAATTTTTTTTATTTTTTTTTATTTTTAATTTCTTGTAGTTTAGCTAATTGATATAAAAATAAAAGTTATATGGGCGGTTTAGACGAATAAAGTTGAGGTATGCATTTAAAGGGTTAAAAGTACTTTTACTGTCATATGTTTGATCAATTGTGACATTTTGTATAAGATGTATTTTTGTGTATACTTTTGTTACTACACGTTTGCACTTTGTAGACTTTTGATATATCCGAGTTAATCGTTAGTTTTGACAATTAAATGGCTCGTGCTAATTACATGAACCACCCTAAACTTTTGATTTTGTTCAGTTATAGTCCCTCAAATACATACTTAACTTTTATTTTGTTTAATTTAGTACTAAAATTTCAAAATCGAACCCAACTGAACCCTATCGAATCCAATTGACATAGCCGGACCTAGCCCAGGGATAGATCATACCCTGGATTGGGGTCGGCTGGGTCAAACGTATGCTGAGAAAACCTTTAACTCAAATTTATTTAAAAAATAAAAAATTCGGAGAGTGATTTGTAAAATAAACATAGCAATTCAGTTACTACTACATCGAGAAAGTAAATAACACATTACTTCATGGAGAATAATAATAAAGTACTAATACAATGATCTTTTATAATCATATCTTTCTACTGCAATTTCCCTTGTTAATTAGCTCCTGCAAATTACAACAAAACAAGGAAGAAGAGCTCTAGGACTGAGCAAATACAACTCCTCTATATTAGAATAAACACCTACTTTTCCCGCCAACGAATCAAACCCAGTTTGCCCCGCCATTTCCTCTACACTCTCTACAGGCCTATGAACCCTACCCGCAATCACTCTACAAACAATCAACACTTTCCTAAAAACCTCATCTTCAACCTTTTCAATCAATTCAGAAGCCCTACCACTCGTCGAAGTCGTAAATACACCGATCCCTTCCTTCTTTTCAAAGAATCCGCTTCGTATAATCCGGCAAACGCAGCAATCCCCAGAACTGCACACACCCAATGAACCGTTGAGGCCTAAAGAACATTTCAGAGTCGTGCCGTAGAACCTTAAGAGTTCGTTGCCATCAGCGAGACACCGAGGATGTTTCTTGGGCAGCTTGCTTGCCCGGGTTTTTACGGTTTCTCGGTGTTCTTCGAATCGGGCGAGGGTTCTTTGAGTGTTGTGGATTTTGAGGATTCGCTCGATTTTGGTGCTCTGAGGCTCGGATTTTGACCAACCCGTCTTGCAGATGATTTCGACTACTTTTCTCGATGAATCTCCTTCCACGAGTTCACTAACTGTTGAAAAAACAGCAGATTAGTTTTAAAAAAATGATTGTTTTGAAGAATGTTGGTTCAAGAATGTGTAATTAGTAATGACTACCAGCATGTTTTAACAAGTGATGTTCTTCAGCAGCTTCCCATTTTCCGAACCGTTCTTCGCATTTGTGACATGTGATAGCTGAGGAGACACTGCTGCCATGGGAACCGAATATCGCTCGATTGCTTGACCGGCAAGAAACACTGTCTCCTCCATTAGAGGTGGTGGTTCCAGAAGAAGCTCCGTTTTTTCCGTGTTGGGAAGAGTTTCGCGGAACAGCAGTGGATGATGTTCTAAACGCGGGATTGAAGTAGCACATTGTGGATTGAACGCCGCCGATTTTGAGCTCGGTGCCCGATTCGCTAAGCATCACCTCGTGAGTAATCGGGTTGAGAAACTCGCTGCTGCCGATGGACCTCGGGCTGCAACTACTTGGTGGTATGTCCATATGCCTCTTGCTTCCATGGATGACATCTTTGAGGTTAGCAATGGACCTCGAGCATCCCGACCGGCCCGACTTTGTGGTCGAGATTGTGCTCAGTTGTCGCCTTGTTTTAGGGGTGTGAACTTCTGAGGATTCAGATCTGCAGTGAAAAGATTTCTTGAGAGAGAACCAAACTGTTGGCATGGTCCAGTGCAAGGACTCAAGAACTTGGATACTCTCAGAGGCAAATCATCAAACAGGTTAGCTGCATTATATTTTCAGCAGGAGATGGAGCATTTTGATGGAGGGATTTGGACCCAGAAAGCAAGCAAGCAACTAAAGAATTTCAAAATAAAACAATGGATAGTAAAATCAAGAAGGGTAAGGCATTCAGTGCAAACAAGGGGAGTGAAGAAGATGATGACAGGTGATGGAGAAAAGAACAAAAAGAAAATGATTTTGAATTACTGGTGAATAGAAGTGAACCAATAAATGATAGACAAGATAGGAATCAGCCAAGCAGTGAAACAACTCACCGGAAAAAGACGCGACTTTGAGTTGTCCGTCGTCTCTGAACCCTCACGAACCATGTTTAACAAACAAAACAAAAACTGCAGTTATGACTATTTTATGACTTCAATAAAAAAAAAAATGACTCAGTAAATCCAGACTGGTGAAATCATTTACTCAGTCTGTGAAATGACTTAATTACCAGTTTGCTAGCTCATGTTCACATGGTTCGAACTTCAAACAATTTACTAGCTTAAATTTGTTATCCTTTGCTATCTTAAGTTTTACTTTTCGAACAATGTCCTGGTTAATCAGCAAAAATAAAATTGGACAAACAAATTGTCAGAGTAGAAAAACATGAACTAGCAAATTAGAAATTAACGCATTAGAAATTAACGCTTGTGAAGTTTTTCGGATTTTTCTACCATGCTTTGGGAGCACCATGCTTTTGGTTTTTTTAATACTATGGTGGACTTAATTGTAACATAACTAAAACTTTAAAAGTATGAAAAAATATGAATTTTTTAAACTACACCTAAGATGTGTATCATACTATTAATAATATCAATTTCCCTATGGAGTTCACCTTTAGGGCAATAAAAAAATAAAAAAATTAGTAGCAAAAGCATGGTGTTCCCAAAGCATGGTAGAAAGGTCCAAAGCATGACACGTACAAACTTTGTTTAAGTGGATGACCATTTGCATTTAGTAATTGAGGTTATGATGAATTTTTTTGGGACAGTTAGTCAATGATCAAAAGGTCGGCTAAAATTTGCACTTGTGAGAAATGTACGTCATAATGGTAATGCTCACTAAGATTGGTGCCAGAATATGTCAGGTCAGACTCAGACTGTACACGTTTAAATGGGCCTGACTTTTGTTGAGGTAATACACTCCACACTCCACAGGTGTGATATGTTTGTTAAATCCCGTTATGGGCTTAGCCGAGCTAAGAGAATATATATATATATATTTAAATATTTATCATTTACATTGTTTTCGCAAATTCGGACCGGGAGCGTTAAAGTTAAAGTCCTCCTAAAGCGGCGTCTCCGACGGGTTTCGACCTCGGATCGCCCACGAGGAATATATCGTTTTACTAGTTGATCCAACCAACCTTGGGTAGCTAAGAGAATATATAATCCAACCTATTTCTCAATGATCTAACACGATCTTTTATTTAATGTTTTTTTTAGAAGAAAGGATTAATATTTAATACTAGAAACAAAGGTTGAACCCATTCAGTGTGAATTGGTTCAACCGAAGTTTAAAACAACTCAACGATTATATCTAATTAAACGGGGTTCGCAGTCTCCCACAATATATCTACGAGTACAAAGTCGAGTTTCTCTCGAAGGAACTCTATGTTACAAGACTGGATTGTTGATCTGATTCTTGCTAGTGCATCTGTAACTCCGTTATGTAATATTTAATGTTAACATGTCTTTTAAGTCCATAATGTTTGACAACTTTTGAGTTTCGGTTCATAATGTTTTTTTTTTTTGCCTAGTTTTGGTACCATATATTTGCAGATTTTTAGTTTTGATCCGACCGTTACATTTCGTCCATATTTTCCGTTAAGTAACACGATCAAATCACGTTATTCTCCCTAAACTTTTGATTTTGTTTAATTTAGTCATTCTAATATTTTCCTAACTTTTTTTGTTAAATTTAGTCCCGTAATTTTAAAATTGACCCTCAATTGGACGACTAGGTCCAATTGGGGTCAAATTGGATTAGATCCAATTTGGGGTCAATTCGCCTCCAATTGGACCTAGTCATCCAATTGGGGATCAATTTTAAAACTTCGGGACTAAATTGAACAAAAAAAGTCAGGGAAATATTAGATGGACTAAATTGAACTAAATCAAAAGTTTATGGTGGATCACGTGACTTGCACATGTTATTTAACGGAAATATGGACGGAATTTAACTGTCGGACCAAAACAAAAAAATCTGAACACATATGATACCATCTAGGCAAAAAAAAAAACACATTATGGATCAAAACTTAAAAGTTGTTAAACATTATGAACCAAAAGACTTGTTAACCTTTTTATTTATAATAATTTGACCTGATATTAAAAATATATATATACAAATAAATATAATTAATAATGTAAAATTATTTCATCCGTTATAAAACACGTTCCAGTCACATAGTATTATTTATATCTGAGGATAGAAATAATATCATATTATAACGAATGTACACTCATTTAATTGGTCTCCACTTTTGGAAAAACTCACATTATTTAAATGTTTATAACAAGATTATGTACTAAAATGATGGTAAAATAATATTGGAAACTTCACTTCACTTGTAACAAACTATTTGTCGTAGGATCTTATGTGGACTAATTAATGGGTAATATGCACATGTTTACAAGGTTAGATGGAACGTACTCTAGTTACTTTCCATATAAAGGCCATATTGTAATTGAGCTCTTTTTGCTTAGCAACTTCCTGAGAGCGACAAGAGAGAAAACATCAAACAAGTTTGCTGCTACTACAACTATATCTATCTATCTATCTATAAGTGGGGTTGTTGTCTCTCAGCTGTGTCTGTTCTTCCATGGCAACTGCAAGGTTTCTTATATGTCTAGTGGTGGTGGCAATGGACGTGGCTGCCGGAATCATCAGCCTTGAAGCAGAATATGCCAAAAACAAGGTAGTTCGTTCATTCATTCATTAATACTGTCCTAAAACCTTAATGTAATATGCGAAAACGTGGTTTAATTTTGGTGAATGAAGTTTAAATTGTTGATATTGACTGTCTGAAGTTTCAACTTTGTTGAAATTTGCTATCTTCGTCCAAATTTACCGTTAAAATTGACAGAACTTTATTGTGTGCTTGTCATTTGACCCGATAATTAAAAAATCTCAAAACTGCCCCTAGTTAGGTGGTGGCCGGTCGGAGTAAGATAGTGGCCGGTCAGAGTAGGGTGGTGGCCGATCGGAGTATAGGGTGGTGGCCGACCACCAGAGTTGTGGCGTCGCCGGCGGCCGTAATTGTGGCGGTGGCCAGCGGCCGAAGTTGGGTGGTGACCGGCCGGAGTAGGGTGGTGGCCGGCTGGAGTAAATATAATAGTATCGGAGCAATTTTGAATTTTCACACTTTTTTGTCAATTTGACTACAAAAATGAACAGAAGAAATCAAATTTCAATGAAATTGAAACTTTCAGATATTCAATATCAACAGTTTTAAACTTCATACAATCAAATTCTCACATATGGCAAATCTCAGACAGTTCATAAGTTCTTGACCTTTTAATTAATCTTTATACTTGTGGACTAAAACATTTTAAAGACCCATCAAGTGAAACTTCTTAATAAGGTGTTTAACTGGTGTTATAAAGATTCGAACATCCGTGATCTAATACTAACCTAGATTTTATGGCAGTTGGTCAAATGATTAGTCTGAAATTTCACATGGAACAGAAAAAGTGCAAGTATTCTCAAATTTTGTACATTTAGGCATCTTCGGTTTGCATGGAAGAGGGAGGCGGAAGAGCGAGCCGGAAGCATCAATATGCATCTGAGCTGGCATTGGTGGCGGCGGTGCTGCTGACGTTGGCGCATATCACGACCAATTTGGTCGGAGGGTGTACCTGCGTTTGCTCCATGGACGATCTCGAGAGATCCTCTACTCGGAATCGCCAACTTTGGTTCGCTTGCCTCATCTTCTCCTGGTAAACTACTCTAATCTAGAATTCTGCTCGATTAAATTAGATAAGAAACGTAACAGAACTGACAATTATAAAGTATAAAATCAATTATAGAGCTTTTGAGCCAGAATACGCAATATATGGCACAACTGATGATTCTAAGTTCCGATTTTATACAACTTCATCGTATGATGAGATTGTTGGTTAACGTATCGCGCGTTATTGCAGGATCGATGCGGCAATCGGGTTGCCGATGCTGATCATAGGCATGGTGGAGAACTGGAAATCAGGAGGAGGAAGTTGCAATATGAGGATAATAGTTCATCAACACTTTTTGTCAATTGCTGCTGTCATGTGTTTCCTCCATGCCCTGCTCTCCATTGCCTTTTACGCTTCATACATTGTTAGCTTACATACACAATCACAAGCCACGACGACATGCAATAGTAATAAAGATGATCATCTCCATCTCTGATCATCACCGATGGGTAACAACCTAAATATCATAATGAAGTCATACTGTGATTTGGTGTCTTAGTTTTTTTGTTACGATTCGAGGGAAATATAAATTTGTAGTTTTCTACTTTTTTGTCTTAAAATTAACGGAAAAAATATGTTTTTTAAGCATAAAAAATCATAAAACATAAGCAATAATTATGATATTTAAAAAAAGTGGAAAATAATATATTTTATTACTTAAAAGCACGAATTTTAATACCAAAATCAGACGACCCTAACCGGTCTCTAAATAGCCATGGATTGGACCATAATCAGGGTCCATACATGAGTCGAACTCTGTAAGGGTCAGACCCTGAATATGTCAATTTAGACATAGGTTCCGATTGGACCCAATTAGACCCTGAATCTAATTAACATAGCCAGAGTTCGAATCATGGTTGGATCAAACCCTGGATAAGGTAGGCCATGTCCGGTGACTCTAATGTCTAGCTAGGTCAATTTGGAACTAATGTCCGAATGAAATTGATTATGAACTAAACTGTAAAAAAAAAATTTACTGATAAAAATTAGAGGACTAAACTGAACAAAATAAAAATTGAAAGGCAAGTCAGGTGTAAGGCATACACTACTTAACAATCAAAACTAACAGTCAACTAACATATACACAAAAAGTATAACAAATCAAAACTAACATATGTATAAAAAGTATAAAAATCACAAACGCACCAAAAATTTAAAAGAAAATGTTGCATCGAAAAACAATTTTAATGAAACATGTTGTGACAAAATACTTTTTTAACTTTTTTTTTTTCAATATATCGCTAATGGTGCAAATTTTGACTTTACATCACATCCATACAACAACAAATGGCAAGTAAAAGAGGAAACTTGCTCCCAACTTACTAGATATTGAGTGCTTCCCACAGAATTTACAGACAGAAAGCAAGTAGTACTAGTTACAGACTAACCATGAAGAGGAAAACATCAATGTTACACTATTTACTTGATATCATTGTACAAGTTAGAGAGGTAACTGCATGAAAAATACCTCCATAAATCAATCAACACTGATGCTATCCTATAGGACTCACTACCCCGAGTCCAGCACGAACCCCCCTTCTCTCAAGGGCTCGACCCGGCGGCTCGAGTGTAATATCACTTGTGGCCTCCATTTTCTATCTTGGAAGGATTCATAATCCCAAAGCCTCTTCTTTTGTAAAAGGGTTCAGCTAAAATAAGCTCGAGTTTATTTTAACTCGATTTCTCAGCCATTAGATTATGCATGTGTAAGAAACACTTTTTATCTCTCCTGAATTCTGATTGATTCTCTCTCACGATCTAATAGCTGAGAAATCGAGTTGAAATAAACTCGACTGCAATTTAGCCAGCCCCTTTGAAAAACCCATCAACTATCTTCATCAGAGGAGCTTGTTTCATCGTGGCGCCGATCTTGGATTGCAGGGAAGAGACGGTTACGGAGTTCTGACGAGGCGGGTGAGGCAAGGGAAGAATCCGAACCCGACGGGGCCAAATTGGGCCCACCTTCTTTCTTTTTAGGTTTGCTTGGTCTCAATGGAGGAGCATCTTTAACCTCTCTACAAGCTTTATCCAACATGACCAAGAAATCCCTCACAATGATGAACAATTTCAAACCCTCATCTTTTGCAGTGTTTCCATGGAAGTAATCCCCTGTTCGCTTCACCATCGCCATTATCCTCTTCTCCTCCTCCATCAACCCCAGGATATTCGTCTCGGCATTCTGCACAAAACTTTTCAAAACTCGGTGAAAATCACAATCCTCTTCCTCCTCTAAATTCTTCAAATCTGTGTTTAGAAGATCCTGAGCCTTCATCAATGAGAAGCTTAATCTAGCTACAGCTCCTGTCAATGTATCAGCATCGATAATTGCTGCTTTCTTGACATTTCCGAGCTCACCACCCAAACCCGACACAACTTGGAGCCCAAGGTTTCGATAGAACTCTTCTTCATCCTCGGTACCACTTTCTTCCATGCTGATGACCTTGTTGTTCTCTTTAGCTACACGAACCGCTCTCACACCTTCGGATCGGATAATCTCCTGCACAACAAAGTGCAAAAGTGTAGTCTTTGCATCGGTTCCCTTCACGTCTGATAATTTTAAAAGCGTGTCGAGCTTGAAGGCTTGAGCACCGCCACGGAAGGTTCCACTGTTCATGCGATTCCCTGTCTTCAAGACAGCTTCTAGAAGCTTGAGGAATAATCGGCTGTTCCTCAGTTCTTGGCACGCAACCTTACATGAAAAGGTTTACTCAGAAAAGTTTACTATCTAATGTATAGTCAGAATTTTGAATTTTACCTCTAATGTTGAAAATGAATCTTTTATGAAGGTGAGTTCTTCTTGCAGACTACTCATGAAAAGTAATGCATCCATTCGCTTAAATGCAAATGGGATGCTGATGATCACTTTGAGGAACCGATCGGCAGGACCAAGTTGAGAAAGTTCACCATCATATAGCCTGAGCTTAAGTTCTTCATCTGAAGTGGGCGCCATTTTCAACAGAGTCTGAAGGAATTCTACCGGAAGTTCATTTCCTGGTTCGAAAAATGAGTGTTAATACAATACCAGACTAACACACCATTAGTAGTAAATATATTAACGTAATAAAAAAAATGACACCCGATGAGAATTTTGTTGTTTCTTTTAAATTCTTCCTCATGGCTGTTGCAATAAATAGTATATAAGTTCAAAGTTTGTAATATACTTTGTGAAAGACGGGTCCAAATAAAAGTCAATCACTCATTGGAGAAGATTAACAATGAATTCCATTTCTGAAAGGGTTAACAGATAAGCCGACTATTTTACGTCTCTTTGAAATCATAGAAAGGGTAACCAAGTATAATTCTACCTATTCCAAGCACCCCCAGATTATAGTTTTTAGTGCGAGGAAAACAACAACATACCCTAGAACAAAAGAGGTGGAAATGAATACAAGTTTCGTTTTTGGTAATGAGAGCATCTTTACCCAAAAAAAAAATATGAGTTCAACAGCGAAGACTATTTGACTCACCTTCAATAAGAGCATCTCTAACTTCTTCAATTGTCACATTCAACGCTCTCAAAAGAATTGCCAGATTTTGTGATTTTTTCGCATCAATAATCTGCACAACTGTTGAAGTAGATTCCTGAGCAGAGGGCTCTTTCTTAGTTTCTTTCTTGGCTTTTTCAGCAGCATTATACCCAAACAGAGTTTCGATCATCTCCTCACTGAACCTGAGAAGTTGAATTTTTGTTGTTCATCTAGTGTCATATACGGCATTAATATCGAGGACCACAAGAACAAATGAAATATGAGATACTTACTGGAAAGATCCCCCTTGATTTGATGCCACACCATTGAATGTTTAGGATTTGCTAAAACTTTATCCCAGAAAAATGGCTTTAGCTTGGTTTTTGGACCATCGTCATCTCCAGCACCAGGCGTCATTGGTGCAAGTGGTGGAGGTCGACCACCCCTGCCAAACGGTTGTGGGGGTGGCCGAGGACCAGCCCCACCACCCCTTGGAGGCGGCGGTGGAGGTGGACCACCTCCAGGACCAGGTGGTGGAGGTGGGCCAGGTGGTCTCCCACCAGGACCAGGTGGTGGAGGTGGTGGTGGTCCAGGAGGCCGCGGGCCACCACTTCCGGTGGCCATTCTTGGTGCAGGAGGTGGTGGTGGAGGAGCCGCCCCAATGGACGGCGGCTTTGGAGGGGCGGGAGGCTCGTGAGGGAGAGGAACTGCTCCGACAGGTGGAGGCTTTAAAACCGAAGGATTTCTGGTAGGTGGAGGCTTTAAAACCGAAGGATTTCTAGCCGGTGGAGGTTTCAAAACAGAAGGATTTCTACTTGGTGGAGGTTTCAAAACAGAGGGATTTCTACTAGGTGGAGGCTTCATTGATGGATACCTACCTGCTGGACCATCTAAAACTGAAGGACTTCTCCCAAGTGGAGGTTTTAGAGTCGAACCTACCCGTCCAGGAGCCTGCTTCAGCGGCTTAGAAGATCCCTCATGTGATAGTCTATAGGCTTGCAGCTCTACTTTGAGACCACCAGCATAGGATACAGAAGGTCTATCAAAGGATTGTTTTAGAGCATCAGCTTCAATGGCATCACTGCCATCAAGAGATGATACTTTTGATTTATGGCCCGGTGATTCACTATTGAGGTTTTCTTCCTTGAGTGGATCTCCATAAACAAAGCCATCATCTGGAGAAACTACACAATACATGTTCGGAATGATTTCATAGCCATTTGTTTGAAGAAAAAAATATTGAAAAAAGAAATCAGAACCATACCACTAGAAGAATAGTTTGTGCTTTGGCCTAGAAGAGGCTTGTCATCATTAGGACCAGACTGAAGGCCAGATCTGCATACTTTGAAGAAACAGATAACCAACACTACCGTGAAAAGGAAGGTCACGCATGCCGTGACAACAACTGCAATGACAATTTTATCGTTAGCATCCCCATTATTGACTTCAGAAACATCACGAAAAACAGGTAAGGCTTCTGGTCCTTCAGCCACAACTGGAGGTAACTCTAGAGATCGTCGGTGAATTGCAAGAGTTGAAGATGATAAGTGCTCAATGTAAAAGGTGAACCAGTTGCTGGAGCCAACTTCTTCACCAGAAACACGGAAGGGGAGGCCATTCTTTCTCAAACAATCGATCAGGGTTTGCTTCAGTTCAGGATAAAGCAAGCTCAAGAACTGACGGATTTTCTCTTTTTCCTCTGACTTGCACCTATCGTTGAAACTGTCAGCACCTTGATGTTGAATGCATACATCAAGTTCAAGTTCTTCAACAGTGTCTTTTAGTCGAACCATCTCGTCCCTACAATTGGCCCACAACAACTGTGCCTGCATCAGAATAACTAGATTTAAGATTACAGTAGAGTATAGTCATTCATCACGGAATATAGAGTAATAGCAGCTTTTTACATCATATCTGCAGCCAAGGCCTGCCATCTATTGGTCTCATATTTGTATGCTTAGAGGAGGAAAAAGTTGGTAAGATGAGAAATCTTCACAAGTTTACAAAATTTACTCCACTACTGCACGCCTCAAAACTCAAAAGAATGCATGAGCAACTCTATAAGTACGAGTACATTCATGAGTCTCGTGTAAGATCTTATCTAGAGCAGAATTACCACCAAAGACAAACTTGAAATTAAGCTAGCAAGTAATCATCTGCAAATAATACTACCACTGCTTTCATCAATTATTATATACAAAAAATAATACACTAGACTAATTCAACCAAGACAAGATTCTCCTATCATAGACTAGGATCAAATATACACTGTATTGAATTCGAATCAGCTGACTAGTAAATGCAAATGTAGAGATAAGCACATAAAGGCGATGTCTTACCATGTCTTCATCGATATCAAGGGATGCCAGATCAACTAAATAACTCGATGTCACTTCCTTGGCCGTAGTTTTGCCTTGAAAGCACACAACATCCCAGGAACAAAGTAGAGTGACCAAAACGATGAACAACCCAACTCTTATGACACATATTTGCTCCCCAATCATTTTCTACACGAACTGTCCCTGTCCTTAACATATGAACAATCATTAAACCCTCAAATACCAGAACCCTTTTATCCTTTGATTGCCCAGTATATGGATAAACTCTAAATTTTCCGTACAGAGCCACCCAAACTGGGTATCACCTATAAACTTCAAATCATCCAACCACAAGTAAATGCAGCAACGCCTAGAGCTTTATGGAATCCCCCTAAAATCTGATCTTCCAATCAAATTCAGCAACCCAAGAATTCTGTTTCGCCTAAAATGACAGAGGAAGGGATCGCGATCGACGAAAATAAACAAAGGGAGATGCCCTAACCAAATTGAGTGATTTCACCACGATTGATCAGACTAAAGCAATCCCAATCGTGGTTTTCTGGCAATGTGGCAGAAAAATTCTTGAACCCAAAAAGAGAATACGAAGACGGATGAGCTAAGCTTTTCGTAAAGTGAGTCCGCCAATTTGACCTGATCTAAGCGAGGGAGATGAAGAATTTCGGCTTCTCAATTCCATGCTGCAAAGACCGTAAGGGAGCCTTTCTGGTTAACTCCATCGATTTGTGTCGGGTTACTTTTCTCTTATTAATAAGTTTGGTATTTTCTTCTTCTTATTAATTATACAATTTAATAATTTCTAATGTTATTATGTAAATAATATTGAAATGTGGGTTAAAAAAATGTGGGTTAAAAATATGTGGGATATTAGTTATGAGTCTTCTTAATTATAAGGAAAATGATTAGGAATCCGATGGTAGTGTTCCGCCAATATCCGACTTTGACGAGACATTAATTGTCCAAAAAGTTGATAATATTTACGATCTATATCATTATCTAGGAATTCGTGATTTATCAGAATATGGAGTCAGATTCTTTATCCTCTAATTATAATTATAATGGAGCTAACTAGCTTACCTTGTCGTATAAGATAAAGTTGTGAAAGAAAGAGATGATTGTATTATGCTCTATTGGATTTTTTTTTAATCTTAGCTCTATTGGATTTTGATGATTGCGGTTGTATATAAATTCACACGTCTGTATATATATAAAATGATACATTTTATGTTGAAAATTTGGTAATTCCACTTCAAATTTCAAGTAAAGTATTTTTTAGAGATGAATAAAAATAGCTTAAGAAATAGAGAGAAAACTTAATTGCAAATAAAGAGATGCAAAAAGTGTATTTATAAATTTGGAATACGATTAAGGTTTTAGATTTGGTTATCATTAAAATAAACTTAATTAACCTGTATCTAATAAATTTAATAATTTTTAATATTATGTATATATTGAAATGTGGGTCAAAAAATGTGGGTTATAGTTATGAGTCTTAAAATTATAAGGAAAATATTAGGAATCCGACGGTGGTGTTCTGCCAAGATCCGACTGTGAGAAGGCAATAATTGCCCAAAAAAGCTGAAAATATTTACAATTTATATAATTATCTTAGAATTCGTGATTTATCGGACTATGAGTCGGATTCTGTATCACTCCTCTAATTATAATGGAGCTAACTAGCTTACCTTGTTGCAGAAGATAAAGTTGCGA
The DNA here is from genome assembly GCA_036873135.1 of Clarkia xantiana subsp. parviflora. Classification (NCBI taxonomy): domain Eukaryota; kingdom Viridiplantae; phylum Streptophyta; class Magnoliopsida; order Myrtales; family Onagraceae; genus Clarkia; species Clarkia xantiana. The sequence continues at coordinate 3,348,478 of JAPTYO010000009.1, forward strand.
AAGGAAGAGATGATGGTATGCTCTATTGGATTTTGATAATTGCGGTTGTATACAAATTCACCCGTCTATATATGTATAAAATGATAAATTATGTTGAAATTTTGATAATTCCACTTCAAATTTTAAGTAAGTATTTTGTAGAGATAGATAGAAATAGTTTAAGAGTTAGAAAGAAAACTTAGTTGCAAATAAAGAGATACAAAAAGTGTATTTATAAATTTTGGAATATGATTAAGGTTTTAAATTTGGTTATCATTAAGATAACCTTGATTAACTTGTATCTAATCATCTCATTACTGTAAACTGTAAAGTGATGCGGAATCATCAAACTGAATCAAACATCAACGAAGTGTGAGCGGATGATCTCAACAACTTCGGAATTTTCATTAACTTCTAAAAATCTGTTACAAGCATCTTTATACGGAGGGAAAGTGTAACTAACTAACTTTCAGTATTTACACAATAAACCCTATAGTTTGTAGAAGATGAAATAAGGTCCTCATAATTCTTCAATTACATGGTCAGTGTATGCATATCTATCATGCTGCATATACATCATAATCAATATCCTCCACTCCCATCCACTTCAAAAATATTCGTTTCACACAAATTTAATTAATTTGCAGTAGTAGTATTTTGCCACAAACCGTTGCTTTAATTTGTGCACGAATTAGCATATTATTTGTAAAAGCATCCAAGTGTCCACCACCAAGCTAATATATTAACACTCCATCTTTTCTTTCTAGACCAAAAAGAAAACAATATGCATACCTCAACTATGGGTTTATTTAAGGATAGGTATCTTAACTATTAGAAATGTGGGTTTTGGTACCTATAGCGTGTGATAGAGCTAGCCTAGGATGTTGATAATAGGGGTAGGCTATGAAAAAAATAAATTCTTAGGTAAGTTATGTAAAATATATAAAATATTTAAATATAATGGTTTCTAATACTAACATGTTTCAAAATAATAAGGGTTAATAGGTGTTTTGGTCTATGATGTTTGACGACTTTTGAGTTTTGGTCTATGATGTTTATTTTTTTCTAGTTTTGGTCTCACATGTTTGCATATTTTTTCTAGTTTTGGTCTTTCCGTTGCATTCCGTTAATATTTTCCGTTAAGTGACATGTGCAAGTCACGTGATCCACCCTAAAATTTTGATTTTGTTCAATTTAGTCCCTCTAATACTTTCCTAACTCTTTTTTTTGTTCAATTTAGTCCTAAAGTCTCAAAATTGACCCAAATTGGAGAAGTCAATTTTGAGACTTTAGGACTAAATTGAACAAAAAAAAAAGGTAGGAAAGTATTAGAGGGACTAAATTGAACAAAATTAAAAGTTTAGGGTGGATCACGTGACTTACACATGTCACTTAACGGAAAATATTAACGGAAAGACTAAAACTAGAAAAAAATATGCAAACATATGAGACCAAAACTAGGCAAAAATAAACATCATGGACCAAACTCAAAAGTCGTCAAACATCATGGACCAAAACACCTATTAACCCAAATAATAATAATTGATACTTTATTCAATTATTTGTCTAAAATTGTCTTTAAAACCATTTCAAATGTATAAATTTAACTAATTAGTTTTCAAAGTAACTAAATGTCTAAATAGTAATTAATATTATACAAAATGTTACGATTGAGCCAAATCAGATTGTGGATCAGTTGAGTTCAATCGAGTTAGGACACTATTGTAAAACTAATATAATTTAATTGGTCTTAATTTTGATATATTTTAAAAAAATGTTCGGTTATTTTGTAAATTTAAAATGTATTTGATAACAATTTTGGACGGATGATTGAAATATATTAGATGATTGATAATACAATGCTTAGCTAATACATGCAATTAAACATGCCCTAAAGACCTAGGTAGCAGAACAATTAGAAATGAAGGTTAATAACTCTATGTTTGACCACTTTTAACTTTTATGCAACATCTTTATATATATATATATATATATATATATATATTTGGTGCAATATAATTATAACTTGTACACTTTGGGTGCATTTATTACGTGAATGCCAATGTTGATCGTAAAATATTCAGTTGACTTGCACGTGACTAGACTAGCCACAATTTTTTATTTTGTTCGGTTTAATCCTCAAATTTACTGCTTAGAATTTTTATTTTTACAATTTAGTCCCTAAACAGTTTCATAGTCATGGTTCGACCTAGCTAGAGCAATAAATTTGAGGATTAAACTGAATAAAAAAAAATTAGGGCTATTTAACGATCAACACTAACAATCAACTAACAAATGCATCAAAATTATAAATGTTGCAAACGTGTTGCATAAAATATACCAAAAAAATGTTCTAACAAAAGTAGTTAAACATGTTGAACAAAAGTGGTCAAACATATGTTGTAGCAAAAGAACTATCAAATTGACCTTAATACCTAATTAAAAGATTGGTGTGAATTTACGAATATACCCTAATTATCACTAGTTGAAATTTGAAAATATCTATAAAGCAAGCACATGCACGATAGACATTTTTTAGTGAATTTGAAGACGACCATATACTCACTCAATCTCAATCACCACACACACAAAGCTAGCTAGGCCTGGAAAAAGATAAATATTCCTTCAAGCTTTAATTAAAGACGTCCAAATATATATTCCAATCGAATTTCTTTTATGCATGCATTACCATGAAGAGACAGAACACAGAAGCCTTTTCCTTTTATTGATTCCTCACTATAAAACCCAGAAAACCCTAAGTTATATTCTCTACTGCACCAAACAAGAAACCAAAACACAAACAAATCCCGGAGAGATGAGCAATCTCAAGCTTCTCGACGTCAAAGCCGACGATCACGCGCCGCAGAAATGGTCGGTATCTCTAAAGGAAGACGTCTTCAAGAGATTCCTCACTCAAGGGAACCCCACAGTTCACAAAATCTTCGGCGACGGTTCGTTGTTTAGTCCGTTGTTGTTCGGCAAGTTCTTCGATCCTTCGGATGCGTTCCCGTTATGGGAATTTGATTCGGAGATATTACTGTCGAATCTTCGAAGCACGGGGAATAGCTGTGTTGATTGGGTTCAGAAGGATCATGAATATGTGCTCAAAGCAGAAGTTCCAGGTAATTTACTATATAGGGTTAAGAATTTAAATCTAAAAACATCTCAAGAGGTTATGTTACTAATCGTTGATCTTGATTTAAAAGTTGATATTTAATGTCCCAATTATCAAATTTGTTGCTTTCCACTTTTTGATTGATTTTTTGGTTAAAATTGATGTTTTAAGCAATAAAAACATGTTATTTTCTACTTTTTCGAAGTGTTAGATTTATTACTTATGGTTTATACTTATTTGATGCTTAGAATATATATTTTTATTTCATCAATTTAAGAGAAAAAGTGGAAATCAACAAATTTGATAATTGGGACATCAAATATTAGGGTTGGAAAAAAAAATGGTCCGAACCGGACCAGTTTAGACCGGTTCCAAACAGACCAAATTTTCAAGGAGTGAAATAGCTTAAAAAGCGTTAGTATACTTATGTGGAGCTGATTATAAAATGAACCGGACTAGTTTTGGATTGATCTAGTTCGGTTTTAGATTGGTTTTTTAAGTTTTAGTGTAAATCTTCATAGAAAAACCGACTGGACCGGTTACGGACCGAACCAGATTATTTTTTTCCAGAACAGTCCATAACCGGTCCAAACCATACCAGTTTTTCTAGCATAACCCTAAACCCTAAAAAATTCAGTCCTGACCAGGACTTTTTAAACCAGTTTCGATCCAGATCGGAACAGGTCCGGGCCGAATCGGTTCCATACCCATCCCTATCAGATATTAATATTTTAAATTTGGAACATCGATTAGCAACATGATCAAGACTGTTTTTAGATTTTTAACCTAGTATATATACTGTTATTCAAGGAATTAACAACTTCAGTTCGGTTACTTGCGCACGAAGAAAACTCATTTCTGGTATCGAAAAACAGGAACATGGGACAATAATGTTCAGATATACGTGGATAAGGGGAAGGTGTTGGAGATAAGTGGGAAGTGGAAGCAGAATAATCAGAGAGACGGGTCGAAGGATTGGCGGTGCGGGAACTGGTGGGACCACGGGTTTGTTCGGAGGCTCGAGCTACCTGAAGATGCGGATTCGAGACGTATAGAGGCGAAGCTGAATAGTGATAATATCATGTATATAGAAGTGAAGGTTCCTAGGAGTTGTGATTCTGTCAAGGGAAAGAATGGAGCAAGTAGCGAGTAAGAAATGAAGTAATAAGAATTCTAGGAGAGATCAGGTGTGTGGTGAGAAAACATGTTTACTTATGGATGATGAACAATATGTAGGTTTTACAGACATGTATTTACTTTTGCAATGTGAAGTACAAGGAAAAGTAGGGAAGAAAAAAAAGAAGCAAAAATGGAGATGCGGGGTATCGATCCCCGTACCTCTCGCATGCTAAGCGAGCGCTCTACCATCTGAGCTACATCCCCTTATATTATTAATTCTACTGTATATAGTATAAATAACATGAATAATAATCAAATAAATGCCGGAAGATTGCATTCACGTCGTTTTATTTGTCAAAGTTTCAGCCCCACCAGCAGCTTGGTATAGTCGAGAGGCAAACCCGTTAAGTCCAGTTCTACTCGCCTCCTTATATGTCTGACGCGGTATATGGGCTAGTGCATACGTTGGTTGTTCGCTAAGTCTGGTCGGAAAAAACTCAAACCGTGAGTAGGAGAGCCCGAACATTATGTAACGGGATGGGTTTAGGGTCGTCACTACTAACGTATTCCTTTTTGTTGAAATATATATATATATATATATATTTACCAAGCTTCAGGGTTGTTCGATATTCCCTCCATCTAGTTTTGCTAAAAGTTAAAAAAAAACTAATAATGGAATAGCACTTGATAATTACGGTGCAAACTTATAACTGTGATTATATTGTTTTTCTATATTAAATGTTTATTGTTTACAAAGTAAAGAATATGATGGAAAATCAATGATTCACGTCACTATCTTACTTACATATACATGATATATAGTAAATTGAGCTTAAGAATAATTTGTTTCATGCCATTCTGCTCATAACCTCCTGGAGAATAACAGTAGTGTCTTGATAACAGTGCCTATGTTTCAGGCAAATCCTTCTTCTTCACAGCAACAGCAACTTCAAGCTGCCACATATTCACAGTCACAAAGCTCAACCAAACATAACTACAACAAAATTTGGATACTACTTTTGTACCTTTTCGACATTGTCGAATAATTTGTTGGCAAGATCCATTAGGGGTTAATTATCGTAGACAGGAGCAGCTGAGATTACATTGTCGAAAACGTAGTACATGCAGGTACCTTTGAGCCTAAGGTACTTCCTCACATAGTTCCAAGCATCTTGTCCAATCAAATCCCCAAGCGCTAGCAGATCAAATGCATATTTTTTCAACCTGTACATCCTCCCTTTTACTCCTATATCCGCAGTGTAGATCCCGCTCCTCACGCAAGACCGAGTTCCCGTCTTCTCGTTCCCGAGCTCTGTCAATTCAAACATTACCCACAAATGGTTCTTTCTTGTACACCAAGAAAACATCACATTGTACGTATAACAGTTGGTTATTGATGCAGAAACATGTCTACCCAACATAGAAACGATGATGAAACGTGATCACTACAAGAGAACTAGCTTCTCGGGATGTTACAAATATCTTATTGCGATACGTAAATGTGTCGTCAATGAAACTAGTGAGATGTACTACCAACAATGGTGGTCTAGTAGTTAAGAGCGCTTACTGCCATGTTATTTGACTCCAAATTTCCAGGTTCGGATCCTAAGTTCCGTCTGACCCACATACCGCGTCATACATACGGGGAGACGAGTATAACTGAGTTTAACGGGTCGGACTCTTGACTATACTAAGCTGCTGGTAGGCTACATTGACGATGTCAGTGCATGTGCTGGTTGTTTGCTAAGTCTGATCAGGAAAAACCTTGACCATGAGCAAAAGAGTCTGAACATTACGCAGCGATATGGACTTAGGGTAATCGCTACTAGTCATTCATTTTTATCGGAAGAAATGAAATTAGCAACGTTTCTACTTATGAAAATATATAATATACCTCGAAAACATTGTGACTTAAAAAAAAAAAACATCATAAAACTCTTAAAAGATGCGGCCATTTTTACTTAATTACGTCACTAGCGGATGCAAGTGGCGGCATTACCAAACGTCATTGTAATAGCTTATTTCTTAAAAGTGTCACTTAAATGAAATATAATGACTCTTTACAAATCGTCGCTAAAATCTAATAGCACTAACAGTTTTAGGACACTTGAGCAAATGTTACCGGACTTACTATTGTATTGTAGATAGGAGGGATAGGAATGGGGTCGCTGACCCAGTACCCGTTATCCTCTGCCAAAGAAACTCCATTGCTAGAGCTTGCAGTTGCAGAGAGGGCAATGGAAGCTGCTACCAAATATAAGGATGCTCTCCCTGGTGAAGCTTTAATATCCACAATGAGGGCAGTTCGGTCATTACAATCCTCCTGTTATTGGGCTTCAATATTCTATCGAAAACTATATATATCGAGATTGCTAAAAATGAAGTTACCCATATATGATCATTAATGGACCAATTTTCGGACTATACAAACATAACTATACATTTTTATACTTCAAATATTTAACAAAATCAGTTACAGCTAAAAGAAAAATCAAATCGCTAAATATTGACATTTCTACTTGATTTTTCCTTAATTATTGACTTTACTGGGTATACACAATTAGAAAGGACAAACAAAAGAACTAAATTCATACTTCGAGCCCATAAATATTAGATGAGTTGTACAGCCTTGCTCCATCCCGATCCCCGTATTACCACTGGCGCTCTAAGTCTATTCTGTTATGTAATGTTGGATTCTTAGGTCATGATCTAGATTTTCATTTTTCTGACCAGACTTAGTGAACAATTAGTACATGCACTGACCCCGTCAACGTAACGTTGTTAGCAACTTAGTATAGTCAAGAGGTCTATCTGATCTACACACATCCTCTTATGCCTGACGCGTATGTGCAACATGCATGACATAATATTATAATTAGATCAATGCGATCTGCGATGTGACTATCTGAATGGTTTCGATCATAGAACTTCGTAGTCAAACCATATAAAAATAAACGCTCTTAATCACTGATAATGATACTTAACTCTTGTCTCTTGATGTTATGAAAATAAAGGAGATTCGTAAGCATACGCACTCAGTACTTGTTCCAGGCCACCGTATCATAGAAAAAGAGTAGATCTGATCCAAAACTGGATCTTAAATATCTCAACCAAGTTGATTAATGTTGACAAAGTTAAGCAAGCCAAGGAGAGTGGTAGTGACCTAGTGAGAATATAACTAGTGAGAATATAAAGGGACACAAAGCAGTAGAATCTATCTTTTCAATTTCATCACAAAAGAAGTCTTGTTTGTTTGGAAAATGCACACCCAAAGGTCATGAATAGGGATGGCAACGGGTCTCGAGCCCGCTGACCCGCGGGCCCCAACCCGGTTTTGATCCGCCGACCCACGGGTCCGGGTCATGGTCGGAGCGGGGCGGGTACGGGTCTAGAGACCCGGGGCCCCGTAGTTCCGCCCCGAAATGCATATATATATAATATTTTTTTTTAAAAAAAAATGATATTAATTTAATCTAACATTTACTAAACAATATGGTTAATATAGTACCTATATAAATAACATGAACCAAATTACAAATAGATGTATATTTAGATTATTAGGATTTGTTAATTTAAATTTGGTGTTTGGATTTGAATTTGTATTTTGTAATGAATTTGATGTGTTTATTGTTTGTATTTGATTTGTGTTAGATTTATGTTTTAAATTTATATATAATGTAATATTTTGACAAAAAAATTGTATTTAATATTGAGAAATGGAAAAAAAAAAAAAAAAAGTTGTTCACATGGCGGGGTGGGTCGGGGCCCCGCGGGTAACTCGACCCGGAAGGTGCATTTGGCCGGGGCCGGATCAGCCAGGTCGACCCGTGGGGTGGGTCCGGGGCTGCGGAAACTTGCCCCGACCCGCCCCGTTGCCATCCCTAGTCATGAAGAAGAAGAAGAAGAAGAAGACCATTCCCAAAAAATCTCCATCTCTATAGAAGAACAACTTCATGTGACAAATTGTGCCTATCATTTGGTCAAATGTAAAAGATTCCCAAACACACAAAATCTTTATAGTTAAAAGATGGAAGAACTTCATGTGACACAATGTGCCCATCATTTTTTTTATTGTGTCAAGGGCTAAATTTATGTAAAAAATAGTTACATACATTATTACTTCTATTCTTTATGGCCAACAAAAAAAAATTTACTTCTATTCTTTTCTAGATTTACAAAAGTTAATAATGAGTCTATTACTATTTTCTCTTAAATTAAAAATGCAAACTAGAATTTTTAGTTATCTAGATTCATCGGGTCAAACTATTCGTCCAGATTTTACTATTTAAAGTTTATTATATTATGCCAAAATTTTAACACATTCTAATATGATTTAGAAATAACCATAAAATTATATAAATCTTAAAAGTAGTTAGACCATTAAAAATAAAAAAAATCAACCTTGTGCCTCTAATGTCATCAGTTGTAAGAAGTAAGAACTACTTTTTTTTTTTTTTTTTGTAAATAAAATTTTGAACAATTGGCTAGTTGTTCAAATTAGAACTTTCTAATTTGGTGGAAATTTTTTTATGGTGTAGACATAAATAATATATATATAACATAAAATATAACGATTATTACTATATCTATCTATATATCTATATATATATGTTAATTAATTATATCAGTAACGGCGTTGGATGGGCCGAAAACCAGGAGGCCCGTTATCTGAGCTTGAGGCGCAACCACACGCCACTGATGACCGTTCTTTCCCTATCAACAAACGTCTCCCCGCGTTTTCTCCGTTTACATAATTTTCATTTTCCTCTCAAAATCATCATTTTCCTCTCAAAATCAATCATTCATTTTCCCCAGAAGTAGATTTACCTCTGTTCTCTCCTTTCGACACTCGATCTCTCTCTCCGACCTCAGTCGGTTCCCATTGAGATGGTTTCCCAGGAAAATACCAACTGGCTCTTCGACTATGGTTTGATTGAAGACATACCAGTCGCAGATAGCAATTTCCAGGTTCACAATTCCGGGTTTTCTTGGCCCCCGGCACTGAATGGATCGTCTAATGCGAGGTTGGTTTCTCCCAATTTCGTATTTTGTTGCACCTCTCCATGGATGTCAATTAGGGTTTCTGCTTGAGCATTCAAGGAAGTGTTTATCGGTTGTCTTTTGTTTTTATTTCTGCTCAACCATGATAATTGAGTGAACTGGTTAGCAGCAGCAGTATTTTCAGGCGCGTCTTGGTCTATTGATTGGCCAATTAGTGTCGTTTTCATTGTTTAAGCCTTTAAAGAGGGGGGTTTGATTGAGATACCTAAATCAAGTTTTCTTTTTGCTCTAGCGCATATACTGTCAAAAATCGTCAAAACATTGTTGTTCCAATCAAATTTGTATGACAATATTAATTATTGGTTGGTATTGGCAATAGAGAGGTCTTCTGTAAATCAAGAGGCGTGCCACATTTTTGAGTTCTGATCTATATTAGTCTCTGGGTATGATGTTCAGCAATACCGTGAGAAATGCAGTGAAAAATTAGTCATTAGAGATGGAATATTCCTAACCCTTATGTGATCACTTTCGGTGATACTAACTAGTAACTATCTTGGTCCACCTGCTAGAGTTGCCGAATAAAACTAAGGTACTTTTAGTTAGAAACTATGGCACTCGTAATACTAATTTTGCTATCAGACAATACTTTGGGGGCTAACAGGAACCATTTTCTTAGGCCTTAATTTGCTTGTGCGAATTTTCTAAAGTTTTTTCAGTTGACCTTGCTCTTCATTTTTCTTGTTTTACTTATACTTTTTCCTCTATTTTCTGATCCCATAAACGATAGTTTGGAAATTGATGGCTCATATGGAGAATCAGAAGGTGTAAAGGAGAACTGCTCAAAGAAGAGGTAAATCGATTTTATTTTATGCATGCATTACTTCAACAGCTTCATTTCTTGTACATCTGGATAGCTTACTTTAAGATCTGAAATTCTTTTTAAGTGGATACTTCAAATACCTCTGGGTTGGAACAATCGGTTACTGACAATAGTACACTGGGTTCTGAACAAACATGAGTTTTTACTGGATTGAATTTAGCTCTACACCCACTTTTTAAGAGTATTGTTTTCCTTAAATAGCTGGTTATTTTCTACTCCTAGCATGATCAAGCTGCCCGAATCATGTATAACTCAAAATGTAGCAACACCGGTGCAAAAAAAGTTAAAATTCGTTTGGAAGAACACGTCTATGATGATCCTACCCTGCTAAATGTAGAATTATGTTCATCAAGCTTTTTATGAAAAAAATTTTTTTGTTGGTGTTGCAGCAATTCCTCTTAGGCAAAGCCAGAGCTGAAGTAATTGTTTTTCTGTTGTATCTGTTTGCAGGGCCAGAGCTGAATCAAATGGAGTATCTATCTCCAAAGCGTGTAGAGAGAAGTTGCGAAGAGATAGACTGAATGACAAGTACTTCTCTCTCTCTCTCTCTCTCGGACACGATTCTTTGTTGAAAAAAAGTTTTGGCTTAATGAATGAAAATACATTGATAGGTACATTGAACTGGGAGCTGTACTGGATCCTGGAAGAGCTCCGAAAACAGACAAGGCAGCAATATTGAATGAAGCAATTAGAATGGTAACCCAGTTGCGTGGTGAAGCACAGGAGTTGAAGGACTCAAACTCGAGTCTCCAGGAGAAACTCAAGGAACTCAAAGTGAGCCTTTTTTTGGAAGCAAACTAAGCAAGAATCTCAAAAGTTGCCTTTTTTTGGAAGCAAACTAAGTAAGGATCTCAAAAGTTGCATTTTTTTCTGTAGGCGGAGAAGAATGAGCTCCGGGATGAAAAGCAAAGGCTAAAAGCAGAGAAGGAGAAGTTGGAGCAGCAACTAAAGACGATGAATGCACAACCGATGTTCATGCCACCACCACCTGCAATTCCTGGATATGCACCTCAAGTGCAAGCTCAGGGCAACAAGATGGTGCCGTTCATCAGTTACCCAGGAGTGGCTATGTGGCAGTTCATGCCTCCAGCTGCTGTGGATACCTCACAGGATCATACTCTCCGCCCACCGGTCGCCTGAGTGGTAACAAAATCCGGACTTTGGGCTTGCAATTCTCTGCTCAAAACTGTCATTTTGTTGAGGGGAAGAAAGATTAGCTTTTGTTCTAGTTATTAATGCTATTACTGTCTTGGTGGTTGCTGAATGGCAGTCTGGAGTCTAAAAAACATCCTCTGTTAGTGTTCGCATGTAAATCTAATAAGTTGATAATCTAGCTTTTGTTACCTTCCTTAGCCCATCAGTTCAGCTTTCTTAGTGATTGATTTATTAAGGCTATGCTAATCGACACTCTTCTTATGTCTGCTATGGTGGACATAGAGTGAACTAAAAAGCGATTGTCCTATTTAAACGGGCCGGTCTCTCGATTATGCTAGATTGCTGATGGTGTTACGTTTACAGATCCAATATTTGTGTTGGTTATTCATAAGTAGATATGTTCGCAAATGAATACGAGAGTTCGAACATGGAATAGACTTAGACTCGCTACTACTAGTCCATTTTTTTTATTTTTTTTAAAGTGATTGTCTCTTCAGTTCCCTACTAATCCAATCCAAGTAATTCTTCAATATTAGTTAACAATTTGTTACATTTTTATTTATCACCTGTTTAGTATAATCATTTAGGAATGTGTTTGACTAACTAAACATAGTATAACAATTTCATAATTAACATTTAACAACAGATCCAAATAGTTAATGGTCATCATGGGTTCAAACTCTTCAAATATTCTCCACTTAGCAATGTGTTTCACTAACCAAACATCATATAACAATTTCATAATTAACAACAGATCTAAATAGATTATGGTCATCATGGGTTCTCAAACTTCAAACTAAAATGCAGGCAGGTGAAACCTTATCCTTTGTCGGATTACTGATGATATTGTAATGCTGTTCTTTCTCCTCAGATTTTTTCCTCGTACATCATCTTCCAAACTGTTCTATCATTTCAATTTTCAACAACCCATGGCTGCCATGACTAGCTTCCTCAGAATTCAACTTCGGAGCGTAATCGCCCATGGAGGTGTAGACACAGACAAATCTACCACATTTCTTCATCCACCAAGAGTTTCTCTCTCTTCTTTCGAGTTTCTCTCTCTTCAGCGACGCCGTGAAGTTCACCGGAGTCCCAAAACCTCTTCTTTCTCAGTCTACTCATCGTCACTCTCTTCTGCTAACCCGCCGACCTCCAAGGAAGAAGCTATACTCCAGGCCAGGACCTGCCTCTCGACCACCTTGGAGAAACCCCTCAACAACCCTAAATTCGCCGGAAAACTCAGGAAACTCAAGCAGCCAAAATTCCGCGTCGAAATTCCGCTCATCGACGACTCGCCCGACTCTCTCTCCCAACTCGCCATGGAAGTTTTCCAAGATTTGCCCATTAGAAGAAAAGGATCCTCCTCCGTCAAGATAATACTACTATGGCCTAACCCCGATGCTGCAAACAGAGCTTCCAAATTTAAATCCACCGCCAAAATCCAGATTGATCATGCGGACATGTCGGAAATTTCCGAGGACGATGATATTGATAGAGCAGTGAGCTCTGCTGACTTGGCGGTTATCTTGGCGCCAGAATCATCGCAGCTTGAAGCGATAAAGATCGTGACAGAGAACCTGTACCCAAAACCAGTAGTGCTGTTCAATCCAAGATGGGCTTTTGAAGAAGAGGAGAATTTCGGAGAATTTAAAGGGTTTGTGGGTTCGTTCGAGGTGATCTATTCCTTCCTGGGTTTGGAAGTGAAAGGGATTCTGAGTAAGCGACAAGGCGTGGTTTTTAAATGTGTTAGGGATGGAGTGTTGAGTGGAGAGGGATGGACTGTTCTTGTTGAAGAAGAAGGAAACTTGAAGGTTATTTCGAAGTTCAAGTCTCGGCCTGCGATTGGTGAGGTTGAGAATGTTTTGTATAATCTGATGGCTATCAACTCCCCCATTACAAAGTCTGCTAAGTTTTTTAGAGATCTGGTTTCCCGTGTAACTGGAAAAAAGTAGCATTTGGAAATGGTGTTGATTTTTGAGGTTTCATTGTATCAAGAGTGATGCTTTCTCCATTGCATCAATCTTGAGCATCAAATGATCGAGTTTGCTTGCATCTGATTAGCTAAATTATGATTTGTCATAATTGCATATATTCATCAAAGCTGAAGGAACTCATGAAATTTTTGATTCGATCTTATTATGGGTTTTTGACATTGATCTGAGCTATTCTTTTTTTCTACAAGAAGATAATTACACTGAGGCCACAGCTGTTGTGCTCTACACTCTGCATTGAATCAGGCCTTGAATTGTTGTTATTGAAGATCTTTCTTGTCTCTCTCTCACCACAAACAATAATAAATCCTCAACTTTTTATTTCTATTATTTATGCTTGAATGTGGCAGCCCTTGATGAACTTATCTGAGAAGTTGACATACTTTGACCATAATGTTCGAAGTTCTGGAAATGCAATCTCTAGCCAAGGTTTCGCCCTGCCGTTGAAATGGACCACTCCTGCATCTTTTGCCTCTGCAAAAGTTGTATTCTCCTGGTAACCAAGACCCAACATGTGCCAAAAGGGATCGATGGTATGGACATGACCGTGAAATGCTATAAGACCCGGAGGTAGTGTCCCGAGCTGCCACAAGCTTAGGTCCGATTTCAAGTTCTGCACAGAAGGAAACAATGATGATTAAATTCAGGTTAGTAAATTTCTGTTCATATGATTATAAGCTTACTTGATCAAGCCAGTGGTAATAAGTGAGGCTTATGTTGCTCTTCCTCCAAGCCTCTAGATCAAAGATATTCATGCCATAAGCCCAAGCACACGTGTTGGGGTCGAATTTTTGTGATATTATGGGATTTGAGAAATTCAAGTAGCTTTTGTATCGCTTTGACATCACATATTTGTCTTCCCCTTTACATGTCTGAACCGCACCATTGACCTTACCGTGCATTTCAATGTCCCACAAAGGTGTGAGATCAGTTTGAATCACAATATCATCATCCAGAAAGATCACCTTATTCAGACTTGGAAATAACTGCAAGTAATAGTCATGATGAGCTATTAGACTTTTTTTTTTTGCCAAAACCCAAAAGTCGTCAAACATCATGGACCAAAAGACCTGTTAACCTTTTTTTTTTTGTGCCAAAATGAGCTATTTAACTGAATCAAGTTTTTTCTTTTTACCTCTGGAAGATGAATTCTGATGTGATTCATCATAGAGTTATACTTGGGACTCAAAGCTTGCAGCTTAGAAGCAATTACATGAGGCTTTTCATTATTGCTTTTCACGATAGCAGATGAACCGCCTCTAAATTGAGACCTTGCTTTCTGATCCTTCTCCATGGCTTCCAACACAGGCACCTTCCCCTTAGCAAACCAGTCAAAATGGTGCAACGCCTTGACCTCGATAATGGCTGGGGACAGAGGGTGTAGAGAGAACCAAGCCTGCATCGGAGAAAACGTCTTCTTGTCTGTTATTATGTGCAGAACAACCTTATGGGGCCGCAAGGTGTTTTTCACTAGTGACTTGGCAACCACGGAAGCTGCTAGAACATTGTCCGACGCAAGGACAAAGTGGAAGTAGGTGTTGTCCACTAACGCAGGGACGAGCTCTGCTGCGGGAAGCTGCATCCTTGCTGCTGCATTGCTCGAGTGCTCATTGGCTAGTCGAAGGGTAAGGCAGTGGAGTTGCTTTGGTATGCTGCTTGATGCTATGTGTCGGTACAAATACTCCTGGATCTTTGCTGTTCGGGTCCTTTGCTCGAGAAGGGTCACCTAAAAATGTAAGTTTTTTTTAAAAGTCTACCTTATATTTTGGGTTAAGAACCTAAAAAAAGTTCCAACGCTATGTTGCTAATCACTGTCTCAGATTCAAAATGTTGGTATTCGGTGTTCCAACTATCAAATTGGTTGATTTCCACCTTTTCTCTTAAAATTGATGAAACAAAAACATGTTTTTTAAGCATCAAATAAGCCTAAACCATGCACAACAAATTTGATACTTCGGAAAAGTAAAAAACAATAATTTTTTGTTGCCTAAAACACCAATTTGAACGTCAAAATCAGTTGAAAAAAGTAGAAGGTAACAAATTTGATAGTTGGGACAACGAATATCAACATTTTAAATCTAGGACAACGATAGTTGAGATTGTTTTTAGGTTCTTAACCTTATTTTTAAATTAAAAAAATTGTATTTTTATAAACCCTTCTGCTAGAAATAAGGTATAAGCTAAAGATTGAGTTTACCATAGCTCTAAGTTTGAGGGCGAAGGTTTTGGCATCGGGTTGAGTTTCCTTTACATCAGCCATGAAATCTTCTAAGGTCTGAGGAATTTCCTTTTCGGGTCTAACTTGAGATTCATCTGCAGTGACTGGTTCTTGTAGGATATGATATATGACCTCTGGAACCTGTGCCATGGAGCTAGAACAGTATAACATATATGCAAATTTGAACAAAATCATTAGAGAGAAATATGGGACATTAGAGATTACATTTGACTCGGTTTTCCGACCCAAGATTCTTGGCCCTAGTCTCTTCCCAAGGCAACCTAACATAAAAACAAGTATAAAAAATTGTGATTTCTAGTGATTTTATTTAGGTTTAAGAACCTAAAAACAGTCTCTAACTCTTAGGTCATGTTGCTAATCGCTGCCCCATGTTTAAAATGTTGATATTTTGTGTCCTAACTATAAGATTTGTTGATTTTCACTTTTTTTTTCCTCTTTAAATTGACTGAATAAAAAAGCTTTTTAAGCATCAAATAAGCTTAAACCATTAGCAACAAATCTAATACTTCGGAAAAGTGGAAAACATGTTTTTGTTGCTTAAATTGCCATTTTAATGTCAAAATCAGTAAAAAAAAAAAACTAATCTGATAGTTGGGACCCCAAATATCAACATTTTAATTACAAGGCGGCGGTTTACAACATGGCCTGTAGTTGAGAATGTTTTTCTTTTATTTATTAATCCGTTATCGCCAGAGATTCAGTTAGCGTCTGCAAATACAAAAACTGCAAATATTCTGCTGGGGTAAAAGATTCAATTTTAAAGCTAATCTTCTGTTTACTATGCAAAATAAACAGGTTGGTGGCAGGTGATTGTTTTAAAAACTATTGTTCTGACCAAATAAGTGCAGAATTTACATGATATACTCAAGAATTTGTCTAGAAGGCATTCAATACTAATTAAAAAATGAATAAACAGATAAGGTTAGTACTAGTTGTTGTTGGTCTCATTTTTGCTTCTTTTACAAAACAAGCAGAGTCCTCAACACATTATTACTCATCCAATCTAACAAACCGAACCGATTATGACGTCAAATTGTTCTCATCTGCAGAATCTAAACAATGTCATGAGCATAAGCTACGCGAAGCAAGAAAGAAAATTACCAATGGTGGAGCACTTGTTCTCTCCATCAATGGTGCCCACTGCAGTCATCACAAACATGAAGCGTAGGAGAAAGGTGAATAAAAGCAGCATATAGAACAGCATTCTGAAAGAAACCCGCCTCGCCCCGATCTTGACATTGATGAACTCCCTCACCCCTTTGCCCGGTAACACCGTAACATGTCTCAAGCTCGGGGAAATATGCAGCTGCATTTTTTTTGTTACCTTGAATTGCTGATGAAGTAAGTTATTGTGAACTTTTTACTGCATTTGGGATACAGATGGAGAAAGAGTTTGAGTTTTTTGGCATGCAGAGGAATGAATGGGGCAAAAATGGATGGTTATTGATAAGAAAGGGGGGGTTTTGGGGTGGTAGCTTTCATTCACCAAAACTTGCTTGGTATTTTGGTCATATGGGAAGCAAAGTGTCGTGGTTCCAATCCCAGGTTGCACTATGTTATTTTTAGGTGTCCTAGATTTAAATTGTTGCTAATAGGCTTTACAGGTTTGGTTTTCATTGCTTTTTAGTTTTCCGTCCGTTTGACGTATTTGGATATGGGTTTTCTTCAATTCTTGTATATTTATGTCAATAAGTTAAATTGAACCCCAATTTTGAATTAAGTGTCACTTTGTTCTTTTCTATTCTTTAAATGCTCTTGCTACTATATTTTATGGAGCCATTGGACCAAAATTGGTCAAATTTAACTGAAAAAATAAATGGAAAACCAAAAACAACGAAATCGAAATATGGAACACCTACTAGCAAAATTTAAACCTGAGACTCCTAAAAGCAACATGATTTAAACTTGAGACTATAATTAGAATCATAAGTACAAATTTTTTTCAAAAAAAAAAAAATTGTAGTTATTTTGGAGAGTAAATTATGATTATAACAATAAGAATATGAATGTGCAGAAGGGGTTGGTCAGGTTCAACAGAAAGATACAATTTTTAAAAGAGTATATGTATATATATGGTTGTGTGTGTTAATTTGAAGGGCAGGGCATGGCTTGATGTTAAAGTAGAAGAAGTTTGGTGGAACAGATGTTTTCCTGCATGTGAAGTATTTGAAGTCTATGAAGGCTACTTACTTTCTGACCAGACAACGACACTTTCCTCTCCATGTTTGTATTGTCTCTTCAGTTGGGATACGATGCCTTCTTTTGGGTTGTTTGCACCATACTTTGATTTAATTCAGTGCTATGCAATAAATATCAAACCTCAAGATGTGCTATATAATATTTTTTTTACCAAAAAAAAAAATGTGATATATTCCGGTCAATTTTTGGGCCGGCCTGAAGTTGACCCGAAATTAACTCGGCTTCGGTCTGGGCCGGGTCTCACAAAATGAGATTTGGGTCAATTTCGGGTCACCCCAAAAACGCGGTGAATGGGCTTGTTGACGGCCCAACTTCAGAGCCCTTTTAAGTTTTTTTAATAAAATAAAGGAAAAATTAAAAAATGTAATCAGTAAACCCGAAATGTTGGAAAAAGAATGTAACATATCTTTTGGTCCATGATGTTTGACGACTTTTGGGTTTTGGTCAATGATGTTTTTTTTTACTAGTTTTGGTGTCAACTCGCCCCCAATTGAACTAGGTCCAATTAGACCAGTCCTGGGGTAGCCTAGGGCTGAGTCGATCCCAGTTGGGGTCAGCTGGGTCCGCGCGACCCCGACCGTGGTCAGACACAACTCTATGCTAGCCCAGGGCTAGGTCAGTTGGACCAAGTTGTCCAATTTGAGATCTATTTTAAAAATTTGGGACTAAATTGAACAAAAAAAGAGTTAGGGAAGTATTAGAGGACTAAAAATTGAACAAAATTAATAGTTTAGGAGGGATCACGTGTTTGCACATGTTACTTACCGAAAAATATGGACGAAATGTAATAGAAAGACCAAAACTAGAAAAATAAGCAAACATATGAGACCAAAACTAAGCAAAAAAAATATCATGGACCAAAACTCAAAAGTCGTCAAACATTATTATACCCAAAAACCTATCCACCAAAAAAAAAAAAAAACTAGCCTCAATAAAAAATTTGTCCATCTTCACGTGTTTCTTAGCGATTAAGGTGTTATTGTAAGTTGCAAACCCATGTTTAGCGGTAAAAAAATAATAATTAATAAACTGCCTTAAATTTATTATTATTGTTTACTTAAAATAGCCCTGTAAAGGAATAGGTCTTACCGTGTGGACAGGGTTAGTAAGGGAAATTTGCTTAATTTAGTGGCGGCTATCTCCTTATATAAAGCTGAGAGCGGCGTGTTTCTTCCTCAATCGATTATTACAAGAAAATATAAACAAAGCGTTCTCTTCCAGGACTCCTCTTCTCTCCTCAAAACTTCTCCGATCTTCGTTCAATTCAAGGTATTTGCTCTCTTTCAATCCATGCATGTCTTCTTTGTTTAATCGTTATTACTGATGATGCAACTATGCGCGTGTTCTGTTTTGGGATTCTTGCTCCGTTTCGATCTTTAGCTATGGATCGCGTTGACGGAGGGGATTTCTTTCCTAGACATGTTTAGATTGTTTTGAAGCGAAGATCTTTGATAATTAGGGTTAATTTGTTGATGTGACAATTGAGATTGCTTTTGATAGGCGGTGTTTCTTTCATGAAACCGATCTGGTTCTAGGGTTTGATTAGTTTGGTATTTGATTTTGATATGCAATATCGCGTTCCCCTCGTACAATTACTCTCCATCCTAAGTATCGAAAATCCTAACAGATCATCTTGATTGCATTTTTAGAGCTCTACGGTGTAGTTTTTACTTCTTAGTCTTGTTCTTTTTCGATTAGATGTATATACTATTGTCTGAACTGATCACTTTGTAGATGGGTTCGTCTCTGTTGATTGCGCTAACGGTTGAACGTTTAATTGCTTCATTCGGGTCTATGAGTCTAGTTATTTTGGGATATAGTGTTCTAAATTCCTAGTATAGTTTCATGAATTTCAAAATCAGCTGTTATGTGATTGGTGGTATACTGGTATGCATATATTATCTTGAGGGTTAATTGAATTTTACTTCTACCTGATGCTGAGTTAATTTGATTTTACTTCTACCCGGTGCTTTTGGTCTTTGGCATAGTCAATTAATCATATCTGTACAGAATCTTGGCTGATTCAACTATCCTTTGATTTTCAGATGCAGATCTTCGTTAAGACTCTCACTGGCAAGACAATCACCCTCGAGGTGGAAAGCTCAGACACAATCGACAATGTTAAGGCCAAGATCCAGGATAAGGAGGGAATCCCTCCAGATCAGCAGAGGCTCATCTTTGCTGGCAAACAACTTGAAGACGGACGAACATTGGCAGACTATAACATCCAGAAGGAATCAACTCTGCATTTGGTTCTTCGCCTCAGGGGTGGTATGCAGATTTTCGTGAAAACCCTAACTGGCAAGACGATCACCCTCGAGGTGGAAAGCTCCGACACAATCGACAACGTTAAAGCCAAGATCCAAGACAAGGAAGGAATCCCTCCAGATCAGCAGAGGCTCATCTTCGCTGGGAAACAACTCGAAGATGGTCGGACTCTAGCTGATTATAACATTCAGAAAGAGTCGACCCTTCACTTGGTCCTTCGCCTCAGAGGTGGTATGCAGATTTTTGTGAAGACTCTCACCGGAAAGACCATTACTCTTGAGGTTGAAAGCTCGGACACCATAGACAATGTGAAGGCGAAGATCCAAGATAAAGAAGGGATCCCCCCAGATCAGCAAAGGCTCATTTTTGCAGGCAAGCAGCTCGAAGATGGTCGGACTTTAGCTGATTATAACATTCAGAAAGAGTCGACCCTTCACTTAGTGCTTCGTTTGAGAGGAGGGATGCAAATCTTTGTCAAGACACTTACTGGGAAAACAATCACTCTTGAGGTTGAGAGCTCGGACACCATTGACAATGTTAAGGCAAAGATCCAAGATAAAGAGGGTATCCCTCCAGATCAGCAAAGACTCATTTTTGCAGGCAAGCAGCTCGAAGATGGTCGGACTCTAGCTGATTATAACATTCAGAAAGAGTCGACTCTTCACTTGGTGCTTCGTTTGAGAGGAGGGATGCAAATCTTTGTCAAGACACTTACTGGGAAAACAATCACTCTTGAAGTGGAGAGCTCTGACACCATTGACAATGTTAAGGCAAAGATTCAAGACAAAGAAGGGATTCCTCCAGATCAGCAAAGACTCATTTTTGCAGGCAAGCAATTGGAAGATGGTAGGACTCTTGCTGATTACAACATCCAAAAGGAGTCTACTCTCCATTTGGTGCTTCGGTTGAGAGGAGGAATGCAGATCTTCGTGAAGACACTGACGGGGAAGACGATTACTTTGGAGGTGGAGAGCTCGGACACCATTGACAATGTGAAGGCGAAGATTCAAGATAAAGAGGGGATCCCTCCAGATCAGCAAAGGCTCATTTTTGCAGGCAAGCAGCTCGAAGATGGTCGGACTCTAGCTGATTATAACATTCAGAAAGAGTCGACCCTTCATTTGGTGCTTCGATTGAGAGGAGGAATGCAGATCTTTGTGAAGACACTGACGGGGAAGACGATTACTTTGGAGGTGGAGAGCTCCGACACTATTGACAATGTAAAGGCGAAGATTCAGGACAAGGAAGGAATACCACCAGACCAGCAGAGATTGATCTTTGCAGGGAAGCAGCTCGAAGATGGTCGTACTCTCGCGGATTATAACATTCAGAAGGAATCGACTCTTCATCTCGTGCTTCGTCTTCGAGGTGGGTTTTAGAGACTTTGTCTTTACCATGTGCTTGGAGTCCTGGATGGTGATTTAATTTGCTTTTGTGATGTTGAACTCTAGTTTCTATTTTCTTGGTCATAAAGTACTTTCTGGTAATAAAGCCTTGTGCTGTGTGTAGCGACTTTATGTTGCTAAGGTCTTTGGAAAATATATGAACATTGTTATATGGTTAATATATTGGCAATGTGTTGCTTCACGCCCAAATACGATTTCTATATTCTGTCATCATTGTTATCTTGACTGTCTCAGTAATGTGCTCGATCGTGATATGAGATTGCAAGAAGTAAAAAATACTCGGCAAATCAAACATTATAACTACATTTGATAACAGATAATTAGATTTTGGCAAGGATTACGATGCTTTAATATTTTTTTACTTGTAAAATACGACGGTATTCAAATAATAACTACGATGAATAATCGAATTCGACGGTATGTTGTGTTGATAGAGAAACAGCACTACAAGCGTATGTTGTGTGAGAAGCCAAGTCTAAAGCAACAAAAATGAAACCTTAGACGGACGTTAAATTTCAACATTGCACAAACCTTGAAATGTTTATAGTTTTTTAACTCTAGAATTGACAAAGCTAAACTCAATTGCAACCGGATCTTGCCCCAAACTGAAATGTAAAGGTATATGTGAGTGTATGATTGTCCTATGGAGCTATGTATCTATGAGATCTCGGTTCCAACTGGGTGGAGGATATGATGATTAGGTTTATAGGTACCAGATTTTTGTCGATTGACGAAGCTTGAAACAATGGATTCACTCTTCCACAAAATATTTATCTCGGTTTTCCAACCAATTGATCAAAATGGTCGAGTTGATTGGAAGCGTCCGTGTGAGTTTCTTGCAACCTATTACTAAGGGGGTGTTTGGATGAGATGTAATGTGGCATGTAATTTCATATTACATCAATATTACGTTGTTAAGTTTGCCAAACGACGTAATGTGCATTGTAATGTAATGTCCTTTGTAATCTCAGATTACGTCCAAACTTCATTCAACGTAATATGAGATTACATTCGATTACGTCCAACTTTACGCTGTGTTATTATTTTATTAATATTTATTAAATAGACAAAATATTTTGTATTATCATTATAACTTATTATGATAATAAGTTTGTTATTATTAGTAGTTTTTATTTTTTATCTACTTTGTAACTCATCATTATAATAAATAATAATGCACATGATGTTCGTATAAATTGAGTAAAGTTTTTTTAATGCATTTTTTATGAAAATTATCTTATAAAACAAAATATTATGTTTTAACTATTAGAATTTTAATAGTTGTGCATATTGAGTTTACATATTTTGTTTTCAGAATTCATAAATGACTATAGTGTATTAACCGCAAAACATAAACTTTAATAAGTAGTTAGTTGTTATCAAAATATATTTTCTTTTTTAAAATCTTATCATATTGAGATATAATATACTCTCTATAAATTAATATAATAATAATAAAATCACGTTACAACACATATCAAATACTGTAATCTAACATTCTCCACATTACAGCACAATCAAACACTGTAATTTAACATTTCAAGTAACCTCACATTTGTAATCTCACATTTTAAGTAATCTCACATTACGTCCATCCAAACAACCTGAGAGTTCCATTTAATCTCGATCGTTCTACGCTTAGTCAACTCGTTTAGTTGCTTACAACTTGCAAGTGTGCCACACGCATTTACAACGAAGATAAATTGTGAGTTTTTTTTTTTCATATCAACTATCAACGGAAAAGCCGTAGCTAATGCGTTATTCTCTTGCATTGAAAATTAAATTACAATATAAATCAAGTTACACTTTTTCATGGTTAGAGAATTGCAACTACAAAAAAGAGAGCTTCAAGTTTATTGAATGCTGCTTCCTTACACAATTGGAGCAAATCTCCATCAAAACATTACATTTTTATTCAGAGCTGGCAATTCGTGCATTCATGCCGTGTTTGTGCCAAAACCGTATTGATTTTAGATTTATTGCGAAGTGAGTTATTTTGAATAAAAAAACTCATATGCTTATTGTGCAATTTTATCGTGATTTTTCATCATCGGTATTGTCGTGCGAGAAATTGTCACCCCTTTTGATGATCATCGACCTAGTTAATATCGGCGCCTAATATTAACACCGGAATGGATATGACAATGGTGAGGCGCCAAGCTGCAAATATCCGGAATCTTGTTAGCTCGTTCGACGATCTGGTGGACCTCATTGTGTGGCTTTGCCGCTCGTCGAACAATCTCTCTCAGATTCTCGCAGCGGCACTGCCACGGCATCTGCATGAGTTGCATGCAGCATTCTTGGAGCTGGCCCACGTCGCTCGTTTTAAGCATGATCGAACTTCCCAAACCCAAGTATCTCTGGCAGTGGGAGACTCGTCGGTTCTGAATCTCTTCTTTGCAGGCTGAGGCCGATACGGAATAGATCACCGCGAAAAATGTGCATAGAAATGCGATGAGTTTTGACATTGTAAGTATGTGGATTGGTTTGTTATCGCTTTTTTGAAGAAAGGATGCAATTTGTGTTGTGTAGTGAATTAGGCAGAGTTTCGAGCCTATTTATATGTATTTGTAAGTCATGAAAGTGTGGCGAAGAGAGAAATAGTGATCTGGTCACATTTCCTATTCTTTAGGATCCAAGTTATTAATTTGACACATTCCATGCCAAATTGTTTAGCCTTTTGTGCTACCAAGTGCTAGCTATCTTAATTATTGGATACTGTAACTAAAGAAAATTGACATACAATTTTAGATCTTTACATCTAATATCATATTACATGAACCAATAAGTATAGTGTTCAAAGACAAATTGGAGAGGTGAATACATATTCACTATATAACATAATCTCAATGAGATTTTTTTTTTGTCAACGGGATATAATAATGAACAAATATTGATTATGAATATTTTATTTTCAAATGGTTCAATGAAATTTGAACTCAGAGATATTTTGATAATGGGAAAATATTGTGTAAATAAAAGTTGAGTTTCTTTAGTAATTAAGTTGAATTAAGTTTTTATAAAACACTCAAAAGTTGAATTTCTTGAGTAATTAAATGAAATCGATCTAGTATACAATCCAAACAGAGCTTCATGGATGTACCCAATTAGACCTCATTAAGGCTCGACTTGGTCACCCCGTCGACCCCGAATATGGCAAGTGACCGACACTCGAAGACACGCGCTACTGCTAGTCCTCCAAAAAGGCCTATGTCCGAACTAAGTCCATACGGATTGACCTCCGACTAGATTAGTCCGGTGACACCGGACTAGTCCGGCCATGATGAGGGCCGACGCGCCCCACGATCGACCCCGACGTCCGGGTGACTGATACCCGGGCTACGCGCACAACGTGTCCCGTGTGGAATATTACGTGGACCCCACTCATTTGAATGCTCTGATCTCTCTAGAACTTTATCTCTCTAAAACCGAACTCATTTTAGTATCGGAGAGGATTCGCCGGACACCCGGCTTACCCATATGCAGGTAAGCGACATAAGGAGCGAGAAAAGCGGAACGCGAGCAAGGAAAGCGATCCCGACTCAACAAAGAACGTAAAGATCGGAACTTCAACGAGCTTGATCCATCAACACTGTTTAGGTGAAAGGATCTGTTCGATGGGTTGGAGACGATGTGGCGAGACCATCCAAATTCAAAACAAACTGTGTTTTTTTAGGCCAATTGTGTTATATATGTTGGCCAAGAATCGTGTACATAATACATTTGCTACGTCTACTCGGGGACTAGGAAAGGAATCCCCGGTTTACCAAAAAGAAAAAACACTAGTAATCAAAACATCGGATAAAGATTGAAGAGTGAGAAGAAAACCATTGATCGATTACATTTAAAGTATTTTCAGAAGCGTCAGCAGTATCAATGGCGTCTCTGGGATTTCTCAGAGCCGTGAGAAAGCGAAGTTTCCAACTCTCTGCATCTCGATTGCGCTCCTTAAGTTCCGCTTCTAGAATCGTATGTCGTTCAATCTTATTTCACCTCATATTTACTTATTGCGCGATTACATTGCTTTTGGAGCAAAGATTAGATTTTGAGCTTCGATTCTGCTTTTGTTCTTGATGGGTACTTCATTTAATAGAAGATAATTAATTTCTTCTAACAACTAAATTTTTTCTAACATCATGCAATCAAAAGACCCTAACTTTAATTAGTAGAAAGAACTGTCTTTTGAATTGCTTCTTGGCCAAAAAAAAAAAATTGCTTCTGATGATGAGAAGAGTTAGGATTGCTTTGATGAGAAGATTTAGAATTGCTTCAGTGATCTTCAGCAATTCATTTTGGAAATGGAAACTTGATTGTGTACAGGTTAGCACATTGGTTATAGTTGAACATGAAGGGGGTTCTGTTAAACCATCCTCAGTGAGTGCAGTAGAGGCTGCTAAATCTCTGGGCATGGACAATTCAATTTCTGTGTTGTTGGCTGGGTCGGGTCCATTGCTCAAAGATGCAGCTGAACATGCTGCTTCTTGCCATCCTTCCATTTCGAAGGTATTCTTCTTCAATTTGAATTGGAAAATCAGAAATGTGGTTCTTGTTGGCGGTCTGAGCTTATAATTTTTTGGAGAAATATATAATATTTGATTTTAGGGTTTAGAACTTAAAACAGTCCCGACTATAGACCATGTTTTATTGTTGTCACAGATGTAAAATGTCGATATTCGGTGTACCAACTATCAGATTGGATGGTTTCCACTTTTTTCTCTTAAAATTGACGGAACAAAAATATGTTTTTTTAAGCATCAAACAATCCTAAACCATGAGCAATAAATCTGATACGAAGTGGAAAATAATATATTTTTGTTGCTTAGAACGCTAATTTAAACACCAAAATCAATCTAAAAAATTGAAAATCAACCAATATGATAGTTTTAACACTGGATATCAACATTCTAAATTTGGGACAGTGATTAGCAACATAACCTATAGTTGGGACTGTATTTAGGTTCTTAGCCCTTGATTTTCTGTATATATTGTAAAAGAAAGCATTTTTTTGGATAATAATGTTTATGGGTAGCATTTGATCTAATATTTTGTGATGTAATGAAAAAACTGTGTAGGTACTTGTTGCTGATTCAGAAAGATTTGCACATCCTCTTGCAGAACCTTGGGCCAGACTTATTCAACTGGTTCACCAAACAGGGGGATATTCCCATGTAATTGCAGCTTCTGGCTCTTTCGGGAAGAATATACTTCCACGAGCTGCTGCCCTCTTAGATGTATCTCCAGTGACCGATGTCACAGAAATTTCTGAATCGAGGCAGTTTGTCAGGTAGATGTTTTTTTTTCCTTTCATTTTTGAAGTAGTGTCATGATCATATAATCGGGCGATACCCCAGTTCTTTAAAGTCAAATTTAAACGTCTTTTCAATTTTCATGTCATTTGAGCTTCAAATTAGTTTTAACTTTCTTGTTGTCTGATTTGGTTATCTCCTGTAGACCCATTTACGCTGGAAATGCACTGTGCACAGTTCGTTACACTGGTGCCAACCCTTGTCTGTTGAGCATCAGAGCTACATCTTTCCCAGTAGACGTAAATTCGGCTAATTCTAAATCTGATGGTGCTTCTATTGATCAAGTTGATCTTTCAGCCTTTGAGGAAGGTCTGTTTGCACTTTCTTCTTCATTTAAATCTTGGGTTAAGAACTTAAAAACAGTTCCAATTATATGTCATTTTGCTAATCGCTCTCCTATATTTAAAATGTTGATACTTGGTATCATGAGCAACAAATCTGATACTTCAGAAAAGTGAAAGCCACATTTTTTTTTGCTTAAAGCACCAATTTTAACGCCAAAATTAGTTGAAAAAGGTGAAAAGCAACAAATCTAATAGTTGTGACACCAAATTCAACAATTTAAAACTAGGACAACGATTAGTAACATGACGTATAGTTGGTACTGTTTTTAGGTTCTTTACTCTTAAATATTTTATTTACTAAATGATTCAGTATGTATCAGTAGATTCATTTTCTGAGAGAATCGAATTCACAGTCTACATAGCTCCAGTTTATTTATATTGAAGTATCAAATGGGTCTTCATTAGTCTTTTACGGTCTTTGTTGCAGAATCCATTGGTAAATCCAGGTACGTGAAGCATACATCTCAAGATACAGAACGGCCTGATCTTGGAAATGCAAAAATCGTGGTCACTGGTGGGCGAGGGTTGAAAAGCGCAGATAATTTCAAGATGATAGAGAAGCTTGCAGAAAAGTTCGGTGCTGCAGGTTTCTCCTTAAGACCATTTCTTTTGTATATTTGATTTTTCTTTAACAGAAATGGCTGCATTTATTTACCTACACATCAGATGATCCTCATCACTAATAGAGAAACAAATTTACAGTAAAAGAGATCCAAATCCTAGTCAATATTTTTTAAATTCTGGAGCTGGTGTTGAATATTATTCACAAGATTGTATCATGAAATGTTCTGTGAACATGTTAACTAACAACGTTCTCTCTTTTGATTAGTTGGTGCTACTCGTGCTGCTGTTGATGCAGGATTTGTTCCAAACGAACTTCAGGTAATATCTTCATAACTAATAGGTTTTTTTTTTTTGGCCAAAAACTAATAGGGTTAAAAACCTAAAAACAGTCCCAACTATAGGTCACGTTGGTAATCACTATCTCAGATTTAAAATGTTGATATTCGTTGTCCTATCTACCATATTGGTTCAATTTCACTTTTCCTTTACTGATTTAGAAGTTAACATTCACGTTTTTAGCAAAAAGAAACCATCTTGTTTTCTACTTTTTCGAAGTATCAAAGTTGTTGCTCATGATTTAAGCTTATCCGATAATTAAAGAACATGTTTTTGTTTCGTCAATTTTAAGAGAATAAAGTGGAAATCAACAAATATGATAGTTGGGACACCGACTGGGACAGCGATTAGCAACATAACCTATAGTTGAGACTGTTTTTAGGTTCTTAACCGTAACTAATATTCTGTTGGTGTAAAAAACAACAATCTTTAAATCTGCAACTGGGGTAAAACATTTGTAATTTGTGGTTGAAACGGTTTTCTCAGGTTGGACAAACTGGGAAAATTGTAGCTCCAGAAGTGTATATGGCTTTCGGAGTTTCGGGTGCCATTCAGCACATTGCTGGCATGAGAGACTCCAAGGTTATTGTTGCTGTAAATAAAGATGCAGATGCCCCGATTTTCCAGGTTGCTGATTATGGACTGGTTGGAGATCTTTTCGATGTGATTCCCGAGTTGATAGAGAAGCTCCCTGCTGTAGAGAAGAAATGAAACAGGCAGCATTCTATATGTGTTGTTCTCTTGTAATTCTTTCCTTTAAGGCTACCTGAAAATGAACAAGGGAAATGAAAGTGTATTTTGTGCAGTAAGTTCATTAATGGCAATAATAAGAAAAAAAAAGGTGACAGCTTCAACATTAGATCTTTCGAATTTCCAGATATCTGATTGGATGTGCAAAACCCAGAAAACATTCTGCTGTTTTCTACTGAGATTATGAAACAGATATGGAGAAGAAACAGAATCAATAGCTCTCAAATGGGGATTTGCTGTATTTTATGAAGATAAATTTATTTGCTGCTGTTTTCTCACAAGTAAGCGCATCTGGTGTAGTGGTATCATAGTACCCTCCCACGGTACTGACCAGGGTTCGATTCCCTGGATGCGCACTTATTTTGTTTTAATATTTGAGGATTAAGTGGATAAGCTTAAGCCGTTTGAGTACGCTCGTTCACGTGAATTGTATCATGAGTATTTTCGGAGCTATTTAAAAAAAAATACTTTAAAAACTCTAAACCATATACTAAAATATAAAATCTAAAAATGCTTTAAAAATCTAATGATAATTTAAATATACAGTAAATCCTAAAACAATACTTTAAAAAACTAATTATAATTTAAATATATCAAACAAATATTTTTCTCTCTTGCTAACTTCCTTATAATCAGGTTATAGACTTATAGGTTTTTAATTTTGACATATTCTAACAAATTTTCATTTTTTTTTTCAATCTTTTAGCTAAACGGCGATTGAAAAGTGCAAGTCTACACACGTGCTCTACTCGAATTCACGTCGATTTTTTCATCGGGTCAATATTATATTTTTCAATGAGATCGATATATTAGTTTTTGTTTTGCTGTGCAAATTGTTGACGGAAGCAAAAAATTTAACTAATTTATTTATTTGATTTTCTGACGGAAGCTTAAGATATGATTACGTGTAGCTCCTTTGTCGCTGTCGCGTGGGTGCTCATATAATCACATGTTTAATGATAATTAATCGAATTTCTACACTACATATTTATTATTATTAGACTCTAACTAATCCGGCCGAAGGAAGACAATACCAGCTTACCACTCTCTTTGCCTTAATTAATTATTATATATTGTTCTAATGAAAATTTCAATGTGATACAATAACAATTAAGAAAAGTTTCACTTGGTGGATATTATAGGGTTAAATTTTGGCCACAAAAATATATTATAGCGTTAATATTGGGTGGTAGGGGTGATGGATAATCTCGGCGAAATGGATAATTTCTTAGTTTAAATTTTAATTATTGAATGGTAGGGGTGAGCGATTCCGGACTAATATTTTTTAATATCTTATATCTAGACCGATACTAAATGGTTTTTAACATTAATATTCGGAATGGTAGTAGAACCGTTCTGAAACCGTTAAGAACCGGTCAGTTATAGGTATCCTTTAAAGAACCAATTACTATTTCAAAATAAATATGGTTCTAGCCTCTAGGTACTCAGTTGGAACTGAAACCTGAATTATGGGTACCCAATTCGAAACAAAAAAAATATTCCAACGTAACAAATAAGAATCTCAAATCTTACAATCATACAACAATCATATAACACAACTAACAATCTTTAAAAAAACAGGGTATGGTTACAAACTTTTATATACAAATATACTAAACCGGTTTCGGTTTCGGATATTTAAGTACCCATATACTTATCCCAGAATTGAATTCGAAAGTACCAATTTTTTGAATTTTACTTCTACCTAAAAACCACCCAAAAATCCATCCCAGAACTGTTAACTTATAATCATTTACATATTTACAATATTAACGCGACATGATTCAACCTGGCGGGAACTACTTAATGACCATCGAAACTGGAACTAAACGAAGACCCTTCTTCTTCAGCGCCGTGGCCGTGCTATCATCAATATTAATACCTAACTCGCTTTTCTCCTTTCTTTGTACAAATATATTTTCCAGCTGCATAATTAAACCATACAACAACAATAAGTCAGCTTTATTATATATATATATAATAGCCATTAGAATGTCATCATATCTACTATATATGTGTGTATATACGCTTATATATATCTACATACCTCAAGGATATTTTTGAAGTTCAATGGATGGTCTCTCTTTGTTCGATATGATCCGTCTTGCCTTTCAATGCAAAATACCTATTCAGGCGAATTATTGCAACTGTTATGCATACTTGCTATACATATATGTTTAGTTAAATATATATATATATATATATATATATATATATATATATATATATATATATATATATATATATTGCTAGCTAAAGTTTGGACACTTGCTTTTGGACAAATAGCTAGCTCATTATATATTTTGTCAAATCTGAATGGAATTGGTCACGTAATTTTCATATGATTAAAATTTGAAAAATTGATCTAATACAACATAATCGTCCTCACTGAAAAGGTGATTCTTGTAATACTTTTTCTATTGAAAGAAAATTTGTAATTTCATAATTTCATTGATAATTAGGTCTGTTCCTCGATTTTTAAGTGACCAATTTCATTCGGATTATAGAGAGCATTTATCAGAGCAACTCAGTTATATATACCAGTAAAATCTGAGCTAGTAAATTATAAAAAATAACAAACAATTTATCAAAGTGTCTTTCATTTTGATGATTAAGATTAACCCAATAGGTTTGTATAATCTAGAGTATATATATATATATATATATATATATATATATATATATATATATATATATATATATATATATATATATGTAGAGACAAATATATAAATATATATTAAGGTGTACCTTGGGACTATTATCAGGAGAAGAAGCAGTATCCTCCAAAGCTTCATCATCAACTTGGTTAGTCTTCTTCCTCTTCTTGAGTTGCTTGCTGGTTTCCTTTGACGTCATGCTGTCGTCATATTCCGACAACGATCCGACGTTGTTAGTATTATGGATCACAAAATCAACAATATAAGGCGTCCAACTGCTCTCTGTGTCGGTCGATAGATCGCTACAAGTTGAAAAGTTGGTTATGGAATCGGATAATAAGCTGTCTTCCATTTTTAGAGAGAGTACAAGTAATTGGATGGATCTCGTCACAGAAACCAGAGGGTTTATATATGCTGCCTGTATCTTCGGAGAATATTACAAACATATATATATATATAAGTCCGCACAATATATAATAATAATATATAAAATGAATATGTTTCGGTATATACGTCCGCACAATATATAATATATAAAATGAATATGTTTCGGTTGTGAGATTTTTTATGCGTATTTAATGTGAATTAGATAGTAAATTGAAAGTAATGTAATAAAATGTCTTTAATTTGACATTTTTAATTTTGATCGCGTCTTTTTATTGAACGTCCGATTGAAGGTATACATTTCAATCTTTTCGATTTTTTAATGAGTAATTCTTGGGTATCTATCAAAAGACTTTGCGTGCTAGAACATACTTATTTTTTGACCAAATTGATGTAACGAGTAACAAATATAGCAATTTACTCGAAAAATGAAAATTCAATAGACAATTTTAAAATATTAAAGTTTTGGTAGCAACTTATAATTGTATTAAACTTCAAATAGTTTAATTATTAATGATTTACTATTATTATCCTAGATAATTTACTATTATATTATGATACTATAAATATATGTATTAGTTAAATAATATATTTAGATTTAATATTGGTTGTGTTAGTTTATATATTATCTTGCTTTGGAAAAATGAGTAGATTATCTAGAAGAATTATGAGTGTCGGCATCTGGCGTCAAGATGCTATATGGTGGACGCAAATCTTTTCTTATTCATCTCTTCGATCTCAACAGTATCATACCAAATTCCACCAGTCGACAACAGTATCATACCAAATTCCACCAATCGAATCGTTTTTTTGAAAAATACGATATATCTAAGTCATACATATGTCATCTATTTTACTTATTTAGATAACAAATCATGTATTAGTTATACATGGCCTAACACTAACACATGATATATGTAGAAGACTTTTATTTT
This sequence comes from Clarkia xantiana subsp. parviflora, assembly GCA_036873135.1. NCBI lineage: Eukaryota > Viridiplantae > Streptophyta > Magnoliopsida > Myrtales > Onagraceae > Clarkia > Clarkia xantiana. The sequence goes on from JAPTYO010000009.1 coordinate 3,381,109, forward strand.
TTATGAAAGACTGGTTGGTTTATTATAATGTTCATTTATTTATTTATGAAAACTATAGGGTTTCAAATTGACGGTAAAAGTGGTCCATCAAAACTTGGTATTAATTAAAGAGAAATTTACTAAACTAAGCATATTATAGTATAAAAATACAAGATTGAGCAAATAAAGTTTGAAATTTTGAATTTAGGCAAATCCTCGTTTCCCATTCGAGGATTTGACCAAAATATTGGTCAAATCCTCGTCTCCCATCCGAGGATTTGACCAAAGCTTTTGGTCAAATCCTCGACTCCCATCCGAGGATTTGACCAAAATATTGGTCAAATCCTTGACTCCCATCCGAGGATTTGACCAAAATATTGGTCAAATCCTCGTCTCCCATCCGAGGATTTGACCAAAGCTTTTGGTCAAATCCTCGACTCCCATCTGAGGATTTGACCGTAGCTTTGGTCAAATCTTAAAAAAAAAATTAATAAAATACCTGAAATTAAAAAAAAGTTCCAACATTACAAAAAAAAAAAATCATTACAACATTTAAATACTACACACAAATTCATAAGTTCCAAATCCATAAGTTCCATAAATCTTGTTCGTTCAAATACAAAAAAAAACGTCGTCAAATACTACATAGTCAATGTCTCCATGGTTGCCCACCTTGCCTATCCCGAATGGCCCACCTCTACGTCCTCTCACATTTCATCCGGGATAGGCAATGTGGGCAACTATGGAGACATTGACTATGTAGTATTTGATAAAATTTTTTGTATTTGAACGAACAAGATTTATGGAACTTATGAATTTGTGTGTAGTATTTAAATGTTGTAATGATTTATTTTTTTTTTGTAATTTTGGAACCTTTTTTTTTTTTATTTAAGGTATTTTATTAAAAAAAAATCTAGGATTTGACCAAAGCTACGGTCAAATCCTCAACTGGGAGTCGAGGATTTGACCAAAAGCTTTGGTCAAATCCTCGGCTGGGAGACGAGGATTTGACCAAACGCTTTGGTCAAATCCTCGTCTCCCAACCGAGGATTTGACCAAAACTTTTGGTCAAATCCTCAACTGGTAGATGAGGATTTGCTTAAAGTTGGAATTTCCAACTTTACATGCTTATTTTCGTAATTACGATAAAAAACATGCCTACTTAGCAAAACGACTCTTAATTAAAAATTAAAATAGCGACAGTTAAATATATATATAATCGTCCTCTTTTTGGCGGGTCCATAGGGAGTTGAAAATTAGACTAAATTAAAAAAATGTACGGAACCCTTGGACTTCATCACCGAAAATGACGTTTACATTTTGCCGAAAAGTAGTGACATCACCAAATTAAATGTATTCTTTATTAGGGCAATTCAGAAAAATAAATAATCTAATATAGAGTTAATCAATTTGAAAGCGAATGTTAAGAAACCACTTCATTAAACACAATGGCATAGTGATTTAAGGTATTACCTTGTTTGTGCATAACTCTTAACCTTAAGTCGTTTGTATTACACGAACGTGGATGATAATATAAATTTACCAAAATATTGCCTCTACTACTTTCACCACATTAACGTAAAAAAATGTATAAGTCATTATCGGTAATTTTTTTAAATAAATTTAACCACCCTAATTCCTAGAGACTTTTTTTTTTATTGTATACAATTGTTTTAAAATTTTACATCGCGACCATTAAGATTATAAAGTCTTTACTAGATAATTCTTTTTGACTTTTTTTGCTTGCGATATCGCTTGCAAATAGTTTAATGAGTACGGAATTAATTAATGCATTATTGTTTCAATAATTTTATACTCAATAATGATTAAGTCTATATTTTCAATAATGTGTTGTACTTGGTGACTGGTTAGTGGTGGTGACTCTCTCTTAATCTTTCCGATTTCTATGTGGGTTGTAAATCATTAAGATAATATTAAGGGTTGTAAAAATATATATTAAGAAAGATCTAAAAAATTATATTAATTACAAATATGATCAGTTATATATGTTTGTCTCATATTCAGTTTTGGTTATCTATCTTTTGTTTTAAATTTTAATGATGATTAAAACATCTCTTAAGTAAATAATTGACTAACAACCGACCTTTTAACTATATAGACTGCACGCAAGTAGGACTACGTTAATATGACAAATACATACGCTGGTTGTTTATTAAATTTGGTTGGAAAAAAACATAAATAATCCGAACATAACTATTAATTTATTCATTTTATTTTTTATTTTTTTTAATAATTAATTACCTACTTCGTTAACAATGTTGACGTGGTTGAGACTTGAGCCACACGGCCGGCAATAAGAAGTGACATGAGGATAACTATTATTTTAATAAAAAAATTTATTATTATCTTCATAGTGCTATTAACGTATTCATCATCTGTTTTCAAATAAAATGTCGAAACGGGAGGGTTTTTTCCATCTCAACTTCAGTTTTAGTTTTTATTTGATTGAAACTTGTGATACAAGCAATTTATAATTACATATATAAGCAACGGTATACATAATATCTGCATTATGCAATCATTTGACCATTACTACAACAAAATAGTAATTACATATCGATGGATTTCTGACCCGCAATTTTGTCAAAAATCTAATATCGATTTCTGACCAGTTTTGAATAAAAGAAACATGTTAATACCGCCTAAACATCGAAATTTTCGGTGTGCAAGTGTGTAATAATTGTTGATTACACACCGATAATGTAAATACATAAATTGGTCAGAAAATTACATACCAGTTGAACACCGAAATCACATATCGAAATTTTCAGTGTGCATTCTCTATGTAAAGATGGTACAATTAAAGTCAGATTGCACACTAAATTGGTATGTTGACACAATATCCGGTTATTGTTGGCATAACTAATTTCATGGAATGTCTGAAGAATTTGTTTGAATATATGTTGCCAAGGTTAATCGGATTTGTGATTTGAGGTGGGATTTCAATAATTGGTTGTTGCTTTGTGGATCAAACGATTCACATAGTGATTATGTGAGTGATGTTTTGGATTAAAACATTCATTTTGTTTGGGTTATTTATAGGAATCATATTCATTAGTTCTAGAATATTACTTATGTGACATGTCTATAAGACTGAAGTTATTGTCTGCGACTGTGTCCGAAATATTCGACATGAACTATGCAACTTAGCTAGCATATTTTTAAAATTTCTCAGAACTTAGCTAAGCATATTTTTAAATTACTCTAAAATTTCTCAGATGAAGACAAAATGTGCCAACATCAATTATCTTATCACAACTTAGCTAGCATATTTTAAAATTTCTCTAAAATTTAGTTAGCAAATTATTAATTTACTCAAAATTATTCAAGTAACGAATTGCAAATTTGCCAAAATTTATTTAGCTTTTTATACATACAAAGAATAGAAAAACAACAAAATTTAAGTTACGTAAGAGGTAGCATATTGCAGTTTTATTGTAAAACTTCAGTTAACAATTACTAGTTTCCGTAGCAAATAATTCCTTTTAAAATACCCAACAAGATAGAAGAAAAATACACACTAAATAAACAAATCTCAAAGAATTTAAATCCGAAATTATCTCATCATCAACATTGACCTCAATCACTTGCTTCCAACAGAAAAATAACACAACACTTTATTATATCAGACAGACGACGACGTTTGCCTCTTCCAAAAGTTCATTATTCACCAATTCATACTATACTATACAGAAGCCGCGCCACATTTCACCGCACCTGAGAAAAACCTTCTCATCTCCAGATTTCGATCCCAACAAACTATCCACTCTACGCATTGCCGCGCCTTACTTTCCAGTGTTCTACTGTTTCGCCTGCAATTCATTTACCCAAAAGTCATCACACATGTCAAACTCTCATTGGTAGGATGAGCAGTTCCAAATAACCTATAATTCTTTAATATTTTAAAACCATACCAATACTAAACGGTTTATAACATTCATTATTCATAACCGTTCGAACCAGAACAGGAACTGTTTTGAAACAATTAAGAGCTCGGTTCATAACATTCATTACTCAGAACCGTTTGGAACCAGAACCGGAACAGTTTTGAAACAATTAAGAACCGCTCGGTTCCAAGTACCAGTTAAGAAACCGGTTACTATTATTTTTTCAAAATAAATCATCTGGTTCTGGGTACCCAGTTGGAACCGAAACTTAGGTTTTGGGTACCATGTTTGAAACACATTCCAACGTTTTCCACAAATAAGAATCTCAAATCTTACAAAACACAATCAACAATAAAAAAAAAATAAAAAAAAACAAAAAAATTTAAAAAAAATTTAAAAAAAAAAAATTAAGGTGGTGTTAATAATTTTTTTAATACATATTTACTAAATCGGTTCCGGTTCCGAGTATTTGTATACCATGATGCTTATTCTGAAACCGGAACCACACCGGTTCCTAAAATTTTACTTCAGAACCGTTTACTTCTACTCGGAACCGCACCAAAAGCCCGGTTCCTATTTGATTTCGGCTCTAACCAAGTATTTTGCTCACACCTTACACATATATACTAAATCGGTTCCGGTTCTGAGTATTTGGACACCCTGATGCTTATTCTGAAACCGTAACCACACCGGTTCCTAAAATTTTACTCCATAACTGTTTACTTCTACTCGGAACCGCACCAAAAGCACGGTTCCTATTCGATTCCGGTTCTAACTAAGTATTTTGCTCACATCTATCAATCAAGCTTAGGACAGATGTTTTCATGGACAAAACCAAGTCTTAACACGAAAATGACATTGACATCACCGAAGATAACCACAAACAGCCAAACAAACAGGCATCCGACATTCTAAGCATTGTTCATCAGTAGCAGCCAAACGTTTCGTTTTCAAATAATGTGTTTCGACACAAACAAGAAGCCAAAAAACGAATAATCATTCATACGTAGGCTTTTTTCCAGGTCCGTCAATTATGGTTGGTATATAAGTGGGGTCTGTATATTAGCTAGAAAGGAGATGGATGATTGTTACGTTACCTGTGAGTACAAGAAGGTTCCAAAGATGGCAATGGCAGCTCCGAGTGCATTGACGGGCTGGACAGGTGTGCGGAAGATGATGATGGAGGAGACAATGACCGATATGCGTTTCATCGTGTTCCCGATGCTAAATGTTAGTGGAGATATCTCGTCCAAGGACATGTATGATACTTGGTTGTACAGATGATAGAACACACTTTGGGCCACCATCCACCTAAAAAACAACATTCATAAGAACAATTGATTGTTATATGAACCTAAAAACGTCATTTTCCCGGATTTAACGTTGATATTTGGTGTTCCAGCTATCAGATTTGTTGCTTTTCAACTGATTTTTGCATTAAAATTGGTGGTTTAAGCAACAAAAACATGATGTTTTCCATTTTCAAAGTATTATGTTTGTTGGTCATGATTTGTGTTTCTTTGATGCTTAAAAAGATGTTTTTATTCCGTCAATTAAAAAAAGCAGAAATCAACAAATCTGATAGTTGAGACACTGAATATCACATTTTAAATCTGGGAACAACGATTAGCAACATGACCTATAGTTGGGACTGTTTTTAGGTTCTTAACCCAAGATTAAATGAAAAGAAGTGGTTACCAGACAATCTGGGGACCGACGTCAGCAAGGGCTTTATCGAAGCCAACGGTCCACATTTGCGGTCCTTCCACAGCAATTGCAAATGGAGTGAGAATCACAAGAGACAGCATTGACAAGCACGCGTAGTAGTTCATTCCACTGACGGAGTTCCCCTTCATGCCTTTCTTGGAGAATATGTTGCGGAACACAAAGGCGAGGTTCGATATCATAGCCCCCATGAAACCTGAATACAACCCCAAAACACACATTCACTACAAAACATCAACCCACCCATGCTTGCCTTTGCTCAAAGAAAAAAGGGTTAAGAACCTAACAATAGTCACAACTATATGTTATGTTGCTAATTTCAAATGTTGATATTCGGTATCACAACTATCAAATTTGATGATTTCCCGATTTTTTCTCTTAATATTGATAAAACAAAAACACGTTTTTTAAGCATCAAATAAGTTTTTTAAGCATCAAGTCTAACCAGGAGTAACAAATCTGATACTTCGGAAAAGTGGAAAACAATATGTTTATGTTGCTTAACCGCCAGTTTTAACGTCAAAATCAGTCGAAAAAAGTGGAAAGCAACAAATGGTTATGACACCGAATATTAACATTTTAAATCTGGGACATCGATTAGCAATGTCCTATAGTTGAGACTGTTTTTAGGTTCTTAACCCGAGAAAAGATTATGAGTAAATGGGATTACCGATCATGTTGAAGTTGAGCTCGGTGACAGCAGCAAGGGCACAACCACCAATAATTGGGAGAAGAGATAGATAGACGGAAGCCGGGAATGTTTCGCCTAGGAGGAACCTTGAGACCAGTACGGTAAAGGCGGGTTCTCCACTCTTGATAATGTGAGTGAATGACACAGCAACCTTTGACATACTTACGGTAGCTGCTACATGCCCGATTGTATGTGCCACCGCAACCTTAACCAAACAAAGACAACAGACAATTATGGTTTTGATAGTAAACATCGTCCAGATCCACATTCTAATATCTGATCTAATAATGCAGCAAACACTACTCAAGATCAAACAGGAGAAAACAACAATAAACATGCTTATTCAAGTTAGGCTTCACAGAAATTACTCAGCAGCAACAATACTAAAATAAAAACCTTGAAATTTCTTCAACCAAAAAGATGTACCGCGGCAGCAAATGTTTGTATCAATCAAATAATCAAAATTTTAACCGGAAATTATGGGTTGAAGCTAGCAGTTCTTGCATGATAATTCAACCCCTCCCTCCATTAGCAATCAAACCAGCAAAAATGATCGAATTTCCCCATTATTGGGCTGATCATCGCAGCAGCATAGGTTTCATCAATCGAAAAAATCTAACTTTTAAGGGGAAATTATGAGTTGAAGCTAGCAGTTCTTGCATGATAATTCAACCCCTCCATCTCTTAGCAATCAAAGCAGCAAAATTATCGAATTTCCCTATTATTGGGCTGATCACCACAGCAGCATAGGTTTCATCAATCAAAAAAATCAAATCTTTAAGGGGAGATTATGAGTTGAAGCTATCAGTTCTTGCATGATAATTCAACCCCTCCATCACTTAGCAATCAAAGTACCAGAATTATTGAATTTCCCTATTATTGGGCTGATCACTGCAGCAGCATAGGTTTCATCAATCAAAAAAATCAAATTTTTAACCGGATATTATGGGTTGAAGCTAGCAGTTATTGCATGCTAATTCAACCCCTCCCTCCATTAGCAATCAAACCAGCAAAAAATTATCGAATTTCCCTATTATTGGGCTGATCACCACAGCAGCATAGGTTTCATCAATCAAAAAAATCAAATTTTTAAGGGGAGATTATGAGTTGAAGCTATCAGTTCTTGCATGATAATTCAACCCCTCCATCACTTAGCAATCAAAGTACCAGAATTATTGAATTTCCCTATTAATTCTAACAACAGAATACAAAATAATAAAATTAGACAGTACCGGAAATAGGGTCTTCCAGAACTCGAAATCAGTTTTCGGAGTCTCAGCGATCCTTATAGCCCATGAGATCAACATAATCAGAGATCCAGCCGCCAGAGAGAGGGTGGAGGTCAACCAAGGAAACGGATACGCATTCAACACCTTCTTGTTGTAAATATTGAAAACAACATTCAGAGCCCACCATGTGGCGAAGTAAATCCCAATCTTCACCTTCTTCGCAGCCGCCGATCGCTCCACTGCTGCGTCCACTGGCTCCGCCTCGTACGCCTCGCATTTAATCAAATCCTTCTTCTGGCCAATGTCCGGCGACGATCCGAAGGATTCAACCGAGGACACGTGCAAGGGCCTCGACAGCGACACCACCACGCTCGAGCTCAACTTCCGCGTCGGCCGCAACAACGGCGGCAGAAAAGAACGTCGTTCTACGGGCAAAACAGACGTTCTCGCCGGAAAAGCGTCGTTTCCGGCGTGAATTGGCCTCGGAGCTTGCAATTTCAGAGAGCAGATCATCGTGTTGTATTGAGGATCAAGGATTGATTTTGCTCAATTGGGATCAAGCAGAAATAGTGTAGCTGATCAACGGAGAGAATCGAATCAATTCGTGCAGGGGTGTTTCGGTGGGGTTGGTGGAAATGCGAAAAACCCTTTTTTTATACAGGGTTTGGTCAAGAAACTCAGTTTCAGAAGGTGTTACCAGATCCAAAAAAGAAGTGAGTACCACCTTTCCGTATAAGAAAAGCAGTGATTTTGTAGTGAAGAGATGGTCTTAGTCTAAAAGAGGAGAAGGAGGGGGCGGGTTTTTCTATGCTGTGGACGCTTTCTTCTACTACCATGAGCTGTCTAATGGGACGACGCCACGTGGAGAAACCCGCATGTCTTGTGATGTTGTATTTATTATATTTCTCGTGTACTCGTGACATCCAACGGTAGATGCTTCTTTTATGCGGATCTATCACTATCAATAAAAAAGCTATAATAAAATAGTAACGGAAACATCTATATTATATAGACGAATTATTGATTATTTAACATTTGTGTCACCGATACAAACAAGGATCCCACATCCATAGTCGTGCAATTATATGCAATATATAGTATACATCTATTATAATAAAATAAAATAATATATCTATAAACAGCTGACTGCGTATTGCATACCATAAAAAGTTTAGGTTGTTGCTAGAACCTGTGAAATTTCCTGTGAAATTTCTATAGAAAGTGATATAGGGACCCACCAGGCACCAATACATTTGTTTCTTTACTTTCTCTTTCTTACTTTCTATTGAAATTTCTTGTGAAATTTCACATTTTAAAGATTTACTCAAAAGTTTATTTTGATTTGTTATATAAAGTTGAGCTCACTTTTATCATTTTAATTATATAATTATATATTATATATATATATACAATTTATATTTCTACATTTGTTGTGAACCTAAATAATATTTTACCAAAAAAAAACCTAAATAATATAAGTAATAAAATACAGTAATAAAAAAAAACGTTCTATTTTCGTGCATGATGATTATGTATGTAGTCTAAACGTTCTATTTAATACATAATTTGGTTATTTACGTTTGTTAATGTGATCTGTTAGTTCAAATGTGTACAAAATGATTATTTATGTTTACAAATGTGATTATTTGGTTACAGTGAGATCAAATGTCCAAAATACAATTTATATTCTTTCCAACAACACAACAATATCACAACAAACAAAATTGCTACCGTGAACAGAATTGCAACTACGCTTTTCCGACTTCTATGCATCAGAAGTTGCAAGCAAAAAAGAGAATTGCTACTGTGAATAGAAAGTGAGTGAACTTAACTTTCCAATAATAAGAAAGAGTTCATCTTCATACTTAGCCATGAATGGAAGAATAGTTTGTTATAGGAATCAGGTGTTCGATCATTACTTTTATTAAGACTCCACTATTTCAGTCATTCATTCACGATGCAAACACGCCCGGCTAGGGAACTCTTCATCAGCTGCTAATTTAGAGGGTTCGTTTGTGATTTACACCTTTTATATATATATATATATATATATATATATATATATATAAAGGGAAAGCGAGGAAGCTCTGCCCTTATTAACACATGGGTAATCACTCAATTCCAACTGTAGATAGGAAGCCCAGCTTTCGACAGGAACTACTGCTTGATCGACTGCTTCTTCGACTGACTCAACCATGTATTTCGACTGCTTCATTAACAGAATCGCCGGAATCAACTGGCTCTACTGAAGCAACTACTCGCTCCGGATCTGCAACTGGAAGATCTAAATATAGCCATACGTAAAGGTATGGTCAAAGGCAATCAGAGTGGTTGTTTCACTCAATAGCCGGAGTTGATTCAGTCATAGCAGAGTCAAAGGCAGGTTAGATTTTGAAGAATTTGAATTGTTTAATTATAAGGGTAAAATTGTCATTTTATAACCATTTAATCATATTGGATAACCATAAGTAACTATAGAAAACAAGTTTGAACCATTTAATCACATTTCATAACGTATATAACTAAATTATCACGCCAAAAAACAAAAGTAACCATTTGATCACGTTGAGCAAACATAAGTAACCAGATGATATATTAACCCTAAAATCTATAAAGTAAACGACATATAAAGAAAATAATATATATATATATATATATATATATATATATATATAGTAATGAACATCCATTAAATTTGTATTTACAATACTTCTTATTGGATGTTTTATAATGGAACAGTGCATTTGTTAAAATAATGTAAGAAACAATTTAGTGAGATAAAAATATAGTAATAGTAAAAAGAAAGTACACATTTATGGATTTATTTTGAAGTTGTCTTGTTAAAAAATTTATTAGGAAAATTCAGTGGGACAAACTTTAGTTAAAGGAAAAATAGTGTGGGGATGTAGATTCTCCCTCTGTTATCAAAATTACATAATGTTTTAAGTCGACGTATTTCAATCTTGTTCGTCGATCTTTCAAATGTCGCAGTTGGTAAAGTCTTTGTTAATAGATCTGCTAGATTATCACTAGAGCGAACTTGTTTGATGTTATAATGTCGTCTTTTTTTTCAAGATAGTGGGTGAAGAATATCGTCTCCTTTGATGTATTATTCTTCATTTTGAACTATATAACCCACATTTTTCTCATATATATACAATATAATAGCACTTTTAAAAATTGAACATATTTATGATATAGCTCATATTTGCATAGTAACCAACTTATTCATTCTAATAATAAACCCATAACATTAGTTCCTATTACATATCGAAATATTCACATAACTCAATTTTCAATTTCTTTAGGTTGGAAAAAAAAACAGAATTTTACTAATAAATTTATAACAAATTATATGTCCGGTCTCAATATAATTAGGAAGAAATATTAGTGCTCCAATAGCATTATAAGAAGATACTTCTGGACCATTATATATGTTCATCAATCTTACAAGGATGAAAAATATATCTATGGCATATATCAATCTTACAACCACTTAGGTACTCAATAAATGTGTTTTATCTATGTAAAACCACTTCAATACTATCTTAGCGTATGCCAAGAATTTCATCACGTTCTAAGGCACTCGATATTCAAGCCGAGAAAAAATTTTGTCCTTAAAATGAGTTTATTTTTTATTTTCACCAACCTATCTACCCACCAATCAATTATTGTATTTAAAAAATTTCATGAGTTTCAATATCTTCATACGTATCCCTCACGCGATGCAAATTTTAGGTAAAATGTGATCAATTCAAGTTATCGTATATCAATTTGTATGATACAAATACTTACATTACCATATGCCACAACTTTTCTCACACGACATAAACTGTCTGTGTTATGTTAAATGAAACAAGATTTTAATTCTTCAACATTCTTGGAAATTTGGCCTAAAAAAAAAACTTATTGGAAAAATTTCAACCTTTAGCATTTTAATTTTTTTTCTACGATTTTCATGTAGATTCCACTATAATTACTTATTCAAATGTCCTATATTGAAATTCATATTCATTAGAAGTATAATACAATTTTCATACACTATCGATATAATAATGTATATGAAAGTAATTACATCCACCGTATTAAAATATCTCTTTATAAAATAATCGTCAAGTTTTTGTGGTAAAATCTTTATACCACAGGATGTGCTTGTATATCTTACAATACAATTTAGCTGTGCATAAAATTATTTCTATGCAACGGCTTTCACCTTTTACATTTTTCATGCTATGATTTGCGTCTTTCAATCATTGGCCAACTAAAATGATTTCTCGATATATTAAGTTGAAAATACCCATCAAATAATTTTATGGTTTCACCCACAAATAGTGATTATAACCGTTGTTGCAAATTTTAAATTTATGTTTCCATCAATTCTTATTAATGACATAACTCGTCGAGATCTCTATATCGTAATTATTTTCACGTATTTGAACCACTTAGGAGGAAAACACCTCTAAAGTTTCATATTTAATTATGTTTTTATTCATTTTTGGGAAATCATCTCTACGATATTTTCATGCTCATTTTTTCTTTCAAATTTTACTTGGAATATCACACGTTTCAGAAGTGTGTTATTTTATATAAATTGTTATGCTAAAATGTTTCAAATTGAAGTACTTACATATGTACTTAGTACTTTATAGATCTCATAAAATAACTACTTAAATGCTTATAACTTTTTGAATCTCATAAAAAACACTTATTTTATCATCATCCACAACTCTCAAAATCACAGAGAATGTTTATGAAAGACTAAAATAGTGTAAATGTAGATTATACATAAATTAGAACACAATACAACATTTTTATACATCTGCTTTAGATCATGAGACAGCCACAAACCCATGTGGATCCGATGTGATGCACCATCAATCAATAAATTCATGATATGTGTCAAAATTGACATAATACGTGGACATATGTCAACTTCTGATTGGTTAATGAGCGACCGCATAGGATCTACGTGTTAGATCCGATGTATAAAAAGAATTTCTCCCTGACTAGATTGAGTATGAGAAATTGATCCAGCAACAAGACAAAAAAAAGACAAAAATAAATAAGACAATTTAATTTTAGTCCTTTTTTTTCAGAATCTAATCAGAACCATTTTAACCGTGTGAAAAAATCATGATCTTTATGGTCCCGATTTTGGTCTGAACCATTAAGATTACTCACTCTTTTTTTTTTCTAATAAAGTTTTAGTATCTAATTGAATTTATTTTTCTAATATTAATTTATATTATCTAATTGATTTAATTTTTTATTTTGACAAAAAAATTGTTATTTTTTATTTCCAAACATCGATCCAAGAGATTAATACGTTCTGTAGGACAATGATTAATACTGCACAGTTTTTTTTTCCGTCTTGGACTAAAACAGAGAACAATACCAATAAAGACAGAAAGAAGAAGATCGATGGTTTTGGTCACAAATGGCCCTGGTCGATCCTGGTTCTTATACTGATGACTTGCTCGTCCCGGTGGTCTAATTGAGTCTCTAACTATATGTATTTGTTGATATTGTTTAAGAGTGTGCTGATGCCTTCACCCACAAGTTTGGACTTATTAACAAAATCTCACAATCTATGAAACCCTAATTTGCCAGAAAACCTAATTTCAGAGAGAAAGAACGCTCAAGAGTTGCGGATCATTTGGACTTGTTCCTTCCTCTAGAAGTCCATCACCTAATAACACTAGGTCGAGGTCCCGGATTTGCATGCAGGTCCTCGCTAAAATAAAGAGTTCAACTTAGTCCTTACAAGAAACAAAATGAACCAAATAAAACCAAAACACTATTGGACCTAAACAAGCCCAATCTGAAATAAAACAGCTCCCTAAAATAAACAAGAGCAGCCTAATCTAACTAACTGAAGCCCACTCCAACTTATATCACAAAACTCCCCCTTAAGCTGGAGTTTCTTGTGCTTCGAGCAATCCGTCCAAGTTTTCCAATTCTGCCTTCACGGCACCATGTTCTTCGTTTTCCAGCTCCCCCTGTCTCCCAAATATATTCTTCATTCCCAATTGAAGTGAAAGAGCGTGGTGTTGCTTAGACCCCGACGCCTTGGTAAAAAGATCTGCTAGCTGATTCCCTGTCTTCACATGAACAAGCTGCAAAACTTTGTTAGTTACAAAATTCCTAACAAAATGGCAATCGATCTCTATATGTTTCGTTCTTTCGTGAAAAACAGGGTTAGTTGCAATCTGTATTGCAGCCTTACTATCACAATGTAAACGAATTGACTCAGTTTGTTCAAAACTAAGTTCAAACAGAAGACCCTTCAGCCAAATAATCTCAGCCAAAGCTGAACCCATGAAACTATACTCTGCTTCTGCAGATGACTTGGAAATGGTCTCATGTGCCTTTACTTTCCACGAAACTAAGGAATTCCCTAGTTTCATGCAATAACCCGTCAGAGATTTTCTAGTAACCAAATAACCACCAGTCAGAGTCACAATAACCTGAAAGCTTAGGCAAAGACTTAGCATCAAGAAAAATTCCTTACCCGGCTCCTTTTTTACATATCTTACCACTCTCAGGGCAGCTGACCAATGTGATACCTTTAGGGCCTGTATAAATTGACTCATATGTCTCACAGTAAAAGCTATGTCAGGTCTAGTGGTTATCAAATAAAGTAACTTGCCTATGAGATTTCTATAAGAGGTAGGATCATCAAAAAGGATATCATTTTGGTTCAGATTTAGATGATCATCATAACCCTTAGTAGTAAGCTTCAGATTTTTCCTCCATTGGAGTCTTAGCAGTTTTACCTCCAGAGAGTCCAACAGAGGAAATAAGGTCAAGTGCATACTTTCTCTGAGAAAGTACAATCCCTTTTGAGGACCTGGCTATCTCAATTCCCAAGAAATATTTCATCTCACCCAAGTCTTTCATTTTGAAATTGCTCAACAGGACAGACTTAAGTTGATCAATAAAAATGGCACTGTTTCCACAAATCAACAAGTCATCAACATATATCATAAGAATAACAATCTCAATTCCAATTTTCTTTGTAAACAGGGAGTAATCATAACCAGATTGAACATAACCATCATTAATCAAGACATCAATTAGTTTAACTTTCCATTGCCTACTGGCCTGTTTAAGTCCATAGAGGGATTTGCGCAATCGACAAACCATATTCTCCCCCTTGTGATTGGCAAATCCCTCAGGGACAGTCATAAAAATTTATTCATCTAAATCACCTTGTAGAAATGCGTTATAGACATCCATTTGAAATAAGGGCCAGTTGAAAATGGAAGCCAAAGCAAGAACAATACGAACAGTATTCATTTTAACAACATGACTAAAAGTCTCATAGTAATCTATTCCATATTTCTGCTTGAATCCCTTAGCTACTAACCTAGCCTTGTGTCTTTCTAATGTGCCGTCAGATTTATATTTAAGCTTATATACACTTACAACCAATAGGGACCTTACCAGATGGGAGAGGCACAATATCCCAAGTACCATTTTCTTAAAGGGCCAAAATCTCATCCTGCATTGCTTTAACCCAGGAAGGATCCTGAACAGCTTGCTGAAAACTGTCAGGTTCTATGATCTGATAAAAAGAGCTTAAGAAACTTTAATATGTGTTAGAAAGATGTTTGTAAGAGATATAATTCTCAGTGGGGTAAATGGTAGTATAATTCCCCATCACAAAATCACTAGACCAAACTGGAGGCTTAACAGCCCTACCAGATCCAGTTGTAGTAGCAGGAATATGTTCCTCAATCTGAGGAGGTGAAACATCATCAGAGTCTTGATTAAACTCATCATCCGAATGAGTGTTATCATCAGAATCCTGAGGAGATTCATCATCTGAAGGGGATACATCAGAGGTAGGGGCAACTCATCATCTGAATCATTTATACCATCAAACCCAGAACTGGGTTCATCCTCTGGCATTATACCAACTGGTTGCTGAAAAGAGTCATCATCAATATCAAAAGAATCCTCAAATAGAATATTAGGTTGCTGATCAAGGTTGTCATTCTCAAAAGGGAAAACATTTTCATTAAATTTCACATCATGACTAACAAAAAAAAAATTGAAGGGTTAAATCATACAACCTATATCCCTTTTGAGTCTCAGAATACCCCATGAAGACAGAGGGGATAACTCTGGATGCAAACTTGTCAGCCTCAACTAAATTCTTTGCATAGCACAAGCAACCAACAACTTTCAAATGTGTGATGGTTGGTTTGGAACCAGTAAACACTTCTAAAGGGAATTTTCCTTTCAAAACAGCAGTGGGCATCAAATTTATTAAGTAACAAGCAGTAAGAATGCATTCTCCCCAGAAGATATTGGGAATGGAAGCTTGCAATTTTAAAGCTCTGGCCACCTCAAGGAGGTGCCTATGTTTTCTTTCAAGTCTTCCATTTTGTTGTGGAGTATAAGTACAGCTGCTTTGATGTAAAATTCCCTTATAAATGAGTAAGGAATCTACATGCTTATTAAAAAAATCCACCCATATTGTCAGATCTAAAACATTTAACAATTTTTTTAAACTGAGTTTGAATCACTGCAATGTAATTCCTCAAAACCACCACAACATCTGATTTAAACTGAAGAAGATAAATCCAAGTGACTCTGGAATAGTCATCAACCAATGTTAAGAAAAATATTTTATTGTCATGAGCAGCAAATTTGTAGGGCCCCAAACATCACAATGAACTAGATCAAATACAGAATTGGCTCTGGAACTAGAAATAGTAAAAGGAGATCGAGTAAGCTTTGCTTTGGGACAAATGGTACAAGTGTCTAGGGTCATGTCTTTATTTTTTATTTTTAAATATGAAATGTTGGTATTCTGCAAAGTTTTAGAGGGGACATGCCCTAGTCACTTGTGCCATAAGAAAACATTACTGGCAATAGGATCAGTTACAATGTCTTTACTGAGACATGAAAAAGGTTTAAAAAAGTAGAGTCCTGATTCCTGCCTACCACTTGCCAAGACCCTCCCACTTGAGAGGTCCTGCAATAGAGCAAAAGTGGGGTAAAAAATGGCTGAAAAATGAAGTTCGGTGGTCAACTTTGAAATAGAAAGCAGATTATATTTAAAATCTGGTACATAAAGAACACTTTTCAACATATGCTCATTAGAAAATTGATAAGTCTCAATGCTGTGAACTTTAGAAAAAATTCCATCAGGTAACCTAATTCTAGTTCCAGTATCTAATTTTAAATCATTTAGCCAATCTTGCTTATTAGTCATGTGATTTGTTGCTCCTGTGTCAAGTACCCCGAGATTATCAAGGTTTTGAAAAACATGGTTAAGAGATATACCTGCAGATGTGGCTGGGGCAGCACCTGCCACAGGAGCAGTCCTACCTCCATGCCCCATAGTCTAAAGGAATGCTTCAAATTGCTCTGAAGAGAAGGTAACACCATTGGTCAAGGCATCAGTCAGGGAAAGCTCCTGTCTTGTAGTCTTTGGAGGCTTCTTTAATCCAATGTTACCAGTCACGGGTGAGGCAACATTGGCTTGGACTCCTAAACCCTTGGGCTTGAGAAATTCCTTGTACTTGAAGCATATATCCTTAGTGTGGTCCTTCTTTTTGCAATAGTCGCATCCTTTAGCAAAACATCTGTCAGCTGTGTGCCCCTTCTTCTTACAGAAGGTACACTCAAGATTGGGATTGCCCTTTAGTTTTCCAGTAACATAATTGACAGATATGGCAGAGGCAGAACCAACAATATCAGAGCAAATCCCTTTCTGGCTTTCTTCTTGAAGCAGCAGGTTCTATGCCTCATTCAGATTTGGCAAATTTTTCCATAGCAGCAGACTGGTTCTTACTCCAGAAAAAGTCTCATTCGGTCTCATTAGGAACTGGAAAAGACGTTGATTGTCTTTATGATCAATGTGCCTCTGAAAGGCTTCCCCATTAATGTGTGGTAATGCTGCCACAGCATCATACTCAGCCTAGAGAAGTCTCAGTTTGGTGAAATAAGTGGAAATAGAGTCAAGACCTTGTTGAGTCAACACAATCTCTCGATGTAATTGGTAAGATCTTAACCCATTAGGTTTGTCAAATCTTTCTCTAAGATCTTTCCAGGCCAAAAAATCGTTTTCTATGTACATCACGATGCTAGCAAGTTCTTTAGACACAGAACTTAATATCCATCCAAAAACCACGGCGTTACACCGATCCCATAGGTCAGAATAAGCAGGGCCAAATCTATCTTTCATACACGAACCAGTAACAAACCCTAGCTTGTTTCTTCCTAACAGATAAAATCGCATGACACGGCTCCACATAGCATAGTTTTTTATTCCAGTCAAAGTAATGGAAACGACAGAGTTACCATGGTTATCACTTGAGTGAAGATGAAGCGGATGAAACGAATCAACCTTGGACATAGCCTCCTGTATCTCCTCAGTTGTAGTCAGTATTGTCTGATCATCCATCTTGAGTCAAACAATCGAGC
Organism: Clarkia xantiana subsp. parviflora; assembly: GCA_036873135.1. Classification (NCBI taxonomy): domain Eukaryota; kingdom Viridiplantae; phylum Streptophyta; class Magnoliopsida; order Myrtales; family Onagraceae; genus Clarkia; species Clarkia xantiana. Next base: position 3,399,081 of record JAPTYO010000009.1, read on the forward strand.
GAAGAGACGAAAAATATGCGATCGACGGAATCGCAAAAGACGAATATAGGTCGTCCCGCGGGAATCCTCCGGCAAAATCGACGATGATACTTTGAGGAGATCCTCACAACCCAAGCGAGAATGATGAATCAAAGATCTGAGAGAAAAATCGCACCGCTTCGAGGGGAAGACGAAGCGACACGATGAAGAGGATCGCATTGGAACACCAGGATCGAGGCTAGGACTTGCGAAGAGGAAGAAATAATCGCAAATACCGAGCCTGAAGCTCTGATACCATGACAAAATCTCACAATCTATGAAACCCTAATTTGCCAGAAAACCTAATTTCAGAGAGAAAGAACGCTCAAGAGTTGCGGATCATTTGGACTTGTTCCTTCCTCTGGAAGTCCGTCACCTAATAACACTAGGTCGAGGTCCCGGATTTGCATGCAAGTCCTCGCCAGAATAAAGAGTTCAATTTAGTCCTTACAAGAAACAAAATGAACCAAATAAAACCAAAACACTATTGGACCTAAACAAGCCCAGTCTGAAATAAAACAACTCCCTAAAATAAACAAGAGCAGCCCAATCTAACTAACTGAAGCCCACTCCAGCTTATATCACAAAACTTATGAGACATTTGGTTAAGACGCACGTCTTATTATTAACATGAGACATGTTCAATTCCTGGTTACGCCGTTTTAAATGAAAATAGTGTTATATGCTATTAAATCAATTTTGAAACTCATTATGTTTAGACCCAATTGAGGTCGGTCGAGGTGGGCTTATGCCGTCACCCACAAGTTCGGACTTATGAGACAGTTAGTTAAGCCGAACGTCTTATTATTAACATATTTCACCACAATCGTTTCAATAACCAACACATGTTTCTTTTATATTTAGTTTAACGAATTTATAACTGATGCAACAATTTTCTCTGAATTAGAAGTTCAAATAATTTTTTTTAAAGTTCAATTAGTGATTTGTAATTATGTTAATCTTCATGTGGCAATTTGGTTATTTACCCATTTAACTATTTTAAGAAAAAAATTTATTTAAGATTCAAATAATATGTATTACCAAATATAATAATGATGGATTGCATTTCCTTAATTAATGAAATGTAATCCATGTGACAAATAGTCAACATAATAACCCTCCTTATTCAAATGTGTATTTATTATTACATTAGAAAAACAGGAGAAAAAGGCAAACAAAACTTAATGAATTACCACAATTCATGAATACAACTTTTTTATATTACCAAAAAAAAACTGTATTCCCACGTCAGCTTAGGACAGAACATTTCTTAAATATTGCTTCAATAATTGCTCATCAATCCAACACTTTTCCACTCTTCCAATTCAAGCCCAACATTCTTCTTGTAACCTTAGTCTCTAAAGAAGGTTTTCATAATTTTTTTGGCCATAAGAAAGTTTTCATAATTCAAACCACAAAATCAAACCTTGAAATCTAAGAACCAATTATTTCCAAACAATTTGTTATTATCATTGGAAAAAAAAAATTAAGTGCTTCAAAAACGGATCATAATTAAATTTACTAATGCGTTTCTCAAATCTTAATTTAACTTTAATAAAATTAACTTTTTAATCGTTGTGGGCCGTACATTTTTAATTTGGGCTAACGTTATTATTTAATATTATCAAACGTATGGGCTTCATAAAAAAGGCCGGACATCATAGACGGCTTTGTATAACAATTTCTTTTATAAGAACTATTGCGAACTGGAAAGCAGATCGGCCCTTAAAAAGAAAAGCAGATCGGCCCTTAAAAGCATGTCGGCCTTATAAGATGCATTTAAACATTTTTAATTGTTTTTCTTAATAGAGTATCTCTTGCTGATAATACTAATTATAGGAATAAGAATATCCTTTCATTATATAATAGTGGTATGTTGCAACAAGAAAATTCTAAAGGTGAAAACAAGAATCTCACTAAAGAACAAGGACCTCTTTGCAATTACAAACCTTTAGAGGACCAAGCATGAAATGTGCACCCCCATTTTGGCGCCATTCGTATCATTTTCCATATAAATACCTCACCCATGCATATCAAGAATTGCACAAACAATTATCATCTCTTCTCTATAGCTACAATGAATCCTCCGGCCACTCAGTTGTCTGATCTGACCTCCGATCCTCTCATTAACATTCTGTCGTGTTTGCCGTTTAAGGAAAGTGTCCGAGCTTCGGTCTTGTCCCGATATTGGCAGTCCTTGTGGCTTTCTTCGACAAACGTCGAGCTTTTTGAAAATTTCTTCGTGTCGGAGAGAGATGCACTTGAAGCCGTCATGGCTCATCGTTTGGATTTCATCGCTTTTGTCCGCCGGTGGATGCAGAATTTTGCGAATTCCAGAATCGACAGCTTCAAGTTTAGGCTCGAGGATCCCTGTGATTTCCCTGAAGAAGTTAATCAGTAAGAAAATACGTCTTTATCTATGGCGCGTATATATTTATTTGAGATTTATTGTTTTAAGACCCTTATGTTTTGGGTGTTTTTCAATTTGCAACTCTAAAGAAATTCAGGGAGCAAATGTAACATTTTAAAGGCTAAATTGATTAAAAAAAATTATAAATATTAAGGTAAAATTGCACATCATAAAAAATCGAGTAAAAAACCCACCATGGCTTCGTCCATGTTTGGATCCCATTCAGATTAACTTGCCACAATACCCAAACTCGAGCCCTCTCAACTGGGGCTCAATCTAGCCCTATTAATATCAAAGAGGGCTCATGCATGGGTCAAAACTCAGACCCCAGGACTCCTCATTTGGTGCTAGATCAATTGAGGCCCACCAAGGTGCTCGGGTCTTGATCTAGGAGCGAGGTTAGAAATTCTGTTCAGGGGGCAAATAATTAGTTTAAAGAAATTTAGGGGAGCAAATGTAACATTTTAAAGGGTCAAATTGACAATAATTATAAATTTTAAGGTAAAATTAAACATAACTAAAATTTCGAGGAGTAAAAAACGCACCATAGCTTCGTCCCTATCTGGATCCTATCCAGATTAACTTGCCACACTACCCAAACCCGAGCCAACTCAATTGGGGCTCAATATAGCCCTATTCATATCAAAGAAGGCTCATGCATCATGCATGGGTCAAAACTCTGACCCCGAGAGCGAGACTCCTCAACTGGTGCTCGATCAATTGAGCCCCATCTAGGATGCTCGGGGTCTGGATTCAGGGGCAAAGTTATAAATTATGTTCAAGGTTAAGGATTGAGTTAATGTCAAATAACTAGTATAAAAAATTGCAAGAGGCTAATGTAACATTTTAAAGAGTCAAAATGACATTAATCACAAATTTTAGGATAAAACTTGCACATAAAAATTTTGGGAGGCAAATCCCACCATAGCTTTGTCCCTATCTAGATCCTATCCAGATTAACTTGGCATGCTACCCAAACCCGAGCCGCTTAATTAGGGCACAATTCGAACCCGAATGGGTTGGTGTTTAATTGAGCCCAAACGGGAGGCATTAGGTTTGAACCCTATATCGTAATTGACATTAATAATAATAATATTGTGGTGCAAATTCTAGTTGTACCTAAAAAAATCATACTGTTAAAATTTTACTTATACTCCAATTAAGCCATCTCTATTAATAAAAATAAAAACACAAGCATGTAAGATAATCCAAATTTTTTATTTAAAATTGAAGCTTTAGGAGGAAAAACTGGAAAAAAAAAAAAAAAAAAAAGCACAAACATTAAGGGGTCTTTCTAATCATTTATGGTTTTTTTTTTTTTTTTTTACATTAAGTAGGACTTAATTGTAACATATGTAAAAGTTTAAAAGCGTGTTTTTTTTAAACTTCGCCTCAAATTTGCATCACATTATTACTAATAACATTTTTTCTCTAGGTTTCAGAAAAAAAAAAAAAAAAACCACAAGTATGATGCTTGTTTAAAAAAACCACTCTTTTAAACTTTTACATATGTTACAATTAAGTCCTCTTTAATGCTCCAAGACCAAGAGCACCATGCTTTTGGTACTTTTTTTGTATTTTTCTATTGCCCTAAAGCTGAACCCTAGAGGGAAATTGATATTGTTAATGGTATGATGCAAATATTATGTGTGGTTAAAAAATTTCATATGTTTTCATACTTTTAAAGTTTTACATATGTTACAATTAAGTCCACCCTAGTAATAAAAAAAACCAAAAGCATGGTGCTCTTGGAGCATGGTAGAAAAATATCAAGTATGATGCTTGTTTAAAAAAATCACTCTTTTAAACTTTTACATATGTTACAATTTAGTCATTCTTAGTGTAAATACCATAAACATAGTGCTTGTGAAGCATGATAGAAAATCCCAACATTAAGGAGTTGCAATTTACCCTTACATTGGAGGGCACTAAGAAGTAATAAGTTCTTAGGAGGGATAAGTTGTCTCCCTAAACTTATAAAAACTACACATTTTTACCTAAAACTTAAAAGAGATGTAACTTAGACGCCCCTGATGCATATTTTGCAGATCCATAGCTTTAGCCCTAAGCAAAGGAGTGAAGCAATTAGAGATTGACTTCTCTAACACACAACTATGGGACATATTCGCAAACAAATACTTGAAACTCGGTGTCGACTTCGATCTCCTTCCCGCAGTTTACGAACACAAGGGCCTCACTTCACTCTCTCTCTCATGGTGCGTGGTCGATTTTACCAAATTCGGCGAAAACCTCGCCCTACTGAAGGAAGTCTTTCTCGGGTACTGTTAAATATAGTTGTATATTCTGTAATTATAATTTTCCTAATTTAGCTTATTTTCTAATTTATATGATTGTATTTACTAAATATTTATATAATAATATCGTTCAGATGAATATACAGAATTTTACCAATTATTTCAGGTATTTAGAAATCAACAATGACACAATTCCTTTATTAGTCAATGGCTGCCCTTTGCTGGAGAAGTTAATCCTAACCCGATGCTGGAACAGGAACCATGCCCTTTATTTGAAGGGTGAGGCTCCCAATTTGCAAACATTAGTGATAGATGAATGTTTTTGTAATTACGGTGGTAACTGGTTCGAGTTTACGGCGCCGAAACTTAAGGTTTTCAAGTATTTCGGGATGATCGGTAATTTCCGGTTCGATTTCGGGAATGATCTTCAGAAGGCCGATCTTGATTTCGGACTGCATGAGAATATGCAGCCGCATGGAATTTTGATGTATAGGTTGTTGATGTCAGTCTCTTCTGCAAGAGCTCTTACTGTCTGTAGCTACATGTTTCAGGTAACTATATATATATATATATATATATAAAAGCAGTCTAGCTATATAACTATATAATCGCTTTAATATCTTTACAGAATATATTTGCATATATAGGACAATTATTTATGTGTTAGATGTCATATTTATATTGTAGTAGTAATTGTTATTGACTAGATTATAGGTAAGATATAATATCATTCATATATCTCTTAAGATTACAAATATAAATGCACATATACAAAATATAATAAACATAAATATGTCAAAAGATGTATATGATGACTAAATGCAATATATATATCATTACCTAAAGAATTGCTAAGTGACTTCTTTGGTAGGTAAATCCCTAACATCATACATCGTTGGATAATTTATTCTATAGTAGTTATTAATCCACATTTTCTGTAACCATTTTATTTTAAATAAATAATTATACTGTAAAAAAGACACCATGTAATTAATATTTCGATCTTTAATATTTTTTTTTTTTTGCCAAAGTATAAGAAAATACATGGGCTAGCTAGTAGTGGCGACCCTAGCCCCATCCTGCTACATAATGTCTGCTCACGTAAAAAAAGTTTTACTTAAAAAAAGTTTAATAATTAATATACTAATGGGAGTGTATGGTTAAATGTAATTCCTATATATGCATGAGATTTATTCATTCATTTATTCACATATAATATATGTACATGAAATTCCAGGTGGTTCCAACTTGTATGGCAAACTCAAAAACATGGTTGGAAATTCCTTTCAATGTGAGGCATTTAACCATGAACACTTCTCTCCAACGGGCTGATTTGTGGGGTGTCAGTTTCTTCCTCCATTCCTGTCACCTTTTGGAAACCCTAACAATCATTATTAATCCGCCGAAGATTATTGAGGTAAGTATCTATTGATCAACATATATGATTTCTATATATAGTAGCATCAAAGTTTCTAAACGAACGACTTCATCAACTGTTCTAAAATTTTAAGATGATAACTCAAAACGTAGTTTAAACTAATGGGTGTGAGCTGAAACATTTTGAATGTCCATCATCATGTGATTTTTTTTTTTTTTTTAGTTAAGGAACTTTACGTTGCGGAGATTTGAACTTGCGCGCTCTAATACTATGTGAAAGTTTTTATACGAACGGACCTGACCAACTACCCTAAAACTTTAAGGTGATAGATGCATGTGCGTAGTTTAATCTTTGTATGTCAATAATTAGCTATGTGATCTAATCTAAAGAAATATAATTATGTTTAATTAAATAATGACACATAACGAAATCATAAGTTTGATATTTAAAATCAATTCTAATTTTTTTTGCCCTAAATGCTTATAATCATACCGCATGGCACAACTAGCACTCTAAACTTTAAAACGCACTACAAAATCCACTTCATTAAATAATATTATACAATTTTAATGACAACTTTACTTTTACGCTACTTTCATCAAAGAGCCATAAAATTTTATTTAATGTATCTGGTTTATGAACTGGTTTTTCGTGACAATTTTTTTGTTGTGAAAGTAGAGATGAAGAGTTTTAAAATGAGGTATTGTATTATATATTTAAACTTATGTACAATGCTGTAACAAATTTTAAAAAGTAATATTCATATATTCTTTTTAGTTTATTATATTATTAGTATTTTTTTTTTTTTAATATTTATGTAATTAACGATCTATGCAGAATTATGATTGTCTATACAAATTAGGGCGACACAGTTTCATGGGTCCGAATGGAAAAAGAGTATACGAGTGCTTACTTAGTAGGCTTAAGGTGGTGGAGGTTAAGGGATTCAAGGGAAGCATGGGAGAAATGTTATTGCTGAAGCGCCTTATCAAATACGGCCGCGTTTTGATGGAAATCAAGCTTTATGTTTCTCAACAAGGCAGCGCCGAACGCTGTCGTAAGCTTGTGGAGAGACTGATGGCAGCTCCTAGGGTTTCGCCTATGCTGCATATTCTACCAATTTATTGATTGGAGAAATATTTCTATCATATATATCTGCAGTTTGGATAATTTATGCATCAGACTATTTTAATTTAAGTATGGATTTGCATTTTAATTAGTAAGTGGTTGTCATTTGTGACTATTGTGTGTTGTTGAACATATCGATATTTTTATATTTTATATTATATAATTGGGTGTGCATGGTTTTAAACATTATGTATCGGATGATATATGTTTAATAAGGTATATCTAGAACTTAGGGGTGTGAAGAGAAGACTGATGTTTGGACCTGCAGAAGAAGCATGATGATGCAGTAGCAGAAGAAGTAAGAAGCCGATTAAGACGCACGTTTTATTATTAATATGGTATCAGAGCGCACGAGTTCAATTTTTGATGACGCCGTTTTAAATGAAAAAAGTGTATCTTCTATTAAATAGATTTGAAACTCGTTATGTTTAGACCCAATTGAGGTCGGCCGATGTGGCCAGACTGGGGAAAAAAAAAAAAAAAACGGATGAGGTTAAATGCCGAGGTGGCTGGGAGGATGTTGATATAGTGTATAAGAGTGTGCTTATACCTTCACCCACAAGTTCGGACTTATGAGAAAGTTGGTTAATGCGAACGTCTTATTATTAACATATTTCACTGCTTTCGTTTCAATTTATTGTTGAATCCATATTGGGCACACATCTAAATAACTCACGTAACCAACACACATTTATTTTAGGGACAATGTATAGATTAGTTACTTACGTTCGACAATGTGATTGTTTGGTTCAAACGTGTGCTTTTTAGTTACCTACGTTTTCAAACGTGACAGTTTAGTTACATTTTAATGAAATGTCAAAAAAAAAAAACTATGTTATATTCTTCATGATCATCATCAAGTTCTTCATACAAAAATATTTAATTGTTCAATTTTTTTTATTCAAATCAATACCGGGTTCGAATCCGAACTCTGCTAGGGTTCAGATTCAAACTCATCAGCTGTGCTGAGTTCGATTGGAACCCAGCAGAAGCTCTACTGGCTTCAATCGAACCCCCCAGCAGCAGTGCAGGGTTCGATCGAACCCAGCAGCAGCTCTGCTGGGTTCCAATCGAACCCAGCAGCAGCTATGCTGGGTTCCAATCGAACCCAGCAGCAGCTGTGTGCTGGGATCCAATCGAACCCAGCACTGTTGTTGGGTTGGGATTCGAACCCGATGTTGATTTTAAAAAAAATGATTTGTTGAAAAAAACTATGAATACGATGAAGAACACGATGAACACAACGATGAACACTTGAATTTATTGATAATAAGGGCAAAGTCGTAATTTTATAACCATGGTAATGGTAACAATGATAGAAAAGTATGAATTGAATAGAGAAAAAGAGGGGAGGGGAAATAGTATAGTATAAAAACTCCTATGTTCGAAGTAAGATGTTGTCTAATTAGCCCACGAATTACAAATGTCTGGAAAAGCTCTATTGCTATTTCCCGAGGCAATCCACAACGATGTAATGGAAGTGAAGGTCCTACGACAATGACAGCACGAATCTAAGCGTTCTTTTCGTAAGCGTTTGCCCCCGATCCAATCGGGGGATCGAATTGAGCGATATAGCTTATTTCCAATACTCAGCGGCTTGATCGAACCAAGCCTCCGCAATTTCAGAATCTCCCTGTCGAATGGCCTGTTCTCCCCGGTCGGTATAGGAGGTTTTTAATCAAATTAAGTGAAACATAAGTGACTAAAAATGAAACAAGTTTGAACCATTCGATCACATATCAAAACGTAAATAACCATTTAATCACGTCAAAAAACAAAAGTAACCGTTCAGAAATATGTGTCAAACACAAGCAACCAAACGAGTAATTAATCCGTTTCTTTTATGTCTAGTTTAACGAATTTATAACAGATGTAAAGTTCAAATAACAAATAAAAAAAAAGTTCAATTAGCAGTTTGTAATTATGTTTATCTTCATGCGGCAATTTGGTTATTTACCCATTTAACTATTTTAGGATAAAATTTTATTTAGATTCAAATAATATGTATTACCAAATATTATAATGATGGATTGCATTTCCTTAATTAATGAAACGTAATCCATGTGACAAATAGTCAACATAATAACCCTCCTTATTCAAAATTATTATATTTATTACCTTAGAAAAACAGGAGAAAAAGGCAAAAAACTTAAATGAATTTCCACAATTTATGAATACAACTTTTCTATCACCAAAATTTTTTTTGTATTCCCACCTCAGCTTAGGACAGAACATTACTTAAATCTTGCCTCAATAATTGCTCATCAATCCAAGACTTTTTCACTCTTTCAATTCAAGCCCAACATTCTTTCTTGTAACCCTTAGTCTCTAAACAAGGTTTTCATAAATTTTTTTGCCATAAGAAAGTTTTCATAATTCAAATCAAAAAAATTTCGAACCTTGAAATATAAGAACTAATCATTACCGAACATAAGCATTAGTTATTATCACTGAAAAAAAATTAAGTACTTTAAAAACGGATAAAAAATAAATTTACTAACACGTTTCAAAAATCTTAATTTAATTTCAATAATTAACTTTTTAGTCGTTGTGGGCCGTACGTTTTCTTTGGGCTAAAGTTATGATTTAATATTATCGAACATATGGCTTCATAAAAAGGCCGGTCATTGTAAGCGTCTTTGTATAAGAATTATTGCGAACTGAAAAGCAGATCGGCCCTTTAAAAGCATGTCGGCCTTATAAGATGCATTTAAACATTTTTAATCATTTTTCTTAATACAGTGTCTCTTGTTGATAATACTAATTATAGATCTCTAGACTTTGGAATAAGGAATATCCTCTTTGATTATACAATAGTGGTAATATTGCAACAAGAAAATTCTAAAGGTGAAAACAAGAACCTCACAAAAGAGCAAGGACCTATTTGCAATTACAAAAATTTAGAGGACCAAGCATGAAATGTGCACCCCTTCATTTTGGCGCCATTCGTACCATTTTCACTATAAATACCTCAGCCATGCATATCAAGAATTGCACAAACAATTATCATCTCTTCTCTATAGCTACAATGAATCCTCCGGCCACTCAACTGTCTGATCTGAGCTCCGACTCCCTCATTAACATTCTGTCGTGTTTGCCGTTTAAGGAAAGTATCCGATTTTCGGTCTTGTCCCGATATTGGCAGTCCTTGTGGCTTTCTTCGACAAACGTCGAGCTTTTCGAAAAATACTTCGTGTCGGAGAGAGATGCAACTGAAGCCGTCACGGCGCATCGTTTGGATTTCATTGCTTTTGTCCAGCGGTGGATGCAGAATTTTGAGAATTCCAGAATCGACAGCTTCAAGTTTAGGCTCAGGGATCCCCGTGATTTCCCTAAAGAAGTTAATCGGTAAGAAACTACGTCTTTATCTCTATGGGTTTTTCTATCATGCTTGTGTATATGTTTATTTGAGATTTATTGTTTTAAGATCCTTATGTTTGGGTGTTTTTCAATTTGCCCTTCTAAATTTTATTTTATTTTTCGATTTACCCTTAATTTTACTCACTTTTTGGTTCAAATTGTTGGAATTAGACCCTAGAAACTTTCTGACTCAATTGAAGCTCGAGATCCAACTAGGGGTCCCTGAACATGGGCTTATGGATGGATACAAATCATTTGCCTCACTCTTTCTATCTCAGACTGTGCTTTCACCGTTAAAATCTTAACACGTGTCATAGGTGTAATTAACGGTTAGGCACTGTCTGAGGTAGAAAGAGTGATGTAGAGATCTGAATCCTCATGCATGGGTTCAAAAATCAGACCCAGGACTCCTCAATTGATCCTCAAACCAATTAGGGCTCGATCGATTGAGGCACACCAAGGGTGCTCGGGTCTTGATCCAAGGACGAAGCTAAATATTATGTTCAGGTGTAAGAATTGAGTTAAGGTTAAACAACTAGTATAAAAAAAAATCAAGAGACTAATGTAACATTTTAAATGGTTAAATTGATAATAATCAAAAAATTACGCATAAAGGTTGAGAGGACAAATCCCACCGTAGCTTCGTTCATGTCCAGAATCGAAAGCTTCAAGTTTAGGCTTGAGGATCCCCATGATTTCCTTGAAAAAGTTAATAGTAAGAAACTACGTCTTTATCTCTATGGGTTTTTCTACCATGCTTGTGTATATGTTTATTTGAGATTTATTGTTTTAAGATCCTTACGTTTGTGTGTTTTTCAATTTTCCCTTCTAAATTTTATTTTATTTTTCGATTTACCCTTAATTTTACTCACTTTTTGGTTCAAATTGTTGAAATTAGACCCTAGAAACTTTCTGACTCAATTGAAGCTCGAGATCCAACTAGGGGTCCCTGAACATGGGCTTATGGATGGATACAAATCATTTGCCTCACTCTTTCTATCTCAGACTGTGCTTTCACCGTTAAAATCTTAACACGTGTCATAGGTGTAATTAACGGTTAGGCACTATCTGAGGTAGAAAGAGTGATGTAGAGATCTGAATCATCATGCATGGGTTCAAAAATCAGACCCAGGACTCCTCAATTGATCCTCAAACCAATTAGGGCTCGATCGATTGAGGCACACCAAGGGTGCTCGGGTCTTGATCCAAGGACGAAGCTAAAAATTATGTTCAGGTGTAAGAATTGAGTTAAGGTTAAACAACTAGTATAAAAAAAATTCAAGAGACTAATGTAACATTTTAAATGGTTAAATTGATAATAATCACAAATTTTAATATAAACATTACACATAAAGGTTGAGAGGACAAATCCCACCATAGCTTCGTCCCTGTCTGGATCCATCCCGACCAATGACACTCCTCATTTGGAGCTCAATCCACCCGATTGGGTCTTGATTGATCTCCAATGAAGAGTCATGGGTCCAGATCTTAATTATTAAGGATGAGAAGATATAGTATGTGTGGGGATTCAAACATGAGGCCCTCTTTTAGATTCAATTAATCACACTAGTCGGTTTGAGCTCGAATTGAGCCCTAATTTGACGGGATTTTCTACAATGCTTTAAGAGCACCGTGTTTTTTTTTTACTAGGGTGGACTTAATTGTAACATATGTAAAATTTTAAAAGTATGAAAAAATATGAATTTTTTTAGCCACACCTAATATTTGCATCACACTATTAACAATATCAATTTTCCTCTAGGGTTCACATTTATGACAATAGAAAAATAAAAAATAAAAAAACACCAAAAGCATGGTGCTCTTAGAGCATGATAAAAAGATCTTTTTATACCAAATATTTTATAAAGTATAACCCCAAAAATTAAGCTCTATGGAAAAAAACACAAATAATAAGGTGCAACATTGCAAAATACCAATATTTACATTTTTTTCACCAGAAAATGTTGCAATTTACCATTCTATGGGAAGAGATATTTCTATTATACTTCACAAGTATGCTTGTGGTACAATTATTATTATTATTATTATTATTATTATTTTACATTTTTCTATTGAACTCTATAGAAAATTTGAAATTAGTAATTGTGTGATGCAAATTCTAGGTGTAGCGAAAAAAATCATACTTTTAAAGTTTTACCTATGTTACAATTAAGTCATTTTTAGTAAAAAAAAGAGTATAAACTATAAACATAATGCTCGTGAAGCATGATAGAATTCTATCTCCGTAGGAAGGCACTAAGAATTTCTTAGGAGGGATAAGTTACCTCCCTAAACTTATAAAAACTACACATTTAGACCTAAATTTTAAAAGAGACGTTAACTTAACGCCCCTGATGCATATTTTTTGCAGATCCATAGCCTTAGCCCTAAGCAAAGGAGTGAAGCAATTAGAGATTGACTTCTCTAACACACAACTATGGGACATATTCACAAAAAAGTACTTGAAACTCGGTATCGACTTCGATCTCCTTCCCGCAGTTTACGAACACACGGGCCTCACTTCACTCACTCTCTCCTGGTGCGTGGTCGATTTTACCAAATTCGGCGAAAACCTCGCCCTACTGAAGGAACTGTTTCTCGGGTACTGTTAAATATACTGTATATTCTGTAATTATGATTTTCTTGATTTAGCTTATTTTCTAGTTTAGCTGCTTGTATTAACTAAATATTTATATGATAATATCGTTCAGATGAATATACAGAATTTTACTAATTATTTCAGGTATTTAGAAATCAACAATGACACAATTCCTTTATTACTCAATGGCTGCCCTTTGCTGGAGAAGTTAACCCTAACCCGATGCTGGAGCAGGAACCGTGCCCTTTATTTGAAGGGTGAGGCTCCTAATTTGCAAACATTGGTGATAGATGAGTGTTTTTGTAATTACAGTCGTAATTGGTTCGGGTTCAAGGCGCCGAATCTTAAGGTTTTCAAGTTTTTCGGGACGATTGGTAATTTCCAGTTGGATTTCGGGAATGATCTTCAGGAGGCCGAACTTAATTTCGGACTGCATGAGAATATGGAGCCGCATGGAATTTTGATGCATAGTTTGTTGATGTCAGTCTCTTCTGCAAGAGCTCTTACTCTCTGTAGCTACATGCTTCAGGTAATTATATATATATGACAATTATTTATGTGTTAGATGTCATATTTATATTGTATGTCTACAATTGTAAGCATTAATTAAGTGGACCATTTTTTTTTTATCTACTTAAGTGAATTTTTCTAATACCTATACAAGATACCTGCACACGCAGTATTGTCCTGGCGATGATACATTACATGATTAATCCGCCGAGTATAATACGAGGGCATGAAACCCGACTTCAAATCTTCAAAATTAATTAAATTCAAATTCTCGTGCGGCCGGGAGCCCTTTAATTGTATTTTTTCTCTCGGCCGCACGAGAATTTGAATTTATATTTTGAAGATTTGAAGTCGGGTCTCATGCCCTCGTATTATACTCGGAGTCAGATTAATCATGTAATGTATGATCGCCAGGACAATACTGCGCGCACGCGTAGCGCGTGCAGGTATCTAGTATCTCTTAAGATTAATGGGTTAGTCCGGCTAGGTCTTTTTGGGTTAAGGGTTCGATGTTGATAGGAATTAATCAAATTTAAATAAAATTTAGATATGTATTTGAATGACTAAATTGAACAAAATCAAAAGTTTAGGGTGGGTCATGTGCTTTGCACATATCATTTAATGGTCAAAACTAACGGTCAACTAACAGATGGACCAAATGCATATAAAATTCAAACGTTTGGCAGGTGAATCCCTGATATCATATATCTTTGGATAATTTATGCTATAGTAGTTATTTTTTTGCCCATTTGCTATACTAGTTATTAATCCACATTTTGTGTAACCATTTTATTTTAAATATATAATTTATACGGTGAAAAAACACCATGTGAGAAATAACAAAAAAGTCACCAATAAGTAAGGATGAAGGTACATATATCAATGTTCGAAAAATGGTTTGCCCCTAAGGTTTTAAAAAAATGTATTTGAAAAGTATTTTCAAGATTCTAATCATATATGATATATTTAGGGGCTTGTATGGCTAAATGTAAGCCATACAAGCCCATAAATGTAATTCCAATATATATATGCATGAGATTTATGGGATTTGCTAGAATCCTTTAAAAGTATCCATGCTTTAAACTTAATTTTGCAAATATTTTATTTATAATTTTACCCAAAAAGTAAAATTAAAATAAATAATCACAATGATTATATAAGTGAATTTTAAGATTTTTTTTTTTTAAATTTAAATGTTAAGGTTTACATCGTAGAAAATAAAAATAACAGTTTTTAAAAAAACACAAAAAAAAAAAAATCAGAGGCAAAAATGAAAATAAAATAATTACTATTAAGAGACAAAGTATAATGCTCTTAAAATTGAAGGATTAAACCATAAATAAAATAATTTCTAAACAAAAATAATGCATGAAAGCACCAATACTTTAAAATGATGTTAGACAAACCGGAGAGTTATTCATTCATTTATTTATTGACAAATAACATGTGTACATGAAATTTCAGGTGTTTCTAAGTTGGGAAGTAAACGCAAACTTAAACTCATGGGTGAAAATTCCTTTCAATGTGACGCATCTGACATTGAACACTTCTCTCCCACGCGCTGATCTATGGGGTGTCAATTTCTTTCTTCAGTCCTGTCACCTTTTGGAAACGCTAACAATCATAATTAATCCGCAGAACATTCTTGAGGTAAGTATCTATTGATCAACACATACTATTTCTATAGTAGCATCAAATTTTCTGGACGAACGAACGACTTCACTAACTGTTCTAAAACGTTGAGATGAGAACTGAAAACGTAGTTTAAACTATAATGGGTATGAGCTGAAACATTTTGAATGTCCATCATCATGTTAATTTTTTTTAATTAAGTTATAGAATTTTAGGTTGCGGAGATTTGAACTTGTGTGCTCTCATACCATGTGAAAGTTTGTTTTTATACGAACGAACTACTGCCCTAAAACTTTAAAATGATAGATGAATGTGCGTAGTTTAATCTTTGTATGTCTACAAGTAGCTAGGTGATCTAATCTAGAGAAATATACTTATGTTTAATTAAATTAGATAATGACACGTAACGAAATCAGCAATTCTGTTATTTAAAATCAATTATAAAACTTTTGGCCCCAAATGCTTATAATTGTGTTATGTGTAACAACCAATGACTGTAAACTTTAAAACACACTAGAAAAATCCACGTCATTAAATAATATTACACAATTTTAATTTTAATGACGACAAATATATTAGTTTAATTTTATGCTATTTTCATCAAAGAGTCATAAACTTTTATGTAATATATCTGGTTTTATATACAGTTTTTTCACCACAGTTTTTTTTAATGTGAAAATAGAGATGAAGAGTTTTAAAATGAGGTAATGTACTATATACTTAAGGGTTAAATGTACTATCCTCACCACATGTTTGACCGAATGTGGTTTTTAGTACTACATGTTTAGTTTTGTATACTTTTAGTACCAAACGTTTGAAAAAATGTGGCTTTTAGTACACTCGTTAGTTGTCAGTTAATTTTGGTCGTTAAATGACATATGCAAGTCACACGATCGATCCTAAACTTTTAATTTTATTCAATTTATACCCTCAAATATATCTTCTTTTCTTCCTTTTTAGCCAGATTCATATCTTCTTTTACTTTATTATTAAAAAAGTTATTTAAATATCTATGTAATTAACGATCTATGCAGAATTATGGGTGTCAACACAAATTAGCACGACACCGTTTCAAGGTTCCAAATGTTCAAAGAGAATACGAGTGTCTACTTCGTAGGCTTAAGGTGGTGGAGGTAAAGGGATTCAGGGGAAGCAGGGAAGAAATGTCATTGATAAAACGCCTTATCAAATACGGCCGCGTTTTGATGGAAGTCAAGCTTTATTTTTCTCAATGTGGTAGAGCCGAACACTACCATAAGCTTGTGGAGAAGCTGAGGGCAGTTAGTAGGGTTTCGCCTAGGCTGCATATTCTCGCATTTGATTGATCATATATATATATATATATATAGTTTGGATAATTTATGCATTAGACTATTTTAATTTAAGGATGGATTTGCTTTTTAATTAGTAAGTGGTTGTTATTTGTAACTGTTATTGTATTGTTGAACTGAATATTTATATAATTGGGTGAGCATGGTTTTATATATTTTGTATTGGATGATGATAATTTATTATATATGTTTTACTAAGGTATAGTTAGAACTTAAATGGATGCTAGAGTTAGGCTAGGTACACTTAGATTAAAAATTATTATATACATTGGCGGATTTAAGGACCTCGATAATGGATATACGCTATGAAAAAAAAAGTGCAAATTTAACATACTTTTTAAGAAAATTATGTAAAATATAGTAGATGTATTAAAAAAAATACTTTTTGGTACTAACGTATTTTAAAATATACATATTTTAAAAAGATGATAATTGATGGTTTTTACAATTATTTATCCAAAATTGTCGTTAAATATATTTCAAATGTACAAATTTAATAAGTACTTTTCAAAGTATCGCAACTAAACCATATTTGTTTGTACAAATATTACAACTGAGTCAAATCAGACCACTATCGATTGTGGATCAGTTGGGTTTTAATCGAGTCATGACACTATTATTGCACTAATATAATTTATTTGGTGTTGATTTTGATATTCAGAAAAGTATTCATTTACTTTGTAATCTTAAAAATGTATTTGATGAAAATTCTGGACGGAAGATTAAAAAAAGTATCAATTATCATAGTTTTGAAACATTTGTATATTTTAAAACATATTGGTACTAAAAATTATGTTAAAAAATGCTGTATGATTAAATACTTTTTCACTATTGGACCTCTTGTATTATATTAGATTAGAATAACTATAACTTATAGTCTAGGAAAAAAAGAAGCGAATAATAAAATTTACAACTGTTTACTCTTCAAGTAAAAAATTTCAAACCTTAAAATTGATGAGATTTTCCATTGGATTGATTGAATGAGAGTTTAGTATTACAAAATAATAACGCGGTCTTAGTGTCTTGCACAAAATAATTTGGGTATTACACTCAAATAATGAGAATCTTTCATTTAAATAAGGGATCATTATATATTTTTCTTTAGAAATAAACCTAAGGTACCACTAAATATACTTGATAATGGGGTTACGTTACTAACCCCACTATCATCATCCGCCACTGATTATATATATATATATATATTTCAATTTTTTTAATATATTTTCCTTGTTTTTGTTAATGATTTTTAATACATTTTTTTCAAAAGCAATAACAATTAGAGAGATTATTTAGTACATCGGTGCTAACAGGCGGCATCGATGTAGTGGACTTTCGCCCAATTATCAACTGACATGTGGCACCCACGTGTCAGCTCATGCTTAAGCGAATGTCCATCATATCGGTGCCACCTGTTAGCACCGATGTTTTGAATAATTTCTCATGATAATTATTCGTTATATCATTATTCTATCCACCACATCATCTCATATTTAACGAACTTCATCTAAATCAATAATTATATAATATGTTAAATTTATTACAAAAACATATTATATCTGTAACAATTGTAATCAAACCGTACGTATTTTTCATTATTTTTTTTAGCCAAGTATATTTTTTCCTTATATTCAACTTTAAAATAAGATTACTTTGTTGTTATTAACAATTTTCAAAGTGGGTCTATCTAAAGGAGAGGGAAGGCCTTCTTCCAAATCTAGTCCAACGTTCTCCCATTTTCAGATCTCGCCGCGAATCAAAATTTCTATCAAACTAATTCAAAAATCCAAACTTCCGTCACTCTGTCTCTTCTCACAGATCTGTTGCTTGCAGGCTCTCACCTTCTTCATGAATCCTTAGCTCTTACTCCAGAGCAGTTGCTCCAGAGGCACGAGCACATTCTCTCTCTTCCGGTCAACATTATGCTCCATTGCCACTGACAATCCACCACTCAGCAATCTAACCCCACAATGAGTTCCCAAGGACCCAAAACCTCCAGGCCTTCCAGAACCAATACCCTAAACTCCCAACCGTCGCTCGGTTCGAGATCCTTCTCCACCGCCGCCGCCGCCGCCGCCGCCAACTCCTCTTCATCAGTCTCGACACACCAGGCCATGGTGGAGCTGAAGCAGAAGATCCTCACTTCTCTCTCCAAGCTCGCTGACCGGGATACCTATCAAATCGCTGTCTCCGATCTTGAGTCTACCATCGAGACCATCTCCATTGACGCCATTCCGATGCTCCTCAACTGCCTATTCGATTCCTCCAACGATCCCAAGCCTGCAGTGAAGAAGGAGTCGATTCGGCTCCTGGCGTATGTCTGCGCCAGTCGGGGAGATTCCACGTTTAACCATTTGACTAAAATAATAGCTCAGCTATCCAGGTGATAATGTGAGATGGTATTATTATTACAATGTGGATTTGATTTGGTATATGTTAGTATTTTAGCTCAGGATCGCTACTACTATTCCATTCATTTATATTGCAAAAAAAAAAATGATGCTTTGCACTTCATTATCAAGTTGGTCTTATATGCCCCTTTACGTCTGGAAAGCTGTGAGTATTGAGATTATTTCCTCCACGATCAGACAGTTTGAATTAACAGAATCTGTTCAACTAAGCATATATATTGATGCATTGGTGTCCTGGAAGTCGGTTATTGTTTATGTAGTTCATGCCAGGATATTAGTTTTAAGGCTCAGTTGACTAGTTTAGTCTTGTAAATAACTAATAAATTTGGGTGATGCATATTGCAATGAGTTTGGTTTCCTGTCTTGATAATAAGAGTTTGTAACCATTGAGGTGTTTACTTTGCAATTCTATTATGCATCATTTGGTCTTTCTAGTATCATGGTAACCGGGTTGGAACACATGCGATTAGTTTCATATTTTAGGGGGCAAATCGAGGTGCATTTTCTACACAACCAATCAAAGAGAAAAAGAGAGATGTCTTACTGTATGAGATGTACCAGTATTGTTTGGAATGTGACATTTCACTTTGCATAGTTTCTCTATTATCTGTTCCTGTTTTCTCATCGCGGATTATCTTTCTGGCAATACCAGGAGATTGAAGGATTCAGATTCTGGGGTAAAAGATGCTTGCCGTGATGCTATTGGTGCACTATCAACACAGTTCTTGAAGAATGAGGGAGTTGTGGGTCTGTTTGCAAAGCCATTATTTGAGGCAATGGGGGAGCAGAATAAGGCAGTGCAATCCGGTGCTGCAGTTTGCATGGCAAAGATGATCGAATGTGCCCCAGAACCTCCTGTTGCTGCATTTCAGAAGATGTGCCCAAGAATCTGCAAGTTGCTTAACAACCCCAATTTCTTGGCAAGGGCAGCTCTGTTGCCTGTTATTTCAAGCCTATCCCAGGTTGGCAATCTCGTTGTTGGAAAAACAGTAGTGACAATGTAAAAATGATCAAGAATAGTAGAAACATATTTAATTTACAGAAATTGAATTTAGTTGGGACTTGGTAGAAAAGTTTAGTAGATCATGGTAGTTTCTCTGTTGTTTGGTCTAGTAGAATGTGAAGACAAGATCCTTAGATTGTGAAGATGACTATTCATTATGTTGTCAATATATAAAATTAAAAAATGTAAATTTTAGGAGTGAAGCAGTATGGTCTTTAGCAGTACTTTCTCTCTGCAGCACTTAGATTTACAGTTCTCTTGATAACATATATTTTACCTTGTCTGGTTTCATGCAATTACCGTGGGGCGCTTTGGATAGCACCTTTATCCTCTTTTGGAATTGATTTGGCCGGTTTCTGAATAATTTAGTCAAGGTGGAAGAAAGACCATCTAGATCACTGCATTAGAGATACAGTCTTTTTCATTAGGAGTTGCTCTTTGGATTCTAATTATTGAAATATTGCTGCAGGTGGGAGCAATAGCTCCACAAAGTTTTGATTCCCTGCTGCAAGTTATTCAAGAATGCCTGGGAAGTTCAGATTGGGCAACACGTAAAGCAGCAGCTGAAGCATTAATTGCCTTAGCATTGCATTCAAGCAACTTGATTACGGAAAGCGCTGCTTCCACGTTAACTGTACTTGAGGGCTGCCGTTTTGATAAGGTAACTTATTTAACCAAGAGGTTTACTCTCTGTCTTACAACTCTCTATGGCTAATTCATAATGTTTTGGTGTCTTTGACTACCTGCTACTGATCCTTCTCTCCATTAGAATCAATGAATTGCGGAACTCTTTTTTTATATATAATTAATGCAAAAGCTGTACATTGTATAAGTTTTATCTCAGGCTCTTATTCCTGTAACCACTGAATGTTGTTTGTTCCACAGATAAAGCCCGTCAGAGATAGCATGCTGGAGGCTCTACAGTTATGGAAGAATATTTTTGGGAAAGGAGATGGAGGAGGTTCTGATGATGAGAAATCTGCTTCTCAAGGTAAGATTAAGATCCCTTTCAAATTGGGTTTATTTGCTTGCATCCCTAAACTCTTTGATGAATTTTTCTATGCTACATGTACCAGAGGGTAGAAATATAGAGCCGAATGCAACATCAGAGCAAAATGAAAAGAAAAGTCAAAATCCCGGTGAGAAGAAGGATTCTTCTAATGGTTCTTCCCCGACTGGACCAGATTCCAAAGCTAAAGGGAGTAACATTTCAGACAAAGCCGTTCTTATATTGAAGAAAAAAGCACATGGTTTGACTGATAAAGAGATAAATCCAGATTTTTTTCAGAGACTTGAGACTCAAAGTTCTGTAGAGGTAGTTCTGCCTCGCAGATACCACAACTCTTCAAATTCTAGTAATGAAGATGATTCAGGTACAAATGTTGGAGACTCTAGGGGCAAGATTCGTTCCAGTGAGAGAGGAAATTCTGCCGTCCAATCCAAAAGAGATGATGATCTTGGAAAAGACTGGAGACAAAGAGCATCCAGTAACGAATTAGGGCAGAGGGAAGCTATTGCTGATCAAGCAGCTCCGGCTAAACCCGATTCACAGTCTGAAGGATCTGTCAGCAGTAGCAAAGGTAATTTGATGGCTATCCAGAGGCAATTATTGCAGTTAGAGAGACAACAGGCTCATCTCATGAGTATGCTCCAGGTATGATCCAAATCCAAAAATTATCCTTCCAGCAATAAAAAGATAATTAAGTATCCTCCTATACTGAATGACAATCCCTTTCCAACTCAACAGGATTTTATGGGTGGATCCCATGATAGCATGATAACTTTAGAGAATAGAGTAAGAGGTCTTGAAAGAGTTGTCGAGGACATGGCACGTGATTTGTCGATATCATCAGGTAGAAGAGGTAGTAGCTTTGCAATGGGGTATGAAGGATCAAGCAGTAGGTTTATGGGTAAGTACAATGGCTTCTCTGATTATGGTAACGGCAAGTTTGGAAGAGGTGCTGAAGGGCGAATCCCATTGGGAGACAGATTTGCCCAATCAGAAGGAACTGGGCCAAGCATGAGAGGAAGAAATATGCCATGGAGATCTGATGGGTCCGAGGCTTGGGATTTACCTTATGGAAGCTCAAGAAATGGCCAAATTGGTTCCAGAAAGATGATGTCCAAAGGAGGAGCCATCAGGCATGGTGAGGGCCCCTCAGCAAGAAGTGTATGGCAAGCGTCTAAAGACGAAGCTACCCTTGAGGCGATTCGAGGAGCGGGTGAAGATACTGGGAGTTCTCAAGTAGGAGCTAGAGTGGCTGCTCGAGAGCTAGTTGCTGAAGCTATGGAAGACGGCAATGTTGGTAGAGAGCGAGACCCGGTTTGGGCTTCTTGGACGAACGCAATGGATGCTCTTCAAGTAGGTGATATCGATACTGCATATGCTGAGGTCTTATCCACAGGCGACGATCTCTTGCTGGTGAAACTAATGGACAGATCAGGACCCGTAATTGATCAGCTCTCAAGTGAGGTGGCAACCGAGGTCCTAAATGCCGTCGTGCTGTTCCTGCTGGAGCAGAATCTATTCGACATTTGTTTATGTTGGATTCAACAGGTATAATGTGGCATTTAGTTAGTAAATAGTTGTGGCATAGTTTTAAGATTTTCAATTATTGAGCTTTGTTTCTGGGTTTCGATTGCAGTTGTTTGAGATAGTGCTGGAGCATGGACCGGATGCAGTGGAACTGCCGTTAGAGATGAAGAAAGAGCTCCTTTTTAACCTACACGAGACTTATTCAGCGGTCGATCCACCTGAGGACTGGGAAGGAGCTGCACCGGAACAGCTTTTGGTTCAGCTGGCATCAGCTTGGGAAATCAATCTGCAGCAGTTTGAGAAATAGCTTCTTGAATCTCGGTCTTCGATCCATAGGTCAGTTTTGTTTGAGAGCACTGCATTATTATGCATAGCCATACACCGTTTGTTTGTGTGAATTGCTATTAGCTAGGAAAATGGTGTTTATTAGTGAAGTTTTGATTGAAATATCAGCCTTAGGCTCAGCCAATATTTTTTTTATCATCTTGTTCGGTTCAGTACATATTAGTCAACTGATATAGCACGAGTTGAGTCCAGGTTAAGTCCGGACGTGTTTAAGGTCGGCTAGGTCAGGTGATTCTAATTATTGTCGGACCTAGCTCTAGGCTCGACTTGGGCTAGGTCAATTGAGTCAAGGGTTTGACTGGAACATGTTTACGATCTAAATTATGTATATATATATATATATAAAAATAGTTAACCCTATAAGTTGGAGGATTAAATTCAATAAAATAAAAAATTTAGAGTTAGTCACCCTCGACTACCTTATCTATAGACATTTCTATCCGCCTGCACGCGAGGGGACCACCAGGCTCCTCTCTTCTCTAGAATCCATACATCCCTTATCAGTGTATGGACAGTTATCTATTGAGCACAGGTTCAGGTTCGGCCTCAATGGGAAAATGGCTCCACTCCAGTCATTGAGATCGTTCACCTTGTGCACCTTGTGCAAAAGAAGGGAATTCCATTCGCTTTAGAGTCGTTCGTTCCTGGACAAGTCATCAGTAAGCTCAAAAGCGAGAGAAGACACAAGAGATTACACAAGGCCATAAGCGCGGAACTGAGGACGGGTTTTTGGAGTTAGCTCACCATCGCGGGATCGCGACCCTTTGTCCCATTCTTTCTTTTTTCTTTGACGGATGGTCAGAACTTCACCTGGGTTCGAATCCTACTGAGAGGTCCCTTGTTGATCAGAAATTGTTGAAGAAAGAACTCAATCCATCTCCGGCCGCTCAATGTCGCTATTGGTGTGAGTTGGTTGGAGTCTTGGTCTCGATTCAAGCCAGGAAGTAAGCCCCACAACCCAAAGCGGCGAAGAAAAAATAGAATTTGCCGCCGATACAGTTACCATGCTTACCAGCCGCCTATAGATATAGATGGGAGGTTCTTTAATCCGTACACCATAAATAATTCCATAATCTTTGGCTTGTTGCTGACATAAAAATATTTCTTTCCAAATGGTCGTTTATAACTCGAGCTTTCTTTTTTTCTTTTCGAAATGCATTTTTTTTCCATTTTAATAGAAAGGGTTACCAATTAGGAGGGTAACACTTGAAACATGTTTACTCCACACTTAAAAATTATTTCCCACTCGTATTGGGTCGGCTAATAAATAAATAGTCAAAATGTTAATCATGAATATTTTTCATTACTGGGATGTCAGCGGAAACTGACCCGATCTCTTAATTAAGGAGTGATGTTTGTCGTAGGTTGTACTCTATAAGGACCATATTAGTCATGTGTGGAAAGGTTGGGTCATTAGTGTAATAGGAATAAGTTGACTGTTGTAACAACTCTGATATGATGAAATGAACATCGATGGTTTTATTCACTCCTTCGTTGTGAATCTTCTTCTTCAATTTTGATTATGTGCAATAGACGTATCGAACTACTACACCATACCACATAATTAAAGTTAAAGTTGGTACTGTTGTTTGTCAAAGGGTGTCGTTTTCTTTCGCCCACTTCATTATTTACATGTAAAAATAATCCATGACCGATCAGCAAAGTCGCCTAAAGTGACAAAGACGAAGACTTTGACTTGTTCAAACACCACTTATTTTCCACTTTACTTGATTTAATTAATTAACACTAGCGGTCCACTTAAAATTTGAGATTTGGTAAATTTCCTGGGTATGCACTAACTATGCAGAATAATAGAAGCCAACTTCATCAAATATAAGGGTTTGGAGTTTAAATTGTTTATATTCACTGTTTGAAGTTTCAACTTTGTTGAAATTTGCTGTCTCCATACAAATTTATTGTTAAAATTAACAGAACTTGATCATATGCTTATCACATGACCCGATAAAAAATAAATCTCAAAATTGCCCCTAGTAGGATGGTGGCCGGCCGGAGTAGGAGTACTGGAGTAAACATAACAGAACGAGGGGCAATTTCGATTTTCCACATAATTCTGTCAAATCTGACAGCAAAATTGGACGGAAACCAAATTTTATCAAAGTTGAAACTTTAGACAGCTAATATCAACAATTTAAAGTTGAAACATCAAAATCTATTGAGCAATCCTTAGATAGTTTATAGGTTATTAATCCAAAATATAAGCTCGTTGTGCTCAATATCTCCCAGAATCAAAATATCATCCTTTTTCTTCTTCTTCACTGTAATGGCGACAGTCAAGTGGTGTTCATCACCTCTGCCATGGATTTTCTCTTTAACCTTCTTCGTCTTCTTCACCAGCCAACTCTCTGCAGCCCCACTCTCTTACTCAGACCACTGCGCTTCACTTGTCCCCCAAGCAACTCCAGAGCTTTACTCCATACCACCATTCACTTTGCCATTCTACCAATACACCCGAGGTTACTACTCCGGCGGATCGCCGATCCTCAAAGACTCTAATTCGAGCACCTTCACCTTTCAAACTCAGGCAGTTCTAAAAACCGACAGCAAAGATGTTATCAAGGTGGATGCCGATTTGGTCTTCATGTTGTCCGAGAGCGGCGGCTATTCCTCCGGGCCAAGCACCGGCAACATCGAAATTCCCCAACCGGGCCAAGCAGTGATTCGTTCTTCTAATGATCGAACGAAAAGACGAAACTCGGTGAGTTTCAGACTGGAAGGGTTCTGGTCGGTTTCTTCAGGGAGGCTCTGTATGATCGGGTATGGAGTCGATGAGGATCTCAAACTCGAGGCGGTGCTTAAGCTCAACAACGTGCACACTTCTTCGAGCATCACGAACTTGATCACGGGCACTTTCGAGGGATTAGGCTCTGGTTTAGATCCCATATCCATGCTCATGTTCCCTCAAAAGAACTACAGTTACAGTTTACTTGCTCCGCAAGAAACCGGTAATTTTTCAAAAATAAGGGATCATAATGGTTTCTGCTTGATTCTTGATTCGTGGTACGACTTCCGTTTAAAGTACGCCGAGGATTGCGATTCTACGAAAAACTGCAGCCCCTTCGAAGGATCGAATTTGCTTTTCCCGAGCATGGTTCCTTATGTAATCGGATGCGATTATGGCGGTACAAACTTGCGTGTTTTGCTACAGTTTACGAATCGAAGCAGCAGCAGTATACTAAACCGAGCGATCTTCGAACCGAAGACAATGTTTGATTGGGGAAGGATTCTGGGACGATAAGGAAAATCTGCTGCACTTCGATGCGTGTCGGATATCGGTTGACAAAGGTTTATCGATTTCGGATGCTCGTGTGGATGATTGTTCTATCAACTTTAACTTTTGGTTCCCAACAATTTGGTCTATAAAGGAGAGAAATTCCATTGCTGGGGAGATTAAGAGTAAGAAAACCCCGACTGAATCGGGTTATTTCGGCAAGATCACTGCTCGGAGAACCGCTAGCTTTTGGTCGTCGTACAGTTTCGACAAAAAGTACGAGTATTCTCAAATCGACAGAGTGAGAGACTTATGCACCGACAATAACCGAAGCAAAAGCATTAACACTTACCCCAACCGGGACTCCGATGATTTGAGTTTCGAAATGTCGGTTGAGACGAAGCGAGGCAAGAAGATCGGAGAGGGGCGTTCTTCTCCGTTGTTAGTCGGTGACCGCTTTTACCAACGACAGTATCGTCGGGGAAAGAATAACGATGCTCCAATAATTCAAGGCAAGCCGAGCAAGAACAACAAGTTGAGGATATCGTACACAATGACCGTCTCGAGGTCGGGTGAAGTGAAATCTAGTAGCGGATCAACGATTTTCGATGGATATGATACGAATCTAGGAGATGAAATGGTGATTTCGGCGGAAGGGGTTTACGATGGATCGACAGGCAGTCTCTGTATGGTAAGTCGTATCGATATTTCGAATCAAATTTTCAAGATTTTAACTATAGTAGGCTAGAAAATTATTCAAAACTAAAGTTCTGCTAATAAATTATACGTATTTCAAAAGTTCAGCTAACGAGTTGCTATTTGCAGTATATAATCAATTGACTGTATTGTAACTTTTCATTTCTCAACAGATTGGGTGCAGAAGCCTTGTTGATTCCATGGACTGCGAAATTCACATCAAAATTCAATTTCCACCACTGGATTATGCGAAGAAAGCTCGGGATTCGATCAAGGGAAGCATCGAGAGTTTGAGAAAGAGATTGGATCCTCTATATTTCGACACTGTAAAAATTTCGACAATGTCATTGTATGAGCAAAGTGCACGCAGTGGCGGATGCAGGAACTTGACAATGTTTTGAGGACTAAAAAATAGTGTTTAATTTTTTTTTGCACAAAATTGATTGCAAAATATATACAATTCAGCAAATTTAATCAACTTTTACTTGTTAAACTTATCAAATAAATATTTAGGATTCAAAAATATCATACAAAAGAAGTACTTTTGTGTTTACCTCATGCAATACATTTTCATTTCTACGTCTCAATCTCCTTCAAAAAGCATAGTCATCTACCATATTGAAAATTTCAACATCAAGCTTAATACAAAAAGAACAAACTCTACATATAAAATTGTTCAAATGAGAACTTGAAAGTAGATTTTTCCGGATCAAATGAACGAACGAAATATTTTAACTGATTTCCGTGCTGATCACAAACTTCTTAAGACAATTTCACTATCTCAACTCATCGGTCGTGTTAGAGGATAACCACAAACGTTTGTCTTCCAGATTTAACGAATCTAAACAAAGTCGGAACTGCACTGACCAGGCACAATAAGAATATTAATTTCTCATTAACCTGATTATAGTACTATTACACATTATTTTTTCCAACAAAAACTGTTACCTATAATTGTAGATAACACTGAATATATATTATCAGATAGTTAGTATATTACAGGTAAGCGATATATAACTAGTATATGTATATATTATCTGGCAACTAGTTCCTGAACACGCATTTGCATGTTGCATACTTCTTTCTATCTTGCTTTCTTGGTGAGGTGTATATATATAATTCAAAAAAATAAAAACAAACGGGACATTATGTCCCCATTTTGTTTTTCTTCTGATTTTTGGAATTACATATATACACTTCCCTAAGAAAGACAAGCAAGATAGAGAGAAGTATGCAGCAAGCAAATACGTATTCAGGAACTAGTTGCCAGATAATATATGCATATACTAGTTATATAATGCTTACCTGTAATATACTATCTCTTAATATTATATATATATATATCACAACTCTCAACAATATTCAATTCTTCATCTTGGTTGTTACGATTGTCTCCTTTATCAAGAAGATATTTCTCCATATCACTACGGAAGGGTTCTTCTAGTTCTTCATTGACTTTCCGATGAAAATATTGGATTTGAAGTCGACAATAGTTTTCATAAATGTGCTGGTCATTCAAAACCATCTGAGCAACTCGGGTATTGAGGATGGAGTCAAACTGAAATAGAAAATGAGTTTCTGCATACTGAGTAATCTTTTCCACAGAATCCCGATGAGAAACTTTGGAAAAAACTTTAAGTAGGACCTCTTCGTAAATCGGGTACCAACAATCATGGATTGTTAATAAAAGGCCTCAACTTGATTCATCCATTCGAGTGAGATCTACCTTATCAACTTCTGGAATGAGACAAGTACGTTCTTCTTCCGTGGATGTTAATGCGAATTTCCCAGTTATTGATTCAAATTGGCATTGAATCTTAGCAAGAGAAACCCTCATACGCATTATATCCATATCCATTTCACGTAGTAAACCAAAACTACTCTCGAATCAGCAAAAAATCAGCAAAATACACCAGAATTTTTCTCTTCGGCAATTTAACGATCACCTCAGAATTTCTGATTGCAGCAAATTCAAATTATTCAGCCTGGGTAAATACGAAGAAACAACGCATAGAGATGTGGGTGACATAGCTGAAGAGAAATTGATTGCAGCAGAATGTTCAACAGAGAATTTGACTGCAGCAGAGCAAATTTAACTGCAAGCCGGATGGGCTGGAAGCGTGGCCGTGGTGACGAGCGAAGGAAACCTATGAAGGGAGGAGGAGTCCGGCGACGGGCGGACGGTACCGGCGGCGGGGGAGGAGTTCGGAGACTGGCGGTGGTGGTCGGAATTGTAAAGTTCCGGTCGGAGCAGATAGTAGAGGAACTGATAGTAATTCTCTCAACGAGAGCACCAATGTTACGAACACGAATAGATCGTAACAGAGAAGATAGAAAATCCGATAATGGATTCAAAAGGGAGGGAGAAGAGAGCAGAGAGAGAAGAGAGCAAATGGAGAAGAACATAAACTTCAATTCATCATTGTTGATTATTTTTCTTTCTACTGCAATACATATTAATATGACAACATTAAACTAAAAGACTACTAAGACCATCAACTATAACTATTACTTCCTACTACTTACCCCCCCCCCCCCCACCCAAACTATTATCCTTACTCATAAAGCCCATTATATACTAACTAGATACTAACCCCGCGCACCGCGCGGGAAATATAATAAAGAAAAATTAACTTTATATAGCTAATTTTTTTTATGTATATGTATTCCACGTCAAAATAAAAATGAAGTATAAAGTATAAACAGTCGACTAAAGAACTGGCTTGACAAAAAATATTAAAGAATTGACCGTAATATTAATAATATTATTATCTTTGGTTTGTACAACATACATGAAATATTAAGACTTAGCATTTGACTTTATTTTCATGTACACACTCCTTTCAATAGGTATTAGCATCAGTGTTAGTAAGAAATTGACTAAATTTTAATTCATTTAGTTTGATTAATTACCTGGAACAAAACAATCATAGATTCTTACATTTCAGAGATGATCTGATAAAATTAAAACATATACTTAAAGAGAAAACTACACTAAATATTACCCTTTCATTCAGATTAAATAACTTAACAAATAATAGAATATTTAGATGAAGATGAAGATATGAAAAGTATAGTAAAAACATTACACTTCTCTTTCAATATAAATTTGAACAACTTGAACAACTATTTTGATTGGCTAAGATCTCTCTAGTTTACATATTTTTAATTTATAAGCATCACTTATAATAATATGAGTAATATCAAATGACAAATGAGTTATAAAATAACTGTTTTTTTTAATTAATATTGAATACTGATAATTTGATAGAAAAATACATGATCATAACACCGAATATATATATATATATATATATATATACACGATCTCTATATTATGTCGATATATGATTTTGATTTCTTATTACATATTATGATGTAGATTGGATCATCTGGAGCTCCAAAACCTACACGCAAAAACCACAAGTCAATGAAAAAATTAATGTTAGGAACCGAGAACAGACCGATGCAGAAATAAGTTTTGAGAACTTTGAAACTTAAAAAAGTAACTCATTCATATGCTAATATTTTAAGATAATTCGAATGATTATATATGTATCAACCAATTTTAATAAAAGGAAGAGTCTACCAAAAAAATAATTATATTTCAGTGCATCAATTAACGTGTTGGAATTCAAGTGGACCGATCAAGAATAATTTTTTTATACCAAAAGATGACATGTACAAATATAATTACCAAATAGGGAGTGGGGAAACGCACCTTATTACAGTAAATATGGTCTAAAAAATAAAAAGGAATATCTCGTAAATATATAACCGTGCAAACACTTTTTTCCCTATTGCAAACACAATAGAGAAATAGAAGACAATTCATTCTAAAAAACAATGACATAATAATACAAAAATTAAGAAAATGGCAGAATAATATAAACAACTAATTGTTCAATCAAATTAGTGTTTTTACAACAAATTCATTGTAATTATGATAAAAAAAAACTTTTTTTTTGCTGAATTAAAATATTATTAAAGAATAAGTAATTGTACCTTGACTTGATTTTTACTATCGTTCGGAGCAGCTGATTTCTAGAGACAATGTGGCAACTACATAGATAGAATGATCTACAAATAAGTAAATTATCCAAGTAATATCATAAATTTAGCTAAATAAGACCGCTTATTGAAAAACTATGATAGTCTATTATAAGCATGGTCAAGTTAATTTGGATTTAAATTACGGTCATAAAAAGGTGTCGTCTATAACTTACTGGCAAGAGACATCACAGACAAAACTTATGCCATATTCAGGAACCTATAACAAATACAATTGTGAGTTGTGATCAGAACACCAAAGAGCAAAAAAAAGAAAAAAAAACAATTAGAAATAGAAAGTTGCTAAATTACCAAGAGTTTCCTGGAGGGTAGTAAGACTGATTTTGTACCCGGGATATGCTCGACCTTCTTGTTAACAACACGAAGCCCATGTAAGTCCCTGAAGTTTGCTCCCTTTTGGATTTTGGATCAAAATACATTGAAACATTCAGCTAGGTCAAATATATTTATTTAACAGATATCTCATTATTTGACACAAAAGAGAATAGGATACCAACCTTTTTCTTGGAGATTTGACATACACGATCATAATCATCTTGATTTAACTGAAGTAACTTAGACTTAGGAATTGATATAGATGACTCTCTTATGCGTGAGTAATTAGGTTTTAGAGTTGAGTTATATATATATATAGTATCGTCAATATTAAAAAAATTAATAATAATAAAGAAAGTGCATATTTTATTGATACAATATATATTTAGAACTAAATCAGGCGGTTCAAATTTAATACAAACTATTAATTATTATGTATTATAATATATATATATAATATTTCTGTTTACTGGCCAAAAAGAATACATATTTCTATGTACGTATACCTCTTTTTCCGAAATATATTTATCTAGTGTATCTATTATAATATTTCTATTTATTCAATACGATAGTAAGAAAAATTATAATATTTAACACTCTATTCTATTGCTTACGTGGCGGCCTATGGTCTTCCGGAACCAAACTGTATAGATTTGCTATTTAAAAGGAAACTTTTAATTAATTTGTTTCTTTAAATTGCGTAGAGACCAAAATAGGAGATAAAAATACTTCTTAATTTTCAATGAATCAATATTATGTATCTAAATTTAGAGAACCCCTATTAAATTAGGAAACGATGACAGGGAAAATTGTCCACGTGTCTGACAGAGGGCTTCCGATACCGAATTAATATAATATAGTAGATAGTGATCATAACATATAATTTCCCTCTTTTATATAAGGGAAAAGATATAGATTCCGACCTCATGTTCCGTTTTAATCCGATTTGTGAGACAAACAATTAATGCCTTCAATGTTGTTGTTATTTACAGTATGCCACTCAAAGACAAATTCGGAATGTCGAAATCCAATAGTTGGATTCTGTATCACGGCTCTTTATATAACTAATGATGAAAGCATGCTAGATCATTTTAATTAGGTTGTTTAAATCTGCAATTACATTGTTTGCAAATCTTAAGAACAACCCGTAATAGCAAGTATAGTATCTTGATAGTGGTTCCTAAAGGTAATCAAATTAGAGTCAACCTATTTCGTTCATCACTTGGTTTAATGATAATTAGAATCTCATGTTTATAATAGTATACATATACACATGAATGATGCATTTGGGGTATGTTATTGTTAGTTAATTGAAACTCTCACGCATTTGTTTATGAATTCTAAAGCATGATGATGTTGTTATCTATACATGACTTATGAATTAATGACATATTAGATTATGTGATTCTAATTTGAAGTTAAGTGTTGATCATGTTTTAATAATTAAGGATTTTGTAAGTTTGACTTAAGCATGAAAATGACTATTGCATGAACGATTACTTGATTTATTTCCTTGATAATTGCTTCCGCTAATCAATAAGGAAAATCATAGTTTTTATGGTGTACAACCATAAACTTTATGGACTAAAATATTTTATTTTAGCCAAACTTAATGTTCTCGAGTGATGTTTCAATACTATGTTGATAACCATTATAATATCATGTTATATTTAGTTATTAAAATATTACTTTAAAGCCTATATGCATGACGTTATGATTAGTTTTCAATCACAAAAGTGATTGAACTAGAATGATAATGTTATGCATGAATGAATCATTGATGTTCATCGTGACTCTATAGTTAGTTTCTAATCACCAAAGTGATTGAACTAGAATGATAATGTTATGGTTGAATGAGACATTTACTATTAGCATGACTTTATGGTAAGTTTCTAGTCACCAAAGTGACAGAGCTAGAATGTGTTGTCATGCCTAAAGAAAATCAATTATTATATGCATGAACATATATTTTAAGTAGGTTATTGTCACCAATGTGACTAATCTAGAATGTTTATTTGTTTCATGTGTATAACACAATAGTAATGTCTAAAGAAAATCAATAGTTATATGCATGAACTTGTATTTTAAGTAGATTATTGTCACCAAAGTGGCTAATCTAGAATGTTTATTTGCTTCATGGATATAATACAATTGTCATTTATCCATGATAATAATGAAATGCCTATTACTGTATACATGATTGGATAAATTGACGTTTGCTGGTTACTAGAGTTTTAGGATTTGCCCAAATGTGAATCACTTTCTATAACCAGTGAATATGACGGGATAATTAAGATCTTTTGGTTCTATATATTTGTATATCCAAATATAACTTGTATATTATACCGAATATTTTCTTTAATTGTCCAATAATGTTATGGAATTGAATTAAGATTCGTGTATTATAGTCGTTGCCCAAAAGTCGGTTATAATATACTTTGATAATTTTCAAATAATGTTATGGTATTTAATTAAGATTAGTGTATTATGATTGTTGCCCAAAGATCGGTTATAATATACTCTAATTGATTATCTGAATCTATATTAGCTTATTTCCTAATTAGTATTTACTTAATGATAGTATATTATAGTTGTTGCCCAAATGTTGATTATGATATAATCTAAATGATTAGCTGAATGTATATTAGCTTATTTTAAGAATGAGCAATTATGTAAGTTGCAGCTATTATAGTTAATTCGCATGTATGTTCTGTTGTTGTGTTTAATATGTTTGACTTTCTAAACTGTGTAAGTCATGTTCCTCTGAAGTTACTAGGTCAAGCACAGTTAAATAGTAGGGTTAACAGGTCTTTTGGTCCATGATGTTTGACCATTTTTGGGTTTTGGTCCATGATATTTTTTTTTCCTAGTTTTAGTATCATATGTTTGCAGATTTTTTCTAGTTTTGGTCCGACCGTTAAATTCCGTCCATTTTTTGACATGTACAAGTCACGTGATCCACCCTAAACTTTCAATTTTGTTCAATTTAGTCCCTCTAATACTTTCCTAACCTTTTTTTTTGTTCAATTTAGTCCCGAAGTTTCAAAAATTCAATTGGACCTATTGTCCAATTGGGGTCAATTTTGAAACTTCGGGACTAAATTGAACAAAAAAAAGGTTAAGAAAGTATTAGAGGGACTAAATTTAATGTTTAGAGTGGATCACGTGACTTGAACATGTCAAAAAATGGACGGAATGTAACGGTTAGACCAAAACTAGAAAAAAATCTGCAAACATATGGTACCAAAACTAGGTAAAAAAAACATCATTGACCAAAACCCAAAAGTTGTCAAACATCATGGACCAAAAGACCTGTTAACCCTAAATAGTATCCTTACATGTACAAAACTTAAGTAGAAAGTCAAATCATAAAGAATAAACACGATATAATAGAGTAAATCTTAAGTTTATGCGAATAATATTTTCTTATTCCACAAACAACAAAGAAAGAAAATTATGAAATTTTGTGGATGAAATAACAAATTATGTAATAAGTCACTCATATGTACAAATTTACAACCATTAAATTTTGAGTTGTAGAGTTTGTAGAAGTTTGGGTTGGCTAATTTATGGAGCAATATTAAAGACCTTAAGAATGACTAGAGACAACTAAATATTTATGAAAGCACTACATAGTGTTCATTAATTGATATTGAGTTAGCTCGTATGTTTATGAAGAATAATGAAGAAAAGAAAGTCAAATGTCATCCATGCATGAATGAGTGCTACTAAAAGGTTAGTACAATATATGTTTTCATACATAAATAAAATGCAATATTTCGTATATCTCGCTTATTGCATAATTATTTATATGGAAAATTATTAAGTGTCAAGAATAGGGGGGTAATGTGTATATCTCCTTGCACTTATGAATTTATGTTTTTCCGTATTAAGAGTATGAAGAAAATTATTTAGTCACACTTATTAATGTTATTCATGTTATGATTATATCTATTTGTTTAATGATTTTCACTTACCCCAACTGGGACTTCGATGATTTGAGTTTCGAAATGTCGGTTGAGACGCCACAAGGCAAGAAGATCGGGAAGGGGCGTTCTACTCCGTTGCTTGTCGGTGACCGATTTTACCGACGACAGTATCGTCGGGGAAAGAATAACGATGCTTCGATAATTCAAGGCAAGCCGAGCAAGAACAACAAGTTAAGGATGTCGTACACAATGACCGTCTCGAGGTCGGGTGAAGTGAAATCTAGTAGCGGATCGACGATTTTCGATGGATATGATACGAATTTAGGAAACGAAATGGTGATTTCGGCGGAAGGGGTTTACGATGGATCGACAAGCAGCCTCTGTATGGTAAGTCGTATCGATATTTCGAATCAAATTTTCAAGATTTCAACTAGTAGGCTAGAAAATTATTCAAAATTAAAGTTCAGCTAATAAACTATACGTATTTCAAAAGTTCAGCTAACAAGTTGATAGTTACGGTATATAATCAAATGAAGTGTGTTGTAACTTTTCATTTCCCAACAGATTGGATGCTTAAGCCTTGTTGATTCCACATATTGCAAAATTCTCATCAAATTTCAATTTCCTCCACTTGATTATGCAATGAAATCTTGGGATTCAATTGAGGGAAGCGTCGAGAGCCTGAAAGAGATCGGATCCTCTCTATTTCGACACTGTAAAAATTTCGACAATGTCGTTGTACGAGCAAAGTGTGCAATTGATTTGGAAGCTCGACTCGAAGCTGACCCTATAGTGTCGAGTACATTTTTTTTGCATTTTCATCTCTATTCACTAAAAAGCAAGCTCTATTCCGGAGATTCATTAAAAATTTATCGAATATAAAGCAAATCGATGCTCCAGCTATATTGTCATTCAGACCAAAAAGAAGACTGCCCTATAAATTGATATCTTACTTGTAATTTTGGTAAAACTCAGTATATTCTCTGAATGATGTTACATGAATATATAATGAGTACAATAGCTAAATATGGAAGAAACTAATCTAGAAAAATAATAATTACAAAATATACAAAGATTATGCTACTATACTCCTCAAGTTGGAGCATATATGTCGAACATACCCAATTTGTCATATAGTATTAATTGAAACTTTGCGGAGAGGTTTGGTTAGAATGTCTGCAAACTGGTGATATGTCCGAACGTGAATGAGTTGGATACATGGTGGACGAGTGTATGTTCCCATGACGAGGTCTCGAATCAAGTGACAATCCACCTCAATATGCTTGAGAATATGCATGGCAGATTGGTTGTCACAATGCAGCATCGTCAAATCGTCAGAGAAAATACCCAACTCGCTGATTAAACGCTTCGTCCAGACTAACTCGCAAGTTGTGATGGCCATTGCACGGTATTCTGACTCTGCACTAGATCGAAATACAACTGTTTGCTTCTTACTCTTTCATGATATAAAGTAGTTGACCTACGACTAGTAGGACAACCCCCAGTCGGCATCAGTGAATGCTGCGATCCTATTATATGTCCCTGGTCAGAATATACAAGTCCTTTCTCTGGAGATCCCTTGAGATATCTAAGGATCCGAATAGGTGCATCCCAGTGTGCCGTGTGTGGAGCTGACATGAATTGACTCACTACACTCACTGGAAAATAGATGTCTGGTCGAGTAACTGTCAGATATCTCCTCACTCAGATATCGGCAATTGTGTGGTTTTAGGATGGAACCACACTTGTGAAAGTGGTTGCTCTATGTTGACTCGTTAGGTTTGACTCGGCTTAATGTGAAATTTAACACTTCTTATTTAATAATTATGTTACTTAATTGTAACCTGATTAAATTAAGGTTGATTTATTAATAAAGAGACCCCTTAAAAAAAATACAAGTACGACACTCACGTCGATGTGCGTGCTGTTGGAGAATTATATTGTTTCTTATGGAAGACAATACAACTAGATTATTAGACTTAGGACGTCCGTCGATGTAACGTCAAATGGGCCAACTTATATATGTGTTTCCAACAATTAATTCTCCAATTATCACATCTCTAATAATTTAACTTGTGTTGTAAATTTGATTGAGACTCAACAGTATCTTCCGAAATATGTTCTGTAAAATAAGTGCATAAAAATTGATGAATTCCGAACTTCTGAGGCTGCTTCAATCGCTCTATCCATTTACAAAAGCGATGAATGATACAAATTCCGAGATGAGATTCGTACCGAAACCACTGGGAATGGTATGAATGTAATTTTAGTCAACTGTTAGGGCTTTTTTTTTTAAAGAAAAAATAAAAATATAGCAAAATCTCATACTTAACGATCAATTCGTTCAATATTTCTTTTTTTAAAGGACCCATGGGAGTCAAGTATTTATATAAGATTTGGTCATGAACTTTGGAAAGTTGGGGTCTTTCTACTATGTTTCGCAAGTACAACGCTTGTGGCATTATTTTTTTTATTTTTCTTATTGTTTTAAAGGGACCTAAGATTGAAATTGATATTGTTAATGTTATGATACAAATATAAAATGCAGTTTTAATTTTAATAGTTTTTAAAGTTTTAATATATTACAATTAAGTCCACCATATTAATAAAATAAACACAAACAAACCCAACCAGTTAGTTCCTTCCTTATCTGAGGTCGTGAACATCAAAATATAACTTTTACTTAGTGTCATTATTTAATTAATCCAATAGAATTATATTTCTTCAAATATTTCTGTCATGAATGTAATGAGACGAACAAGATAAATAAAACATAATAATAACAGAATACAAATGAAAATTTTGCACCAAAACAAACTACACACAGATAAGGTACAGCATATTTTTTTTCAAAAGGTACACTGCATTATTTGTTGAGCATATATAAAACAGTTAACAACATAATTTGTTGAGTCTATATAACAGATTTTACAAAAAGAATATTATTATATATTAATTAAAAAATATATGTCTACAAAATGACAATTTTGGGTCAACGTCACGGTTGAGAACAACAGAGTTGTATTTCTGAGGTAGTTGGGATTGGGAAAGAAGACCGGCTTCAATTTGGGCGATTCTCTCTATCAATCGCCATGGCCATGGCGTATTCCTCCTCCTTGGCATTCCTCTGCTGCTTCGCCGTTTTCTGTCTCTGCATTTCTCATTCAGACTCCTTCAAATCGCCATTTCACCCCAAGGACATATTGCCCCTGCTCCCCGGACAAGTATCGTGGCCTATCCTCAACTCCCTTAACCGCCCAGTCGATCTCCTCCCCACCTTCGTTGGCGCGGCTTCGGGCACCAGTGATCGTCTCGAATGGAAAGGCGCCTGCTTCTACAAGAACACCGCCTGGATGGAGTTCCATAACAAGTCTGGGAGTGAATTTGGTGGAGGCACTTTGCATCTCAAGGTTCATCCTCCGCTTCCCCTGTTGATCTGGGATATTTGTTTCCCATAATTTTGGCCATATTGAGCTTTATTTGGTGATATTCAAAGGATTTCTCATTTCAGTGCCTGCTTTAGTTGTGAGAATAGTCGCTAGAATTTTTCATTGAATGACTGAACCATTTTGAGCGTAGTTTCTCCTTTTGTTGGTGAATTAGAGGTTGGTTTTTGCCTAAATCATGAGTTGGATGTATGGAAGTTCAGGATTGAAAGAACTTATGTTGTTGATAGGATACTTCCTTCATTTCCTTTTTCTATGCTATAGTTCAACTTGAGGTTTTTAGGTTTCAGTTGCTTCCTTTCTTCCTGTCTTGATGTCTTGAGTTGCATGTTTGCTTATTTCTTATTCTAATTTAGTGTGTGCTTTAATTGAGAAACATGTTCGTTTCGCAGAAGGAAATCAACTTTACCTTCATCATCAATCATTGGATTCTGGCTGTTTTATTGCACTAGCTATATTGACCCATTGTTGACAGTAATTTCTTGCTTGTAACTGTGGAATTGAAACATTTGCTTGATCAGATTAGCAAGGCTCACAGTTGGACATGTATGGATCTTTACGTCTTTGCGACCCCATACCGTGTTACATGGGATTATTACTTTTTGTCCCATGAACAGACTCTTGAGTTCTCTGAGTGGGAAGGAAAGGAAGAATACGAATATGTAAGTTTTTTCCATCTGGACTTATAAGGAAAATTTCAAGTTTCAAGAGCAAATCATACTTATGCAGTCCTTGATGTTCATCTCATTACAGGTGAAAAGCAAAGGTATTTCAATCTTTCTCATGCAAGCTGGGATGCTAGGAACTCTTCGTGCACTATGGGATGTGTACCCGTTGTTCACAAATACTAGATTTGGTGAGAATGCTAACATCGGTTTTCTGAAGAAACACATGGATGCTACCTTTGACAAGCGACCCCAGCCATGGGTTACAAATGTTAGTGTTGATGATATCCAATCTGGAGATTTCATTGCACTATCAAAAATTCGAGGGAGGTGGGGTGGTTTTGAAACCCTAGAGAAGTGGGTTAGTGGTACTTATGCTGGTCATTCTGCTATTTGCCTGAGGGATTCAGATGGAAAGTTATGGGTTGGTGAATCAGGACATGAGAATGAAAAGGTAACTAACACAAGCTGACATTTATACTTACGAAGTATCATGTTTCATTTGCTCATTAGCATTTCACCAGTTACCTATTACTAATAGCACCTTAGTGTTCTTCGCTAGCCATTATTTTCTCTACAGCTTTACTTGCAGCAGCTTCTTCAAAATACAAATAACTATGAACAAATTCATAATAAAGATTCGTTTACATTTACTTTGGTCTTGTTGGTGCAAGGAAGCCATTCTGCTATAAACAGTCTTAGGAAATATCTATCATCTTGGAAATTAGTTGCCTTCACATTTCTATCCATCTAGAACACTCGGTGGTTATCTTGCTAATAATTTTCCAGGTTGCTTTTGATTCCAAAGAAATAAATTTTTTCTTGCATTTATGGCCATCCCTAATATCTTAACCTCTAGCAATATTTTACTGGTAATTTCAGTATATGTTTTATCTAGTAGCTAGTACACGAACTACTTGGATTTATTTATCTTTCTTTCAGTATTAACAGTTACTTTTGAAATTAGATGCTCAATTGGTTAAATAAATCTTTTTATTATAGGGTGAAGATATTGTTGCCACTATACCATGGGAGGAATGGTGGGAGTATGAGGTTAACAAAGACGATGCCAATCCTCACATTGCTCTGCTTCCTCTGCATCCTGATATACGAGCAAAGTTCAATGAGACAGCTGCATGGGAATACGCGAGGAAAATGGAGGGGCTGCCATACGGTTACCATAACATGATATTCAGCTGGATAGACACCGTAGATGGGAACTATCCACCTCCGCTCGATGCTCATGTGGTATTACTTATTATCTCTTTGGCACTCAATTCCAGGCTCGGAGAAGCTACATATAATGATCAGCTTATAATCTCACTCACCGTCTCTTCTCCTAATATCTGCCATGATTTCTCATTCTAGGTTGCTTCATTTATGACGGTGTGGAATCAAATTCAACCTACATATGCTGCAAATTTGTGGAACGAAGCCTTGAACAAGAGACTAGGAACCGAGGTACTTTGCTGATTCATTTTTGTTGATTTCATGCTGTTTGAGTAAATATGATTGTTGTGGAAAAAAATATGATTGCTCTCCGGATGAACATCTGCCATATCCATCCTGTAAAATGACAAGCATGTGAATTACTAGAAAGAATCTGGTTAAGAATCTAATCACAATCACAAGTTTGCACTATATTGCTTTTAGATGTTCCAAGTTTAAATTGTTGCTAATAGGTGTCTCATGTTTCGTTTCGTTACTTCTTTGGTTTTCCGTCTGTCTTTTCTATTAAATTTGACGGCATTTAACAGAAGAAACAGACAGAAAACCAAAAAGTAACAAAAACGAAACATGGGACACTTAAAAGCAACTTGGTGCAAACCTGGAACTGTGATTAGGTTCTTAAACCTAGAATCTTTTGTGTTAGCTTAGGTTACAGTCAAACATTTTAGTATTTTGTAACATCCAAATGTATTCTTGAGATTCTTTATGCCATTTAAGCACATGAGCTCCCAGAACTGCAATAGATAACGAGCATGTCCATTTTGGGTATTGGATACAACAGGGTCTGGATCTTTCTTCGATTTTAGTGGAAGTTGAGAAGAGGGGATCATCTTTCGGTGAACTACTGACAGTTCCAGAGCGTGATGATTGGATTTACAGTGACGGACAATCAACTTCATGCATTGCCTTTGTTCTTGAGATGTACAAAGAAGCTGGTCTTTTCGATCCAATCTCCGACTCTATTCAAGTCACAGAATTCACGGTAATCTACCATCTCCTCATCAGAACCCGTTACTGCACTTTTGAGCAGTAATGTAAAGATCTTAACTTTTTTATGTGCAGATAAAAGACGCATATTCATTGAGGTTCTTTGAGAACAACTCGAGTCGGTTGCCCAAATGGTGTAACATTGACGACACTGTTGAGATGCCGTATTGCCAGATCAAAGGGAAGTATCGGATGGAGCTTCCTGGATACAATACCATCGATCCATACCCGAACATGAACGAGAGGTGCCCATCTTTGCCTCCAAAATACTTGAGACCTGATAATTGCTAGCTCTTCTGCATATTTTTAAAACAGAAGGAATTGTGATATCATCTGTTGTTAGCATCTTGGTTTGTATATATACACGAATGAACTGCTTGAATGGGTCAAGAAGAACTTGATGCTGAAATATTGTATGAATTGTATATTGACATTAACAGAAGTTTACCTGGAGTTTCTTCAGTAGAAGTGTTAGATCTCAAATTCTCGATTCGATTCTGAGCTGAATCTATACTAATGTTTACCTTTGTGATTGAGCCGACCCTGATTATGTTTAGCTTGAGCTATTCACTAGATATATATTAGGGTAGAAGGGTTAACAACGTAGGAAAGGTTTGAGTTTGACCCATGTTAATCGGGAGATGTCTGAAGTTTCAAAGTTAATATGGAAAGTCTGAAGTTTCAACTTTGTTGAAATTAGGTTTTCCGTCCATTTCTAAGGTTAAATTTAAATGACTTGAAATGACAATTTTGCCCCTATTAATATTTTATTTTATTTTATTTAATACCTTATTTGAGGAAAATATGAAATGACAAAATTACCCCTGAAGTCAAATTAAGAATTGAGCTCCATTTTTTATTTTATTCAATTTAGTCCTCAAACTCTTAAGTTTTAATAGAAGGGTATTTTTGGAATTTAATTTTATTTCCGGTCACATGCCAAGCACGTGACCAACTTCTGTCAGTTTTAACGGAAAAAATTAACGGATACCTTTTATATCAATAAAGTTGAAATCTCAGACCTCTCATATTAACTTTTGAAACTTCAGACCTCTCCGGTTAACATGGGTCAAACTTCAGACCTTTCCTAAGTTATTAACCATATATATTAAGTTTACAAGGTCTTTTTACTATGCTTATTATTTGTTAAGCACCTGTCAAATGTGCGAGAAGAACTGAGTTTAACAAGCTACTAGACTGTTGTGAGGCTATATTGACAATATTAGTATATACACTAGTTGTTCATTAAGTCAGAAAAGTTTCGGACTTGAGAATGAGAGTTTGAACATTACGTAATGGATTAGTCTAGTTCACCATAATAACTCATTCTTTTTTAAAAAAATTGATTGGTGAGTTGACAAATTATTATTGATATGATAACAATGTTGGTGTACCTAACTATTGTTCTACTTTTTTTTTATTATTATTATGTATAGAAAAACTCAAACACACTAAATTTTACATTGGGTCGATCACAAAGACACAAACATAAAAAGATTAGATTTGGTTAAACTCGTAGAACCCTGAAAAGTGAGAACTGGGAACACTCAGATGTTCGACTCGGCGCAAGCCACGGTGGTAAATACTGAAAAATCAAGTTTTGGTTAAGTCTAATCGAACGTGACGACATAGAGTTGAATTGCCGTTTACGCCTTGGTTTCCTCTCTTTTCCCTTCCTCTGTCCATGGCGGCGTCCTCCGTCGCCTCCTCCTCCGGACTTGCCTGCTGCTTCGCCGTCGTTTTTCTCTGTGCTTTGACAGCGCACTCTCTGCAATTGCCGTTCCAACCCAAGGACATACTGCCCCTTTTGCCCCGGCAAATCTCTTGGCCGATCCTCAACTCCCTCCACGGCCCGGCTGATCTCCTTCCCGCCTTCGTAGGCGCTGCTTCGGCCACCAATGATAGTCTTCGATGGAAAGGCGCATGCTTCTTCCAAAACGCAGCTTGGATGGAGTTTCATAACAAAACTGGGAGTGAATTTGGCGGTGGCACATTACATATCGAGGTTTGCTCCATGATCAAAATAGGCAATGTTTTATTTTCGTTAAGTTGACTATTTCTTCGTTGATTACGTGAAATTCTCTGGCTTCTTCATGTGGGTGGCTGTCTTAATCTTTACTCTTTGATTCCCTGGTTTTATTGTGAAAATTGTGGTGAGATATTTGCAAGTAAAGCTCTGATCATGTTCAGCCAGATGTATGTTCATGTGTGGTGGTTTCCCCTTTGCAGGGGTTCTATGTGAATTTCACTGAGGACATTAAGAACTAGGGATTGTTTATTGCTTATGTTCTGTAAGGAA
The DNA here is from genome assembly GCA_036873135.1 of Clarkia xantiana subsp. parviflora. Taxonomy (NCBI): domain Eukaryota; kingdom Viridiplantae; phylum Streptophyta; class Magnoliopsida; order Myrtales; family Onagraceae; genus Clarkia; species Clarkia xantiana. Next base: position 3,442,861 of record JAPTYO010000009.1, read on the forward strand.
TCAATGATATTTGAGCTTTTTATACACCAAAAACTACTGTACTAATGCATCATTGTTTCCTATTCCTTGCTTATGATAGTTTAATGAACCTTAAAGGTAAGAATTATTGGGAAACTTTTCTGTTAGGGTTATCTGTAGCTGTAAATGGCAACAAAGCAGCTCCTTTAAAGACATCCATGACACACGCTTCGAAGTAAAAAAGAAGGAAGTTTGACTGAGTCGATGATAGGCCATTGACGAATTGAAATAAGTACTAGAGTTTGCCACCCAGCCTTACTAAACCAATGAAAATGGAAAGACAAGTCAAGTATCTGGCTGCAATCCCTGCTGTGATCACTTCCGTTTGTTCGAGAAGTCGAGACTCGAGACCATACCCTTGAAATTTAAATTTTAAATAGATGCCCTACAACATATTGCGAAGTTGCATGCCTCCGCCCTCCCCTCTAGAAGCAGTTGCAACTCAGATGCATCGCATCATTATAATTTTTATTTACCCATTCCTCTTATTAAGCCAGAGGATGCATCCAGCATGCATACTGTATTTCTTGTAGTTTTTTGTTTTGTTGTAACTCTGAACCTTGATTTATTTACTTGACCAGGTCAATGAAGCTCATAGTTGGACATGTGGGGACCTTTATGTCTTCGCAACTCCTTATCGTGTAACATGGGATTATTATGTTTTGTCCCGACATCATACATTTGAGTTCCCTGCATGGGAAGGAAAGGATGAGTATGAATATGTAAGCTGCAGTTCTCTTTATCATGACCTGTGAATGATTCAATGATGTAAGTTGTAACATACCCATTGACCCTTGTCTTTACCTTGTTTAAAATCAGGTGAAAAACAGAGGAGTTACAATTTTTTTCATGCAAGCAGGAATGCTTGGAACTGTTCAGGCACTGTGGGATGTATACCCTTTGTTCTCAAATACTGCATGGGGTGAGAGTTCTAACATTGCTTTCCTCGAGAAGCATATGGGTGCAAATCTTGAAAAGCGCCCAGAGCCATGGGTAACAAACATCAGTGTTGCTGACATCCAATCTGGGGATCTCCTTGCATTATCAAAGATACGAGGGAGGTGGGGTGGTTTTGAAACCCTAGAAAAGTGGGTAAGCGGTGCTTATGCTGGTCATACCGCTGTTTGCTTGAGGGATTCTGAAGGAAAGTTATGGGTTGGTGAATCAGGACGTGAGAACGAGAAGGTAATTTCTATCCGGTGGATTTATATATAATTAGCATGGTCAGATGTTATGAGTCTTGATAGAACTAGATAATTGAAATAACATGATAATTGAAATAACTTTTCTGCTTTTCTTCTTATTCAATAGCTGCGTTCCTTATATAGGACTAGACCAGTACAATCTAAATAGATAGAATCTTCTAGCAGATAACAATAGGAATTAAAATATCTAATTATATCACTAACAATATATTTAACTATGAAACTAATATTATCCTTAATATTATTATTAATGTTATCCGTAACATCAGACCACTAAATGTATGTGTTTGTGATTATGTTACAATCTGCTTGTGGTGTAGTGGCTCATCATAACTTTTTGCTAAAAGAATTGGTGTTAGAGATAGAGATATTATTGCTATCATTAAGGATAAGGATCTACACTATATATATAAGTCTCTGCTCAACCCTAGATGTGTCGAGGAATAACAGCTCTCTAAATTGTAAGTTGGTATCAGAGCGAGATTCTAGGCCACTCAAACCCTAGTTTCTCAGTTTTTGCTTATTGCCGTCACACCAAATTTTTCTCCAAGTTTCAGACAGACCCATTCAGATTTAGGGTTTGTATTTCGAAATTGGCATCAATAATCATCTCAGAAGCAGCCGGTCATCGCTTCTGTTAATCCACTGCCGGAGCTGTTAATCACGCTCTGGCCGCCCGGCGCTGTTCATCAACCAGACTTAGATTCCTATCTCTTGAGAACTCAAGGACAAGGAGGTACGAGCCTATAGAACAGATCTATAGCCTATTCCAGTACGTTTCGCCGGATTCCGCCTCACGAGCCGCTGCTGTCCATATCCCATCACAAGCTACAGCAAGGAATTCATCTTCAGAGAGCTCAGCGGTTTAAACTTTCATTGACTCGGCCAACTTGAATGAACCCACCAGCATTCAGAATTCCCTCTCTCTCAACATCAAGTCCTGGCTTGTGATCTTTATACAAATTAAATGCAGGGAGCACAAGTTCAAGCATCCGCAACTACTAGTTCTACCGCTTGCATCTCTCAGTCTGGTAATACTCAAAATCTATGGATTATTGATTCAGGTGCTTCAGACCACATAACGGGTAACCTTTCCTCTTTTGACTCTATATCTCCATTAAACTCTAGTCATCAAATTACTCTTGCAAATGGCTCTAGAGTTGCTCCCAAGGGAATTGGTAAAGTCTCACCAATGTCTTCTCTATCCTTGGAGTCTGTTTTATACATCCCTGGTTGCCCTTTCAACCTCATCTCTGTCAGCAAACTGGTACGTTCATTCAATTGTTCAATAACCTTCAGTAAAGACTCACTTGTTATACGTGAACTTAGTACCGGAAGAACAATTGCGGTGGGATATGAAACAGGAGGACTTTACTACCTTAAGTCATCCTCAATTATTTGTGCTGCAGAGTCTCCAAACCTTCTTCACGATCGTCTTGGTCATCCCAGTTTGTCCAAACTTCATCAAATGGTTCCCAAACTGGATAAGCTCAAAACACTACAATGTGAATCATGTCAACTCGGGAAACATATTCGATCTAGCTTCGGAAGTCATGGTGAAACCAGGGTCAATTCTCCTTTTTCTGTTATACATTCTGATATTTGGGGTCCTAGTCGTGTACCTACCTATGCTGGGTATAAGTACTTCGTCACTTTCATTGATGAATTCTCCCGCTGCACTTGGATATATTTAATGAAAGAACGTTCCGAGCTATTTCCTATATTCCAGTCCTTTTTTGCTGAAATTCAGACACAGTTTGGTAAAAAGGTCAAAATTCTTCGCAGTGATAATGCAAGAGAATATTTCTCGGGAACGTTTTCATCATTTCTGAGTCAACATGGAATTCTACATCAGTCCACATGTCCTCATACACCGCAACAAAATGGTATTGCCGAACGAAAAAACAGGCATCTGATTGATACTGCACGCACATTATTGCTCCATAAAAATGTGCCAGTCCGTTATTGGGGTGATGCTGTTTTAACAGCTTGTCATTTGATAAACAGAATGCCTTCGTCTTCCCTTGGTAATAAAGTTCCATACTCTATTATGTTTCCCAAGGAACCATTATTTCATGTGAACCCCCGTGTATTTGGCTCTACCTGCTATGTTCATGATCTTTCTCCAGGACTTGACAAACTTGCTGCACGTGCCATCAAGTGCGTTTTTTTAGGATATTCCAGGTTGCAGAAAGGATATCGTTGTTATTCTCCGATCAAGAACCGATACTATATGTCCGCGGATGTCACATTCTTTGAAGACACGCCATATTTCCCTCTTTCCATAGCCGAGTCATCATCTACACTGGATGTGTTATCACTTCCTATCATGAGTCCACCATCATTTCCGATACAAACTCCATCTCCGATTGTGTCAGAAATGCGTCCCTCTCCTCCACTTGTGTCAGAGGCTCCACAATCTCCTTCCGTTGTGATAGAAGTTCCATCTTCATCGGTTGATCCACCGCCTCTTCTTCAATATCAACGTCGACAGAGACAGTCTACTGCAATAGAGACCTCTACAGTTCCTACTCCATCTCGAGTGTCTGAACCGACTACAGACCAGCCTGACTCATCCGAAGAGTTGCCCATTGCCCTTCGAAAGGGAAGTAGATCCACTCGTAACACTCATCCTATTTATAACTTTTTTAGTTTTCATCGGCTTTCTCCATCCCACTTTGCTTTTGTTTCATCATTGTCTTCCGTTACTATTCCCAAAACTGTTCGTGAGGCGCTTGCTCATCCCGGATGGAAGCAAGCCATGATTGACGAGATGCAGGCATTGGAGCAAAGTGGTACATGGGATTTGGTCCGATTGCCGCCGGAAAAGAAAACTGTTGGTTGTAGATGGGTGTTTGCTATCAAAGTTGGAGCTGATGGTCAAATTGACCGCCTTAAAGCACGTCTTGTGGCCAAAGGCTATACTCAAGTTTATGGTCTAGATTATGGTGATACGTTTTCTCCCGTAGCAAAGATTCCTTCTGTACGGTTACTTCTCTCTATTGCAGCTATCCAGCATTGGCCGTTGCATCAGTTAGATATTAAAAACGCATTCCTTCATGGAGAGCTTGAAGAAGAGATTTATATGGAGCAACCACCTGGATTTGTTGCTCAGGGGGAGTCAGGACTTGTTTGTAAGCTGCATCGCTCTTTATATGGACTCAAGCAATCACCACGGGCCTGGTTTGGAAAATTCAGCTCTGTTATTCAGAAATTTGGGATGAGTCGGAGTGAAACTGACCATTCTGTCTTCTACTCACACTCTTCCTCTGGTCTTTGCGTGTATCTAATCGTCTATGTCGATGACATTATTATTACTGGGAGCGATCATGAGAAGATTAAACAGCTGAAGACGCACTTATTCAGTCACTTCCAGACCAAAGATTTAGGGAGTTAAATATTTCCTTGGAATTGAAGTTGCTCAATCAACGAATGATATTTGCATTTCTCAAAGGAAGTATGCACTAGATATTCTTGAAGAAACGGGCATGTTGGATTGTAGACCTGTTGATAGTCCCATGGATCCGAATAGTAAACTACTTCCGAATCAGGGGGAGTTATTTGATAACCCTGAAAGATATAGAAGATTGGTGGGCAAATTGGTCTATCTCACTATCACTAGACCAGACATCTCGTTTGCAGTAGGGGTGGTCAGCCAATTCATGCAATCTCCATGTGTTGAACACTGGTAAGCGGTGATGCGAATACTTCGATATGTCAAGAAGGCTCCAGGTCAAGGGTTGATATATAAAGATAAAGGAAACACTGAAGTGGTGGCTTACACTGATGCTGATTGGGCAGGTTGTCCAGTAGACAGAAGGTCTACGTCTGGTTATTGTGTCTTTCTCGGAGGAAATCTAATATCGTGGAAAAGTAAGAAACAGAACGTTGTTGCTCGTTCTAGTGCTGAAGCAGAGTATAGGGCCATGGCAGTTGGTACGTGTGAGCTTCTTTGGGTCAAACAACTTCTTCAAGAGTTGAGGATTGGAGATAATAAACCAATGAAACTTTATTGTGACAACCAAGCAGCTCTACACATAGCCTCAAATCCAGTCTTCCATGAGAGAACCAAACATATAGAAGTCGATTGCCACTTTATCCGCGAGAAGATCGTCTCCAAGATAATTGCCCGAATCTGTTAGTTCTAGTAATCAACTAGCTGATATTCTCACTAAAGCCCTTGGTGGCTCTCGGAGTCAGTATATTTGTAGCAAGCTTGGTACACATGATATGTATGCTCCAGCTTGAGGGGGAGTGTTAGAGATAGAGATATTATTGCTATCATTAAGGATAAGGATCTACACTATATATATAAGTCTCTGCTCAACCCTAGATGTGTCGAGGAATAACAGCTCTCTAAATTGTAAGTGTTCATAACCTAGTGTTAGTGCTTATTAATTTTATATCTTTTTAGGGAGAAGAAATTGTTGAGATTATACCGTGGGAGGAATGGTGGGATTATGAGCTCACCAAAGATGACGCCAATCCTCAGATTGCTTTGCTTCCTCTGCATCCTGATGTACGAGCAAAATTCAATGAAACTGCTGCATGGGAGTATGCTCTGAGCATGAGAGGACAGCCTTATGGTTATCATAATATGATATTTAGCTGGATAGACACCATAGATGGAAATTATCCACCTCCTTGGGACGCCCATCTGGTATTCGCTTTTAGCTTGCATTCTCTACTCTGCCTTTTTAAAGTGCGACTGAATCTTAGCTTGGTCGTCTCAAATTTCCATCCCTTAATACAGTTCCCATTTATCTGCTTAACTTTTTATCACCTGATGTGCAGCACTGTGTTTCTCATCTTTATTGATCTTTGGGTTAAGAGGTCTTTTGGTCCATGATGTTTGACAACTTTTGGGTTTTGATCAATAATGTTTTTTTTTACCTAGTTTTGGTACCATATGTTTGCAGATTTTTTCTAGTTTTGGTATAACCGTTACATTCCGTCCATTTTTTGACATGTTCAAGTCACGTGATTCACTCTAAACTTTAAATTTAGTCCCTCTAATACTTTCTTAACATTTTTTTGGTTCAGTTTAGTACCGAAGTTTCAAAATTGACCCCAATTGGACAATAGGTCCAATTGAATTTTTGAAACTTCGGGACTAAATTGAACCAAAAAAAGGTTAGGAAAGTATTAGAGGGACTAAATTGAAAGTTTAGGGTGGATTACGTGACTTGTACATGTCAAAAAATGGACGGAATGTAACGGTTAGACCAAAACTAGAAATTTTTTGCAAACATATGGTACCAAAACTAGGTAAAAAAAAACATCATTGACCAAAACCCAAAAGTTGTCAAACATCTTGGACCAAAAGACCTGTTAACCCTTGATCTTTTTACTAGAAATTAGCATGGGATGTTTTTAGTCACTTGGTATAATCTAGCTGTTAGACTTGCTTTAGCACTGATGGTAATGGGTCAGAATCAAAAGTTATTTTTTGTCGGAATCTAAAGTTGGTTATCAGTTAAGTTTTTCGAATTCTGGATATTTTCATGTTGGTTGTGTTCAGTTTTGTGTGGCCCTTAAAACATGCAGATTATGTAATATGACCATTTTTCTGGGTTGCTAAGAAAGTCTGCTGCACCGTTACTTCTTCTTACAGAAATAGCCAATGCACTTCATATGTTATATTTTTTTACTTACAAATGCAGCTCTTGATTAGACTTCTAATTTTATTTATCAAAATTCTTTGTTGGTCAATGTAGGTTGCTTCAATTATGACAGTATGGAGTCAACTTCAACCTGCATATGCTGCTAACTTGTGGAGTGAAGCATTGAACAAGAGACTGGGAACTGAGGTATCTTACTGACATAATTTTTGTTGTTTTTATAAACAGGCCTCCATCGCATAGTGTAAATATGTAACAGTTTGCAATGAATTGATGATGGGGTAATTATGGTTGTATATTTACACTTGAGATATGATTTTGTTTGGGTATATTGGTTGCTTACAGGGCCTTGATCTTCCTGATATTGTAATTGAAGCTGAGAGAAGAGGGTCGAGTTTTGCTGAACTGCTAACAGTTCCCGAGCAAGACGATTGGGTATATAGTGACGGAAAATCAACCTCGTGCATCGCTTATGTCCTTCAACTGTACAAAGAAGCTGGACTTTTCGATCCCATTGCTAGTTCCATTCAAGTCACTGAATTCACGGTAAGTACAATGTTGAAATAAAGATTAAATCACTCATTCAGCTATCACCTTTAAGGCTTTAGGACAGTTGGTCAAGTGATTAGTCTAAACATTCACACACAGCAAGCATCCTTTTTCCCCCCGTTTAGGGTTAAAAACCTATAATCTGTCTGTGGTTTGCCCTATGTGAGATTTTGGTGTCTGAAGTTTAAATTGTTGATATTGGTTGTCTGAAGTTTCAACTTTGTTGAAATTTGGTTTTCGTCCATTTTTCAGTTAAATTTGACATAATTGTGTAAAAAGTCGAAATTGCCCCTGATACTTTTATGTTAACTCCGGCCGGCCACCACCCTACTCCAGCCGGCCACCATCCAACTAGGGGCAATTTTGAGATTTTTTTTATTGGGTCATGTGACAAGTACATGAACAAATTCTGTCAATTTGAACAGCAAATTTGGACGGAGACACCAAATTTCAACAAAGTTGAAACTTCAGACAACCAATATCAACAATTTAAACTTCAAACACAAAAATTTCACATAGGGCAAACTTCAGACAGTCTATAGGTTCTTAACCCTAAGTATTATCATTTCCAATTATGCATGTATGGGAAGTTAAAGAGTTCTATATAATGGTGGATGCAGATAAAAGATGCATATTCACTGAGGTTCTTCGAGAACAACTCGAGCCGGTTGCCCAAGTGGTGTAACAGAGAAGGCGATGTAGAGCTGGCGTATTGTCAGATAAAAGGTAAGTATCGAATGGAGCTTCCCGGGTATAACACGATGGACCCGTACCCTCACATGAACGAGAGGTGCCCGTCTCTGCCTCCGAAATACTCGAGGCCTGACACTTGCTAGATATTTTCGCAACTGAAGCTAATCTTATTTGGTGGCTGTAGTTTGGTCATGTTCTTATGTTGGTCACCTTGTTCAGTATCATTGTATATATGTAAAACAGGGATCAACTTTTGTATCAATATATACAGCCACTTGAATGTTTGGTACACAAAGAAGGGTTGTGTAGTTGTGTTTGTGCAATCAGAATGTTCTATTTTGAGGTAAATAGAAACTTGCTAATGGGTATCTCCTAATTTTTCAATTCTAATGTGACCCCTAAGGCGAAAACGCAAGACAAAAGCGATTTAGCGATTCACTCCAATATAACGATTCAGCCATTCATTCCTTGATAGAGTTTTTGGAAATAAAAAAATATTTATGGGTATCTCCTAATTTGTCAATTCTAATGTGACCCCTAATGTGAAAACGCAAGACAAAAGCGATTTAGCGATTCATTCATTAATATAGTATAACGATTTAGCGATTCATTCCTAAATTAGAGTTTTTGGAAATGGAAAAATATTTATGGCTAATACGGAGTAGAGCTGACCGGTCTAAGTAGGGATTAGTCTAAGTGTGGAGCAAATATGTTACGGATGTTGCCCTCTTGATAGAGGCCCGCTTGAACCACCGGCGGGAAACCAAAGAAAACTAATATACTCTGTTTTGCAATTCAATATATCAAATTTGCATGATTATAACTGCTGTAGCCACTTTTGCATGGCATTTCGCGAGCAATGCTTTACGGAGTTCAGAGATTTCACGATCCATTGATCAGCCTCGCGATTAAGTTTCGAAATCTGAGCTATCCAAGAATCTCGAGGAATAGATAAGCCGTAACTCGACAAATCAGACAGGTGATGATCCAAAATCGCCTCCAATTTCCGGAATTTTTTCAGGAAAACTGTTCAGAAAACCCGTAATCAAACACCAAATTTCAATGAAATCATGGAATCCACTCGAAAAGTTCTAAGGGATTCGTGGTTCGGAAACTGCAGAAGAGACGAGTGACTCAAAGCATGGAACTGGAGGAATCTGAAGAATTCAAACTGGATAATGCCTTCCCATTGTAGAAGCTTCAAGCTTGGCTTACTGCAAGAAGCCATTGTAGAAGCTTCAAGCTTTTGGCTTATAGCATATAAGAACCAAAAGCTTGAAGCTTCTACAATGGCTTACTGCAAGAAGCAACCTTTTGCTTAATGCCTTATTATTGCCTAACTATTGTAGAAGCTTCAAGCTTGGCTTATAGCTTAAAAACCAAACCAAAGATGAGACATCATAAATCTCCTCAAAGTTGTGACACCACAATTAAGAATTAACACAGCATATTTTCTAGGGTTCTGCCTGCAAGTGTGAATATTTCTGCAGTCTATACCGGAACTATACCTCTCGGTGAGATCCGCCTTTCTTCTCTCTAATTTCATGTCTTGCACATAACTGTCTGTGAATAATATAACACAAAATCTGTATGTTTACTGTTAATCTATATGTTTTGATGTTATAATATAATTAGAACCATTGCATTCAGTAATAAGCATTACACTATTTTACCAGGATGCATATAAGGGCATGCCTATACATATATATTTTAAGCAGTCCTAGTCAGCAACCTGATCAATCAGTTCAAGTTCTATGGGGCCATGAGAATTTTTCTGAGCTCGTAGGTTTTCTCAGAGAGGCAGCCTGAACTAAGCAAAGATGGAATCCAAACCTGATCAGATCGGACCGGTTCATCATCATCGTTCCGGTGCCAGCTCCAGAATGCATGTGATGAATTGAAAACCTTGAGCTCCCCATGACCAAAGCTTGCTTCACGGAAAACCGACCAATCGGGCTGAGGATGTATGTACCTGTTAAAAAAACATAATTAGCAAGCCAGCAAATTATTGTAATATTGTCATTTGAATTTTGAAGTGATGACAGGTTTCATACCACTGAGCTAAACCCTCTCTGTTTCCACCATCTCCAATGGTGATGTGCACAGCCCCACAAGGATCGGACCTTCCCTTGGATACACGTTTCTGTTCAACAATACTGAGCGTTAATTCACATTCCTTAACATGAAACTGAAATTTTGTTCTATATGTGGGAGATATATATATATACCGTGCGCTCGTAAGCATGAACATGCCCGGCAAACACTATATCGACACCAGCAGCATTAAGCAATGGTTCCATGGCTTCCATCATTTCGCGTCCTTCATCTTGATGAGCGTGGTTAGTGTTATACCACGGCACATGAAACAGCACAATGAGCCATGGAGTCCTGCTGCGGTCCACCTTTGATAGGTCAGCCTGTTGATTAAGCATTTTCCACATTAAGGAGGTTTGCAACTAATCAAGGCAAAATATAGATCCAGTCTTATTTGGCACATGCAAAACCAAATTAACAAAGCACCGATACTAGTAAAACATATGCTTCGGGGCAGTTAGCATCTCCAATGCTTCAATTCTGGAAAGGGCTTAGCTAAAATGGCGTTGACACTAATTGAGGCCGGTTTCTCAGCAGTTATATCAAGAGGGATATCAATAAAAAAAAAATCAGGAGAGAGAAACAATCAGATCTAAACCCTTACACAAGTTTCAATGTGCCTGATCTAACTAATGAAAAATCAACCAGAATTAGTGTTGATACAATTTTAGGCAAACCCTTCTGGAAATCAGCTTTAATATATGAGTCATCATAACAAGATTTTCAAATTTTTAAAGGGAAGCTAGAAATTAAACTCACCTTGAGCCAGTCATATTGGTCTGAGTGCTCATCATAATCTGCATATGATCCAAGCATGATAACATGGACACCTGCAACCTCAAAAGAGTAGTACAGATTCGAACTCGAACCACTCTCTTTAAATGGCATCTTCCACCTCGCATTATAAGACTGAAACCCCTCCTTCAGCAGTGGAATCTTTTCCACTTCATGGTTCCCTTGTGTCACCATCCATGGCCTGGCACTTGCAAGAGGCTGCACAAGCTCCCCAAAGGTGTCCCATCGCCGCTGCAAGTAATCAGCATAGGCCAGGTCCCCAGGAAGAAGATGGACATCGTATTTGCATTTGTCAATGTGGTCTAAAGTCGATTTAGTCCACTCCGTTTGACCCAGATCCCCTGCCACAGCAAAGGTAATAGGAAGATCACCACGAGGAGTTTTGAGCTGGAACTCAGGACCAGCCCCTCCACAACGGTAATAGTAAACCTTATTATCCTCAAGAGGTCCGATAACTGTGTGGTGTATCTTTCCAGAGCTGTAGATCAGGTAACTATAGGATGTGCTCTCTCCCATAGCAGCGGAGACATATTTTCCAGGTGATGTTCCATATTCAACATATGATGGAGCATCTTTATCATCCGTAGTCCAGGAGATTCGCATATGCTTTTCACCAGCAAGTGAGATGTGAACCTACAGTAAATTCATTTAATATGAACAAAGCTTCATCAGGCATTAGGGTTCTAGAGCCGGTCAGCCGTAAAAAGAGTGAAGTGCTAGCTATGAATATTTTTCTATTATCAAGGATCGAACTCAAGACAATGATTAAGAAACAACAACTCAAATTGACATGATTCTCTTATTTACACTCTCTAATTTACACAAATCGGCATTCTCTAATTAACACTAATAAGCAAATAGTCTCAGAATAGCAACATGATTCATCCACCAACCAAGCTCACAAATCAACTGACCATGCGACTAATTCTTGCAGCCGATACACATAAAAGAGGCTTTCAATAACTATCTTAACTTTTATGTACTCACATTTCATTTGCTCAGTCAATTTCTACGTGGTTTGCTAACAAAATTCAGTTCATCTTCAAGTTAATTAGCATTTTGAGCTCATATACACCATTAGAAAAACAATTTGAAGGTTGGAGAAGATGAAATTACCTGTTGGGGAGAGGAAGCGAGAGGCTTGGGCTTCAATCCAAAATCTAGGTCTTTACGAGGTGGAGGTCTCACGTAGTCGGCTGCTAGTGAAGCTGAGCAGATCAAGAAGAGAGACAGCAGAAGAACAAGCAGATCCGAATTCAGCTTCTGCTCCATTGCTACAGTCTCGGTACCACAGCTTTCAATTCAGCTTCTGCTCCATCTCGCAAGAAAGAACAAATTTTCCTCAACTTGGCCACCAAATTTTTAAAAAAATAATAAATGAAAATGGCTTCCGCCAAAAAAGAGATTTTTTCGCCCAAATACTTAATACATGCAGCGACAAATAAGGAAATAAACGGTATAATACTTATATTATATAATATTTTCATGTTTATATTTTAATAATTTCAAGTAAAAAAAAAAATCAAAGGAAATTATAATCTTCTATTAAATTGTATAAATTTAAGTATAGTTTATGGAGTTTGTCAATGTAAAAGTTTATTTATAGTATTTATATTTATAATTAATAATTGTTATTATAGAGAAAAAACGGATAAAAAAGCAAAACATATTTCAAAATGGAATAAGGATGTTTAGAGAAATCGCTATATTTTAATATATAAACGACCCGTTTTAGTTCTTGTCAAAATAATAGATTTTGCATCGAAGTTGAATTTACATATTTTCTCATGGGAGTTGAGGGAAATGACAAAAGAAATTAGGGTTAAAAACCTAAAGACGGTCCCAAATATATAGGCCACTTTGATAATTGATGTCTCAGATTTAAAAGGTTGATATTCAGTGTACCAACTATTATGTTTGTTGCTTTTCACCCTTTTGGACTGATTTTGGCGTTAAAATTGACATTTTAAACAACATAAACATGTTTTCCACTTTTCCGAAGTTTTAGATTTGTTGTTCGTGGATTAGGCTTATTTGATGCTTAAATAACAAATTTTGTCAACTTTAAGAGAAAAAACAAAAAGTAAAAATCAACCAATCTGATATGTTGGACACTGGATATCAATATTTTAAATCTGAGACAATGATTAGCAACATTGTCTATAGTTGAGATTGTTTTTCGGTTATTAATCCAAGAAACTATGGCATCTTTCACTTTGAATTACAATGGGAAGGAGAGTGCATACCTGGGTCGAACGCAATTGAACCATCCGAAACTCGTGGATAGGGATGGCAACGGGGCGGGTCGGGGCGGGTTTTTGCAGCCCCGGACCCGCCCCGCGGGTCGGCCTGGCTGACCCGGCCCCGGCCAAATGGGCCTTTCGGGTCGGGTCAACAATCCCGCGGGTCGACCCGCGGGGGCCCGACCCGCCCCGTCATATGAATAATTTTTTTTTTTTTTTTTTATTTTTAACTTTTCAATATTAAATACAATTTTTTTTTGTCAAAATATTACATTATATATAAATTCAAAACATAAATCTAACATCAATCAAATATAAACAACAAACACATCAAATTCATTACAAATACAAATTTAAATCCAAACACCAAATTAACAAATCCTAATAATCTAAATATAAATCTATTTGGTCCATGTTATTTATATAGGTACTATATTAACCATATTTTTTTATTAAATGTTAGATCATATTAACATAAAAAAATTTAAAAAAAAAATATACATATGGATTTCGGGGCGAGTCTACGGGGCCCCGGGTCTCTAGACCCGGACCCGCCCCGACCCGAGCCCGACCCGCCCCGGACCCGACCCGTGACCCGCGGGTCGGCGGGTCGGCGGGTCAAAACCGGGTCGGGGCCCCGCGGGTCAGCGGGGCCCCGAGACCCGTTGCCATCCCTACTCGTGGAGCTAACCGAGCAAGTGGTGGCAGTGTCTCACCCTCTTCATCAAAGATAGTTCTGGTTCCTATAGGCCTGTGCACATTGATCTTGAGCTTCTTTTTCTTTAATACCCTTGTAACCATCCTGCAATCAACAGACAAGTCATCATTATATACTATTAATTGCATACATTGAATCTTGAACGTTTCAAATTTTTAATTGCGATTAATTGTATAAATTGAATATTGAACGTTTCGAAATCAACGGAATTTTAATTGTTATTAATTGCAACTTAAAAATCCTCAGCTCCCTAGTGCAATCAATGTTATAGAGTTAATGACTACGAAACTCTTAGCTCAATTGTCATAAATGCATTTATTAATGTAAAAAACAAAATTCTCAGTTTCATATTCACTCTGTTATTATCTTTCCTTCAGAATTTATAATATATATATATATTTAAACCCCACTAAATAATCTTTAAAAATAAAATTGCTCATCTCTCAATGGCATTGCGTGTCAATGATGTGTTCTCTACAAATTTTTTGAAATCGATTGTATCGACACATTTTTCTAATGTATATGTAGAATTTATATACAACAAACTGAAAGCCTCTATATTAATTGTTATTATACACAGACGCTCGAGTGTATGACACTTTGGTGGCCTGGCCGTTTAGGAGTTTTAGCTTTTATTAAGTTTAATTACTCAAAAAAATTCAGATTTTAGATTAAATGTAATTGTTGAGATATACTTTAATTAAAATATGAGAAGAGACAACGAAACTCTTGAAATCACCATTAATTGTTATAAATAAATAAAATTTTTACAAGTGAAACGGTCACAAATTGTGTTGATGTGGCGAAACTAGAAGTAACAGTGTGGCGAAATCAGAAGCACTCCTTAGGTGATATGGCACTCAAGGGAAGCTTTAAAATGCTGACGTGAAGACATAATATTTAAACAATATTCATTCTCCTACTTTATATAATATATATATAGATAGATTGACCAAATCGTACAACCAATTGAATAGTATTTTATAAAAATAAATGATAAAAATATGTAAACTATAGACCCATATTAAACAAATATTTAAAAAAAAAAATTGACGGACGACGTCTCTGTTTAGAACAACGACGCATTATATTTTTGTATATTTATAAACTTTTTTCATATTTTGGTATTTGGATTTTATTTATTATTAATATATTATTACTTAAGTCAACTGAATTCGAGTTTAATTTTTTTGTTCTTGTGTGAATTATTTTAAGCGTGATGTAACAATGGTACATGTGTTGATCTTATTATAGTGTCCCAAGCAGAAAAAAAAAACTTGTTTAGATTTGTCAATGATGGCTCATTGGCTCGAGTGCCAAAGTGTCTTTAGTCTATGAATGAGCAAAACTTCTGAGGAACATGAAATCACGAGGAGCCTGACTTGAAATATGCATGATTCCGAGCGGGCGGGACTTTTCTTCTAACTTGGGGTCAGATTTTTTAGACAAAGTCTCGAAAGTCAAGTCCCGAATTTGTAACTAATATTAATTTATAGTGTTGTATTAAACTCGAATTTGTAGAACTTGATGTTTGTATGAAAATTTGACATGTATATGAAAACTTAATGTGGGTTGGAAAATTTGAAAAAACGTAATAATATGTGATTTTATGTTGTTTTTATTTATAGTGTAAATGATGCAGCGCGATGGGGATATATATGACCAAAGACTCGTTGATTCGAAAGGGGAATACCGAGAATTTGTTGGATAGAGGCGCAAGAACTCGTTGATTCAAAGAATGCCGAGAATTTGACGCACGGTATAGGAAAACCTCTGTTTTTTTTATATCAATAAACTGAATGTAAAGAAGATTAAACATAACTTAAATACAGAAAACAAAAACCCTAGCATTAGGTAAAAATCCGAAATTTGCAAACAGATTCTAACAAAACCAAAAAATTTCAAAAAAGACTGACAGAAACATAAAACTGCAATTTCGACCCCATAAACGAAGGAATTTGGAAGAAAAACATCAAACCCCATAGTTTACTATCGCCGTTTCTGCATAAAATACAGTACTCACACCCCAAAATATGACACTTTAAAATCTCCCACATCAATAAATTTCAAATTAGTTCAACCTGCCCCGAATTACAAAAGCCCGAAGCGGACAAGACTTTTTTTCATAAACCTAAACTCAAACTCGGACTCAATTTATGAGTTAAAGAGTCTAAAAGTTCAACCTTGGATTTTTTCTTGAAAATGCCTGCCTGCACATTCGCACCCCTACTATTATTGTTTGAGTTTCATTTGAGAAGAGATACCCATTAAACCCTAATCATGATACGTCAACACAAACACGCACGGAAATTTAATCGTGTCAGGGTCAGATGACGCGAATAATTCCGGACCAACACCACACAGACACGATAGCACGAAAAAAATATCTTTTACATTAAATACGCTTGCACAATAACTCAGCACGATAACATGATAACACGATAGAATATCACAAAAATGATAATAAAATTCATGATATCATGAATTTTATTATTTTAAAACTAGCCATTATTTATAAAAATATACATATATAGTACACAAATATTTAGACCATGCAATATACTTTAAACAGATATAGTGCTATCGTGTCGTGCGTGTTTTGATGTCTAAATACAAACACAACACGAAAATGTTGTCGTACTAATATGTCATAATATTCCAACACAAACACAAATTTTTTTCGTACATATTCGTATCGTGATTTCTTTAACTACCCACCCATATTTACAATTTACATTTTTTTTTTTTTTTTTTCAATTTCGAGATTCCTCCCGAAATACTATAGAGAGAGAAGACAAACAGAGAGACAAAGGAGGGACGATACTCACCGTAACCGTAACAAAACCAGGCTCGGCAACTCCTTCCTTCCTAGGAAAAAAAATAAAGCCTCCTCTTCAATTTTAGCAACTTATTTACAAAAAAAAATTTCTTAGCAAGTCTCTTCAACCTCATAGGCTCGCCGAGAGAGAGAGAGGGAGATTAGTTTCGGTACAGAGAGAAGATGGGTTTCAGGAACGAAGAACTGCTCCCCAACGCAGAAGAGAGTTCCTTCACTGATGCATTGCTGTTTGCTACCATGTGCATCGTCGGCCTCCCCGTCGATGTTCACGTCAGTAATGGTTCCGTCTATTCCGGAATCTTCCATACCGCTTCCGTTGAAGGTGACTCCTTCGCATCTCTTCAAATTCCTCTCTCTCCGATTTTTCTTTCAGGCATGCTGAATTCTCCGCGATCCGTTTGATTAATTGATCTTAATTACGAATAGATTCATGCTTTGCGAGCAACCGCGATTTGTCTAGTTATATTTTCCCGAGATCTATGCTTCTGATGAAGGGAAGTTTAGCATTGCAGATTCATATGCTGGATTTTTTATGCTGTTATTATTGGTTAGGTGAAATTTCTAAAGATGTATATAGTATAGGCGCGCTGAGCTATGGGGATTGCATTATCAAGAGAAATTAAGATGGGAATTGTATCATACTGTAGTAACATCAATAGAATTGGATTCCTTTTGCAATTGGTTTTCCCTTTACAGTAATATCTGATTCGATTGATTCTATTAAAGTTATTCATTAGGATTTTATCTTTTTAATTTCATACTCATTAGAATAAACTAGAATTGTTGACACTGTGAATTTATACTTCAGGTGGCAGTTACATTGCGGTTCTGTTGTTAAACTCTTATTTGTTCAGTATGCTGGAACAATTTGGTTTTCTTTGCATGGTGATTCTATTCTTACATGATCTTGCATTCATATAATGGGAAGTCACAGAATATTCAGTTTACTTTCGTATGGAGTATTTGTTTTGATTTTTGAAGAGCTATGTGCTATGTGACTTGACGCTTGTCTGCATATTGTGCAAATCAAGTCTTATGAGATAAGGTTGATCGAACCCTTTAGCTCTAAATCTGACACGAACATGGATATTGAAGGTATTGTCCTGAAGAAAGCAAGGATGACTAAGAAAGGTAGGACAGAGTCCAATGTAGCGGATGGATGCGTTGTGGAGACACTCGTGGTCCTCTCTAGTGAACTTGTCCAAGTTGTTGCAAAGGCATGTGTATCAACCAACACTTTTATCTTGTAGTTCTCTTATCCTTTGATGCAATGTCAAGCTAAGGTTAACATGTCTTATACTCTTACTTAGGGAGTTCTCCTTCCAGCTGATGGTGTTTCTGGAAAAATAGCTGGTGATGAAATGGAATCTGCTGTTGTCTCAACGGCTTCTCAAAATTTTGATAACGGTAACAATAAATTTGGTAAATCCAACATGAGCAAGAGGAGAAGATACCAAAGAAGGTAATAATATCTACACGCAAATGATACAGTAATGTGGAGGGATGTTGGTTTCTTTTTCTGTTGGGGGGGGGGGGAGGGGGGAGATGGGATTTGAGCCACTTGCAGAATGATGTTTAGGGTCCTAGTTTTTTCAGCTCTCTAGAAAATTTCAATCTACTATGTTTCCTCGGTTATGTACGAATGTGAACTATGTGTTTTTCTTATTCAAATAGGTCAATAGTCCAATCGGAGAATGGATTCTCTAATGCTGATACCGGCACCTCTGAATTAACTCATAATAGAGAGAATGTAAAGGAGAATGAGGGGCTAAGAGTGATAGAAAACGATGAAGGAAGAAATGTTGGAGAAGAAAGTATGTCTAAAGACAGTAGAACAAATGCCAAGGTAATGCTGTAGTGTCATGATTTCTCGTCAGCTGCTACGCTTAATTTAGGAAGTTTTGTGGACAATTTGATATGTTTGTGGAACTCATTGGTTCAGTTGCAAAAGTTTCATTTTTGTTTTGGATGTTGATTGTGTTCGCTCTTCTCTCATGCAAATCTTCCATGTACTTACAGTTTTTTTCTTATATTTTGATTGAGTCAGGTTGAAGCAGTTCCTCTTGCCTCAACCAAAATGAGGTACGTTGTTCTGATTTGTTGGTAAATTTTTCAAAGCACTGCTCTCCTGCAAAGTAGACCTGAATATCACTTTTACTCGAGAATTCTGCACTAGGAAACTGCATTCCCCCCCTTTCCTTTCTGGATACTGGATTTCCCATTCCATCAACCTTACAATTGGTTCACTTTTACGTCCAATTGCTTCTCCATCAACCTTACATTTGGTTCACTTGTAAAACCTCTTTCAGGCAGGTAAAAGATGATAAGTTACCGCTGGAACAGAGCAAATATCCTGAGTTTGAGCTTCACACAAAGAAGAGTGTATGTTCCCGATCTTTCATTGGGCTGGTTTAAATATTTGCTATACTATTGTTGATTATATCATGATTTTGTACAAGGAGCTATATTGTATTAATGATGATTTTGTTGTTTTTGTAGGGGCGTTCTGAAGTACCAGATTCAAGTGCAAGTTGTAAGTTCAGTAACCTACTAGTCATTTCACGGTTAGAATTGGATTTCTTGAAACAGGAAAACAAAGGGAAATTCTCTCCTAGTTAGAATTAACTAAAGGTTTTGTCCTTACTAGAGTAATTCTGCTGTAGTGCGATTCAGTTTCCTACCTAGAATAAGTAAGATCACCCCTCTTCAGTTCGCAGGTTGATTTACAGAATTTGATAGTTAATTTGGTAATATATGCAGTAAGGAGGATTAAGGGATTCTATCCTATACTTTTTGAATAAATTGGGAGTTTAGTTCATCTGGATTATGTCTCTCACAACAGAAGGTTAATCTCAAGCTCTATATATTAGCCCTTGGATAGAAAATACGGTTGTAGATTTGGTGAGTTCTTTGTATGATTAGTTCCTATGACATTAAGTTATTGCAACTACAGTCAACAGCACCCCTGCTCAAGTGGAGCCCGTTGAGGAAACTTACACCAAGCTGAATCACCCTGCCTGTGCTGGAGATCCCGTTGCTGCCTTTGTCAGACAAGAAAATCAACCTGGTACTAGACCAGCTTCAGTAGATAGCATCGTTCATGTCAGTGCTCCCTGCTTGTCAACTTCTGCAGGTACAAGGGTGGACCAAACCTCCCAATCATGCAGTAATGCAGTAATAGCATCTCCAACTGATACAATACAATCAGAGCCAAACAAAAGGGCTAAGGTACGTAAACAGTTATTACACCAGGTCTGTTTTCCACAAATCCAACTCTTATTACCTTTCTCTACCTCATGAACTATGGCAACCAAATCATCCCTCTGTGGCTCTGTCTCAAGCAGTATTTAAGGTGGCTTTTTTAAAAGAGTTAACATGCTTAATTAGTATATGAAATTCACCAAACCATTTTCTCATGGTATAACTGAACGTTGGTTAGAGTGAGTTGGTATAACATCAGTAGACTTTTTAACAAAATGTTTCTTTCAGGAATTCAAGCTCAATCCTGGAGCTAAAATATTTTCTCCAACTTATACAAATTCTAGATCAGCGACTCCTCCAGTGCAGTCTGTACCAAGCATCAGCTACATCCCCAACAATTCTCTGTTGCCTGTAGCTCAGACTGAAGTCGGAATTGGCCCTTATATACCTCATTCATCTGTTCCTGTTAAGGTCTTACCGTACAACCACTTGACTCCTGGTGGTGAAATTGGAGCGCATCCAGAACCTGTAAGAACTTTGTTTTTTCTCTTATTAATTATTTTCTAGATAGACTTTTCGCGGCTTGAGTTGCCACTTGGAGATATGGTCTGGTCATGCAAGGAAAAGACAAACCTAAAGACTAGATCATGCAAACCATTTATTATATTCTTTTCCTCGTCAGATTTATTTGATATTTACATTTGATAAAGAGCATATGTGGTGCGAACAGATTCAAATGTTGTTCGTGTTGTTAGGAAGTATCAAATTGTACACATACATGGGTATTCTTCCTTTTCGATCATCTATCTCTAACATTAGTTTGCTTCTAGAAAAACTGAGTTGCCATTCGCTGTAGAAATGGGAGCCAAAAATCCTGTTTCCGTAGTAAACCTTGTTTTGTTCTCTCGTAATCCTTTCATAGCAGTATAGAATTTAGCATACAGAATCTTTTGAATCCTGACTTTTGCAGTCCTGCAGATGCTCGGTAGTATTGGAAGCAGAGCACCACTAATAAGATATGCTAGTCAGCACCAGACTGTTCCGGTTGGGTCTCCATATGTCCATCCAAACTCTCAAGCCGTAAGTAGTACGCATCTTATATATGTAGTGTATCTATTGTCTGTGATCATTGACTTGCTCATCTACCTCTCTCTCTCTCTCTCTCTCTATCTATCTTCTCTCGGCTCTCTAGGTTATGGTTGGAAGAATGGGTGGTCAGGTCATGTATATGCCGATATCCCATGTAAGAAGGACACTATTTTGTTAAAATATTCGTTTTACTTAGTGATATGAATTAGAAATTAACTTCTATTTCTTTTTTCCGCTTGCCTTTATTCATAGGATCTGGTTCACAGTGTCCCTTCAATCTCCCCAGCTTTCCCACGCCCCTCAACAACAATGAGTCAAGTGCATTTCCTGAAGCACCAAGGTAATAAAGTTCTGTTTGAATCTAGGATGATACAAAAAAAAACAGAACATCAAGGATTGTTGTGTTTGTTTCTCACTGTAATGATGCTGTGTCTCCTGTTTAGTTGCAGGGAGTGTTCCAGGGCAGCCTCTTATGCATCCACCACCTTTAGTCGGTGGAGGACAAAATCTATATGCTCCACCACCACCTCCTCTTCCTCTGATGCACCCTCAATTCCTCACAAACCGCCCAATTGCAGTTCCAGGACCCAATGGTCTCTACACTGCCAAGTTTTCCTAGATTATTGCTATTCTTTTCGTTTACCGTCAAATTCAATTTATATGCTTACTAAAATGCAATTCTTTTTCCCTCATGTCCCATAAAGCCTTTGTTTATGGTCAAAACACACTACACAGTTCCATTCTTTCATAAACTTTTTTTGTTCTCTGAGAAAGTTGTAACCTGTTTGAGGAACACAATTTTAATGTAAGCAAGGATCCAGTTTTGCATATTGCTACTATTGTTGTTCCAGACAGAAACCCAGGTTGTCTATGATATGCAGTTATTTAGTACAGAACAAGCACAATGTTCAAGATCCAGAGAAACGAAAAAAAAGACAGATACAGCAACAAGGCTCCTTCCAGTTCATGTTACTGGGTTCTCAACTCAGATCTGGCTCCATCCTTACACCTTATCCTTCCCACGGCCTCTGCCATCCCGAGCCTGATCCTGATCAAAGCATATATATGTTAGTGTTTCTGAAATGAGAGAAGCAGCTAAGTAACAAGGTCAGTAACTCATTATACCTTGTTTTTATGTTTGGTTTGCTTGCTACTGGTTCCACCACCCGAGTTCCCGAATTTGGACCATGGCTGAATCTTCCTGACAGTTTTAGCCTCAAGTTGGCTAGCAATGTGCTTTCCATCATGCCTCTGTGATTCTTGCACACCATCATTGTTCTGTTGTTGGACGGTTTGGCCCTCGGGAGCCGGGTCAGGTTCATTGGTCGCCAACCCATAAGCAACACCCTTCATGATAATTCCACCAATATTCATGGAGATCAAGTAACCATCCTCGAATTTTCCATCTATGACTCCCTCTACCTCTTGGCCGACCACTGAACCGGTTGATTGATCTGATGGTGTCTGGGCATGAACCGGGTGTGTTGGACCATGAACCGCCCGGGAATGGCTGGGACCGTGTTTCAGGGGCGGAATTGCCCGGAGAGGGACGGGACACAGAACCTGGCCTTCTGCGAGGGGTGGAAGTTCGAACAGACATGTTGTTTGGTCCTCCAATGTAGGATACTTCCTTCTGCGATCAACGCGCGGCCTTCTTCGCCTCCTTGATGCATTCTGTGGGGCTGCTCCTTCCATCCCTAGCTTAAAATGTTGGGTTTTTCAAACTGTTTGCAAAGCAAAGTGGAATTTGTTAGGAAAAATTGTTACCAACTGGGTTAATTTGGGTTAACTTGATAGATGAAGGCACACAATTAAGGAATATTTACATGAAAATTCTAAATGAGCGGATTTTACGCGCCTGCATGCACGTATCCGTAATATCTATTGACAACTATGTAAATAAATCGAAGGTTTTTTTTGCACACTAAAATAAATCCGAGTCTAAGATGACTGAATCAAGCTAGATGCATTCATCATGGAATGTTTATTCATATAAAGATAACACATTTATGAGTGAAACGTTTTGACACGACACATTTAAATACATGCATAGTTTGGTGAGGTAACACGATTAGACATAACACGAAACGATACGAATTTGCCCGATCCCTTTGAAATGAGGCATGGAACATGACCACTACGAAGAAGATATAACACGCGACGATACGAATTGCCTGATCCCTACGAAATGAGGCATAGATCGGAGCCACCGCTAAGAAGTTCCGGGAGTTTTAGGTTTTGTTAATGCAACTATGGCCAATAGTTAACGCAACTATTGAAGTGGCCAAGAAGAAATGAAACTATTGGAAAGTTCAGGATGCAAGTTTCTGAAAAATAAGTCTAGGGTGCAAGCTGAGATTTGTGAATGGATCGCTGGATGCCGGACTGAACCGCTGCAAAACCGGCCGGAAAAGACGTAGGCTTTCTCTCTCTACCACCTCTTCTTCCTTTCTCAATTTTTCCAGCAGTTTCCATCTTCGCAATGGAGGAATTGGACTATCTCAATTGATTCTTCCTTTATCAGAGAAATCTAACCAAACTTCAATCCGGAGCTGCCTGCTTAGCAAACTCCCCATCTGAGTGGATCACTCACTCTGGCTTCAGAGCCACTCGCTGATCTCCTTTTGATTCTTATCGAGAAAGTGAAGGTGAGGAACTGAATTTAAGCTTCGCAGTCCGATGGGTCTGTCTTTGATTACATCGAATTCCTTATTGGTTTATCCTCTGTTGTTTTTCTGCATTGTAGAGATTGTGAATGAAATCATCTTAATCTAATTAGATTTTCCAGAAAGAAGAAGTGCTGAGCTTGTTAGGAACCTTAGTCGAAATGAGCGCGGTGGGTTTTGATTTTGGGAACGAGAACTGTGTAGTTGGGGCTGTGAGGCAGCGAGGAATCGATGTATTGTTGAACGATGAATCAAATCGCGAAACTCCAGCTATTGTGTGTTTTGGGGAGAAGCAGAGGTTTCTGGGTGCTGCTGGAGCTGCCTCTGCTATGATGAACCCAAAATCCACTATATCTCAAGTGAAAAGATTGATTGGCAGAAAGTTTGCAGACCCAGATGTTCAAAGAGATCTGAAAATGTTTCCTTTTGAAACTTTTGAAAGCTCAGATGGGGGAATTTTGATTCAGATAAACTATGCAGGTGAGAAGCACACATTTAGAGCAGTGCAGATTATGGCAATGCTGTTTGCTCATTTGAAGGACATAGCAGAGAAAAACATGGAAGCTGCAGTTAATAATTGTGTTATCGGAATTCCTTCATACTTTACTGATTTGCAGAGACGTGCATACTTAAATGCTGCCACAATTGCTGGACTAAATCCTCTGAGATTGATGCATGACTGTACAGCAGCTTCCCTTAGTTATGGAATTTACAAGACTGATTTTCCTAAAAGGGGTGCCACCTGTGTTGCTTTTGTCGACATTGGCCATTGCGATACTCAGGTCTGCATTGCCTCATTTGAACAAGGTCATATGAGAATATTATCACACGCCTTTGATAGAAATTTAGGGGGTCGAGACTTTGATGAAGTTTTGTTCAGCCATTTTGCTGCACAGTTCAAGGAGCAGTACAACATGGATGTTTACTCTAATGTGAAGGCAAGCATGAGGCTGAGGACTGCTTGTGAGAAGCTTAAAAAGATATTGAGTGCAAATGCTGAGGCACCGTTGAACATTGAGTGTTTAATGGATGAGAAGGATGTGAGAGGGAATATCAGAAGGGAGGAATTTGAGACGCTTGCTACGGGATTATTGGAGAGAATTGGCGTTCCTTGTAAAAAGGCTCTAGCTGATGCAAAACTAACATTAGAGAGGCTTCATTCAGTTGAGTTGGTTGGTTCTGGGTCCAGAATACCATCAGTTTCTAGATTGTTAGCTTCTGTTTTTGGACGAGAACCGAGCCGTACACTGAATTCGAGTGAGTGTGTGGCTCGTGGATGTGCTCTTCAGTGTGCAATGCTCAGTCCCCTCTTTCGGGTCAGAGAGTATGAGGTATGCTCCTGGTCTAGATTCATTCCGTGCTTGCAAAGTCTTTTTCCTTATGATACTCCCAGTTTGGCTCGATCAAGCAAGCAAGCAGCTGTTGTTTTAATGGATTTCATGTATCATTGATGTGCAGGTACAAGATTCAATCCCATTTTCAGTAGGATTCGCGACAGAAGAAGGTCCAATCTTTGCAGGATCAAGTCCAGTTCTCTTTCCAAAAGGCAAACCTTTTCCAGTTGTTAAAGTGCTAACCCTTAAAAGGGTCAGTACTTTTCAGTTGGAAGCGTTTTATGCTAATCAAGACGAGTTACCCGTGGGAGCATCTACAAGAATCAGTTCATTTGTGGTATGTATTTCCTTTATCTGATTACAAATTTAAAATAAAATCTGTAGTCTGTATGTTATTAGTCTAAAGAAAGGAGCGAATGAGATAAACAAACACAGATCTTTCTGAATTGGGATTGATTGTTACATAGTATCTTTTTTTTTCGTATTGTTGTACTATGTTTCTGACCATAGAAGATAAGTACTTTTGTGGTCGAAGAGGAGCTAGCTCAAGCTTCTTATGCTGGAGAAGCAGAATGCTGAAATTCTTCTTTGTGTTTGAAGTTGTTGTATGGGAATGGGACATTTCAGTAATTCATCTTAGAATTACCTTTTTAAATCCCAGCCCCCTAAACATGGCATTGTCCCTTCTATTATGTTCATGGAAATGGTAAATCATAGTTCACACAAGAACACTTTGTGGTTTCACTGCAGATTGGCCCATTCAAAGCCTCACATGGTGAAGAGACAAAGGTTAAAGTCAGAGTTAGCATAAACCTCCATGGAATTGTCACCGTTGATTCAGCAACAGTGAGGCCTTGTTTCCTTCATATGTAACATTATGAGTATCATTGTTGGAAATTCTAAACCTGACTTTAAGCTTTTGTTGTTTTAGTTAATAGAGGATAGTGTGAATGACTCCACACAAAGTGATGAGGCTCAAGATATGGAGGAGGTCTATGATCAGCAAGATAGAGACCCAGGTTCTGCTACTGGACACGACGAGAATGGCAACGGTCCTGAATCTACTTCTTCACATCCTTCAGTAAGTTTTTTTGGCTTAGTAATAACTCTTCATTAATACTGTAAGATCCTATTCTTTGAGGAAATTTTGACAGCTCTGCAGTTCTGTGATTAACATTTTAAGTTTATCCATGGTGATCAACTTCAAATGCATTTGTGTAGAATTAAATTAGTGGGATAAACCATGCAAATTGCTCGTGTCAGCTCCCGTGTTTGGATTTTGGAAAACCAGTGACACATTTAGGGTTCATGTGTTTTGACACAAGAGCTGTTTAGACACATGTGTCACTGGTGACACGACACAATTGCCACCCCTAGTTCTACAAGATTAAGTTTTTCATCTTTGCAAAATGAACTCATAATTATTAGTCACACACACACATATATATATGTTAGTCTTAATTCCTAATTTTTTAGAACTAGCATGTTCTGGTTTGGTAATTATGTTGATTGGTTGTTTGTTTGATGTAAATAATTATTTAGCTTTGATGATTCATCAAAAAGAAAAGAAGTTCTAACTTTTAGCTTGGTGCAGAGGCAAAGCACAAGTAAGGACAGAGCACCTAGAAAGCTTGAGATACCGATTATGGAGAAATTACATGATGGGATGTCTGAGGTTGAGGTTCAACAAGCTAAAGAGAAAGAGGCTCGTTTAGCGGAACAGGACAGGATTGTGGAACAAACAAAAGAAAGGAAAAATGCTTTGGAGTCTTACGTTTATGAGACACGGAACAAGGTACCATATGCGACTACATTGCATGCATCTCTCCCGATTTATCTCTTATATATTTTGGTAAAACTTAATTACTGGTTAGATCTTGAATGAATGAACTTGACAATTTCGATCAGATCAGCTTGAATACAGAAGAAATATGAAGCCTCATAATTTTCTAGTAACAATCAGTTTACCTTTTAGATTCATCAGTTGCAGTAATAGAAGAAAAGGAACAAAATTTAATTTGCTACTTGATCTATTTACATGATAATAGCTTTGGAATACGTACCGGAGTTTCGCCGATGACTCTGAGAGAGAAGGGATTTCCAGGAGCCTACAGCAGACAGAGGATTGGCTTTATAACGACGGTGATGATGAAACTGAAAACGCCTATAATTCAAAATTGGAGGACCTTAAGAAGGTAATTATTAACTTCCCATTTTTTAATTATTTTTCCTTGGTTTTTTTTCTTCTGAAAGCTCTTTTCCTTTTTTGGGTGTTCCTTAGTTGGTAGATCCAATTGAAAACCGATACAAAGACGAAGAAGCCAGAGCTCACGCTGCAAGACATCTGTTGAGTAGCATTAACGAGTATCGGACGGCTGTAAAATCACTTCCACCTAAAGATCGTGACTTGGTAATGAAGCGATTTTGCATTATAATTTTATTTGGCTTCAATCATAATCATACAGTGATGATATATTCCATGATTCAGGTATTGCAAGAGTGTGACAAAGCAGAGCAGTGGTTTAGAGAAAAATCTCAATACCAAGAATCATTGCCTAAAAATGCAGACCCGGTATTATGGTCCAACGACATTAGGAGTATCGCCGAACAACTTGGCTCGTAAGTCTCCTTCTTCATCGCTCAATTTTTGTTCCGTCAATTTTAAAAGAAAAAATTGGAAATCAAATAATCAATCAATCTGATAGTTGGGATATCGAATATCAACATTTGAAATCTGGGATAGGGATTAGCAACATGGCCTATAGTTGAAATTTTTTTTAGGGTCTTAACCCTTATTATTACTATGTAAGAAAGCTCATATTTTTACTATAGTAATGATTCCCATAAAGAAATCAGTAATTTGGATCACTCTGCCTTGCCATAAGGGAAAAGTATGAAAATTGTGCAAAATGGTACCAATTTGTTTTAAGAGAATGATATATGCTGGCAAACTATGAATAATGGTACTTCAGTCAATCCCTCATCCAGAATTGTTGTTTAGTACTTTTTAAATTTACAAAATTGACTGAATACTTGTCTGGTTGTTACAATTACGCTTTGATAACTTATGTGATAAGCTGATCTGAGTGGGGACCCAGACCAAAGACCCCTGGTTGGCCCCTAACTGAACCGAGTCGAGACTTCATTGTAACATCAGTAAAATTTCTTGGCTTGATTGTAAGATTAGGTAAAGTATTTGGTTAATTTTTATAAACTTGAGGAGAATTAATGCCAATTTTGGACCGAAGATTGACAAAAGTATCAATTACCATTGTTTTGCAACATATTGAAACTTTCA
The DNA here is from genome assembly GCA_036873135.1 of Clarkia xantiana subsp. parviflora. Classification (NCBI taxonomy): domain Eukaryota; kingdom Viridiplantae; phylum Streptophyta; class Magnoliopsida; order Myrtales; family Onagraceae; genus Clarkia; species Clarkia xantiana. The sequence goes on from JAPTYO010000009.1 coordinate 3,471,224, forward strand.
CCATCGCGAAAAACATGTTGAAGCAACAAAGGAAAACGTTTTCCCATGCCATAACGTTGTTGAGAGTGTAAACTTATTCATGGCTTTGGATGCAGGAAATGCAAACACATTTTACAACCTCAAGCTTCTTCAGCTACAGAGATGGACAGTCACAGCCCGTGAGTTTCACTTGTTGAGGTTTTTACTATTTACAATTAGGTTGCTACATTTTTTACATACATATAGATTGGTTATTATGGTTATTACCAAAGGTTTGCAAATAAACAAGAAATAGAGAAGATAGTGTGTTTTTGCATATTTATCCGTACATCGGTGATGTCTCACGATGATCTCCACGGCAGTTGATTCCCGTGCCATCCCACTTGCCTATACGTGGAGAGGAGAAGACAGCTTCTTCTCATGTGTTTGTCTTTAAAGTGAAAATTCATCTCATTTACTCATCTACCAATAACAATAAATTTTACAAAGCAAGATGGTGGGTGGACACTTATTTTTAGTTGGTAAGCTATTATAACAACTTATATTTAAATATTTCATTTGTAGATTGATTCATTTTCATAGCCATGATGTACATAATTTAATGTTTATACGTATTAACAATCAAAGTTAATCTGCTTAAAGATAACAACTGATTATAATATTATTTTTGGGATAGACATTATATAAAAAAAAAGTTGAATATAGTATATTAAATATTGATTTACAATCTTTTACAAATTGATGATATGAGCTATGAATGAAAATATTAGCAATTATAATCACCGTTGATTTTTAATTAAAAATAATAATATATGTTCATACATAGTTTGAAATTTTAGGAGAAGAAAGAACCGACGGAAATTGCTTTCTGTATGTACTTATTATGTTTATGCGTGTTTAAAAGTACTTCTTACTCTTGGCAAAAAAAAACACCTCTTAACTATGGCAAAAAAGTACTTTAATATATATAATTATATACTAATAATAGTTTTACCAGAAAAATACATTTTTGGAACCTCAATTTTTACTTTATGAATTTATTGAGTTTCAGTTATTTTTTATTATTATTATTTGATACATCAACTATCCAATTCCAAAGTTTGATTTAGTAGTCACACATGTCTCATTTTACATAGAGGCTCGCCTTAGAGCGAGACCAAGTCAAATTTGTTCTAAAAGATCATATCTAGTATGAGTTTAGGTCAACGATCACATGACTCAACTAATTAAGCAATGGTCCGATCTAAAGTTTTAATCGATCAAGATGAGCTATAAGCTAGCCCATTTTTAAATTTGTTCTAGACATGATCTCTTAGACTAGGTGGAGCTCTATGGCTCCGATCGGAGCTTTGTGGCTCCGATTTGGGCCCAATCGGGTCCGTGGTGGCGGTCGTCGGAGTTGGGAGGCGGTCGTCGGAGTTGTGTGTGGTGGTCGCCGGAGTGGGTGGTGGCCGGCCGGAGCCGTGGTGGTGGCCGGAGTTGGATTAAGTTTAAATTATGGACAGGGGTAGGGGTATTTTTGTCATTTCATCTTTATATTAATTAAACTTTTTATTAATTCAAATATTACAAAAGGGTATTTTTGACATTTTACACGGTTCTGTTAAATTTGACAGAAAATTTGGACGGAAAACCTAAAAATCACAAAGTCCAAACTTCAGACCTCAGTTATCACCACCATTTCAATCTTCAGACCTCTCAAGTTAACAAATGCCAAACTTCAGACCTCTCCCAGGTTATTGACTCGATGATAAATTAGAATTTTTATAATTTAAGTACCAAACAATAATAGTAAAAAATTGAGATTCCAAAAAGTAACAACCCGATAGTTGAGACTTTAAAGTTATCATTTTCCATATATAGTTTTATATTTATTGTTTCTAGACTTATACACTAATATTAATAGTTGCCTCGCGTAAAATATAATTTAAATAAGGATTTATAATATAACATTACATGATTAAAAAAAAACGTTTGTACACAGTACCATATAAAAAGTTAATTGAGTATAATATTTAATAATAGATAATATTGTAATAAACAAAAATAAGTAACTATATTTATATAGATATATATTAAAATTATATAATATTAATTGATGATGTGAATTCGTCGATGCATTTGAAACTTAGAATCGTCGATTGACTTAAAATTTCGACTGAAAATGCACGATAGTATCCATTTAAGATCAACAACTATAGAATTTAATTTTAAATTTCAGAATTGTTTGTTTCGCCACATCTATTATCTAATTAAAATCAAGAGAATTGTACATATATTTTAATTTTCTTAAAAATAATTTTTTGGAGATAAAATATCATAAACTTTTTACGGATGTAGCAAAACTATTTTTTGCACCTTAATCTTTAACGTCGAAAATATTTTTGTTAAACAACACTTGAGCAGAAATAATAATGGCAGTTCGGAAAAGGAGCAAGGGAATGGGACACCCGAAAATTGTGCTGTTGCCCCCAGAATAATGAAATATTGCATCATGATAGACGTTGACTATACATGGCAAAACACATACATACGCCGTTATCTTCGTATCACATGAACTTAATTATGACATATTATTAATTATATCATCTGTAAAGGAAAATGCTATAAAGAACCAATTTCAAGCCGAAACTCAGGCCCAAATGGATAATTAATACGCCTAACTAACATAAGTGGACCCACCATGATTTTGTAGATGAATTTTCCTAATATGTCCTCATTGAGAGTGAGAGAAAACTGCTTTTATTTTTTATCTTATTTATTATATGTATTTATAATTTCGTCTAAAACAATCTTGCTTTTTTAAAAAAAAAATTGCTCGACTCATTTTTTAACCAATTTAAGATGTATTAATTTATTTGTTTCTAAGCTGAATGTCTTCCATTTTTATTATAGTTTTTCTTACGTTTTATTTGTTGTTAGACATTTTCAAATTTTGATATCACTAGTAATAGTATGAGGGGTTAGGATATAGTCGTCCCTCAATCATATTTCATATATACTAATGAATTTATATACATGTAAATTAATTTTATTTATAAGTTCGATTTACTTACTGTAACATTCTCAAGGATCTTAGATTTCTATGAATATTGAATTCTCATAATCTATCTGAACGACCCCTTAAATAAATTATCTAATTAAGAATTTAGCATTTATTCTATCAAATTTATTAGGATGTTTTGAGTTTTTTTTTTTTCAATGATTAGGTTACATGAGTTAGTCTCTCAAATAAATTAATACATGTGTTCGACACAACTCATCATCCTAAATTTACCGTCTTATATATGGATAATATATATAAAATATGTATGGATAATTTGGAATTGTATACTAAGTGTAATTATTTTTACCACGAGAATACGTATTGACAAGTGTAATTATTTTAGTATAAACATTCTCTTCTCCTTTTAAATTAATCACTTAATTCAATTTTACTATATTCTCTCATGCCACATAAACTCTATTTCACACCGTTGCAGTTTACTCATGTGTTACAGATAATTATGTAAGAATTATTATCCCTTAAATAAATAGTATTGTAAATTATTTATTGGAAAATAAAAATAATTTGATAATGCATTCGCTAACAAGTGGTTTTTCTGAAAAAAAAAATATATATTTGATTGTGCAATTTAAAGCTTATATGGTTGGTTTAATAATTTAAAAATAATACTAAACACATGACCATGAAATTGTTGTGAAAAATAGTTTAATGAAAAGTACTAACTTTGAAAAAAAAGGCTAAAGAAAGTCTAAAAGTTTGTGTGTTTAAATAAAAAGGAAAATAATTAAAAAATAGTAATTTTGTTATCACTATTTTTCACGGAAGATGGTATTTTAAGAATAAAAAATGATTAAGAAAAAATAAAAGCAGTGGTCTTCATCATTTCCATCATTGGGGTATAATAGGAAAAGTAATTCACAAAATTCTTGTGGGCCCGCTGTGTCAGACAAATGTATTAATTATCCATTTTAGGTCTGATTTTCGGCATGAATTTGGTCATTTGTAGCATTACCCATCTGTAAATCATCTTCAACCTCTCTCTCCTCTGTAGCTTCCTCAACCTCACGCGCACACACTCCACTCCACAACCCGAAGAAGCTCAATACCCTGCTTCAACCCGACAACACCGTTTCCCGAAGACTTTGATGCCTCTCTCAATGGGCGAATCTAGCTCCAGGCAATGAAGATCACCGCAAAAACCTCCGCTCCGCCGAATATTCCGGCATTTCTACCTCCCAAAACCCCCGAGCCTACCCTCCGCTCAGATCTCCGACCTCCGAAGACCTCCCACCGCCGGAGAACCCGGCTGAGATCCGCAGCTCCGGCTGGGAAACGGAGCAGCAGGCCTGAGACGCCGTTGCTGAAGTGGAAGACAGAGGAGAAGGAGAAGAAGAGAGTGGGGTCTGTTGAGGATGATGAGCAAGACTTCCCGGAGGCTCGACGGAGTTCCCGCAGAGACAGCCCAGTGTCCGCGAGGAAGCTTGCCGCCGTGCTCTGGCGGCTGAACCTACCGGAGGCGGATGTGGCGGCAGAAGCATGCGGAAGCGGTGTCACGCGCCGCTGCGAAGATGAGGTAAGTCCTTTATTAGGGTTTGGATTGGATTGGATTGGGTTACTCGGCATTGGTGATTTAGTGTGGAAAGCGATTGCTGAGATCTGATGATTCTTAAGATTTTAATATGAGTAAATAATTGAATCGATTACAGTTGGAGTGCCCCCAGAAGAAATCAATCATAGGAACTTCTTAAATCAGAAACCTGATTTAATGATAGACAATGACAAGCTCTGCAGCGATCTAATAGTTACTATTTCTGCAATTGAATCGTTTCTGCTTCATTGTAGCTTGACTCTTAAGATTTCGATTTCGATTGGTTCAGTTTTCTCAATCTTCTTCATTGCAGCAGGTAGTAAGTCATATAAGAGCTCAATCGCTCGGCCATCGCAATGGCAGAGTTTATGCTGCAGAATCAAAGGATCCTATTCATAGCCCCAGTTCTGCTTCTGGTGCAAGGAATAGCTTCTTCAAGGTAAACCCTAATTCCACCATGTTTATCGAATTCGAAGCTGATTCAGTTTCTTTAAAATGAGAGATACTTTAAATTTTACTCTTGTTACTAGTCTAATTAATCACAAATGCTAGACGATTTTGATGTTTGGGTTATCTGATATCCTGCTAAGTAGATCGTAGCTCCGAAGAATCAATGAATTCTGGTTATACTCTGCATAATGTTTGGATGAACTGAACACTTTTTGCAGCTCGAACCTTCGTTTCAGTTTTCCAACTGTGCAATGGAGGGCTCGACCAAGTGGGACCCAGTGAAGGCATCGTACGAAGCTCGGGAACTGAAGCTCCTCGATCGGCAGGTGGGGCCCGCATCGGTAATATCGTCTCTATCAGCCGAGCTCGACCAAGCTCGAGCTCGTATCGTCGAGCTGGAGACCGAGCAGCGGAACTCAAAGAAGAAACTAGACCACTTCCTGAAGAAACTCAGCGAGGAGAAATCCACGTGGCGAAGAAAAGAGCACGAGAAAATCCGCGCTTTCATCGAGGACGTCAAATCCGACTTGCATCGAGAAAGGAAAAGCCGACAGAGAACGGAAATCGTGAACGCGAAATTAGTCGACGAACTCGCCGATGCGAAGCTATCGGCCAAACGGTTATTACACGACTTCGAAAAAGAACGGAAAACTCGAGAGTTGGTCGAAGAAGTGTGCGACGAGCTGGCTAAGGAAATCGGAGAAGTCGAGGAAATAAAAAACGAGTCATCGAGGTTCAGAGAAGAAGCCGAGGAGGAGAGGAAGATGCTGCAGATGGCCGAAGTGTGGCGCGAGGAGCGCGTCCAAATGAAGCTCGTCGATGCAAAGGTGGCGCTCGAGGAGAAATACTCTCAGATGAACAAACTCGTGGCCGATCTCGAGAGTTTCCTACAGTCGGGAAATCCAAACCCGGATCTTCTCGAAGCTGAGCTTCTTAAACACGCTGCCGATTCTGTGAATATCGAAGATATCACCGAGTTCCATTACGAGCCTGGTAACCCCGACGATATCTTCTCGATTTTAGAAGAAATGAACTTCGACCCTCATTCGAAAATCCACCCCGAGGGTACAAATGCAAATTCAAGAAACAAGGACCCGAATGGGAAATTCTCGAAAATGGACGAAGAAGACGAGAGCGGGTGGGAGACAGCGAGCAATGTGGGTTCGAGCTACTCTCCGGAATCAGTTAACAAGAACCCACGATCGGGAAGTGAAACCGGGACGGGAATGTCTGAGATTAGCGAGGTGTGTTCTAAGCAGTCGAGGAAGGTTTCTTCGATTGCTGCACGGCTATGGAGGTCGGCCGGGGAGGACAACTGTAAGGTGATATCGCCGGAATACGGGTCGGGGTTTGGCACGGGGGAGATAATGGAGGAATGGGGGTCGGGTGAGACGGGGAATCGGGAGATGGGGCGGGGCATGAAGAAGGGGTGTATGGAGTGGCCCCGCGGGGCGCAGAGGAACGGGTTGAAGGCTAAGCTGATGGAGAGCCAGAAAGTTCAGTTAAGGCATGTTCTTAAGCAGAAGATGTAGAAGATGATGAAGAAGATTCAATTCAACATTTGGTGTATGATCATGATTTTTCAATAAGACAACTCTATATAAATGTATAATGCAAAATTTCTTCACCCATGCAAGAATATGTTCTGATTCAAGTTATAGAAAATTGATCAAGAGAGCTTATGGTAGTTATGATTGTGTATAAATTAGGGGTGAAAGCGAGTCAAGCTACTCGTGATCGACTGAAGAAAATTCGAATTCGGCTCGAAAAAATTCGAGTCAAGCTTTTTGGGTATATCGAACTCGAGCCTAAAAGAGTTTCGATTTCGAGTTTATAAGTCGAGCTTGATTCTTATTATTATTTTTATTTAATAATAATTAATCTTAATATAAGTCAATCGAGTTCGAGTTTAGTCGAGTCTAGCTCGATTTTATAATAAATATTAATTTATTGTGATATATAATTAACTAACGAGTTGAGCCGAACTCGGTTATGTCGAGGTTGGATTCGAGTCGAATTGAGTCTGACAGTTACTTGACTCGTTTATACCTCTAGTATAAACCGGTTCAAACGAAATAAATAGTTTTGTTTAGAATATGTTATATCATACTGGTTCAATAGCTAAATCAATTATTTGTTTTTTATATAGTGCATTTTGGGGGATTGCTAAAAATAACTAAATTAGTAGTTAATATAAAATTGATTTTAAATTTAAAAATAAAAATTACTGTATTTCATAAATATTTAGTTTCGTGTTTGAACAGTATATAGAAAAGATAATTTGTTCAAGTCAACATAAATAACTCAACAAAAGTTTATTCTATTTTTCACTTATTTTCCTGATCTTTGCAATTGTAAATACTAATTACGAATAGATTCTTCCTATTCTCCACCGTTTTCTTTCAGATTTTTAGTTAAAACAACTTAATGCAGTTTAAGTTAGTTATAAACCGATTTATTATCAAATTCGTTATTAGAAATTTAAATAGTGCAGCTCATGACTAATGTGAAACATTGAATTGCATTGATTTCAGAGTTTAAATCTAGTTCAAGATTTAATAGAACTATGCATATTAAGGTCCCTATGGTAGTAAGGATTACACAGCTTCAAATGGTAAAAATAATTTCGGAAGGAAACAGATTTAATTAATTAATAACGAAACTAAACAAAGTTTAAGGAATATTGACTTCACTGTCTATTGTAATAGTACAAGTAAGAAACAACAAGAACAGGCCTATGTCCTTATATGGGCTCGAATCAGGCCCTGCTTTGTCTTAACTAAAGAGGAGGAGCATAATTTAACATTCCAAAAATTTTAAAAAACTTTCCGTTGCCGGGACTTGAACCCGGGTCTCTCGGGTGAGAGCCGAGTATCCTGACCAACTAGACTACAACGGATTACGAATGAAAGATGGAACTAAAATATTATAATCTATAAAGTTGAATCTACGTCATAGCATCTTATTTTATGTTTTCATCCATTAATAATATATATATTTAAAACTATTGTCAACTTTATATTTTTGGATTCCATCATTTTCTATTAATGAAATAATTTTATTGAGATCGTAATAACTTTCAGATAAATGAACCATTTATGGAGTTTCATACTAGTTTTTTTTTATTATTATTAACCTTATTAAGAAATCACATTTATATCAAAAACATTTTTTTATGCTTCGCTCTTCTCTAAAAATTTATTTTAAACCGATATTATACGTTTTAAATGTGATTTATTTTTTATTATAATTTATCATGTTAGACGTTCCAAATTAGAGTATTTATAATTGATATTTGACTTATAACTTATTTGGATTGAAATGTGCTAAAATATCTGATTGCATCATGCGAATACATGCGGCACAAAACTCAATGGATTTATTGATGGTATTTTTCATTCAAAACTATATGAATCGCATGACAATCGCATGGAAAATCGTTTCTCATTTGAATTTTATAAAGTACTAAAATGTATAGCAGTATCTACCAAATAAAATATTGTGCTGATAACGCATTCTGAAAAAAAAAGTAACAGAAAATAACAATTAAGCATAACTCTAATAAATATCCAGTTCAAATATATATTCATAAAAAAAAAAAAATTAAACATCTGTGTAGTTTCTTTAGATAGAGAAAATGGCTGCCATGTTAATCCAAGTTAGGCAGCATATATTGCTTCCAGACACAGCCAACCACCAATTATGCTTCGTCTTCTCCATCTTCTCCAATCCAAGATTCGACCTATCCTTTCATCGTCGCTAGCGGTAAGTTTCCTATATCCATGGCTTTATCGGTCTACTACCACTATGTTTCGTAGGAAATAAGAAAAAAATAAGAAATACAGATCGACTTTAGGGATCTTGCTTTTTGGTTATGGTTGGCGTGGGACTCCACCTCCATCTCCAACTCCCTTCTTTGCGATTGGCGTTTCTTCCACGCGATTGAACTCTCGCTAGATCTATAAATCTTGTTTCTTGAATTGTATGGGTCTTGTGAAGCTAGATTTGTTGGAAATAAGGAACTCTGAATCAGACTTGGATTTCTAGACAAATTGTCTGCAACTGGAAATTCGATTTGACTTGATTTCATGTAGTTTCTTGCTTCTTCGTTGATTCTGTGATTGAGCTCACTTTAGAGCGGTTGGTATTGGATTCTGATTTTCTATACTTCATTTGTAGCTAAAACCTGCAATATCATCATGGAAGGAATCATTGTTAGAAGGGTTATACCCTCAGATAACAGTTGCCTCTTCAATGCCGTTGGGTAAGCATCCATTATATACTCAAATTCTTGAATTGGCGAAAAACAGTTATTCAACTGTATTGTAATGTCAAATTTATGTTTTCTTGGAACAATTACAGGTATGTTATGGACCATGATAAAACCAAAGCTCCTGAGCTGAGACAGGTTTCTTTCATCTTTGTATCATAATTATTTGCTGCAATAGTTTCCATCTATTGCTAGAAGTGGGAACTTTGTTTATCTCTGAATATTTGGCTATGTTTTTTAATTTAAGGTTATTGCTGCCACTGTGGCAAGTGATCCCAACAAGTACTCAGAAGCATTTCTCGGCAAGGCAAATGATGAATACTGTTCTTGGATTCTTAACCCAGAAAAGTGGGGAGGTCTGTTCAACTTTCTTCTCTCCTTTGAGTGAAAGTTTATATTTTCGACAAGTTGGATATTTATGTGCAAGTGTATGTATATCTCCAAGTTAGGCATATATTTCCTTGTATCTTCTAAAAAGTTTCATTTTTGTAGGTGCCATTGAACTTGCAATACTAGCCGATTACTATGAACGTGAAATTGCAGCATATGACATCCAGACTACACGATGCGATCTCTATGGTCAGGTAGTTATTCCAACATCTTATTTACAAGGTTTAATTACTTGTTACTGCATTTGGTCTGCCGTATCCGTTTACTGCTAATACCTTCTTTTACAGGGCAAGAAGTATTCCGAACGGGTTATGCTGATTTATGATGGTCTTCACTACGATGCATTAGTGGTATAAATGCAGATTGGTGTTGAACAACTGGAAACATCATTTGTGATTATCTAAGTTGCTCTAACTAAGCAGCCAATTCTTTTCTACAGATGTCTCCATTTGAAGGAGCTCCAGATGAGTTTGATCAAACCATATTTGCCGTTCAGAAGGATCAGACAATCGGGGCGGTTGAGGGAATTACTTTGAATTTCATAAAGGATCAACACAGGTAATTAAGCAAAGCAAGTTTAGGACTTAATTGCAAATGAAATTAATTTAGTCTGGTTGTGTTAATGACTTATTGTATTGAGTTTGTACAGGAAAAGGAGATTTACAGACACTGCCAATTTTACATTGCGCTGCGGAGTGTGCCAAATTGGCGTTATCGGACAAAAGGTTTCTCTTTTCTTCTCATTTCGCGATAAATGTCAGTTAATCAACTGTTTCGGGCATCCCCATTAACGAATTCAAATTGTTCATGCAGGAGGCTGTGGAGCATGCTCAAGCAACAGGCCATGTCAACTTTCAAGAGTATAGATGAAGGTGATGATGGCTTGTTTTAATGTAGGGTTAACAACATAAAAACAGTCCCAACTATAGTGTACGTTGCTAATTGATGTACCGGATTTAAAATTTTTGATATTCAGTTCCCAACTATCAGATTTGTTACTTTCCATTTTTTTCAACTGTTTTTTACCTTTTAAGCAACAAAAACATGTTTTTCACTTTTCCGAAAGATCAAAACTGTTGTTATGGTTTAGGTTTGTTTGATGCTTAAAACCATATTTTTGTTCCTTAAATTTACAAGAAAAAAATGGAAATTAATCAATTTGATAGTTGGTATACAAGAATATAAATATTTTACATTTGAAACAGTAATTAGCAACATGGTCTATAGTAGTGACTGTTTTTAGGTACTTAACCGAGTATTGTATTCTCTGTTGTTTGTAACGCCATATCCAAAATTTGACAAATCATTGTCGGATTGTACTATCACTATCAGCATTTAGCTTTTCAGAAACACTGATTTACACACATCATTACTTAAAGCATCTTCTTTCAATTTATACAAGTATTTATTACTCAGTATTTATTTACATACACCAAATCAGTAATCTAAAAAGTAATGATCATTACTGTTGTCATTACAAACAACACAATCTCTACAAACAGGGCAAGACCCTCTTCTAATCAGCCATTCATCCACACATTCCATGTGATACAAGTGCTTGCATCTTGGAAGCCTTCGTATCGATTCTCCGTCTTTGTAATCCTGAAACACAACAATCACATTCTCAATTCTTCTTACCAAAATCAAAGGATTAATAACTAAAAATCTACCCAATGTTAAAACCAGGTGTCTGAAGTTTTAAATGTTAAAATGAAGTGTCCAAGGTTTCAATTTTGTTAAAATTTGGTTTTCCATCCAAAATTAATGAAGTGAAATAACACTTTTACCCTTTTAATATTTTGTTTAAATTTACTACGATATTTGAGATAGTGTGAAATGTTGAAATTACCCTTGGACTCAAACTACAACTACCTCGTCTCTAGAGCTCCAGATCGGAGCTTTGTGGCTCAGGTCGGAGCCACAGAGCTCCAGATCGGAGCTCTGTGTCCCAGGTCGGAGACATAAAGCTCGAGATCGGAGCTTTTTGGCTCCGGCGCAGAGCCACATAGCTCCGACTTGAGCCACATAGTTCAATCTGGAACTCTGTGGCTCCGATCTGGGCCATTAGTGGCCCAGAGGCCGGATGGCTTCGATTAGAGCTGTTCGGCCCCGATTGGTGTTCACTGGCGGCCTTGTGCCGGTTCCAGCGAAGGGAGGAGTTTATTTTTGACCAATGGGAGTTTTGACTTTTCACTTGGGCGTGTGAGGGGCACACTGTCGATCAGGGGTAGTTTTGGAATTTAAATTTTTAGACCCTCACATGTCAAGCATGTGACACAATTCCGTTACATTTAACTGCAATTTTGGACGGAGACACCAAATTTTAACAAAAAAAGAAACCTTGGACACTTCAGTTTAACATTTAAAACTTCATATACCTGATTTTAACATGGGCAAACTTTGGCAGTTTTTTAGTTATTAACCCAAAATCAAATTCATCCCTGATAAGTTTCTACTTAGTGTTCTTACCTGTAAACAAATTGAGCAGCAGACCTCACTCTCAACATTGTTTGTTTCGAAAAGGTGTACCGGCATTTTTCTAATGCAGTCGCCAGACAAACCCCGATCCTCTGTCGTGTCATAGATGTCGGAAATTTCTCTGTATGTTGTCTCAATGCTGTTCACCTGCATATACATCAATTTCTTCAAACATTGACCAGATGATAATAACTTTCACTTTCTGACACTGAATCTGTTATTTAGGTTGGTTCTGAAATGTCAAAGTAAGTTCTTGCCTGCCATTGGTAAGCTTTTAGTACAGCTGGACCCACCCACTCCATGAAGACTTTCCCATCCACCATACTACACAATAGAGCAACCTGAAAAGGAGGACACAACAGCACAACCACACTTCAGCAGACAAACAACAAAGCTCTATCTTACATGAACAGTAAAAGCTTAAGTAAATTCAGCTAGCTGCTAATGACATTAATGTTAAACACTTGATTTGATGCGATATACAAGCGCTTTCGAACACATAATGTTGTAATGGTTATTTCACATAACAAAAATACATTAAGAACAAAAAAAGGCCGAGTCATCCTATGTATGAGGTTATGTTTGCTGTAAAAACACTCTATTTCGTTGTACCAAACGCGATTTAATACTGAATGAATTTGATCATCGACCAAATTCAATTTTTGTTATCCAATTTAGGAAACTTATTTTCGTGAGGGACACGTAGGGGTAATAATCGGTTGGAGAAGAAAAATATCTGCAAGTGTATTAATGAGAGGGAGCTACCGCTTACCCCATTGGATGTGGTTGTGAAATGAGATGAGTACGGTGAACCATGTGAGGAAGGCATGGTTTTGAAATACATACACTCAAGTTACAATAAATAGTAAGGAATTAAAGAGCAGAAAGGATGATTAAATGAGACCTTTGAAAGCGACTCTCCATCAACCATGAGCTCTGCCAATTGAAGGGCAGTAACAGCTCCAGATACTGCACCAATCCCTGCTCCTCTTAGAAACCCGGTTTCCGTTGTCTGTCCTTTGATTGCTCCAATCAGTATTCCAACCACAGCTCCTCCTAGAGATGACAATAAATTCCCAGAAATTTTCAGTGAAAGTTTCAGTGAACTGAATGACTGGACAGAAAATCGACCAACAGAATAAAATTTTCCTTTGCAGATGAACTGAACAGAGAGCATCCATAGTGCACAACTCCAACTCCTATCCCACTTTCTGCCACATCGGCGCCAACTAATCAACGTGTCATATAAAGTAAAAGTGTCTTGGAGTTGTCTATGACTGCTTCAATGGTGTCTATATGTTCAACTCACATATTTTTTTTTATTCTCATATCTTATGATTTCATAAATAAAAAGTAAGAAAGGCGAGAATTAAAAAATGATAAAGTAGTAGATGGAATAAGAGATAGTAGCCTCACAATGAGGGGTTATTGGTTAGACAAGAAACACGGAGTAAAGAGACACGACACTTAATCACATGGATGGTTGTCTTCCAAAAAGTTGATGCATTGTAGATGCTCTAAGTGCATAGTGGATACTGCCAATTAGTATGATTGTATCATGAAAAAGTTGTCATTTTTCTATAAATCCACCCTTGACCTTACCCTTCTTTAGCTTTATCACTAGACTAACATCAAAAGTAAGAAGCTAACCAGTAGCCTTTGAACAGGTTCTTGATCGCACTCAAGAATGAATGACCAAGGTAGTTTGAAAATTTGCTTATTCAAGAAAACTAAAAAAAGAAAAAAAAAAGAGAGAATACTAAATTGACAATCTTACCAACAGCAAGAACGCAGGTAACTGCAGCAAGCAAGACCTTCTTCATCACTGACCAGAGAGCGAGACAGGATGGAGAAGCAACTTCTTTTAGCTTCAATGCTACTTCTGAAAGCATCTTCCTCATTGCCTTAGTGAACTGCGTAGCTAACACTACTCAATTTGTTGTATGTGGATGTAGTAATGTAGAATATGCTCACTTTTCTTGATAGCGCTGCAGCTGAGGCCTGAGAAGAGTTCTGAGAAAATGGGACTCAGACTAAGGAATCCTAGTGAAGTTAAGGGAGCATTTATAGTGCAGAGGATTAACATTTAATAAGGCTAGCTCAAAGTTCAGAGTAGGTGCAAATATCTGCAATATGCATTGTAGGAAAATTATATCTTACACCCAATAGTTACGGCGGCTATTGAACAAGATAAAGAAATTGCTAGATAAAGACAACTTGTCTATACTGCCTGCCAAGTCACTGTACAAGTACATACCTAGATAAGATATATTATATATATTACTTCTTGCAGACTTATTCTTATCTATAGAACAATTGGGAATTCTTTTCTTTTGCAATTAAATATGCTTTGAAATAAGTTGTATACATTATGCAATACAATCCCCCAAAATCATTCCTTTGTTTTTTTTCTTATTGAGCATCCCAATTTTATACATGATAATAGCAGTGTTGCTATGATGGTGGGTATCATGTAATAACTGTTATGGCCCTGTATAGTAAAAATAAACCCATTTTAGATTTTAACAAGCCATTTTTACATTTGAATAATCATTCCTCAAGTCATTACCTAAGAATTTGAGACGTGCAAGCAAGAAGTACCCAAACTAAGGGTAAAGTTAGATACAGAAATCAAAGAGGAACCATAATTCGGATTGTCCAAGTTCCTGAACGAGGACAACTTGCGAGTCCAGTCGAGAAAATCACGTAAACTGATCTTAGTATGCATGCAGTCTGAAAATAATATAATATGATATAAAAGAAAATTAATCTAATGAATGATGGAGCCAAATAAATATTGACGGTTTAGCAAAAAATCGCAATTCTAGAAAATCAGATAGCAAATTATAATAATAATAATGAAAGGATACGGATTTGTTCTCTTTAATGCAAGAATTCTTTAAGGAGTTTCGTCGAGCAGTTAGTGGACATTTAACAATGTCCGGGCACCGACAAGCCCCCAGCTGCCAAATTCACAAACCTTACAACTTAGCTTCCACAAATTCCTCCGTACTTAGTAGTTAGTACACATGAACAAAATGACCCATTCATTACAGAACCCATAGTTGCAAAAAAACGGGAATTGATAAATCATCGTCTTCGGCGTGAAAACAGAAATCCAGTGAGTTCTCTACCTTAGGAGTTCCACTACACTTCATCTTCGCCCGTCGACTGGATAGTTAGGACGTAATTGAAGAAAGCGGACAAAACTTTGGGAGGGAATTAATATGTGGGGCGCCATTTAAGGCACGAAACAGGGGGCAGAGAATAGAGAGCAGCGGTTTGAGAAATTCAAGCTTCTCTGACTAAAACTACATTTTTTTTATACGGGCAAGCTTCTCTAACTAAAATTGTTTTTTATATAGGCTTGGCTAAAACAAAATCGGAGATCATTTAAATTTAATTTCTTAACTTAATAAAAAAAAAGATTTATATTTTATAAGAGATGAAAGAAAAAATTATATATAAATAGATATATATACAATTTAAGGATAAGAAATGAAGTTTAAATAAACTTAAATTCAGTTTAACTAAACCTTTTTATATGCAAAAAGTAAATTTGTAATATTATTGGCAACCTAAAATTACATTTGATTTATTAATTTTTTTTTGGTTAATTACCAAATTGCTAGCTGAACTTTCTGTGGAAGTGCAATTTGCTAGCCGAATTTATTTTTGTAGCAAATCGATAGCTGAACTTTTGCTAATGTGCAATTTGCTAGCTCCGTCAATTTTTCCTTTAATTATGGACGGTATATACTTTCTAAAATTACTAAAATGCCCTAAAGTTCTACTATTATTGTAAAATAACCTCAAATTTTATATAAAAACAAATATAAATCTCGAATAAAATTTATAATTATATATATTATACAATATATATATATATATATATATATATATATATAAGTTAAATATGTAATCACAAAGTTCAAAAAATTAAAATTAATTATTTATAAAATTGTATGTTTTTATAGAATTTTAAAAATATTTTAATAAATTTTGCATTTTTAAGGTGCGTTTTTTCTTTAATATATTTTTTAACATTTATTATATATTATTTTGATTTTATATAAAACATCATGTCTTTATATTATCATATTCAAACTTTAGTGTGTTTTTAGCAATATTTGAAAGTATTTTCCATCCAAAACTAACGGAAAAATTGACGGAGCTAGTTTTTTGCACAATATAGAAAGTTCAGCTAGCAATTTGCTACGAAAAAAAAGTCTAGTTAGCAAATTGCACATTAATGTAAAGTTTGGCTAGCAATTTGCTAATTAACCAATTTTTTTTTTTGCCAAATTTTGTATTTATTAATAGGTCCAATATTTTGTGGCCGTTTTTGTGTGTGGTATTTCAACAGATTTATAGGGAATGCAGAATCATAGTATCCTTATAATAATTTGTATTTACATCAAATTCGTCCATAAAGATAAATACTAGTTAATAATTCTTATATGTTTTCGATTTCCTTACCGAAATTAATAGCTCTAACTAAGCAACAATAATAATTAGCCTTTTATGTTTCAGGAACTTAGTTTTTATATCACTTATTTCGACTTATTTGAACCAGCAACTATCTTGTAATCTTGTAGTTTTTGTTGTTTTGTTTTAATAATAATATCATCCTTTTAATAATAAGAAAAGCAATAATTATAATAATTAGGAGTAGAAGCATGGGTGAGGTCACTTGTGCACGTTGCCCGTTCTTAATTGATATATTCTTCTTCCATTGACATGATTAGGCTAAGTCATGTTAGGTTTTTATTATAAAACAACACTAATTGATTGCAACATGCAAGGAATCGGATTCTGGACACTATATTAGATTAGATAGTCTTGATATATAGTTTTTTATATGGTTGATATAGATATAACTTTATAATATTTTTACTAATTTTGAAAATTATATTTCATATATCGTTAATGAAGAAATTAAAAACTGGGTTAAATGTCCTTTTGGTACCACATGTTTGCAAAAATTACACTGTTCATACAACTAGTATTTTTTTCGTACCGAATTGGTACCATATGTTTCCAAACCTTACTGTTTTGATACCTCCGTTAGAGTTCTGTAAAAAACAGCCGTTAAATGGCATGTGCCATGCACGTGACCAGCCCAAAATTTTCAATTTTGTTACAATTTAGTCCATCTAATACATCCCTAACTTGTATTTTGTTCAATTTAGTCCTAAAACTTCAAAACCAAACCATTTTCCCAAATTGACCTAGCCGGACTTAGCCTAGGGCTAGGTCCGACCCTGGGTCATGGTCGCCGGACCCAGGCGACCCTGGGTCAGGGTCCCCTGGGTCCGGTGACCCCGACCCAGGGTCGGACCAAACCCATGGCTAGGTCCGGCTAGGTTAATTTGGGGAAATTGTTTGATTTTGAAGTTTTAGGACTAAATTGAACAAAATAAAAGTTAGGGATGTATTAGATGGACTAAATTGTAACAAAATTGAAAGT
This sequence comes from Clarkia xantiana subsp. parviflora, assembly GCA_036873135.1. Lineage (NCBI taxonomy): Eukaryota > Viridiplantae > Streptophyta > Magnoliopsida > Myrtales > Onagraceae > Clarkia > Clarkia xantiana. The sequence continues at coordinate 3,488,856 of JAPTYO010000009.1, forward strand.
TTTGGGCTGGTCACGTGCATGGCACATGGCATTTAACGGCCGTTTTTTACGGAACCCTAACGGAGTTACCAAAACAGTAAGGTTTGGAAACATATGGTACCAATTCGGTACGAAAAAATACTAGTGGTATGAACAGTGTAATTTTTGCAAACAAGTAGTACCAAAATGACCTTTAACCTTTAAAAACTTAATAAATTGAACGTTAACAAAACTTCAGCTAGCAATTATTACTAAAAAATAAAAATCAACTAACAAGCGATAAATTAAGATACAGTTCGATTAGCAACGTGATAATTAATTTTCATTATTATAATTGAAAACTTTAGGGGCTTTTGATGAGTGGAAAAGGCCAGAACTTGTACCAAACCTTATCCTTTTATATATCAGAATATTCAAATGAAGTTTTTTTTTGGTAAACTTCACATGAATCTTTGTTGAGTTAATTTCGCTGTTTTGCATAATTTAGTTGGATTAGAATAAAAAAATTAAGCAACCAACTGAAACAAACTTCCACACATTCAATTTTAACCAAATAGAAGAAATACAATATAACTTTTCTAATGGCTAGGTTCGGGCTAGGTTTATCAAGTTAATTGGCTCAATTTTGAAATTTTGGAACTAAATCAAATAAAACAAAAATTAATAGTGTATTAGATATATTAAAATAAAAAAAAAGAGTCAAGTGGCTTGTATATGCCACTTAATAAACAAAATTAACGAAAATTTAACAAATGCACAAAACTAACAAAACGCAAACGTATGACACTAATATATAATTTTAATTAAACATATGATACAAAAAATACTTATAACTCATATTTTTATTTTCAAAGTTCCGACAGGTTTTGAAATCGATGCATCTAATTGTATGGTGTGTACCGTATCATTGGGTATCCTATGATACAACAATATGCTATTCAACATTGGCTCAACTTGTGAATAGTAAAGTGTTGTATAATTTTTTTTATTTAAAGATTAGTGGTTTTTGAATTCGTGAAATTTAGTTAAGAAATAGATTGTTGAGTTGTTCTACAGTCTACAGTCTACACTACACCATGCTGGTACCATTGAATAGGACACGTCAAGTGACAAGACGGCACGAATAAAGCACATCATCGTGATGCACACTTGCTCATGAACCAAATCAAGACGCTCCGCAAATTTTAATTTCTTCATTTCACCATTTGTTTATTCTTATTATTAGAGTGTTTACAATTGCTTTACTTAAATTGTATTATTTAAAATTATTAGATAAATATTTATGTATACTTTAAGTATTACATAAAATTAATACACGTAAATAATATTTATTATGCAATTTTATTTTATAAATATATTTTATTATTTAACAAACACCAATAATATATTATCGTTAATTATAAAATGAATTAATTTATAATTAAAAATTAATTACATAATTTTTTAAATTTAATAAATAAATTACGTAAAAATATGTAAGTCTCACCTTTAATGAATACTATATAAAATGGTTATATTATATTTTTATATATTTTATATAAAAAATTACGTTAAACCCACTTTTAAATAATACTATATCATATCATTCTGGACGCTATTATTAGACAAACATCATCAATGCAAACTATATTTTTAGCGACTGTAAGCCATTATGTTAAGATTACGAAGATTAAATTGAACCTTCGATCTTCTGCTAATTAAGCGCAATTAGTATTTTTCTTTTACGATAATGATGAATCCGTCTTCATAATAATGCCAACCTAATACAGTTCAGATTCAAGACCACGTAAGTCAACATTTCAGCTCGATCCAGTCGTTGACTCAGTTGTTGTCGATTTCTCTATCAAGTCATTTCCTTAGCTCCGAAATTCACATATACTCTTTCCTTTTCCAACTGTAAGTGATCTGTAACATCTCTGATACCCTTCAATCTCACTCTCATTCTGTAGATTCTCGAATTGAGTTTCCCAAATCTCGTCACTTTCTTCATCTTCAGCAAATGGGTACCTGTCTCAGCAAAAAAAGTTCGTCCTCAGGCCAAAATGGCCATGGATCAGGCGGCGGCGGCGCTGGTTACAGTCACCAAAGACCGTCCGAGCAGGCGGTGGCCCCCAAACCTCCAGCTCCGGTGACGTACCATCCGCCGCCGCAATTGCCGGAGAAGCCGAAACCCCAGCCGGTAACGGTCCCGATCCCCGCCGCGCCGAGGGTGGACACGATCATAGGAAAGCCATACGAGGATGTCAAATCGCACTACTCTCTCGGTCGAGAACTGGGTAGAGGTCAGTTTGGCGTGACTTATTTGTGCACTGAAATCTCAACCGGTAGATCCTTTGCTTGTAAGTCAATATCGAAGAGGAAGCTGGTGAGCAAGAGCGATAGAGAGGATATTAAGAGGGAGATTCAGATTATGCAGCACTTGAGTGGACAACCTAATATTGTTGAGTTCAAGGGTGCTTATGAGGATAAACAATCTGTGCATCTGGTGATGGAGCTCTGTGCAGGGGGTGAGCTGTTTGATAGAATTATAGCGAAAGGGCATTACAGTGAGAGAGCTGCAGCTTCTACTTGCCGTGCTATTGTTAATGTTGTCCATGCTTGCCATTTCATGGGTGTGATGCATAGGGATCTTAAGCCTGAGAACTTCTTGTTGACTAGCAAAGAGGAGAATGCTGTAATCAAGGCTACCGATTTCGGCTTGTCTGTTTTCATTGAAGAAGGTGGTTAATTCATTCTCATTCTCTATATGTTATTGAATTTTGCTGAATAGTTAGTTTTGCCTCTGTTAAAGTAACTTGAATATCCATGGATTGTTCTGTTTATCGATCAAGCTACAACTTTATTGTTCCATTCACCTGCAGTTTTTACCATCTCTTGCTTGAATTGTATAATTTTCCACTTTGCAACACGCGAATATTTTGGATTGGATAGTGTCGTAGTATAACTTGAAGAAGTAGATGTAAAATCATGCTTTCACATTTATCAGTTGATGATGATTCTGGGTTTCTATCTGCATTTGATGGATTGATGGGTCTTTATTGTTTTGACACAAATGAATAGCCATGGATTGTTCTGTTTATCGATCAAGCTACGGCTTTGTTTTTCCATTCACCTGCCATTTTTACCATTTCTTGCTTTTATATAATTTTCTACTCTGCAACACGAATATCTCGTATTGGATAGTGTCGTAGTATAACTTGAAGAAGTAGATGTAAAATCATACATACACATTTATCACTTGATGATGATTCTGGGTTTCTATCTGCATTTGATGGATTGATGGGTCTTTTATGTTTTGACACAAATGAATAGCCCTACCATGCCTATCTCTCCAAAATTGACCTTAGATTTGCTCTCAAAATGTTAACTGGTCTATTGTATTTGATTTTTCAGGGAAGACATATCGGGATATTGTTGGGAGTGCTTACTATGTTGCTCCTGAGGTTCTACGTCGCAATTATGGCAAGGAAATTGATATCTGGAGTGCAGGAGTCATAGCATACATTTTGCTCAGTGGAGTACCCCCATTTTGGGCTGGTAAAAATACTCTCAACCTAATTAATGCCTAATGTTACATCTTTTTTTAGTGAGAAATATGAATTGAATTGCAGAGAATGAGAAGGGAATATTTGATGCTATCTTGGAAGGAGAGATTGATTTCGAAAGTCAGCCATGGCCATCTATATCTCCTATTGCCAAGGACCTTGTCAAGAAAATGTTGAATCCGGACCCTAGAAAACGAATTACTGCTGCTCAGGTTTTAGGTACTTCACTTCTTATATCTATTTAGATATGTAGTAAACAAAGGAAATAGTGAACACCCTTTTGATTCACAGTTCCAATAAAAGGAAAATATATCTCTTTGAGCTGATCTAAACATATTCAAGAAAATATTAGGATATATGAACCTTGTTATCCTTTAGTTTGGCGAGATTATTCAGTGTCCACATAAAATACAATTGCATCTATTCTTGAACCGTGAAAATAGTTCCATTTAGGAGTTCCCAGTGCTTATGGTTTTGAAATGGTAAAAAATGGGCAGTATAGCTGCAATTGCTTGCCTAAACCATTACAAGATCCGTTTATCTTTCTTTGTACCTTGAAATATTGAAGATTTTGCTAATAATGTTTGTTGTTGCAGAGCATCCATGGATTAAGGATGGTGGTGACTTATCGGATAAGCCGATAGATAGTGCAGTGTTGTCGAGGATGAAGCAATTCAGAGCTATGAACAAGTTAAAGAAACTCGCTCTCAAGGTACATAAATAAATCTCTGCCATTCCTGCTTCTCCCATTTATTTATTATAGATGGATTTTTTTTTTTTAAGAAATAGTCTGAAAAATGGATGGATATGTTGCAGGTGATTGCTGAGAACTTCTCTGAAGAAGATATCAACGGGCTGAAATCGACATTTGCAAGTATAGATACAGACAAGAGTGGGACAATCACTTACGATGAACTCAAGTCCGGATTGGCTAGACTCGGGTCTAAACTAACCGAGGCTGAAGTCCGGGCACTTATGGATGCTGTAAGTAAATTACTAAAATTTCTAAACTGCAAAGAATTTCGTGATTCTGGTTGGTTGATGGTTGATTGATGTTGTTGTTTGGTTTAGGCTGATGTGGACGGTAATGGATCGATTGACTATATTGAGTTCATAACAGCTACAATGCACCGACACAAGTTAGAAAGAGACGAACATCTCTACAAAGCATTCCAACATTTTGACAAAGACAATAGCGGGTGGGTAAACTCGGTACCACTTGTTATCAGTAGTAAAGCTTGAAATTTGATATTGAATTGATTTTTTTTCGACAGGTTCATCACGATGGATGAGATAGAAAGTGCGATGAAAGAGTACGGAATGGGAGATGAAACTACCATTAAGGAAATCATAGCAGAAGTTGATTCTGATAATGTGAGTAGTTCTTTAACTTGCTGATAATGGAGTTTTGAACTGATGATTGATTAGCTATCTTATATATCCATCAAAATATACAGGATGGAAGAATCAACTATGAAGAGTTCTGCGCGATGATGAGAAGCGGGAACCAACAACAGACCAAGCTCTTTTAGTAGGCGAGTAAGCCGAGCAAGATGCAATTTATGGAACCTGTTTGTACATTAATTAAAATCGAAAAGCGGCAAAGACTAATTTGTATTTGCAGTGCACAGATTCTGGGTTTCTGAGTTTTTCGTCTCTGTTTTCGGGTACAAATGGCATTGCCGGGTGTGAGAATTACAGGGTGATGGATGATGTATTTTCAATTTCCTGGCGTTAATGTCCGTTGATGATCTTAATTGAGTTTGAGATTAATGTTCTAAGTTTCTCATGTTCAAAGTCTAATTGGTACTTTACCTTTTGTCTAGTTACAGTTTAGTACCCTTCTTTATTGTTGGTAACTTACTTTTAGTCATGATCTTTCTCAAGTTAGTTTTGGGTAAGTTTAGTTGGTAAGTTAAAACCTAGAGAGTTACCAAGTGGAATTAGCCCACATCAGAGTTTCATTCATTCACACAAAGATATAGAGTTAGAATATATAGAGGTTAAATGATATTTTGTAGTGCAATATGTTTGCAATTTGTAGATTTTTGGCGCATCCGTTAGATGACTGTTAAGCTTGATTGTTAAATATTTTTGTTTTTTCGGTTTAATCATTTAAATAGTATGTGACTATATAAAATAATTTTAAATCATTTAATCACATTTCTGAAATGTATGTAACAAAACTATTATAAAAAACAAAACAAAAATCATTCCATAAAAAATATAAGTAACTAAATTATTTTTTTGCGGTCAAAGTAACTAAAAATTGGTTAGGAAAAAAAAAAAAAACTAAACATTGTGCAAACATCCAGTTGTGGCGGGCGGCAGGGCAGCAGCAATCGGATGTCGTTGATCCCGTCGAGATCCGCCCGCCTTTTCTTTCCGTCCGATTAGACCTTCTCTCTCTCTCTCTCTCTATCACTCTCTCTCTCATTTCATGGAAAAACGCAGCAAGCCAAGTTTGGCGCCAATTACAGATTCTATAGAGAACCTCAATTTGAGCTCCAAATCCAACTCTGCTCGCATCTTTAACGCCCAATCATCAGGTACACTTCTCGTGACACCGCAATTGGAAGTTGCTATGATTAGTTCTCGTCCCTTTCATTGAGTAATGAAACAATTTTGCTCACCACCATATTATGCGATTTGCTGCTTAATTGATCATTGGATTTTGTCAATGTTCGATCCTGTTACTGACTCTTGGGAGCATCTGTGTGAACTGCTTATATAGTATTTTCATGCTCTGTTGTTGAGCCATGAACTTTGAAGCTCCGTTGGTTTAGACCTGGCTTTGCTTACATTAATGAGGTTGTGCTGGTATTTGACCATTTTTTTTCCACCTTGGTTAAGTAGTGTTAGCTAAAGTTTCAAGTAAGGTCCTTTGGTTATAGTTTTTTTAATCAAAGTTTAGATTTCCTGATGAGCGGCGATTGCGATCGATGATTAACTTGCAACGACATTGGTACATGATCCTTACAAAAAATACGATGCTCCGGAATTTGTCCAACTCTGTATTGGAAGTAGCAAATTAAGTGTTTAAAGTGCTGGGATCACTCAGCTTCTTGTGTTTTTCAGTTGCAGGTGTGCGCCGTTTACATAGAGTAAAACCTCCAAGTTTAGTCAGTTTGTGCCTTGGAGTTGTTGGGAAGCACTTGGAGGATATTATCGCCGACTTGGAGGACATTGCTGTCAGCTTCCCCTCCGATATCAAGGTTCTTTAGTTGAATCCCTAGATCTGCTTATGTTGTCCAACTCTGTTCGTTCTCTGATGTTAATTAAATTCTACCGAAACTTCCTTTCTATGCTACATTTTTTTTGTTCTTGATGGAACTCTGCCCACTTATCAAAGAGAGTTGAATATGTTGAAATGTTTGCTGAATTGCCTTATGGTGCCTATATAATAGCTAAAATCTTGTCTAAGTTGTACTTACAAATTGTATCGATGAGCCATGAGAGCCCCCATTAACATGCTCATATCACTATAATAGTCAAAAGTAACTAAGAGAGGCATTTTGTTGAAATTTACTTCTTGAGGTTGTACAAAGTATAGATACCATTTAGATGTACGAAGCGATCTAGTTACATTCAATAAACATTCCTAATGACACACATCTGTATGCAAAGGATAACACACATTTCACAGCTAAATCATTGTGAGTAAACGCTATTAATCAATAGATAGTAGATTTCCACTGCGGTGGTATCTCTTGCTCTTGTTTCATAAAAATAATAATTACAAACTGTAATCTGATATATTTGTGATGATTAAAGCTTGGTGTCATAATAAGTCCAGAAAACTTTAGCAAAATTTAACTAATCAATGAAATGAGGTTAACTAATCAAAGAAAGACCCACTCACTAAATGTGCTTTTCACAAATTAAATGTTTCTTTCTAGGAAGGTTCTCGCTCACTTTTCTGGTGATATAGAATTAATTTATGGGTAGTGCAGTTTCCACTTCATAAACACAAAAGTTGATTACTCTTAGTCACTCTCTCAACTGAATCTCATTTTTCATCTTGTTCTCTTTAGCTGTAGCTGTTTGTTCTTCGTATCATTAATCAATGGGTGCATCGTTTTCCACTTTTTCAAGTAAGCGGAAATCACCACAAGAATCCTCACCTCCAGATACTCATGATGAACAAGTGCAACAACTTAAGAAGCTCAAGTTGGTTGCAAAAGCAACAACAATTGTGGATGATTACCAAGTGTTTCTGAGTTTTCGAGGACCCGACACTCGATTCAACTTCACCGACGTCCTTTGCCAACATATGGACGCTGTCGGAATTCGGGTTTTCAAAGACAACGACGAGATCGAAGTAACTCTGCAGGCTATCGAGAATTCTGAGATCTGCGTGCCTATCTTGTCGGAGAGCTTTGCGTCAAGCGCGTGGTGTCTTCGGGAAGTTGAGAAGATGGTTGAGTTGGAGAAGAAGGTGATGCCCATCTTCTACAAGGTAACCGCTGATGATGTTAAGCTTAAGACAGATCTGTACAAAACAGCCATGGAGGAGCATGTGGCGAAGCATGGTAAGGAACAAGTTGAGAAGTGGAAGACTGCTCTTAAGAAGATTGCAAAAATTAAGGGAGCGGAGGTTTCTTCAAAAACAAGGTATCTCTGATCAGTTTACTAATTCAATTTACTTTCCAGCAAATAGATTACTATATATGAGACCCATTCTTGGAATATATATATCTTTGATAACTTAAGTTTGTTTAGTTATTAAGTTGTTTAGACACTAAACTATTAGTGTCAATCATGAATGTGAAAAGTACACCTCCTGTAATTGTATCGTGTAAAAAATTGTCACATCTAGTGTACAAGTAAGTTGAATTGTAACCACATCGGTTAGATTAAAGAGCTGGAACACTATATAAGCTTGGTGGGCTACTCGCCTACTCCTACTATCAGTCTATCACCAGTTGGTTTTAGTATGAAATCTCAATGGGCTTATGTAGTGGGTCTGAGCTCGCTCCTTGTTTTAATATCACAACAACTGGTATCAGAGTCGGTGGCTCTGTCTGGGAAGGCCCAAAGTGGTGAGTTGTAATGGGGAGATTTAAAGTGTACATGCGAGTGAACTGTACACATCGGTTAAATTAGAGACTTAAAACACTATATAAGCTTGGTGGACTACTCCTACTATTAGCAATTAGTTTTAGTATGAAACTTTGGATTATGTAGTGGGCATGGACTTACGTAGTGGGTCTGTGCTCTTTCCCCGGTTTTAATATCCCAGTTTTAATATCCCAACACTAGCCTCAGAGAAGATTGCTACTGTGTAAGTGTAATTAATAGATTAATTAATTATCTTTCTAATAATTATTATGTACTCAAAGATATGTAGACCAAATTAAAATGGAGGATAAACAAAAATAAAGCAACTTGGACCTTATATCAAGCACAAACGATATGCAGGAGCACGACCAATGAAAAACTACATTTGTAGTCTATTGGAGTTAAAATAAATTATGATTTTCAAGAAACGAAAACCAGGAATACCATTTTGCTATATAGCTCTTTTCCCATTCAAACAGTGCATATTTTTCATTATTTTCCATTTTCCTCCATGTACTCAGCAGAATCCATTCAAACAAATTTGCACAAATAAATCATACACCTATCTGGCTATCTTAAATTTATTTATTGAATCTTGTTTGATCTTGTAACTTTCGATTTGTTTACTAATTAACAGCTACACTAAACTTTGTAAGAAGTTTACCAGCGAAGTCCTTAGTGAGTTGCCTCCAACAGAGAGATGTCATACCAACCATCTGGTGGGGATGGATAAACGGATCGAGAGTATGATGAAACTTCTAGACATCGGATCAAACGATAGGCGATATGTGGTAATCCATGGGATGAGCGGCATTGGTAAGACGACTCTTGCAAATGCCATCTTCGACAAACTCTCGGAAAAATTTGACAATGCTTGTTTCCTTGAGGATGTTCGTGAATCCTCTTGTAGAGATCTCCAGAAAAAATTGTTACAAGGTCTTGTCCATGGATCTATAGGGCATTCCAGCGAGAGATTCTATAAAAGGAAGGTGTTCATCGTTCTTGATGATGTCAAAAAGTGGGAACATATCGAGAAGTTGGTTGGAAGGTCGTGTTCGTTCGGTGCAGGAAGCATAATCATAGTCACAACAAAGAACAAGGATGTTCTTAATAGAGGAGCACTGAACGAGGATGAGGTTCTGAGCTTCGAGATGAAGACTTTGGTTGATGAAGAAGCAGTTGATCTATTTTGTTGGTATGCTTTTCGGAAGAGCTATCCTCCAGTTGGCTTCGAGTCTTTTTCGAGAGAAATCATCGAAGATGCAGGAGGACTACCTCTGACCCTTATAGTCATTGGTGCTCTCCTGTACAAAAAGGATGAAAATGTATGGAGGGAAGTAATATCAAGAATAAAGAAACTACGTTTCAATAACGAGGCGGTGGAGCGATTAAGAATTAGCTATGATGCACTTGAAGATGACCACAAAAAGATTTTTCTTGATTTAGCATGTCTTAGTTCCATTGCTAGAGAGAAAGAAAAAGCTATTTACATGTGGGAAAGTTGCGAGTTAGATCCACATTATGGACTTGATGTTCTTAGTTCCATGTCTTTGATAAGAATGGTGAAAAACTCGATCTGGATGCACAATCAACTTAAGTATCTTGGAAAGAAAATTGTTCGTGAGGAAAGTGAAGACCCCAGCAAGCGTAGCAGATTATGGGATCACAAGGAAGCAATAAAAGTTTTAATGAGTAATGAGGTATGCAATCAATTAAAAGCTTTTATTATATCTACTTGTTAATAATTATCATATGCTCTAATTCGTATACGGTATATACTTTGATCTTCTTTCTAAGTACAGGGAAAGGAGAAGCTTGAAGCTCTTGTAATTGAAGATGGTAGAGGCATTACTTTGTCAAATGAAAATTTCGCTAGTTGCCGAGAGTTGAGGTTTCTTCAATTAGCTGGTGCAAGCATTACTGGAGACTTTGAGAACCTTCTTCCAAATTTAAGATGGCTTTCATGGAAGTATTGCCCTGCAAAATTGAGTGCTACCAATTTGTTTATGAGGAATTTAGTTAATCTTGACTTCTCTTGGAGTTTTATCAACGAAAGTTGGGGTGGATGGAAACTAATACAGGTAACCACCAGTCGTTACATCTAAATTCACCAGTTTCGAAATGTTTTTTTTAATAAAGGGGTAATGGTACTTTTCGTACCACATGTTTGACCGAATGTGGCTTTTAGTACTGGATGTTTAGTTTTGTATACTTTTGGTACCAAACATATGAAAAAATGTGGCTTTTGGTACATCCGTTAGTTGGCCGTTAAATGACATGTGCAAGTCACGTGCTCGACTCTAAACTTTTAATTTTGTTCAATTTAGTCCCTCAAATATATTCCTAACTTTTATTTTGTATAACTTAGTCATAACACTTCAAAATAGGTCTCGATTGTGTTCGATTTTGAAGCTTTAGGACTAAATTAAACAAAATAAAAGTTATGAATATATTTGAGGGACTAAATTGAACAAAATTTAAAGTTTAGAGTCGATCACGTGATTTGCACATGTCATTTATCGGCCAAAACTAACGGTCAACTAACGGATGTACCAAAAGCCACATTTTTTCAAATGTTTGGTACCAAAAGTATACAAAACTAAACATCCAGTACTAAAAGCCACATTCTGTCAAACATGTGGTATGAAAAGTAATTTTAACCCTTTAATAAATGCTCATTTTGTGTGCAGATTCTGGACAACTTGAAAGTTCTCAATCTATCCAGTTGCAGAAGCTTGACCAGAACGCCTGAATTCTCTGAAAACAACTCTTTGGAGAGATTGGTGTTCTCGTATTGTTACGAGTTGCGTGAAATACATGGCTCCATTGGTAAGCTACAAAGGCTAAAATACCTCGACCTCAAAGATTGTTATTCTCTTGGTGGGCTACCTGATGAGATTGGTTGTTTGGTGAATCTGGAAGTGCTATACGTGTCTGGATTATTGAGTTACAATACTTTTAAGTTGCCAAATTCAATAGGTTGCTTGAAATCATTGTCTGACCTAAAAGTATATGGATTTGCTATTAGTGTCATTCCAGACTCTATTGGAGGACTAGGAAAACTGAAGTCTATGTATCTGGAAACATGGACAGAAGTGCTTCCCGACTCGCTTGGAGATTTGCAATCACTAGTTGATTTGAAGCTCATCAATAAAAGAGAATGTAAGTTGCCAAATTCACTTGGAAGACTTGTCAAACTTGAGCATTTGCATGTATGTGGAGGTACGAACTTTGACGAGCTTCTTCAGTCACTTGGAGACTTGCAAGAATTGATGACTCTATCACTGTACGAAGGTATTATAACAAAGAAGATACATGCGGCAATACGTAAACTGAAAAAGCTTACATATCTTTTTCTCAATACCATGCCGGAAGAACTGAGATTACAGGGTTCATCTTTCTTCATTCTGCCATCCACTTTTAGTCAACTTAATACTCTTGAAGAACTTAATATAGGAACAAACCATCTGCTTCAAGAATTGCCGGACCTCCCTTTGAGTTTACAGGTCGTACGTGTTTCATCTAGGTTATTAAGGAAGATTGCAAATCTCTCGAGTTTGGTTAATCTAGCTGAATTACACCTTCTTGGTGCTGATGATTATAGATGGCAGATAGAAAAGTCTGATTCTAAATTTGAAAGGATTGAGAAGTTGACAAGGCTGCATAAGTTACATTTGGGCATTGCAACTGCCAGTACAATATTACAGTTTGATTTGTCTTCTTTAACTTTTCTCAATTCACTCACCTTAGACTTCCAGCCTGACCTAGACAATGATGCCCGGCCTCTGCTGCTTCCACCTGATTCTCAATCACCTGATTTCAATATTAGTAGCAGTCTTGGCTTGCAGTTTCCTAACTTATCCACCTTGAAAAATCTTTATGAAGTAGTATTTATGAACTGCTTCACAAAAGATGGACTTGAAAGCCTTGGGGTTCAGCACGTGAATCGGGTCAACATACGTAATTGTAGTGCTGAGGTAATTGAGGTAATTTGTCTGATGAAGAACTTGACAAATTTACATATAAGCAGATGTGGCTTGCTGCCCAATCTATCATCATCAAAATATAAGAAACTCAAGAGTTTGAGCATTTATGAGTGCAAAGACGTAGTTGAGATTACTGGTTTGGGAAGCCTCGTGTCCTTGCGCAAGTTGTATATTAGTGGTTGTACATCACTGGAAAGGCTGGAGAATCTATCGAAGTTGGAAAACCTCTCATTTATCTACTTAGATGATTGTCCTAAGATAAGGACTATTGAGGGGATTGAGGGTTTGTCCTTCTCGAGTTTGACTATTGACGGATGCGGATCTCTACAAATCAACATTGACGAATTAAAGAAGAGATGTACAAAACAAGTCCGCGACAGATAAATTGTGACGCTTCTTCAAGCGTCACTCAAAACATGGGAACAGCGACACTTCTATATAGCATCCCCTTTTATGCACTTATGCACTTCTTGCTTTGGTGGTATGATCTCTATCTTAGTATGTGTGGCTTTTATTGCTTTCATTCATATTTAAGTCCATTTATGTTTATATGTAGGTATTTCACACACTAATAATCAATTCTGACTTCATCATCAGCAAAAGAAGGGAAATTGGCATTCGAGAGGCATAGGATTGGAAGAAGAAAGGCCGAGATTTCGCCTCTTTTGGAGTTTGAGCAGGACCCGGTTCAGATTGTTGATGCTATGATGCCTTTGTATTTGAACAGCCAGATTCTGAGAGCACTGTAGGAATCAATAGCGAGCGAGCTTGCTTTGAGGATGAATGCAATGAGCAGTGCAACGTATAATGCTGTTGAGTTGAAGAAGAATCTGTCTGTTGTGTATAACAGACAGTCGAAGATCACTAGGGAGATTCTGGAGATTGTTGCTGGAGCCGAAGCACTTATAGAAGTCGATTAGATTAGCAGTTCTAACTTGCAGTATTGATTTTGCCAAAAAAAAATAAAACTAGCAGTAATGATTCATAGAAAAACAGCATTGTAAGCTGCTGTCTTGTCTTAGAGAAGAGAATCCCTTGTGTGTTCATGTTTTTTTTTTTGTCATCAAAAGAAGTAAATTTGATTTGCTTGAGTGAACAGAATTTTGGTTTCAATGCTTTCTGTATGATGAGAAAGGAACACAACAGCATTATCTAAGGTTGTCTTTATCAGTATCTCAAAGTGTTTAGAATATTGAACAAGTTCTTATAAAGGGTTAAGGACCTAAATACAGTATTATTAACTATGTTATGTTGCTAATCTATATATCCGCGATTTAAAATGTTGTTTTAACATATGATTAATTGATTTTCAATATTTCTTTAAAAATTGACGAAATAAAAGTATATTTTTATTAAGTATCAAATAAGTATTTAATAAAATATTCAACCTAAAATGGCTTCTTAAGTTGCATTTATTATGAGGACATGAAAAAATATTTGACAAGTGGCACATTCTCACATTGTGTTCTTCATTTTGGATCATAAGAACGGACTGAAGCTATTTCATTTTTGTAGGGTCTTTCTATCATATTTTACAATTAACATACTTTTTGTATTTTTTTTGTATTTTTCTATTGTTCTAAATGTGAACCCTAAAGAGAAATTGATATTATTAATAGGGGAAAAGAACCTATTTACAGTCTGAATTTTACACCATGTGTCAGTTTGGTGTCTGAAGTTTACAAATGGTATCTGAATTTACATATATGTTGCTATTTGGTGTCTCCGCCTATTTTGGCAGTTAAGTTGGACGGAATGATGTCGCGTGCTGGTCACGTGAGGGCAATAATTTTAAAATACCCAGAATGAACCCAACACGTTCCGGCCGATTTCCGGCCGATTTAGGGCTAAGCATCTCCGATTCCGGCCTATTGCGGCCAAACTCACCCCGATTCCGGCCGATTACGGCCAACCCACCCCGATTTCGGCCGATTACGGCCAAACCCACCCCGATTCCGGCCTAACCCGTCCCGATTCCGGCCGATTACGGCATATTCCGACCGATTTTGGCTGATTTCCGGCCAATTCCGACCGATTGGAGGTGGGTGTCTGGAGGTGGGTGGCTGGAGTCGGGGTGGGTGGCCGGATTGTCAGTTGATTTTTTTTAAAGGGCAAAATTGTCTTTTCAAGTAAGTCTGTTAAATTTAACCCAAAAAACTAACGGAAAACCAAATATGCACAAAACTGAAAATTGGGACACCAAATATCAACAGTTTAAAATTGAGTCACCAAACTGACACATAGTGTAAAATCCAGACAGTTTTTAGGTTCTATTCCCTTATTAATAATATGATGCAAATATTAAATGTAGTTAAAAAAAATCTTACTTTTGTATACCTTTAAAGTTTTATATATATATGTTAGAATTAAGTCTACACAAATAATAATAAAAAACAAAACATGCATGGTAGAAAACCGGAACTAGATAGACAATGGATAATTAGCAATAACTATTGAACTACAGGTACCAATATTTAAGTCATCATAAAACAAGGGTGTAAAGTTGACTATTTCCCGCTCCATTTTTTCGAAACCCTATTTTCCGATTTTCTGCCTTATTATTTTCCCTCCCTCATTTCCCGCCTCCCAAACACTTACCCTTTTATAAAACAACTCTCCCGTTATCTTCTCCTCCATAACCATCCACAATCTCTATCTCTCGTTCCAAACCCTACCAATCCGCACAATGAAGACCTCCTCAAGATCGCCATTGAAGAGATCCGAAGCACTCCACAAGTACCTCAAGCCCGGCGCCCTAGCCCGAATCAGGGACTCCAAAATCAGCGCCAGATCTCACAAGTCCGATAAGTCGCTGAGTCAAATCGCGATTTCCAGAACCAGTCCGGTCCAATCCAATCAGAATACCGTTGTGATTTTCGATCAGATCCCCCAGTTCCTCAGTTACAGTTACGGCCCTCGGTACCTGAGGAGAAAGAAGCTTATTGCGGCCAGATCTGTAAATTTGCAAGGGTTAGACTCCAGTTCTACTGATTCTTTCATTAATGTTGCCAACAGTGATGCTTTAGCTGCTCATTGAATGAAGTGATTGATAGGTTAGAATTGAGAGGGTGTTTCTTTGCCTTTTGTGTAGATTCGCTCAGATGTATACGAATTTGCCTTAATTACTCTGTTTTTTTTTGTTAATTGAAAAGTTTGACTCTGTATTTGACATCGATACTAAGTGTTCAAGGGCAGTCAAACCCTAATACATTTGAATTTGTATGCAACCCTAAAATGGAATAAAAAAGGGTTTCCTTTAATTCATGCTTAGTTCTTTCTCTGATCAAATTGAGTAAATTTTCTGATCTTGTAACTCAATTTTCTGCTCTAAATGGAAGATACTCCTTTGATACTTATAGATTGTGAGTTTGATAGACATGATGAAGTGAATGGATTGATGGTGTCCATTCTTTTTTTCTCTAAACATGCTTTGTGGATAATGAGTGTTTATCTGATGATTGCCAGCCTCGATGATAACCCGAGGAAAGTGGGTTATGAAAATGTAAGATACATGATTATGTGAATGAGAGTCTCCAGATGTTTGAGTAGGCAAACTTAGTAGGTCTTGCCTTTTCCATTTCTTGTGTGTAATTGAATTATAAGCATATGGTGGAAGTTAGATAATAATATAAGCATTAATTAAAGTTGAAAGTTTGCTTTGTCTATACGGTTAGTATTGCTTCTACTCTTGTTACATCTGATTTCATGCTTGCTTTAAGAGAAGACTCTTAAATGGTTTATTAGAAAGTATAAGGTTGTGATAATATGCCGAACTTTAGAGAGGGCAATGCAGTCACGGATACTCTTGCTTAAAGAGGAGCTAAGATTGGCAATTTACATTATTTTGACGTTTCTCTTTTGGATATTTGTACTCTAATTACAAAAGATTATAACAGCTCTGTGATGTCTATAAATATTATAACTAGATTGTTCTATACACTTTTTGCTGTTTTTTAATTTTTTTTAGTATTCCCCATAACTTATGAAGAAATACAATTGGAAGAAAATCAAGACACGGTGGTATCTTTAGAATAGAGTTCCAAATTAGAGTCATAAATGGAAGCAATTAACATTTGAAGCGATATACTACACACTAGGACTCAACCAAATTAGTCAAGCTGAACTCATCTCCAACCAAATATTTAAGTGGCTTCTTATAATAGATAAATAGATAGATACACCTTACCTAGAAAATGTCATGACCTGCTTTTAAGTATTTGATTTTGCCAGTGTATCTTCCTACTATATATGAATGAGTTTGAATCAACCTATAAAATAAATTGCGATCTCTAAACGCGAATGACTTTGAATCTCACTAAAGATACCATCTTAAAGTGACTTTAAACTTAATATCCAATATTTGAAATTGCACACTCAATGTGTAAGATCATATGATTTGTACCGCATAGATGTACTATTCAAGCTCAATATGAATTTTTTATATTTTGGGCCCAAATGAATACAACTATCCGAGTCATATTGGGTTAGTGAACAGTTGCTCGAGTGTGTGCGTTACAAAGTTGTATTGGACCTAATGTGAGACCGTAGTATTGACCCTTTTTGGCGTGGGTTGTAATGAGAAAATGTACTAACATGAAAATTCAACAAGAATTCTTTATTTTCTGAACCCAAGTTAAGAGAACAAACTTATATGTATCTAAAAGTATTGACTCAATGAGTTATGATCACCTAATGGCCGGATCTTGGTATGGCGGCAACCGCCAAATATTTCGACCTGAAAATTTAACAAGACTAGTGATGATAGTTGCTCAAATTTGAGGCATAATAAAATAGAATTGATAAGTGTAATATCTAACGTAGGGATTGTTTTTTTTTGTTTTTTTTTTTCTTTTGCAAAAAAGAATAATTGTTATTTAATTTAAAATATATACCCACAAATGTCAAATATAATTTTTTCTAAGAAATTTTTTATAGAAGAAAAGACGACGTAAGAGCCGGGGAATCGGAGCTGCTGTAATGCAGAGAAATTTTGTTGTACTTGTATTGTAGGTATAAGAATCTCCCGGCAAATTCTACATCTTCAGAGGTTTTATTTTTCTTCTTTACTCTCTCTACGACCAGAGAGATTTGTAATTTTGCAATTCTTCTAGGGTAAGCTTCTTCTTCTTCCTCTTTCCCGGCTTCTCTTTTTTGTTGGCCTTCGTTGCCTGTCCCTTTGGTCATGTGCCCAAAAAAAAATCCAAAAATTGCCCATAATTGGGTGGTGGCCTGCCGGTCATAGTTGGGTGGTGGCTTGAGTAAGCATAATAGTATTAGGGGCAATTTCAACTTACCTCACCATCATGTCAATTTTAACAGCAAAAATGGACGAAAAATCAAATTTTAACAAAATTGAAACTTTAGACTGTCAATATCAACAATTTAAATATAAGACAACAAAATCTCACATATGGCAAACCTCAAACAATTTATAGGTTCTTATAACTTTTTTTTTCCCCAAACCTTAACCCTTATTTATACGGTGTCAAATAGCTATATATACTTTAAAAAAAATGCTATATAAGGTTATGAGTCTTTGAATAAACTAAATCAGTCTTTACTATGTTTAACGTATCTTACGAAACTACATTTAATAAAAATAATCCTCTTAAAATGGATTCCTTTTAGACAAGTGGCACGTACTTATTGTGTTCTTCATTTTGGATCATAAGAACGAATTGTAGCTATTCAATTTTGTTGTAGAGTATGTATATAAAAGGGTAGACTAGATAGACCATGGATAATTAGCAACAACTATAGAACTACAGGTACCAATATTAAGTCATTATAAAATAAGGGTGTAAAGTTAACTATTTCCCGCTCCATTTTTCGAAACCCTATTTTCAGATTTTCCGCCTTATTATTTTCCCTCCCTCATTTTCCCGCCTCCAAAACACATACCCTTTTATAAAACTCCCGTTATCTTCTCCTCCATATCCACCCACAATCTCAATCTCAATCTCTTCTTCCAAACCCTACCAATTCGCGTCATGAAGACCTCTTCAAGATCGCCATTGAAGAGATCCGAAGCACTCCACAAGTACCTCAAGCCCGGCGCCCTAGCGCGAATCAGGGACTCCAAAATCAACGCCAGATCTCACAAGTCCGATAAGTTGCTGAGTCAAATCGCGCTTTCCAGAATCAGTACGGTTCAGTCCGATCAGAATCCGGTTGTGATTTTCGATCACATCCCCCAGTTCCTCAGTTACAGCTACGGCCCTCGGTACCTGAGGAGAAAGAAGCTTATTGCGGCCAGATCTGTAAATTTCCAAGGGTTAGACTCCAGTTCTACTGATTCCTTCATTAATGTTACCAACGGTGACGCTTTAGCTGCTCATTGAATGAAGTGGTGGATAGGTTAGAACTGTGGGGATTCCCTTTGCCTTTTATGTAAATTCGCTCAGATGTATAAGAATTTGCCTTAATTACTCTGCTTTTTTGTGCTAATTGAAAAGTTTGACTCTGTATCTGTCACCGGTTACTATGTGTTCAAGGGCAGTCAAAACCCTAATACATTTGATTTTGTATGCAACCCTTCAATGGAATAAAAAAAGGGTTTCCTTTAATTACATGCTTAGTTTCTTTCTCTGATCAAATTGAGTAAATTTTCTGATCTTGTAACTCAATTTCTGCTCTAAGTGGAAGACACTCCTTTGATACTTATAGATTGTGATTTTGATAGACATGAAATGATGAAGTGAATGGATTGATGCTGTGCATTCTTTTCTTCTCTAAACATGCTTTGTGGATAATGAGTGTCTATTTGATGATTGCCAGCCTCGATGATAATCGGAGGAAAGTCGGTAATGAAAATGTAAGATACATCATTATGTGAAGGAGAATCTCCAGATGTTTGAGTAAGCAAACTTAGTAGGTATTATTGCCTTATCCATCCATATCTGTATTGTGTGTGCTTGAATTCTACAGTTAGATAATAATATAAGCATTAATAAAAGTTGAAAGTTTGCTTTGTTTATATGGTTAGTATTGCTTCTACTCTTGTTACCTCTGATTTCATGCTTGCTTTAAGAGAAGACAGTGGCAATATGTAGAGGGCAAATGTAGTTGCGAATACTCGAGAGTAACAATTTTGATCTTGAGTTACAAAATAAATAACATGGGTAAATTTTGGACACTAAATAGATTCTTAACCCTTGTAAACGTTCCTCTTTGGAGATTTGTACTCTAATTAAAGTTATGAGAGATCATAACAAATATTTAGAAATATTATGACTAGATTGCACTATAACACTTTTTTACTGTATTTAATTTTTGTAGTATTCCCCCATTTTTTACCAAAAGAAAATAGGGTTAAATGTACTTTTCATACCACATGTTTGACCGAATGTGGCTTTTAGTACTGAATGTTTAGTTTTGTATACTTTTGGTACCAAACGTTTGAAAAAATGTGGCTTTTGGTACATCCGTTAGTTGGCCGTTAGTTTTGGCCGTTAAATGACATGTGTAAGTCACTTGATCGACTCTAAACCTTTAATTTTGTTCAGTTTAGTCTCTCAAATATATTCCTAACTTTTATTTTGTTTAACTTAGTCATAACATTTCAAAATCGGACTCAATTAAACCAATCGAATTCAATTGACATAGCCCCATTTGTGTCAAATTTACCCAATTGGGGATAGGTCCCAATTGAGTTCGATTTTGAAGCTTTAGGACTAAATTAAACAAAATAAAAGTTATGAATATATTTGAGGGACTATATTGAACAAAATTAAAAGTTTAGAGTCGATCACGTGACTTGCACATGTCATTTAACGGCCAAAACTAACGGCTAACTAACGGATGTACCAAAAGCCACATTTTTTCAAACGTTTGGTACAAGAAGTATACAAAACTAAACATCCAGTACTAAAAGCCACATTCGGTCAAACATGTGGTATAAAAAGTACCTTTAACCCAAGAAAATATATAACTTATGAAGAAATACAATTGGAAGAAAATCAAGACACGGTGGTATCTTTAGAATAGAGTTCCAAATTAGAGTCATAAATGGAAGCAATTAACATTTTAAGCGATATACTACTACACACTAGGAATCAACCAAATTAGTCAAGCTGAACTCATCTCCAACCAAATAATGAAGTGGCTTCTTATAATAGATAAATAGATAGATACACCTTACCTAGAAAAATATCATGACCTACTTTTAAGTAAATGATTTTGCCAGTGTATCTTCCTACTATACACGAATGAGTTTGAATCAACCTATAAAATAAATTGCGATCTCTAAATGTGAATGAGTTTAAATCTCACTAAAGATCATCTTAAATGACTTTAAACTTAATATCCAATATTCGAAATTGCACACTCAATTATGTTAAGTAAAAATGTGTAAGATCATATAATTTGTACCGCATAGATGTACTATTCAAGTTCAATATGAATTTTTTATTTTTTGGGCCCAAATGAATATACATATCCGAGTCATATTGGGCTAGTGAATAGTTGCTCGAGTGTGGGCGTTACAAAGTTGTATTGGACCTAATGTGAGACCGTAATATCGACCCTTTTTGGGGTGGATTGTAAAGAGAAAATATACTAACATGAAATCAACAAGAATTCTTTATTTTCTGAACCTAAGTTAAGAGAACAAATCATGTAAAGTATTGACTCAATGAGTTCTGATCACCTAATGGGTAGATCTTGGTGTGGCGGCAACTGCCAAATATTTCGACCTGAAAATTTAACAAGATTAGTGATGATAGTTGCTCAAATTCGAGGCATAATAGAATAGAATTGATAAGTGTAATATCTAGCGTAGGGATTGTTTTTTCCAAAAAAAAATAATTGTTATTTAATTTAAAAATATATTTTTACCCACAAATGTCAGAGTTTTTGACTTAAATAGAACCAAATAAACAACCAAATACCAATATAGGCCACATGTTTTTTTTTTTACAAATCTAGGCCTGGCCGGGTTGCCCCAACCCGGCCAACTGAATAAATTTTTTTTTTTTTTTTTTTTTTTTTTTTTTTTTTTAAGTTTTTCGAAAAAAAAAAAAAAAAAAAAAAAAAAAAATTATTCAGTTGGCCGGGTTGCCCCAACCCGGCCAACTGAATAATTTTTTTTTTTTTTTTTTCGAAAAACTTAAATAAAAAAAAAAAAAAATTCAGTTGGCCGGGTTGCCCAACCCGGCCAATTTTTTTTTTTTTTTTTTGCTTTTTTTAATAGAAGTTGTAAAAATTAATGGTTTTGTAATTTTTTTTCTAAAAACCTATTGGACATGGTGAACCCTAGAGGGCAAATTGACACATTTGTCTTCTAGGATTCACCATGTCCAATAGGTTTTTAGAAAAAAAAAAATTTACTCTACGAAATGTCAATTTTCTCTCTAGGTTCACTATGTTTAAATAGATTTTTAGGAAAAATAAAATAAAATTAGTAGTTTTGTAATTTTGCCGAAAATGTATGTCAATTTGCCCTCAAGGGTTCACCATGTCCAATAGGTTTTTAGAAAAAAAAATTACAAAACTATTAGTTTTTACAACTTCTATTAAAAAAAGCAAAAAAAAAAAAAGAAATAAAACGAAAAAAAAGAAAAAAAAAAAACATTTGGCCGGGTTGCCCCAACCCGGCCAACTGAATAATTTTTTTTTTTTTTTTTTTTTTTTTTCAGTCCGAAAAAAAAAAAAAAAAAAAAAAAAAAAAATTATTCAGTTGGCCGGGTTGGGGCAACCCGGCCAGGCCTAGATTTGTAAAAAAAAAAACATGTGGCCTATATTGGTATTTGGTTGTTTATTTGGGTCTATTTAAGTCAAAAACTCCAAATGTCAAATATATTTTTTTCTAAGAAAAAAATTATAGATAAACGACGGCGTAAGAGCCGGGGAACCGGAGCTGCTGTAGTGCAGAGAAATTTCGTTGTACTTGTATTGTAGGTATAAGACTCTCCCGGCAAATTCTGCATCATCAGAGGTTTCATCTTTCTTCTTTGCTCTCTCTACGACCAGAGAGATTTGTAATTTTTGCAATTCTTCTAGGGTAAGCTTCTTCGTCTTCCTCTGTCTCGGCTTCTCTTTTCTGTTGGCCTTCGTCGCCTGGTAAACCCTAATCTAACGCCTGTCTCTGTGGTTGTTTGCATGAAAATTTAATCGCACAGGTCAGTGTATAAGCTTCCAAGCCATGTCGAAAATCTCATTCAAGCTGGAACACCCACTCGGTTCGTATTATTCGTAATCATTGATTTGTTTGTTTCGTTAAAACCTAGCTCTGATTGAGAATTATGATGCTTGATTCAGAAATTAATCATTGATTAGTTTGTTTCGTTAAGACCTAGCCCTGATTGAGAATTATTATTTTTTGATTCAGAAATTTTCTCCTTTTGATGAGACATTTTATCATAGAATTTCATCAATGATCCAGCAATAAACCCCCTTTAAACCTCTGTTTTAGATTGCGCATTGAGTAACAAATTTGTGCTGAATCTGCTTAGACCCCTAGATTAGATGCAAGTTGCAGCTGCCTTTACTATATAAATGAGATCTGCTACTGTTCTCATGCTTATATATATAGAGATATAGATAAAACACAACACAGAATATTAAATTCAAATTGGATTTCAAAGAATCGTCTCCTGAGAACTAATGTTATAATGTCTGAACTATAAAATAACAGTAGTGATGAAGTTCAAAGAGAAGTATTTCATAAATAATTCTCTTATATTTCAGAGAGGAGGCAGGCTGAAGCTTCCCGGATCAGGGAGAAGTATCCTGATAGAATTCCGGTATGACAAGTTTCATTAGTAATATCCGAACTTTTGTATCTGTGAGAATGCTTTGAATCATTATAATCAACTCGTATGTTTGTAACTAGGTAATTGTGGAGAGAGCTGATAGGAGCGATATTCCTGACATTGACAAGAAGAAGTAAGTGATCAATTTTGTGTCTTTTCTACTTCTTTGATATGAAATAGTTCATGTATCCCCTGTCTTTATGTCTTACATGCGTTCAATCATGTATTATAGAAGGATTCCCAGCTTTACATAGAATTCTTAGGTTGTTTGATGTCTATAGCTAGCAGCCTGCTTGAACTGTTAACAAAATGAAGATAACTATTGAGTATTTGGGTATTTGACCCTTGGAATGGTGAATGACGAATGTAGGTACTTGGTTCCAGCTGATTTGACTGTGGGGCAGTTTGTTTATGTGGTGCGTAAGAGAATCAAGCTAAGTGCTGAGAAGGCCATATTCATCTTTGTCAAGAACATCTTGCCTCCAACAGGTGAGATATCATTCGAAAAAGGAAGCTAAATCAAATACCGAGTTAGTTGGTTTGTTGATTGATTGATGTTGTGGTGGATGTTATGTTTCAGCTGCCATGATGTCCACTGTCTATGAGGAGAGCAAGGATGAGGATGGATTTCTGTATATGACATACAGTGGTGAGAACACATTTGGATCATTTGAAGCTCTTGCAACCTAATTTTAAGTACATGCTCTAGTATATCAATTTACTATGTAAATTCTATGACTCTCTATGATATTTGGATGAACCCGGGAATTTTAATAGATGGGTTGATTTCTGCATTTTGTTTTACCATGCCATGACATATCTTGAACTCCTTTTAAGTTATGTGGTGACTAAGATCTTTGCAACTTCTCTATGAATGATGATTCTATTCAAGTTCTCTGAAACCAACTTGTATTTTGATCCAATCTTTCATAGTGATTGTCTTGTTGATTTGTTTCATGCTTCAGTGTCCTAACATGAAAGGGGATGTAGCTCAGATGGTAGAGCGCTCGCTTAGCATGCGAGAGGTACGGGGATCGATACCCCGCATCTCCATTAATTTTCAATTTATTTTTCCCTTTATATATTTGTTTTCCTGTGCCAATTCCTCTCGTTTTGGATCCATAGTTACATGTATCAATATATATATATATATATATATATATATATATATATATATATATATATATATATATATATATATATATATATATATTTCATGTATAAAACAGCAATTAACAAACGATTAATAGATAACAACAAGATTTTTTTACTTATTCATGTTGATTAAATTAGTGGTGGTGAGTGTTCTCCTCCCCCCTCTTCTTCCAATTTTTTCCATAGCAATAGCAGCTAGGACTTCGTTTCAGTGTTATATTAAAACTGTTTCAGTGTTATAATTATAGAAAAAATCTTGGGTGGATCGGATCCACCAGCTGCTGCCCCTTCACCCTCTCACATTGTGGTGATGTGGGGCCCAATTTTGTGGGTCCCACATCACAACAATGTGAGAGGGTATGGGGCAGCAGCTGGTGGATCCGATCCACCAGAGAAAAGCTCATAATTATATATAGACTGTGTAACATTCCTAAAGTAATAAATTTAAAAAGTGTTTACAATTGTTTTAAATTTTGAAAAGTAAATTAACCAGAACTATTAACTATTCAACGGCTTAAAGTTAACCAAATATATAAACTGAAAATTTTATAAAATATTTAATAAATTAAAATAAAAAATATAGCAAAAAGTAAAAAAAAAAAAAAGGTTCTAATAATTTTATAATTGATAATATTAAAAAATTACAAAAACTAAAAGTACTTGATAATTTAAATGTAAAAAAAAAAATTAATTAAAAAAATAAATGTATCAACAATGAAAAATAAACTTCTAATTTCATTTTTTTAAACATAAGTACGGATTTAAATAAAAACATTATAACTAATGGTTTGAGCCTTTAGATGCAATTGACCAAAAGTCCGCACCCAAGGGTTCTTTTCATTCTTTTTCAGTTCAAATTATGTAAAATAAATGGTTTTGAATTTATATAAACTATTTTCTAAAATGTTCATTGTATTTGTATTTTTTTTAAAAGGTTTTAATTCATATTTTTAAGTATATTTTTTTTACAGAAATATTCATTTCTTAAAACATTTTTCTTCTCTCTCGGTAACTTTTTTAGTAAGTTACTAATTTTAGTTTCCGATGTTTTCTAACAAACTTTCCTTTTTAAAATTACTATTTTTGTACGCACCTCACTCCCTAATTTTCCCCTAGTGTCATTGCAGAGAAACAACAATTAAATTTTTTTTTTGCAGGATAACAATCGAAGAATAAGTGTCATTGCGGAGAAACTTTTACCCAACAAAAAAAAAGTTGCAGAAAATTAACAACCGAAGAAGAAGAAGTTACAAAAGTCCCATAAAACTCCACACTCAATTTCAGACTACAATGCTGTCCTATTTTCACACTGCAGCACTTTCCCCTCTCCTCCATATTCTATATAAACTCTCGTACCCTCAAACCCTAAATTAAACCACCTCCCAAAAAAGGAGAGATATATAGAGATGGGAAAGTGTGTTTATGATGGTTTCCAAAATTATAATAGTTTGTTGGTAGTGTCTAATTTACTAGTTATAGTGAAGTTTTCGTACGGACAGATGGTGCCGGGAATTTACGTGTTCGGGGACTCGCTCGTCGATGTCGGTAACAACAACCATTTGCAGCTCTCCATTGCCAAAGCCGATTTCCCGCATAACGGCGTCGACTTTCCGGGCGGCAAAGCCACCGGCAGGTACAGCAATGGAAAGAACGCAGCTGATTTTGTGGGTAAGTCTAGTTAATTTACATTATTATTATTATATCTGATGTACCCATGCATAATTATTATGCATGAGGAAAAATAACAATACAAAGAACAAAAACAATGTTATTATAATGCATTAAGAACATAAAAATAGTCTCAACTGTCATATTATTAATCATTGTCTCGTACAGTACAAACAATCTAGTCATTTGTGAGGGATTTTTTGTGAGAGACATATAATTTATTTAAAAAAGAGTTGTGAAAATCCCTTACAAACACAACATTCAATTTTTTTTTGTAATAAGGATGAGTCTTAACAAAAATGCTCGGCTATAAAATTCCTTAAAAACTTGCTTGAAAATCTATCAAAACATAATAAATCTCTAGAATTCTTATAATTTGTGAGTGAATTGGTTTCCTTAAAAAAACGCTGTCACCAATTGCCAATTTTCATGTAGTGTTTAGAATTTTGATATTCGGTATCCCAACCAGTAAAATGGTTGATTTCCACTTTTTCATCTCAAAATTTAAGAAAAAATTACATATTTTCTAAGCATCAAATAAGCATAAATCATGAGTAACAAATTTGAAACTTCGTAAAAGCGGAAAACAAATTTTTATTATTTAAAACTCCAATTTTAATGTGAAAACAGTCGGAAAAGTGGAAAGTACCAATTTAATATATAGTTGGGATACCGAATAATGAATATTAATATTTTAAATCTAGAAAGTTATTAACCGTGTTATAATTTGTTAGATTTATTTTTTATTGGATGGTCAAAATTGGTGGAAAGTGCAAGATAGATGCATGCATGCTTGTATTTTGTGATCAGCTACACATATATTTGAATATATGTTTCATATATATATATTTCAGCTTGTATTATATATTATTATAGTGCGTATATATATAATATATAGCTGAGAAGGTGGGGCTACCAACTTCGCCGCCGTATCTGTCTCTTGCATGCAACATGACCAACACCGGATGGCCCCTCACAGGTGTGAGTTTCGCCTCCGGTGGCGCCGGCATCTTCAACGCCACCGACGAACTTCTTGTGAGTCCTATTTATTTCTATCTATCTAGTTTCCGCTCATTTCATTTTCACTATCAATTAATTAAATACTTAAATGAATATATATATATTAGGGTTAATAACCAAATTGGCTACTTAAATTTTGAATAATTTAAAATAAATTTTAATTTTTTTAAATTGGTTAACCGAACTTTTACTTTTCGAGCAAATTGCTACATTTATTTCAATTTCGATCACATTAGAGAAGATATAAGAATGTTTCGGTCAGAATGTTTCTGCACGTGGGTACTGTTCATGGATTCTCAAGCAAAGGATAAAGAAAGAAACCAAAATTTTCGGTTTAGGGTTTGGCCAGAGTGGGCACAGTCTCCATAACAGCATCCTAATTCTTTGGCAACCCTCACTCCCACGTTCAACTTGAATTTTGGGTTTAAAATTATTTAGGGCAAGTGGGATTCAAAAACTACAGAAAGAAAAGGACAGTAGCGAGCGTGTGTTTGTACGGATGTAGTTTCGGGGTTTTATAAATGGTTAATAAATATTTAAGAATGGTTGACCTAACCGGTAAAACGAGTTGTGTTTCTAAGAGTGATCTGAAATTGAATCTCGCTGAAAACACTATTATAATGAGATGGTCCAATTAAGCGGCTATTCGAAACTATTTCACTACAATCTTTAAATTTATTAGTGAATCAATCATACATGCGCATTAAAAATATTACGTGGCCGATATATCATATTTTCTGCCTAATAAAATCAAAATTTAAGTAACAATTTACAATCGAATCAAATTAATTTGATTTTATATAAATTAATACTTGCTTGCGCTACACGTGTGCGCGTTGTCACCGTTTGGATTATATAATGGCATGACTCTAAGAATAATGTAAGGTCATGAATCATCATCAGGTTGACTATAAGTATGATACAAGAGTCTGATCGATCCGACTCTGAAAATAATACAATAGTAGTTTTATTAAAAAAAAGTTAAAGTTAAATTATATGTATCATAATATCATATAAAATTTTAAAATTTAAAATAAAATGTTCGAGGTCTAAAATGGAGGCGTTGCGCAAACATCAATATTGGGCTACTTAGTTAGCCTCATAAAATATTAAATTAAAAAGTAATAATACAAAATAAAATCAGAAATGCGGCTAGTGTGGGTGGACTGTGGAGGATCAAATGTGCGACTCTTATGCTCTCCAACAAATACAATAGATGTGTCTCTCTACGAATAACCTTGTGAATCATCATGATTGTAGAAACAATCCATACCTTTACAAAAGCAAGTGGTATACTTCCAGACGGTCCATGGTGATATCATGACGAAGATGGGGCCCACCGCGGCACGAAACCACTTCTGGAAGTCCTTATTTGTCATCTCCGTCGGGAGCAACGACGTCTTCGACTATTCAGCATCAATTTTACTTCAAAAGATATTCAACTCTCAACAATATGCAGAGATCATGGCTTCTTCGCTCAAAGACCAATTGAAGGTATAATTACAGTAATCCCACAATTTGAAAATAGAAATATTAGGTTGGGCATGGAACCTGTCCGACCCTTACAGGTTCCGACCTGGACTGGAATTGTTTAAAACAGTTTCGATTTAAATAAAGTTGATGTTTTTTACTATATTGAAGAAAATCTTATTTATTTGGAACCGATTATAAACAAGTTCGGAACTATTTTGCTAAAAACCGTTCCAATCCGGTACCGAGCTGGTCTAGACCATATTAAAATTAATGTTTACACTTAATTTTAAAAAGCAAAATAAAAAAATAATCCAAAACCAATTCAGCACAATTTAGATCCGATTCTACAAAAGTATACTAACGGTTCTTAGTACAAGTTCACTCTTTGTAGATTGGTCTATCTAGAACCGGTTTCGGTTTGGACTGGACCGATTCCAAACGGTCTGATTTTCGCCCAACCATAACAAATATGATGAGTTTAAGAAATTTTTTCTCAAGTGACCATCTGATAGTTGCTAAATGCGAAAATGTTAACAGATGTAACATAATTACCCATAGAACCATCATAGCTCTTTGAAAGTGCGACGAGCTAACGTGTCACGCTGACTAGGAATGCTACACGTATTCAGGGATTTATTCCCTACAAGCCACGTCAGCTTACCGCACTTTGAAAGAGCGCCAAGCTGACATGGTCAGCTCATCGCCCTTTTAAAGTGCTTCAATAGTTATATGCATAATTATGTTACATTTTATTATATTTTCGTATTTAGCAACTGCCAGATGCGCGGCCACAAGAAAAAAAATGAGTTTAAGTATCCAACTTAAGCTTCAATCAGGGGAGCTAGCTAGCATTTAGCTCCTAATTTTGAAACATGGGAGAATCTCATTGGATGCCTAATTTTTGGCAGCTGCTACACAACCACGATGCACGTAAATTTGTGGTGCTGGGTCTGGCACCTATCGGCTGCTGCCCATCAGAGAGGAGCAAGAACATCACCGAAGAATGCAACCAGCTCCCGAACCAGTTGGCTCTCAGCTACAACCAAGCAGTGCTAGCAATGCTGAAAGCGTTCAAAGCAGAGTTCAAAGACGTGACCTACTCCTTCTTTGATACTTACGCTGTCACGCAGAGAGTCATACAGAACCCAGCTTCATACGGTAAATAACCTTCTACGGTTAAATCAGAATTTTGGTACAATATTGGTCCATATTTAGTTGTTTTTTGGTGTCATATATTTGGTCAATATTGATTTTTGGTGTCGTATGTTTGTTTTTGTAGGCTTTTGGTGCCATATGTTTCCGTTTTGTAAACTTTTGGTGCATCCATTAGTTGACCGTTAAGTTTGACAGTTAAGTAGTCATGTGTAAATCACGTAACTTTCCTGAAGTTTCATTTTTTTTTCAATTTAGTTCCTAATTTTCTTCCGGCCACCGCCCAAAGTATTCCAGCCACCACACAAGGTCGTCGGCCGTCGGAACACGCACAAGATCGCCGGTCACTATCCAAGCCCACTGGTGACCACCAATCAGGGCCAGACGACTCTGATTAGAGCCATCCAACCCGATTGGGCAACCGAGTGCCTAGATCGAAGCCACATAGCTCTAGATCGAAGCCACATAGCTCTAGATCGGAGCTCTGTGGCCCCGGTCAGAGCCACAGAGCTCCGATTGGTGGTCACCGGGGGGCTTGTATGGTGGTTGACGACTTTGTGTGGGTTCCGGCGGTCTTGTGCAGTGGTTGGAATACTTTGAGCGGTACCCGAAAGAAGATTAATGATAAAACTGAACAAAAATGAAACTTAGGGAAAGTCACGTGATTAGCACATGAGTATTTAACGGTCAACTAACGATGCACCAAAAGTCTACAAAACGTAAACTTATAACACCAAAAACCTACAAAACAAACATATGACACTAAAAACTAACATCGTTAAACATATATAACACTAAAAGACCATTTTAACCCTCGAAACATTAGTACGATTATAGTTAAAGAGATTTATACGTTTTTTTACAGGATTCACGGAGGTGAAAGCTGCTTGCTGCGGTCTAGGGAAGCTGAATGCCCAAATACCGTGCCTCCCGATGTCACAGTATTGCTCCAACAGGAAACACTACTTCTTCTGGGATCTCTACCATCCATCCCAGGCAGTTGCAAAATTGTTCATTGACATGGCGTTTGATGGAGCTCCACCTACCACCAACCCCGTGAATATGAGGCAGCTGATTCAAGCTCTTTAACTCATGAACCAAGCAGTACATATATATACAACAAACAGCATATTGTATTTGTCCCTCTTGATGAGTGTAAAAGATGGAATTATTTGAGGGCTATTGTATGATGAATAGAAGAATAGAGACCGAATAAATTGCAGGTGATGATGGGAATTGCATCACTTCAAATATCTATATCTTTTTAGGAAGAAGAGTTAAATGGGTTTTTTTTTTCTTACTAAAGTTGGTTTTGGTCTCAAATTTGATTCGAGTGTCAATTTGGTGTCTTAATTTTAAATTGTTGATATTTAGTGTCTTAATTTTCAGTTTTGTGCCTATTTAGTTTTCTGTTAGATTTTGGGGTTAAGTTTAACAGATTGAGTTGAAAAGACTATTTTGCTTTTTTTTTTTAAAGTCTTAGATTCAGCCCACCCACCCACCTCCCGCCACCCACCTCCAGTCGGTCGGAATTGGCCGGAATCGGTCGGAACCGGCCGGAACCCTAAATCAGAGGTGCTTAATCCTAAATCGGCCATAATAGGCCGTAATCGGCCGGGAATTGGCCGTAATCGGCTGGGATCGAGATGGGTTTGGCCGGAATCGGGTGCGTTTGGCTGCAATCGGCCGGAATCGGGTGGGTTTGGTCGTAATCGGCCGGAACTCTAATTCTGGTCAGGGGTATTTTTGGATTTTCGAAAATTGACCACTCATGTGACCATCACGTGACCGGATTTTGTTCAACTTAACCCCAAAATTTAACAGAGACACTAAATAGCAATATCAAACACCAATCTGACACATGGGTCAAAATTAGAAAAGTTTTTAGGTCATGTTCCCTTTTTTATATTATATTATATGTTATAGTTTTAATTGATTTTCTAAGTATTTTTGTATATCCTTGGAGAACTTTAACAAGAAAGTATTATACTTTAAAATTTAATACTTGATTATCTTATGGTCAATTCCGTGCATTTGTGACAAATATCAATGAATCCAATGATAAAAAAACAAACAAGAGAAATAATTTATTGTATTGTCCAAGACTCCAAGTAAGTGTTGTATTTCTGTAGATGTTAACAAGGCTGGTGTTCATTATTATTACTCTTTATTCAGGGATATGAATTCTTAGACATGATTCTTTTATGAACATTAAAGAGAGTGTTATAAATATATATATTTATGAATATTTATTATAGTATATATATATATATATATATATATATATATATATATATATTATCTTACTTATATGGTCTTTTCCTTGTATATATTTGATTTTTTTCTCAAAAACTCTATAACTTTATATATAGAGCTATCGTGAAAATAAAGCATTCTTAAATTATCTCATAAATTATTGGCAAAAAAATGGATTTATATCACATGCTTGACTATTTTTGCTAGATTGTTTGTTATTGTTGTGATCTTGACAAGTGTATTTGGTGTAATTAATTTTATAGTTTTTTTTTTATTTAAAAGTCTATTGAATTGGTGAAACCTAGAAGAAAAATATATTAAATTTAAAAATACGCGTTAAAATCTTAACAGTGATACACGATTTAGAACTAGAATAAAAATAGTAGGTGATCTAAATGGAAAAAAAAAAAATATCTCTTAAATTCTGTTACTTCGGTAGTTTTCTTAAGATAAATGAACAAATATACGTTCTTCATAATTAGCAGTTAAGTCACATAGGAAAATAATTAGGACTTATGTCCAAAAGTTTAAAATTAATTGGTCAATATATATATATATAGATTTCCATTTATAGATTTAATTTATAATGAGTAAGTGTATTTAATTTATTTTATTCTCTTCAACCCAGATTCTCTTTCTCCCTCCCCAGAAACCTCTCTCCACGGCGGCATTTCCGTTCCTGGTCTGATGATGATGACACCTCTTCTCTCACGCCTTCAGTAAATTGCGCTCCCCCGATGCTATCGCCGATGGAGGCGCCATCCTTCGTTTCCAGAGCGAGGACTGCGCTCCATTCTGCGGCTGCCAAAGCGGAGCGTGCCTTTGCGGATATCAAGTCAGACCTCAAGCACGATCAAGGTCTTTGCGTTTTCTTCCTCTCTTCTTCGCTATAATTGACACTCTCCATTTTTCCTCTGCTTCAGAATCAATAATGCTATACTATGTTTAGCTGCGACTTTTTCTACATTTTGGTTCCCTTTCCTGGAATGTATGTTTAACTGAAGTTTCTGCTTAGCAGACTGCGATGCCGAAAATCTTTGCAATAAATTGGACGATGAATGTCCTGATGGTTTGAGCGAGTCCAAGGTAACTTTGACTTTTTACTGATTGTGATGTGATGTGATATGATGCTGCACGGATTTAATTCGAAAGCATTTTGCCATTTGCTAAGCTCGATCGGCTATGTTTTTTCATTCAAGGACTTACGGTATAAGGCCAGTTGCTTAGATGATGATGAATGAACTTTTGACTGTTCATCATTTAAAATTTAAATAGAACATTAGGTTCAAATTGAGAAAGTACGATTCAATTTCTGTTTTACCATTTGAGGAATGCTTCCAGTCTCCAATTAGCTTCAGGATTATGACGTGCTTAAGAGGCATAATCCATTATGAGGTTATGTCTTCTTATTTCCCCCATATTGCTCCCTGTTTTTTTAAATCATATAGCATAGGTGATGAAACATATCAAAGACGAGAGGTCATGAAATTGGTATTTTGTCGGTTGCACAATTGGCGATCTTGTCTAATCAAACAATTCTTGAGTTAATTATTTTGTTGTCATTGAGGAATTTGGATTATGTGGTGGTCTTATATCAAATGCTTTTCTAATGCATCCTTTAATTTTTACTTTATGTACTGCAATTGAACCTTCAGTGCTCTGATGAGTCAAAGAATTCAAGATGGAGGCCTCCACCGATTTCTTTGGGGAGAAAGCAAAACTGGCAAGACAAATTGAGGAATATCGGAATACGTAAAAAAGGAGTAGATGAAACTGGAAAAGACAGTGATTCAAAGATGTCTTTCCAAATCTATGACGAGAACTTGTACACACTGAATGAGAAAAATGACAGTGAGCCAAAGGTAAGAGACTACATTCCTTTCTGTTTACTGGACAAGTTGCGGAATCTATACAAGTTGCCCTGATTAGTCTAGATGCTGTCTAAATGATCGGATCGCTACAAGATTTGTAATTTACTGATATTTTGTACATATGAATAGATCTTTAGACTAACACGGACCACTTACCTTATGAAGGTAAAAGGTTTTTTAATGGACATGATGTTCTAGTCCAGATGACCTTTCCAACCTGAAACAGCCTACAGAAAGCTGATTCTATGAGATATACATTTACTCTGAAGATGAACATAATTGAAAACATTCAATTTTGCAAATGCCTGTCTGCTTTCTTCAGGAAATTTTGAAAGCATGATAACCAAAGATGTGTTTATCTGATAAGCTTCAATTGATCTAACATCTCTTCCATGTTTTTACAGCATTCAGATCTTGCATATATCATTGATAATCTAATTTCTGGCGATGTGGAGAAAATCCCTCCATCATCTGTTATAAAGCAATTAGGTGTGGCAATTGAGTAAGTTCACATGTTTTGCTGTTTCATGAAAGCTACATTGTTCAGCTACTAGGTTTTGGAGTTCCACTGATCCCAAACTCTACTACCGTGGGTGTCGTCTTTTGCAGGAATGGAAGGAAGTGTAATTCGATGAAGGATTTCCTCGCATCACCAAAAAGTTCTTCCCCAGTGCGGGAGCGGGTAGGGATAAGTCTCTCAGCAATGAAGTCATTAGTACTAAGAGAGAAGGAGGAAAATGAGCTTGGAGATGATGAGAAAGTTTGCTCATTGATTCAGGCACTCTTTGATGCAGGTAGGTAACTGGAAATAGGTGGTCTTTTCTTCAAGTTTAAAGTGGCATTATCATTATGGTCTTTCACTTTCATTGTAATATTTGCAAGATAATTCGCAGAGGCAGATTTTCTCAGAAGAAAAGTTGGTTCAGAGGCAGATGCAACTTCTTTAATTTCTTTGGCAAGAGATGTCCATGCAGCTCCACCCGAAAGCTTCGTGGTTAAGGTAGCTGAAGTCCTTGGAAGCTTCAAGTCCGTGAAGAAGATGGCTTTGTTTTGGTGCAGGATTGTAGAACAAGTACGTTAAATCTGCAATTCATTTGTTATCTACAATGACTTGGTAATTTGAAGCTTCAAATATTACCATGATATGCGAGGACAACACATGTAGAGCTCTAGAACACATTCATTTACTTCCTAACTTAGAAAATATTCAGTGTGCAAGCGTTGATGACATTTGACATTTTGCTGACAAAATTCATTTTCTATATAAATGAAAATGCAGCTAAACAGACTTTGGTCTGAAGAGCAACATATAGCTGGGATACCTCATGATCAAATTCCCGACATCCGTTTTTGTCTACTATACCAGCAGTTGCAGGTTATCAATTGCTGTATTTCACGCAAAAGACGCCACAGTATTGCCAGTGAATCATTAGACACTACTATCAGGGAAGCCAGTCCCAGCCCAAAAAAATCATCTGACACAGCCAAAGATACTACTGTTTTCAGCCCTCTATACGCAAGGATGAGCACCGGAGAAATGGTTCTACGGTTAGGAACAGACCATCAATCTGATTTATGTATGTTAGAAACGGGTGAACCTATATACTCTCCTGTTACTCAGGTTCGCTTATGTTTTCTCACCAGCATGATACGATGCCTTTGAGGTTATAAGTAAGTACTCTCTCACAAACTTTTCTATTGTTCGTACACAGGAATCTCCTTTACTTACTGAAGAGACCATTAAAGAAACAGAAGAATTTGTGCTACGGACGGGAAGGTTAGTCAACGCTAAACATTGGCACTTCCAGTCTTC
This sequence comes from Clarkia xantiana subsp. parviflora, assembly GCA_036873135.1. Taxonomy (NCBI): domain Eukaryota; kingdom Viridiplantae; phylum Streptophyta; class Magnoliopsida; order Myrtales; family Onagraceae; genus Clarkia; species Clarkia xantiana. The sequence goes on from JAPTYO010000009.1 coordinate 3,524,586, forward strand.
CACTGTTTTATCTTAGTACTTCCCTGTTAAAAAAAGTCTTGCTATATGAGGTACTCCGAATAACATTTTCTGTATTGCCCAATACCCATTAAAGCAAAAATAAATAATATTTTAAGTAAAAGATTTCCATTTCAGAACTGCAATCTCCTTTAGCGGTTACAATATTGCAGCATAAAATGTTACTCTTTGATTGGCCACTTAAATTAGCTTTCTAGGTCAATCAGGAGTTTGGAAGGAGAGAAGGGGGGTATGAGATTAGAGATAGAACAGAAACATATGTGCCCTCAAGGACAAAAAAAAATTATGTAATTTAACCGTAGAAAAGTCACCAAGATATTGGAGCATCGAAGTAGTATGCTTCGGAATGACTAGATTAACAAAGTGAAAAGATGGAATAGACTTTGCTGCTTTAAAATTCATGTGTAAATTCCGTTAGTCTGCTGAAAACTTTTTTTGCTTATTATGTTAATCCTTGTTTGGCTTCATCAGTGTCGGTGCTGGGTGCTCTCAACTGTTCTCAGACATGCAGGCTTTCAAGGTTTCATTTCCGTTGTGAATACTGCGTACCATTCAATCCGTTAGAAACAATTTATATTAACATCCTTTCCTTTTTACATATTAGGCTGCTAATCCTGGATGCATCTTAGAAGATTTTGTGAGGTGGCACTCTCCACCTGACTGGTTGGAAGCTGAAGGGTGTTCTCAGTCCGATTTTCCATCAAAAGGCCAACTAAGTAGTAGAATGCAAAAAGAAGGTTAACTCTGCTCTTTTTGCTTCTGAAATCTGTTTTCCTACTCATATGCTAAACCTGGACAGTGTTACTTGCTCGTTAATCCAACCATTTGACCGAACTGCCTCTGCGAATTATTATACCGCGTCTTGGTTGTTTTCAGGAAAATATAAATTAATCTCTTACAATGTACTAATCTAAGTGAATTTAACCATCCTCAAGAGCCTGCACCCTTGAATTCTTACGACAAATGAAATATCCATTGATATTTGTTTAGGTAATCTATGGCGTGAACTGTGGGAAGCAGCAAAACCAGTTCCAGCTGTCAAGCAAACACCCCTTTTCGATGGCGATTTGGCAGTGTATGGTCTACTGTCGGTTTCTACCTTTATTTCTGCTCCTGTTTCTGTACTGAGAATATTTTTGTTTAATATTATCAGCGAGGGAATCCTTGACTTCTTGGAGGAGATTCCTCCATTGCAGTTATTTGAGCAGCTCTTTCTCTCCTTGGTGGGTTAGCTTTATATATGATTCTATGTAGAAACTGTCTGCTTATTTGGAATAGCGTTAATTTAACGGCAAGTGATTCTTGAGTATTCAGCTTGCAGCAGGACTAGGAATTGCAGAGGCCTCAGTAACAGGTGACAGTAGCATGTCGAAGCTGTTTTACGACTGTAAAGACTATGTAGTTGCAACTTGTCAAGGAAGCATCAGTGAGAAAGTTGATGATCTCTGTCAGGTGGGTTTCTTGGGACACAAGTTATTAATGAGAACAACTTTACAAGTTATAGCTCAATCCTTTTCTGTTCACAGGTGTATGAAACTGTGGAGATGATGGTGCTAAAGCCAGATGAAGTGATAAAGATGATAAAGCAGGCTAACGAGATGGCTCAAACGCCAGCCGGTGAACCCAAGGGTGGTCGGTTCAGAAGACTGATCACGAGCTTCGGTTCCAAGGGCAAAAACTCCAAGGAACAAGAATCAAGAAATTCTAACAACTGCTCTGGCGAAGCCCAAAGTCATCACCAGCCGCTTGCAAGTTTTTTTGACAGCAAGTCGTCTTTGTTCTCGAAGAAGCCTCCCAAGCCTGGAAATTCTTCCCCGGAGAAGAACCGAAATCCTGGTGAAAGTGAATGGACGGTTGTTTAACTGGGTTTGTTAGATGCTTCGTTAATAGCCTGCAAATGTAAATTTGTAAGTGCAAAAAGCAACCAATGTAAACTCCACTTGCACTTACTCATCAAAAAACACACACACACACAGAGTTCAAAACCTTCACAGCTGGAGGAATTCATTAGTTACATCAACTCTTGCCTGATTTGTATGCTATCTTTGAGCTAAGAAGAAGCAAAGTTTAATTTCCAACCAAATATGGCTTAGGGTTAGGTGGTGGAGGGCTGGGAAGTGGGTATGGTGAGTGACAGCCACAGCGGAATTTTTTAAATGAATCCAAGTGTACGTCCAAACAGTGTAGCTGTTAGCATAACCGGAAAATCAAAAATAATAAAGTATGATACAGGCATACAAATAGTAATACCCAATGTAAATAAAAAGATTAGCTTAATAACAGTAAATATCTCAAACAAAGGATAGAAGTTCAATAAGGAGGACCATATCTAATTCATTGGAGCGATCAAAACCATGAAGAACAACTGAGACTCATTCAAAGATCTAACTAGCAAAAACATGCAGACAAGTGATTTTGTAGAATTTGGTTACCCAATATAAATGATAGATAGTACAAAGTAGTAGCCAAGATCACAATTAAAGCCCAGGCGTAGACCCAGACAGCGACCACGTCGACTTGTCGTTGGGGAAGACGACTGAAGCTAGATCGGAATTTGACAGGGGGCGGCGGTAATAACATAAATAAGAAAGTAAACATGGTGACCAAGAAACAAATCCGGCTTAAGACCCAAGCCACTAAGACTAAGGCTTTATGCCTTAGTGTCAAATCTAAGTTGATTTTAATTTTTTTTTTTAAATTATTTGATCATAAAAGTTATTGTGGCTTAGTGGATAAGTTGTCTGTTTTTTAGCAGCAAGTCGCAGGTTGTAGTCATCTTTTCTGCACAGTTTTTCTTTTGTCATAATTTCAACTTCATATAGAAATTTAAATGTAATTAATTACTTCTGCCATATTTATATATTAATAATGAATAACCTAGTTTCTAACTACTAACTATTCCAACATACTCTTTCATATTTTTAATTTTTTTTTGTCATTAATGTACTTTAATTAGTTATGTCAAATTTATCTTAGTATTGGTTACTAGTTACTACTAATTAAGCTACCTTTTTTTTGTTCCCCACCTACCCACTTTATATTTTTAACCCTTTATATATACTAACTACATTCTAACGTTTTTTCACAGTTTCTCTTCTTTTTTTATTTTTCTCGTAATTTCAACGTCATATAAATTTAAATATAATTAATTACTTTTGGTATATTTATTTATTAATAATGACTAACCTACTTTCTAACTACTAACTATTCCAACAATAACCGACTCTGACATATTTTTTAATTTTTGTTTTTTTCCAATAAAAGTACTTTAATTATTATGCTAAATTTATCTTATTATATGTTAATAATAACTAAACCCAATTTATATCTACTAAATACATTTTAAGTTAACTTAGTTATGTTTCTAATGTTATTTTTTCTTTATTATTATTTGTTAGTTCATTTTAATGAAAACACTATATAAGCCCCACTTTAAATTGTTCTTATGAGAATTATGATAATTTCATAATTAAAATTCTTATTAACATCAGCCGATTAGATCTTTTCGACTTGAACAAATTATCTACAAATTCAATATAAAAATGTTATATTTCTCATATTTTTTATTTTATCACATTTGCACTGTTATTTTATTTAAGTAATAGGTATATATTTTTTTTTTCCCATATATTTTAATATGTCCACTATAAATATGAGCCTACCTGTTCCAAGCTTAAGAGAAATTTTTTAAGAGAATATCATTAACAATTCCATTTATTGTTACTTAAAGTGAAATAAGTTTTTCAAAATTAAAATTAATAAATTCTTAATTAAGATGAACAATGTCTCGATAAATATTAATAAGATTAGTTGTATTATTAATTAAAAACTAAACTTAAAAAAAGCGAGTATATTTTTTTTTCATAAATTTTAATATGCCCGCTAAAAATATAAACCTGGCTATTCCAAGCTTAAGAGAAATAGAAGAATCGAAAGTTTTAAGAGAACAATATTTAACAATTACAGTTAATGTTACTTCAAGTGAAATAAGTTTTTCAAAATTGAAATTAATAAAATCTTGTTTAAGATCAACGATGTCTCAATAAATGTTAAATGGATTAGGTCTATTATCAATTTAAAATGAACCTTTTTTAAAAATAGAGTATAAACCTTTAATTGTTGATTTTGCATCTATAAAAGATCGAAAAAAATAAATTTTAAATAACAACTTCACTAAATAAAAAGACCCCCGATTGAAACATTGCTTTAAGACTCAATTTCTCTTGAAACGGTCCTGGCATACACATGACAAATCCATACATGGCAGTAATATGCTTATTTTCTGTACAATTTGATATAAATTGAAACATAGGTAACAATTTGCTCAGAAATTGAACGTTCGGGTAGCTAATTTAAAAAAGGGTGAAAAGTGTCTCTTTCTCGCATTTAATCTTTTTGTTTGGATTTGGATATCATGGATGTTAGAAATAGGACGTACGCCTACCAAAAGCTCGAACTTGTGAGTGAATCCCTTAAACTGATGTTTTTCTAACTCGGACTCCTTACTTGGTCTGTAAACATGGGCTATCTGTTCGGCCACACTGGCCTTCCAAGGGGGGATTTCCAACATTTTCCTTAAAATGTCACAGTCGGGATTCGAACTATCAGCTCTGATACCACTTGTTATAAATAAGATGTACGTCTTAATCAATCAGCCGATAAACTCGAACTAGTGAGTAAATGCCTTCATTATACTCTTATTCATGCTTTAACCATGGGATTCCTTCATAAGTGTAATACTTGCATATAACATAAGAGAGAAAATATACACACGTAAGATTTTATTATTTCAACATTTATTTAGAGGTAACATGAAACACATGTAGTGCATGCATGCATATATATATATATAGTAAAACATTATTAATAATGGTGTAGTTTTATACACACATGAGATTTTATTATTTCAACATTTAGTTAGAGGTAACATGAAACACATGCAGTGCATTGCATCTATGGATATACATAGTAAAACATTATTAATAATGGTGTAGTTTTTTTATATAGATACTATATTTCTCAAGGAAATCAATATGGACCATATCTCAAACGCCAGCTTGTGCCCCAGCGCCAACTTTAGCCCCATCGTCACCTCCAATCCCAGCGTTAACACCAAGGGCTACATCAGCTAACGCTCTACCACCAAGGTCCCCACCGTCATATCCGGCCGCTACAAAAACGTTTAGTTGTTTGTGAGAAATTTATTTGTGAAAGACATTTAAACTATATTGTTAATAAATATTAAAAAAAATTACAAATACATATTTAAAAAATTTAGGGTTAACAGATCTTTTGGTTCATGATATTTGATCACTTTTGAGTTTTGGTCCGTGATGTTTTTTTTTTGCCTAGTTTTGGTACCATATATTTGCATATTTTTCTAGTTTTGGTCCGACCGTTACATTCCGTGCAATTTTTTTTCGTTAAGTGTCATGTGCAAGTCACGTGATCCACCCTAAACTTTCGATTTTGTTCAAATTTGGAGGAATTGACACCCTAAACCTAGTTCATTTGAGCGAATTGAACTAGGTTTAATGAGTCAAATTTGGGGGAATTGACACCCTAAACCTAGTTCAATAGGTCAATTCTCCCAAATTTGAACAAAATTGAAAATTTAGGGTGGATCACGTGACTTGCTCATGTCACTTAACGAAAAAAATGGACGGAATGCAACGGTCAGACCAAAACTAGAAAAATTTGCAAACATATGGTACCAAAACTAGGCAAAAAAAAACATCATGGACCAAAACCCAAAAGTGGTCAAACATTATGGACCATAAGACTTGTTAACCCAAAAACTTATAAAAGAATAACTCATAACAAAAAGACTGTCTATAAATTTGTGAGGAAAATTCCTTATGAAGTTTTGAGTTTTGTAAGTAACTTTTTTACAAACTGAATAAATTTTTTAAAAATTCTTATAATTTGTTAGAGACTCTATTTCTCTTAAAAAATATATCGTTACAAATTACCTGCGAACTCGGCCCCAGCTCCAACATCGCCATATACGCCGCCTACTCCTCCCGCTCTGCCGCCAATATTGCAAACAAGAGCTCCAATGAGAACCACAAGGATGAGCTTGGAGTTGATCATGATTTAATAGATATATTATAATTAATATGTCTCTTAATTAATACTTAAGTTTAGAGAAAATGCGACTTGTTTATGGTGAATGAAGAAGAGGCTTGAGTGGTGTTATATATAGAGTAGAGATAGAGATATGCGTGTGGCTCAGCTTATACAAAGAACTCAAAGTTTAAGGTTACTTGCCAAATTGCTAGCTAACTCTAATAAATGGGCTGATTTTTATTTTTATACAATTAGTTTGTTAGTTCATATTTTTTTTCTTTTTGGCCAACATAATGAATGGGCTAGTTATGCCTCCCTAAGCACATCCCGCTATATAATGATCGGGCTCTTCTGTTTATGGTTTGGATTTCTTTTCCAACCAAACTTAATAAACAACCAGTACGTGAACGTAGCTCGAAATTGCAACCTACGTTAGTTCATACTACGCTTGAGATAATTGTTAACTTTGTCAAATATTCATTTTAATCTTAATTGAATTGGTAAATGAATTACACGTGATTAAAAAAAAACAAAAAAATTGACTAAAATTACTGAATTTGCCTCATCCACAATGCCAAGTTTCTGCAATGGCCTTGAAAGAGACTCCCTGCTCTCTACTACTCTGAGGTTGTGGGGAATCACTTCCGATGCTTTTGGTTTCATTTTGTTCTAGTTTGTTCTTTAAATAAATGTTCTTGTTGAATTTATGGTGGCAATTAACCAAAATTCATCAAATTTAATAGAAAAAAAAACTGATGAAAAACTAAAAAGTAACGAAAATTAAGTCTAAGACACCTATTAGTAGCAATTTAAAAGTGCAAATTTCGAACCCTACTCTAAAAAATAATATAAAAACGATAAACGTATTGTAATCTCAATTGTAATATGACATTATAGGGTTAAGAACCTATGAAATGTCTGAACTATGACCCATGTTAACGGGTGAGGTCTGAAATTTAAAATGTTGATTTGAGAGGTCTGAGGTTTCAAGTTTGTTAATATAAGAGGTCTCCGTTAATTTTTTCAATTAAAACTAACGGAAGTTCGTCATGTTCTTAGCATGTGACCAAAATAAAATTCCAAAAATGCCCTTCTATCAAAGTGTGCCCCTCACATTCTTGAAAGGAAAAGACGAAAATGCCATTAAAACCACCACGGCTCCGGCAACCACCACTCCGACTCCGGCAACCACCACCCGTCTCCGGCGACCACTACGCAACTTCGGCAACCGCCCCCACGGCTCCGATTGGGCCCAAATCAGAGCCGGTGGCTTCGATCTGGAGCCACAGAGCTCAAATCTGGGCCACAGAGATCCGATCGGAGCTCTGTGGCTCCAATTTGGGCCCAATCGGAGCCGTGGTGGCGGTCGCCGGAGTTGCGTGGTGATCGCCGGAGCTGGGGTGGTGGTCGCCGGAGACGGGTGATGGTCGCCGGAGTAAGTTGGCTTCAGGGGTAATTTTGTCTTTTCACATTTTCTCAAATAAGATATTAAATAAAACAAAATAATAAAAGGGCAAAAATGCCATTTCACACAATTCTGTTAAAGTTAACCCTAAAAATGGATGGAAAAACTAATTTCAACAGAACTGAAATTTCAGACCTCTCAAATCAACATTTCAAATTTCAGACTTCTCCCGTTAACATGGGTCATAGTTCAGACCTTTCATAGGTTCTTAACCAGACATTATATATGTCCTGAACATTTCACACAACTGAGCCTTGATTTCACTGATCTTTTTCCCTTCAAAATGAAATCTCACAAATAAAATGAGACGTTATTTAGCTTGCAAAATAGTGGAATGTGGTGTAAATGAGATACATTTCGACGAACCAAACACCCTCATTCCACATTATGGTGCAATTTGCTAAACATACCAACACAGCTATTCAGAAACTACTTCCACAAACGTGAACCAAAATTAAGTGCATCAAAACAAGTCTATGCTCCATACTCATTTTGCACATTGCAGTCAAACAAAACATGGAGGATTCGAATCAGAACCGAGACTGATCCGAGCTAGAAAACATGTCAAGTAGATTGAATACATATTGAAAAAAACAAAAATTATAACAATACAACTGCAGTTGGTTCATACTTATAGTACCAAAACTTAAAAATACCAGGTTACCAACAAAACTGAATCTCTAGCTAAGCTGATACTATATATGAGTTCTCATTACTGTCAAAAATGAAGATTACTAGAACAGAGGCCTGACCTGAACACATAATCTGCCATTTTCACCGCCATGATCGATCATTTTTCTTACCTCTTCTGTCGCTTATTTCCAACGGGTGCACTACCTTTCTTGAAGTCCCTCACATCATTTGTAGTATCTGATGTGTTCTGCTTTTTCATCCCTTTTCTACCTCCATACCCGAATTTTGAATCCTTTCGTTCCCTTTTCTTAAACTTCTTGTCACCCCCGCCACCACCAAAACGAGCCTTCCCACCAGACCGATCACCAGGACGAACACCGGGCCTCTTCTTGTTCGACCTCTCAAAACCTTTACCATCTTCTCCAAAGTCCAATGGCGGCATATCGTTGTCTTTGTCAGAGAAGCCGCTTTTTTGCCTCTGTTTCCTCCACTTCTTGACATTCTCAATCTCCTCCTTCTTCTGCTTAGTCCTCTCCTTCTGCTTCTGAATCTGAACCTCTTTGGCCAACTTCTTCGACTCCCGAGCCTTCTTCCTCTCCTCTGCCTCTTCAATCTTCTGCTTCTCGGTCAAAAGCCGGTTCTTTACTTTCCCCATGTGTGCATCAGTCTTCACCATCTCAGCATAGTAATCTGAGGGCCTAAGGAAAGGGATTCCCATTGCCTGAAGCTTCGCGAAAGCCTCTCTAGTCCCTTCCAGTGCTTGAGTATAGAATGCAAGTTCACGGGCAAGATCGTCATTTACATCAACCTCTTGCTGTTGTTTAATGTCGAGGGTTAGCTTGTCGGTCCATGGTAGATCTTGAGGCCAGCTAATATCTCCCAGTTTATCGAGGATGGCGTCTCTGTTGTAGACATACTCTTTTGCTGGCTCGGCTTGCTTCACATCTTCATCATCCTCAGAGTCATCCTCAGATTCTTCAGGGTCTCCTTCTGCCTCGTGCTGCAGTTCGTTGTCTTGCAACTGATCCTCATCAGAGAAGTCTAGTTCTTCATCAGATATTCCCATATTTAATAAGACCTATCAAACAAAACATAGGCAATGCATATTTAACCATCTCAAACCTCTGTATCAAAGAATCTGAATTCTCAAAGAATACAATTCTAGAATGATATAAATTCCTTAAAAGGGCAGGAAAGTGGGAAATATTTAATTTTTGTGGACAGTTCACTTATTATAATTTATATTTTATAAGTTATAACTATTAAGAAGTTGAGCCAATTCTAACTGATTCACTCCACCAAGCTATAATAAATCTGTCTCTTACTCCTATGCAAGCAATTCAATCTGCAATCTGCATCGATATATTTAAACGAAGCTCCTGAAGCCAGGTGACAATCACTAATATGCAACCACCCAAATATACAAAATCACACCTTACTGTATGCAAACCACCTTATTATGTGGAAATTATAAGGTTTACTGCTTCAAATCCCAACAAGACTGATTTTTTTTTTTTTTTTTTTTTTTTTTTGCAAATGAAAAGGAAATCCCTTAATAGAGAAAAAAGTCTAATGCAAAGGCAAAATTACATAAACCCCTAGACTAAATATAAAGGACTAATGAAATTAAAGTACTTGGCTGAATATCTTGTATCTAAGAAAAAAGCAGCCTAATCGGATACTAATTTTGAATCAAATGCATGAACTAGATAGATGATAGTATTCAATCTCAGTAGACACAAGCTCTTACCACTTTTGAACAAATTGTAACCCGAGCTTTGGAATATAAACTAATGGATTAGGTTTGTAGAAGAAAATTACCGAGAGGAGAGTGGAGGGAAGCGGCGGTGGTGGCGGTGGTGGCGGTGGAGCAGTGAAGGAATAAGATGAATGACGAGACTGTTAGGGTAGGAGCGGCGGTGGAGGGATGAGGGTTTAGGGTTTTGGAGTGGCGGCAAATTTTGATGGTGAGCTGAGCCACAAACTTAGAACTTAGAACTTAGAAGCACTGTGGAATGAGCGGTACTGTACCGTCTCCCTGTCTGGGCCTCTGGATGTAGCTGGGTTTTTGGTCAGGGTAGAGTAAAGAGTTAATATTTAAATTGTTATATATTATTAACTTAAAATTTGTTCTATTTTATAAGTTAATCACCGTAATTTTACATTTTTATTACTATCTAATTTATGATATCACAATATCACTGACTTATGTAAATATTTTTAAATTAATATATTAAAAGAATATATTTATTTTATTATTGATTAATTTATTACAGTTGTGTACGTAAGTTAGAAAATACGATGTTATATGTCACTTAGCACCACACCTATTTTTTTTAACCATGTAACAATGGTGTGGTGGTTCAGCGCATCATCCATTAACCAGAGATCAGGGGTTTAATCCCTACTAGTGACCATAAGAATGAAAAATTGTTCATGACCAGCACTTTACTGTTTACATAAAATCGCTCATAAATTAAATTATTTAAAGAGAAGCTATAAACTTTTTGATTATGATATCCAATAAAAAATAATATTATAGTAAAAAAAATTTAAAAAAATCGTAGAGGATAATTCTGATATATATGACTATATGATATGATTAATTTAAAACATTGGAAATTCTGAGTTTGAGGATAATCAGTAATATTAGCCAAGACACCAACTTCAGATTTTCGCAACAAAATAAATAGAGAAAGAAGACATTTGTGGCTGTCGGAGTCTCTAGTCTCCAAAACAATATGCACCTTGCGACGTTGATTTTCAGCCACATTGCTAGATAGCGGAAAATCTACTCGCTCTGAAAATGGCGACTCAGGCGATGGAAGGCGTGGCCGTGACGGCTCTCCGTTCCGTCATGTTCCGGGCTCGCCAAGCGGCAGAGCGCTCCGGCAGGCGGCCCGAGCTCGTGCGGGTGTTGGCTGTGTCCAAGACCAAACCAACTTCTCTGATTCAGGAAGTTTACGACGCCGGCCACCGATGTTTCGGCGAGAACTACGTGCAAGAGATCGTAGAGAAAGCGCCTCAGGTCAATTGCTCTCACTCTCAGAGTCTCAATGAAAATAAGTGGGTTGAATTTGTTTTATGAGATGTGGAAGAAGAGAAACCCTAATTAGCTTTTGAAATTCTTGGCAAATTGGTTCGATTAATAGACCCAACGTTTGTATTCAATTGGTTTTTGATTGAATCTGAAGTATTGTGTTACATTTCTGCAGCTCCCTGCGGATATTGAATGGCACTACGTCGGGCATTTGCAGAGCAACAAAGTTAAAATGCTGCTTTGTATGATCCATTCCCTTTTTAATTATGAGTTTGTGGATTAATAGTCTCACTTTCTAATGGCTTTAACTTGTATTTTCAGCTGGGGTCCCGAATCTGGCAATGTTTCACGGTGTTGACAATGAAAAGGTACAGAAAGCTTCTTCTACTACTTTCCATTGTTGATGATTGGGCCAAAAACTATAAGTTGATGGTGTTATGTTCAAGTATAAAGATTAAAACACCCATTCACTTATCACCTTAAGGTGTTTGGACAATTGATCTTTAGTACAATTGATCAAGTGATTTGTCTAAATTTCATCTGGTATTAAAGCACAATGCCAAGTTAAACCCAGATTTATTAAAAAGTTTAAGGTGATGTGCTTTAAAGATGTCTTCACTTATCACCTTAAGGTTTTATGACAATTGGTTAAGTGTTTTATCTAAAATTACACAGCTCAGTCGATGTTGTTATTCATTTGTTTCACAGTTGGCAAACAGTCTTGACCGGGTAGTTTCAAGCCTCGGAAGAAATCCTTTGAAGGTTTTGGTCCAAGTGAATACTAGTGGAGAAGTATGTGAGTATCATTTTACTTATTTCCCCAACCATTTGTTCTTAAGAAATAATAGTTTATATAGTATTTGCAGAGTCCTTGATATGTAATTGGGAATTCTTAGAAATACAAAAACATAGAATTTGCTTTTTTTGTTTATTAGATAGCTACAGCTAATAGTTTACAGCTCAATTGAAATCTAGTATAATTTGCCTAATATACAACTGCCATTGTGATTGATTTGGTCTGCATTTTCTGGTCCTGATGAAGCAAAATCTGGTGTGGAACCTTCCAGCTGTGTGGAGCTTGCTAAGTATATAAAGTCGCGGTGCCCGAACTTAGCGTTTTCTGGGTTGATGACTATCGGGATGCCAGATTATTCATCAACTCCGGAGAACTTCAGGGTGATAATCTTATTCCTTTTCATTAACTTACAGAATCATTCAACTATATGTCAAGTTCAAACAAGATTCATACTCTTGTTCTGCAGCACTATGATAAAGTTTTGATTTTGAATCTTTGATATTCTCTTGTGAAAATGGGTGCAGAGTCTTTCTTATTGTAAAGTTGAAGTGTGTAAGGCTCTTGAGATGGCAGAGGAGCAATGTGAGCTGTCAATGGGAATGTCTGGTGATTTTGAGCAAGCAGTGAGTGATGTCTCAATCTTTTAGTTTTTGTTTAAAGACACATAAGCTTGTTCTTAACTAACAACAGGTTCCCAATCCCATGTTCTTGTTTTCTGCACAAGAAAGTGTCTTTGATAATGCTATTGAGCAAAAAAAACGTTTTTTGAATCATGCAGATTGAAATGGGGAGTACGAATGTACGGATAGGTTCGACGATCTTTGGCCCGAGAGATTACTCGAAGAAAACATCTACCTAGATACATACAATACTTGTGTTATATCCGTACTGAATCACAACCATTAAAATGTATTATATCCGTACTGAGATCAAATCAGGTATGTTATAATATTAATTTCTTTGTACACTACATGATTTTCATTCGTCAATTTCAGAATCAATAATGAGCTTTACCTTACCTTCGACTTACATCAGTCTTTTATATTTTTCTGAAGCCACGTGCAGTTAAATATTTTAGGAAAATTTTCAAATTTTGGTTGTTACACCCTCACTTCTCTAAATGGGAGAATATTCACCCTAAATTTTGCTTTGGAGCTACCTTCTAGGGCTGTACTATGGTTTTTCACATTATTTACCATTATAGTTAATCACATCATTATGGTACAATGCGATTATGATTATGAATTTGTATACATAATGGTTCAGATTATGGTATTCTGTTAATAATTATGGTTATAACCATAATCATATCTATATATAATACAAAATATAATAATTTATCTAACTGTAGGTTAGTAAACATTTCAACTGTTCAATTTATTTTGGCCACCTCCAAAATTATTGATTAATCTAACTATGTTATATTTCGGTAAATTTCACTCTCGTATCTCATTCAATTTTCTTAAAATTGGTATTGTAATAATAATCTATGAATCCTGAAGGTTTAGTATTAGTATTGTAATATTTTAGATTTCTTATATGTTGAATTCAACTTGATCTTAGTTTCTTGATTGTGCTTGAAATTAGTTTTTTTTAATAGTTTGTAAACACCGCTTAAAAATATGGATATACCTATAAAGTCATTGCGAAAAATCGTGATTATGAATATGATACTAAAGCCTTCTATTATGGGGATCATTTTTAAAAGTCAAAAGACAAAATAGTTAACTTGGCAAAACATTGGCATTATTATAGACAAAAATGTGATAGCCATTTTGGTTTGGACAAAATTTTATAGCCAAATTTGAGTATCAATGATACCCAAAAATCATATTTGATTAGGATAAAAAAAAGGTGGGCTCTACCAATATTTGACCACATGGTTGGAAAGAGAATGAGTAGAGAGAGTGGGTCCTTAAAATTAAATAAATTAACGGTCTAGCTACAAACGGTTAGAGCATTTCCAATAGCAAGTGCCTCCACATCAACAGCCACGTCACTGCCAACTTATCAAAATGACACTGCTACAGTATTTGCTACAGTAAATGACACTGTAAAATTGACACTCTCTTCAGTAGTGGAGGCCAAGTTCCACCTCTACATTGAGACCCACATAATTTCATAATTCAAATATAATTTTTACATTATATATCATTATATATAAATTATATATTCATACTTTTTTACAAATACAGACATGAATAAATAATGAGATTCAAGTATTAGATGTTTTAATTAAAAAAAAATAGGGAAAATATATACAAAATTATAAATCGGTTTTGAACCGAACCAGACTTTTTTTACAGTTCCAGTCCAAAATCGGTCCAGAATTTTTAGTGCTAATTTCAAATTCAGTCCAGACCGGACCATACTGTTTTAATTAGTACCAATCCAGTTCGGAACATATTCGGGCCCGACCGGTTCGTGCATATCCATAGTTCTGTATTGTCAATTCATTGCAATAATTATACGTTACTTGACCAAGGTAAAATTACTATTAGGTGCAGTCCCCATGCGGCATGCAGAATGATTGATAAGTATAATTGTTGATATAATAACATTGATAAATCAAATTCATTGAATCTATTATTTCACCATAATCAGTGTATATTTGTTATACGTTGATTGACATATCTTAATTCAACATCATCAACATATTCACGTTTATGTACATCCATGATCATATTAGTAAATCGATTATTGCATTAATCATGTGTTTTTATATATGATTTCTAATATATGTAAATTAGAAATATATTATATATACATCATTCCAAAAGTATAATTTTTATAATAATTTATCGTAAAAGATATATTTCTTTCATATAATAATATAATATAATATAATATAATATAATATAATACGTAAAATATATAAAAATATATATGCATTAAAATAATATAATATTTTGTAGTAATTATTTTCCATATTTAATAATTTGAAATGTTATACTATTTCAAAATTTAGAATTAACGGTTATTCAACATGGTAACATATAAACAAATTAGATATGGAAATTTCGAAATTGATTCAAAGTTAAAAAGTAGTAATTTTGGTTCGTGTCGTTATTTATGTTACATAATATTCAAAATGACTGATTACGGCTCTTGTCTATCTGACTTAGCGTAACCGAATATATATACAATCAAAGAGATGACCAACACAATCGAATAAAATAATATTAAAAAGTTGGCACCGACATGAACAGTAACTTGGGAGTTCCTACTAGTAGGCACTGTCCCACTTCACTATTCACTCAATAATGGCAAAACAGTAATAATAGTAATCCTAGTCACGCCTAGTGGCGCCTAGTCAGCGTCCAGTGGCAAAAATTGGAACTAGGCACTCCCATTTTGGAACAAGGCACTCTTATTGAAAATGCAAGTGCCTATTTAATCATTACCAGTAGGGACCAACAGTAAATGGCACTAGACACTCTCTACAATAATAAATTTACAACATGGAACTAGGCACTTGGCACTACTATTGGAAGTGCTTAGAAATTAACCGTCCGGATTTGACAATTAAAAAAACAATAAAAACAAAGAACACATTTTGTTAATTTTTTCGTAAAAAAAAAAAACTTATATTGTATTTTATATTCAATATATAGTCAATACAGATATTAAATTAAAGATCTTTTGTAAATATATATATAACTAATAGTATAATTTTCATAAATAATTAAATTGTAAATATTAAATTATAAGTCGCTTAATTCATAATAAACATAATTTAATTGGATGGAAAATCATGATACTTAAATATAAATATTAGTATCATAGTACAATTAATACCCAAAAAACACTATACACACTTAAAATGACATTTGAGTATTAAAATATGGTTTTTCCATATTTGAAGGCCTAACAAATGCACTCCTAATCATTATGATTATTCATTATAGTAAAATAAAATATGGTACAACTATAGTATTTTCATCATACCATATTTGGCCAAAAAGATAATAATCATACCATATACGGCAAAACAAATTTACCATAAATTAAAGGTAAAAAAGAGTAATTATACCTACAATTGGATCTTTCTATCATGCTTTGAGATCACCATGCTTTGGGTACGTTTTTTTTGAATTTTTTTATTGCCCTAAAGGTGAACCCAGAGAGAAATTGATATTAGTATGATAAATTATTATGTGTGGTTAAAAAATTTCATATTTTTTCATACTTTTAAAGTTTTACATATGTTACAATTAAGTCCACCCTAGTAATAAAAAAACCAAAAGCATGGTGCTCTTAAAGCATGGTAGAAAAATCCATAATCTACCAATTAACAAGATTTTTCTACCATTCTCCAAGAGCACCATGCTTTTGGTTTTTTTATTAATAGGGTGGACTTAATTGTAACATACTTAAAACTTTAAAAGTATGAAAAAAAATATGAATTTTTTTTTATCCACACATAATATTTGCATCATACTATTAATAATATCAATTCCCTTTAGGTTTCACCTTTAGGGTAATAGAAAATTACAAAAAAAGTTCCAAAAGCATGGTGCTCTTGGAGCATGATAGAAAACAGCCATATTCCTAAAGGCGAACTAGATAAATCGATATTATTAATAATATGATACAAATATGAGGTGTTAAAAAAAATCATACGTTTTCATACTTTTAAAGTTTTACCTATGTACAATTAAGTCCACTCTAGTAGTTAAAAAAGCAAAGGTATGATGCTTCATAATCATAAGTATGGTAACTTGAATGAAAATGATGGTGCGCAACCAACGTACATAAATAATAAAGTTCAGGGTCAATTCTATACAAAGTAAAACCTAGGGGGTATCAGTTCAATTCTCCAGATAGTTTTGAATACAATGAACGAGGTTACGTTTTTTTTTTTCTTTACATCATTCAACTATTTTTTCTTCTCCGTCATCAGCGCTCGCTCGCCCGCCGTTTTTGGATTGGATAAGAAAGGATGGCGAATCTGATTAACGCACCGCTCGCGGCGGCGCCGTCTCCGGGAGTGGCCGGAGGAGTGTCTGTGTCGAACAAGGAGAGGTCAATGGAGCAAGCCCAGCAGCTGGTGCTCGAGCTAAGCAATCCTAATCTCAGAGAAAATGCTCTTGCCGAGCTCATTAAGGTTAGTTTGATCCGACCTCCTTCTCGCGTCTTTTTGGTCCACAATTCAGTTTCTTGTTGGAATCAGCGATGAAGGATAGAATGTGTACGTGATTCCGTTTTTTGATTATTCTGTATGTATAAATTCGTTCTCGGTAGACTTTAGGAAGCTGCATGTCTTACGCTTGGCCAGAATTATGCTACTGAAGCTCATAAAAATGGATTTAGTAGGTGTTCTAATCATGATCGAGAACTGCCTTTGGTTTTCTCGGGTTCAGCACTTCTATGTGTAGTTTCACTTCCCAAGCATGACTCGGTTGCTGGAATTAGATGGGCCTGTGGATTTATATTTAGGGGAAGAGGCATTGCTCACTGAATAAAAACTGATGCTTCTATTGTTTCGTGTTTAGCTATGTGCTGTTTAATGGGTACATACATATGTGGCACTGTTATATACATAATTTTGCTTTCTAATTTCTTTACACTGAAATTTCATTGACACAGTCTGCAGTTTCCTCTAGACCATAACATTTTTAAGATATATCATGAATAGGGCACCCGAAAATTGACACCAAAGAATCTATAGTTTACTAGGAATCTAACGCATGTAAATCCCAGTAGTATTGCCAGCTATACAAAAAATATTCATTCCTAACCAGTTTTTTCTGTGAAAGAGTTGTCCTGGGATTCTATCTAGTTGAAAGCTATCTTGTTTTTTCCCCTCTCACTCGGAAAACCCAAAATTTAGAGGCTTCCACTTCTTTTTTCCTGCATTGATTCGGTGCCAAGATTGGGCTTTATTTACTCATCATGAAATTCTTCCAAATCTAGTCTGCGATGTGCATTGGGTTACTTCCTTATCTAAATCTTTTAGCAGTTGATCTTAAGGTTAGTGTGAAAAACCTTATATGTTTTTTTGGGAGTAAAAAGAAAAAATATCTCACTTACTAGACCACAGCAGTTCCCATTGGCAGAAGTATTTATATTGCATGATTGACTTGCTTCTGCAGCTTCCTTTTAGATATTAATTGCGCATTTCTTGTTTCCTTTACAGAAGAGAGAATTGTTTCCCGAGTTGGCCCCAATACTGTGGAACTCATTTGGCACCATAGCTGCGATATTGCAGGTTTGTACCATGCACTTTCCTCATTTACAATACAGTAACGCTGCTTTCTCTGTTACTCAGAAAGTTTGCTCTTTATGGAGGTTATTAGATTGTATTAGTTACAGTCACCTTTGTTCTAGACTGGATATTGGGAATCTTGTATCATATCTAAGTACACTGATTCTTAATATATTTTCCTTTCAGGAGATAGTTTCAGTATACCCTGTTCTGTCACCTCCTATTTTATCTAGTGAACAATCAAATCGAGTATGTAACGCTCTGGCTCTTCTTCAGGTGAATTCTTTGCCTTCAAGATTTTATTATTTTGTTTTATCCATCATACACTTGCATATGAAGGTGTTCTGTCCCTAACTCTCAGTTCTCTTTATCTTCGACAATTTTTAAGGCTGCCTTTAGATAACAGAATGAGATAGATTACTAAATAACTCCTTAAATGTGTGATGTTTACATGATCCTCTCTATCTTATGCTAATGGCAGTGTGTAGCTTCGCATCCTGACACAAGAATGTTGTTCATCAAAGGTAATATTTACACTTCTTTCAGTAAAAAAAAGTAGTCATGTTAACTCCTAAAGGAAAAACAATATGTTTTCACATCGTTGAGTATCACTTCAGTTATAATTGTCATCCAGTTATAAATTTTTCCTGATGCAAATGGTTCTTACAGTTGATACTACTTGGATCAAATATACTAATTAGCCAGTCTATATTTTGGTGTACTCTATTCTTAAAAGGACATAACTATTACTTTTAGATATCTAATTAGTTTGCAATAATCTCCAGAATTTTGACCTTTGTTCTTCAATGTGGCAGCTCATATGACATTATATCTATTACCTTTCCTCAATACCGGGAGCAAGACAAAGCCTTTCGAGTTCCTGCGACTGACCAGCTTAGGTGTAATTGGAGCCCTAGTGAAGGTATTCATTATTTATTATATTTAACATATTATAGTTGCAATACTATGAGAATTAAGAATTTAATTAAAGATACAGTCAATGAGGCATGGACCCAAGGTGAAAGATTTCATTTTGCAGGTGAACTAATTATATGGAATGATACTTTAACCTGCATACTGAATTGTCCTTTGAACAGAAGACCGAGATTGGTCTTTATTTCTTTCTTGAGATCACTACATTAAATTCTTATAAGTTTGATGGACAAATCCATCATATTATTTTAGTTTGGGAAGCATTTCATGCATACCTATTGAACAGAAATATATACTTGTTTAGATTGTTGGGAAATTTTCTTGATTATTATCATCTCCTTCTTACCAGGTGGATGACAGAGCAACAGTTAGCTTTCTTCTTTCAGCAGAAATTATACCTCTCTGCCTCCGGACTATGGAGACGGGCGGTGATTTATCAAAAACAGTTGAGAATTCCGATAATCTCTAGTTATTATTCAAGATTGCTCTTTTAATATTCGACAAGTTTGATAATGGATACTCAAAATAAATTCTTGAGCTCCCTTGAATATTCCTTGGTTATAATATGATTACATTACATGAAAGATATAAATTTGTGCAGGTTGCTACATTTATAATACAGAGAATTTTGTTGGATGACCTCGGTTTGGAATACATATGTGTCGCAGCAGATAGGTTCTTTGCGGTAGACCGTGCTCTATCAAACATGGTCGAATCAATTGCTGAGCAGCCTTCTCCGCGGTTACTGAAGCACATCATTAGATGTTACTTGCGATTGACGCAACATCCAAGGTTTGATTTCTCCAACAAATTTGGCCCAATAATTTGCTGTATATAATGCTTTTGAAATTAAATATACAATGTTTTCTCAGGGCTTGTGTTGCTTTAAGAAATCGCCTCCCATCCTTTTTTAGAGATGGAACCTTCAACAATTACCTGCATGTAAGTTCTCAAAAGTAGTTCAATACTTTTTTTTTCAAAAAGGGGCTGGCTAAAATGCAGTCGAGTTTATTTTAACTCGATTTCTCAGCCGTTAGATCATGAGAGATAATCAATCGAAATTCAGGAGAGATAAAAAATGTTTCTTGCACATGCATAATCTGATGGCTGATAAATCAAGTTGAAATAAACTCGAGTTTATTTTAGTTGAACCCTTTCAAAAAAAACTATTTTTTCCAGTTAGTTATGCATATATATATGATCATATCCATCTGCAGGAAGATGAAACGACAAGGACGTGGCTGCATCAGTTGGTTACGGCTGTTGATTACATGCCGAAGCGTGATGGAGGGGCGGGGTTCGATCATATAATGGTGAACTAATTTACAGAATATGCTAATTCAGTTATATAGAAACTAGAGTTAGTTGTTACAGCCAAAAATTAGATAGTTTCTTGGACTGCATTCTGACTTTGGTTATGTATGATCAAAACTGCACTGGAGATCCTTAAATTATAGCAACATCAGAAACTCCTGAATCTCATTTTGTTGTAGTTAGGGTAAGTAGATCTCTAAGTTTAGTCATGCACCAATAAGAATCTGTGTGGCTAAATGCAGTGGGGCATGATTTATCTAATAATCTAACCCATAAATAGCTTTAAAAAAAACAATTCATGGATGAAGCTGAAGATGAATCTGCATAAGCTTGAGGATGAAAAAAATATTTATAGCCAACATTGTATACTTTAGTTTTACGGAGAATGAAAAAATATTTATGGTTAACGTTTTATACTTTAGTTTTTACTTTTTACAGTCTAACTCGGTAACAGTTTTTTTCATGACCATTAGAGCATCCACAGTGATATTACGTAAACGTGAGTCCTACGTGTTTTTTTAAGTAAAGTAGTGGTTTTACATAACAGTCTTTAAAAATGGGATCCACACATAAAACATTCATTAAATTTAAGGAATGTTTTATATTGACACGTCATCACATAAAATTAACTATTCCATTTTTTTTTTTTCCAAATCCACTTTTTATTCCATTTATTCCGCCCAGTTTTTTATTTCAGTCGTTTCGTTTCCTCAAACCTACTTTTTACTTCCGATGCTCTTCCTAATTTCCTCTAGTGACTGCGGTACAATTCCTGTCTCAGCTACAACAGAGAGCAGCGGCGAATTAGCGAGCACCAGAGAGCAACAATTATTATAAGCTTGGAATTATTAATTACTTTTTAAATTGGTGGTTAAAATTTAATAATAAAAAATATTTAAGTAAAATAGCTAAGTAAAACCATTGTAAATCTACTATTATATAGGTATTACATAAATTTATATATTCTTTAAAATCACACATAAAATCCTGAAAACAATTTAAGTAACCTAGTTGAGTATGAGCACTGAGCAGTGATCCCACCTAACAAAAGATGCCGGCTTAAATTAAGCTTGTTCATGACGGATTTCTTGACAATTATAATCCCTTGTTGCTTAAAAGTTAATAATACATGGAACAATCATTAAAGTTAGCATCTCTCATAGGATATTCGTTATATTATTAAATTATTATTATTTATTCATCAATCATCTGAAAGTACATTAACAGCCCACGTTCCTAAATATTATTATTATTATTTATTTAAATATTAATTCTAAACATCCATCATTTTTTTGTAATAATATATTATATCTGATAGGTGAGGAAGAAGTTCATAGAGTATGATTTGATTTTATAAATGTGCTAGAGTTATTTAAACCGGAAAGCTGTCCCTAATTCGGTTATGAACGACACGTAACCTTTTTCTTAATGTAATTACAATGAATGAAATACAAGCGTAATTTTATATTATAATAAATTTTACATTACAATACATATTGTGTTATTGTGTTGTTGATTTGTCAAATAACGTGATATTAATATAATATAAAGGGTTAAAGGTACCTTTCATACCACATGTTTGGCCGAATGTGACTTTTAGTACCGGATGTTTGGTTTTGTATACTTTTGGTACCAAACGTTTGAAAAAATGTGGTTTTTGGTACTTCCGTTAGTTGGCCGTTAGTTTTTTCCGTTAAATGACATGTGCAAGTCACGTGACCGACCCTAAACTTTCGATTTTATTCAATTTAGTCCCATAAATATATTCCTAACTTTTAATTTAGTCCCAAAACTTCAAAATCAATTCCAATTTAACCATTGAACCCAATTGACCTAGCCGGACCTAGCCTAGGACTTGGTCTGACCCTGGTTCGGGGTAGCTGGACCCAGCCAAACCTGACCCAAGGTCGGACCTAGACCTAGGCTAGGTCCGGCTAGGTCAATTGGGCCTAGCCCAATTTGGGTCGAATTTGGGCTAGGTCCCAATTGATCTAGCCGGACCTAGCCTAGGGCTAGGTCCGGCTAGGTCAATTGGGTTCGATGATTCAATTGGAATTGATTTTGAAGTTTTGGGACTAAATTAAACAAATTAAAAGTTATAAATATATTTGAGGGACTAAATTGAATAAAATCTAAAGTTTAGGGTCGGTCAGGTGACTTGCACATGTCACTTAACGGAAAAAACTAATGGCCAACTAACGGACGTACCAAAAGCCACATTTTTTCAAACGTTTGGTACCAAAAGTATACAAAACCAAACATCCGGTACTAAAAGCCACATTCGGCCAAACATGTGGTATGAAAAGTACATTTAACCCTAATATAAATGGTGATGAGATCACATGTTACATCACATCTACCCAAACACTCCCTCAAACTATTGGGTACATGACAATATCGAAGCGGGTGGCGCGTCCTTTCTATGCGGCCCACAAAGTTCCCATCGTGACGGAGATTAAAGAAATCCTCACAAAAGAGTTTCTTATTCAAAAATAAAATAAAAAATACGGGTATGCTTGAATCTCGATATAGCCGGCCTAATCCTAGGATGTATCTCTAATGTTTATATTATTTTACCTTTAAAATCTACAACTTTTATATATATATATATATTGTGATTATAACTTCTGCTAAATTTCATTCGTACATATATAATAATATAAATAATGTAAACTTTCTTGTCCAATAAATTATTAATGATTGCACTTAGAGAGCATCATGATGTATCTTGTATATAATATATATTTGTATTCTTTAAACTTCTCACATTTCATATATATATTTTAAATAATACTTAAAATTAAGACTGTCTTAAATAAAATATGCATATTTATAAGTTTACTTGTCCGAAAGAAACGGTGTTGAGGAGTCTCGAACCGGCCCCCGACTGACTCCTGGTACCGACATCCGGAGCGCGCGTATATCCAACTACTCTTTTAATCTCTGTACAGGCCCCACTCAAAACGTGGGCCCCTCCGGTGCCTTGATCCAACTATAAGTAGTGGCCTAGGTACTTCATTTCCAACTTAATTTCGAATTGAGACATTGGAGCTCTAACTTCTCTCTACATTTTATTTTTCTAGAATTATTGTCTGACTTAGAGGAGCGTGACTCGACGCAAGGCCGTCAAGATCAGATTCCGGACGAGCTTGTTCCATCAGTGATGGCGTGTCTATATAGTGCATTCCTTAAATTTAAAAAATATATTATGTAAAAATGGATGAATCACATTTTAAAAAATTCTATATAAAATTATTGTAACCAGATTTTTAATAAATTACATAAAAAAACATGGTAGACACGCACTCATGTAATGTTACGTAAAAACATTATGGTCTGAATGCTAAGTCATAAAAACAAAAAAAATGTTTTAAGTGTGTTTTATGTTCAAAATTATAATATTGAAAGAAAATGAAACGATAGTAAAACATTGAAAGAGAGCTGGACCCGTCTCTCTCTGTTCCTTTTTCGCCGGCGTAGGTCCTACTCCGGCGACCCACCGATAACGACCCTTTTCCCTCTCCGCTTCCTCCCCCAATTATTGTCTCTCTACAGTGTTTATGAAGAAGGAGGAGAAAGGATCTCCTGCAACCACAACCACATGATACTCTCTCCTCCTTCCTCTTATCTATATAAACATTCCTCTTCTCTTCGCCTTGATTTATCCTTATCCTCAACCTCTGCTCTTCGTAAACCCTACCTTCCATTGAAATCCATCCATTCTGTGAGATCCATACGTATATTACTCAGCGCAGACCCTAAAGTTTCGAGCTTCCTGCAATCTAGGGCTTATTGTTCATCCTTTTGGGGTAATACCCGGGCCGACGCGTTGCAGACATCACGGCTATACGCGGAGTATCTCGCTCCATAACTCATGTCCACCGTCGCAAGGGTGGTTGTGTGATCGAGAACGTTTGCGGTAACCCTTCTCCCCACGGTGGGCGCGGCGCGCTTCCTTCTGAAGGCGGCAGCCCCTCCGATCTGCTGTTCCTAGCCGGCGGCGGTTCCTTCTAGATCCATACCGCTACGTACATATATTTACATACCTACTTATTAAGATCTACTATTTGTCCATTGAGTGTTGGAAGAAGTTGAAATAAGCTGAATCTTGTTCGGCCGTGAAATTGTTGTTGCTGGGTGTTTCTGCATAATCTTTATAAGAAACAAAGATGAGTTTGATGTTGAGCATCAAGAGGGTTCCTACTGTGGTTTCTAATTACCAGAAGGACGAGGCTGATCATGTCAATCGCCAGTCCAATGGCTGTGGCCGCAATTGCCTTGGCAAATGCTGCATCCAAGGTAATTTCATTTTGCTGTGGAGATGCTAAAAATTGGGATTTGTGTTGAATTTGATCGATATTGTCTGATTTTTTTTTTCCGGAGAAGGTTGGATATTCATAGTGCCATAGCCTCCTTAGAAAGTGCTTAAGTAAATACAGTAAAGGCGTAGAAATGTAGGGTGGAGCTGGAATTGATTAGTCAAAAGGCAGTGGATGCATATTGAATCAATTCCTAGAATCTCTGTTAAAACAAGATTAAAGCATGTTTTAGGATTCAAACATGGAGTTGGAGCAATGCTGTGTAATAATAATATCATATAGCAGCTGTTTATAATGGAGTCCACACTACATTTATGGCAGGTGCAAAGCTCCCGCTCTACGCTTTCAAGAAGGTGAACAAAGTTGAGGATGCAACGGCTTTGCTTGTTGATGAGGAAGATGAGGCTCCGATGGAGTTCCTCGACTCGATTATTCTTGGAGAGGTAACTCACCAATTGCTAAGCCGAATGAAAAAAATTGACTTGCTCTTGATGTTTGATAATTTGAAAGAAGAAACAGTCTAGAACTTTTGTGAGTTTAGCTTGTTTGTGTTTCGGTTCCAGTGGGAGGATCGGATGGAGAGGGGCTTGTTCCGTTACGATGTCACCGCTTGTGAAACCAAGGTTTGTATCTTAACTCGTCTCAGTGGTTCATATTGTATGAAGATTTACCAAATGATCATTGTGAACAATTTTTGCGTGGTTTGTTTGCAGGTGATTCCGGGTGAGTGTGGGTTCATTGCTCAGCTGAATGAGGGCCGTCACCTTAAGAAGAGGCCAACTGAGTTCCGTGTGGATAAGGTTCTTCAGCCTTTCGATGGCAGCAAGTTCAACTTCACCAAAGTTGGGCAGGAGGAGGTCCTCTTTCAGTTCGAAGCAAGTGAAGATGGTGATGCTCAATACCACCCAAATGCTCCCATCTATGCTGAAAACTCCCCTAGCGTTGTCGCTATCAATGTATGCTCTTGTTCTTCTTATAAACTCTACTCCTTGTTCATGTTGAGTGATATTTTACTAGGTGTAGGATATTTTACTATTTTAAGGAAATTGTTGGTTATCTCAGCCAATCATTTTTTACCTGAAATTAAAAAAAATATTCTCTCCTTAAGATTCAGTTTCAACTTAACATTTTGTAGGATTTTCAAACATTTTTTTCTTGGTAGAATGTTATTCCATGACCAAGTTGAGGATATTGAAATTATTGCATCCAAATTGAACAGGTGAGTCCCATCGAATATGGGCATGTGCTGTTGATTCCTCGTATCTTCGAGTGCCTTCCTCAGAGGATTGATCACGCAAGCATGTTGCTAGCACTTCACATGGCCATTGAAGCTGGCAATCCGCATTTCCGACTTGGTTACAACAGTCTGGGGGCATTTGCTACCATCAATCACCTTCATTTCCAGGTTCTTTCAACTTTTATACAATTCAGTTTAACTAAACGTTTGGTTAGTGCAATAATCATAAGTATGTTGCTTGTCTTTCAGGCATACTACCTTGCAGTGCCCTTCCCAGTTGAGAAGGCCCCAACCAAGAAAATCGCTAGCCTCAGCAGCGGAGTGAAGATATCAGAGCTCCGAAAATACCCAGTAAGAGGTCTCGTGTTTGAAGGTGGAAACACGCTGCAAGATCTGTCTGATGCAGTCTCTGAATCCTGCATTTGCTTGCAAGAGAACAACATACCGTACAATGTGCTCATCTCGGACTGTGGCAAGCGCGTCTTCCTTTTCCCACAGGTATAAATCATTAAAGAATTGCTTCCTCATTGATATCAAGCTGATAGAGTTTCCACTGTGAATTGAAATTTGAGCTTTTCTTTTTGAGGCAGCTAAAAATTATCATATGATTATAATCAGATTGAGTTGCCATTAAAAAGCTTAGCTCAGTAACAGTTTCAAGATGATATATCATGTAAATATTATGATTGATGAGCAAACTCAGCATTAGCAGGTTTATTTTGGCATGGTTCATAAGAAGCTTACTTTTTTTGCTGAAATTCATGGACCCTTTTGTTTTTGGGTTAAGAACCTATAAACTGTCCAAAGTTTGGCCATTGTGAGATTTTGGTGTCTGGAGTTTCAAATGTTTATATGAACTGTCCGAGGTTTCAGTTTTGTTGAAATTTGGTGTCTCCGTCTGGTTTGTTTTTGTTGTTAAGTCAAATGGAAATTGGTCATGTGATGACCACGTGACCTGAACAAAAAAAATATCTCAAAAATGCCATTGTTCAACAATCATATGCTCGATTGAAAAGTCAAAAAATACCCTTCATAGCAAAAAAAAAAGTCCCTTCCTCCTTGTTTGACTCAAAGAGTAATTTCGCCAATTCACATTTTCTCAAATAATGTAGTAAATAAAAATATATATTAAAAGAGCAATAGTGTCATTTCACACTAGGGCTGGCAATTCGTGCTGGTCGTGTGTGTTCGTGTCGTGCTAACTTCGTGTCGTGTTCTGAGGGTCAGCCTAAACCCAGCCCAACACGGTCCAACATAAAAAATCTATAATAAATTGAGTAAAAAAATTAAATATAAACAATTTTAAAATTATCGTGCTATCGTGTTGTGCTGTGTTATCAATATCAAACCCAAACCCGTAATCTGAGTGCCGTGTTCGTGTCGGCCCATTGTGCCCGGCCCAAATTGCCAGCTCTATTTCATACAAATATGTTAAATTTAACCTGAAAAATGGATGGAAAACCAAATTTCAACAAAGTTGAAACTTCAGACACCTCACATCAATAAGTGAAACTCTAGACACCAAAATCTCACAAGTGTCAAACATTGGATAGTTTATAGGTTCTTAGCCCTTTGTTTTTTTGACTGCCTTGATATCATAATAATATACCGAACTAATGGATGAACTGTGAATATTACAGTGCTATGCTGAGAAACAAGCTCTAGGGGAAGTGAGTGCAGAGCTTCTGGACACACAGGTGAACCCAGCTGTGTGGGAGATAAGTGGGCACATGGTCTTGAAGAGGAAGAAGGACTACGAGGAGGCATCAGAGAAAAATGCATGGAGGCTTCTTGCAGAGGTTTCCTTGTCCGAGGAGCGTTTCCAAGAAGTGTTTGCCATTATCTTTGAAACCATTGCTTCTACTGTCAAGGACACTGATAGTGCTGGTGAGCCTGAGGAGGATGCTGATTCGGTGGATGACACGGTTGCTATAGACCGTGAGCCAGGGACTGCCATGGTGGCTGGTGCTCAGGATTGCCTTGTTCTGCAGTGAGTGACCTCTCTCTGGAGTGCTTAATATCTATCCTTCTATTATTATGTTAAAGTAAGTACTTGATGATGATGCTGCTGCTATGAATAAGCAAACGACGATTTGCATTGTGGGATTTGCCTGGCTTTGATTGTGTCTGTGTCGTGTGGTGTGCTTATTATGTATGTTGAATTTGGGTATTTTGTGAAACTGCTTCTGATGAACACTCTGTTAATGGATATTACTATTGTGTTGTATAATGTGGCTTTGTCTGCTTCATCTTGTGGGGCTGCAGTTTTCGGAGGGTTAAATTGATTGATTTTTGAAAGTCCTATGACCAAGGCGTAGCCAAAACAGAGTTCAAGGATAACTTTCATTTATATTTTATAGTGTGTGAGGTAATTAGTAGTAAAATGATTGGTGGCTAAACCAACCATAGGTTCTAAAGATTTATGTAAGATTATTATTATTTTTTTTTTGGTTCTTAGAATAACATATGAGAATTATGTAAGATTGTTTTTTTTTGTTGGTTCTTAGAATAATATATGTTCGCATTGAATCAGTTTATAGTTGACCCGTTGACACCTCCAAACACTATAGAGTTAAATTTGAATATGCTGAATATAGAGTTTAGGATTTAGGAATATTAATAATAAATAATGTCCATTGTGAGGCAACCCGCCCCGCAAATGTATGGATGGGTCGACCCACAGTGGGTGAATCTAGCGATACCCACACGTGTCAGTTGACACCCTAATAGTGTTGGTTATAATCTTACATTAAATCACTTTTTAAAATAATCGAACATTTGATATTACAAAATGACTATATCAACAGGTTTTGACGGATTTTGATCTATCTCGTCATCAAATTACAATACAATACACGTTCCGAAGTCGGAATGCTATAACAGTCCGCTGAGAGATAAGGGCACAGAGTGTAATTAATAGCAACTTCAAGAGCAATTTCCAAACCCCACACATTCGGAATGTCTTGGAATGACATTCTCAGATACGTGGGATTACAATCCGCATTACATTCATCCAAACACCCGCTTATAGTTTTTAAGGGTCGTTACGATCTCTTGAATACGACTATACAGACCAAACATGGAAAAACCTGCCAAAAAACAGGGGTTAGAGAACTAACTTTCCTGAATAAGCAAGATGATCAATGCCTGCCCGTTGCAGCAAGGCTTTGCTCCATACAAGCAAAAGAAGAGAAGTCAAGTCCCTTCAAGAACCAACCTCCAAATCATGCCTTCTGCTATGTTCAGCTAATTAATTATAGTTACTTACCATATTCGCACCAATGGCGAAGAAAACATGAACTCCTCCATGTTAATAAGCGATTCAGATCTCCCGCCCCACTCTTCGTATTCTAGATCGTGCTTCACCGTTAAAATTTTAACACACATCCTTAGATTTAATATTTTCCTTCGGTTCACCAATCCCAACAGTATTTTAGAAAAAAAACACAAAATTAATTACACCCATGACACGTGTCAAGATCTTAACGGTGAGGCACGATCTGGGACACGGAGAGTGGGGCAGGAGATTTGTATCCTATTATAAGACCCCCACCTAGAAACCACCTCCCTCTACAACTACAACTATAAGACCCAACAGGCAAGGCAGTATAACTCATAAACACTAAACCCTAAATCCAGAAAGCAACTCTCTCTACAGACAGTATAACACATTATAACAACTATAACCTAATGATGCTCCTAAGCAGCAACCTTCATCTTACCATTACTTCATCCTTACTCCTATTCTATCTACTTCTGGTGGTTGTTCATGAAAGAAAGCCAGCAACTACTACTGCAACAACAGAATGGGCAGAACCGAGTAATAACGGTACCTTAACATTACCCAAGTCAAAGTGGGTGCAGCGATGGTGGCGGGACCCGGGAAGAGGCGGGTGCAGGAGGCGACCTTGGGTGTGCCACCGAGGGGAACGTCGGCCCCACAGAATGCGGTGTTGCAGGAACCGATGTGTTGACATCAGTTCTGATGTGAACCACTGTGGTTTGTGTGCTAGGCGATGCCGATACAGTTGGCTGTGCTGCCGAGGTAGGTGCAGGAACATCAACCGAAACCGTAGACATTGTGGGAGGTGCTTCAATCGATGTCCATTTCATGTTCGTTGTCGGTATGGAATGTGCGGCTATGGCCATCCTTATAGACCACCTCGCCCGGACCCTCCAAGGCCACCAAAGCCTCTTCCACCAACAAGATTTCAATCTCCAGCCCCACCATTAGTGGACTTTGATTAGGCAACAATAATTAATTTGCTTGGTTTGGGTTGGGTTGAGTTGGGTTGCAAGTAAAGGATTCTCATATAAAGATGTGTTTCCTTTTGTTCCCTAGATTCTAGCCCTCAGGTCACTACTAGTGCAAAGAACAAGTCTACAAGTATAATATAGGAAAGGGTTAAGAACTTATTTAGTGTATCAGATTTACCCCATGTTGTTTTTTGGTGTCTTAGGATCTAATTGTTGTTTTTGGGTGTCCCAGGTTTCATATTGGTTGTTTTTCAGTGTCTCGGTGTAATTACTTTAGAGAAACCAATCCCGACTGTCAAATTCGAGCTCTCATGCACGCTCACTTCCCGTCACCTTGACGGAACTGTCCCATGTTCGCGCCGGTAAATTTGTCGCTGGAAATTGCTCCACACCAATCTGTTGGAAACCTTCTTTTTTGGATGTTCAAGTTGGTGGCATATTGGGTAATTTTGTGAAAGTAAAGAGTGAGGGATTATGAGTGGGTGAGTTTTTTAATAAACATGACTTAAGAGAGAGGAAAAGACGTGCGGAGGCACAACCAAAATGAAAACTGGGACCCAAAAACAACAATGTGATACTGAGACGACAAAAAGCAACATGAGTCAAACCTAGGACACTAATTAGGATCTTAACCAAAAAGGAAAAGGTACAGATAGTTGTATCATAAGAACTGGATGAACAAAAAAACCAACTGTCGGAATTCTGTATTGTTGATGAGAGCTTAGCAAAATTTCCATGTATCATAACATTCTATAGATTACTCGCAGTTTCGTTAATAAACACGAGAATCTCATGGTTTGCTTGTACAAAATCACAGCATAAAGAAGAGCAAGACAATAGTACAAGTATGCAACATAGAGTAGTAGTACATACCCGATGGCCTTTGGTTTTGGCAAAGGTATCAGTAGGTTGGGAAGTTTGGGTCCACCTCACGAGCCCAGGACTCCAGTCCACCAATGATGTCTTTAGCAGAACTAAAACCCATCTTCTGGAGCCGCTCAACTGCTCTTTGAGAATCATTACCTCTTCTGCAGACGACATACACTTTCGGCTCTTTGATTTCTTTTAAGGCTGAGGAAATTTCGGAGACCCTACTCTCCAATGTGGGAAGTGGAATATTCAGTGAATTTGGGAGGGAGATGATTTTGAAGTGATGCTCTGGCCTCACGTCTACCAATATGTGCGACTCCCTTTTTTCAACTAGTTCACTGTAGTCTTTACTGCTTATTCGACTATCGGCAGTGAGCAGATTTAGCTTCAAGGGTGTCTGCAATATATACAATTTACAGAATATAAGATGTTGTTTCACCTACCCATACACCAATCAATGAGTTTGTTCCAAAAAAATTATCTATAATTGTAGTTCTACCAACTGTCAAGATTAACAAATATAAGCAATGACAACTGAGTCCATACAGAAACATTATGAAACAACCATATATTTGTAAATGAAACTATATGCAGGAAGAATTTCCTAGATAACAAATAGGGTAAATATGAGCAAAATAAGTTAGTAATGAAAGATACAAGACTAGTTCATTACCACTGCCATCGGAGACTGAGTGAATTTCTCATAATCAAAATCTTGAAACTGCTGCTTCGTGAATGGTGTGTTTTCTCCACACACATGGCACTGCAATGACCTCCCTCGTATCTTCACCTAGAATAAATTTTAAGAGATGGACAAGAAAATGGAGCCAGCATGGTGTCATTTTGGAAAAGAGAAGGCCACTAAATAGAGAGTATTTTCAGACAGAATACCGAAACCACGACATACAATTCGAATCCGTGCTGATAATGCATCAAGCAGAAGCATACGCCCAGTAAGTGGTTCACCAATTGAGCTTGCAATCTTTACGGCCTCCAGTGCTTGAAGACAACCAATTATGCCAGGAACTGAAACAAAGACATTATACCAGGTAAGGTTCACAGAACTCTTCTAAGAAAGTAGAACACCGAGTACTGAACGGGCCAAATTTACAAGGGGTTCCACCAGATTTTATTAATGAAGACACGACCACATAAAGCCAGAAATTTGGAAGGCTTGAAAAAAAAAATAACATCAAGTATGATCTCGGGCACTTTTATCATGAAAAATCAACAGCAGAGCATATAGAATGGAAATTACCCACTCCAAGAACTCCACTATCAGAGCAACGTTGACATGCTGTAGTAGGTGGTGGAGTTGGAAATAAGCATCGGTAACATGGACCTCCTTTGTAGTTGTACACAGTCAGCTGCATAATTTTTAAGCGGTGAACTAGTGAGAATAATTACAACTCTCCAATAAAAGAAGTAAAGAACCAAACTAAGAATTCGCACCTGCCCTTCCAATCCAATTGCAGCACCTGATACAAGAGGCTGCACAGATAAGATGAATCTGTTTAGTGGCTCCAATGATAAGTCCTAGATGCTCAACAACACAGACCCAAGTGGCCTGACATATAATGTATGATTAAGCCCAATAGAGAGGTTAACTTTCTTAAAAGAATAACTATGGACAAGAATCAACATGATGGGTTCCAACTTTTTGCAGCTGAATAATTTTAAAGAACTTTTAATGTGCAATAACGGTCCATCATTCTATTATAACTGTGATAGCTGGGAAATGGATGCCTTAGTTAGATATGCTCTGTCGAGTTACTAAGATCAAGTTAAACCTCAATAACTGACAAGTGTCATAAGTTCAATCTTACCAAGTTGAATATCAATTGCTATAGTGTTCGAGAAGTTCAATAAATCATCGGTGTCAATAGCCTTCAAAAAGTAATGTATCAAAATAGAGTTACAAAGGTAAATAAGCAGTGAAATACTCGCCAACATTACCTTCCCTAACACAACGCAGCAATCACTAATCATGTAACGGCTGGGGGCATTATCAGTTGCATCGACTACTATGTCATATCTATAAATATTGATGTTGTAGAAACCAAAATATGTGACCACGCATTAAAGCAAGAAAGAAAGCGAACAGCGTAAAAATACTTTAACAAGATCAAGGATACTGGCTCATAATCTGCAAAGCATTCGATGTGCGCAATGCTTCTTTATGCTCCACAATTTGAATACTTGAGTTAATCCTGATGTAAAAGAATAAAATAACACAAAATTCAGATATATTCACGAAACCTACCCCCCAATACAATTCAATTCGAGATTGGTAAAACAAGAATCAAGTTGTAACACATACGCACGGCAAGCAGCAGCAGCAGATTCTACTTTAGGGCTGCCGATATAAGCTTCGGTATGAATAATCTGACACAAACACAACAGAAGACAACTATCAGCTCCAGAGCTAAAGTTGAAATCAATTCATGAAGATTTTTTACCCAAAGAAAAAAGTATATTCATGATGACTCGTTAAAAGGTCTTTATATTTCTCATTCGAGTATAGCAGGCAGCTTTTGCTTAGTAGTATTGCCACAAAGTTCATGTGGAGTTCTAGATAATGGCAGTTTAATGACCATGAGAATAATACTAACAGAAAACATAACCATGTAAGGAACAACATCGCAACAATTACCTGCCTGTGCATATTATTTAGCTCAACAACATCGTTGTCAACAATACCCAAGCGACCTGATCGATTAACAAAAGAACCAGCCAAAAACTAAGACTTCAGAGAAATATAGCTTCATTAAAGAACTAACTATTGAGTAGATACGATGAAACAACTGAATATACTGAAAAAAGGAAGATGAAGCTCACCTACACCACAAGCTGCTAAATATAGCAGAGCAGGTGACCCTAAACCTCCTGCTCCTACAACCAATATCGACGACTTCAACAGATTCGATTGAGCTGCATAAGGTTACCAAATCGATAAGCCGTATTTCCCAGCTCTCACCAACTTGACATTTCTTTTCACTGACCTTGAATACCAAACGACGGAAGCAAGAGTTGCCGACTGTATCTGTATATCATATCGGGAGAAAGCCCGTGATTGAGCACTAAATCGACGTTGGTTGTGACTCTGTCCTTCTGGTGATTCGCGTTCGGCAGCTGAGCTTCAAGTGCTGATATTCTTCTTTCGATTGCGCACTTTTCTACCTTTAACGCCTCGATTTCGCGGATGATGCTTTCATCATTTCCGTTGGCCTCCATTTTCAGTGGAAGCAGAGGAGAATTCTAATCCGCGAAAAACCCTGAAACTTCCTCCTAAATCACTACGTGTTTAACTGTAGAGAGTCAATTTCGTAATTGACTTATATATACTAGTTGATTTGATGAATAATCTCTTTAATGGGAGACTACGACTAAATTCATTTAAGGTTTATTTTATGGTGATCTATTCGAATGTGTAAAAGTTAATTTTATAATTAATATTTTTAGTGTAGATGACTATAAAAATAATTCGTTTAATGGTTAATTTTATGTTTGATTTTTCAAATCGACTAAGAGCTAGTTTTATAACTAATCTATTTAGTGGATGATCACGACTAATTCGTTTAAACCTCTATTTTTTGACCAATCTTGTTCAGTCATCTAAGAGTTAGTTTGTGACTAATCTCTTTTGTAGGTGACTAAGACTAATCCGTTTAAGAGTCAATTTTATGACCGATCCATTTGAATATGTTAGCTTTATGACTAATATCTTTTTGTAGATAGCAACGAATAATTCGTTTAAGGGTCGGTTTTATGACAGATCCCTTAAAACCGTCTAAGCGTTAATTTTATGACTAATCTCTTTTGTAGATGACGACAACTTATTCGTTTTGAGGTTAGTTTTATGACTAATCCCTTCAAATCGTATAAGAGTTTATTTTATGACTAATCTATTTTGTATATGACGATGATTGATTCATTTAAGGGTTAATTTTATGACTGGTCCATTCAAATCGTCTAAGAGTTAGTTTCATGACCAATCTCTTTTGTAGAAGGCGACGACTTATTCGTTTTAATTGATCCATTCGAATCGTCTAATAGTTAGTTTTATGACTAATATTTTTTTGTAGATGTTGTTGTTGACAGAAGTAAGTGTTAATAATAAGATGCGCATCTACCAATTGTCCTATAAGTCTGAACTTGTGAATGAAAATATCGGCACACTCTTATGATACATATTAACAAGAAGTTCGATACTCTAAACTCAATGTTTTCTTTTATCTCACACTTCCACGAGTTTACATTATTAAAATGAAGATATACGTCTGGTCTTCAAACATATGGGTTTCTCTAGGTTGGCATTATTTGGATGACTTCCTTCACGGGTTGTTGGCAGCAATAGTTAATATCTCTTTCGTATTGTGTCGTAATCAGTATAACAACGCGTAGAAGTAGGTTGATCTGCTCACTCTTCTCAAATCAATCATATGAGACGTAGGGAACTGATGTAGTTGAAGTGTCGGATTTTGCCCTATCAATATAGGTTTTCGAGTGGAAACAGCGATCTGAGAAAGACTCATAATATACTATGGGGTTTGACGATTTTAGGCCAAATTCCTTCGTTTAGAGGGTCAAATATGCAGTTTTATGTTTCTTTCAATCTTTTTTATAATTTGTCGATTTTGTTTGGGAATTTTTGTTAATTTCGAATTTTGTCTAGGATTAGGATTTTTCTTTTAAGTATTTAAGGCATTGTTAGCTGAATTTTACAGACGTTTATTGATATTTGAAAAAAACTGAGGTTTTCCTCTACCTGCATCAAATTCTCGGCATTCTTTGAATCAACGAGTTCTTGCGCCCTCTATCCATCAAATTCTCGCTATTCCCTTTCGAATCAACGAGTCTTTGTCCCATCTATCCCCATCACGCTGCATCAGATTAAAGTAGTCACAAGGGAATGTACTCATCATTCACTTCATCATTCATCGTAATCATCATAAACATGAATATAAAAAATTACAGGATCTACCTCAAAATCATCATATATAGGATTATCGAAAGGGTTCACATCTGAGGCAGTCTCGTCATCCTCCTCAAATTCGAACTAATCCTCTTGAAAATCGAATTGACGTTGTTGTTCTTTGATTTTTTGTTCCATGAACTGACGTAGCCATTCTGCGTTCTGTCTCAGTTCTTCGAGTGAACGCCGCAGTTCGTTCTTCTCTGCTGATGTTAGACGTCTTCGAGTTGGCATCGCGCAGGATCGACTGGGCTCTGATACCAATCTGATGCAGCGTGATGGGGATAGTCTGTTAATTTCGAATTTTGTCTAGGATTAGGGTTTTTCTTTTCAGTATTTAAGGCATTGTTAGCTGAATTTTACATACGAATGAAAAAATGAGGTTTCCTCAAACTTGCGTCAATCCTTCGGTATTCTTCTGAATCAACGAATTTTTGCGCCTCTATCCAACAAATTCTCGGCATTCCATTTCGAATCAACGAGTCTTTTTTCCATCTATCCCCATCACGCTGCATCAGATTGGTATCAGAGCCATTCGGTCCTGCGCGATGCCACCCCGAAGACGTATAACAGCTGCTGAGAAGAACGAAATACGGCGTTTGCTCGAAGAAATACAACAGAATGGAGAACGGCTACGTCAGTTCATGGAACAGAAAATCGAAGAACAACAACGTCAATATGATTTTCAAGAGGATGAGTTCAAATTTGAGGAGGATGACGAGAACACCTCAGATGTGAACCCTTTCGATAATCCTATTTATGATGATGTCGAGGTAGATTATGTTATTTTTGATAAACTTGTTTATGATGATTATAATACTGATGAAGTGGATGAGGAATCCGTCGCTGGCTCTCCCCTCTCAATTTTTACGGTCGCCGACAGTGGGACTCCAATCGGCACAGAAGAGGTCAAAGAAACACAGAGACTTGAGAAATTTTTGTTCGGTGCTCTGTATCCACCTCTTGATTTCGGAAAAGAAGATAAGGGAAAATTTGAAGATACTTCCTAGGAGGATAAAAGTCTGGATGAGGATGATGCTGCTCTATTCTTCGTGGACCGATCAGGAAGTAACATAATTTATAAGAAATATGGTGAATTCCCTCATGTTGTAGAAGCGGGTAGATGACAGAAAAAACATGTTTGGGTTGATGGCACTTGGTAATGACAAAACATTCATATGTTGAATAATTTAACAATAACATATTTTTAAGCAATATAGTTAAAGTAAAACTATTGATTATCAAATATTATTTAAATGACTATGAACTTTAAGTGTTACTTAAAATATATATAAATATTTATATAATATAACTTTAAAAAATAGTGTAAAATTATTATAAAATAGTATTCAAATATGTAGGTGTGAAGAATTGATAATAATAATAAATTTCTACATAAATAATAATAACAAAATTAATAATAATAAATAAATTAAAAGAAAGGAAATTAGAGAGCCTAATGATGGTTCCTGCCCATACCAGTAAACTCCTCTCCATTTCCATCCCCATCTCCTTCTCCTTCCTTCTTCTTTCCCTTTAATTTGTTTTATTCCTTTACTTTTTCTTTCTGTGGAGTCTCCATTTCTAACCTCATCTCCCCATCTCTACATCCACTCACCATTATCTCTCCTTCTTCAACAACTAACCCTCATTAAAGTAGGATGCCCATCATCATCCTCTACCTCCTATCTGTTTATTGACCCGCCGTTTATACAACACGCTTCTTCTTGCCGTGTCCTTCTCCTTCACCTCTCTATTTGATTCCACAAATCTGAAGCAGCTGGAGTAATTGCTTCAAAACTTGCAGAACCATGAAGCGAGGAAGAGCTACCGCCGCCGCCTCCGCCGCCGCCGAAGTAGTTACCCATCCAAAGTATAGAGGCGTGAGGAAGCGGCCGTGGGGGAGATACACGGCGGAGATCCGGGATCCGGTGAAGAAGGCTCGTGTCTGGCTCGGCACGTACGACTCCGCCGTGGAAGCCGCCCAGGCGTATGACGCCGCCGCGCTCAGATTCCGGGGGCCCAAGGCTAAGACCAACTTCCCCGCCGGCGCGAAGTTATATCCTGATCAGAACATGGCCGTTCACCCGCCGGTGCCGACCAGCAGCGGCATGAGCAGCACGGTGGAGTCTTTCAGCGGGCCGAGGCCCGCGAGTGTAGCGCACGCTCCGACAAGGCGGCACCCGCGTTCGCCGCCGGTAGAGCCGGAGGACTGCCACAGCGACTGTGACTCGTCGTCGTCGGTGGTTGTCGACGACTGTGCAGACGCCGCCGCGTCGTCGTTAAGGGCGATTAATAGGCCTATCCTTCCGTTTGATCTGAACTTTCCTCCGGGTGTGGACGGCGGCGCGTGGAACGTTGGTGATGATATTCAGTGCACCGCTCTGCACCTCTGAATTGATGGCGGATGGTGGTGGCCGGTCATAGATATTCGATTATTTAAATTTTATTAAATTATTTTGTTTTTTTTTTAATATCAGAATATTGGTTTCTTGGGAGAGAAGGAGAGGAGAACATGTTGGGTTTGAGTGAAAAGATACAAATGGAATCTTTTCTCTTTTGCAAGTGTTGAATGGAATGAAATACGAGTCAAAATTCTTGGCAAAATAAAAATACGAGTCAACAAAATATACGAGCCCCTTTCTTGCTAACAAAAAATAAAAAATATGAATCACACCCTTGACTAAGCTATCTAACAATACTTGCAACGTGCCAAAATTGTTTATTTCATGTTCTTGACAGCTTACATGTTAATCGACCCAAAATATATTATATGTATCTATATAGTCATGTAATTAATTTAAATTAGAATTTTGGTTACAATAACTTATTAACTTGTACTCTGGTTAGTAGTGAATATATAATTTTTTTTTTCAAAACGAGAGTAATAACTTATAGTCATTTTGTTTCTTTTTCAAATTAGAGTATTAACAATTGAAGAAGAAAAAAACACAATTCATTTGAATAAGAAATAAAAAATAAAGGTGAGTGCATTAAAAAAAGAATGAGAAGTAGGTTCATCTATTCCTTCACAGGGAGAACTATTAGAAATTTGGATGATTCATAATTATTTTTAAAACTAAAATATTGTTAATTTTGTACTTCTTTTTTTTTTTTTTTTGTCATTTTTTTTTTGTACATGTTATAATCCAACTAATCAATTATAGTTGTGTTTCTTTAGATACGGGTTCTGCTCCAAGGTTAATATCTTCGTAGCAGGAGAGTTAGTTACCGGTGAGTCTTAATCAGCAATACCTAAAGGATAAGGACCATGTTTTTCTTGTTTTTTTTGGTTGGTGTACTAATGTTTTACACTTTTACTTATGCAGCTATATTATAATTTATACCATTACTTCAGTCTGCATTAAGAAAATAGAAATCAATAAATCTAGATAATTAAAACGCTAGGTATTAATATTTTAAATTTAATTTTGAAATTGTAGTTGATATGTTTTTAATCAATTTTTAAGGTTAATAACCTATGAAATGTCTGAAGTTTGAACCATATTAACCGGATAGGTCTGAAGTTTCAAAAGTTAATTTGGAATGTCTGAAGTTTCAACTTTGTTGATATAAGAGGTATCTGTTAATTTTTTCCGTTAAAACTGCCTCGCGTTCGGCTATAGCGGTAACCCCTGAATCTAGAGCTTGGCGTTCCAACCCAGTCCCAACAATGCACTTCTCGGACTGAGAAAGTGGAACTGCTAGCGGTTAATACGTTGTAATTGGAGTTGTTATTCGGAATATGACAGAACGAAAGACCAAGGAAAGAGAGAAGAATGCACCAAAATGCAGGTGCTGCGTACTTCGACAAGTCTTGGTAAGGAGTGCACAAGCGTTGGTCAAACCGAAGCGCTGAAGGTAGAGACTCTCGGTAGAAGAACTTCTGTATGGCCAAGCTGTCAGAGTTCGCAAAATCTAGGTAAATCCTAGTGAACCAATATTGTAGTGAAACGAAGGAACTACGAATGCAAGAGGTCAGAAACAAGGGAACTCGCCCACTGAACAGTAAGATTGACAGCCAGATCGGAATGAGGAAGTAGGCTCATCCTTGAACGACTTTCTCAAGCCTTATTGATATTGATGCTGTAAGCAGGGTGGAAATTGGTCACGTTCATGGCATGTGACCGAAAATAAAATTAAATATAAAAAATGTCATTCTATCAAAGTATGCCCCTCACATACTTGAAATGAAAAGACAAAAATGCCCCCACTCACATGCTTGAAATGAAAAAACGAAAAATGCCCCAACCGTGGCCGCCGACCACCACCCAAGGCCGACGACGACCACCAATCGGGTCGGCCACCACCAAATCGTGCCCGGCCAGCCCCAATCGGGGTCGGCCAGCCACAGATCGGGGTCGGGTAGCCACCGATCGGGGCTGGCAGCCACCTATTGGGGTCGGCCACCACCCCAATTGGGGGCCATCAGCCGAATCGGGGCTGCTGGCCCCGATTCGGGCTGGCCGGCCACAGTTTGGGGCTGGCCGGCCACGATTTGGTGGTGGCCGGCCCGATTAGTGGTCGTCGCCGGCCTTGGGTGGTGATCGACGGCGGGTGGTGGCCGGTGGACTTGTGCGGTGACAGAGAAAACAATAAGGACTCAATTGTAAAAATTAAAACTTAAGAATATAAATTTGAGGACTAAATTGAACAAAATAAAAAATAGAGACTCAATTCTTAATTTGACTTCAGGGGTAACTTTGTCATTTCACATTTCCTCAAATAAGGTATTAAAATGAACAAATTATTAAAAGGGGCAAAAATGTCATTTCATACCATTTTGTTAAGTTTAACCCTAAAAATGAACGGAAAACCTTATATCAACAAAGTTGAAACTTCAGACATTTCAAATTAACTTTTGAAATTTAAATTACTAATTGTTGTGTTAATCCAAATAGGCATTTTAGTAGGCCAGACGTGACTAGCGAACTACTAAAAATATTGAAGACATTAAGAAATTGAATTTTAGTTAGTGGTCTAAAAAAATCACCCGTGTTAGCTAAGAAATTGAATTTTAAATAAATGAAAATGAGACATTAAGTATTATAGTAGTTTAGTTTAGAATGACATTTTAGTTAACTTAAGTTACGAAATTTCTTAAATGCCGTCATTAATCATCATATGCAAGTTAGTTATATGCAAATGTCACGTGCCTGGAAAAGCGGTGTAAGTTGGAGCACACCCAATATCTACTATTTCTAGAGTAGCTTTTGTAAATAAAGCTCTTTAGGGGGAGTAGTAGTTGGAAGCCAAGCCAGGACGTAATGTATGTGGATCTCTCCCACCCATACATGGCGTGTCGCTTACAAGTCAATGACTAGTTTCCAATGTCCTGGTTGTTATCGGTAAGACGTTGCATATCATTTGGGATCCTGTTGGTTCGGGAGCTAATGCCGCTCTCCTGATGATGGCCAGGAGACCGAAAACCAGTTAAGCTGCTCTCCGGAGCAAAGTTCCCTAACCACGACCCGTTCCGTCCGTATGCGCAGTGCGTGTTGAGCTTCGAGAACAGATCTTGGGAGAGAAGAGGGCTGATCCGGACGTGGGAGTGCCGGATGCCCCGCGGGCGTATTCTGCTGAGAGCGTGGAAAGCTCCAAGCCCGTGACATAAGGTGTACTTATATGCTCACTTTTCGTCCAAAATTGATGGTGACCGGCTATGTAATTATTTAAACTTTTGAAATAGTTAAAATTTACAAAAAA
Organism: Clarkia xantiana subsp. parviflora; assembly: GCA_036873135.1. Lineage (NCBI taxonomy): Eukaryota > Viridiplantae > Streptophyta > Magnoliopsida > Myrtales > Onagraceae > Clarkia > Clarkia xantiana. Next base: position 3,566,426 of record JAPTYO010000009.1, read on the forward strand.
AAAATATCTTAAATACTAATTTGTCAATCTATATTTACTCAAATACTTAAATGATTTTAAACCATATATTGATATTATAATATAAATTATGTCAACAAATATCCTGGTATTATAGTTACAAGTATTTGACATGTATTACTCGGATTGAAACGTTTCCCCCTTGTTTCCCTTCCAATTCAGAAGCAGTATTCTTCGGGCAGGGGAACGAATTAAACGCGACACATTTCAACGACAGTATAGACGACACCGTTTCAAAAGTAGCTTACTATAAATGTTACCGTTTGGCTTCCTTCCTTCCCAAATTGCAGCGGTCGGTGATTCCATCTTTCCCGGGAAAACCAGAGCGAGAGCTGAGGCTCTCCCTCGCTAATAACTCTGGTTTTCCCTTTCTCGCACTTCTATTTTCTTCTCCAGTAATTTCAATCAAATATCTTTCGCGTCAATCGTCGCCAATCTGATTCTGCCTCAACAATGGAGTTTTCTCCTCTCCCAATAGCTTCGTGCTCGAAAGAGAACCAGGCGATATACCAGGACTGGTTCTGGTATGCCGATTCAGGTACATTCTCCTCTCTGATGCATTCGTCCGCCATTTGCGACTATCGATTTAGATATATACTCAGACGAACTTGTTATTGTGTTATTTGTCATTCACCAGACGCTGTGTGGGTAAAATTCTATGTTTATTTTTCTATGGCTGCTTGAAATTTTCTTATGAGAAAAGATGGATGTTCTTTGATGACCTTGATCAGATGGCGATGGAAGGTTTACAGGAAATGATGCATTGAAGTTCTTCGCTTTCTCAAATTTGACACGGCCGGATCTCAAGCAGGTTTGTCCGTGAAGCAGTATTTTCAAAGCGTTTATGTTGATATGTTTGTTCAAAATCTGAAGTGACTCTTCAACTGCTGGTGAATTTCTAGTCAATAGATTCGAACCAAAAAACAGTCCCAACTGTTATCTATGTTACTAATCTTTGTGCAAATTTAAAATGTTGATATTCGGTATACCAAATATCAATCATGTTTCTCTTAAAATTGGCGGAACAAAAACATGTTTTTAAGCATCAAACAAGCTAAAACCATAATCAACAAATCCGATAAGTGGAAAAAAAATGTTTTTGTTGATTAAAACACAAGTTTAACGCCTAAATCAGTCGAAAAAAGTAGTAATCTACCAATCTGATAGTTGGGACACCGAATATCAACATTTTAAATCCGAGATAGCGATTAGCACCATAGCCTATAGTTTGGATTGTTTTTACAACTACAAACCCAAATATGGAATTCATAAGTCATATGTCTATGATGAGAAAAGTTGTTGTTGAGTTTTTAGTAACGTTTAGATGGAACTGGGTTGTACGATCTTGATGTTGTGAAATTTGTGTAGTGTCTGATTTGAATGTTCGATTTGCCAATTGACGATTTCCTTGCTTTCTGTCTATCACCAAAGGTGTGGGCTATAGCCGATTCCAAGCGACGAGGATATCTTGGCTTTGAGGAATTTGTCACTGCAATGCAGGTTGCTCCATTTAAAATTGTGCAGCAAAGCATGTTGTCCTTTCATATATGTTTTTTTTTTTGCCAAATTGCTTTCATATATGTTACTCTTATTCTTCTCACCTTCTTTCTCCATGCAAATTATCAGCTGATTTCTCTAGCACAATCTGGCCATGCGATATCATCGGATATCTCAAGCACCAATGGTGAGATACAATGTCTTCCCAATATGCTGATGTATAAAGTTCATTGCCTAAAGTACTTGCATCTACTGCAGTTGACTTGGAAAGCTTGAAACCTCCTACAATGGAAGGCCTGGATGCAAAAATATCTGTAAGAAGTCACCTATTTCTAGTTTCCTTTATATTATAGTCTCCATAAACTAACTCTGTGTACTTGTGGTTTAGAAAAGAAAGCGTAAAATGAAGTCAAACAGTGGGGTAATTCTCCAACTGCAGCTACCACACGAATGTTTCTTGTTGCTTTCTTCACCCTTTTTAGGTCTTGAAAAAATATGGTTTTTCAGGATAAAGATTTGAAAAAGAAAGAGTGGAATCCAAGTTCCCGAAATTCAAAATCATCGTCAAAGGTAAGTTGTCTTGGTTAAAACTTAAGAGTCCCCAAGCTTTATGTAGCCATGATTTTTACAGTTCTAATGAGCTTACATCCATTTTACAATAAAGTAAAATCTTGCAGCTATATTGTTATTCCTGAATTCACTGATGCTAAAAACGAACTTAATTACATATTCTCTAGGTGTCTAATAGTTCATCTGTAACATCAGTTATGGACGGACTGAAGAAACTGTATTATAAGAAATTGAAACCGCTAGAAGCAACCTATCACTTCAACGATTTTGTGTCCCCATATCTGGTGAGTAAAATGTTTTGGGCTTTTATACAGAGTTATTCCGGTTTTAATGTTCATATCTAGCAGATATCTGCAAAGTTAAGAATCTTGACTATATGTTTATTTACTAGATCATATTAACTCTATAAATTAGAAACTTTTATCCTGCTTCCAAATTCTTTCTTTTGGAGGTTGAATTTTTTGCAATTAATTGTAGACGGATAGTGATTTTGATGCCAAGCCGATGGTTATGCTTTTGGGTCAATACTCGACTGGAAAAACTACTTTCATCAAGCACATGCTTCAGTGCAGCTATCCAGGCATGTTTTTTGCTCTTATTTTCTCAACATTTGTGTAGAACCTCAAAACAGAATTGACATGACAAGACGTATACATTGTAATTTTACAGGAGCTCATATCGGACCTGAACCAACAACAGACAGATTCGTTGTTGTTATGGTAGAACATAATATGATTGTCTTTTTTTCATTTATTGAAAACTCGATCTGAAATATTTGAATTTCATATGCAGTCTGGATCGGACGAGAGAAGCATACCTGGGAATACAGCTGCTGTCCAAGCCGACACACCTTTTGGTGGTCTCACAAAGTTTGGAACTTCATTTTTATCAAAATTTGAATGTTCCCAAATGCGGCATCCGTTACTGGACAATGTTACTTTCATCGATACTCCTGGGATTCTATCTGGTGAAAAGCAGAAAGAGCTAAGAGCCTATGATTTTGTGGGTGTCACTTCATGGTTTGCATCTAAAGCTGACCTCATTTTACTTCTGTTTGATCCGCACAAGCTGGATATCAGTGATGAATTCAAGGAGGTAATAACATCGTTGCGTGGTAATGATGAGAAGATCCGCGTGGTTCTTAACAAAGCCGACCAAATCGATACTCAGCAAGTAAGAGTATTTTCACTATTTTTTTATATGGTAATTGTCCCTTAGTTCATTAATGAATAATTTTTTATATGTAAAGCTCATGAGGGTGTATGGAGCTCTAATGTGGTCTCTTGGAAAAGTGTTGAATACTCCCGAAGTTAGCCGAGTCTACATTGGGTAAGTTCTAGGTATAAGAACCTAAAAACAGTCTCAAGGTGTAGATCGTGTTGTAGATTGGTTGGTTTCCACTTTTTTCGATTGATTTTAGTGTTAACATTGACGTTTTAAGCAATACACGCATGTTATTTTCACTTTTCTGAAGTATTAGATATTTGCTCATGATTTCGACATATTTAGCATAAAAGATATATTTTTGTTCCGTCAATTTTAAGATAAAAAAGTGAAAATCATCAAATCTGATATTTGTGACTCTGAACATTAACATTTTAAATCTAGGATAACGATTAGCAACATAATTCATAGTTGAGATTGTTTTTAGGTTCTTAACCCTAAAGTTCTAACGTGGTGTCTTGTTTCACTTCTTCTGCTTAATCTAAAACACAAAACTTGATCATTCATACATTATTTGCAGCTCTTTCAATGACAAGAAAATCAAAGATGATGTAGCCACAGGCCCCATGGGAAAAGAACTTTTTGAGAAAGAACAGGAGGATCTCCTGTCCGATCTCAAGGATATCCCGAAGAAAGCATGCGATCACCGAGTTAGTTCTTCTTCTTCTCTTATATTCCAATCAATTATTCTGCTGTTTTCTTGGAAAGTACATCTTCCAGAATTTAGACTAGAAAGTTGAGTTCTTTGCTGTTCGAATTTTAATTTTGTCAGCAAAATTTAGGCATTTTGCCAACAAAATTCATCGATAAAGATGGTCTTTACTAACGAAATGTATATCTTCGGCAATGATACTCTTTCCCGATGAAATCTAGTATGTTGGCGAAGATGGTCTTTTCCGACGATATTCATATTTCGTTGACAGAGGTTGCCTTTGCCCTCATAATATATTTTGTCGGGAAAGTTGACATTTTTTGTCAACAAATTCTAATTTTGTCTGCAAAATATCGACTTTTTGCTGACCTAATTCAAATTTCATTATTATATAGTGATCCCCACTTTCTCCATGAAAATATTCTGTCGGCAAGATTCAACTTTCCAAATTGTCAATAAAAATTTTACTTTTATTTTTATCAAGAAAGTATTTTTGCCGATCAAACTCTTTTTCGTCAATTTTTCTTTTTCTAATTTTTGCATTTAGGTGGCAAAGATACTTTTAGTGAACTAGCGACAAATATATTCCGTCGCTATATCTATGATTTCCTGTAGTGAGAGTGTAGTATGATTTAATGGGTTTGTGTATAGATCAACGAATTTGTGAAGCGAGCCCGAGCAGCGAAGATTCAAGCACACATCATCGGTCATCTTCGAGAACAGATGCCATCCCTGATGGGGAAATCAAAGGTTCAAAGGAAACTACTGGAGAATTTGGGTGATGAATTTGTAAAAGTGCAGAAAGAGGCGCATTTACCACCTGGAGATTTCCCAGAAGTTGAACACTATAAGGAGGTGTTGAGTGGATACAACTTTGATAGGTTTGAGAGGCTGAAACCGAAGTTGATACAGAATGTGGATGATATGTTGAGTCACGACATTCCCAATGTCTTGACATATTTCAGAAATCCATACGATTAGTTAATTAATCACACGCTGTTTCAGTCAGTGTATAACAAAGCCTCCCATGAGTTAATGGGTGTCTGATTCTGATAACCACAGTTGATGTATCAGAGCGGTCTCAAAGAAATTTTGGGTATAAAGGAATATTTTGAATTTTGATCAATAATAATCAATTAAAAGTTTATATACATACTCCTATTTGTAAATAATAAACTAAACTTATTATAATTGGTAAATATTAAATTGGTATATCATAAGGTTAAGTGGACTTTTTGTACACCATGTTTAATCAAACTTAACTTTTAATGCAATATATTTTTAAGAATTTTTTAGTTTTAGTTTAATACGTTTATAATTTTTAGTTTTAGTTTAATACGTTTATAATTTGTATACTTTAAGTGTATTCATTAGTTGACTGATTAGTTTTGATAGTTAAGTAACATATACTTTAGGTGTATCCATTATTTGACTATTAGTTTTGACAGTTAAATAGCATGTCTTGCACGTGATTACTGTATAATTTTCTTTTTGTTCAGTTTAGTTCTCCAATTTATATCCCTAATATTTGTTTACAAAATAGTTTACCCAAGTCCAAATTGAGATTCTGGTTGAATCAAATCTTGGTTAGTGTCATCGGATTTGGGCAACTCTAACTAGGTTAGGTTTCAACCTAGCCATGTGTCGGATCCTGATTATATCAATTTGGACTAACAGTCTGACCTCAAAAGTAAAAATTCCGTAAAAGACGTGCATAGCCGAAAATTCGTAAAAGTATCGCCCGCCTACAATTAATCATAACCCTTACAAGAATTAACTTTATAGGCAAATGTAATAATCAATGGTTGTGCAATGATTATTTGTGTATAATCATCCATGTAGCACTGTATTTTGTTCAAATTCCTAAGACTTTTTTTTTCACCTGCTGCTTTACTTGATAATAATAATCCCATAAAATATGAATCTTCCTTTAGCGTCTAATCGATTGACCATAGAATATTATATTTGGACGCAACAAGCTTAGACTCCACATAAATGATTGAAATGTCCATGATTCAACACGATTACTAAGTCAGAAATATTCAGGTCAAGTTCAGAAAAATGGTACCAAATTACACAAGCTGGTCAAAGTTGATAACCAAAATAGACTGTTCTCAAACCACAGCATTTTCTAAAGGACTGTAAAATAGATTTGTAATGCAACAAGCTTACTCGACTTCCGCCAAATAATCGTCAATCTCAGCTGGAGTAAGAACCCTGCACGAACATACATTTACATGTTAACCAATTTTGTTAAACCAGACTTGCATAATAATCATCAGAATCAAAAGCTAAGTCGATCTAAGTTTCATTCCACTGCATCTATCTAGTAGTTAGTAACATATATTCTGGAACAGCTAAACATTACACTTCGGTGATGGAAGAACAAATCACCTGAACTTTTTGTCGATGCCGATTATTCCAATTTCAATGTTCTTTCCCGATATTTGCCCTTCAAATCTGCATTAACATGTGACATCCGTTTACAAAAAAGTAATAGTATATTATCTTATGTACATATTCATCGTGCAACTTTTTTGTCTTACAAAATTACTTACCCTTCCTTCAACGTCAGAATTGCTGTGTGAACAGCATCATCAAGCTCCATATCATCAGTGTACCTAGGGATCCAACAAACTCAACTACCATTATCGGGTGACCAAATTTTAATAGTTGTGCACAAGAATCTGAAAGCTATGTTATTATAATAAAACAGTTTTTTTCTTAAAATCCCGATAATCATTTAACAAAGATAGTTATTAAGTGGCAGTTGCACAATTTTTCGACCTAAGAGTAGCCATATTCTTCGTCGGAAAAGGAAACTGGGCCTATGATCTAGGTACCTATACTATGTGAATCCTAAGTTAATCTTACATGTCTGCACTTCATATATACCTTTAAGTAACATATCATATTCTGTGTACAGGAAAAGTAAAGAAGAAGATTGCCTAGAAGACGCACGATTCCAATAACTTTGAGTATGTAGGTAAATTGCCCAATAAACTAAAGAGCTATCTTGAATTGGTGTACCTTTTCTCGAGAAAAGTCTTTGCATTTGAAACATTCTTGCCCATGGCTGAAGCTTTCCATGAGAAATATGAACCAGATGGGTCCACCTAAAGAAAAAGCAAAAATAAATTCTTTAATTTCATTTTCCTTATGCATAATTGCCAACAGCAAAATCTTTTGTCTCCAGCAGCAGCAAGAAGCCAAGAACTAAAGTTGTCTATTCTTATGGATTCTTGAGTCTTGACATGAATGCCATGGACATGATAAGAAAACCAATGGTGCCGAACCTTTCAAATTCAGAGTGGATTGTCGGATAAAAATGACAACTGTCTTCTACATACCAGTTCTCAATCAAACTCTTCCATAGATTTAAATCAAACAGAAGAGTGAACTTCAGGAATAAATTTTCAATGCTGATCCAAATCAATTATTCAAGGGCTATGCTACAACCTGTGAAATTTCTTGTGAAATTTCCCTAGAAAGTGATATAGGGTCCCATCAAGAACCAATACATTTGTTCATTTACTTTCTCTTTCATACTTTCTATTGAAATTTCACAAGAAATTTCACATTTTAAAGATTTACTCATTATTCAACCGTGGTCAATTCTTGCACACAACAATATAGACATGGCAACCTCTGATTCATTCATTTGCATGACCTCAATCTGAAATGTGATAACGATCAGAGGTGGTTGTTTTCCACTTGTAGAAAGAGGAAAACCAAGCATCCACACTGTAAGCAATCATCAACTAAAACAGCATAGTGTGAGGCAGGTAGAACAAACCTGATACAACTGAGGACCGTTGTCATCAAATCCAGCAACAAGAAGAGACACGCCAAAAGGCCTTACACCACTGAAACAAAGAAATGCTCAAATGAGATGCATACAATTGATAATATAATGTCTATTAAGCCTTATCAACCCTATATCTATGTTGAGCTCATTCCATTTCTTTTCGGTATCTCTTGGGAGTTTCAACCTAGTGTTTTTTCATGGACATCAAGAAATAAAAAAGATCAAAGTTTGTTGATTACCCAGATTGAGTAAACTCTTGCATGACAGCTGCTGTTTCTCTCACAAGTTGTGTAACTGGAATTTGTTCCTACAAATAGCACAAGAGGATCAGGATCATCGTCCACATAGTGGTCTTAACATACAAAAAACACAGGCAGTCAGAAAATAAACGCAAAATCATATTCACATGCCACACATACTTATCAAACAGCAAATATTTATAATTGGAGCATATTATGAAAGGAATAGAAGTTTAAGATGTACATTAAAGATGTACATTAAAGAACTCTGTTACAGTAGATCATAGCAGCCAACAACGGAAAACTAGATCGCCAAGAGACAACCCATACCAAGACAGCAACTACAACATCCAACTAACGGAAAGTCCCTTCAAGTAAAATAACTAAACCAAGCAAAACATCTACAACAAGATTTTCAGATACCTTGTATAGCCTGTGATACTGCTCTGCCTGTTTCCTGCTTTTCCGCACAAGGACTCTGAAATCTGGACCCATGCCACTGAAGAGAATATAGCAGAATGCATGGATAAAATTAACCCAATTAACCAGGACATATTGTATCTTTTACTTAGTAGGTGTAAAAGAAGAATGGCATGGAAACACAGTTCCAACTCAAAGGAAAAAGGAGCAAACCTGTAGACAACTCCAATATTTGGAGTCAATGACTGTATCTTTTGAACCTGAAAACAGAAAACCATACAAATTTAACAGCTACAAGTCAAATGGATTTAGACTACAACAGAGACTGAAACAACTAGCATCCCACCACTATGCATAACAGATGGGGCTACATGAAAATGACTTGAGAATTTGAACCAATACGCTACATTTTCCATGGTCATTATTGCAGGAATAACATTGGTGTTTGGCACTACCAGACTCACTCTTTTAGAAACTTAATAAAAAATGGAGAAAAGAACTGCCAATATCATCGGTCATATATGGTGTATGAGTAAACATGAAATACTTCAAAAAATATATCTGTGTAGTAGCATAAAGTCATCATCGAATACAAGAAGGTATCAATATAAACAGAAAAGGAACAAAAAGATAAATCAGCCAAACAGTTCGACTTACAGAAGATTCATCAACCAAGATCGAGGGTAACTTCTTCTCCGTAGCAATTACAACGCCATTAGCAGCTACAATACACAACAACTACGTAAGGACCTGTATTTAGTTATTTAAATTATGGACATGGCCCTAAAGATTTAAAAGGAGACAAGTGGCAATATCAGGTTAAAAGCTGTCAAATTCCTGAATTCCGCCAAATCATCAGATATTTAACCTTCATCCATCATATCCTAAATTCGAGTATCTCAATTGACTAATATAATCAAGTTTTCCAACTGTAACATCCACAATCACAGAGATAATTATATTTTATATTACACTTAGAAATGGCAATTGTTGAAATTGGATTCGTAGACCACTGCAGTAACGCAGATGAGACTCACCAAAGAGTTTCAATGGTAGAGGATAAGCGTAAAATGTTAGGGGCTCAACTTCAAGTGGGCAACAAAATTGAGCAGGTTTCTCAATTTCAAATCACAACAAAACCAAGTTAAGCAGCGTAGCTTGGATAAGACCTTTAGAAGAATCTGATACATCCATATGCATATGAAAACGAGTAAAATCACCAAGATGAAATGGTAGAAAGAGCATCACAGTACAGCAACAAAGGATCTATTGTTATATCACTAATAGATAAACAGTATTCTATCTTAGAGGTGACAGACATCACAGCACTGTAGGATCCAGTATTTCCTACTCTATCTTCCTATCTATTTATGCAAATTCAAAACCGCTAAGGAATTCAGAAATCAAAATTACATCTCGAGAGTGAAATTAGGTCAATGCACCTTTGATTCCAAGAGAAGTTTGGCCAGAGCCCACTGCTGTCAAAGCGTGCTCGATCTGCACGAGCTTCCCCGAAGGACTTGTACATAACAACACATAAGATAACAAGTAAATGAGCTACGATTGCTCTTTGTGAACGCAAAGACCACAAGTCGAGTCCGAACTGCGAAATAAACTAGTGAAATCAGTAAAATACCTGAAAGTGGTGAGCGAGAATGAATACTGACTGTCTCCCATGGCGATATCGAGAGTTGAATCTGCCGAATGGAATCGAACTAAGAGAGAGAAATCGTCGATTCAGTATATCAGGAAGAGGAAAGAACTGAATAGCAGCACTACAACATACAAAGATCAAACCCTAGAGGAAGTTCCAGAATGTGATCGGAAATCGTCACTTACTTGTTTCTCCAGCTACCGTCTCTTGTAAGGCAGAACGATTTTGTCGAGGTGTTAGAGATGAAATGCTTCTTCTCTCTCAACTAATTTTGTATAAACATTAAACACCATTAGGGTGGCTTTTGCAGAAAGTCAGATTTTGTTTATGCTGGGCCTATATTGGATTGTACTGGGAAAGTGGCCAACAAACGGGCCTAGGCCTTCAAAAAGTTAGTGGCCCATTAATATTAGTCAAATAGGCACTAGTTTTCTTTTTTCCACTCAATTCTATTTTAATTTTCTTTGAGTAATTCATTTTTTATTTAAAATAATACTTATAATAGATTTATTATTTAAAATTTAAATTTTGTATATAATTTTTAAATAATTATTATTATATTTCAAAATAGAATTATATTATTAAAAAAATATTTATATTGTTTAAGATTACACACAATCAAATTATTTTTAATAAAATTGATGTACTAAATATGTTAATTTTATTTTCATAATATGTATGATATTGTAAGGGTACCAAAGTGAAAATGTCTAACTATTGGAGATTTGGTTGTCAATTTTTAAACAAAAAATATGCATTTCGGACCCATTAATAGTTAGCACTGATTTGACGAAATTAGTAATGGGAAATGAGATACTTACATTGAAAGAGCTTCAGACTTCTCATGCCAACTTTTTTTTTTATACAATCATGCTAAGTTATCGTTCGATAAAATATAGATCTATCGAGCAGTGGTGAATCCAGGAAGTTCGTAATGGGATACGTCATGTAAATTTTTTTTTTTTTTGTAAAGATATAATAATTTTCTTAGAAAATTTTTCGTAAAAAATACATGTTTTAAAACGATGATAGTATTTTTTAAATTATTTATTCAATTTAGGGATTAAGTACCTTTTCATACTATTTCTTTGCACAGAATCCACTTTTGGTACCACTTTTATTTTTTTTGTATACTTTTGGTACCAATGTTTTCAACTTTGTATCCTTTTGGTACCACCGTTAATTTTCCGTCCAAATTGGCCGTTAAGTGGCATGTGTCATGCACGTGACCGCCCTAAACTTTTGAATTTGTTTCAATTTAGTCCATCTAATGCTTCCCTAACTTTTAATTTGTTCAATTTAGCCCTAAAATTTCCAAATCGAACCCTTGACCCAAATTGACCTAGCCGGACCTAGCCTAGGGCTAGGTCCGACCCTGGGTCGGGTTCGCCGGACCCAGGCGAACCCGACCCAAGGTCGGATCTAGCCCTAGGGTCGGATCTAGCCCTAGGCTAAGTCCGGCTAGGTCAATTTGGGTCAATGGTTCGATTTGGAAATTTTAGGGCTAAATTGAACAAATTAAAAGTTAGGGATGCATTAGATGGACTAAATTGAAACAAATTCAAAAGTTTAGGACGGTCACGTGCATGGCACATGCCACTTAACGGCCAATTTGGACAGAAAGTTAACGGTGGTACCAAAAGGATACAAAGTTGAAAACATTGGTACCAAAAGTATACAAAAAAATAGAAGTGGTACAAAAAGTGGATTCTGTGCAAAGAAGTGGTATGAAAAGGTACTTAATCCCTTCAATTTATCGGTAAATACATTTCAAATGAATAATATTACTAAGTAGTTTTTAAACTATCACAATTTAGCTTTAATTGCTTATGCAAATGTTATCATTGAGTCAAATCGGATTAGAACCGGTTGTGGATCAACTGATTTGAGTCAGGAGTCAGGACCCTATTATAACACTTGTATACGTTATTATGTCTTGATTTTAATATATAGAAAAGTATTTGTTTAATTTTAGAAGTTTAAAATGTATTTGACAACAAATTTGGACGAGTGATTGAAATGAGTATCAATTACCATTTTTTGAAACATGTTGTACATTTTAAAACATATTGGTACTAAAACCATATTTTTAAAACATATTGTATGAGATATATTCTTATACTTATTGGACCTCCTCATGGAGTACATTATATTAGAATAACTACAATTTATAATCTAACAAATGAGAGATGAATAATAAAACTTATAGACATACTCTTTAAGTCAAAAGCCCCCAAATTTAAATTTATTGAACCTTTTTCCGAATGGATTGAATGATAATGTCACAAAATAATAACGAGGTCTTACAAATAATAACAGAGCTCTTAGTGTTTCAGACAAAATAATAGGGTTAGTATCTCACACAAAATAATGAGGATCTTACACCTTAATAATAAAAATCAGGGATATATTTTTACTAAGGACTAAACTTAGAGTCTCACTAGAAATACTCGATAATGAGGCGACGTTGGTCACCGCAATTTATAGTCAAGATCTGCTACTGCTATCGGGTGAGCAAACTTAAAAATACCCAAACATTCGAGGGCAAAGTAGCAATTTCCTCACGACATTTGGAAGACCTAATTATTCTATTTAGTTTCGGATGTTTTGCTTAGTGTTGTTTTAGCTTTGTTGTTGGTTGTTTATAGTCTTGTAGTTTGTTTATTTACTGAACGAAATATTAAAAAAAAAATTACTCAAAAGAATATTATATATTCATAAAGAAAGGGAAACATGAGGGGGTAGGGGTAGGTCACTATGTTGGGGTTATTAGATCATCATTGTTAACTAAGATTCAAATCAAATCTATTTATGTGTCTGTACATGCCTTATCATTGAGGGATAGATAGAGTGTCCATCCATGTCATTTTATTATTATTATTATTATATTATTGATATATAATAATAATTCACAACCAATTATTAGATTTAGGCTGTTTTTTGTTCTGCCTTTGTAGGGAGATATATATATTAGTGATACAGCCACGCCACCTAACCCATGCCTCCCTCACATGTCTACTGTGTCATACCGCAAAGTCAATTCACCCCTATTATTGCACTTAATTACATGACTACCCTCGCCTGACCCATCGTTTTGAATGTGGACTCAGCTACCCGCCCGACCCTACCACAGTTCATTTGTATTTTACTATTTGACCGTATATAGTATATGATTAGGAACAGTAATACATATACCCACATTTAAAATTATTATTAATTGTTATATATTAATAATATAGGAGACAACATCAACACAGAGCTTAGTTTACCAAAAAAAAAAAAAAAAACACAGAGCTTAATAAAGTATTTATTAGTAAAATAAAATAATTTCTGAGGAACTGAATTATATCTATGCAACTTCAAATTTATATATATAATTATATATTTTTTAATAAATAAGCGAATATCTATTGATAATTCAATTTTATTTTAATAAAACGTTCATTATTTATATAATAAAATACTATTTAGAGTGGATGTACGTACTCTTTTCATGGTGAAAGAAATAGATTTTTTTTTTTTTTTTTTTTTTTTTTGTAGAAGAAAGAAAGAGACTTTGTTTGACAATCAGAATTCAATTTGGTCAGTGTCATTCCCGTAATTATCCCCCACAATCGCGGCCATATACACAGCACGAACTTTACCAGACCTGACACATTTTTCTATGCCCCCATTCAACATCATCTTCATCCTCATCATCATCATATATAAACGGTCCCACCCTCTTCTTCTTCGTTCTCTGTCTCTCAGTCTCCTTCTCACTGCTATTTCCTCTTCATCCGTTTACTTGAACGCTTAGATCTGCAACTTGAAGACCTCAGTACCCTCCCTGCGGGTACGATCCTGGTAAGCGTTCTCTTCAGATGTACAATGTGTGAGCTCCTGTTACTCGCTGCTTTTCCCATTCCGATCTTCGGAATCCAGGAAGATCTGAGCCGTCTGAAGTTGAATAGTTACTATCGGAAGTCAATGTAGTAGAAGTTTGTGCTTTAGTGTTCTGTAGGTTTCTTTTGGGCGCGAAGTGGTTTGTTGTTTTTGATAATGGGAGCTCTAAGCTTCGGAAGTATGTTTATGGTGATTCTGCGAGTTTCTAGAAGACATAGACTCAATAATCTGAGATCTGACTTCGGATAGTGAGACTGCACTCTGGATTGTTCCACTTTGCATGTTGTCTGTCCATAAAATTTGAGCAGATACTGTAGAAATCGGTACGGACGCAGTTAGATGCTTGCATTATTTTGGGTGTAATGAAATCTGTTCGACTTCTTTTCAGTAGTGAGTTACTTCCTAATTTTTGGATACTGATGCGCTCTGGAACTGGAATTCCTTCTTTTGATTGAAAACCGTCTATGAATCTTATATCTGCTTCTTATAATTGGTTTTTGTTGTTCGTTATGATTGATGGTTGATACTCGGCACTTTTCTAAATATCTGAGTTAGAGTTCTATAAGCATTTGATGTTAATACTGCGTGTGTGAATCTTTTCGTCATGATACTTGCTGGGCTTATGCTTTTCCTGTCCAGTGAATTATTGTTCCTTGTAGGCGGCTATTGAGTATGGTATCTGCACTTAATACTTTCATTTCATGTATGTAAACAGTGAACAATTTGATCCTGGAATGAAATAAGGAGAAACATACCTGTGGCGCTTTCAGATTGTGTTTGTCTATTGAATGGCGGCAGCAAGTGTTCAAGACCCATTCCTCGGAGAGATAACATGTGGTTCTTTACTGAAGAGACTTCAGGTAATAATTTAAATTTAAGTCTCTTTCGAGGTTGATCGATTTGTATCGAGGAAGCATCATTGAACGATCCTGTTTTGTACTGTAGGAAATTTGGGATGAGGTTGGCGAGTCTGATGAGGAGAGAGATAAGATGCTTCTTCAAATAGAGCAGGAATGCCTTGATGTGTACAAGAGGAAAGTTGAGCTGACAGCAAACTCAAGGGCGGAACTTCTCCAAACTCTATCAGATGCCAAGATTGAACTCACAACCCTCCTTTCTGCTCTTGGAGAAAAAAGCTTTGCTGGTGGAGTCGTAAGTGACTGAGATATGCTAAAAGACTGTGTTTGTCGATTTTTGAGTTCCATTGAAAATATTACTTTTCATCGCATTAAAAGTATCTTTCAGATGATTGAGTATGATCATGTTCCTGGTTTTACAGCCGTATAACACTGATGGGACAATCAAAGAACAGCTTGAGTCAATTGCACCTGTGCTTGAACAGCTCTGGAAACAGAAAGAGGAAAGAGTTAAGGAATTCTCTGATGTACTGTCCCAGATTCAGAAGATATGTGGAGAAATAGCTGGGAGTCTCAATCTTAATGGGCAAACCCCTGTAGTTGATGAGTCAGATCTAACTGGGAAGAAGTTAGAGGAGTATCAAGCCCAGCTCCAAGAACTTCAAAGGGAAAAGGTAAACCTTATTTATATACATCTATAGTTTTTACAGAGAATGAGTACCTCTATTTCCCCATCACTAGATTATCACTTTCTGGTGGTTTTTGTTTTTCTAGAGTGAGAGGCTGCAGAAGGTTCTTGAATTTGTGAGCACTGTGCATGATCTATGTGCTGTTCTTGGAATGGATTTCTTCAGCACAGTTAATGAAGTCCACCCTAGCTTGAATGAATCTACCAGTGTGCAATCAAAAAGCATCAGCAATGATACTTTATCTCGGCTTGCTAAGACAGTGTTAGCACTGAAAGAAGATAAAAAGCAGAGGCTGCAGAAGGTAAACTGATTGTTTCAACTTTCATCCTCAATAGTTATGTTCCTCTGCATTCTTTGATAACTGCAAGACATCTCCCTTAGTCTGTCTGGTTATATCGGTTCTGATCTTTTTGTGCTAAAATGTTAGAAGAGTGACTTCTATTTTAGAGCTTATAGTATATATATATATACATGCCTTTAGACTTGAGTTAGCGGTCTAGTTTGTTGAATACTTTATAATTGCCATTATAAGTTTGCCTGTACTTTTCGCCCAAGGATAAGCCCTTCATGGCATCTGTTTGTTGATGGATAAATTTCAAGTCATTGATTTTCCATGCTCTTTTCAGTTACAAGAGTTGGCTGCACAGTTGGTCGATCTGTGGAATCTTATGGATACCTCAGAAGAAGAACGGCAATTGTTTGACCACATCACCTGTAATATGTCCTCTTCTGTTGAAGAAGTAACTGTACCCGGTGCTCTTGCTATGGATTTAATTGAGCAGGTACCTTGAACATCATTTATATGTTAATATGACACTTATTGTATATGCAATTTTTTTGACACTTTCGTTTCCGCTCTTTAAGGCCGAGGTAGAAGTTGAGAGACTTGACAAACTTAAAGCTAGCAGGATGAAGGAAATTGCATTTAAGAAACAAGCTGAACTGGAAGAAATATTTGTCCGGGCGCATGTAGAAGTAGATTCAGGAGCAGCAAGAGAAAAGATCATGGCACTGATAGAGACTGGAAATGTCGAACCTGTTGAGTTACTCGCTGACATGGATAAGGAAATAGCAAGAGCTAAGGAAGAAGCTCTCAGCAGAAAAGACATACTTGACAAGGTTGAAAAATGGATGTCAGCTTGTGAAGAAGAGAGTTGGCTGGAAGACTATAACCGGGTACTAATGCCTTTTCTCTCTTTCACTGTGCAGAAAATCATATGTGTCTGTAATTCTTAGCAAGTGTAGGTGTAGCAAGTTTTTACTTATAATTTCTTTATGGTGACATGATTTTGCTAGTAGGACTTGGAACATAATTAGATAGTAGATAGCTTGTTTCCCTACATTTCATGGAGGTGTGGTCAAAGTGGACTTTCTCAGTACATATCTTCTCTGTCATTATTTCAGAATTCAAGAGGAGTATCATTCTTACTCTCCATCCATAAACTGAATGTTTTTATTTTTTAAATTAAATAAATTATCTCCCTCAAACAGGACGATAACAGATACAATGCTGGCCGAGGTGCACATTTAAATCTCAAACGCGCAGAGAAGGCACGAATCCTTGTCAATAAAATTCCTGGTACATCACTCTGAACTAGAACTCAGCATTTAATTAGCCTTCATACTGTGCTTTTGGTGGTCGAATCATACATGTCTGATAGATATCAATTGCCCTAAAAAAGAGGCAAAATTTCAGCCAATATAATTGACTATCTGCTGCTTTCCAGTTGCCCTCCCATTTGTTTAAAGTGTAATGGTATTGTTCATATACACTTCTCATTGAATTTACCAGTTTTTTAATGCTTAGTTTTTATTGTTTTCTGTAGCTCTAGTTGATTCCCTAGTGGCGAAAACACGAGCTTGGGAAGATGATCGAGGTATAAAATTTACATATGATGGAGTTCCACTGCTTGCCATGCTGGATGAATATGCTATGTTGAGGCAAGAACGAGAAGAAGAGAAGCGCCGAATGAGAGTACGTCTACATATAATCCAACTATATTTTTTGTAAACTGAAATTATAAAGATTCATTTACATGAACTAACCTGCTCAAATAATAACTTTCTGATATAGGATCAGAAGAAGTCCCAGGACCAACAAAGCACAGATCACGACGTGACGATTGGGGCAAGGCCTAGCCCAGCAAGACCAATCAGTGCGAAGAAAGTGGTGGGTGGGCTCCGCACAAACGGAGGAGGAACCAATGGAACACCAAATCGACGCTTATCGATGAATTCTCATCAAAACGGGAACAAGTCAGTCAACAAAGACAGTACTGGAAGGAAGGAATCTAGGCTATCTGCTCCTGCTAATTACAACCCAGTTTCCAAAGACGCGGTAGCTGAACCCATCCTTGCATCTCCTTAATAAAAAATGTGAGTTTTTATTTAGTAATATTATATAATAGAGTTGGTGATGCTGCTATATAAAGCCAGTAGTTGTTGAGTAGTAGGATACAGTATGTGAAGGAGGTTAGTTGCTTTGATAAGTTGAGAGGAGCAGTAATTACAGTATGTTATAATTACACAATGCAGTATGTTCATCACGTCCGTTATTAAACGAACCAGCTTCTGCTTCTTCATTAGTCCCAAATGATCTTGGACTGTTTACCATGCTCAGTATGGTTTTGTTATGCCAAACATAACAAGGAAATGGCTTCCCTGCCATGCATCATGGTTCAGGCTTGAACAGAGATCACAAGGTATCGATCTTTCATTTGTTTTGGTCCGGTTTTGCGGGTTGACAGATTCGATTATATGGGTATTGTGTCCTTGGTTGTCTTCTTAGTTGCCAAAGCAATATATTTGTCTTAGCCAACTGGTCAGGAAACCAATCCTAGACATTTTTTTGCCTCTTGTTTTTGGTATGTTGCTGTTCGGATTAGAATGGTTTCTTTTACTGCACTTCCACCTTCAACAAGACATAGTATGATTCCGCATAATTCCCATCTGCATCATTTGGATTTGTACAACCAATTTAAATGCAGGAAACAAATAACCCTATTTGGACAATGAGATTATCAATCTCTCCATCACCCGAATCAAAAGAAGATGAATGAATAGATGAATGGTTGCGTATAAACTATGCATCATGTATAATTTTGAATGTGTAAATCTAAAACAATTATTACACTGGTTTTAAATCATTTTTACCTATCACGTTATAATTGATTAAGTAGTTTGTCTAAAATCTCATATCGTATCAGAGAGCATATAATGCTTCAGTCAAGTGAAATGTTAAAATATAAAGATTAAATCATGTCATTCACATATATTTTTCTCATTTGATTTGATAAATTGAATAAGTACTAGGCGGGTTCAATATATATATTTATATATATTAGAGTTAATAGGTAGTTTGGTACAACATGTTGACCACATTTCATTCTTAGTTTAACAACTATTTTTTTTATACATTTGATGCAATACGTTATAAGTTGTACACTTTTGGTGCATCTGTTAGTTGACTGTTAATTTTGACCGTTATATAGTTGCGTTACTTGCACGGAACTAGTCATAAACTTTTATTTTGTTCTGTTTAATTCTCTTATTTATTTTTCTAATTCTTTTTAATAATTTAGACCCTAAATATTTCAATTAAGCCCTAAACTCAAAATTGACCTAGTTATGATCCGAACCATGACTGGGTTAGACCCTGATTAGGGTTGCTGGCCAGGTACCTAAGCATTTTAGTTGAAATTTTACTAAAAAGATTCCACTATTATAAGTTCTGAATCGATCAAACTTTTATATCATTCACGGTCAAACTTGACACATATTTATAACATTCTCATAATAAAAATATGCGAATGTAGTGGTATATATATATAATAATGGTGTCTAGTATATAATTATATATATAATAAGAGACCCTATATATAATGAATAATGATGACCATGAAACGAAGACTTCTTTTTTGGACGTGAGAATTAGTGGGTCAATATACTATGAGTTTGACCGACGCCGTTAGCATATAATTAACTGATAAAGGCCAGCACAAATAATTCTGTCGTTTTCTGTATAAAAATTAGTGTCATAGACGACGACGACGGTGCCGGACAAACTCTGCCGGTTGATGCTGGCCATACCCGTCGCTGCCTGGACCCATCCACATAGCGACGTCGTTTCGTTCCAGCTCATCCCTTTTACCTAAATAAGAATAATATAATTAATAGTTGAATCACCAGAAAATCTCGATTAATAGAAGCGACAAGTAGGTAAGTTTCCTCTTTTTGTTTTTAATTAATTAATTAATTAATAATTATTATCAATTTTCCTTTATAAAGTATTTGTTTTTGATTGATCTCGAGTTCTTCTTCTAGTCGGATCCCCGAATTTCCGCAGCTTTGTCGATCGCGGTGCGATCTGACTCCGTTGTTTAATGTAAGTTCGTTTCGCGTGATGTTATAATTGCTGCATTACTCTGATCTTGATTCTGGGATCGGGGAATTCTGAGATTGATTTAGAAACGGATGCTTATCTTTGATTGGATTAGCAGATTGTTATGCCGCTACTTGGGTTGAGTCAATGTTGTTCTTAGTTTCGGTAGTATAGTTATGTTGATGGATAATAAATGAGAAATGTTGTTCCCTTCTTGTCATTTTGGGAGTTTCATAAATTCATGTTTTCTTAATTGGGCTCCCAATTCTATAGAATAATCTATTTCCTATTGATTGGCAAAAAAAAGGGGATAAAAGTAAGAGTAAAAACTGTATTGATTTTTGTATCTTGGAAAATAATATGCCTGCATGCAGTCTAAAAATTTCATACTTTTTTGGTGATAAATGGGCTGATCTGTTAATCTGGAACCAAAATTCAAAGTGCTGGAAGTGTAGTGCTGTGAAACCTGTGAGAATTAATTCAAACTATATCAATCTGTATCCTTAGCACCTAAAAGTTCTTGTAAAAAACTGGAAGTAGAATTTTTTCTGAGTAGCGCATTTATCGGGAAATAACTTATCCATTCATCTGCAGATTGAACTCCCCAATTCCAGTAAGAGTAAATAGTAGTAATCACATAACAACAAGAAAAAGAAGAATAGTAGTTGCCTATGTCCATAATGTTCTGCTTTATTTGTTTTTCTACAATTTAAGAGTTCATTCTATGTCAAATAAATGATAACTGCTATTTGTATGACCAATATTTCCGTGTTGTAAATATTTCAACATTTACATATACTCTGTCATCATGTATGATCTGATGTTTAAGTGCAGTGTGATTCCATGCTCGATAACTGAGTCTATTGAAATGGTCATGATGTATATATATATCACAGTTGTAAAGGACATTGGGCTGTGCATACCTAATGATTCTTTTTTCTCCTCTAGAAAAATGGCTTCTCCATCGGACTTGTGGATAAAAGAATATAATGAAGCATCAAAATTGGCTGAAGATATTAATAACATGATTTCTGACCGTATTTCACTACCAAGCAATGGACCAGAAAGCCAGCGCCATGCATCTGCTACTAGGAGGAAGATTACCATTTTGAACACGAGGCTTGAAAGCTTGCAGTCTCTTTTGGCAAAGCTTCCTGGAAGTCAAAAAATGTGAGTATTGTATTTCACCATAATAATCTGATGTCTCCCTGGAAAATCAGCTCTTGTACTGTTTATAATTATGTTGCAGAATATCTTCTCTCTGAGAAGGAAGTAATTTCCGTCTTCCATTTCCTGTATCTAAAAAGCATGTTCTTAATACTTTTCAGCTATACTGCTTTTTGTGTGAATCATTACAATAAAAGTTGGTCTATTATCTATTCCGGGGCTTCTTATTTCATATGCACATTGCATATTTATCTTGTTTGATGTTGATTTATGTAGTTTAAAATGTTTAAAATGGTTTTCTTCGAGCATCTCCTCCACCATTTTTGTGTAAATTATTATTATTAATTTCTGTCAAGCTCTTTCACAGAATTATATCAGAATTCTTTTTTCCTTTGAATTAGGCGTGAGTCAATGAATATGCAATGGTGCCTTATTCTTAAATTCTAAAGTGATATAAGAAAATTGTAAATCCTTATTTTCTTATCTCTTTGCATGTTCAGATCAGAGAAAGAGATTAACCGTCGGAAGGACATGCTCTCAAACCTGAGAAGTAAGGTGAACCAGATGGCCTCCACATTGAACATGTCAAACATTGCAAACAGAGACAGCTTACTTGGACCAGAAATAAAACCAGCGGATGCCGTGACCAGAACGGCTGGTTTGGACAATCAAGGCGTCGTTGTTCTCCAACGGCAAATAATGAGAGGCAAGCCAATTAATGATGTGTTCATGATTTATTACGCGCTGTTTTCCTTTTAGATAGTGTTTCTTACTCATGTAATGCCATTGAATGAACAGAACAAGATGAGGGTCTTGAAAAGCTGGAAGAAACTGTGATAAGCACTAAACATATAGCCCTGGCAGTGAACGAGGAACTTGACTTGCATACTAGATTGATTGTAAGTATGCATTTTATCTATAGTAATAATTCCACTATTCAAACAGTTCCATAAGCTCACACATATGAGGTTGTAATTTTTGCTGTACTTAAACATTGACCCACTTTTGCAGGATACCTTGGACCAACACGTGGATGTTACTGATTCCAGGCTACGGGTAAATCTCTTTTCTTAACCACTTGATATCATCTTGCTCTGACTAGCGTATGCTTTTCCAATCAGTGCCTTCCCATGCAATAGGTTTGTCTGCTGTAGTCTCTGATCTTTGAAAATCTGTTGAACTTGGAATATGATATTGAAGAATGAAGATACTTGAATTATAACTTGTAAAAAAATGTCATTTTTGGAGGAGCATAATCTTCAAGTTTTTGATGAGGTTAGGTAGCAGATGATAACGAACCAGTGCCATGCGGTTCTTTGTTTTCTGGGTTTTGGCCTCTCTCATTAACCGACTCCCATCAGAAAAGAGAGCAGTTCTTTGTTTTCAGGGTCATAAGCTTACTGTCAGTAGCTGAAGACCCGACAATTGATAGAACGATGGTTTCAAGCAATGAATGAGTCAATTCCATTGCCTTTAGCTAGCAAGAACTAATTGCAAATAGATAGAATCCGAGATTTTGATAACTGAGAGCTGATAGGAGTAGTGACTGTTTTTGATTGTTTGACAAACAGAGAGTGCAGAAGAACTTGGCAATTTTGAACAGGCGTACCAAGGGCGGGTGCACGTGCATGTGCATGCTATTGGCGGTGATTGGGATCGTGATTTTGGTGGTGGCCATATATATGTTGATCAAGTATTTGTAAAATCACAAATGCAAGCTAAGGCTCAACCATTCCAAATCCCCATGTTTGTTTCTTTTTCTTTTGTATCTTTCTTGTGGTGTGAATGGTTTGACCGAGTCCTACTCTACTCTCTTATATATGGCTTCTTCTTGATGTGCAAGGCTTTAGGTTGCTAAGGTTATTTGTGTGGTGCAATTGTAATAACATGTTGTCCATGAGTTTTTTTTGCATTATTTGGTTAATTTATTTATGAAATGAATACAGAGGATGTTGTGTTCTTTGTTTAGTATTGTCAAGAAGTTTGCTATTTCCGTTTCTCTGTTTGTGCGCTCATATGTCAAATGATATGCAATTTTTTATTACAGGCTTAATTAACCACCTGCTGATTGAACTTTAAAGGTCTTTCTTTTATAAGAAATTGCTAGTTGAACTTATGCAAAATTGTAATTTGCAAGCTCCATCTAATGTGTTAAAATGATAAAGAAACATGCACATGTCTATCACGTGTCATCAAAATTTAGCTAATAATTTCAAAAAAATAAAATTAAAGTTTACTAACAAATCGCATATTTACATATACTAGTTATTAACGCGTGCGTTGCACGCGTATTAATCGTCTAAGTTTTAAAATACATAATTTATCTTCAGTTTTCTAATATTTTAACATGTAATTAATACATGACCAAGTTTAGTGGTTGCGAGAAATGAATCTGTGATTGAAAAGAACGACGCAAAGTAATTCAAAACGGAAAAAATAGAAGAGGATAATTAAGTAAAAAAAATTAATTATTTTTTTAAATTACGATACTAATTTACTGTTATAATTTATAATGAGTTTGATTGAGCATGATGTGAGTTATTAACGACAAAGTTGTATCTAATTTATCAACTTGAGGAGTGAAGAATGTAAGCCCGTAATTAACCACTTAGAGTCATCGGTAGAGCAGTTTGACCTATACAAACGTAACTATACACTTTTCATGCAATTTTATATCATAATACCAACAAAAATTGATTTAACGCTAGAAATTTCAATTCATTAAAATCTAAAGTTTATACTTGATTTTATGTCAATTACTTATTTAACTAATTAGGTTGTACACAATTTGATTTAATTGACAGACTGAAGAACTAAATTAATGATTCGAGACCCTAAATGTTGGACGATGAGTACCAGGTTATCCGTAAAATATCAAAATTCAAGAACTGTGGTTGACCCATATTTTAACAATTGATATGATTTGACAAGTGACTGATCTATGTGATACGGAAAAAAATCTCAACATGTACTTGAAGTTTGCACGAGTTAAGTACATATCTTACTTTATGTTTGGCTCAAATTTATAGGTATATTGTATTAATAAGCTAATGATAATTAATGTAAGATGTCAGTTAAGCGACCTTAACAAAAAAGTTAATGCAATTATCTAATGAAATTTTTAGTAATACTCAAATATTGTACATACTAAATTATCAATTTTTTAAAACACTAATGTCTAAAGTTTATACTTGAATTCATCTTAACTATTTATTCAACTTCCAATTAGGAGATACCTAATATGATTGAATTTACAAACGCAAGAACTAAATCGATAGTTCGAGTCAATAAGTATTAAACATTGAGTAACATGTTATATGTAAAGTCAAACTTCAAGAACCACGTTTGATCCATATTTGATATGTTATATGAGTTAGCAAGTGACTAATTTATTTGATACAAAAATGTCAACAAGCGGAACATCCCTAAATCGGTGATATAGTGAATGGAAAAATGCATCTACCTGACATTTGCACCTATTGAATGCATGTTGACTCTAATTGATAAGTATATTTGATGGAGAAATTAATAATAACTATAGTGACCTACTAATTAAGCGACCTAAAAAACTAAAAATAAAAAAATGTAACTAAATGGTTTTTTTAGTAATAGTAAAGATAAATAGATGGATCTCAAAGATAAAAAGACTTAATCGCCAATTTTATAAAATAGGGGAGCTAAATATAACACGTATATATATATATATAATAAAATAAAAATATATGAGAACTAAATATAGTATATATATATAATAAATTAAAATAAAAATAAAAATGTCCAAGAGGTACCTTTTGGGGGTGAGGACAACTTTCACATTTTATATTGGTATAAAGATAACCGAGTATCTAGCCCAATAAAGAGAGAAGAGTGGATGAAAGATGATTGTATCAACTGCTTGATGTAGTAAATCAACTACATTGTCTTGCCACATCACATCATAATGGATTCAAGAAAAACTCATTCTATGATTTACAAACAAGCAATGGAAAATACTATTGGTGAACATCCGGCAGCCGATACATGATGAACATTACCTTGGAGATAATTCCTTCCATCAGTAAGTCGATTCATTCGCCTTCACTCAAGATCGGCACAATTAGTGGCTTCATTTGTGCAAGATATACAATTGCCCACCTAAACAAAAACAATACAATTTATTTTCAAGTAGAAACTAGAGTAGCGCTTTAAAAATGTAGTATCTTACCTCCAATGGAAGAACAATTTATTAAGAGTTTTACCATCCTACATTCAGAACAAGAAGCTAGCTAATCTTGTAAACTTAAGATAGACCAGTAAATCTATTTTCTTTCTAAGTAGAGGAGAATAAACAGATGTAAGTTGATTACACTATCGTAAATCTAGAAAATGAATCCCAGGATAAAAATTACTTTGTATATACTGCCATTCAAAGAAGTAAATGAAAATGAACTTACATCATCCAGCAACAGACTGTTGCAGTTATAACCATGGTTCCGCGGAACCTGCATTATGTAACGAATATTAAGGGTTTTCAAATGAACATACAAATGATAGCTATGAAAGTGGTTCAAGCAGATAAACAAAACAATGTGTAACGCTTAATATTGGTGTTCACAAGTCACAACACATCAGAGAATTCGTATAAATGCAAAATACATGCTATTTCTATAACAATTCTGTCAATATCTACATTCTACAGACAACAACCAAGCATTTATTTCCAAACATTTCAGCTGCAGTTGCAAACTTGCAGTGTTATATATTTCTGAATGAAAAAAATACCATTAATGTAGCAACAGAGTGTAGTAGTCACGATATGCTTTAAAAGTGCACCTTTGGGAGGATTTATGAATTGAAAAGTACTTCGCCTTTGTGAACATAATCAGCTATATCGAATAGTAGTGTGTTTAAGAGAAAAGGCATATCTGCTGTGTAGTATTTAGCCATCAAGAACCCGGAAAATAGGTGTTTTGGGCTCTTCAGCTAGATTTTCACCAATTAAGTCACAGCTTATTCAGCCGTTTTATCTTCTCTTCAAATTATCTAAACAACTTTATCCTATGATCTTTCTGAGGATTCCCATCTACACGGTGAAGGTTTTCCAAGCATTAACTTACGCCTACCCAACAACATTTCCAATGTAGCTCCTAATTCAACTTGACCTCTAGTATACAAAGCAAAAAGCAATTTCTTTTATATATCCTTTCAGTACCTCCGCAGAAAGTCCACTTTTGTCTAGCATTTCATGATCTCAAAAGCACGGAATATTTAACATCGAAAAATGTTTGATCAATTCAACTCGCACACGAATTGACTATCAGGAACCAAATTGTGCACACTGATGTATCAATCCTTTGATATAACAGAAACACCAGTATGCACCTAAACTGACACGAATTAAGCAGGAAGAGAAATGAGCAATAGTAGAAGTAGCATACAAGTTCGTCGAAGGTCCTCCGTTGCAGCAAATTCTGACGCAGAGAGTCGCAATGATCCCAACCACTACGAAAATTAGGGTCGTTACCAGGAATCCCATCTCCAATCCTCTGAAATCAATCAATTTCAATCTGAATTAGACGCTACGGTGAAAACATGGATTTCACAAGGCCATTAGATCAATTTCGCGTATAAAACCGTCAATATAATTGACGCTCGTACATGGCAGGTCTATGCTCCTCTGATACGTCGATCGAGCTCCGATTATGCTCCTTTTCTGGTACTGGATCTTTATTTGATTGCGTATGGCCCGATCAAATCTGCAGCGCGAAATCATGGAAGAGAAAGGACGACGATGGAGTTTGAAGCACGTCAATGAAGAGAATTGACAAAAAGGTGGATCAAAGCCCGAAACTAACTAGGCTTAAATTGTTATCTGGGCTTCCAGTTTTGATTATTATTTTTTATTGCCAACGAATAAAATAGAAAATCTGCCATCTTATAAGAACACATTTATTTATATTTTAAAATAAAATACTACTGAATTTTGTATGTATGTGTTTAACAACTTTAATGTACATTTGAAGGTACATTGATGGACTACACTACTATATTGCAGGTCACGGTTGAAGTTAGGTTGATGTATAGTTGAACATATTTTACTATAATAAATTAATTTTGAATATATATAAAAAACACTTTCAGAACATGCTTCATTTCTATCCTTAAATCGACGGAAATTATAAAAGAGATAGCGATTTGTTCGAATGAGAGATCAAATCGCCATCGACACATGATAATTGTTCATTATAAAAAATAAATCGCCATAAGGTTGGTTTAAGACCCCGTAAATAGTAGGTTTCTGCATTTATTACTAACATTCTCATTTTATTTACATATCCACTTTTCTAATTTAAAGTTTCGGAGAAATCGTGAGACACAACCCCACATTTCCCTCTTTTATAGGTGTTGACCCAAACGGGACCGAAGAAGCCGACACGTATAACAGACTTTAAGATCCAACAAGGGTGAAGTGTTACATCATATTGCATGATTAAATTTATCGTATTATATGATTACATGGCCCGAACTTGTAGTATAAATTGACATATTTACCAACCATAAATTTTAAATAATGTATAAATTTATTTGATAATTATGAAAGTAAAATTATAATAAATGGATGAAACAAATAAGGATTTTCTCCAATTGTTTAAAATCTTATATTAGTAAATTTTACAATTTTCTTAATTTATTATTGAATTAATTATTATTTAAATATATTTCAATATTAAATTTTCAATTCTATTTTTTTATTGTTTATTCAAATAAAAAATGGGTTCCACTTGCTTGTACCCCGAACACAGGACCATCTTGGATAATATGCTAGTTCTGCGAAAGTTTTTTTTTTTGGTGATGTTTTTGAATATTTTTTATTTTCTAAATGTTATTTAGGTTTTTCAGTCTACCAAACTATTTTTTTTTTTTTTTTTTATGAAACTACCAAACTATGTTTAGTATGTTGACTATCTTTTATTTCGTATTCATTTATTTTTTATTTATATTCCATCAACAAAACTTACCTAACTCATTGATAGGTGGCTAAGGTTTTTACCTTAGTGGGTTCAACAAAATTTTCAGCTCAACCACTCTGATTTGACAACCTCTAGTGGTTGTCTTTTACTCTTTCAACGTTTGAATATTTTTTCTATATTTTTTATTTTATTATTTTAGGAATGTTATTAGTTATTAGTAGGACAATATCCATATCGTGTTAACTATATATTTAAAAAATTACCACTTAATCATATCAGTTCGTAAATAGTAAAATATTTATTATGAATATTATTTCATTTTTAATATTCAAAATGAAATTTAAATCGAAATCTCTAGTTATAGGATATGATATATGACTTTATATTTGTTTTTTTTGGATAAATATCTTTATATTTGTCTAATCCCCTAAAATTCTCCATCTAACTAACCTTCCGACGTTGAAGGGTAGCGATGAGATAGCAATTAATATCTCTGTCTCCTTCAGTTATATTACACAGGTGGTGGATGATCTGTCCAGACATTATCTCAATCAAGAAAAATAGTGTCCTCGATTTGATGTTCCGAAATTGACCAATCTTTATTCGGGTTAGGAAATTGCCTGCATCAGAAGAAATTGAAATATAAGGCATCCACGTGTACACTAATCCAATTTCGGTTGTTACATGTCTGTCTTGATTACATGGCACAATAGTATGCAATCTTACATGGATAATCTCATGCTGTCTTTGGTCGTGATTTACCGTTAAGATTTTGACACGTGTTATTGGCGTTTATTTAATTCAATAATTTTTTCCCCCTAAAGTACTATTGTGATTGGTGAACATTAGAAAGAAAATATTAAATCTAAGGGTTAATGGTACTTTTGGTACCACATGTTTACACAAAATCCACTGTTCATACCATATGTTATTTTTTGTACCAATTTAGTACCAATTGTTTCCATTTTGCACTGTTTTCATACCTCCGTTAGTGTTCCGTAAAAAATAGCTGTTAAATGGCATGTGCCATGCACGTGAGCAGCCCAAAACTTTCAATTTTGTTCAATTTAGTCCTTTTAATACATCCCTAACTTTTATTTTGTTCAATTTAGTCCTAAAATTTCAAAACCAAACCATTCACCCAATTGACCTAGCATAGGGCTAGGTCCAACCCTGGCTCAGGGTCGCCTGGGTCCGGTGACCCCGACCCAGGGTCGGATCTAGCCCATGGCTAGGTCAATTGGGTGAAGGGTTTAGTTTTGAAATTTTAGGACTAAATGAACAAAATAAAAGTTTGGGATGTATTAAAAGGACTAAATTGAACAAAATTGAAAGTTTAGGGCTGCTCACGTGCATGGCACATGCCATTTAACAGCCATTTTTTACGGAACACTAACGGAGGTATGAAAACAGTGCAAAATGGAAAACATTGGTACCAAATTGGTACAAAAAAAAAACATATGGTATGAACAGTGGATTCTGTGTAAACATGTGGTACCAAAAGTACCATTAACCCTAAATCTAAAGATATATGTCAAAAATTTAACGATGAGTCGAGATATGGAACACAAAAAGTAAAGCAAGAGATCCGAATCCATCTTACATTGCTAGCAATAGATTGAATGAATTTGCACCTTCATAGTTAATGCATGGAAGTTGCACTTCACCTTCAAAGTTTACCCTACTTTTGGCAAAAAAAAAAAAAAAAAGTGTACCCTGCTTTAGACATTCAGCGTACGTCAATTAATTTTTTTCACCAGAACGCTCTAACTAGTATATAAAAAATAAGATGCGTATCTTAATTATTTATAATTATAAACTAAAACTTGTGAGTTAAAAGACTTGTACACATTTTTATTTATATTTTATTACTTTAATATAATACTCTATAAAAAAAAATTACTTTAATTTAATAAGAAAGAATCAATACTTTACGTAAAAAATACCCGTTCCTTCAAAGCATATATATATATACACATATGAAATAAAAGAAACTCTAGAGACAAAGTAGATACTAAAAATAATAAAAGTTTTGCCAAAAATCAAAATCAAATTTGTATTAAACAGAGACATTAATGGTGGCCAATAAAAAGAGAGAGACATTAATGGGAAACAAACGAAAACAAGGAAATCCAATAAATGATCTCCACGCAGATAGGCCTTATAACTCGACTGAAGAATTGCAGTGGAAGCAGCCAACAAATGTATCCATCTATCTATCACTAAATCCTCTCCCTTTACTATAAAGTTAGCCTCTTGTTAGAGAAATCTCACCAATCATCAATAATAGCGTAAAGCAACCAATACCGTTTCGTGCCAGAAACCATTGAAGAAAAAAAGCATTAAACTAGAGAAAAAAAAAAAAAAAAAAACTTGAACACACTGATCAACCAGCTGTGTGTATGAGTTTATGAGAAGAGAAGAGAAGAGAAAGAGAGGCAAATCTGGGTAAGCACGGAGAGTTGTTGCTGGATGGCCTTTTCAACTGCATCCATGAGGTGGCGGCAGCCCTTGCGTTTGCCGATAACATGACCGATTCTGCTGATTTCCGAGTCGACACCATTTCCCGGCTTGCTCAATGGAGAATCGATGACTTCGGTTCCCGCTCGTACCGCAAATCCGAACCTTTCAAGATTGGTTGTTGGAACTGGTGAGTAAATATCATATTTCTCCGTTGAAGTTTCTGTTAAAGTATGAATAAGAAAGCTGACACGTGTCTTTTTTAATAATAGTATCAGAACGCGCAGTTGTGATTCTCTCTGAAACGTGAAAAACCAACTTTGTCATTTAGATTAATATTGTAAAACTATAGACTAGATCAACTGTTCTTAAACATTAAGTAATAGATAGGTGAAAACACGGTTTAGTTTTTATATGTTAATATTTTCTAATAGACTCCACGTCGGAACGAGCAAAGTCCAATGGTCAGCAGAGAGCAACCATATATTCAAGTACAGTTTCATTCTAAAATTAATTGGTGATATGATGAGTTAGCTCACGTGCTTATATAGTGCTCAATTACACATATATCAACCGGTGTGGTACTTCAGACACACGGTGGAGTATGTCTATTTCAACATTTTCTTTTACGTATTGGCGTAAACATATCGAACGCCCATCACGTGAAACTTTTTAATAAAGGGTTTATCACAGCGTTGAAGAGACTCTAACATGCACACGTTGATACCATGTAAAAGTTAGACTAACAAACTGACCAACTGTCCTAAAATTTTAAATTTATATATAAGTGAAAGCGTGATTAAAGTCTTTATACTTCAACAGATATGTAGTTCGAGCTTATGAAATAGTTGATTAGATAGATATGATGTTCGAACTTACGAGACAGTTAGTTAATTGTTCTTGACGTTCTCTAATTGCTAAACAAATATGCACTTGTTTTCGTCCGGTTTTCAATGATTGATGTTGCATAATCAAATGATGTTAGACGAAACTTCAACTAAGAAGATGAAGAGCAAATAGTCAGATGCTCTGTTTTCTCATGTTAAATGTTGCTCTGTTTCTAACATTTGTATAAATAATATGGTTGCAGGCATATTTCAGTAGAGAAGAATGGGAAGTTATTTATTAGATTGTATCCGGTGATTTCAAGCTCCACCAAACACATTCCCCCGATTGCATCATTCATAATCAAAGCGATAGTCTGCTCTCCGCAAGGTCGCAAGGCTTTCACACACCCAGGTAATATTTCTAGGCATTTGTCTTCATGGATATTAAAACATGTTATCTTCAACCTTCATTAAGAAAAACAGAGCATGATCCAAAATTTTAGGTTATCCCAGTAAGTTGCTATCTGAAGTTTTAGTGATAATTAGTGGTTGGACAAGTTCAGCAAGCTTTTTGTTTTTAGCTGATAAAAAGAATGAGTTAGTACTGACGATCCTACAATCATCCCGCTACATAATGTCTGAGCTCGCCTGTTCACGGTCTGCGTTTTTTCGACCAGACTTAGCGAGCAACCAACGCACGCATTGACTTTGCCAACGTAGCCCAACCAGGCGAGTAAAATTGGGCACGGGTGGCACCAGTAGCCTAGTATAGTCAAAAGGCCGACCCGTGCCCAGTTTTACTCGCCTTCTCATATGCCTGATGATGTGGGTGGGCCAGGCGGGACTTGATTTTTTTTTTTAAATAGGTCAACGTGAGGTGACACCCCTGAGATGTTTCGAACTGGGACCAGATATATATTTTTAAACAAATAACCACAAGCTTTTTGTTCACTTAACAATACATGCAAAAAAAAAAAAAAAAGTTCAAAGTCTTGCTAATTACCTGATAGGGTTAATAATTAAATTACTACCTAAAATTTTATCCAATTACAAATCACTGCCCAAATTTTATTTTTTAAAATTGGTTATATGAATTTTTACTTTCCGAACAAATTACTACCCTTTTACATCTAACGTAAAAACAGCATGTTTCAACTTTAAATATATACTCAAAATGAAATTAGCAACAAATTGAAAATAATTATAACAAAATACATTCAACTGTGCACTCAATTTTAAATCTAGTTTATTTATACCCGGAAAGAAGAGATAATCAGGATTGGGTCATTAAAAGGCACCGTCTTTGATTTTCACAGTAATCTATTTCCAAGGAAAGCGCAAAGAAATATCTGTGTTAAGAATACAATATATAGTTATCATTATTACTACGTGCTGCATGTTGAGGAATGGGCAACAAAGAGTAAAGACTCAGCGGATAAAAAGGAGACTGCCTCGAAACTTCCAAACAATTCCCATTCTGTGCAACTTAATATTGTCCTGTTTATGCTTATCACATTCCCAGAAAGTAAAGGATTCGGTTGTATTTTAAATGATTGTGTACCAACCAACTGAATATGGATAACGCCACTTTGGTAGTTTGGTACAACTTACACTCACCGAGACTTCGAATATTATGTAGCGGGATATGATTATGGTCGTTATTATTAATCCATTCCTTTTTAAATACTGGTTTCTTGTCTTCTTGATGTATGATGCCATAAGATAACATCGTGATCATTTCGTGCATGCAGAAATAACTGATAAGCAGCTGAAGAACAGCGACGATTTCGTGTGGGCAATTGACATACCATTGACTGGGAAATTAATTATAGACGTTGAATTCCTCGATCTAAAGACATCGTCACCTACCGTGAGTTTTTCGACTTGAACTCTATACAAACTCATTCGATAAAATATTTCAGTATTAGTTTGTATTTAAGAGTTAATTACCAAATTATTAGCTCATTTTTTAAAAAGTTTGTCTTGCTGAAAAAATTACTAGTTAAAATTAACTCAACTTTAATGATTATGCAATTAGATAACTCTGTTATATTTATATTTTTTTTTTCCCCCTGTTTTGGACGAATATGGTCACATGATACTTGTAACGGTTGTATTCACATTATTAAAGACAAAATGAAGAAGGGGCTCGAAGTTTGACTAGTAAAATGTACATTAAAATAAAGTTAAGCTTGAATATTGTATAGTTCGACTTCATTGAGTTAGCAAAGTGCTCATTAAAACATACACTAGCTAGCAAAGTGCACCTAGAAGCACACTTCAATTACTATTTGCCACGAACTTGGAGAAATTATTGCATATAGTTGAAGTAACATGCAGTTTCTATGCGTTACCCCTTCAGCTAATCAATACATAACATGTAATAAAATTCGACTGACATATATATATAGACAAACGTCACCTATTTATTGGCTGATGTGGTAACATCGCTGTTTAAACAAGTTGAGCTAATAATTTGTTCAAATAAATAATTCAGCTAACAATTTGTCCAACAAATTTGCAGGGTGAAGAACCCAGGTCCATCTGGGCAGAGAAACACACACATAAACTCTCCAACACAACAGCTCTTTCAACACTAAGCCGAATGCTAACCGAATCCATCTACACAGACATCACCATTACCGCTTCCAATGGAACCATCGAAGCTCACCGCGCTATCATGGCTTCACGATCACCCGTATTCCACACTATGTTCTCGAAAGAGAAAGAATTGTCATCAATAACCGTTTCCGACATGTCTACCGAATCCTGCAAGGTATTTCTAACTTACATTTACGGAAACTTAAAACACGAAGATTTCATCGCTCACCGGCTGCCACTTGTTCAAGCGGCCGATAAGTACGATATCGGTGAGTTGAAAGAGGCGTGCCAAAAGAGCTTGATCGAAGATATCGACTCGATGAATGTGCTGGAGCGGCTTCGGGTTTCGTATGTGTATCGGTTGATGAATTTGAGGAGCAGTTGCATGTTGTATCTTGTCAAGTTTGGCAAGATATATGATATTCAAGATGAATTGAATGTATTTCTCAGGTCTGCTGATAGGGAGATCGTAACTGATATTTTTTTCGAGGTTCTTAATACATGGAAAGGATTCTAAGCTTTGGATAAATGGATAAAGCAAACAGTTGTGCGTTCTGATACTATGTGAAAGTTAAGATTGATGATTTGACTAATTGTACTAAAACATTAAGGTTATCGGTGATGACATGGTATAATCTTTATACTTAAACACTTTGCGCATCTGATGCTATTAATGTTGGTATATGGTATTTGTTCTTTGTCTGTAATACCCTAACCTGGGAGAGGTCTGAAGTTTGGCCCTTGTGAATTTGAGAGGTCTGAAGTTTGAAATGGTGATAACAAAGGTCTGAAGTTTCAACTTGTAGATAATAGAGGTCTCCGTTAGTTTTTTCCGTTAAAACTGACGGAAGTTGGTCATGTGCATTGCATGTGACCAGAAATAAAAAAAAATTCCAAAAATACCCTTCTTGCATCTCACATGATTCAATGAAAAGACGAAAATGCCCTTAAGGCCACCACCCAACTCCAGCCACGGCTCCGGCCGGCCACTACCCAACTCCGGCGACCACCACTCTCTCCGGCGACCACCACCCTCTCCGGCCGGCCACCACCCTCTCCGACGACCGCCACCACGGCCCCAATTGGGCCCAAATCGGAGCCACAAAGCTCCGATCGGAGCTTGGTGGCTCCGATCGGAGCTATGTGGCTCCCATTTGGGGCCACAGAGCTCCGATTTGGAGCTCTGTGGCCCCAGATCGGAGCCACAGAGCTCCAAATCGGAGCTCTGTGGCCCCAGATCGAAGCCACAGAGCTCCGATTTGGAGCTCTGTGGCCCCAAATCGGAGCCACAGAGCTCCGATCGGAGCCCGGTGGCTCCGATTTGGGCCCAATCGGGGCCGGTGGCTCCGATTTGGGCCCAATTGAGGCCGTGGTGGCGGTCGTCGGAGAGGGTGGTGGCCGGCCGGAGAGGGTGGTGGTCGCCGGAGAGAGTGGTGGTCGCCGGAGAGGGTGGTGGCCGGCCGGAGCCGTGATGGTGGTCGGAGTTGGGTTAGGTTTAAATTATGGACAGGGGTATTTTTGTCATTTCATCTTTATATTAATTAAACTTTTTATTAATTCAAATATTACAAAAGGGTATTTTTGACATTTCACACGGTTCTGTTAAATTTGACAGAAAATTTGGACGGAAAACCTAAAAATCACAAAGTCCAAACTTCAGACCTCTGTTATCACCATTTCAATCTTCAGACCTCTCAAATTAACAAGGGCCAAACTTCAGACCTCTCCCAGGTTATTGACCCTACCCCATATGCTTGTATACCACATTAGTTGGAAAAAAAAAAGATTAGAAGTTTTAATTACTCAAGTTCAATAAGAATTTTTTATTTTCAGGGCCCAAGTGATAACAACACGCACATGCTAGGTTGGGTAAGTGGGGACTGTTGTTCGCACTTGGATACGTGACATGGAGTTCATTTGGTTCCTAGAATAAATAGAATGGTGAAAGACCAACTAAATCATGTAAAATTGACAGGGTCCTATATAGTAAATACATGTGGTATGATTAAATGTCGCACCTTCAGATGCTTATTGTCATTGCTAGCCTTTTGTTCATGGGATATGTATGGCTTGTACAAGACAGATGCTTAAAGAACATCAAGAAACAGAATTAAGCACTGCTTTTTCTAAGTAAAACACAGGGAATCTATGATGTATGAATCAGATATTGAAGTGGAATTGTGATAAGAGAATGTTGTAAAAATCAGTATGAATAGAAAACATGTTGATTGCTTAAGTTATTTATTACAAATGAACGATAGAGTCCTTATATATAGTAAGACTTGGAGTAAATCCCAGAGTAACCTCCAAGCATACTTACAACTATTACATAAACTTATGAGTCTAACAATACTTAATATTTCCTCTATATATTAGACCCCAGTTTAAAAGAATTCAAGGACGACCAGCAAGTCGGAATCTTCAAAAGTCAAGATTTAAAGTCGACGATTAATGAAATTAAAGACAAGGGGACTAAGACGAAAGGTCGGCGATTATGTCATAAAGGTTGATGCTACTCAAATCAACAACTACGAGTGAGAGTACGACACCCCTCATTAAAAGCCTATCATTTTAAGGTGAGGCGGCAACCTGCTCTTCACCGTTATTCAGACGAAAATCTTCCTACTAAGGAACGGTGAGGTGATGACCTACTTGTCACCACCTCCACAGAAACCTTTCCTATTAAGAAACGGTGAAGTGGTGACCTGCTTGTCGCCACCTCCAAAAGAAACCTTCCTCTCTAAGGAAAGGACAGGTGTCAACCTGCTTATGCCGAGCAACAATGAGGTGGCAACCTGCTTATCACCTATTTCTGCCGCCACAAGAGAAAACCCTCTTCCAATGGTCAAAACGCTATCTAATGTCGGTATCTCTTAACCTATAAATACCCGAGTATTTTTTATTATATGTTATGACTCTCACAATTCATTATTAACTTAAATTTCAGAGTAGAATCAGGAGCAAATCCTCACTTCTTTTCAGGTCCTCGCCACAGTAAAAAGCCCACCAAAAAAAACTAAACTAAGTACCCACCAGCGATCACGAAAGATATATAAAGGCAATACATGTGAGATTCAGAACTCCGTTCCCAAAGCAGGCCTGACAAATCTTGATACAACACTCTACATCTTCATTGAGCTTCTAAAAATGTTGAAATCAGCCCCCCACAAACTTTAGTTTGATTATGGTACATTCGGATTTACAGCGGTGCATGTGTATGGCTGAATTAGTCAATTATTATATATGTAGGGGTCGATATTTGTTTATGTGGCTGATATCATACTCTTCGGATTATGTGGTTAACATCTCTCGTACTCGTACAATTGATATTTTTAGCATGAGGCCTATTTCAAGCCATTAAAAGTGGATATTAATATATTATAACTAAATTGTTTTTTCCCCCCCGAAGATTGAGACCCACCTGATATTAATATAACCACAAATAAAATAAATCTTTCAAATGTTTATTAAAAATATAATAATAAAGGTCGGTCAGGACGGGATCATTTCTCTGATATATCTCGCCATGTCGGCTAAATCATAAACGTGGGAGAAAAATATAAAATATCGGAGGTGTCTAATTATGGGAGTTTCTCGTAGTAGATTTTTTTTTTTTTTTTTTATGTATCTCAATTATAAGGAGGAGATGTGTGAATTATTTTCGAGCCTATTAATATTGAGATTTTCTTTTTACTATTTATAATTATATCCATGAATGAAAATGAAAGTTAACTATATATCATATGTGTATATGTGGAGACTACAAAAAAATCTAATCTAATTAAAGACATAATTTTACTGGACTATATTACATAATAACACGAGACTAAACAAAATTCTGAAATTTAAAATTAATTATAAAACTTTTGTTCAGAAAAAGATGTATTTTCATGCTACCGGCTAGCGATTTGTCTAATATCATTTTAAAGTATTGGTGCTTTTATAAATTATTTTTGTTTAAAAATTATTTTATTTATAGTTTAATTCTTCAATTTTAAGAGCATTATACTATGTCTCTTATTAGTAATTATTTCATTTTTATTCTTGCCTCCGAATATTTTTTTTTGTGTTTTTTTTAAAAAATGTTATTTTTATTTTCTACAATGTAAACATTAACATTTAAATTAAAAAAAAAATCTTAAAATTCACTTTATAACCATTGTGATTATTCGGTTTAATTTTACAAATTTTTGGGTAAAATTATAAATAAAATATTTGCAAAAATAAGTTTAAAGCATGCATACTTTTAAAGGATCCTAGCAAATCCCACCGGCTAGGTAGCGGAACCACTGCTCTACTACATAATAATATATAATATTTTTAATTATAAATATATTTCTTTATTTTTATTTATTATATTATTATCTAATTTGAAACATCATATTAAAAAAGTTAGAGTGGAAAATATGAAAATGACATGTGTGATATCATATATTTTTTTTTTTTAATATTTTTTATGTACACCACGATGTAATAAATTGATCTATAATATGTATACCTTATAGTATATTATATGTTTTATTTATCGAAAAATTGTGTCTCTATAAGTATATTATTATTATTATAAAATCATTATACATATATAGCTAGTTTGCAAAATAAAGTTATTTTATTAGTACATAGTGCAAAGAGATTAGCTAGGCAGTCCTTATAATTGATGAAACTGATCCATCATGTTCTTTGTTCAAACCATTCAAAACACATTGTGTTCATTGTTGCACTAGTGGTGATGAGTGTCTCTACTGAAAATCTTTCTGCTTCTTCCTTCTTGGGAGGTCGGTCCACAACGTTGGCAATTTGGTGGAAGTTGTTTTCACAAATCAAAATTGACTCGAAAATATTATAATAGTCATAATTATATCACGTTTATCTTTTAGTATTTTGTTACCTTATTAAGTTTTTCATCTAAAACAAGATCGTTTCGTTTTTTTTTTTTTTTATATAAATTTATATATAGAATAATAATAATTCTTAATAAGACATTTTAGTTCATCTTTTTGCACGTTATTATTATTATTAGATAGATAATATAGGCATAGTAAAGAAATATGTATGTATAATAATACAAAGGGTTAAAGGTACTTTTCATACCTTATGTTTGACCGAATGTGACTTTTAGTATTGAATGTTTAGTTTTGTATACTTTTGGTACCAAACGTTTGAAAAAATGTGGCTTTAGGTACATCCGTTGGTTGACCGTTAATTTTAGCCGTTAACTGACATGTGCAAGTCACGTGATCGACTCTAAACTTTTAATTTTGTTCAATTTAGTCCCTCAAATATATTCATAACTTTTATTTTGTTTAATTTAGTCATAAAGCTTCAAAATCGAACCCAATTGGGACCTATCTCCAATTGGGTAAATTTGACCCAAATAGGGCTATGTCAATTGAATTCGATTGGTTTAATTGAGTCCGATTTTGAAGTGTTATGACTAAGTTAAACAAAATAAAAGTTAGGAATATATTTGAGGGACTAAACTGAACAAAATTAAAAGTTTAGAGTCGATCACGTGACTTGCACATGTCATTAAACGGGCAAAACAAATGGCCAACTAACGGATGTACCAAAAGCCACATTTTTTCAAACGTTTGGTACCAAAAGTATACAAAACTAAACATCCAGTACTAAAAGACACATTCGGTCAAACACGTGGTATCAAAATTACCTTTAACCCTAATACAAAATAAACTTACGGAGATAAACCTATAATTTGTTATTATTATTTTTTGACACAATGATTTAAGAAAGCCCAAGAATATATAATATGCAAAACTTATCTTAAACAATAGAGCTAATCACACGCTTGTTCAAACTCTCATAACAAACTTCCAAAAAAACAGTGAATCACTTCAACGCTAGTTATAAGTTCCCCACGCCGTCATTTTCAGTTCCCATCCGTAGCACCGTCGCCGGTGACCGCCGTATTGTCCGGTGACCGCCGTGGCGACCACCATGACCGCCATGGCCGTGATCTTGCCCTTTACCACCATGACCGCCGTGGTGACCACCGTTCCCCTTACCACCATGACCGCCTTGCCCGTAGTTTCCATGGCCATGGCCACGGTGGCTATGCAGGTGTTGCCGCCCATCAGTGTTCATTGAATTGGCCTCGGCGAGCTGACGAGCCGACACCTCAGCTGTGAGGACGAAGATAGCGAAAGCAAGGCCGAAGAGAAACAGCGCCTTTGAGGAAGCCATTTTATAAGCTAGCTAGAGACTTTAATTTGATCTTTAAACTCGCTTCGATGAAAGATATATTGTTTTGTAGTAGTGATACAAGATGGGTTGAGCAAGGTACCCCTATTTATACGACCTATCACTTACTAAATTTAAAGAGTCGGCTACTACTATTTATATGTCGGGCATGTAAGTAAGTCAATGGAGCCAAAATGTCAGAAATCATGGCTGAAAACAATGAGACCGGGGCATTGCCTTCCCCCCTCATGTGTAACTAGGACCCGTCAATGTAAGGGACATGTTAATGTACATGTGGGTGAATTGTACGACATTGGATGGACTGAAGAAGAGTTGAGACATTATATAGCTTTGGTTGACTACTCTTATTATTACCTATTAATTTTTAGTATGAAATCTCAGTGCTTATGTAGTGGGTTTGAACTTACTCCCCAGTTTTAAATCTCTTAACAACTGGTATCAAAGCTGGTGGCTCGATCCGGGAAGCCTGGGAGGACACACAGTGGTGAGTCCAGGTGAAAGGGCGGCGACAGGTGGTACATTTTGTTTTGAGTGTGCTCTGGTTCGGTGCATGATGTAGCCGTTCGAGGGGCCATTTTGAAAATTTTACAGTTTGGTGCCGTTGACTTCCGGTTAAGGGGGTTACGATGTGGGTAGATTTCCGGTTGAGGGGAGCTACGGTACACTGACATATAAGGGGGAGATAGTTAAGTGTACATGTGAGTGAATTATACTCCTATGATAAAATGAATATATTCATTTTAAATGGAAGGTATATCAGCTGTGTATAAGCTGGTAGGATATTGTTACTATTACTAATTTTGTTTAATAAGGAATTTTAATGGATTTATTCAGTGGACATAATAATTTCGGTCGTTTTAATCTCCCAACAGGGACGTGGCATGGAACCGGGTCATGTATAATTTCTTCAAATGCCGACGACAATGCGGCCCTAAATTGGATGTATCTACAATAAATAGATATCTAGTGTTTCAATTCAAGGGGACTGCTTAGTCACTAAGGGATATCTTAGGTAGGGATAAATATTGACTATCTATCTTCTTCATAAAGCTAACGTACGTGTCCATTTTACAAGTGCTTAGCTAGGTTTCATATCTACTTAATTATTATGCTGCAACTAACTTAGAATGAACCTCAGTGAATTCGTATGAGAGTTGGTTTTTTGACTGTCATAGTTATTTTAATAAACAAAATTTACTTCTATTTATTAACATATTCCGTTTGATCCTAGTAAGATACACAGTTTCCGCCTTGGTGATCAAATGCCTTCGATGAGATAGACGACTTGTAGGTGAGTCAAACTATTTATGCGTTGAACTATATGTGGATTTTTTTAAATATTGTTATTTAAGTCGTCTTTTGGTCCACGATGTTTGACGACTTTTGGGTTTTGATCAATGATATTTTTTTTCTTCCCTAGTTTGGGTCTCATATGTTTGCATTTTTTTCTAATTTGGTGTTAACTCGCCCCCAATTGAACTAGGTCCAATTGGACCAGTTCTGGGCCAGCCCAGGGCTGGGTCGATCTCAGTTGGGGTCGCCTTGGTCCGGCGACCCCGACAGTGGTCGGACACAGCCCTGGGCTAGCCCAGGGCTAGGTCAATTGGACCTAGGTTTCCAATTTGAGTTCAATTTAAAAAGTTGGGACTAAATTGAAAAAAAAAGAGTTAGGGAAGTATTAAAGGGACTAAAAATTGAACAAAATTAAAAGTTTAGGGTGGATCACGTGACTTGCACATGTTACTTAACGGAAAATATTGACGGAATGTATTAGAAAGACCAAAACTAGAAAAATATGCAACATATGAGACCAAAACTAAGCAAAAATAAAAAACATCATGGATCAAAACCCAAAAGTCGTCAAACATTATGAATCAAAATACCTGTTAACCCTTAAATTTTTAATGACAATTGTAAATAATTTGTATCACGCCGGTTATTTCGATCACTCTTCCCACCCTTCTCTACATTATATTTAAGGGGATTTCCTCTTTTATGATAGAGTATCAAAATTCCAAAGGAATTCATTACTAGTGGAAATCCTATACAGCTGATGTGCTCTTTATGTTAGTATTTTTTTTTTTTTCCTACTGTTAAGGCCACTGAAGTCGATTTGACTGTTGATGCAACTGTGGACCT
Organism: Clarkia xantiana subsp. parviflora; assembly: GCA_036873135.1. Classification (NCBI taxonomy): domain Eukaryota; kingdom Viridiplantae; phylum Streptophyta; class Magnoliopsida; order Myrtales; family Onagraceae; genus Clarkia; species Clarkia xantiana. The sequence continues at coordinate 3,608,683 of JAPTYO010000009.1, forward strand.
GTGGTCACTGGATCCTCTGATGTCATTAGACCAGTCAAAATTTTGACACACTTATTAGTGTTGCCACTAGTGTTGTTATAGTTGTAATTCCAACGTTTTGCTTAGTGTTACCAACCTATGAAAGGTCTGAAATATCACCCATGATAACGGAAGAGGTCTGAAATTTAAAAAGTTAATAACGGAGGTCTGAAATTTCAATTTTGTTGATAACAGCGGTCTCCGTTAGTTTTTTCCGTTAAAACTAACGGAAGTTGGTCACATGCTTGGCATGTGACCGGAAATAAAATAAATTTCCAAAAATGCCATTCTATCAAGTGTGCCCCTCACATGCTTGAAGTGAAAAGACCAAAATGCCCTTGAAGCCACCACGACTCCACCAACCCAGCTCCGGCGACCACCAACCGTACTCATGCGACCACCACCGTACTCCGGCGACCACCAATCGTACTCCGGCGACCACCACCAAGGCTCCGATTGGGCCTAAATCGGAGCCACCGGCCCCGATTGGGCTCTGGTCGGAGCCACAGAGCTCCGATCTGGAGCTCTGAGGCACCGACCAGAGCCACAGAGCACCAGATCGGAGCTTTTTTGGCTCCGATCGGAGCTTTTTTGCTGTGGTGGTGGCCGGAGTCGGGTCGCCGGAGCCGAGGTGGTGGTCGTCGGAGTCGAGGTGGTGGTCGCCGGAGTCGGGTGGTGATGGCCGGAGTCGTGTGGCGGTGGACGGAGTTGGGTGGTTTTAATTTGACTTTAGGGGTAAAATTGTCATTTAACATTTCCTTAAATAAGATATTAAATAAAACAAAATATTAAAGGGGCAAAAATGTCATTTCACTTTTCCTTAAATAAGATATTAAATAAAACAAAATATTAAAGAGGCAAAAATGTCATTTCACACAATTCTATTATATTTAACCCTAAAAATGGACGGAAAACCTCGAATCAACAAAATTGAAATTTCAGACCTCCGTTATTAACTTTTTAAATTTCAGACCTTTTCCGTTAACACGGGTGATAGGTATACCTTTTATAGGTTATTAACATTTTGCTCGGATGATTCACTGTCGCGCCTGCGGTCAATTTTAACAACACAATTGACGTCATTGAAGCCATTAATGGTTTTAAAGCATTTGAGAATATTAATGCTAAAGTTGCTAATGGGCTTGAGGTCTTTGGGAGTTGGGACCCTTTAAGGCAGGCCATCATGCCACTGTTCTTTTTGATGTCGGTGCCTTATTTTTTTATGAAAGGTATCTCCGACCCATGTCAATATACAGAAAGACCCCTTTAATGAAGTTACGTGCCCTTCTATATGTTAAACGACTGCACATTTAATGATATTCTTGGGCAGGTTGATATTTTAGTGAGTGCCCATCATCTACGTATTTTATCTATTTTTGGTTTAGTAATTTCATTTATATTTGTTAGATTTCACGTTGGGCCGAGCCAAGTTCAACGGGCCAGCAGAGAGCAGTCATATATATGCAAGTAAGGTTCCATCCTATAACCAATTGGTGATAGGAGGAGTTGGTCCATTTGCTTATATACTAAGCGATTACACATATACCAACCGGTGTGGTACTCCAGACTCACGGTGGAGGCGAAGTGTCTATTTCAAAATTCCTCCTCACCGTGAGGCTCTCTGATTTCAGAGAGACCCTATCACAGGTCCAGGCCCGATCCGGCTCTGATACCATGTTAGATTCCACATTGGGCCGAGCCAAGTCCAACGGGCCAGCAGAGAGGAGCCATATATGCAAGCGGGGTTCCATCCTAAAACCAATTGGTGATAGGAGGAGGTGACCCACTTGCTTATATACTACTCGATTACACATATACCAACCGGTGTGGTACTCCAGACTCACGGTAGAGTGTCTATTTCAACAATATGTTAGCTTGGAGATCTTTGTACTCACGTCCAGAGTAACTTTGAAATAATAACCTTTCGTTGGTGACATTTGGTCGGGTTTTGGAATAGATACTTCTGTTTGTCTGGGGTGACTTTGCGCCGACCATGGTAACAATTGGTTCACTTTTGAAATGGAGACATTTGATCGGCGAAATGGAGACTTTTTGATTTCGGCGAAATGTCGAAATGGAGACATTTGATCGGCGAAATGTAGACAATTGTGACTTTACGTTAACCATAGTGACCTTTGTCAATTTTTGAATGGAGACTTTTTGATTTCGGCGAAATGTCGGAATTTGGTGTGCTAATACATATTTTCATACAGAAACAAAGATTTGAGCAAGACCCATAAAAATTATGGGGTTTCACGTTTTTTGGCAAACTCATTCGTCTAGAGGGTCAAAATTACATATTTATGTTTCTTCGAGGTTTTTTTTTTGTTGCAATTTTCAGTTTTGTATGTAATATTACGCTAAAGATGATGAAGAAAGCGATGAGTAACCTTTCGGCGCGTGGAAATAGTGGCGCTTGCGAGATGAAGAAGGTGCAGAAAGCAATTGAGTGGCCGGTCAATGATTTGGATTTGATGGGAATGCTATTGGATGAGTCCGATTTGCTGCAAAGGAAAGATAGGGCTTTGGATTTGAATGTAATTGATTCAAAGATTCGTAAGATGATGCATGAGCTTGGTTTTACTGCTGAAGATTCAGATAGGCTGATGGTTTCTTTTAGTAGTGAGTGACATATAAGAATGTCTTTGGAAAAGATTCTTCTTCGAGATCCCGACTTATTAGTAGTTTATGAGTCCACAAACCATCTTTATTTCGACATGATTAAATGGATAGAAGGCTACTTAAACAAGCAGGATGTTCGGATGGTCACGATACGTTAATGTGAGTTTCTCTTTCGTGGCTTAATTTGAGGACTCTTTTCCCGCAGAGAATGATGTGGGCGAAGTGATTTGGTGTATGAATACATATTTTCATGCAGAAACGGAAATTTGAGCAAGACCTATAGCTATCTATGATACGTGTTTGACGTTGCATCGACCATATTAACCTATTATTTACTTTTAGAATGGAGACATTCAATCAACTATTATGACTTTGCGTCGACTATGGTGATTTTGATCATCTTTTGGAATGAAAATCCAAACACTAGCAAAGTTGCATAATTAGTTAACTGAGTTAATAACCAGTACTAAATTAGAAATGCATGCTTATAACATAGAGCCATAGTAGGCTACTTGACATTATTAATTCATAGAGCTCATACGATAAACTAAAACAAAAAGCTTAGGGAATTATAAGTTGGTTCATCATTGGCAGTTTAATTAGAAGCCTTCAGTTTCCCTCAGTAACACCATGTGCCACCGTGACCACCTCCACCGTGTCCACCATTCCCATGGCCTCCGTGGCCGCCATGTCCTCCATGCCCATGGCCAGATTCATGAATCCCGTCAGTGTCAATTCCTTCCTCTGCAGAAAATAATTTAAGGATTTATGCACACGTATATATAATAATATTCATATATATTAGGGTTAAGAACTATAAACAGATCAAGGTTTCCCTAATATTGAAATTTGGTGCCTGAAGTTTGAAATGTTAAAATGAAGAGTTTCAAGTTTCATTTTTGTTGAAATTTTGGGTATCAGTGTGATTATTTTAGAGAAACCAAGAAACCGACTGTCAATAGTGTCTCTACTGAAAATCATTCTGCTTCCCCCTTATTGGGAGGTCGGTCCACAAAGTTGGCAATTTCGTGGAAGTTTTTTTCACAAGTTCAGTCATATAAGGAAATTGACTCGAAAATACTATAATATACTGTCTATGACATTTATATTTTAGTATTTTTATTACCTATTAAGTTTTGAAAAATTATGTCCTACCGCCAATGTAAAGCTACAGTATACTCCTTTGTATCACACAAAGGGGGACCCGCACTGTATGGACCCCACACCAATTGTGAGTGGAAGGGGTAAAATGTAGCTTTACCTCGGTGCCACCAGAGAATTCCTCTTAAGTTTTTCATCAAACACAAGATCGTTTCGTTTTTTTATTATATAAATATATATAAAATAATAATAATTATTGATAAGACATTTTAGTTCATCTTTTTGCACGTTATTATTAGATAGATAATATAGGCATAGTAAATAAATATGTATGTATAATTATACAAAATAAACTTATGGAGATAAACCTATAATTTGTTATTATTATTTTTTGACACAATGATTTAAGGAAGCCCAAGAATATAATATTCAAAACTTATCTAAAACAATAGAGCTAATTACACAAACTCTCATAACAAACTTCCAAAAAAATAGTGAAGCATTTCAAAGCTTATAGTTCCCCACGCCGTCATTTTCAGTTCCCATCCGTAGCACCGTGGCCGGTGACCGCCGTGTTGTCCGGTGGCCGCCGTGGCGACCACCATGACCTTGCCCCTTGCCACCATGACCACCGTGGTGAGTCTGGTGACCACCGTGCCCCTTACCACTTTGGCTGCCTTGGCCGTAGTTTCCATGGCCATGGCCACGGTGGCTATGCAGGTGTCGCCGCCCATCAGTGTTCATTGGATTAGTCTCGGCGAGCTGACGAGCCGACACCTCAGCTGTGAAGACGAACTTTGAAGAAACCATTTTATTAATTTGATCTTTAAACTCGCTTCAATGAAAGATATTGTTTTGTAGTAGTGATGAAAGATTTGTTGAGCAAGGTACCCTATTTATACGACCTATCACTTACTAAATTTAAAGAGTCGGCTACTACTATTTATATGTCGGGCATGTAAGTAAAGTCAACAGAGAGCCAAAGTTTCAGAAATTCATGGCTGAAAATTCAACAATGAGACCGGGGCATTGCTCTGCCCCTCAACCAAAATCCGGTTAGTCCGAAAAATTATGAAAATCGAACTTATTCGGACCGCGAAAAAACCGAATCCGTAATATACGGTTTGGTTTTTGGTCTGATTTTTTTATTTTTTTTAACTTTAATTCGGTTTTTCTGTCCGGTTCGGATTTTGAGCTTTAAGAACCGTGAAGACCGAACCGTTATGCTAATTAAATATATACAATATATATTAAATTAATTGATATTAATTAATATAATTATGTTAATATAAATTGTAAAATAGTCACTTATGAATATTAATTTTTCTATATGATATTGTCCATGAAAATAAATAAATTTTAAATGGTAATTGTTAATATTGAATTTTCGGTTTAAACCAAAAAAACTGTACTACCAATGGACGGTTTATTTGTCCTCAAACGGTTTATTTATCAGAACTTTTTAAATGAAAAAACCGGACCGAAAATTTAAATACACAACCGAAACAAGCAAGAATCCGGTCCGACCGGTCGGTCGGTTTCACCCTTACTCTAATGTGTAAGAAAGTCCTCCCTGTAAATGTATGGTGGCGGGGCATGGCACCGGGCCATGTAATAATTTCTTCAAATGCCGACGACAATGCGGCCCTAGCTAATTGGTTTTATCTACAATAAATAGATATCTAGTGTTTCAATTCAAGTGGACTGCTTAGTCAGTAAGGAATATCTTAGGTAGGGATAAGTATTAACTATGTATCTTATACATATTGCTAACGTACGTGTCCATTTTTGAAGTGCTTAGCTAGGTTTTGAATTGACTTCCACGAATTCGTATGAGAGTTGGTTTGATTGTCATAGTTAGTTATTTTAGTAAATAAATAATATGTACTTCTATTTATTAACATCTTCTGGTTTGTCCTAATAAGATCTATAATATCCGCCTTACTCCTTCCGATGTGGTATTATACGTGGATTTAAGTGAGTCAAACTATTTATATATTGGACTACTAATTTATTTTTAAGTCTTTTTATTTAAGTTCATTAATTTTTTGAATGACAATTATAAAAAAACTGTGCCATCTGTTAAAATCAGGTGTCTGAAGTTTCAAATGTTAAAATAGAATGTCTAAGGTTTCAGTTTTGTTAAAATTGGGTTTCCGTCCAAAATTGCAGTTAAATTTAACTGAATGAGGTGAAATGACACTCTAACCCTTTTAATATTTTGTTTAATTGACTACTTTATTTGAGATTGTGTGAAATGACGAAATTACCCTTGGGGTCAAATTACAACCACCTTGTCTCCGGCGAACGTCGCCCCATCTCCGACGACGATTGGTCCACTGAGGGTACGAATCGGAGCCACAGAGCTCCGACCTGGAACTCTGTGGTTCCGATATGAGGCACAGAGCTCCGATCTAGAGTTCAGTGGCTCCGATCTGGGCCATCACTGGGCCAATCGGGGTCGGACGGCTCCGATTAGAGTTGTCCGACCCCGATTGATGGTCACCGACGGTCTTGTGCCAGTTCCGACGAGGGGAGGAGTTTATTTTGGACAAATGGTAGTTTTGACTTTTCACTTGGGCATGTGAGAGGCATACTATCGATCGGGGGTAGTTTTGCAATTTAATTTTTTAGCATCTCACATGTCAAGCATGACACACAATTCCGTTACATTTAAGTGCAATTTTCGGAGACACAAAATTTTAACAAAATTAAAATCTTATACACTTCAGTTTAACATTTGAAACTTCATACAGAACAAACATTCATTTACAGTATAAAATCTCGTCGGTTATTTGGATTACTCTTCACACCCTCATCTACATTATATTTAAGAGGATTCGCTCTTTCATGGTAGAGTATTAACATATCTAAATAAATCCAGCATTAGTGGAATCCAATACAGTGCTCTCCATATTAGTTTTTTTTTTCTTTCTACTACTGTGTGAGTTCTGTTGTGCTATCGTCTCTTCTTTCGTGTGGATTCTTCTAGCTATACTTTGTATGCAATTGGAGTGACTTTGCGCCGACCATGATAACATTTGGTTCATTTTTAAAATTGAGACATTTGATCGACAATTGTAACTTAGCGTTGGGTCGAATTTTTGAATAGAGACCATAGATAGACTATGGTAACTTTGCATTGACCATAGTAACTTTTTATTTACTTTTAGAACGGAGACATTCAATCGACTGTTATGACTTTGCGTCGATCATGGTGATTTTTGATTATCTTTCGGAATGAAAATCAAACACTAGTAAAGTTGCATAATTACTTAACTGAGTTAATAACCAGTACTAAATTAGAAATGCATGCTTATAACATAGAGCCATAGTAGGCTACTTGGCATTATTAATTCATAGAGCTCATACGATAAACTAAAACAAAAAGCTTAGGGAATTATAAGTTGGTTCATCATTGGCAGTTTAATTAGAAGCCTTCAGTTTCCCTCAGTAGCACCATGGCCACCGTGACCGCCTCCACCGTGGCCACCTCCACCGTGTCCACCATGACCTCCACCGTGTCCACCATTCCCATGGCCTCCATGGCCGCCATGTCCTCCATGGCCACCACCATGTCCATGCCCAGATTCATGGATCCCATCAGTGTCAATTTCTTCCTCTGCAGAAAATAATTTAAGGATTTATGCACACGTATATATAATATATATACAACTTTAGGCGTTTTGTATATAATTATTATTTAGGGGTTAAGAACTATAAACAGATCAATGATCGCCTAATATTGAAATTTGGTGCCTGGAGTTTGAAATGTTAAAATGGAGAGTTCCAAGTTTCATTTTTGTTGAAATTTGGTGTATCAGTGTGATTACTTTAGAGAAACCAATTCCGACGAAACTGTCTGTCAAATTTGAGCTCCCATGCACGCTCCATTCTCGTCAAATTGTCAGGACCGTCACCTAAGAAGTTGGCCACCCGCACAAGTAAACCCCGCTCCGTTGTCGTTGGAAGTCGCACCACACCACTCTGCTGTAAACTTTTTCTTTTGGATATTCAAGTTTTGGAAGAAAAGACACCAAATTTCAACAAAAATGAAACATGGAACGGTCTATTTTAACATTTCAAACTTCAGACACAAAATTTCAACATTCGGCAAACCTTAGACAGTTTATAGGTTCTATTATTTATATATACATCATCAGGTATTATATATATTGGAACTTACGGCTTTGAGTGGTTTCAGCAAGCTCCCGAGCAGTGACCTCGGAGGTAAGAACAAAAATGGCGAAAGCAAGGCCAAAGATAAGCAAAACCTTTGATGAAGCCATGATGAGCAACTAAATAATTATCAGAACAAGATGTGTTTGATAGTGCAATGAGTAGGGCACCTTATTTATAGGAGATTTCAGTTAGAGAGAGTGAGTGATTGCATGATTTAGTTCACAAAGAGAGTGGTAAATGTCAAAATTGGCTACTCAGTGTGGCCCTAGTGTATCACTAGTTTTAGTTATTTTTAGATATAATAAGAATAAACAACAAACAAAGGCGGTGCGTTTGAGGAAGGACAATTTAAATTCAAACTAAAATGACTATTTATTAATCCGACGAGGTACACAAACTCCAAAACGTGTCTTTAGCTATATAAAACTTAGTCTTTCTAGGAGGAATACAATGTATAATAAAATCGGAATGTTGTAGAACTCCTATCCTAGCCATAGCATACACAACCAAGTTAGCTTCCCGATAAATATGTCTAAGCTTGTATCTACTGAAGCGAAGTAACAGATCCCTGCAATCCAAAATAATAGGCATAAAATTCAAATTGGGATCCATAGTATCTGATATTAGTTGTTGGGTAATAAGAGTATTTATTTCGATGTGTAAAGACTTAATCTTCAAATGAAGAGCAAGAAAGAGGCCCTCCCTAATCATCCAGACCTCAGACTTTTTTATTAATTTATGAATTAACGTGTTATAAAAGTAATTAGTTTATTTTAAACGTCTTCTCCTCCTTAATGATATATATAATTTTCATATTTTGACCCATGTGATTTTTTTATTAATAATAGTATGATTTTCTTGTGTTAAAATGTGTACTATTATACGACATGAGACAATTATAGACTTTAAGTTTATATCGTAAAAAAATTTACGTTGTTATATAATTTTTATATCTCTAAATATTATTTATTTACTTTTATCCACCGTAATTAATATTGTTTAATTTTAAATATGATCCATAACTTTTTCTATTATAGATTTACAATTTGTTTCTATATGTGCAAGTTAAGAGAAAAGTTTGTAATAATATACATTATCATATATTTCTAACTAGCATGCATTTTTATAATAAATTAAGTGCAATACGTTGGTGAGTCACTACTAAAACTATAATTAAACAAAAATTAATTGATAACAACTCACGGAAAATATAAACTTTTGACAAGTCATTTCTAGAAGGATCGGTTGATCAAGATTTGAGGGATCTTCTTTAGGTTTGTTGATCACTAAATAAATATAACTAAAGAAGCTATCGTTTTCTTTCTTCACGATAAAGTATGTAATTCTATGGTTAACCCCTACTTTGTGTATTTTCTTTTTTTCTTCTTTTGTATATCATATTGCCCCTCTTGCAAATTATTTTAATTCTGTGGTTACTTGGCTTCACTGGTTACGTATTAAATTTCGTCATTATCTTTAATATAAAGTTTCTATTTATTATAAAGGTAATTATGGACTAGTTATACGTAGTGTCATTATAAATTATTTATACTAAAAAATGACATCTTTAAGACTAAGCTGAAATGCAAGATTATCAACCACTAAGAGGATCCACAATGATTTTACGTAAATCGTATTCTTTAAAGTTGTCACGTAGACATTTATGTACACCTTAAGTAATATGTAAAGTTAAGACACACGTAAAAAATATTTGCTCTGCAATCGTATTACTTAAACACATTCCTTAAATATATTTTATTATTAAATTTTTCAACAATCATCAATAAGATATTAGCATTAATTATAAAATGAATTAATTTATAATTAAAAATTGTTTACGTAATACATAGTGCATTCCTTATATTTAAGGAATGTTTTATGTAAAAACATAAATTTACGTGTGGGTCCCATCTTTAAGAAATGTTATGTAAAACCACTGCAGAATGTTTTTTTTTTTTTGGCTTTACTTAAATAAACATGTAGGAGCCACGTTTACGTAATACCACTGTGGATGCTCTAACCAAAGTTGGCCTAAAAATATTTTATAAATTATTGTTAAACTGTTTTTTTCGTGTGGCTTGAAATACTTAAAATCTAAACTAAAATAATATTTAGTCGTATAAAATAAAGTACTGATCATTAATATTTTTTTCGTTTCCAAAACTCTGATTATTTACTTTGATGAAGAGATAATCATTCAAACTACCATATTATTGCATGGTTACAATTAAACTGATTTTTATAGATATCACATCTTATTAACATCAATGGAAAGAAAAACAAAATTAGACTTAGTCATCTTAGTCTTGGCCTTATCCTGATCATTTCGAAGTAGGCAGCTCAAATCAGGAAATTAGGATGAACCAATCATACTCATTAAATTGTTAGATAGATTGCGTTTTCTATTAAATACTCATTTAATACTCATATTGGCCTTATCATGATGTTTAGTAGTATATGTATCACTGATCTTTAGGGTTGGTAATATCACTAACCACGTCGACATGCATGTTGATACATTCCTCGTATAAAACATATGTAGTCTTACAAAATCACTTATGTGACCTCACTATTACCCTCTTTGTAATATGCCACGATCGCAATAAAACGTCCATCTTGGAGATGCGTTTAATGCAAATAATACAGTGATTCAGCACTTTATCTCTTAATTAATATTTAATTAGAATTTTTAATTTCAAATCCTTCATAAGCTCGAAGAGTAAAAACATAATATCATTAACTAACATTTTTCATTTTTGCGGGATGAGCAGATACGAGCTTTCATGTTTTGACAAGTTAGTGTAAATATTTACTTTTTATTGGTAAAACATATACAACATCTTTTAAATATTTGCATTAACCTATTAACTTTTAAAAGTGTACGTGGAATTCCCCATATAATCTCATTATAGATTAATTTATTAGTTTCCCTAATTAATAGACATTTTATTTTTGCCACAAATTAATTGAAATTTTCAGTATTAAGACAGCACAAATTAAGCTCTAAAAAAGTTGATGGATAAGAAACATAACGACACATTAACTTAGAAGAAGTGGAATACAATAACCAAGTAGAAATCAGTACATTATATGCTTATAACATAGAGACATTTACACAGCTCTATATATTTTGCTTATTAAATAGCTAGATAGAACAACAAACTAGAAACAAAGCTTTAGGGAATAGGGTGGTTCATTAGCCTTCAGTTTCCTTCAGTAGCACCATGGCCACCGTGTCCACCACCTCCACCGTGTCCACCATGACCTCCTCCACCGTGGCCTCCTCCATGTCCGCCGTGTCCATGCCCAGATTCATGAATCCCATTAGTGTCCACTTCTCCCTCTACACAAAACAACGCTTAATTAATCACGCATTTAATTAAATACTACAGCTTAACTAATTTATATATATATATATTGTATGAAATTATTATCGCACCGCCACCGTGTCCACCGTGACCACCTCCACCGTGACCTCCTCCACCGTGACCACCTCCACCGTGACCTCCTCCACCGTGACCTCCTCCATGTCCGCCATGCCCAGATTCATGAATCCCATTAGTGTCCACTTCTCCCTCTACACAAAACATTAATGGTTAATAACGCATTCCGGTTAATAACGCATTCAATGGGTTAATTACTAATAAATTGTCTGAAGTTTGCCGCACGTTGAAATTTGGTGTCTGGCGTTTAAATTGAGTGTCTTAGGTTTTATTTCGGTTGAAATTTGGTGTCTCGGTTTGATTACTTTAGAGAAGTCAATCCCGACGACTGTCAAATTCGAACTTTCATGCACGCTCCTTTCTCGTCACCTTGTCGGACGGTTACTTAAGAAGATGGACTCATCCGTGCAAATAAATATCGCTTCGTTGCCGTTGGAAATCGTTTCTCACCACTCTTCTAGAAACATTTTCTTTTGGAAGTTCAACTTTTGGGTGAAATTTGACGATTTTGTGAAAAGTAAAGAGTGATGGATTATGAGTGGGTGTGTGGGTCGATGAAAATGATTGAAATGAGAGGAAAATACGTGCGGGGACACCAAATTTCAACAAAAATGAAACCTAGGACTGTACATTTTAACATTTTAAACTTAAGACACCAACTTTCAACATAAGGCAAACTAGGGGTGTAAACGAGCCGAGTCGAGCCGACTATCTGGCAAGCTCGACTCGGCTCAACTCACTTTACTCGAGCTCGGCCGAGCTTAAATTTTTCAAGCTTGAACTCGACTCGATTCGATACTTGACGAGTTCGAGCTCGGCTCAACTCGACTTGATAAGTTTAAAATTCAACTAAATAATAAATGGTGCACCTTAGTTTGAACTCGAACTCGACTCGAATAGTCTTTTAGCTCGAACTAGAACTTGACTCAGACTTGAATTGAATATACATATATATAATATTATGCAAAACTCGAATAAACGCTCGACTCGAATAGGCGAAACAAAAAAGCTCGATTAAGCTCGCAAGCCTCTCGAGTCGAATACCATTGAACTCGTACTCGACTCTACTTCAGAAAAAACTTGATTCGAGCTCGACTCGGCTCGAATTTTAGTGAGTTGAATTCGAATATTAACCGAGCCGATCTCAAGTAACTCACGAGTAGCTTGACTCGTTTACACCACTATGACAAACTTCAGACATTTTATTAGTAATTAACCCTTTAAATAAATACTATAGTGTAACTAATATATATATATATATATATATATATATATATATATATATATATATATATTTCGTATGAATATCAAATTAGACATCGAAGTATATTGGAACATACGGGTTTGGGTGGTTTCGGCAAGCTCGCGAGCGGTGACCTCGGAGGTGAGGACCAAAATGGTGAAAGCAAGGCCAAAGATAAGCATAACTAGCTTTGATGAAGCCATTAATTATATATCTCTAGTGTAACTTCAGAAGAAGCGATGTTTTGTGTAGTGCAAGATAAATTTGATGAGGCTAGGGCACCTTATTTATAGTAGCAGGGAGTGATTTAAGTCAAAGATTGAGTGGTAAATGTCAAAATCGGCTACTCAATGTGGCCCCTCTAATTTGTTTTTAACTTTTCTAGTGCATTTCTGGTGATTTCATACGTTAAATTTGTGAATTAACGATTCTTCTATTTCTATAAGGAATGCTTCCTATAATATGTGTAAAAATTATCTAGAAATAATTTATTAAAAAAAAAAATCTTGATAACAATTCATGCAATATACAAAGTTGTAACAACTCATTTATGTAGGTTGGGGAAATTAGAGTAACGTGGAGGATCGGTATGGACATAGTTTGTCACGGTATTGAGAACAAGTGACTTAACAATTTATAATATGTCTGAATTTTTACTAATGTTGAAAATTGGTATCTGACGTAACAACTTATAAACTGTCAGAATTTTCACTAATGTTAAAAATTGGTGTCTGACGTTAAAATGAAGTGTCCTGAGTTTAACTTTGTTGAAATTTGGTGTCTTGGTGTGATTACTTTAGATAAGTCAATATTGATGTCAAATTCGACATCTCATACACACTCCTTCTCGTCAGCTTGCCGAGACTGTCACCTAAGAAGCTGACCACATCCGCGCAAGTAAATCCCGTTCCATTGTCGTTGGAAATTGCTCTACACTACTCTGTTGGAAACCTTTTCTTTTGGTTGATCAAGTTTTGAGGAAATTTGAGACTTTGTGAAAAGTAAAGAGTGATGGATTATGAGCGGGTGAGTGAGTTGATAAAAATGAATGAATAGAGAGGAAAATACGCGTGGAGACACCAAATTTCAATAAAAATAAAACCTGAGACTGTCCATTTTAATATTTCAAACTTCAGACACCAAATTTCAACATTGATGAAACTTCAAACAGTTTATAGATTCTTAACCATTTTATTAATACCCAAACAACTGTTGTTACTAGCACAGTTCATAATTCTTAAGCATGTTATATGTACCTTTAATTAGATCATAAAAAGATCGATGAACAATGCTTGATATTTCTGAATTAAGCTAGTAATCACAGTCGGACATTCAACATTTTCAGTTTAGTTCATAAGTTAATATCGATCTTAGACTAAGTATAGCTAGCCCATTGAGAGCCATCGTTTTTACTTTAGCTTTGTCTCTTTCGATCCGTTGCATTATGTTATGCCTTAGTTTTCTTCCATAAGCCAAATATAAAATATAAAGAACCACTTTTACTTTGCGTTGCTTCGTATCTCTTTCTCCTTGTTTTAGGTAAGTTGTATGTACTAAAAGTCTGGTTACAACAAACCCCACTTTTCCAAATTGTTTATTTGTCTTCTCTTGTTAATACTTGCCATCATATATATTGTCTAAGAAGGTAAATAAAATTAGTTTCACTGAAAAAATAGAGCTTTGAGAGTTTGAACTTCAAAGTGATTTCATCGTCCGTTTTCGAGTGATGAATTATTTTACTAATAAAAGTTTACTTGAAAACAACTCATGGAAAAATAGAAACTTTGAGGGAGCGGGAAAAGAGAGACGTGAAGAATCAGTTGATCAAGATTTGAGGGATCTTTCTTTAGGTTGGTTGATCTTAGGATAAATATAAGGTTAATTACTAATAAACCGTATAAAAGTTTGGTATATGTTGAATGTTGGTGTCTGAAATTTGAAATGTTAAAATGGACAGTTCTATGTTTTATTTTTGTTGAAATTTGGTGTCCCCGAACGTCTTTTTCTCTCATTTCAATCATTTCCATTTACCCACTCATAACCTATCACTTTTTACTTTTCGCAAAATCGTCAAATTTCACTCAAAAGTTGAACATAAAAAAAAAATTGTTTCCAGGAGAATGGTGAGGAGCGATTTCCAGCGAAAACGGAGTGAGATTTAGTTGCGTGGTGAGGTCATCTTCTTAGGTGACGGATCTGGTAAGGTGACGAAATTGGAGCGTGCATCAGAGCTCAAATTTGACTGTCGGTTTCGTTGGGATTGACTTCTCTAAAGTAATTACACCGAGACACCAAATTTCAACAAAAAATACCCGGAACACTCAATTTAAACGTTAGACACCGAATTTATAGTTTATTAGTAATTAACCCTAAATATAACTAAACCCATTGAGACTTGAGAGCCATCTTTTTCTCTCTTCACGATAAAGTATGTCATTCTATGGTTAACCACTTTGTGTGTTTTCTTTTATGGTTAATAGAGTGTTATATATGTTTGCACAATGTGATTAAATATTATTTTTATTTTTCTGACGTGATAGTTTAGACACTAACGTCCAAATGATTCAAACTTATTACATTTGGTCACTTATGTTTGACCTAATGTGATTAAATAATTATAAAATGACGGTTTTACTATTAACTTCAACTAATTCAACTTATCTTCAACATATTTTTCGTGATCACGCTCTTCATCAAATTTATAAAGTTTTTCAAAGAAAAAAATCAATTTCTTTTAAATCGAACATTGGGTTCGAATTTGAACTTACCAACAACAACTGGGTTCGATCGAACCTAGCAAAGTTGCCGCTGTTGGGTTACATCAAATTACAACTACCAGAGAGCTTACATTCCGGAGTCGGGTGGAAGAGATGAAGTTGCCGGATCGGGTTTGTTAAACCCGGAGTTGATAACTGATCTAGGATTCATATAAATTTATTTATGGTATTTAATTCATTCAATTATATTCATTTTCATTAAATTTCTACGTAATAGCAAGCAGCTGAGCGATTTCAGGTTGGGCTGAATATTAGGCTTGTTCGTTAACTCGCAGGATCAAGTCCAGGAATTTTCATGGGCTGGTTGGGCCGAAATTTGATGGGACCCACTTATATCTAATGAGCCATTTTTTTAAGCCTAATTTTATTAACTGCATTGGTTGTTGATTATATCTAATTAAATTTCGGTCATGAACTTTTGAAATAATGTTCTTATTAGCCAATTGTTTTATTTGATGGAATGGACTAGAATTCGGTCATGTTTTTAAAAGGTTGATGGTGGGTTTTATGGACCGAACTTTCTATAAACCAAACATACAGTTAACAAACATCTCATAATCAATTTAAGGTAACTAGTAATAATCTACAAATTAATCAAACTAATTAAGGAGGTTGCCTTGTTGCCTTTAATTGGTCATTGTCTAACACAGTCCATCGCGAGCTACAAATTATATATGGATTATAATCAAAGTGGTACATAAGATAACGTACACGCTAATACGAAATGATTTTTATGACATATTGGTATGCGAGAAGACTCAAGTGTTGCACCATCTACAAAATCATTAGTTTTGGATGGAAAATGTCACATGCGTCACCCATAAGCATTTTTGCGGCAATTTAAAAAAAATTAATTACCAGAAAATTGACTAAAATGTCATTCTGCTATAAACAAATATAAAAATTCTCATTTTTTTTCTTCATTCATTCAACTTTCCAATTAGAGAATTTTGAGGTTTCAATTATGCTGAACTCTCTCCTCTAATCTCTGCAATTTTCGTGGTCTCATTTTAAATTAATGTCTTCAATAGTCTTCTCTGATATCAATTTGTAACATAAATCTTTTTGAATCATTTTGTATTAACGTGTTAGTAGCATTTCATATTGATCAATTACGTTACGTACTGGTCTCAAATAAGTGCGGAACTGGCATGCATGGAGCAAATAGAAGAGCTAGGGTCCACGACACTAGCAATAGCCAATATATATATACATATATGACGCCAGACAGTACGTCAGCAATGCAATAGAAAAATATTTAAGTTAACAGTGTCACATGAGACTCTAGGCTCGAGAGAATCATTCACTATCCATAATTCCATTTTAAGAAAACAAAATATATATATAATAAAACTTAACGGAAAAAGGATGTAGCTAGCTAGCTATATATATATTGCACGTATATATCCACAGGGTTATACGGCCCCTAGCCCTTTGTTTGTTAGGCTCGGTGACGTCAGCAGGGACGTACTCACGCTTTGTCCATTTCTATTGGTCGGCTACATGATTGTATGTATTAATATAATATATAAGCTTAATTTTATATTGGGGTATATTTGATATATATTATTATATTTACCATGTGTTGATAACAATATTTATTTTTTTACGTTCAATATACAATATATGCATCATAATGTTATTAGTTGATCATTTCATTAAAATCTCTATCAGAATTTCCTTTAAATATTAATGTACTACAATGCCTCACATAAATTTAAAAAAAAACGTGGTAAAAGTAATTATATGTTAAATCATATTCATCGTATTTATTTATTTATTTTCCACTTATTTATGGTATTATCGTTTTTAGTTTTTCTCTATAGCATTTCATCATTAGCCAAAAATAGTGCTAATTATATGTGTTATGTTATGACAACATAATTATGTGTTATGCTATGAATCTATGATATCTAAATATAAAAAAAACTACGAAAATAAGGTCATATATTATCATGTTTGTGTTAGCATATATATCATCGTTCTGTTATATACGTCCACAAACACGTCTTTTTCTAGTCTCACTTCAGTTTATGAACTGAAGAATAGAATACTGTTTTGGATATATATAATATATGTAGTTATGTACCAACAAATAATTACTATATACATTGTTTAACTCAAGAATCAATTTAGTAGTACAATTTTTATCATTTTCTCGTGCATGTCATGTTACGTCACATAAACACGAACACACAATATGAAAATTACATCATAATATTGTGTATTTATTTTAACGAATGTGCGATGAACACGATTTTTTCGTATCATTTTGGGTGAGAAATTGTGAATGGTGGTTATTAAATATTCCGAATTCATCACTTTAGCTTATAAACTCAAGAATGGAATAATACGGATTTGGATATATTAAATGTATCAAGACATATTAAATCAAGACTACATACATATATAGATATATATCAGCTTCATGATTTGGATAAAAAGTAAACAAGCTATTAATTGATGAAGACAAACTACAAGGGGTCCATATATATTGACTTTTACCACTCCAACACGTGGACTCACATCACAATCTGTGTCTCTCCATAACTAGATTGTCTCCTATAAATAGGGGTGAAGACTGGAGAGTACATTCACAACTACAACAACAAATAGCTTCTTAATTAGTAACAAAAATGGCTTCTTCATCATCATCAAAGAAATTCCTCGTGCTATGCTTTGCATTGGCCCTCCTCATCTCACTTTCAACTGCTCGTGAGCTTGCTGAGACAACTCAGACACGTAAGCTGCACCTTGCTTTTGCAATAACTTCATTCTCTCTTAATATATAGTATTAAGAAAGTAAACACAGTCTTAAGTTTACATCATATTATTCTTAAATGTTTTAGATTTAAACTGTTGCTAATAGGCGTTTCATGTTTCGGGTTTCATTACTTTTAGTTATGTCCGTTTTTTCTGTTAAATTTTTCGGGTTTTGGTTCAACGGCTCTAAAAAATTCAACAGCAAAAGCATTTAAAGAAGAGAAAATAACAAAATGACATTTTTGCTTCCTTTTAACTTATGTCATTTATGTATACATACAATGAAATTGAAAATTTTATGTAAAATTGACATTTAATTTAGCTTAATTGGCATAATATATGACTTGACGAAAATTCATACCGAAATACGTCAAATTTAACAAAAAAATTGACGGAAAACAAAAAAGCAACGAAAACGACCTATTAAAAACAATTTAAATATGAAGCGCCTAAAAATAAAATGGTGATTAGGTTATTAACCTACCTAAATTAAAGGCGAGGAATAATAATTATATTTTATTTATTTATAAATTTTATGTTAAATTAAAACTACACCCTTTACCTTCTTTTTTTGGCCGAACTACACCCTTTACTTTTTTTTTTTTTGGCCATCAACTACGCCCTTTACTTAAAATTACTTTTTGTGTGCGTGTAGAGGCGGAAACTGACAAGTTCGGTCATGGGCATGGGCATGGACACGGTGGGTACGAACATGGAGGCCATGGGCACGGTGGCGGCTATGGAGGAAAGGGTCACGGTCACGGTGGTGGAAAGGGTCACCGTGGTGGTGGCGGCCATGGCGGTCACCCTGCCGATGCTGCTGCAGATGGCAACTGATCATCAAGAACCAGCAGCTGCTGCTTATCGACATCATCATCGTCACTGTCCTTTTATAATGGAACCCTAAATAATAAAAACCGCTCCCTTTAATTATATTGTCCCTGTCTGTCTATCCTTTTATTGAGTTGGTTTGGAAGTTTATTGTCCGTCGATTCTGAATATGATGTTGTTTTGCATTCAATGTATCAAACTTATGTTGAATACTACATCTTCAGTATGTGTAAACTGGAGCACTAAACTGAACAAAATAAATTTAGGGTTCGTAACGTGTGTGACTATTCAACGGTCAACATTATCAGTTGTCTAACAGATGCATAAAAAATGTACAAAGTTTCAAACATATATATTATACCAAAAAATAACTTGTTGCACTAAAAATAAACATTAGTCAAATATGTTGTACTAAATGACATATTAACATTTGTATATTCTAATACATAATTCACTCAAACATTGTATTATGATATCCTAATACAAGTTTCATTCAAATATTTGTATTAGCTAAGTATGTACTAAAAAAATGATGTATAGCTAATACACGTATTAGTTAAATATCAAAACAAACATACCTTTGTATTTATATTTAGTATTTTACTCAAATAGCAAACACTTATTATAAACATTATTTTTATATTAAAAAAATAAAATAATTGTTGAATTTAACGAAAACGTAATGAAAATAATTTAAAAAAAAAACAAATTTTAAATTAAACGGTCACATATGCTAACATAAATAACCAAACTATATGTATTAACTATTCATTTTATATAAGACTAGAGAATTCATTCAAATATATTCAATTATTCATTTCCATTAAATATGGATATCAAGTCCAGGAATTTTCATGGGCTGCTTGGGCCGAAATTACCCCTTAAACTCTAATGAGCCCAACTTTATTAACTCCATTGGGATGTTGATTATATCAAATTGAATTTCGGTCATGAATTTTTGAATTAATGTTCTTATTAGTAATTAGCCCAATTGTTTTGTTTGATGGAAACCATGGACTAGAATTCAGTCATGTTTTTAAAAGGTTGACGGTGGTTTTTATGGACCCAATTTTCTATAAACCAAACGTATCGTTAATTTTTTTTTTTTTTTAATCATAATCAATTTAAGGTAACTGATAATCTAAGAACTATTCTAATTTCTATTTCTAACTAAGTAATGAGGTTGCGTAGTTGCCTTTAATTACGTTACGTACTATGTCTCAAATATGTGCGGAAGTGACATGCATGCAGCAAGCTAGTTAGGCCGAGTCAAATAAGTTTGAAACATCATTTTAAGCCAACAAGTCATTTTAAGGCAACAAGTTTCAAACATACAAAGATATGAGTTTTAAATTTCGCATTGGGCCGAGTCAAATTTAACATGCTAAATTTTTACCTTTACAAATAAGTTTACCAGATCTATGGCTTGTGTCAAAATGGAATATTCTTTGACTCTAAAAGGATACAACTATATAATCTGACCACCAAGTCATTCTTCATTTTAAGGGATGTTAAGTTCTTCGAGAGCGGTTTTCATTTTCAATCCCCAAATAATGGGAATCTTCATATTTTCGTTCCTAATATTTTAGTTGTTCATTATGTAGATGCTGGTGACAAAAATGAAGTTCAGAGTGAGCCTTTTAACATAGGTGGAACACCAGTGATTACTGTTGACAATGAGTTGGATGTTGTTGATGCTGACTCTACGAGTGATTCTTCTCCGGAAGGTAATGATGATGACATTTATGTTGCAGCCACGGATATCGGTGATGATGCACATGTCTGAACCATATGTTAGACGTGTTAGACATTCTAGGCTACCTATTTGGACTCGTGATTACGACATGTCTACTAATTGTTCTACAAAGCATCTTATTTCAGTTCACCTGAGTTATGATAAAGTTTCTAATGTGTACAAGTCTTTTTTGAGCATGATTGAAAAAATTCCTGAGCCTAGATCTTTTTCTGAAGCATGTGAAAATGAACGTTGAATTGAGGCTATGAAGGAAGAAATTGTTGTTTTAAATAATAATAAGACTTGGTCATTTGTTTCTTTTCCTCTGGGTATAACTTATATAGGGTGCATATGGGTTTTCGTGTTAAGTACAATTCTGATGGTTCACTTAAGCGTTATAAATCTTGTCTTGTTGCAAAGGGTTTTAAGCAAAAATAGGACATTGATTATGATGAAGCTTTTTCTCATGTTGCTAAGATTGGTACAGTTCGTGTTGTTTTATCTCTTGATACTATTAATGCTTGACCTTTGTATCAAATGGGTGTTTATAATGATTTTCTTCAGGGTGATTTGTTTGAGGAGGTTTATATGGATTTGCCACCTGGATTTGGTAATCAGGGGGAGTTATGTGTTGTTAAGTCTGATCTTATATGCAGATTACACAAATCTTTATATGGATTAAAACATACTTCAAGGCAGTGGAATATTAAGATAACTAAAGCTCTAAATAATAATGGATATAAACAGAGTCACCTTGATTATCCTCTCTTTTTAAAAAGAAAAGGTGATGAGATTGTTATTATCTTGGTATAGGTAGCCGATTTACTCATTACTGGAAATAATGCTGCTTTGATTTCTGATCTTAAAAAGGTTTTACAAACTAGATTCAAAATGAACGATTTAGGAATTTTAAAATATTTTCTTGGCATTGAAATTGCAAGATCTGACAAATGTTTTGTGCTTTGTCAAAGAAAATATGTTCTGGAAATGCTTCTGAAGTTTGGATTATTATGGTGCAATTCTTGCAACACTCCTATGGAGCAAAATGCAAGATTCGCATATGTTGGATATGATAAAAACCTTAATTTGAATAACAAGCTTTCTAATCCAACTGCGTATAGATGGTTAATTGGAAAACTTTTGTATTTGGAAATTACCCGTCCTGATATTGCCTACTCTATTCAGTATTTGAGTCAGTATATGCAAAGTCCAAAACAATCTCATTATGATGCAGTTTTCAGAATATTGAAATACTTGAAATAACAACCTGGTTTGGGTATTTTTATCTTCGGACAAACAACTTGGTATTAATGCTTATTGTGATTCAGATTATGCTCGGTGTATTGAGTCTTGAAGATCTGTCACAGGTAATTGTGTGTTTCTTGGTAATTCTTTGGTTTCTTGGAAGGTAAAAAAGCAACCTATTGTTTATTGTTCATCAGCTGAAGCTGAATATCGCAGTATGCGTGAAACAATTTCTGAATTGATTTGGTTGAATGTGATACTTTTTTAGTTAGGATTTGCATTTAAAAAACCAATTATTTTACATTGTGATAATAAGGTTGCAATCCAGATAGGCAATAATCCAGTTTTTCATGAGCGTACTAAACATATTGATGTTGATTGCTATTTTGTGCGTGACCAAGTTTCTGCGGGTTTATTCAATTGAAGCATCTGAATTCGTCAAGTCAGCCTGCATATTTGTTTACTAAGGCGCTTCTCAAAGCTCAGCAATAGGCGATTAGTTATGAAGCTCAATATGGTTGACATGTTTTAGTGAAGTTCAGATTGAGGGGGTTAGAATCAGTCCAACCAGCCCAATTATTCTGTTCGGCCCATTTGTTATTTATGAGTTATGGGCTCAGTTTATTATTTTCGTAGGCCTGATCTGATTAACAATCTGTAACTTGTTTATGGACCTTATTTGCTACTCTGGAAAGATTGCAGTGCAATCATTTTATTCTGTTTCTAAGGTTTAGTATTTATATTGGGGTGATAGGAAATAGCTGAAGTAATAAACTTAAGTGAACCCTTTAAATTCTCTCACACTCTCTCCGCCTCCATCTCTCTGTTTCTCCGTCTTCGTCTCCGGCAAGTCTCCGCCGCCTGCTAGCCTTTGTTGGTTTGCACAATGATCAATATAATATATATATGACGCCAGACAGGACGTTAGCAATGCAATAGAAAAATATTTAAGTTAATAGTGTCACATGAGACTCTAGGCTCGAGAGAATAATTCACTATCCCTAATTCCATTTTAAGAAAACGAAATATATAATAAAACTTAACGGAAAAAGGATGTAGCTAGCTAGCTAGGTTCAATACATTATATATATATATATATATATATTCCCGACATGCACGTATATATCCACAGGGTTATACATATACGGCCCCAAGCCCTTTGTTTGTTAGGGATCGGTGACGTCAGGAGGGACGTACTCACGCTTTGTCCATTTCTATGGGATACATGATTGTATATATATAATATCATATAAGATTAATTTTATATTGTGTGCTATATTTGATATATATATATATATATATATATATATATATATTATATTTACCATGTGTTAGTTTTTATACAATATATATATTTATATTTTATGTTCAATATATGTACAATATGCATCATAATGTTATTAGTTGATCATTTCACTAAAATTTCTATCTAATTTTCCTTTAAATATTGGTGTAGTGTAGTGTAGTATAATACCTCACATAAGTTAAAAAAATACGTGGTAAAATAAACTATATGTTAGTCATATTCATCGTATTTATTTATTTTCCACTTATTCATGGTATTTATCATATTTAGTGTTTCTCTGAGGTATTTCATCATTGGCCAATCACAATAGTTTTTACAAAACTACCTTGGTAAACATTTGTACCAAAATAAACAACTACGCCATGTATATAACTCTATTTGGTTAGATTTATAAACATGAATTTGCACAATAAGATTATTGTGTGTATCATGCTGATAAATACTTATGCATATCACGAATTTTTTTTATATATATGTTCATGGCGTGTTATTGTGTAGCTGCGCCTAGTTCATTAAATTATATATCCACATACAAAATGTTTAAATAAATATGAAAAAAAATGAACTTCTCATAGTTAAAACTTAAAACTATGAATTCATATGTGAGATTTTACTAGTTCTTTAGCAATTAATTTAAACATATATATTAAGCAAATCTTGTTTAAACTACTCAAGAGAATCGGATTATCAACATAACTTTATTGTATTTTGTTATATGTGTTATCTTATGATATCTAAATATAAACACAATGCGAAAATAAGATCATATATTATCATGTTTGTGTTAACATATATCATCGTTATGTTATATATGTCCACAAACACGTCTTTTTCTAGTCTCACTTCAGCTTATGAACTGAAAATGGAATACTGATTTGGATATATATTATATGTACCAAGACATAAATCATGACTACATACACTTTTTTAAAGAAGTGTGTACTCGAGAATCAACTTAGTAGTGTCATGTTGTACTGACACGAACACAATCTGAAAATTACTTCGTATTATCATGTATTCTTTCTGTCAGATGCGTGATGAATATATGTTTTCGTTCGTTATCGTGTAGAGTAAAAAAATGTGAATGGTGGTTAAGTATTCTGAATTCTTCACTTTAGCTTATAAACTCAAGAATGGAATACTGATTTGGTAAAAAAATTCTTAAATGGTCATCTGACAATTGCTAAATACAAAAATGTTAAGAAATTTAACATTAATTACGCATATAACTATCAGGACACTTTGAATAAGCGGCAAGCTCGCCACGTCAACATGCTACATCAGCTCGCTGCTCTTTGAAAGAGCGGCGAGCTGACATAGCTTGCAGGGAATAAATCCATGTATACGTGCATCGCATGCCACGCCAACTCGCCGCTCTAAAAACCAAATGGCTATATGCGTATATGTTACATTTATTAACATTTTCGTATTTAACAAGTGTTTGATGGCCACTTAAGAAAAAAAATTCTGATTTAAATATATTAATATGTATCAAGACATATAAATCAAGACTACATACATATATAGATATATATATCACCTTCATGATTTGGATAAAAAGTAAACAAGCTATTAATTGATGAAGACAAACTACAAGGGGTCCATATATATTGACTTTTACCACTCCAACACGTGGACTCACATCACAATCTGTGTCTCTCCATAACTCGTCTCCTATAAATAGGGGGTGAAGATTGGAGAATACATTCACAACAGCTACAACAACAAATAGCTTGTTAATTAGTAACAAAAATGGCTTCTTCATCTTCATCATCATCAAAGAAGTTCCTCGTGCTATGCCTTGCAATGGCCCTCCTCATCTCACTCTCAACTGCTCGTGAGCTTGCTGAGACAACTCAGACACGTAAGCTAGCTGCACCTTGCTTTTGCAATAACTTCATTCTCTTAATTTATAGGGCTTCGGTTAACAATCTAATCACAGTTCCAAATTTGCACTATATTATTTTTATATGTCCCGAATTTAAATTGTTGTTTAAATGCGTCGCAAATTTTGTTTTTGTTACTCTTTTATTTTCAATCCGTATTTTTATTAATTTTGACGGATTAATGTCTAATAGCTTCATAAAATTCAACAGTAAGAACATTTAAAGAAGAGAAAAAAAAATTGCACTTCTCATTCCCTTTAATTTACGTCAATTAGGGTATATATACAGTGAACGTGAAACTGAAGAACTTATGCAAAATTGAGGTTCAGTTTAATTTAATTAACATAAATATACATGAATTGAAGAAAAACTCTACTCAAATCCGTCAAATTTAACTGAAAAAACGGAAATAAAATAAAAAAAGTAACGAAATCTGTGATACCTATTAGCAACATTCTAAACGTGAATACCTAAGGGTCGCACTGTGCAAACTTGGTAATGTGGTTGTTTTTAACCCTAATATATATATAAGACTTAATTAAAGACAAGGAATTGTATTTATATATTATTTATATGGTAAGTTAAAACTAAGTTTAATTACTTTTTGTGTGCGTGTAGAGGCGGAAACTGACAAGTTCGGTCATGGGCATGGGCATGGACACGGTGGTTACGAGCATGGAGGCCATGGACACGGTGGTGGCTATGGAGGAAAGGGTCACGGTCACGGCGGTGGAAAGGGTCACCGTGGTGGTGGCGGCCATGGCGGTCACCCTGCCGATACTGCTGCAGATGGCAACTGATTATCAAGAAGATTATCCATCATCGTCACAGCTGGAACCTAAATAATAAACCCCCGCACCCTTTAATTATTATATATTGTCCGTCTGTTGTGTGTTGTCTGTCCTTTTATTAATAAGTTGGTTTGGAAGTTTATTATCCGTGCAATCGAAAAACAGACTCTAAATAATATGATGTTGTTGCATTCGTCAATGTATCAAACTTATGTTCAAGACAACATCGCAGTACGTTTGTTTCCACCACCGAAGATTAAGTTAATGATCGGAATATGAATGTGAAAAGAGATGTTTGTATTGATTTCACTAGATAGATCTCGATGAGATGATAATTCTCCTTAATTACTAAGCACATTAGGAACTAGTTATTACATTAGGTGACTCTAACTATGTCGATCGGAATCAAGTCAATGATTCAATTGAAAAAAAAAAAATTAGTGATATAAATTGGAGGATCAAACTGAACAAAATAAAAATTTAAAGTTTGTCCGTACAAGTCACTTAACTATTTAACGGTCAACATTAACAGTTAACTAACAGATGCACAAAAAATGTACAAGTTTCAAACGTATTACACCAAAAAAATAACTTGTTGAACCAAAAGTCATCATTCGTCAAATATGTTGTACAAAAAGACATATTAATCACTTTATTAGTATATCTTGATATATATTACATTCAAACATTGTATTAGAATATCTTAATACACCCTAATACATATTTCAACCATACATTGGATTAGCCACATAAACTAAGTTATAATACATAGCTAAAACATGTAGTTTTCTACTCAAATAGCAAACAGTTTATATCCAAAATATTTTTATATAAAAAAAAATGCAAAAGGTTACTGTAACAAATTAATAAAAAATAAAAATCACTTCAATTCGCATTGAAAATTCTTGTAAAAATAAATTCATGTTATATATAGGGTTAATAACTAAAAAATTGTCCGAGTTTTACCCTATGTTAAAATTAGGTGTCTGAAGTTTAAAATGTTAAAATGGACTGTCATAAGTTTTATTTTTGTTGAAATTTGGTGTCTATGCGCGTCTTTTCATCTCAATTCAATCATTTTCATCAACGCACACACACACTCATAATCCACCGCTCTTTGCTTTTCACAAAATGGTCAAATATCACCAAAAAATTAAACGTTAAAAAAAAAGTTTCTAGAAGAGTGGTGTGGAGCCATTTTCTAAGGACAACAGAGCGAGATTTACTTGCGCGGATGTGACCAACTTTTTAGGTGACGGTCCTGGCTAGATGACGAGAATGTAGTGTGTATGGGAGCTTGAATTTGACAGACGGTTTCGTCAGAATTGACTTCTCTAAGTTAATCACACCGAGACACCACATTTTAACAAATTTGAAACTTTAGACACTACAGTATAACATTTGAAACTTGAGACAACTAATTTTAACATAGGGTAAACCATTAGATAGTTTTTTTTAGTTATTAACCCATATATATATCGTCAAAATCTATATATAATTGACACAAGTCCGTCCATATCAGTCAATCAACCAATCCATCTTTAGTAACACCATCATCTATCTCATAATGTTGAAAAGTAAGAATGTTGGTTTGTGATGATTGAATTTGAATGACATACATTCTTCTCTTGTCTCTTCAACATTACAACAGGTACCCACCATCTCAAGTCAACAACAGACTTTGCCTTAAAACATCTCCTCAACTCTGGCCGGCATCAGCAGCAGCATATACATAATATCACAGCAATTAGATTAGCTGATCTTCAAACTCTCTCTCCCTCCTCTACCTATAAAAATAATTTCCATAAAAAAAAAGTCTACTAAAAGAGAAGCAGCATAAGAAGAAATGATCAGCACCGCAACCCCGCCTCGTATCAAAATCTGAATTCTGGCTCAACATCCATTGCCCATGCAAACTTCCCCAATAGAGACTTGTTAAATATCTGCAATTTCATTCCAAACTTATTACCATAAACTCAACTCTACCAAACTATGAACAATTAAGTATTTTTAGAACCCAACTGCTTGCTTCAAGATTAATGCAACAAACCACACCTATGGAAATCATATAAGTAATCATTCAAGACGAGGACTTTTCAGCAAACAAAAACTCTCCAGCCAAACCCTTTAACTAGATATTCAACCACTTCTAAGCTATATATATGATCTGCAGTTTTTTTTTTTTTTTTGCGGAGAGAAAAAGATAGACTGGTAATGGTTTACCTTCTCAATTGGAACATCATGCCGCTTGCACCACGCTACGGTGATTCTGGGATCAAGATAATTGATCTTTGATGTGCCAAGTGCAACAGTTTTTAGATCGTCCTTGGTGTGCTTATCTCTCTCCATTTTGTCAATCTTTGCTTGTGTTTGATTCATCTTCTTCTCTATCCTGCATACAGAACATTCATTCGTGATGAACTGGATCTTGACAAAATCCAATATCAGCCCTCATGTTCGACAACAACAGAAAATAGTGGTAATCTTACGCTTCAGGGCTCAAGTTCCTCTTAGTCTTTCCTTCAGCATCTTTCAAAGGAGGCTTCCCTTTTCGTGCCCTCTCCAGGTCTACTTTCAGCTCTTCCATACTCTCCTGAAATCAACAAAGAAAAAGATGCCATGAATACAACTACCATATAAATGACACCAAACAGATTGGGTACGGATTAAGGAACTTTCAGCCCACAAAAGAGACTCTGTCTAACATACTTATTTAAGAAAAGGGAAGTCCTCAAGAGTCAAGACATGTACTTTTCTAGGGTTACCACTGAAGGACTCATGGGATTAGTGAAGATCTTAGCAAAGACTACAGGACATTCAGTTATATGAAGCCAAAATGTCATGATATGCAAAGATTCATCTGTCTCAATGAGATTCTCAGGGGGTAAGTATTCTTTAACACACGTGGTAAGTGTAATTTTAAGATTTTAGCAAATGCATGTAGACCTCGTATTCTTGCTGTGTGAAGTTTCTAATCCATTCTTTTATTATTTATTACTTCATTTATGACAAGGGTGGTCCACACCTTCTACTCGATTTGGGAACTCAACACCTTCGACTTGACTTGGGACTCTCCACATAACCCAATCTTGAGGTTGATTTTACACCCTCTTAAAAGATTATTTGCACTTAGTTTCTAGAGGGCTCCGAATGTGAGACTCCTCAATCCGAGAAACACTCCTAAACCAATCTAACTGGGTTATGAAGGGGAGAGAATTATCACATTGAGTTCATCTATCTTCTCAGTCAGCTTTGTCATTTGTGCAGCATGGGATTTTGAGACACTCCGCTGGTGATTGCAGATGATGGCAACCTGCAGAGAAAGAACTTGGATGTTATTCACCAAGGGGCAAGTCATAAATAGAACGTTTTACGCAGTAAAGCAGTAGTATATATACCTCTTTGTTTGCACGCTGATAGACCAATATTTTAGCAGCAATATCCCCTTCTTTTGTCTCTTTATTTAACTGCCATTAACCACATTGAGAAATCATTCGTATGCTAAGTTAAACATGTGGTTATAGACCTCAAGTGTATGATCTCTTTTCCTGTTAAGAGCTCTACATGAATTTAAGTATAGGAAAATCACCAGAAGTCAAAGAAGTTACCATGTCATCCAAAGTAATCGAAGCATTATAAGTTCGGAAAACTTTTGCTGTGAGGCCAGGCATTAGCTCCTTCAGATGTGCATTCAGTTTACTAGTATCCAGCTCATCAAAAAGAGGGTCATCGGGTTTTTTCCCTGACAAATCAGAGAAAAAATCAAATAAGTAAATAAAGTGAATCCAATTGCCGAGGAGGTCAAAAGACAGGGGTTTGGTCATGAATGTGGGCCTCATTACTCACCTGTTTGGAACTGTAATATTGCCTTATACACAGGTAGCTCAACCTCAACTGTGTTTTCGTATCTGATGGAGTCTTTACCGAGGAAGTTGAACTGGAAGGTTACAAGTACAATGGACATCAGAAAGGAATTAACAGAAGACTCTTATCATTCTGAAACTTCAAAATATAACATACCTCCAAGGAATTTGGGCTGATTGCCTTCACATTTTCAACTTTCAGTGTGCAGCAACCTACTGTATCTGCTTCATCCTCATCCTGCACATGATAACATAAATGCATGAATAAATTGACCCTCCACACCTACTGATCTTGGCTTTTTTTCTTTTTCTGCCGAAATGATGTTGGCTGAGTTCATCCATTTAGCAAAACCTTGTACAGAAGGATATTTACACAAAACCCAGAGGCATTACCACGGCACACCACTCCCTCAATATGAAAAGCCTACTAAGAAAAGCTGATACTTTACCAACCAAAAAAAGGGGGAAAAGGTATTCATGTGTTGTACCTTCTCATTTCCAGCCCTGAGAGCCAACTTGTCAATCAGATAGGTAGCAACTGCTATTTGCTTCTTCGCAGCATTTTTATGTGTAAAATCTTTCTCATATGCTGCTCTGATGTTTTTGATGTAGGTCTGCATTCAAACATATACAAATTAGACCTTAATTGCTCTAAAGTCCATAACAAATGGAGGCTTTCTGAAGATATTTATACTACCTTCAATAACCTTGCTTTTTCATACTTCTCTTTATCACTCTGCCCTTTCAAGGAGCTGCTAGCTGCAAGGAAGACGTACTTGAGTTCCTTCGAATTGATGGGATCGTTCCAATAGGCCAACCATGTGACAGTGTTGTCATGTCTTACTTCTTTCCATCTGCCAGATCAACTCAAAAGTTCCAGATATCGGTAGAAAAACAAATGAGCAACTTTTCTGTAAGTTAACAACAAACCCTTACTTTTGACCTGGAATGGGACATTCAGGAACAGGAGCGCCCTTCCCAATATTGATTGTGATATCACCCGGGTGGATGCGTTTTTTCAGCTTTCCCATCTAATGAGAATGGAACGACCATAATTAAAGCAAAAAATAACAAAAAACAAAGACTATAGCACAAACCAACTAATGAACTTTGACCAAATGATAAATTATATATATAACCTTTGGGTGCTCTCCTCGTCCTCGGAAAAGTCCAGGTGGTTCAACTCTGAAGTTTCCGACCTAAAAAAAATCACAATTAGCAGTATGATATGGTGATTAGAGACTTGCACAAATAAAAGAAAAGGAAACAGCCTCTAACCTAGGAAAGCATACTGCGAAGAAAATGTAAATTGACTGTTTTAAAGAACATCCGACTATAATACTCTTTCAAGGAAAAAATATGTAAAGAGAACCCTAGGATTACATATGAAGAAAAACAAACCAAAACCAACAAGTTAAACTTCTGGTCAATGATCCGTAGTTCTCAAATTTAGTTCGATTATCGAGGTGAAACCTTCTCTTTGACACCGTCAACGATTGCCCACATATACTTTTCTTCCAGCTTCATTTTCTCTTCTTTCAAAGCGTTCTTTTCCTGCAAAATGCCTTTCATCAGTGATTTGACATGATCATGACACAATAAAACCAACCATCACTAGTAGAACGTGATGAGGGGACAATGGCTCTACAGTATGTTTCAAGCAAAAAAACAAGGTGAGCAAATGACTATATTATATATGCTGCTTAAAAAGTAACAAGCAAAGACCTTGGAACTCAAGTCCAACAAAAAAAGCCACATCATATTTGTGTTTTTAATCAGCAAAATCTTTACTCAATCTTGCGTCAAAAGGTGCCATCTCAGCCCTATTCAATTCACATATCATGATTGCCATGCATCATCTGAAGTCTGAACCAGCCTTCTGAATTAGGAATTCTAGATTTTCTCTGTTACTATCTTTATAAAGCTATATGGAATCTGTTCCACGTCAAACTGAAGACCACTAATCTATTCAAGCCTAGTCATTGAGGGGTCGATAATAAATGGCCTGATAGACTCACTTACTTGTTACAACAAGTACTTATAAGGCTCAAAATTTATAACTTCCCATAGCATGGATGATAGCTTCCCATAGCATGGATGTTACAATATGATGACATAACTAAATTAGAAAGAAAGGCAAACACAACAATTGCCTCAACTATAGGCAAGGGAACTCACTTCTTTGGTCATATTTTTCTTTTTCTCCTTCTCCTCTTGATACCAATCATATATAGGGGTGAAATCACAAAGGTCCAGTTTTTGGATAACATGCTTACTACCAAGTATCTTTTTCCAATCATTCCAAAAGTTCTCCTTGAATTTGTCTTTCTGCATATAGTCTGTATCTTTCATCATAGCATACATCGTTGCTACCTGCATGCACAAATTTCACAATAAATTCCTCTCAAACAAACACCAACAACAAAATTTGATGCCATAGGCACCCTATAGCAAATGAATCAGGCGAAGATGGTTCATCAACACAGCGGTAATGACCCTCACCTCCTCTTGCTCTTGTGTCAAGTCAACTGGCTTCCCATTATAAAGCATCTTCACGCCATGAGGCTTGTATGGAGGTGGAAAAATGACACCACTGTGAACCAAGGTAGTCCATTTTTTCTGGCCATCACCAGAAGGTAACATCTTTGTTGACATAGAATACTGCGACTTCTTTGTATCTTTGGTGAACTTTTTGGCTGTCTTCTTGAACTTTTGTGGAGCAGATGTCTTTAGTTTAGACTTAGAGGAGGAGGATTTATTGGCAGATATTGCTGCTGGATTCTTCTTTAGTCTCTGCGATATTGGAACATGGTCATCCTCATCTTCATCATCAGGCTCAGGTTTAGCAGATAGCTTAGGTTTTGTAGCAGGGACCGTGTCTGAAACCTTTGGCTTCTTGACGGGTGGCTGGCCAGAGGAAACACTCTTATCATCAAGTGGTCTTTTACTTGACATCACTGAAGGTTTCTTTTGATCTTCTCTCAAAGCTAAACCATTTTGCTGTGTTTTTGAAGAAATATTAGGCTTACTGACAGATGTGCCAACATCAGATTTCCAAGCATACTTTAACGCTATAGGCTTTTCATCGTCAGATTCATCAGCAGAAGCTTTCACATTGACCATTTTTTTTGAATGAGATGGAATGGATGGACTGACACCTTTGGTGTTGTTGCTAGAACTAAAACGTCGAGTACTAAGTGGTTTGTTATCATCAGAGTCACTGTCTGGCTCCTTTTTAGCAATAGGAGTACTCTCTCGAGATGAATGTTTGTCAATAGGTGATGGAGATGCTTTTGGATTCACAGGCGATGGAGAACGCTTAGGATTTGCTGGTGATGGAGATGCTTTTGGATTCACAGGCGATGGAGAACGCTTAGGATTTGCGGGTGATGAAGAAATCTTTGGATTTGCAGGTCTTGACATTGGTGGGGATACCTTACCTGACAAGGTCGATGGTTTTGGGCTAACTACTGGAGATTTTAAGGAGCTTAGAGGAGGTAACTTTGAGGGCGGTCTAGAAGGTTGGGCCATTTTAGCCTTTTGGGAATTGGAACTCTGGCCGTTGGAATGAACTCTGGGTTGTCCATCTTGTGGCAAAGAAGATGGCCTCTTAACTTCGGTCTTAGTTTGGTTTTGCTTGGATGGCTGACTGGTCCTTTTGAAACAAATTGGCTGATCATCATCCTCATCGTCAAAATCATCAAATCTGCTCATTTTGACCGAAGATTGAACAGCCATCTATCAGTAGCACAGTCCCCTTGGCATATGGGTCAAATCCACTTCTGGAAACAGCAAATAAGTAGCTTCAAGCATACATAGCTAAGATTAATAAATACATTTACTGAATAATAAGCTCGTAAAGAAAGATCTATTTTTTAAAGAGCAAAACAGTATGGAAGAAAGCAGCCTCGCAGAGTAAAATCCTAAACAACTTCAATCAAGGTGTTATTCTTAGCCTCTAGAAGAACTGCATAATACAAGTTTCAAAGTGAAATAATAAACAAAATTAGCATTGAATACTCAATACATTATCAGGAAAGTATTTCCGTACATATTGGGTCAAACACAAGTAAATGGCACAAGTGGTGATTACCAAATTGGTGCTCACACTATGAGACTCATATCATCCAGACGCATTAGCTAGAAAGGCCATAGTAACGGCAGTTACCCATCACCTTTTACAGTGAATCCAATCAACCATAACTTAGTTCCACCTCATCAACATTTTCTTGCTGAAAAAATATGCAGCCTTAACTAAGTGTCTCTAAATTGATTACACTTATTCTCAACTAGCAGCCAATGCCCGCACTGTAAGTGTATATCCAGTTAATTAATATCTTAAAACGCATTACTCTTGACTTTTTTCCCTGAAGCCAATACATACAAACACATGCGTATATGATCAGAACAGTTACATCCTTTACATCAGTGATGAGTACGAGGGAAAATCGACCATTTCCTTCACAAGCATAGAGGATGTGTAGTCAATTACACACAACAAGAAACGCCATATGAAAACTCAGTTAGAAAAAATATCATTCCCTAACCCTAATCCCAGCACACAGACCTAGCGGGAATGAAGAGGGAAGAACTGGATAACAGCACCACCACATACGAAGATCAAACCCTAAATGCTCCAGAATGAGATGAGCAACAAGATGGTCACTTACTTGTTTCGTCAGCACAACACAACCTTGCTACCGCCGCCGCCGCTGCTGCTAATGGAACAATTGCAAGACTCCTTTGAAGTGCCGGAGATGCAAAGGTAGCTGATTAATGTGTTGTTCAACACAAGCTCAACCAATTATACAGTGACCACCGTCTGCAGAGAGGTAACAGCACAAGGAGAGATGTCGCAGACAGCCAGAGAATAAGGTCTGTTTGGCGTGGCCTGGGAAGGAAGGATATATCTTCAAACTTTATTTTTCGCCGACTTTGGGTTAAAAATGGATAGAGAAAAATTATTTTAGACCGGAAGAAGACAACTTAAAATAACTCGAATTTAGCCCCTTTAGTATTTGAATTGTCATTTTTTGCACATCGTGGTCTGTTGGACCGGATCGGACCACTTTTCGTACTTCTCTTGATTGACTTCTGCTTGACAGTTATCCTAGATCATGTGTTTGGGCCTTTAAAAAGAACTGGCCACTGGCCTTTTAAGTTATTAATTATAATATAGACTTTAGAGTTTAAGGTTAAAAATTTATAATTTTAAGATATAGTGTATTAGGTTTAAGTAAAGAAAGAAAAATGTGGTGAGAGTGAAAATCACATAATGAAGAAGACCGAAAAGATGTCATCACCATAACTTTAGATGGTTTTAGATGGTTTGAATTAATTTGGAAAGGAGAACTGATACACGTTCCGAAGTGCATGTTCTGAAGTGTTTCAACCAGCTCACAATAGTAGAGTGGTAATATTTGTCAAGTTTTGTGGCAATTTTATAGCCTCACCCAGTTGAAATACTACAACTCTTTATTATCGGAATATAAATCATTCCCTCTGGGAAGAGCTGCGAGTAAATTCTTTAAATAGTCGATCAGATAAATCGTCTGAATAGGAGATCTAAGACGCTGGAGCTTAATTGCTGGGCATAACTGGTGAAAAAACCTTAGTCGTTCATATAAAATGCCATGAGGAGGAGATTAACATGTTGGAGCTTCAGCTTGGAAGAGGGAGAACCACACGAATATCAACAATCAATCAGAAAATTAGGTGATGACGTGACAGCTAAATAAATATAAAGATGGTATTCTAATTAGGATTAGATATAGGCATAGATATATACAGATGTAAAGAAATATACTTTTACTTGATAAAATATTTAATGTTTAGAATTTAAGATTTAAATTTCAGTGTTAAAACTTCAAGGTTTAGTTAAGTTTATAGAATGACCTTAATTAATAAAAGGCTCTTTGGCTGGTTTTAATCATAGTATTCCTTATAAATGGTTTAGGATGTAGAGAAATATCGAGATAGTATTTTTGCGGCTCACCGAGCTAGAGCAAAATCCTAACTCTCACCAAATATATAAGGGGCGAGATTCTGAGTTTCCTCAGGAATCCCTTAGGTTCCAACAAGCCACAAAGAGGTCCCGAACAAACATCTCAGAACCAACCAACACCAACACACATACTAACACGAATGGGCTCCGCCCAACAACACAACAAGGCCAACTAAACAAATCAAACCACCAAGCCCAAGCCCCAACAGATCAGATCACAAGGCCCAAACCACCAAGTCCATCATCCAGCAATATTATCAATCCAAGATTGGGTATCTTGATATAGGATTGGTTCCCAACTATTGCAATTTAATTGTTTACATTTGATTGAACTTTTTCTTTGTTTTTTAAGACTTTCTCTGTTTTGATATTTGGGTATCCTTTAAAATGTCATTTCTCTTAAAGAATATATTTTTTTTAATGCCGACTAGATTCGTTATTCATAATTACTTACAAAAAGACAGCAATACGAGGAATTTAGCTGTAGGGATGGCAATTCGTACGGGCCTTGGGAGTTCGTTTCGTGCCAGGTTTGAATCTTGTTTTGGGATCAGCCCAAACACGCTCTTGACACGAAGGCGTGCCAATTTAGCTCGGCACGAAAACAACACGGCACGACATGAAAAATCTATATTAAATTGAAGGGTTAAAGGTACTTTTCATACCACATGTTTAACCGAACGTGGCTTTTAACCGGATGTTTAGTTTTGTATACTTTTGGTACCAAACCTTTGAAAAAATGTGGCTTTTGGTACATCCATTGGTTGGCCGTTAGTATTGGCCGTTAAATGACATGTGCAAGTCACGTGATCGACTCTAAACTTTTAATTTTGTTCAATTTAGTCCCTCAAATATATTCATAACTTTTATTTTGTTTAATTTAGTCCTAAAGCTTCAAAATCGAACCCAATTGGGACCTATCTCCAATTGGGTAAATTTGACTCAAATGGGGCTATGTCAATTGAATTCGATTGGTTTAATTGAGTCCGATTTTGAAGTGTTATAACTAAGTTAAACAAAATAAAAGTTAGAAATATATTTGAGGACTAAACTGAACAAAATTAAAAGTTTAGAGTCGATCACGTGACTTGCACATGTCATTTAAAGGCCAAAACTAACGGCCAACTAACGGATGTACCAAAAGCCACATTTTTTCAAACGTTTGGTACCAAAAGTATACAAAACTAAACATCCGGTACTAAAAGCCACATTCGGTCAAACATGTGGTATCAAAAATACCTTTAACCCTAAATTGAATAAAATTTCACACATAATAATTTTTAAACTAAATTTTTTAAATTACTCAATATAAAGAATATAAAGAGTTCAATCCAAATTCATAAAGTATCATTGCAAAAATAGGTCATGCGAGGTTTATATAAGTTTATTTTAATAAAAATTATTATATATATGTAACTATCGTGTCGAGCAGTGTCACCAATATCAAACACGAAAATGATACAATTTTTTTGACACAATTTGGCACGACATGAAAATGATTGACCAAACCCAAAGTTTTCCGTATCGTATTCGTGTTGGCCCATCGTGTCGTGCATGAATTATTAGCCCTACAGAGCTGACTAGTACCTAGATATACCACTCGTCACAATTCGATATTACACATCGTTTTAATATACCAACTCTATGTAAGGACACGTGTCCTCACTCCTCATAATAGATTTGGTGTAGACACAATTTATTGTTCAGAAAAGTTCATGTTCAAATTTAGATGATATATTTGTTATAGTTTGGATCAATAATCACAATTGGACGTTAAATTGTCGCAATATACCAACTGTTTCTAAGAATATGTGGCAATCGCAATAAATTTGATGTCATCGCAATTGCTTTCTAAATAAATTAGTACCAAAATTTTGATAAATTTTTTGTTATTGTGAGAATTAGTAGATATTGAAATTACAGAAATAATGTTGTAAAATAAAAATAATTGACATGATCATAAGAAGTTCATTCACATGTAATTTCAGACCCTAAATAACCCTACCAAAGACTTGCAGTCCTCCAAGATACCGACATCAACGCCATTCCTCAATAACGGCGGGAAGAACCACCATGTAGCAGTAACCACCACGAAAGCCAGCGTCGCCACCCCCGACACCGCCCTGTGCGGCTGCCATTTGCCCCCAACCGCCGCCTTCACCCCGATTTCAGCCACCATGCAGATCCCATTAAACAGGAAGAACCACGTGACTTCCCACGTGGGAGCAACACGCGATATCTGGTACAACATAAGCTCATGCATCAAGCCGGAGACGAGGAAGGCCGCCGCCGCGGCCAAAACCCCGGCCACCCAGGTCCCAGTGACCGGCTCCGTCGCTCGGTACAGCGGCCGGTACACTGTATGACGGAGAGTGTTAGTAACAATGAGGTTCCAGCGACGGCCCCAGAAGTCCTGCAGCGACGTGGACAAGTACGGCTCGTCGGACGGCGACTCGAGGTCGATTCCGGCCACTAGCCGGACGAAGTTGATCCAGAAACCGTTGATGACGTCGATGATTAAGTAAATCATACTGGAATATAAAGCGGACAGTAGCGTCGGAGGAAGGAGGTGTCTCTGGCCGTGGACGGCGGTGCAGACGGCGAAGAGTATGAGCTTGGTCGGCCAGTTCAGGGGGAACGGCCATATGGTTGCGGCGGCGGGTTGTGTCGCCGGACGTGGGAGTTTGATGGGGAGGCAAGCGAAGGTGATGAACTTGGGGAGGGAGTGTTGGACGGTGGAGAGAGGGCCGGCGCCGAAGGAGAAGAGGAGGAGCTTGAAATTGGCGAGCCATGTGAGGAAGAAGGCGGTGACTCCGGTGGGGAGTGGGGCGGAGAGAGTGAAAGGGAGGTAGGTGAAGAGAGAGAAAACGGGGAGTAGAGAGAGAAAGCGAAGGTTTCCTTTGGGAAGGTTGGAGGAGACGAAGTAGGAGTAGCAGAGGGAGGCAATTGCTGTTAGCCAAAGATTGATCAAGTTTCTAAACTCGTCTTCCATTGTAGCAGAGTAACTTCTGTTGTATATGTAAATCCGTATACATATATATAATTGATAAATCAGATCATCTTGTTTTTGTGAACCGTATTTTTTGCTTTGCAGTAGCCTTTATATCTGGCTGCATGGATGAAGCCGTCATCTTGTTAAAACTGCCTACAACTGTTTACAAACGTTACCGGACTATTGAGTGTTTTATTAGCACTCTAGATTTAGTCTAAAAGTAAAATATATTTCGAGCTATTGTTATTTTGATATAAGATTTCATTATTTTTTGATAAAATAGGTTTGATCAATTCTTCTCGTAAGTTGCTATCCCGAAATTGCATATAGACCGACTCACAATTTTTGAAGCCTAAAGCTAACTTCTATGCTCATAACTAGAGTTGAGCAAAAAAAGCAATTCGGCTAGACCGGTCTGAAACTGGCCTGGACCGGACCATTTGGACCGGATAAGTTATAGAACAAATTTTTAAGGAGTGAATCAGACCAAAAATTGTACTAAACTAATTATTTTAATTTTAATGTAAATCTTCATAGAAAAACAAGTTGGATCAAACGAGATTGTTTTTGACAAAACAATCCCGTACTAATCAAGGCTAGACCAAACCGAAACTATTTAAACCAATTCTAATCCAAGATGAAATCATCTAAGATGAAACCGGTCCAATCAGGTTCCATTCCCATCCTTACTCAGAACATCTGGAAAATCAACTTAAATTTCATTCGACTTCATTTTAAACGAACAACATCAAATTTGTTTACAATTTTAATATGCGCTAACATGACATGATCGTTAATTTTAATGTTTTTTAAAGATCAAATCACTAATTTCCCACGTGGCTGAATATCAAGTAATAAAAATCAGAAACTTAAATTAATTTAAAGCTTAAATTTACTTCGTCACGCAACATTATGTAATATGTAATATATTATAGCACAATTAGATTTCTTTAGACGGATATATAAATAACTAAAAAGAGAATGTAGAGTAGAGTATATCCGATGATTAATCGGACTAATATTAAACTGAGTTTAGTAGATACAGATTATACACGGATAAAGTAAATACCTATACACAGCTCTCCTCTCATTTCATCTCATCTCATCACATTCATTCATTCATTCAATCATGCGTGTGAACCACGTCGCCTTTCATGGTGCTGCCTAATTAAGCTTTGGGGGTCAACGAGACAATGTACCAACCGCCACCTGCAAATAGGCGCAGCCCAGAGAAAGGCAACCAAACCGACCACATCATGAAAAACTAACCACATGATCTCTTCTCTCCCTCTCTCATTTACATATTCCTAACTCATTCGTCTCCACTCTTCCCCCTAACTATATGCTCAACCAGACCAGACCATATATATATATATATATAATGTTATATATATAACCAAACCATCAGATTCAGACCATTCCCATCTCACCTCTTCACAATTCAGTGAGCCCTGAAGACACCTCGCTCTCCAGATACGAAGACACTGTTGTCGTATCCGAAGCATTGTCATCAAAGGTTAAGTTGGACACGTCACCATTCACTGAGGAGCACCCGTCACCGTTTACTGACGAATTGTCATCCTCGCCACCTGTTACGCACGATAATTCGTAAGTCCCCACGCTAATGGAGGTGGCTTCACTCGGGACTGGAGATGATTCTGCAATCTCCTCCACTTGTTTTTGCAAGCTCCAGTACATGATGCTTGCTGTTAGAGTTAGGATCATCTTATGGTTCACCTGTTTGGACCCAACAAATATTAACACATGATCATCACCCCCAAACATAATAGAATAGAGGATTAAAAACCTATAAACTGTATGAGGTTTGTCATATGTGAGATTTTAGTGTCTGGAGTTTAAATTGTTGATATTGGTTAACTTTGTGGAAATTTGGCTTTCCGTTCATTTTTTCTGTCAAATATGACAGAATGGTGTGAAAATTCGAAATTGCCTGGTACTTTTATGTTCACTCCGGCCACACCCAACTTCGGCCGGCCACCACCCTACTCCGGCCACCACCACCCAATTATGGGAAATTTTGATATTTATTTTTTTATTGGGTCATGTGACAAACACATGACCAAGTTCTGTCAATTTTAATATCAAATTCGGACGGAGACAACAAATTTCAACAAAGTTGAAACTTCAGACACTAAAATCTCATATAGGGCAAACTTCAGACAGTTTATAGACTCTTAACCCTAGAATAGACATTTATCATGTTGAAGATTTCTTACCTCCATGATATCATCTGGCAACAAGAAGATGGAACATCCAAGCTTTCGTGCAACACTGATTATATAGGTGGCATTCAACCTCTTCTCATCATCTGTAACAGTACAACAATGTGTAAATTCCCACAACCCGGCTAACACAATTATCAGTTTCTTCAAAAAGTTGCTAAAGAAAAGCAATGCTAAATAGGAAAAACAACAGTTAATTCATAATACTGCCAGTGCTTCATACCTCTTTCACCCTTGGTTACAAGATTCCAGTTGACAACTCTTGGTTCCACCGAGCTAAGGAGCTCGAGGAAGAATAGCCCATTTGACAGACTCTTGTCCTGAAAAATCAACATTATGAGTTGTTTGATTGAAGATGCAAAAGGTGTTGGATCAGTAAGTATAATGGATGGTGAGGTGGCTTGAAAGGTCATCTCACCCTGAAGCTTTCGATGTGGGATGTTCTTCCCATGCTTTTGACTTTCCGATTCGCCCAATGCAAGATATCTGCATCACTTATGTCCTTTCCACGGCGGACTCTTAGGTTCTTTAGGAGTTGAAGCATGTTAAATCTCATCAACTGCCATAGGAAAGCTGAAACAGATAGAAAAGTGAATTAGCACTCAACACCTTCAGAAAGTTGCCGGCTAAAACCACCACAATATAAAAAATGGAACCCCAACTGCTATAGAGTAGATAATAAGAACAGATTTGTATAAATTCTCTATAAAAAAATAACCAAAGCAGAGCACACTACCAAGTATGAGCTTCTTGTTTCCTTGCACCATGTCGCTACCACAGTGGTTGATGAGGGAAAATTTCAACTGCAACCCAATCTTTATGACCTGGTTGCAATTCTCTACTTTTCTAAAAGGCATCTTGATTGGGGGTTTAGTTGCATGCTTCCAGTTAACTGATCCAGGAGATATCTTGT
This sequence comes from Clarkia xantiana subsp. parviflora, assembly GCA_036873135.1. NCBI lineage: Eukaryota > Viridiplantae > Streptophyta > Magnoliopsida > Myrtales > Onagraceae > Clarkia > Clarkia xantiana. The sequence goes on from JAPTYO010000009.1 coordinate 3,650,641, forward strand.
CAAGCACTTCCAAAAGCACCCATCTGCAAGCAAACGAACAAGTCACATTTAGTTTCTTTTTCACTATGCGCAAAATAAATCGAAAAAGGAAATGGCTACAAAATAATGGTGACCATGAGAGCATTACCCAGTCCTAACATCCTCAAATACATTGTTGATGTAAGTTCCAATTCCCAAACTATTAATCCACAGTCTAAAACATCTTTCATCTCTACAAGTTTGAGGATCATCTGTCATCATCTCAGCAAATGAAATATTTTTGCCGTCTGAGAGACCACTCCTGTGAGACCATCATTAAGTACGTCATTAATAGCTGCAGAAGTCAATACGTTCGGGAGTCCATAGAGAAACCCCATCAAATCAAATATGCACACAAATAACGGGTTCATGGTTTGTTCAACATTTGGCCAGATTTTTTTTTAAACCAAGCCAGGAAAGATCCATTCCTTCTGTGGGAATTCCTACCTTTTGTGAAAGATTTGGGCTGTGAATGCAAGATTCAGATTTGGTATTCCCTCAACTATATCTTTAGGGGTTAGATATCTTTTGCAATCCATTCTCTCTGCATGATCCAGTACCAGTTTGGCCCTCTCATATGGATCTTTTGCATCTAGTGTGGCCGGACTGGCAAATTCTGGTGCCAGGACATTCAGAAGGTATGCATATGCTTCTCCACTCTGTGTTTGAACAGAGAAAATAGAAATATTGATTATAAACATAATAATGCAAGATAAATATAGAAGATTATCTAATGTTTGTGATAAGGAATTACTCCCACACATGGTTAAGCACGTGTATGTACAAAGTATAAGAGTCGATCAATACTTAGTTTGCATTCATAGTTCTTTAATAAGAAGATGATTCACATTACGATTCCTGAACTTAAATGAGAAAAGGAAGTTAAAATAAACCTAAAATCACCACCAAATATATTCAGTGGACACATTTATGTAACCCTAATAACGCTTCCTATCATATTGCACCTAGGGCAGGTTCACGGAGAAACTTCATAAACACCTCAAATTCAGTTGTAGTCATGAGCAGGTTCCCAAATGAAACAAGGCCAGCATGAGGAATGATATCATTAACCGAATGATATACTAGCATATTATGCACTTTCAAGAAACAGTCCGCCAACAAACTACTGATTAAAAAAAAAAAAAAAAACTATTAATTTTATTACCTTCAAGTCATAAGAGAAATTTGAAACTGTTTTCTTGTAACCTGCTTTCTTAAGATGAAAATTCATCCATTTCAACAGAATCTTCTCTGGTGCTAAACCCATGAGTTCCTCAATATCCTGAAATATAATAACTACGTCAGTGCTGTCCAAGAAATATATATATATATATATATATATATATATATATATATATATATATATATATAAGAAAAAGCTCCACACTGAACATACCGTGTCATCATCTATCAACTCAAGAAGCTGCGGTGTCTTCCTGAGATTTAGATCCGCCAACAATTGAATCTAGATTTTGAACATTTAAAAATTATAAGAAAAAGCACCATGAACAAAGAAGCAGAGCACACAGGCCAGATACCTACCTTTACAATTTGAGAAATCAATCCAAGCAAAAGATGAGGCTGCATATGCAAAAGAGAATATTACAACCTTTCATACTGAGGAAGAATGTAAAGTATATTAAAAGCAAAAACAAATGCATGGTCTTACTCTTCCTTCAACCAAGTCCTCTGTGCCTATGTTTACCACTGTACAGCCAATTGCCTTTGCTGAGTTGAGACAGAGAGTATGATTCTCATTCCTCTCCCATGGATTAAGCACCCGCTTGGTATTGATAGCTCGCTCATCTATTGTCCCAGGAACAGCAACGTTGATGAGCTTGCTGGATCCATATACATAGCAAACATCAACTTCTGCATCGACTGAAACTGAATATTGCGAAAAGTAAAAGAAATTGGACACCCTCTCACCATAGAAGAACTCCATCTTTTGCAAGATTGAATAGATCATTTGACGCCGGATCAATAGGAAGAAATTGCTTCAGAAATCGATCATCTCTGAGATAGCTGTTTATGTGAGCAACATATAGAATCTTTTCTGATTCAATAGTTTCAAGGAGCTTGTGGGTTGAGGCCTTGAGGAATGATGAACCGTTCTTTGAACCTCCCAACTTAGATGTAGCTCGAGTATGTAAGTTCTGGTAATTCTGCAAATTTATTTCAATTACACCATCAATAAACAACGCTAGACTAGAAACTGAGTAACTATGAAATAACTCTTGCTAGATAAGACAGTGAAGAGTTAAAAATGAAAGCTTATACTGAAAGTGAAAGCGGTGACACCACCAATCCATTCATTTTCCATTTAAAGGTCTGCAAAGCTATTAATTAATTACCAAAAACAGAATTTGCAAAAAACATTTACAACATAAAGTGCTGATTGAGCTTCAGAATATTAAAAAAAATCAATTTCTTCCACCTCATCAAGATAATTTCTTCCTCTAGGTATACTATCAGTAATTTTATTTTCTGTAGATTCCATCTCGCGAAACACATGTCACCATTTAACTTAGAGACTCCTACTCTTCTGTCTTTTACTCTTTTATTATGACTTGAAAGACACAAAACAATTATTCCAGAGACTCTAGTATTTAGAAAGTACTAAGTGGAATATTCTTGAATTTGCATTGTGAAAATAAAGACGTGCAACATCTACCCTTGTAGAACATAAATTCTGGAAGAAAGGAATATGAATACCCTCAAGAAGTCTTCAAAATCAATCTCGTCGCTCATATCGGAGTTTGATTCTGCCAAAAACTCCCTAACCTCCTCTTCAGAGAAGAGTTCATTGAAAGCCTTCAGCTTCACCATAACAGGCGGCAAATCACCAGCTGTAATTTTACCGTGTTGCTTCTTCAATGAAGTATACTTCATCCACAAAACAAAATCAAAAAGTTACCACTTTGTAGCTTCTGATAAACTGAATGTAACATGATGGACTAAAGGGGCATGGCTTACTCTTGTTTTGAGGCCACGGAGTTCTACTTGGTTGAATTGTCCCCGCAACTCGGGGTCAGATACGAAAATACTAGCGGAATCTGACATCTTGATACAATATTAGGGAATACAAATATCCTAATTTCCAACCTCCTAATCCTCAACCTGCCAATATCTCCGACTGAGACCTGCAATACTCGGGAATGAAAGCCAGAGAATGAATAATTATATCTAGAAGCCTAGAACCAACAAACACTATCACCTAATCTCAAACAGATATATCCAACCGCAAAACAATTTAACTTGCCCATGCATGTGGACCACTCGTCAATACGATCGACTGAACCTCCACTACTGCATACGCAATGCAGAAGCTCCAAATGCAGCCAAGAGGCACAGGAAAAAGACTAATGGCAACGCTCGATTTCATCGAGGTCAAATAAGCGCAAATCTAGATGCATCATCAATCCACCCATGCCTAACCAGTCAAATCCCCAATCGTCCTCAATTTATACAAGGAGCATTAATTTCCATTGCTCAATCGAAGAAACAGAATCAGATGAACTTCTAAATCACTGAACCGAATATAACGATAACGAAATCACGAACAAAGACGAGAAACGTAGAGTCGAAGTGAAGTTTTTACCTGTAGAGAGAATCGGATGCTTCCTCTGTAATCAACCGGACAATCTATATCAACCTTTTCAACGCACAGGCCCGATATGAAATACAGAAGAGAAGCAGATTAAGGGACGGATAGAGAGACGAAGAGGAAGAGAATGGGATTTACAGAGAGAAGGAATCCATTTTACCTTCGGCGAGGAGCAAAATGTATGGAAGAGAGAGAAGGCGAGGGAAATGCAACCGTTTTTAGAGTCAGAGGACAGGAAGGAGCGAATGACCCGCCCAAATCTCCACTCGCGCGCGTAGAGAGGTGGTTTGTACTCGCTCTACGGGTCAGACTCAGACATGTGATTAATAAGGTGACGCAGCCCATGTACAGATTTCTGCTGTTTTTTTTTTTTTTTTTTTTTTTTTTTTTTTTATTTCGGGTCGGCCTTTAAAGGATAAGATGCTAATTATGAAGAATTTTTCATTGACACCGAGCCAACATATGGTTTGGTGCCGGTGCCCATCTGCCAATAATGAAGCGTCATGTGGCTATTTGTCTTGTTGATTGACTAAGATATAACACCACAGCTGCCACGTGTTACAGCTGAAATATTCAAGAATTTATCGCCGGTTATAAATATTTTTTTCATTCTCATGGTCACTAGCGGAAATTGAACCCCTTACATTTAGTTAAAAGATAATGCGTTGAATCATCACTACATATTACATGGTAGTTTTTTAATGATTATTATGAACCACCATCCTTAAACATATTTACTACATACATAAACTAATTTACACTATTAGATCAGCCAATTAAAGAGTAAAGTATATAGATTGTGAATATTTTTTTATTTTCATAATATTAATAGAACATCGAACTTTTAATCCATTTATTAATAGTTCTATTTAATCTGAAACTAAGGTGCATTTGTCAAATGTGATTTTTTTTTTCTAAAGTTAAAGAAAAAGGAACACATTTTTTTTACCATTGATACAACATGTCTAATATGTTCCTAACTTTGAACTCAATTTACTATCTATATATTTCAAAACTCACAAGAGAGCTGGATGTCATCTTTTATGAGGTGACAAATTCAACCATAAATCTACCACCTCACACAAGCCTTAATCAAACATATTTTAAATTATGTCTGGATGAATAAAAAAATTGTATTTCCCCTTAAGTTCTTTACTCTACACCACAATAACTTTTCTTCTCACTTTTTTCAAGTTGAAGATTATATGATTTTGGTTTCAACTACATATAAATATAGAAATATTACTTTTTTTTCATCTTTATTAAACAAAAAAAAATATCTATAAAATTTCTCTGATAAGCCTCAATCAAAATCTTTTAAATTATGCCAATTAATTAAAAGAAAAAGGAAATTGTATTTTCCCTAGTTCTTTACTCTACCATACATTAACGTTCTTTTCACTTTCTTTAAGTTGAAGATATATTTATTTGATTTAATTACATAATAAATATACAATCATTAAAATTTATAAGGAAGAGATTCATTAAATTTGTTATTATAAAGAAATTTCCAAATATTAAATCAAGCACACTGATTTGTACAATGGTTGAGATGTTTAGTTAAGTTTCTCTTATGAAATTTAATTCATTTTTATTAATCTAATAATTGCAAATTCAATATCTCAATTAACAATAGATTGCATTTATACTTAAGTGCTAAGCAAAAGAAAAGAAAGTTGTCCAACTACTTTGATCAAATATCAATGTAGTCTAGAAGAATCTAAATACGGCAACTAGTGTACTAATCTCATTTGTGTGTCAACATTTGTGACATTCGATATGGACATTTATTATACTTCAAAGATTCTTATAAAACATAACTTTCCTAATTCTTAGAAATATATATAATTGCTTGTTAGTTTATGTTGGATCACGGCTGGAACTCCGGTACGGTCTTGACAGCGATCCGAACTCCTTCGCTCCACGTAATCCCGCAAGAGGGGAATAGACCGGGCGGTGACCCAGAATCCCTCTCCGATGCTTAAATGAGTATCTCGGTTATCTCAATAAAACTGGCAAGCAAGAGTCTCAGTATATCAAAACGTATCGATCTGAGGTAACTTCTGCCCTTTTATAGGAGAAGAGCTACCTCAGTTACCTGGTGAACCGCTGGGGCGGTTAAGCCCACGAACCCGCCTATCTCGGCCACGATTCCGCCTATCTCGGCTATGATCTCGCTTATCTCGGCCACACTCCGCGTATCTCGGCCATGATCTCGCTTATCTCGGCCACGCTCCGCGTATCTCGGCCATGATCCCGCTTATCTCGGCCACGCTCCGCGTATCTCGACCTCAACCTCTGATAGCAAGTCCCGACCAATATCGGGGACTCCAGAGTTATCTCATTGTGTCACCGCTCGGGGCCCCACGTCATCGTGACAGGCCAACATTCTCAGGGATTCATCATCGGGGCCTACTTAAAGGCATCTCATCAGGGCCTACTTAAAGGCATCTCATCGGGAGCGTCCAGCTCGCTTATCGGGACCGACCCTGTCGGGACCTTTCATCGTCGGGACTCTTTCTGTCGGGACCCTTCGCATTGGTCTTCTTGACCCCTTTTAGGGCCCAGTGGACCTATTCACCGTTTACTCACCGTTAAAGGGCCTAACGGCCATAGCGAAACCCATCAGTTTATATATTTATTAATTATTATAGATCATAGGAAATATTGTTTCTTAAATATTAAGTAACTGATACATAGTTTATGTCCACAGTTTGACTAAGTTGCTTGGTTGATTTGACTTTGCAGTTTAGTTTAGTTTAGTCGGTCGTTCTATTTTCACGCAAGCTTGTGCGCACGTCGAAAACCTACCGACCTTTCCTTTCGGCTTACAACATTCCAAAATCTCTCATATCACGTGATCTGCACGACTTCCAGATCGCATCGAGCTAACCACTCACCACCGGGTATCCTATTAGTTATTATTATTATTATTCTGAATAATTTAATTAATTTATCCAATAACGATTCCAAATCCATATATTTTCTCCGTAAGATCAATCGCAATTCGTGCGGGTCATGCGTGTTCGTGTCGTGCTAGCTTCGTGTCGTATTCTGGGGTTCAGTCCAAACCCAGCCCAACATGTAAAACCTAGAATAAATTGAATAAAAAGTCAAATATAAAAAATTTTAAACTAAAAATTTAAAATTATCGTGCTATATCGTGTCATCAATATCAAACCAAAACCCATAATTTTCGTGTTGTGTTCGTGTCGGACCATCGTGCCGGGCCAAATTGCCAGCCCTAATGCAAAGTGTCCAAACCATATAATATAATAATATATCGGTCACTTTAAAAATAGCAAAATATTCATTATTAACACTTTAAATTTTATAAATTGATTCAGAGTGTAAATTTTTCTAAACTGTCTGAGAAGAAAAAAAGAAGCAAGCGTATCCAATGAGAATACTATTTTTGTTAAATATAAATAAATAAATATGATATATGAATGAATTTGGCACCGACATATACGGGAAAGAAGAGGTTATGGTGGACTGTTAGCTGACCGGTCTATAATGGGTAATTTTTTTTCACCAACAAGAAACTTTATTAATTAATCATAAACATCAATTCAGAGTATAAATATATATGAAAGATGGATAATTTAAGGCGGGACTGACAATTTTAATAAATATAAATAAATAAATTCAATAAATGGTGGTTTGGCTTTGGCATGGAGAGTCAATGCACTTTATTGCATTGAAATCATCGGTCCAAAACGTCAATGTATATGGTGATTCGATAGCTACGTTACATTAATTGTGTCATTGATATGTTTTCTTTGGTTCGGAAACTCAACTGCTGCGTGCAATGTTTAATATAGTCGACCTAAGAACCATTATAGTATGGTTATGAAACAATGCACAATCGTCAATCGTCATGACTAAAGTATGATATTAAAGTATAAATAAAACGTATCCAATTGATTTGTTTATATAAATTGAGCTTATAAGAAAATAAGTTAAGACAAACATTTTATTCTTGACAAAAATATTATAATTATATATATATATATATATGTCCATATACTTGCACACTCTTAGATACGGTCTGGGGCACGCACATACATATACTAATAATATATAAAAATTATTTTCACAATTTTATGTTGGAGTTTTAAGATTATAAAGTTCTTTCATCTATGGGTGTAACAAGTGCAACTTGGACTCGTTTTGAAAGAAAAAACAGACAATTTATATTTGATCCAAGTTCAACCCTTGTTTTTTTTTTAGTTTCCAAATTTTGTGAGTAATAATTGTGGGCCTGGAGACTGGGCCATGATGGGCCTTCTGTGCAGATGCTTACATTTTATTCCTTCTAACTCCGATTTGTCAAAAATAAAAAAAAAAAAAAAAAACTCTATCTATTTTCTGGTTGGAAAATAAGCTACCATTTTTTTATTTAAAAAAATGAGCTAACAATATTCAGAAATTTGACCAAAGAATTGATCAAACTATGAATGGAATAAAAAAATTGACCAGTTTAACTAATAAATGAAAAATAATAAGTTATTTTTCGAATTCTTTTATAATTGCAAATATATATATATATATATTCAAAGGTGATTAATTATGGATAGAATTGGATATAATTTGATTCAACTAGTGGCGTAATTTACCCATGTATCCGGCAAACTCGATTAATTCGATCTCACCCGAGCCTAAAATTTTTAAGCTCGACTTGATGTCATACTCAACGAGTTCGAGCTTGGCTCGACTCGCCAAATTTTAAATTGTTCAATGTAATCATAAATGGTGCACTTTAATTCGAGCTCGAACTCGATTTGAACTCAATATACACACACATAATAGTAATATATATAATACTATGCAAATCTCGGAAGAAAATAAAACCCCGACTCAATTCGAAATTCAGCGAGTCGAATTCGAATATCAACCGAACCGATTTCGAATAGCTTACGAATCACTCAACTCGTTTACACCCTAGGTGCAATCCTACAACCCTAAACCGGCCATACCCCATGAAAATTTGAATATTCAAATTTCATTATACCGTCCCCCTAGTCCGCAGGTTCTTCTGTGGGGCAAAATCGGGGCGGGGTTCGCGGGTCGTACCCGTTAGCACCCCGACATTCTGCAACCCCAACACCACCACAGCAGCCTTCTCCTCCTTCGCAACAGCAAGCAAGTACAACACCATCATCACTTACCGCCTTTCCAAATGTTGAACTAGACCGATGTGGCCAAGTTGAAACCCATGTTATAACTAAATGATGAGTTCGATGTGTACATTGTTATTCGCATACATCAATTTAACAGAGGGTATGTTAGGTATAAAGAAGAATACATAATAGAGTTTAAGCGTATACTGAAAAACTCCACTCATAAGTTCGAGTTCATGAGTTAATTAGTTAAAGTCGCACATCTTATTCCTTAACACTAAACGGACCATTCTGCCCCTCACCCTGCCTCTAATTCCCACACTTCGCCCTCCGACTTCATCTCCGCCCCTCCCGAGTCCTCCCCGGAGCCTGATGCCCAGCAGCCTCACTTCGTCACCGTCGCCCTTCCGGAACTGACAAAAGATGTACGTCGGCGACTTAAATTCCTCTTTTTGCTTATCTCTGAAAGAAAATTAGGGTTTTCAGAGACTCCATTTGATTCTGGATAGAATTGGGGAAAAAAGGATTGCTGGGGTCTCCCGACCTTCAAATTTTCTGAGCCATTGCAGAAATCGGTGGCCGTGATTTTCGCATTTTGGTTTTCAAAAACCATGTCTTCTGAAAATCTGATGGTACATGTCACTAACAGATAAAGGATCAGTACCTAGGGTCTGCTTGTCCAATTCGTGCTCTCTATTGTGTTTAACTAACCTCTATATACGTTTACAGAAATGGCCATAGCTAATAATTTGGGAATTTTGATTATTTCCTCATTGGTAGTATAGATATATCCAGTTGGTGTCTTATCCAACCTTATCGGTCTTGCTCGTGTTGGATAGAGTGGTTAACTGAATCATCCTGTAAAGATGCTAAGTGTGCCTTATTTTGCTAGACTAAGAGCATTGCAATATAGCATAGTATTATCTTAAAAGGTAAACTTATTGCAATTCTCGGGGTCTGCTTTTATCTCGTACACGAACAAGTTTTGTGCTGCATCTCCTGTCCTGCTTGTGTCTGCAGTTTGTAATTCATAGCTGATCATAGGAATTATTAGGAGATTCAACAAAGATCAGAAAGTCTTAATTTTTTTTCGGTGAGTGCGAGTCTTATTATGAGTTATGATGATTCAGTGTATGATGCATTTACTTTGAGGTGAGCTGAGCTTGCCTCCATAGAAATGCTTCTATCTGGTGGGAGCTGAATAAATTCAGTAACTGATATGTTGCAATGACAGTACTGTCAATCTTTACTACAATATCATTATCTTGGTAACTAAGTTAGCATCTGGGGTGGATTTCTATTGCTTCAAGGAATAACTAACTAATAACAAAGTACACAATTAGGTATGAAACATATAATGAATGATTAATAACTAATAAACTGTCTAGGGTTTGGCCCAAGTTGAAATCCGGTGTCTGATATTTAATGTTGAAATTGAATGTCTGAGGTTTGGACTTTGTTGAAATTTGGTTTTCCATAAAAAATTGTTGCTAATTTTGACAGAATGTTGTGAAAAGTCGAAATTGTCATTCTACCAAATATGAAGTGACGAAATTACCCCTAGAGTCAAATTAAAACAACCTCCACCCAACTCCGGCCGCCCACCACCCTACTCTGGCCAGCCAACACCCTACTCCGGCCGGCCACCACCCAAAAACCCTATAGTTGTTGATTTAGCTAGGAGGGGTAATTTCGTCAATTCAATAGGTAAAATAAGGTCAGATTTTTCATGGAGGAGCATTTTTTGGATATCAATTTTATCGAGGTCATGTGACGGTCACGTTATACACTTCCGTTAGACTTAACTCCAAAAATAGACGAGACACCAAATTTCAACAAACACCAAACTTGAGACAGTCAATTTCAACGACGGACACCAGATTTCAACATGGACCAAACCTCAGACAATTTATTAGTTATTAACCCTATAATGAATTGGTATCTCAGTTGATTTCTCTGTTATTCTTCTTCTTATTATCATTATTATATACATTCAGCAGCATATCAGTGAGGATGGAACAAGAAGCTGGAGGAGCTGTTGCAGTAGCAGTATCAAAGTCTGAGGAGGGACATAACAATAAGAATAACAACGCGGTGGAAAGAAGTCGGGATTTGTTGTTTAGGAGTATGCTTGTAGGGATTAAAGATGGAAGATTTTTCTTGGGATGTTTCCACTGCATGGACAAGCAAGGTAACATCATTCTTCAAGACACAATAGAGTACAGAAGCAGAACTAGTAATAGTAGTCAATCTTCATCTCCAATGGAACAAAGGTGTCTTGGCCTCATCCTCATTCCCGCGTCTTGCCGTACTACTTGTCATGTGGATTGCACAATCGAAGAGCAGCTCTCGCTACTCTCTCTCTCTCCAACAACAGGAATTGCAGCTAGCTAAGCTAGCATGTAGCAGCCAAGTAAGTGAGATTTGTCATCTTTTCCTTAATAATAAGAATGTAAATGGAATGACTTTTTACGCAGCCAAAACTCAGTTATCTTCTTGTTTGACATGATTACTTGTTTTTTTTGAAGAAGAAGATTCATTCATTCATCGTAATATCGTAATTCGTTATTGTTGTCCCATCAAGTTCAAGCCAAGCCTGATTGCATTTGAGTAGTTAGTTTAGTAGTTACTGCTTGTTATATTCTGTCAAAGATAGGGCAATTAGGTGGTATGTGGGTTGAGTTTTGATGAATCAGACTGTCCAAGCCTAATTTTTATGGTCAAGCCTAACCTTCTCCAATTTCTATCTATCTGTCCTCTGTTTGGTAAACAAATCCAACTTAAATATACCTAATATTGTGATCTTCATTCATCATTTACATATGCGTATAGTTGGGAGGGACTGTTTTAGTTTATTAACCCTATTACATATACTCCCACGATTTGGTTTTTGCATACAACCATACATATATCATCAACTTCAGTGTTAAGTAAGGGAGCAGCCCTTAAATATTGCCCAGTTTTTAAAATTCAGATTGTACATGAGTTATATTAACAATGTCCCAAATCCTTGTACTCATTTTTGAATATGGCAGTTTTTTTTTTTTTTTTTTTGTCTAAGTGTGCTTACTTCACAAATAGAATAATCCACGAAAACACCGGGTTAGCCACGCAAAAGCGAAGGCCTTGAAAAGAGGAGAAATCCAAGCTGAGAAAATGGTAAGTAATTAACATTCTCAAAAGATCCACATAATTTAAACAAAACATGGAAGTTATCCTAGCAGAGACAAAAACACAATCAAAACACATTCTAATTAAGGTTCAACAGTATGACAGATTGACAATGCAGCTTCTTCCCTCATTTATCATGCAAAAGAGAGAAAACAAAGACTGAAAGCAATACTGCTAATGTGAAATCAAAATTTCTTAAGCAGCAGCACCCTTGCCCTTCTTCTTCTGGAGCTTCTTCATGTAGAATTCCAGCTCTTTGCCTTCCAAGATGTACCTGGAGCACCAAATTAAAGGAACAGCAACACATTAAATCCCCACAACAGATTTAGTAACAACAGATTTTGCTAGCTGTAGTTGACACTACCAATTTGCTATTCCATCATACACAGAAAAATCCTATAAGCTCTAATTCTATATTGGCAGGATCAGCATTTAGACAACGAATTACTTTTAGTGGAAAAATAGAATCCTGTAGCATTTCATTGATTATTACAAGAAGCTTTACTACTGAAAATATTTCACAAACAGCATTTCGTAATAATACACAACGTCCATATATGCTGGAGAAACAGAGGACGAGTTCATTTTGTCATTCAAAATGCAAGCATAGAGAAAAAAAATCACTAACCCATCAGCACATCCACATTGGTAACACAAAGAAAAATCTTAACCTCTATTCTATACTGGCAAGATCGGAAATTTAGACAACTCATTCAGAAAGAAAACAATCACTTGAAGTGAAAAAACTCCTGAACATTCCATTGATTACCATGAGAAGCTATACTATGGAAGATATTGAACAATCAGCAATACGTGATGATACACCTTATCTGGCCGGCGAAACAAAGCACAATATCATTTTGTCATTTCAAACACAAACAGAGAAGGAAAAAAAGAGAGTCACTAACCCATCAGCACGTCCACATTGACCAGGTCGTGATGAAATACAGGCTAGGAGACGACCCCCACCGAATTGCTCCTCAATATGTGCGTCTAGCTGACGGTCCTTTAGGCGGCTCTCCAATTTCCTCTGCACATGGTTGCTCTTCTTCACCTCCTCAGCAGGTGCATCTGCCTCCTGTAATACAAACACAAAAAGGAAAAGGTAGCTTATCAATATACCAGATTTGCATAACACCAGATTGCCACTTCATATATAATTTAGCTCAACAGTTTCCAAATTAAATTCTAAGGCGATCAAAGAAAAATATAGTAATTTAAATAAATAGCCTAGAGATTCATGGCCTTAATAAACCACTTGGGCATTTTAAAACACAAGACTCTAGATATACAAGATTCAAAATACAATTCAGCTCATCTCAATTGATAACCTGAAGCTCCAAAAAATAAGTTGATATTAAGAGGAAGATTAGGACTTACTTCCTCTTTCTTGGCAGCAGCCTGGGTCTTCTTCTTGCGACCAATTTCAACACCATAGTGCTGGAGGTACCACTGCCTAAAAGGAGCAGCATCAACCTGGACAATGGCACTCTTAACCAATGTCTGGGTACGAACAAGCTCATTGTTGGATGCATTGTACACCACATCAAGAAGTCTAGTCTTGCGGGTCACTGCTTCACTCCCCCATGAGAAATTGCCAGTGTCGAGCCTCAAGGCACGCCACTTGACGTTTCCTCCTCGAACTCGGATCCTTCTCACAGTTTTATTGCTGGAAAGCTTTGTGTTTGCTGGCTGCCTTCCGAGCTCATACCTTGGTAGGAGTACATACAATTACATAACAATTTTATCAAAAAGGCAAAGGAAACAGCAAAGAAACATAAAATGGAAAATCAAATTTTGAAGTTCAAACATAACTCTGCATAATTTGAAGCCTTAAATCTAACACACGGAATTAAAAAAACAGCTAAGCTGGTAGTTCTTAACTAACTATCACTAAAACTCAAGCTAGTTACTTTCTACATTCATCTACTGAAATGTTAAGCAAAACAGAAGCCAACTCGACACAGACACCCAGTAGTTGCTTTCAAAAGTACATATAGCTAAACAAGAATTCCTGAAAAAATCAAGATATCTCCTATGGATCTAATCCTGCTAAGGTAAACGGTCAAATTTTCTAGCATCAACTATCGTGTTGTAAATGTTGTCCAATATATCATATTCAAGTTAGGGAAGGGTCAATCTTTAGCATTATGAATTACGAAATCAAACAGATATGACATACTTAGCATAAAGTGAGCTTTGATCACTATGAACCGACAATCATCATTCAACAATCGCTCACTGCCGCCAACGATTTCGCCGCAAACTATCACAAACATTAGCAATCCTTGAAACTCAAAATAGAAGATAAATTCTTACTTTCTCTTCTTCCTCCACGCCTTCTTTTTGCCTCCAGTGGCACGCCTCTTGTGCATAGAATCACGAGAGATACCTGCAGCAACAACAACATCCGCATCAATTTCATTATCGATTCAGTCGATCGTCTGCAAGAGCTGAGACAAGTTAAGATCACAAAATCACTGAGCAGTACCCATTGTCGCTAGTTGGAGGGGCTACGAATTTGCTCCTTCAATGTCCCAAATCGCCTGCTCAGGTAGCAGCTGCACCAAGAGTGTGTGGAGGGAGGCGTGTAAAGATTTGGGAGCTTTCCGTTTTACTCTATACCCTAGCGCGCCAAAATACAGAAGGCCCAACAGAAACCAACAGGCCCGCGGGCTCAGTTTCATTACCCGGCCCGATATTGAGAAGGGTATACAAATGTTAAACCGAAACATAAAATTGGTCATTGCGGTATGAGAAATTATATTATGGATCGGTTCTACCACGTGGCGCTGATGTGGTAGACCTTTAACCACTGAATTTGTGTCATGTGTAATATTTCACTCTCTTTCTTAGCACGTAGCACGAATTTGTTGAAGGTCTACCACGTTGACACGTGATAGTTCCGATTCATACAATAATCTCTTATTAATGTGGGACATGTTCAAGCTACGGCCAGAGATAAATGAGAAGATTGTGCAGTTTTCCTCATTAACCTTTTGCATTATGTAATTTTTACTTAAATTTATAATTATTATAAAAAATTTGACTTTTAAATACTTATATTTGCCCACTATTTTTTTACTAACTATTTACCTCTAACTTAATTCTTGAATACATCAGCTGCAACACATGGCAGCTGATGTGTTACAACTCATCCAATTAGCATGTGATATGTGGCAATGTGTCAGGCTATTTTTGCCAAATGTCAAATGCCAATTGGCTGAGATGTAACACATCAGCTGCCATGTGTTGCAGCTGATGTATTCAAGAATCTCTCCAATAAAAGTTATGCCTTCGTCCACGTAGAACCTGATGGATAGTGTTGTTTCTTTTCTTCTAGACATATAGAATATATAAAATTTTAATGAGCTTGAAAAATGACGCATAATTATTTGATATATTATATAGAAAAAAAGTCTCCGTAGTTTGAAAGTATGGGAAATTAAAGGTGACTGACCCCACGACTTGCCGCCATTTAGTATCAAATAACGATTTTGCTTTTGCATATTGAAAAAAGTAATTGATACAAATAGAATAGTTATTTAAAAAAATATTGTGTCAAAGAAAATTAGGAGACGGCACCAGGCGCACTCACACAAGTGAACCAGCTAGTCCATGACTAACTAACTGATCACAGGGTCTTCATATTCATTGGATTCTCCTTGGTTTCCTAGGCCAGTTATACTGTGAGTAACTGAGTATGAATATATATATATATATATATATATATATATATATAAATCAAAAGTCCAGCCAAATTGGACAAGTACCTCATCTTGGCCACTCATTGTTGGGTACACCTTCTAGTAGCTTTTCTTTTCATTTTTAATTAATATAATAATAATAATTAATTATGTATTATAATAAAATATATATTTTTTTGGTAGAAATAATAATAGAATCAAGACAAAGATTTCTATTATTACTTCATTATTATATGTTATGATAGGTAGATAGGTCTAGTACAAGCCTGATTCACAATTATTTTTGGTTTAAAAACCTATAAATTGTCTGAAATTTCACTAATGTTAAAATTTGGTGTCAGAACTTTGAAATGTTAAAACGAACAATCATAGGTTTCATTTTTGTTGAAATTTGATGTGTCCGCGCGTATTTTCATCTCCATTCAATTATTTTCATCAACTCATTGATCCACTTATAATACATATCACTCTTTACATACACAAAGTCGCCAAATTTCCCATAAAACTTGAACATCTGAATGAAAAGATTTCCAATATAGTGGTGTGGAGCAATTTCCAGCGACAACAGAGCGAGATTTACTTGCACAAGATGTGACCAGCTTCTTAGGTGACGGTCCGACAAGGTGATGACAATGAAGCGTGCATGTGAGGTCGAATTTGACAGTCAGTTTCGTTGTGATTGGCTTCTCTAAAGTAATCACACCTAGACACAAAATTTCAATAAAAATAAAACCTTGAGACACGGTATTTTAATGTCCGACGCCAAATTTCAACCTCTGTGAATTTCAGACAGTTTATAAGTTATTAGCCCATTATTTTTCTACCAAAAAAGAGTACAATTATTTATTCCTTCAAACAAAATAATTATTTATTTCTTTAGGTGGGATTAGAACTACAAATCATTAGAATGGAAGTAGTTCTTTAAAATTATAATGGCAAGGGCAATAATCTGGAATGGTAAAATAATATGAGAATGTTACCATATATATATAGTTGTTTAATAACACGAGAGAAGTGGGATTAGGTGGTAAGTATTTTTGTTTGGTAAGAAGAAGTCAAAGTGCCCCTCCATTTTTTTTTAATCTTACCCCGTCAATTAACTATTGACATATTATATATTTAATTACTCGAATTAATTATAATCACATTACGTGGCTTTCTCATCTTTCCGATTTTCCCACAAATTCTGTCCTTGCTTTATTTTTTTGAATTTTCTAATCAAAGAGGTCAAGATTTGCTGACAATTTGAATTGAAACCCTAACAAAATGAAACAAGTGCCCCCTTTTTTTGTCCTTCAGAGGAAAAATAATTCGCGTTCGTTTGTCTTGTACATGCACTTACGTAGACGATCATATCTTTTTTCCGATATGATTATGTATGAATTATTGTGTTTCTAATTCTAGCTTTTATAATTAGATAGATAGATACTTAATTAGCCGTATCAGTTTTGATTTTTTTGAAGAAAAATATAATAATGAGTTAGTGGACTATTGACGACTCTAATCTCATCCGCTACTTAAAATTCAAGCTCTAATGCTTATAGCCTGGATTTTTTTTAATGAAAACTAGTGCATACAGTGAACTCGTCAACATAGCACCACCAAACAACTTAGTACAGTCAAAATGTCGCTCCGTTAAACTAATTTATACTCGTCTTCTCTTATACCTACGACAATATGTAGCTCATGAGAACTTGATATTTTAATATAGTCATCACGTGGAGAAATTCTAGTATATACTTAATATTTACAGACCAAACCAATATAACTACGACAAGTGTCTTTTGCTCTCACCGTTTTAGAATTCATCCTTAAAAACATCTAAAAGATTGGAATACTTATCATAACTATATTGACTAAATTTAAACACTAAGTCTACATAAAAATTGCCCAACCCTAGGGTGTTTACCTCAAATCAAACTACTAAAAATTACTGGCATAGTTTTTATTTTTTAATAGTTTGATTTGAGTTAAACACTTTTCACTGAATAGTAACAAAAAAATATATTCATTAGTAAGCATAAAGTGAGTGAGTTCTATCTAATGATAACTAAAGACATATACTAACTTAACTAATTATATAGACTTATATATACATCATGCGTTTATATTTTACTTAAATAAAAACTTACATTATAAAAATTATTTTTACTGTTTGCACGTAAGTTATTTGATTGATAAATGTTATTTTTACTTAAATATATATTTTGCATTAATTTAACACAATTAAGAGCATCCACAATGGTTTTACATAAATTGTATTCTTTAAAGTTGCCACGTAGACATTTATGTACACTTTAAGTAATACGTAAATTTAAGACACACGTAAAAAATATTTTCTCTGCAATCGTATTACTTAAACATATTCCGTAAATATATTTTATTATTAAATTTTCCAACAACCACCAATAAGATATTAACATTAATTATAAAATGAATTAATTTATAATAAAAAATTGGTTACGTAATACATAGTGCATTACTTAAATTTAAGGAATGCTTTATGTAAAAACATAAATTTATGTGTGGGTCCCATCTTTAAGGAATGTTATGTAAAACCACTGTAGATAGTTTTTGTTGCTTTACTTAAATAAACATGTAGGACCCACGTTTACGAAATCTTTACGTAATACCATTGTGGGTGCTCTAAAAAGTCATAAGTTATATTCTTTGAAGTGGTATTCGAATACCGCTAAAACGCCTCATTAAAGAAGAATTTAACCTAACTCTAAAAAAAGTATAGTGAAGAAAGGAGAACGTTGTCAATAATATTTCACATAAAAATTAAGTTTTGTTCTTAATAATGCAACTATTTTTTACTATATCAGGTCCGACATTTTCAAAAGTTTATTTGGACAAAAATGCTATAAAAATTCGAAGGGTGGGACCCCGAGCACAAATATTCTATAACTAGTTGTTTCGCGCGTGCTTTGCACGCGCACGAGCAATTATATCATTGTAGTAACAAGACAGAAGTAAATTAATATTTTTTATGTTACTGGAAATCTAAAAGAACAAAAAAAAGTAGCTAAACAAAATACAAAAAGTGTACCTTGAATTCTTAGATGATGACACATTATTTTTGTGGTGGTTGATTTGGAGCTCTCAGACCTCTTTGAAGATCACATTGGTTTATCCTAGTGAAGGGATTTATTTCGTTGAATCGTTTTGAGGTGTTTTTGCTAGTGAGTTGTTGATTGAGTATGAGATGTATTTTGATCGTCATGGGGCCAACTTACCATCTGCAATTAAATCCTACTGTTTAGAAAGAAATTGATGAGACAATACGGAACCAAGATATTAAAAGGTCCACAAAATCAGCCTAGTTTAGACTAACTGATTGCAGAAGAATTAACTGAATTTTTACGAGACATTGCTACCATCTTAAGATATGCAAACGCATTAGCCAGGGCAAAAAAATCAGATAATATAAGTGGAATTTACAATCCCAACTCATTACTAAAGAATTGTTGAAGTATTGAGATAATGGCTTGAAAGCTTGATTCCACATCGTATGGGTCGTCTAGTTTGACCAGAACTTTGTAATATTTGTTACATTCATGTTTTTCGAATTAGAAACTTGAATAAAAACAAGATAATATAATCATTAGGAAGAAATCATCTATGAGAAAGGTGTTCAACGAATTGGTTGAGCAAATTAACATCCTCTTTGTAAAATTTTGATGCAGAATACAATCTGATAACATATATAATATTGTCAATGTGTAATCATCCATCACCATCCTCATATATGAACATTCCATTATATATTTATTACATAATATGATAATAATGAAAAAGAAACAACTTTTATGATTTATCAAATGCAATAATAATGAATACTTGCTTCCATTGATCTTTATAGTAATCAAAAGATAAGAGAACAGAAAAAATAATTTACCTTTAGGATAAGGAGGCTTAGTGGATGATGGTCTTATCAATTTCTTACTGAGCAAGAATAGAGCCCGAACAAACTGAGTGAGCTGCTAGGGTATGAGAATTTAGAAGATCTAGCTGAGAATAGCCCTAACCCTTTCAAGATTGGCTTCTGAGAATTTAGAAGATCTTGTGATATATTTGCAGCAGCTGTCGGAACTTAGAGCTTGAAGGAACATCCAGTCGCAAGTGCACTCGGGTAAGATCTAGAAGTGGCCTTTGGAAGTTTCCATGCTGCGCAGTAAATAAGACTAAACCAAAAATATTGGCTGTTATGGTAGATTTTAGACCCTCAACATTGAAATGAAGTTCTCTGCATATGTGGGGATTATCCTCTTTTTGTGTTCTAGCTGAATTATCCCCGATTGAGGCTGTCAAAGCAGCACTTGTTCACTGATTGCATACAAAATCAGGAGACATAATAAAGTGAAGCTATACAAAATGATTCTGCAAGCTTTAACTAATTTTGCATATGAATGTTAGTATATTTCATTGTTAAGTCAACCTTTTAGCCAATTTTAAGGTTAAATGTGAAAACTTCAATAGCTTTTTTGTAGCATTAAAATTTCGAGAGACCCTTTTTTTTTCGTCTGGAGCACCAACCCTGCATGAAGGGAAAATGATTCAACACTAAATCTAATCTACGTGCTAACTTCATAAATCAGTTGTTTGCCACCAATAAGCTTAAGAGTAGTAAGCATATAAGTGATCTCCTATTACTTTGAGTATTCACCCGTAAAAAGGTATACAGCAATGAAGATGCATCATCTCACCGATAGTCCCGGATGCAGAAATATGGGGATTTGAGAGCAATAGATCGTATTGCTGCCCCATTTTCAACTTATATGCTTTGCTTCTCCATACATCAACATTCTTCTTGAAGGCAAATGTGTCTTTTAGGGCCAGCCCTTGAAGTAAAGTCACATGCACTTCTTCATTCACAACCATCTCAATTTTCACAAGCAACCTTGGGTTTTCCAGAATTATGGTGCATGAAGAGATGATAACTCGCACCAGAGTCTGAGGAACCGAAGCAAGATCCATAGACATGGAAAGTGGCACATCCCAATAGGTTCCAGAATTTCCAACAAAGAGCTCGGGTGACACAGCCTCTACGGTAAGTTTGTGATGTGTAAACTGCAAGCATGTGAACAGAAATCCCTTCAGAAAAGTTAAATACTTTTTCATGATGCTTGGCATCATATATTTAATGGAGAATTCCACCACTAAGTAGCTTAACCATATATCTGGTTTAGGGCAAAAAAGAAGTGGAAAATTAAGAACAAAATGCAGTAAACTGTCACAATGTAAAATTTGCTAGATGAATCTGAAGGTATTACTTAGATTTGATCAGCAGACAGAAGCATTTCTCCAATCTAATGAAACAAAGTTCATGGCGCAGGTAGGCAAGAAATTACAGATCCAAAATGAATTTTTATATCGGATTTTGCTGATTCATTTTGTATTGTTTGTGTAGTTATGTGTTGGTTTCCCCAAAAAGCATATGACTAATGTTCAATCAATCTTAGGGGAGGTAACGAGGATGTTAAGGTTAATTTAACTACAGTTGAGGACATTTTAAATCAGGTAAGGGCATTATCCAATGGGTCGTACATATTTTGTTGAAGTTCTAAACTTATATTAAAACTCAATGTCTTTTCTATAAAGAATGTATATATGTGGCTAAATATTGAAGTGATCATTAACGTATGAGGAATTAGAGGAAGACCTGTAGTAGAGGTTGCTTCCGCGGAAGGCGTAGGTATTGTAGCGACGCCAAGAAACGGACCGTTTTCACGCGGCCGTTTACGTCGTGCTAACCGTAAGGAATTTGCTTTTCTTTTTTCAGCTGCCATTAAGTTAGCTCGTTTCCGTTTATCATACAGACGACGTGACTCTTTATCTGCAATTATATGAAGTATTAGAAATAGAAGGTAATATAGATGAATGAGAATGATATAATGTTGAAAATAGATGAAGAGTAACCAGACCAAAAGGCATTGTTTTTATAGGCAATCTACTTTATTCAATGGCACTTGTTTGTTGAACTTGTTTATTGCGCCTACCAATAAAAAGAGATGTAGGAAGATAAGCGACATTGTTGAAGTTCGTTAGTGCATTTGAACCTACAAATAGAAAGAGTTGCTAACAAGATATCTACCTTCATGAAAGACATTTATGTATTGCACTTTCACAAAATATTAAATCATATTAGATAGCTCAGTAGAGTAGAAATGATCAAGTATGAGCACACATGCATAAACATGTCATAGAATAAAACTATAGAAGTCAGCAATATAAAAAAGGATAGCAATGAGACAGTTTTTCAAATATCAAGAAAACCAAATAACTAAAGAAAGTATAATCCAACAATAAATGTATAGTTCTAGAGCAGTGCCGGCTAGAGGATGTGCCCATGAATGGTTAATTCAATTAACCTTGAATGATCTTTTAATGATTCATCTATATATATATTATAAGAACTTGAGAAATAATGACAGTTACCAATGGGAATCATTTTATCGAATAGATGGTGAGCGTAAATGGATGGTGCGTTAAATGGAAAAATCTGATGGTGCAGCACACTGTGTTAAATCTAATTAACTTGTAGGATATAGTTATAAACTAACCAAACCATAAATTGCAGCATCTGAATGAGGGTTTTTTTATTATAAAAAGTTGAAAAATAATGACAGTTACCAATGGGAAGCATTTTATCGAATAGATTGTGGGCGTAAACGGATGGTTCCTTAAATTGGAGATTCTAATGGTGCAGCAAACTATGTTAAATGTAATTAACTTGTAGGATATAATTATAGACTAACCAACACATAAATTGCGGCATCTGAATGAGGGAAAGTTTGAGTTGATGAGAAAGACTCATACCTGGATATAATTTCCCCATAGTTATTCGCCCTTGAAAATTCACGGGCATGAGCAGTTCAAAGATGGAGTTTATGTGAGTAATTTGGACATGAAACAACGGTATGGGCAGGAGAACAGTATCAGCAGGATCCTGCGATGGCAGGGGTAAGTCCGTTCGGTGAGCGGTTAGGGGCGGTTCGTGGCGTTTCTGTGCAGCGGTGTGTGGTGGCAGGTTCTGTTCTGTGTAGCAGTTTCTGTGTACCGGCGACGAAGGAACTCAGTCGATCAGGGATTTGGGGGTGTGAAGAAGTTGGGTCGGGGCGGGTCAAAAGGTTGGGTCGGGTTGGAACCTTTTGATAGATTGGTAGCTTTTGGGGGTGAGGACCCAAGCCAATTAATATATTGGTAAAAGGATAAAGCATACTAATAATTCTTCCGATGCACTTTTTATTTTTGAAAAAAAGGACCCACCATGATTTGCCCACTAATTTCAACTATTTGGCTTTCAAAATGAAACAACACTTTGAAATTATTAAGACAAGACCTTAGGATAAACTATCACAGGACCCACTAGGAAACATGCCCACAAAGTTCTCCTTGTGTTTTCTACATGTTCATGTAAAATCTGTGAAAATAATCTACATCTTATCATATCATATTGACACGACAATAGAGATCTATACCTTGAGAGGTTTCAATTCTAAACCCCGCGTCTTTAAAATTGGAATCTACACGCATACCAATATTAAATATTAATTACGCATTTTAATCATTATTTTTTTCATAAACTTAAACATGTGATTGCAGATAATCGTCATATTCTTAAACATACTTCAATAAAGTCATCTAAATATTAAAATTTTATGAGATCTCTATGTTTGAAGTATGTGTTAGGTCGATACAGTGGTAAAATGCAATATTCTGTTATATAAGATTACTGTTCAAATAAATTTTATTCGGTAATCAACATACAATTATTACAAATAACGTATATGTATACGAAAACCAAAATTCCAACATAAAGACAGAAATAAATACGGATTTTGTAATTGAGTTTCTTGCGGACGATCTTCTTAATTCAATTTCGTCGCATCTCACTCTTAGGTTATGCAGCGAGATTTATAACGGGACGATCACCTCTCATATGATACAACAGTGTCGTTGACACGAATTATGTACGCAATTCGTACTAAACCGAATCAATACTTGAACTCAACTAAAAACAAGAAAGCCAACGGCTGTAATTAATTAAAATAATAGAGATAAAAATAGAGAATTTGTAGCAGCACAACTAAAAGACCGAACAAGAAGTGAACGTGGCAACCTAGTAAAATACGAACGAGCTAGCGGACGAGAAAAAAACCCACATCAGTGAGAAAAATAGACTAACATAGAGACCAGAGTATTGGATTCCAATCTACTAAGGAAATTGGATAATCCACCCTAATAGAGAAGATCCCTTTAATATGGGTTGGAAAAGTTATAAATAACTATGTCTTAAATAAATCTGCAGTGAAGGCAACCGAGCCAGAGAGAGCATGAGCTTCCTTTTTGAGGAGCACATGGGAAGCATAAACGTCGGCAAGGGAGGGAGACACTTAATTAAACAGTGTAAACCTGGTGCGTCCGGTCTATGTACTTCTGCTACTAATATAATATAATGGTCCCGAACCGGTGTACAATACATGAACCCTAAAGGAGTCTTCTTATCTCACTTTCAGACTTCAATATTCAAACACTTTTCTAAAAAATAAAAATAAATTAAAGGGTGTTTGGCTCCGGGAGCAGCCAGTTGCTGGCTATGGAATGGAGTCAGACAGACAAACAATGTGATCTGATGTCCTTGTCTCCAGTCCAGGCCACCTTGGCTTCATTCAACAGCGCACTCAAACAATATCCACTCATTCGTCCGCCCTGCTGTTGGCAGCTAACGCGTGGGACGGCGTCCGTTGTATAGCCAGCTCTAGGAATTAAGTAGAACCGCGGCCACTGGCCTTATCCTGACATGGAAAACGAAACTAAAAATATGTCCTTTTTCCTTTTGCATGCTTATTTACTATATATATATAATATTGTAGTATATAGTAGACATGTCTATTTTATAAGGAAATAAGATATATTTTAAAGATAAATAATACAATTCTAATTTTCTATATATGTCTACTATACTTTTATTATAGTAGACATCACATTTTTTCGTCCACGTCACTTAGGCACGCCGTATATGCATTACTATCGTGAGAGTATATAATCAAATCGTTAGCCAAAATGTGTTTAAATGGTTTTTTAGTACCATATATTTGACCAATATCGTCTTTTGGCGTCATATGTTATATTTTGTAGGCTTTTGGTGTTGTATGTTTCCATTTTGTATACTTTTGGTGCATCAGTTAGTCAACGGTTAAGTTTGACCGTTAAATAGTTTTATTTTGTTCAGTTTAATCTTTAATCTTATTCAAGCCGCCGACCACTCAAGGCCACCGGAACCCGCACAACCCCGCCGAGTGCCGACCACTATCCAAACCCGCCGGTGACCAACTATCGTGGTCCGTACGACTCCAATTGGAGCCGTCCGCCCCCGATTGGGCCACCGAGGGCCCAAATTCTGTAGCTCAAGTCGGG
Organism: Clarkia xantiana subsp. parviflora; assembly: GCA_036873135.1. Classification (NCBI taxonomy): domain Eukaryota; kingdom Viridiplantae; phylum Streptophyta; class Magnoliopsida; order Myrtales; family Onagraceae; genus Clarkia; species Clarkia xantiana. The sequence goes on from JAPTYO010000009.1 coordinate 3,675,690, forward strand.
GGCCTCGGTGGCCCAATCGGGGCCGGATGGCTCTAATCGGAGTCGTCAGCCCGATTGGTTATCACTAGTGGACTTGATGGTGGACAGCTGCCTTGTGCGGTGGCCAGAATATTTTGGGCGGTGGTCGGAAGAAGACTAAAGACTATACAAAATAAAATTATTTAACGGTCAAACTTAACCGTTGAATAATGGATGCACAAAAAGTTTACAAAATGCAAACATATGACATTAAAAACCTATAAAAAAAATATTTGACACCAAAAGCTAATATTGGCCAAACATATGACACCAAAAGACCATTTAACCCAATATATAATCAAATCAGTTATTTTTTTTCCTAGGTGATCTTAAGTAAAAGAAACATCTAACCTCAATTGAATACAGTTAGTTATTGAATTATCTCTGATTCCTCAAGAGTCAAGGCACTATTTAAGCTTAATATCTGTATATAAGTTAATCAAATGAATAATAAGAGACTAATTATTTTTATTCGTAAAATAATATGACAATTTGCATTTGTTTTTGTAATCATTGTCATATATTGTCACGTTATCACCTAACGAAAGTGTTAATAGATATAGAGTTTAAAAAAAATGTAACTTTTGGCAATTTACGTTTATTTATTTAAAATTAAAAATATCTATTTAATACAAATACAAACTAATATACCGTACCCCCGCCAATATACTCCCTCCCTCCAAATTCTCTTCGACAGCACACGCGCCCCTTCCTGATTCTTCCCTCAATCCGTACAGAAGAGAGACAACTCACTACAGTAAGAGCTATCCCAGCACAGCAGCTGCTTCACTTCAACACCAGCTCCCTAAATTAAGCTAAGCAGCAATTTGATCCGTTCTTCAATTGGATTCTCTTCATCTCGGACAAGATCGTAAACTGCAGTACTAAAGGTTTCTTTTTTAACTCCCACGTCCGGTTCTTCTTTCTTTCTGTCTTTATGTGTTCATTTTCGTGTGCTTTTTGAATGATTCGATGCCGATTCTTAGTCTTTGGTTGCTTTACTGAACAATCTGGGTTTGATTTTGCCTTTTCTCCATCCTTGATTCCGGCGCCGTCTCCTTTATTGTATTCTTGCAGCGTCCTTGGGATTTGGGGCAATTTGTCTCCATTATTGGGTGTAGAGGGAATTTTCACATTCTCGGGGCTCTAGGATTGATTTAACTTCATCTCTGTTAATTTAATTTCTGTTTCTCTCTCTGATTCATCCTTGCTGGCCTGGGTTAATGTTAGCCAGCTTAATTCTTCTAGTTCTGATAATCTAAGGTAGTTTCTTCTTCTTCTACTGCTCAATTAATGCTGTATTGTAGAACTCTGCAGGTTTTTACGCTCTGTTTAGTGGATTTCTCAATTTCCAGTCCGTAGGGGTTCAATTAAGAGTTTGATGATTTTAGGGTTTGTAATTGAATGTTTGAATTTGGGGTTTCAAAAATTAGGGTTTCAATTTCGTATTTCTGATCTTTGCAGGATGGATTCTCCGCAATCTGTTGTTTCTGCATTCAAAAGCTCTGTCGTCCCTGATCATGAAAAGCAGCAGCAAGCCAATTTCTTCACCGGGGATTCGATTTCCAGCAGCTGCACAACGAAGGAGGTTCGATTACCGGAAATCGGATCTCTCCAGGTGTATATCCACCAAGCAAGGGACATCCACAACATCTGCATATACCATAAACAAGACGTCTATGCCAAACTCTGCCTCACCTCCGATCCTGAAAAATCGGTCTCCTCGAAGATCATCAATGGCGGCGGCCAAAACCCAGTTTTCAATGACAATGTCGAACTCAAGGTATTGAAGAATGATAATGTATATTATCTTATTTAGGGTTGAGTACATATACGATATACCTAAGAAAAATATAATCCGATAATATATTGAAAATATATTTATTCCTAATACAAGGTCCAGAAGATGGATGGCTCGCTTAAATGCGAGATATGGATGATGAGCAGGGTGAAGAACTATCTCGAGGATCAATTGCTCGGTTTTGCTCTTGTGCCTTTATCAGAGGTTATCTTCAAGAACGGGAAGCTCGAGAAGGAATTCTCTCTTTCCTCGTCGGATCTGTTTCATTCTCCGGCCGGGTTTGTCAAGTTATCTCTTGAATACGCCGGAGCTTCGCCGGAAGTCATGGATATCACTTCTGCTCCGGTCACTGTCGATGCAGAGACAGTTGAGAGCGAGATGGATAAGATTGAGTTTCCAGACCCGAAGCTTGTGAACGAGAACGAGATGATGGTGTCGGAGTATTTCGGGATCACCGCATCGGATTCTTCGGAAAACGAGGTCGATTCTAATGACGTGGCGGAGAAATCGGTACCGACTCCGAAAATCGATTCCCCTCCGAGCAGTGTTTCGACCAATGGGGTTTCATCTAAGTCTCCGGATAATAATGAGAAAGGCGACAGTCCGGTGCAAACCGAGAGCTTTGAATCGTCTGTCACGAAACCGATGGTCACCGTGAATGTCGAGGTGGAGAAGAAGGTGGTGCAGCAGGACTTTGTGGACATGTACATGAAGAGCATGCAGCAGTTTACCGATTCTTTGGCGAAGATGAAGCTTCCGCTCGATATTGCCGATACCGATTCGGCAAGTTCTGGAAATTCGAGCTCGGATCTAAAATCGACAACGCCAAAGAGCAACGGGTCCCGCGTGTTTTACGGGAGTCGGGCTTTCTTCTGAAGCTCGAACCGATCCGACCCGATCGAGCAATGGTTCGGTTCGGTCCTAGCTGTCACCCTGACTTATAAGAAACACAGGTGACAGACAGACACACTAATCAGACATAGTGTAATAACTAGTATGTTTTATGGGGTCTTGAGTTGTTTGTCTTGTTTTTCGTTTGGTATGTGATGATATGATGTAGCTAGTTACCACTGCTGCTTTTTATGTAACGGATCACTGCATTGCGTTTTACCTTTCAATTATAACTAAATCCGATTTGATGCTCTTAATTATTGTTCAATCATGTCTCTTAACCACTGTTTGGCTCTGCCTGCCCTACATTCACGTTGCGGCATAAAACAGAGCACACATTGTCTCTGTTTTACATAGGACTGACCATCAATTTTACTTGTTGTTATGCCCCACTTTTTATGTCTAAATTGTGTATCACTTTTAATATTTTTACACAGTCTTGAGTGTAATTAATTATGTTCTTTTCCATCTAAAACCTTATTGAGATCGGTAAACCCTATAAGGAAAATATTAAATATGAGGAAACGTGTTAAAATCTTAATAATAAGGCATGATTTAATACAGAAAGAGTGAGACAGGAGATCTGAATTCAATTTCGTTGAACATTAAGGTTCAAAAGAGGTCTTATCATAGTTACTGTTTATATAAACATTAACATCGACTCTCTTCTTTATGAATTAGATGCTTTAGTTTGTTTGTGATCTCATCAGTCATCGCACTCATAAATATTTGACCCTAAAATTCATAGACTTCATAGAGAAGCATCTCAAAATGTCACACTTTATACTATTTGATGATACCGGTTGGATCCGGTTGAATGGACTTTAGTTAGGTTTCGAAGTTACACCACGCTTAAACCTGCAAGAAGGGTTGAATCAGGTCGTAGCTTAATAATCCTCGTCTGATACTTAAATGAGAATCACTGTGGAGAATAAAATAAGTATTGTAAATAGATGTCAATGTAATATATAAAGAAAGTAAAATATGTATTTAATTATTTATATGTACACGTTTTAACCAGAGTCTTTACTATAGTGAGTGAACTCTTTACTCAACCACGGTTTCCCAAATTGACTTTACTGATATTGCAATATACCATCTTGTTCTCTTGTGATTATACCTTGTTGGTACAAATGGAGCATTGTAGAGCCGCTTCATTATCACAACTTTCTATGATAAATAATCTAATCATATTAAATTAGTCATACTGTATGAGGTTAACATACGTGAGATTTTGGTGTCTGAAGTTTAAATTTTTTATATTAGATGTATGAAGTTTCAACTTTGTTGAAATTTAGTTTTTCGTCCTTTTTTTTTGTCAAATTTGACAGAATGGTGTGAAAAGTTAAAATTGCCCCAGATGCTTTTATGTTTACTCCGGCCGGTCACCACCCTACTCCGGACGGTCATCATCCTACTTCGGCTGGCCACCACCCAACTAGGGACAATTTTGAATTTTTTTTATTGGGTCATGTGACAAGCACATGACCAAGTTCTTTCAATTTTAACAACAAATTTGGACGGAGTGTAACTTCAGACAGTCATTATCAACAATTTAAACTTCAGACACCAAAATCTCACATATGCAAACTTCAGACGGTTTTGATAGGTTTTTAACCCTATGTATTATGCTTTTTTTGGGACCAAATGTAATATTTATATATAGAGAGAAATTGGAATCTGAACAAAATTTAAAATCGTCTGGAGTTGCAAGGTGCCATGGGCTTGACGCCAATTCGATAGGCTTGATAGTTGATATGGTCCATGACTAAATATACACGTGGGAAATGGGTCTACAACTCACTCTACTACATCTGAATTATAGAGATGTAGCAAACATGATCCAAAAACCTTCTCGAATTGATCCAAAGACCAAATAGAGAACTACATTTAGCTTTGCTTAGTAGATAATGACTCTAACGAATCCTGACTAGACTATAATAATAATTTTTTAAAAAAAGGTATTTATGTACTTAAGGATATTTAGATTTTTTAGTTATTTTATAAGTATATATACACGTTCCATCAAAATATTGTATTACTATATATATATATATATATATTATCCCAAAATTATATTAGTGAATGGTCGGAACAAATATATTTTTAAAGTTTAATAAATAAAAAAGGTAAATGACAACTTTGTCCCTTTAATGTTTTGATTTTTTTTAAAAACTCTCCTAATGTTTAAGTTTTTTTTGGCCACTCCTAATGTTAAAGTTTTAAATTTAAGTAAATTATCTCGTTGCACCGCCCTGTTTTGCTATGTTGTTATATGCATCACATATATTCTTTGTTACACCATTTACCATTGAATTTTATTATGTTAAAAATGCTAAATGAGCACATGTTTCTAACGTGAAGCTGTCAAAAGCAATGGTATATCACTAACAAAAAAATATTAAAAAATAAAAAATGAAAAAATCTATAAAAAAATTGAAAGTTGTAAATTATTATAATTTGATAATATTAGAAAATGTTTTTTAGAACGAAATTAAATCATCCGAATTCTAGGTTTTGTTTTGTTGTTGTTTCTAAATATGTGAAAGAATTAGGTCGGAAATAAAATAATAATAATAATCTAATCATGTGAAATAATATATGAACTAAGTTCTGATTAGAACTTAAAGTAAATGATTTGATCTGATAAATCCCTCCATTTGGCATGACACACAATAAATAAAAAAGTTGATACTTGATACCGACCATCACAAGGAATGTTGATTCTTGTTGATACCAAAGATGGAAGTTGAAAGAGAAAGATAAAAAGAAAGAGTCATAACATGGTATATATATTCCATGTGGATAAGACTGAATTTGACCACACAACAACAACAACTACATTGTGGATCAGGAAATCAAACCCAGTGTGTTGTTGATTGGAACCCATCAATTGCAGCTACTCACAACTCAGATACTCTCTGTACTTTATAGTTTATATATAAAGATATAAAGATTAAAAGGTATTTCGCATGCCGTAATATTGTAATTCCATGTTATGTTTTATACTACACTGTTTAACACAGCAAATGATTTAAAGTTAGCCTCTTATTATTATGGAATCTTAGTATGAGATTACATCTAAAACGATTCGATATTATGACATATTATTATTTTTATATGTATTTTAGTAGTAAAATACTAAATCTTATTATTACTACTCATTATTATTTTAATATTTGAAACTGTTTATTCATACATTTTATTGGTGTGTTGAACCTTGACAAAAAAGTGAAAAACATAATTATTAAAATTCTAGATTTAAAAGACAAGTTCCTTTTATTAAAATAAATATAATCTGTGCGTAAATAAATATATAATTTTTTTTTTGTTATATTATTATAATTATAATAAATAATATAACAAAAAAAAATCATATTACACCACACTAATTTAATATTAACCTTTATATTTTCAAAAAACAAATATTATTATTTAATATTACACTCTATATTATATTTATAGACGACAATTTAACCATTTGGACTACAGAATTCTCAGAAAATCACATTTCTTCGCATAATCTATCTCATAATGCGATGGTAATTCTATTTGTTTTTGTTTTTTGTTTTTTTTAATATCCCGCTGTGGTAGTGATGATCCACTAAGAGCAACATTTGTAACTCGTTTTCCACACCTAAACCTAATCATACTCGCAGCGGTTCAATTCTGAAGTTATGAATATATTTACATTCTCATGGTCATTAACGATTTTATTTGTAATTATTACTATTATTATTATTATTTAAAAAACAAAAGTTTGCCTACAACCCAAGTTAGTTTGAACACATAAATTCATAATGATCAACAATGGTTCCTGAAAAATGGAGAAGCTGTATTTCAAGATAGCAACAATGTCTTCTTCTTCTTCATCCTCCATTATTTGAAGGGAAAACTAGTATTTCATTTGAAAAAAATTACAATACAACACCAAATACACCAATGAACTCTGTGTTTTCTCTGTTATGGTAATCAACTGACTCAGGATATTCTTCCTATAGTAACTATAACTTATTGGTTGGGGCAACCTCCCTTCTTCTATCACACGACTCGCCTAAACGAACCCGAACCGAAACTCACATACAACTCTTGAATACAGACCCTAAGGCAGCAAAAGATTACAGACAAGCTTCCAAACTTTAACTCAAACCTACAACAATGGAAGTTTAATGGAAAAAAAAAAAGCAAACAAAATCTATGTGACCAACACATAGATCACTGCTTCAGTATAGTAACTATCAAATGCCTTAGTGAAAAATCAAACTCTGTTATCTGACCTCTTAATTATTGAAGCAATTGATCAGTGCTTCTAAAGTCGGGCTTCAGCACGATAAGCTTGGCCATGTTCATCTTCATCTCCTAAAATTACCCTGTGAATTTGGAAACAATAATCTCCTAAGCAGCAATTCCTGAAACAATCAATGGTCCAAACAAATGTAGTAAATACAAAGAAACAACATTTGCAGCATTATTATGTTATTTGGATATCATATGTTTTATCTCTTCATTTACCATGAAAATATCATAAGCTGGGTTTAATCTATTTGCTCAGCAGACAAACACATTCTAGTACTACCATAATCACCACATCTACATATTTTGCAAACATATTGTACATTTTAAAACATATTGGTCCATAAAACCATTTTTTTTCAAACATGTTGCATGTTTTACAGACTTTTCCCATTAGCTGTTAAACTAACAAAAAAAAAGTTTGACTAAAAAAAGTTGGAAACAAAGGAAAGACTAAAATCATGTTGATGCAAAAATCTCAGTTTTCAAGTGAAAACATGCCTTGAATTATTTGGCTGATGAAGTAATCCACTGAAGAATGCATATGACCAATATAATCTCAATGGAAGTTTGGATCGAAAACCTAATAAATTCCCAGAAAACCATTAGCTGAGAAGATACTAACATGATTGCCAGTCAATCTGCTTTACCTAACGCCGTAGAAAAAGAACCCCAACCAAATGGTTCTACCATTTCAAGAACTTCAGGTTATATAATTTTTTTTTTGTTTGTAGATAGATAGCTATAAGAAACTAGGGCCTGAGCAGAACACATCATAGCAAAACAAAATTCAAAAAATCTAGTACCTCTATTTGGTTCTCTACCTGTAGCATTATAACTTCCAACAAATCCCTCTGATCCTCTAGCTGTGACATCAGAAGCAATACTCCCAATCCCGTAACCAAACGAGCCAGGACCATTCATCTCTGCACCACCACTAGAGAGCCAATTCGAACTCCCATAGTCGCGGTACATTTCTCCAAACCTCCCATCATCCAAATTCCCATTTGCTGCACCAAATGAAGATCCCAGGCTCACAAAGTTTCCTGATTTCCTACCACCCACATCGCCTCTTAAACCAAAACTACCATCTCCATTCCCGTACCCTAAACCGGTCCCACCACCCTGAGCCGGGCCCCAGTTTTCACCACCACCATTTCCATATGAAACTCCAAAGCTGCCACTTCCTCTTCCAAAGTAATTCCCAAGGTTTATAGTGTTCTCAGTGTTACCAATCCCACCATTTCCCCATAAGTTGTGGAAGTTTTGACTATCTCCTCTCCTATTTTCACCTTGATACCCAATAGGAGTATTATACCTCCCTAAATTGCCTCCATTGTTATAGGGACTCACCATCCGATCGTATCCTATGTTGTTGACATGGTTTGACCCACCTGGGCCCACACCCTGATCCAATCCCAATCCCAACGCCCCGCCACGGATCATAGCAATGGGACTAGGGCTGCCATCCATTCGAACCCTATAACCTCCAAGAGAGGCAAGGTTAAACCTAGGAGAGTAACTATTCAAAATGTTGTTGACCCGACTAAGATTGTAATTATACCCTATTAAAGGGCTTCTATTGGGTCCAGGCGAGAGCTCTTTGGGGACCGCCCTCTTGACCTCAACCATCTTACCATTCAGATCATGGAAAGTCTTGTGAAGTACTCGGTCAACTGCTTCCTCAGAGTCAAAAGTAATGAACCCGAACCCTCTTGGCCTCTGCGTATTGTGATCGTACATTACTACAACGTCTGTGATGTTGCCAAACTGATCAAAGTAGTTCTTGAAGTCACTCTCTGTGACATTGGATGCTAAGCCTCCAACAAAAATCTTTTTGGTTCGCCCGGGGATTGGAGAACCTGGGATGCTACCGGAAGAACCTCTATTCAGGAGATGCTGATCTTCCCTAGGAACAGCCTTTTTTGCCTCCACCTAAATCATGAAAATCAAATAACTAATAAAACCAAAATTTCCAAGAACATAAGATAATTAGATTTGCAGATTTTGAGCTTGTTCGATCTTGATGATAAAGCAACTAAGCAAGTATGTATACTTAGATGCAGATCAGCAGGTGGACAGTAGAAAAGCAAAGACAAGAGCATATCAAGGCTGAATACTGAAGCAAAGACAAAGTAACTAGCAATTCAATTGCACCAATACTGAAATGGCAAAGCAATTACATTCTTCTTCACAACAGCAAATTGAAATCAGGCTGAATTTTGTAATGAATTAACTGACAAGTACTTACAGAGCGGCCATCGATGACGTGTTTGTCGCGAGTAACCATCTCGGCAACTGCAGGATCCAGAAAAACCACAAAACCAAACCCACGGGCCCGACCTGTGGCTCGATCTCTCATAATCACAGCTTCTACCACCTCTCCATAGTTTCCAAAGTATTCCTTGAGCCGTTCCTCATCTGTATCCCACGAAATCCCACCAACGAAGAGCTTCCCAAGATCTGATTCCATCTTCTCTGCAAAATCAACAGTTTCAATTTCAACACCTTTTTTGTTGTTGCTGCCAGAATTCACAGACTCGTCTTCCAATTTGATTGATAAATTCGCATTCACTTCAATCGAGAGAATTCGCGAACTTAAAAGAAGAATCAATACCGTAGAGAAAACGAAGATTAGACGGAATCGGATTGGTGCTCCAATGCAAGATTGTGGGCGGAACGGAATTTCAACTAAGAAACATGGGATGTTAGAGCAATTCCTGATACACCAAGCAAAAGGAATTCAAATCAATCAAAGGATCACGGAATTCAGGAAAGGAAAAACGTGAGGAGTAAGAGTTTGGAGGAGAAGATAAAGCTATAGAAGAAGATATATGAAAAAAATTACCATTTTGGAGGGGACCCAGATAGATAGATGGGTGTCAAATTGGGAAAAACTAAGATCTAAGCAAGCAATGGAGAAGGATACATATATCTATATTATATATATAGAAGACAGTTGTAGTAGTAGTAATGCATAACAGAGCAGAGGGTCTCCATCTCTCCTTTTCTCTTTCTCGATTATTCTCTCCTCATCCTCTTTATCATTAAAAAAACGTAATTTTTAGCTGCTATGGTGGTGATGAGGGAGAGCAAATAATAATATTTAATTAAACTAGAAAGAGAAACAAGAGAGAGAAGTTGCTGGCTGGCATTGGCAATCTTATGCAGTTAAGAACTTTTGTAGGTGTATAAACTGTAAAGAGATAGGTGACAATTCATGAAGATGATGAAGATGATATGATACATTAAAAAAACATAGAACTAACAATGAAATGAGATTAACATGGGTTTAGATCAATTTTCATTTTTTTACCAAAATAATGATGACTAAGAATTAAAAACAATCTCAGGTCATTTGCGCTATCATAATTTAAAATGTTGATAATCAGAGTTATAATTATCAGATTTATAGCTTTTTACTTTTTTTTTATTTACTGGTTTTGATATTAAAATTGACATTTTAAATAATAAAAACATGTTTTCCATATTTCTGAAGTAATATAATTGTTGCTCATTGTTGATGCTTAAAAATTATTTTTAACTCCGCCAATTTTAAAAGAAAAGAAAAATGTGAAAAATCAACTAATATGATAGTTGAGACACCAAATTTCAACATTTTAAATTTGAAACATCGATTAATGACATTACTTATAAGTTGAGGTTGTTTTTAGCACCAAATTTTAAATAATTAAAAATGTTGGATTGTTAAAGTTAGTAAGCATTTACAAATAATTTTGTGACATAAAACAGTCGATCTTTTAACAAAAAGAAGCATGAAAATGAGGATGAAACTCGATACAAGTATGCTATGAGTATTATGTTAATAATGAGATCCCCTAAAATACTCTGCGAAAAAAAATCCATATCTTATAAATCTGGTTTTTGTATAAACAAAATCCAATTGCATTTGCCTCCCAAATAACTAACTGTTCACCTTTTCCAAACACTAGAGAACTAAACATCTTAGAGACAGTGGATATCTACATAAACCATAAAGCGTCCTCCACGTTTCGAAATTTTATTATTTTGTCGAAAAGATATAATAACAGAAGATCAAATCACATCATCAATTTTCTACATTTGAACAAACATTTGAGCTCAAAGACATCGTTTTGTTAGCCGTAAATCCTAGCTTCTCTTCGTACAACAAATTTCAATTGCCAATAATAAATAAATAAAAATTCTACTTCCCATAAAATAATTTCCGTCAAATTGGACGGAAATAAGAATGTACTCGCGCAAAATCACAAAACCGTATTTTCTCACATGCCTAAATGATTTTAACCCCTTAGTATCAAATCATTTTTAGTCGGAAATCGAGGATGCATTTATTTATTGTTGTGTATTTTTTGTAACCAAATTGGTAAATGACTATAAGTTGGGATGGCAATTGGCAAGCATAATGATGTTTACTTTTTTAGGTATCAAAGGTGAATGGTGCAAGGTCAAATGTGTGGGCCAGATAGCATGGGACATTCCTAAACTTCTTTTTATCATTTTTTTTTTTCATTTTTAAATTAAATTTTCAATCCAATTATATTATTTATAAGAGTGCAATTTAGAAGAAAAATGAAGTTGTATGATTTATATATATACTTTAGTAGAAGATGGATCCTTGCTAATTTGCCACTAAAAATCACTTCATAATCTTCAAATAAGGATCCCTTTTGGGTAAAACAAATATCTACCAAATCTTAATTTCTATGTCAACAACACCTAATCAATTGTTCTTATTATGAATATAATTATATTGTCTTACCAAGATTACTAGGGTTCCAAACTTCTTCAACCTACTTAGTGAGATCTCAATACACTCTATATATATTTTCTTAACTAAATAAGCAAAAATTCGTGGATTTTAGTCATACCTTCTAAGCATAATCTCGTATATTTCATGTTGAAATTGATAAATATAAACACGAGTTACACTAATTAGAAAACGTATAGTGGTAGATGTCAACTTAAACCATAATAGAGGTTATGGCAGCTAACGATCGACCGGGTGAGTGAATATATTTTCAGTTGTGGTATCTATAAAATAATTTTTAGTTACAAATTAGTAAAAAATGGTAAAGCTATATATATAAATAAAACAGTATGCTATTTTAGTAATTTTATTAAAAAATAGACATGAATTTTAAACAGATTTTCTCATAAAAAACACCAATAAATGGTAATCTTTTAAATGAAATTTGATTTGTCATATATGAAAATGTGATGCATCATGTGTTGTTGAAAAGTGGTTACTTTCCACATTAAATAAAGCAGAACCTAATTTTTGATGCAACTAGAAATAGTTAATATCGATAGGGTGGCATCCAAAACCGGAGGCACAAAAGTGTGGAAGTTGGCAAACTATTCCATAATAAACCACCACCCCGGCAACGCTACAATTATTTCCTAACATGTTCTGCAACTCTCTTTAGGTAAGAAGATATTAATGAGCTAGCAAATGCACCATAATTTCCATTATATATATACCGAGTTTTTTTTTTAAACCTTATAACATCATTAATTCACAGACTACACTTAGTGAACAATCAACACATACATTTGAAATCTTATTCCTATCATGAACACACTTAATAAGCGCAGCATTTTCCTCAGATTGGAGAACTTCCTCTGGCAAGTGAATTTGGTTTTATCCATCTATATTGACTTATATTGACTTACATGTATGATGACTAAAAATACTTATTCTTTTTGTGTGTAATTATATTAATAAATTCACGTCTTTTTTCCATTAAAAAAAAAGTTAAATTAAATTATTATCAAGTTAGTCGACCAAATTAGGTGATTTTTTTATTCTTTCTATAGTGCTTCACAAGCACCATACTTGTATTATTATTATTATTATTATTATTATTATTATTATTATTATTATGCATTTTTCTAAAGATGAACACATAAGAAAATTGACATTATTTATGATATTATGCAAATTATAGATGTAGCTAAAAAGTCAAAGTTTTAAAATTTTATCTAAGTTACAATTAAGTTCATCATAGTAGTAAAAAGAGCACAAGAATGATGCTTGTGAAGCATGCTAGAATTCCCTAATTTTTCTGCCACGAATTATGTGAATTGGGCTATTAAAAAAACTAGAAGTTTGAGAACTAAATTTAATAAAGTGAAATTTGATTTGAACTGAGTAGTTATATTTCGTAATTTTCTACTGTCCTAAAGATGAACCTCATAGAAAATTGACATTATTAATAGTATAATTCAAATTGTAGATGTAGCTAAACTTTTTCATACTTTTAAAATTTTCTTATTTTTAAGTTACAATTAAGTCTATCATATTAGTAAAAGTAGCATACTAAAAGAAGTCCTATCACGTATGGTTGAACCTATATAGTATATAGTTAAATCATGTAATATGTTATAGTTGGTTCAACACTTCAGTCATTAACCATATGATACGGGTTCAAACCCCGCTGGAATTTTTTTTAATAGCCGTGTGTGGTGCCCTCCTGATGAGCACTCTAAGATCACTCCTCGAAAAAAAAAAAAAAAAAAAAAATTTATATAATTATGAACTCTTAGGGTGCAATTAAAATATTGTAAATTTGAAGATAGGAGAAATTGAATAAAAGGGAAAATATTGAGAACCAAATTAACTCAAACATTTCCCACCCGTTTATAAATAAACAAATAAATAATATAGATCTTTTCTAATGTCTATGCATTTGATTTTTTTTTTTTTTTGTAACCCCTATGCATTTGAATTATTTATATTTGGTTTAAACTACGTGGGTATGTGTCTCTATACGCCTCTCGAGTGGAACATGATCGTCAGTCAGTGACGATGCATGTTTTTCCATTATACAGATTTTTTAAAATAAAAATCACAGAAGATCATTAATTCATATGATATATTTGGCGTTATAGAATATGTTTATATCAGAATATAATTATTAAGGATAGTGAGGTATTCAAAGGAAGATTTTGGGGTGAAGAAAGGAATAATACTTGCCTCGACTGGATCGATCATTGACGTGCGTAGAGGTAGATGGATGGAGAAGAAGAAGAAGAGTTCTAAGCCAGCTCAAGAACGCATTTGTGCCTTTATTGCTTAACATTTCCATTTCTATTAATTATTTATTAACTAACTATGTTGACAAGGCATTGCCTTATTGGATTAGTTCAAGAGCTGTGTTTTTTTTAAAGAAATAGATGAGTTAGCATTAACCATTCTAAATTCATCTCGTTACGTAATTTTTGAGCATTTTTGCTAACGATTTAAGAATTTTTTCATGCCAGACTTAGTGAACAACTAGCACTGGTCCCGTCAATGTATCTTCACTAACAGCCTAGTATAATTAAAAGGCCGACCCGTAGCGTATACTTGCTCTATGCTCGGCTCTACTCGCTTCCTTTTATTTCTAACGTTGTATGTGAGTTAGACGGAACCTGATATTTTAATTAGGTTATTATAGATGAATTAACATATTATATATATATATATAACATAATATATGTAGCTTTTTTTAGAACATAATAATAAATATAGCTAGGATGAGGAATCTATCCAAAAATGATAATCATTTAATATTAAAAAAGTAATTAAATTAAATTGTATTCATCTATTGTGTACCCATTTTGGCTAAGGGATAGGAATGAAGGTTGTTTGTCACTTGTGCAATAATTGGAAGTTCGTTGGTTTTCTTTCTTTGTTTATGCAACGAAAATAAAAAAATGATCCTGAAAGAAGAAAGACTAGTTTTATAATAGAAAAATGAAGAAAAAAAATACACTAAAGTGAAATGTCGTGCCACTATACATATATATCACATCTCATCTACATGTTTGTTTGTACAACCAATTGCAAATACTAATATTTGAGAAGTTTTTAGTGTATAAGTAACTAAATGATAAATTTATACACGCATAGAACAATGAACACAGCAATGTCGTGTCTTTCGACGTTATAAACAACAGTCTTAACTTAATTAAGGAGAAGAATCAGAACATGAACGCGATAGTGTTTATACGATCATGTCAAATTAACCGAATTTATGATAAAATAGGTTGTGCTGCTCTCGGATACAGCGATTGTATGTATAATCGCGTAGCTAGTGTTGCTCATCAACTTGCACAGCCAGTTTGGTTATTTGGTGATGCAGGTGGAACCGACGACTAATTTCGAAGATTTGGCAATTTCTAGTCTTGGAGTTTCAACTTTCGGATTTTGGCGCGTGAATAGTGTTTTTCGGGCGGAAATGGCATTCCTGTCCAAAGTCACGCGCTGTGAACTGCGCTGCTTTTTGGCCAAATTCCATCCTCTTAGAGGTCAAATTCGTGTTTTTATGTTATTTCGGGTCTTTTGCAATTTTCAGTTTATTCGGAACTTGTTCGTTATTTTCGCTTATTTCCTAGATTATGATTTTTTATTTAAGACATTGTTGGCCGAATTTTACATTCAGTTATTGATAAATCAGAAAATTGAGGTTTTTTCTCAATCCTGTGTTCGATTTCGTTTTGCATTCAATTTCTGCGCACTTATCTTACCATCACGCTACATCATTAGGTATCAACATATATCGACAGCCAAATTACGTGACAAAGTACTCAAGAATAATGTGGAGATAATGAAATTAAAGGAAAGGAAGCAACATTTTGACAACAAATGAGGCTAGCTTCTCAGGCAAGGTGAAGCAATATGGAAGAGGAAAGTTCACATTCTCTCTCTTTCTCTCCCTCTCTCTCTCTCCTATATATATATATATACATACTTGTACTCCAAGCAAACTAAGTCTTCTCAAGCATGCAATTGCATGATGCATGCATGTTATTACTTTCAACGTGTAAAACTATATCAGCAAGATGCGTGCAGTTTTTAAGCATGCAAAATTCATATCAAACCTTTATGTATATATTTTACGCGTGATATTGTTTACTTATAACACTATGTTATTATTATAGAAGAATGAGAATTGTATTATTGACATTGTTTAGGGTTGAGTATATATATATATATATATATATATACAAGACTATATATATCTAAAACTATAACAATATAACGATCTTATTGGTGAAGCTAACTTCTATAATATACTAAGAATACATCTATTCCTAATCTAGATTTATCTAAATATAATAAGATATATTTATATCTAATATATTTTATTCCCTTATAATTATACATTGAGAGTGAATTAAATTATATCATAGTATTATGTTTATCAATCCAAGATTCACTGTGCTTGCTATATATATTCATGAAATTTTGTATTGGAACATTCATAAACAGTACTTAACTTACATCAATACATGGACGGAGCTACAAATGGGTGAGGGATGCAATTTATCAAATGAGTTTTACTATTGAAAAAAAATCATTCTTTAAATTATTATTTTACCCGAATAAAATTGATTTAAACTCTATATTTTATATCATAGTGAATTATATTTATGAGTAACATGCATACAAAATACATCTAAGTAAAAAAAATTGAGGGGCAAAATGTCCCCAAATCTAAATAGTGTATACGCCCTGAGCTATGCCCTCTAGAACGGTTCCTCGTAGAGTGTTTTCTTCTAAAAACCTACCGGACGACACTTTAAGAAAATGCATGTTTGCAAACAGAATTAATATTTTTCAAAATAAAAAACGGGACACGTGTGAAGTTGTGAGGCTTCCTTTATAATCTTACATTTATCCCTAAAATTTATTTATTTGAATTATTTGTCCTAGTTTAATAATTGGGCATGAAGAAAATCATGGGTTGGTCGGTCATATAAGAGATATTGGAGGGTTGCCCAAAGAGGTATTGCAAAGTTGACCAAAAATACAAGTTTGCTTTCATGGCGTCCCTCCAAAGTTGATATAACTTATAACATGTGTACATTCTTGGCATATATATGCTAAGACAATTTTACGGTACTTCTGACCTTTTTTTATTTCCAAAATTGCACAACTGGGCTGGTGCAGCTAAGAAACAGAAAACGGCAAGAAAAAAACAACCTTGACAAATTGTAGGAAATGTGGTCCTTTTTTTTTTGTCGTCGTCGTATAATAATAGTAATTCACATAATTGATTTTAGGACTCTATAAAAATCCTAGTTACAACACTTATCTATTATATATAAATATCCATTTTACTCTCTTCGTAATAGACATTGACATCTTTGTACATATAATCCACACTCTACAAGGATTATCATTTAAGCATCTGATGTATGTGGAATTGGCTAATTCTGCGACTTTCGGTCTCGGACTTTGAAGTGTCGAAATTTTGGCGCGCGAATAGAGTTTTTTTATGTGAAAACGACGGTCTGAGCAATACCCATCGCTCAGCCATTGAATATGATGTTTTAGGCCAAATTCATTTGTTTAGAGGGTCAAAATCGCAGTTTTATATTTCTTTGGGTCTTTTTTGCAATTTGTCTATTTTATTTGGACTTAGTTGTTAATTTTGGATTTGTACTAGAGTTGGGGTTTTGTTTTTAGTATTTAAGTTATATTTAGTCATTGACATTTAGTTATTGATGATTGATTATAAGGAAAATCGAGGCAATATCGCATCAAATTCTCATTATGCGAAATCAACGAATTTTTTGGGATAAATACTTAAGACATCAAAACTCTTTGGGAGAAGTGGGAAAAAAATTCCTTAACACAAGGCGTGAAATTGATAATTTCCCTATTATTCAAATTAAGCAGGTTTGTTGGGCCGAAAAAAGAAGTTGGGCCGCCTATTGGGCCTATCAATTGATGTTTTTTCGTTTGTTTTCGTTTTTTTTTTTTTATAATTTTTCCCTTGTAGTTTGAACTTTGAAGTTGGATCCTTTAAATCAAAAAAAATAATAATTGAACCCTTGTCCTTGCTCTTGGGCTAGTAGTTAGGGTTTTGCTAGTGCTGACATTAACAAAATAAGGCCCATAGTCTATTATGGTTTTTTTAGTCAAAGTTATGGTTTAAGGTTAATTTTGTAAATACTAGTACAAATTATATTGTTATTATTATAATATATTATGCATAATATTTTAATGTTGTTATTGGTACATATATTTTATCCATGCAAAACAATCCATGTTCACTTATGCATTTTTTTCATGATAACTTGTGCATTTTTTTTTTCCTAAACCTTAAATAAAAAATATTATATGATCGTTTTTAATGCATTTTTTCCAAATATATTTATATATATTATATTACTATAGTCAATATGTGCAGTTGTGCACAACGTGAGTTCAATAACTAATATATTATATATATTAGCATAGCAATTATTGGGACCCAATTATTGTGTGAACGCGGGTTGATCTATAAGACATGTCTTAACATTACATGCTTGCACATTCTACGCACGTTTTCCACCAAATTATATTGTAGTTGAACTATAAGTTATCTAAATAAATATATTTATGTTTGAATAAACAATCATACGTGAGGAAATTAGTAATTTGAAGTTTAAAATTAATTTTAATTCTAAAAATTGATTATTATGCCATGTGGCATAACTATCGAATCATATAGTTTTAAAATGCAACATACAATTTTACATCATCATAATTGTAATGTTTATAAATATATATTTATTTACTTTTATATACTAAAATTTTATTTACTCTTAAATAGTTATTATATAACCATAACTTTTAATATGATTTAATATATTAATTTACGAACGAATTGTTTTTAATGTGAAAGTAAATTCGGAGATCTTTAGAATGACATATTAATATTATATAATTCTAGTTAGCGATAAAATCAAACCTAGTGTGTACCTAATACAACCATAATATGATCACTGACTAATTCACTAACTAAATTTTCATATTCCGGTAGTAAACATCTTTAACTAAAATATAGTGTATGAACCTAACCAAAATGCGTGGATGATGTTCATGTTCTTAATAGCATCCACAATAAATTGTATTCTTTAAAGCTGTCACGTATATATTTATGTACACTTTAAGTAATACGTAAAATTAAGATACACGTAAACAAAATTTTCTCTGCAATCGTATTATTTAAACATATCACTAAAAATATATTTTATTATTAAATTTTCCAATAACCACCAATAAAATATTAGCATAATTATAAAATGAATTAATATATAATTAAATATTAGTTACGTAATACATAATGCATTCCTTAATTTTAAGGAATAAGTTACGTAAAAGTAGGTGGGTCCCATTTTTAAAAAATGTCATGTAAAATCATTGTAGCACGTTTTTTTATACCTTTTATACGTAAAAAAATATGTAAAACACATGTTTAAGGAATACCATTATGGATGCTCTAAGTAATTAATGAATGGCTTGTTGGTTGATTTTTTCTTTGTGTTAAGAAACTATAAACAGTTCAAGGTTTGTCGAATGTAGAAATTTGGTTTCTGAAGTTTGAAATGTTAAAATGGACAGTCACATGTTTCATTTTTGTTAAAATTTGGTGTCTCCGTACGTTTTTATTCTCCATTCAATCATTTTTATCAACGCACTCATCCACCCATAATCAATCACTCTTTACTTTTCATAAAATCGCCAAATTTCCACTAAAATTTGAACAACCAAAAGAAAATGTTTCCAGCAGAGTGGTGTGGAGTATTTTCCAGCGACAACGGAGTGTGATTAACTTGCGGATGTGGCCAGCTTCTTAGGTGACGGTCCCGGAAGTGTGACGATAATGGAGCATGTGTGGGAGCTCGAATTTGACTGTCGGTTTTGTCGGGATTGACTTCTTTAAGGTAATTACACCGAAACACCAAATTTAAATTAAAAAAAAAACTTAAAACTGTCTGTTTTAACATTTCAAACTTTATACACCAAATTTCAACATTGGGCAATCTTTGGACTGTTTATAGTAGGTTCTTAACATTTTTTTTCTTTTAAATTTGTATGCTATAATAAACTATAAAGTCTAAGGTACTTTGGTATACACAAAACAACCAATTAAAAACTTCACCAAATCACCCAAAATATGAAACATATCTAAATACCGGAAAGTTAGTTAGAATGACCAAATCACATCCAATGAGAATTGAGAAACCCTTCTCTCTTCGAAGACATCCGAGTGAAAGAGGAAGCCTAACAATGGCTTCGTGCTCTTCATTAATTAAAATAAAATCCAGTAAGGATAATTAATACCTAATAAAAAATTGTTTCTATATTCTTATTTTTTGTATACAATAGATATATTAATGGGCCGAAGAGGATTTTATGGGATTATTTAGACAAAGGTAACATGTACATGTTAAGAGGACAATAAGTCGGTATTCACTCAATAATATAAGGAAAAAAAGTCAATTTGAGTAATTATAGATATGTAAAGAAACTCAGGCCCTTACCTATAAATACCTCATATTTGACTTCACTAGTTATTAACGCGTGCGTTGCACGCGTATTAATCGTCTAATTTTTAAAATACATAATTTATCTTCAGTTTTCTAATATTTTAACATGTAATTAATACATGATCAAGTTTAGGGGTTGCGAGAAATGAATCTGTGATCGAAAAGAACGACACAAAGTAATTCAAAACGGGAAAAATAGAAGAGGATAATTAAGTAAAAAAATTAACTATTTTTTAAAATTACGATACTAATTTACTGTTATAACTAATAATGAGTTGGATTGAGCATGATGTGAGTTATTAACGACAAAGTTGTATCTAATTTATCAACTTGAGGAGTGAAGAATGTAAGCAGTAATTAACCACTTAGAGTCATCGGTGGAGCAGTTTGACCTATACAAACGTAACTATACACTTTTCATGCAATTTTATATCATAATACCAACAAAAATTGATTTAACGCTAAATGAAATTTCAATTCATTAAAATCTAAAGTTTATACTTGATTTTATGTCAATTACTTATTTAACTAATTAGGTTGTACACAATTTGATTTAATTGACAGACTGAAGAACTAAATTAATGATTCGAGACCCTAAATGTTGGACGATGAGTAGTTATTAACGCGTGCGTTGCACGCGTATCGGTCGTCTAAGTTTCAAGATACATAATTTATCTTAAATTTTCTAAAGTGGTAATATTTAGGTAATACATGGACAAGTTGAGTGGTTGCGAGAAACGAATCTATGTGATTGAGAAGAATGACACAATGTAATTAAAAAAATAAAGAAAATGATAATTAGGTACAAAATTAACTATCGTTTTCAATTACGGTACTAATTTAGCCTTACATGCATATATTTTTACGGTTAGAACTAATAATTAGTTGGATCATGCATGACGTGGGTTATAACAACAAAGTTGTATCTAACTCCTCAACTTGAGGAGTGAAGAATGTAAACCTGTTCTTAGCCACTTAGAGTCATCGGTGGAGCAGTTTGACCTATACAAACGTAACTATACACTTTTCATGCAATTTTATACCATAATACCAACAAAAGTTGATTTAACGCTAGGTAAATTCAATTCATTAAAATATAAATTTTATACTTGACTTTACGTCAATTACTTATTAAACTATTAATTAGGTTGCACAAGATTTGATTAATTTGACAGACGAAAGAACTAAATTAATAGTTCGAGACCTTAAATGTTGGACGATGAGTAACATGTTATCCGTAAAATGTCAAAATTCAAGAACCGTGGTTGACCCATATTTTGACACTTTATATGATTTGAAAAGTGACTTATCTATGTGATACAAAAAACCTCAACATGTACTCGAAGTTTGTACGAGTTGCGTACCTATCTTACTTTGTGGGCGACTCAAATTTATAGGTATATATTTCATTAAGAAGTTAGTGATAATTAATGTAACATGTAAGTTAAGCAACCTTAGTAAAAAATTAATGTAATTTAACTAATGATTTTTTTAGCAATACCCAAATATAGTAGGGACTAAATCATCAATTTTTTAAATCACTAATGTCTGGAGATTATACTTGAAATCACCTTAACTAATTATTCTACAACTAATTAGGATATACCTAATATGATTAAATTTACAAACACATAACTAAATCAATAGTTCGTGTCAATAAATATTGAACATTGAGTAACATGTTATATATAAAGTCAAACTTAAAGAACCACATTTGATCCATATTTTGATATGTTATATGAGTTGGCAAGTGACTAATTTATATAATACAAAAATGTCAACAGGCGGAACACCCCTAAATTTGTGATATGGTGAATGGAAAAATGCATGCCCCAACATGTGCACATATTGAATGCATATCATATGTAAACTCTAATTGATAAGTATATTGAATTGAGAAGTTAATAATAAATACAGTGACCTGCCAATTAAGCGAAATTAAAAATAAAAATAACAAAATTTAACTAAATGATTGTTTTAGTAAAGATTAATAGATGGGTCTCAAAAATAATAAGGAATAAATCATCAATTTTATAAAAAAAAAATATAGGAAATAAATATTATATATAATATTAATAATAAAAATAAAAAATGTTCAAAATGTACCTATTGGGGGTAAGGACAACTCTCACATTTTATATTGGTATAAAGATAATAGGAATCTTACACTTTGTCTCTACTTACATATTTCTATCCCTGTGCTGGTTCTTATTTAAGAACTAGAGAGGGATTACAGGGTCACGACCTGATTCATCCCCTTCTTTTGCAAGTCTTGAAGAAAGGAACGCATAGCCAAAAAGCGTCGCATAATTGGCGAAGAGAGAAAAATTATTTACTTTTAATATTGTTTACTTTTAAATATACTACAATATTGTCTACCACTCTACTCTTAAATAGTAATCATATAATTGTAACGTATTCTAAGTTTTATGATTTACGAACATGTTTTTTAATGTGAAAGTAGTTTCGGAGATCTTTAGAATGACATATTAATATTATAACTTATATGTACTACTTTAACCGATTTATACAAAATACGATGTATATAAACTTTTAATACATTATTTTAAAAATAATTTTCATGCAAAGCAGGAGTTAATACTATTATTTATAACATAAATTTTTATCTAAATAAAATTCCGCAGATAAATGATTTTAGTTATTATATCTACACGTTTCTCCCGTTCTTTTGTTATAAAATAATAATATTTGTGTTGAGATATAAGAGTGTAGCTGATGCCTTCCCCATAAGTTCGGACTTATGGGACAGTTGGTTAAGGCACATGTCTTATTTTCTACATGGTATCAGAGCGCGCAGGTTCGAGTCTCTGCAGCGCTGTTTTAAATGAAAATTAAAAACCTCCTACTAAAAATGGTGAAGCCCATTATATTTGACCCAGAGTTGGTTAAGGCCGAAGTGGCCGGGCTAATATCCATAGTTTGACCCAGAGTTGGTCAAGGCCGAAGAGGCCGGGAGAATGTTAATGAGATTCATTTTATATTTCCAGATCAGAGTGTGTAACCTGTTAGAATTTCTCCTTCTATTGATCCCCATTTTTGGTAAGTAATTGATGATTGAACTGCTCCAAATTTTTGACCATACTGCTGCGCCGCCCTTGCATTAATATCTCCCTATAAATATGTAACCCATTTTCCATCTTCTCAATCACTTGCTTCTCTCTCTCTCACATTTCATCAAATTCAAGTTCCCAAAAAAAAGTCCAAAAAAAAAAAATGGATCATCAGCAAGTGCAAGAAGTGACGTCACCAACGAACAAACCCCACGCCGTATGCATACCGTACCCAGCTCAAGGCCACATCAACCCGATGCTCA
Source organism: Clarkia xantiana subsp. parviflora (assembly GCA_036873135.1). NCBI lineage: Eukaryota > Viridiplantae > Streptophyta > Magnoliopsida > Myrtales > Onagraceae > Clarkia > Clarkia xantiana. The sequence goes on from JAPTYO010000009.1 coordinate 3,699,338, forward strand.
AACTAGCCAAGCTCCTCTGCCACCGTGGCTTCCACGTCACCTTCGTCAACACGGAGTATAACCACCGCCGCCTCCTCAAGTCGCGTGGCCCGCACTGTCTCGACGGCCTCGCCTCCTTCGAGTTCACCACCATCCCCGACGGCCTTCCGCCGTCTGACGTGGAAGCCACGCAGGACATACCGTCTCTCTGCGAGTCCACGCGCAAGAGCTGCCTGCCGTACTTTAGGGACGTCCTGGCCGGGCTGGGCAAGAGGGCCGCCGCCGGCGAGATCCCGCCGGTGAGCTGCGTGGTGTCTGATGGCGTGATGAGCTTCACGTTAGACGCGGCGGAGGAGATCGGGGTGCCGGAGGTGCTGTTCTGGACCACGAGCGCGTGTGGGTTCTTGGGGTACGTGCATTATCACCGGTTGATTGAGTTGGGTTACACCCCGCTTAAAGGTAATAATAATTATTTTTACTAACTTTGACTTGTTTCGTTAAAGTTTCATCTAGTAAATGCGACGACATACGTTTGGCACATATGTGTCACTAAAAAAGTGTGTATGATTCACACCTAACGCGTGTGGATCCTAAGTTCACGTATACGTCATTTGTACATAATTTTTTAATTAAGAAGAATGAGTTAGTAGTTGAGATATTAGATCTTCCAGCTACGTAATATTTGAGTTCTTCTATTTACGGTTTTGAATTTTTTCGATTGGATTTTGTTAACAACCAGCTTATGCATTGTACCCGTTAAAGTGGACCCACTAGCAACTTAGTGAAGAGGTCGACCCGCTTATAAGCATGGTTCTACACGCCTCTTTATGCCTGAAACAGTATATGAGCCGAGTAGGACTTGATATTTTAATGAGGTCACTGCAAAGTCACTCCCTGATGGATTTTGGAAAATGTAATTTCAGAGTTAAACCACATAAGAGTAGACGCTCTTAACCACTAAACTACCATTGCCGTTAATATTGATATAAATAATCCCGCACGGTTTTTTTAAAAAAAATAAATAAATGTCATACTTAAAGTACGTATTATTTACCTACTATTATTTTAAGATTGTAAAACAATTGGTCAACTGATCAGGCTAAAGTTTTACATAGTGTTAGAACGCGCAAATTTAAATTTCTGCAACACCGAGTCAAAACACTTAGTAAAAACTTTCACGAAATCGTTTAAAAAAAATCAGCTCACATTGAGGTTAATTATGTTTAAAAAACGCACTCACTTATTACTTTGACGTTTTAGCAGAGGTAATTAAGTAGTGTAACTAGTAATTTTGAGTTCTAAAACTTAAAAAATTTCAAATCTCCTTTTGCATTTTTAATAGACTGATGACTTCCATTTAGGTTTTGGACTTGGGACTTGCACTAGACGGACTTGAATGGAAGTATATTTTTTAAGCATTAATTAATTAAAAGAGGCGACAGACTGCAAAAATAATAAATGCGACATAGAGATTACCACTTACCACCCTTATTAGGCAATCCACCATTCAACAATGGAATTTATAATAGCTTCGTTGGTCCAATAATGGATGGATCGTTATCTCTTCGAGATCCGTGGTCGAAGAAGATTGTTTTATCGACGTGAGGATATTAATTTTTTTTTAGGCCCTGCCCGCAAGTAGGTCTGACAATGACAATCTGTAAATGACATGTGCCGACACGAATACGACACATAAAGTACGAGTTTAGATAATTGTTTTTATATTGTGCTAAAATCGGGTCGTGTCAAATCGTATCATATAAATTAGTGTTGTTTTCGTGTTTGATATTGGTCATATGGTCTGACATGATAACTCGATAGTTGATATGTATATATGTAATTACTTTTCTTAAAGTAAACCTATATAAACCTAATATGACGTCTTTTTGCAATGATACTTTATGAATTGTGGATTGAACTCTCTGTATTGAGTAATTTCAAAATTTTATTTAAAAAAGTTGTTATGTCTGAATATTTTATTCAATTTACTATAAATTTTTCGTAACTATTTTTCGGATTGTGTCGTGTTTGGCTTAACTAAATTGACACACTTTCGTATTGGACTGTTTTTGGACTAATCTCCAAAAACACAACATGAATCTAACACAACAAAAGCCCGTACAAATCTAACACAACACCCGCAAGATGATAGATAATTGAAAAACACTCTCATACGTAATGCTTCCATTAAATTCGTAGTGGGACGAATTCAATTAATTATTACTCTATGAGTCATTCATTTCTTACATTTTCACCATAATTACATTTTTGATAGTGGCCAAAGTAAATTACTTTTTTGTTCCTCTTTCGTCCATCGCTGTCATTAACAATCCGTATGTGAAATAACTTGTTGTCTTGATTAATTAATTAATTAATAAATAAAATATATAAGCTTGCCGTATTTTGTATATAATATAAGACCGATATTTTTCTTTGGAACATGCAGCAAGTGGACCGAAATTTGCCTAATCGCCAACACTTAATATTGCCAAAATTCATTTGTATAGTTGTACAATAATTCAATGATATGTGTCGACTTACTATTTTTTTTTTTTTTTTTTCAGATGCATCTCACTTATCCAACGGCTATCTCGATACCCCAATAGACTGGATTCCGGGTATGAAGAATATCCGTTTGAAGGACCTTCCTACATTTTTGCGAACCACCGACCCGAACGAGTTCATGGTCGAATTCGTCGTGTGCGAAACCGAGCGAGCCAAACGAGCCTCCGCCATCATTCTAAACACATTCGATTCTCTCGAGTGTAGCGTATTAGACGCACTCAATACCCTATTGCCTCCGGTTTATTCAATCGGACCCCTCCACCTCCTACAAAAACAAATCCCCGACATCGAGTTATCGAAGCTCGGGTCCAATTTATGGAAGGAAGATGATCGGTGTCTAGAATGGCTCGACTCTAAGGACCCAAACTCGGTCGTTCTAGTCAATTTCGGAAGCATAACTGTCATGACGGCCGACCAACTACTCGAGTTTGCATGGGGGCTAGCCAATAGCAATCAAACCTTCTTATGGGTTATCCGACCCGACCTAGTGTCGGGCGAGTCTGCAATGCTACCCCCTGAATTCGTCAATGCGACCGAAGGTAATATTAAGAAATAAATATATTAAGAAAATATGTTTATTAATAAGGGTTAGTAATCAAATTGCTCCGAAATTTAATCGATTTACAATTGCTACCTAAAATTGATTTTTTAAAATTGTCTACACGAACTTTTAATTTCAAATCAAATTGCTACATTTATTTCAATTTCTGTCAAATTAGACAGAAAATGAGCATGTTTCGCCACGTGGAGTCTTTTCACGTGTACCCAATATGGTTTTAAACATAAATCGAAAGTATAACGAAATACCTTCAATTGAATGCTCAATTAGAGTTCTGCCCAATTCAAATAGCGTCTTTCAATTAAGCATCCAATTGAAGGTATTTCGTAACACTTTCAATGTATCTTTGATTTCATCTTGGGTACGTATGAAAAGAACCCATGTGGCAGAAACATGCTCATTTTCTGTCCAATTTGACGGGAATTGAAACAGATTTAGCAACTTGCACTGAAATTGAAAGTTCAGGTAGCTAACTTTTTTTAAAAAAAAAAATCAAATTTCAGGCGGTGATTTGTAAATTAGTCATAGTTATATTCCGATAAAGTTATATTATGAATAATTTTTTCGTAATAAATATATTTATTCTCTAATAATAGGCAGGAGCTTCATGACCAATTGGTGCCCACAAGAGGCGGTTCTCAACCACGCATCGATCGGAGGGTTTCTAACGCACTGCGGATGGAACTCGACTCTCGAAAGCTTATCGGCCGGTGTGCCGATGGTATGTTGGCCGTTCTTCGCGGAGCAACAGACGAATTGCCGGTATTGTTGCGGCGAGTGGGGCGTCGGGATGGAGATCGACAATAACGTGAAGAGGGACGATGTGGAAGTGCTTGTAAGGGAGCTCATGGAAGGAGAAAAGGGAAAAGAGATGAAGAAGAGGGCCATGGAGTGGAAAAATATGGCCATGGAAGCCGTTACGTCTTCGTCGAGCAATAACTTGGATGCACTTATCAATAACGTGTTGCTACGTTCATCAAACCCTAATTAAGTTATACGAATGAATATAATATAAAATAATAAATATTATATTGTATTCTATAATAAAATAAAATATGGTTTAAAAAATGTGTGGACGTCTGCCTAGCCTAGCTACCTAAGTTTGGTATGTGTAGCTTTTTTTATATTAATTAAATAATAAACGGGTGTGATTTTATTTTATTTGAGAATAATGTAACGTTGTTATCTAGGTGTTTTTAAATCTTGTCTTCAATAAAGGTTTGGATTCGTTTCTTTAAAATTCTTGTTGGTTTGATATATATACATTTGACTCCATTTTTGTAAAAAATATTTTATAGGAGAAATTATTTTTACTATGACAAAAAATAGATATTAATTATAATAAATTATTGAGTTGTAATCATGTATTAATTTAAGTTATTTATTTAGAATACGTTAATAACGAATCTCTTATTTATTAGTTGGTCCATACGTTATGTACATTTCTCATTGTCAACCTCACAATTTTAATTAATTTTAATTTATTGATTGATTAGTGATGCACAAAGGATATGTCTATATAATTTATAAGTGCTTATAAGTAGTATATGTACGTGCTAATTTAAGATTGAAAAATATTCACACTAGTTTATCATATCAAAGTGCTACATATAACTTGTCAATTCAATATCTTGACATCTATGTATTGCTAAGACCCAGATAGTACAATTCGTTTTCATTAATTAGAGAATACTTAATTGTATCAAAAGATATGTTATTGCAAATAGTTAAAAAAAAAAAATCAATTAATAGCGTTAAATAATTAAATAAAAAAAATAATGTCATACATAAAATGAGCTTACTCTTGATATCGAGCCTGTAAAATGAAAAAATATTTATTATCGAGACTTTAACTAATCTAACATAAGCGGAAGTTATTTTAAAAACGGGTAGTACATCATACGTGTAAAATTTTAAAAAAATAAAAAATGTAAACAGATACTCGATTAAGACAAACTCGGAGATGAAACAAATCCAAGGACCACCTAATTAAGAAGGTAACGAAAATGGGTTCTTCCTAACAAGTGGCATGAATTGACGTTTTCGTATCTTTCTTTTTCTGGTAACTACTAGAACTTTAGAAGAGACAAAGAAACATATAAATAGGAAATTGTTCAAGGACCCAAGAAAGTCAACATACATTAGACTACTCCAAAAAAAGAAAAAGATGATTGAGGCTAGGAGTTTAAGATAATTAGTTAAAACCAAATTCACGACACAGACACACTGTAAGGATACATGTTCAATAGCAATAATAATTATATCCAAATAGGAAACGACAGAAGGAAAACATCTTAAACATTCTAAGAACAGAAATCATCAGGGGTTGACCAGTAATGGTATAGACAGTAAGAAAGTGACGTAACTTAGACCGTATAACCATGTAACAATGATGTGGTGGTTCAATGCCTTATCCTTTAACCAGAGGTCAGGGGTTCAATATCCGCTAGTGACCATTGGAATGAAAAATTGTTCATGGCCGACACTTTCTCCCTTACGAGCTGATACGGTGTGAGTGGGGATTAGTGTAGGTTTGGAGCAGACATGCTACGAGTGCTGCCCTCCTGATGATAAAAAAACGGATAGTAGACCGTTTGTGAATCTAAATGATTCAACATGATCACATCAAAACAAAGCATGTCATCCCATAAACGTGTGCCGTCTGGAAAATCCGATTATGGAAAAATGAAGGTGGGGATGCGGAAAATGCGGTATTACTGAGGAACATCCATAAATGACTAAAACTCCTTGAATATGTCGAAGATGACCCTTGTTTCTCATAGAGATGAGGTTTAAAAGGATTAGACTCGGTAAACGAAACTAGATCACAAGAATAACAGTAGATGAGATTGCCTAATTGGCTAAAAGACTAGTAAGATTGTGAGACGTCAATTCCAAATCAATAGTGGGGATCGTAAGATGGGTTGATTTTAATTATTGGGTCGTGGTGTAGTTGATTGACTTTTCAACTTAACTCGATAAACGCAATCATCAGCAAAATATTTATCTCGATCTTCTAACAATTATAACTACACAGTGTCCACCCAGCTGGTTGAAGATGCAGGAAGATAGGACCTCTGAATAGCACACCACCTTGAGGCTGAAATAGAAAGTGAAGTTCAAACAAAGGATACATGTCAATTGTACATGGCCCAAAAGAAATCTCCTGGCCCAAAATAGCTCATGGACCAAAGGATAAAGTACTCTAGGTCCATTAAGGATTTAGATTTAGACTTGGGCTCGTCATTTTCGTTTAGTATAATATGAAATTGGAGTCGGTTCAAAGGACTGTGGCAAAAAAAAACTCTTATTAAGATTTTAACACGTATCTTTAGATTTAAAATTTTTCTTTTAGGGATCACCGATTTCAATAGTATTTTAGAAGGAAAAAAACTACAAAATTAATTACATCCATAAACGTGTCAAGATCTTAACGGTGAGACACGATATGAAATTAAAAAAAAAAAAAGGGCAGAAGATTTATATATAGATAAATTCATTCTTATGACCTAGTTATGGTTTGATGAACGTAGCAACACGTTATTGATAAGTGCATCCAAGTTATTGCTCGACGAAGACGTAACGGCTTCCATGGCCATATTTTTCCACTCCATGGCCCTCTTCTTCATCTCTTTCCCCTTTTCTCCTTCCATTAGCTCCCTTACAAGCACTTCCACACCGTCTCTCTTCACGTTACTGTCAATCTCCATCCCGACGCCCCACTCGCCGCAACAATATCGACAGTTCGTCTGTTGCTCCGCGAAAAACGGCCAACATACCATCGGCACACCGGCCGATAAGCTTTCTAGAGTCGAGTTCCATCCACAGTGCGTTAGAAACCCTCCGATCGATGCGTGGTTGAGAACCGCCTCTTGTGGGCACCAATTGGTCATGAAGCTCCTACCTATTAGAGAATAAATATATTTTATCATGAAAAAAATTATATATTTATCCTCAATATAACATTATCGGAATACAATATAAGTGTAATAACTAAATTGTTATCCGAACTTTGACTAATTTACAAATCATTATCTGAACTTTATTTTTTTTTTAAATTAGCTATCTAATCTTTTAAATTTTGGGGAAATTTCTACATTTGTTTTTATCCCGTCGAAATGGACGGAAAATAAGCATATTTACGCCACATGGGGTCATTTTATGTGTACCTAAGATGAACTCAAAGATACATTGAAAGTATTATGAAAAAATATATTCAATTGGATGCTCAATTGAAAAATACAATTTGATTTGGGCAGAAGTCCAATTTAGCATCCAATTGAAGGTATTTTGTTGCAATACTTTCGATTTATGTTTAAATCCATATTGGGTACATGTGAAAAGACTCCACGTGGCTAAACATACTCATTTACTGTCAAAATTGACGGGAATTGAAATAGAGGTAGCTATGATCTGAAGTCGAAAGTTCAGGTAGCCAATTAAAAAAAAAAATCAAAGTTTAGGTAGCGATTTGTAAATTGATTACAGTTCGGATATTAATTTGGTTATTAACCCTTATTAAATATATTTTCTTAATATTACCTTCGGTCACATTGACGAATTCAGGGGGCAGCATTGCAGACTCGCCCGACACTAGGTCGGGTCGGATCACCCATAAGAAGGTTTGATTGCTATTGGCTAGCCCCCATGCAAACTCGAGTAGTTGGTCGTCTGTCATGACGGTTATGCTTCCGAAATTGACTAGTACGACCGAGTTTGGGTCATTAGAGTCGAGCCATTCTAGACACCGATCATCTTCCTTCCATAGGTTTGACCCGAGCTTCGATAACTCGATGTCGGGGATTTGTTTCTGTAGGAGGTGGAGGGGTCCGACTGAGTAAATCGGAGGTAATAGTGTATTGAGTGCGTCTAATACGTTACGCTCGAGCGTGTCGAAAGTGTTTAGAATGATGGCGGAGGCTCGTTTGGCTCGCTCAGTTTCGCACACGATGGATTCGAGTATGAAGTCGTTCGGGTCGGTGGTTCGCAAAAATGTAGGAAGGTCCTTCAAACGGATATTCTTCATACCCGGAATCCAGTCTATTGGGGTATCAAGATAGCCATTGGATAAGTAAGACACATCTAATAAAAAAAAAATAGTAAGTCGTCACATCATTGAATTATTATTCTTCATACCCGGAATCCAGTCTATTTGGCACGGTCCGATTTACGTGTCGTGTTCGTATCGACTTATCGTGTAATATATATCGTGTAATATAGAAATCGTCAACCCTACTTGCAGGCAGCTCCTAAAAAAATATAATATCTTCATAAAAAAAAACTTCTTCGACCACGGATCTCGAAGCTATTATAAATTCCATTGTTGACTGGTGGATTAACTAATAATGGTGGTAAATGGTTTTCCTATGTCACATTTATTATTTTTACAGTCTGTCTACAAAGTAGTGGTCTCTTTCAATGCTTAAAAAATATATATACTTCCATTCAAGTCCAAAACACATATTTTTTTTCTTACGGCTAATCATTGATATATTATGATCCACAGGATTCATATATCAGAACCATTCTCCCTTTGCATGCAACAGTTCAAATATATTTTTCTACCAATACTTTCAGTCTATTAAAATGCAAAACGGAAATCTGAATTTTTTAGTTTTAAAACTCAAAATTACTAGTTATTGTGTTAAGTATTAAAATTTCTAAAATTTAAAGTAATAGGTAAATTTGTGTTTCAGATATTCCATTATGAGGAAAGCTGAACCATTTTGAAAAACCATCTAGTGAAAATTTTCAATTAGTTGACTCACCAATGAAGAGATCAGAACTTACGCACTTAAATATATATATATATATATATATAAAATTTTAGATTAACTAATTGACTAACTGTTTTGAAATCTTAAATAATGCATGGTTTAAGTACGACCTCTCTTTTTAGCAAAATTCATGTGGATTTATTTACCTACAAATGCCAACAACAATGGTGGCCTAGAGGTTAAGATTGGTCACTCCAATGTGGTTTGACTCCAAAGTCAGATGTTCGAAAACCTCTTTCGGGTCCCCTCGAGTTGACTTAATTAAAATATGAGGTCATGCCTAATCCACATATCACGTAGTATAACTGTATAAGAGAATGTGAGCAAAATCAGACTTAACAAATCGACCTGACTATACTAGGCTGCTGGTGGGACTACGTTAATATGATCAACGCATGCATTGGTTGATTACTATATCTAGTCGGAAATATATATACAGACCGTAAGCAAGAGAGACCGAGCGATAAGATCTGAATCCAAACTTAGGTGTGGATCATACACACTTTTTAGAGACATATATGCCAATCCAAACGTATGTCATCCCATTTATATAGACTAGATGCAACTTTAACGAAACTAGTCAAAGTGTATATATTGATATAAAGTATATAATTAGTAACATTATTTATATTTATTACCTTTAAGAGGGGTGTAACCCAACTCTATCAACCGGTGACAATGCACGCACCCCAAGAACCCACACGCGCTCGTGGTCCAGAACAGCACCTCCGGCACCCCGATCTCCTCCGCTGCGTCTAGAGTGAAGCTCATCACACCGTCAGACACCACGCAAGTCACCGGCGGGATCTCTCCGGCGGCGGCCCTCTTTCCCAGTCCGGCCAGGAGGTCCCTGAAGTACGGCAGGCAGTTCTTGCTCGTGGACTCACTGAGAGCGGGTATGTCCTGCGTAGCGTCCACGTCAGACGGCGGAAGGCCGTCGGGGATGGTTGTGAACTCGAAGGAAGGGAGGCCGTCGAGAGAGTGCGGGCCACGCGACTTGAGGAGGCGGCGGTGGTTATACTCGGTGTTGACGAAGGTGACGTGGAAGCCACGGTGGCAGAGGAGCTTGGCTAGTTTGAGCATCGGGTTGATGTGGCCTTGAGCTGGGAAGGGTATGCATACAGCGTGGGGTTTGTTCGTTGATGACGTCACTTCTTGCCCTACCTGCTGCTGATGACTCATATTGTTCAGGATCTTGAAGTTGATGAGAGAGAGAGAGTAAGAGAGAGAGAGAGAGAAGCAAGTGATGAAGAAGATGGGGAAATGGGTTACATATTTTATAGGGAGATATTAATGGAAGGGCGGGCTGTACGGTCAAATTTGAAGCAAATCAATTACTTACCAAAAACAGATAGAAGGAGAAAGAAATACTAACAGGTTACATCATAATTCTATTATGATCAAGAAATATAAAAAGAATTCCCATCAACAAATATTATTATTTTATAACAAAAGAATGGGAAAAACTATATATATGAATAGTCTAGCTTTGATAATGCTATTGGAATATATAATAACTAACCGTTTATCACGCAGGATTTTATTTAGATAAAAAATGTATCTATTGTAGACAATGTTATAGTATATTTAAGAGTAAACAATATTAAGTTTAGATAATTTTCTAATATTCGCCAAATGCGACGCTTTCATGCTTGATTTTTCAATTTAACCCGATAAGATAAACGCAATCATCAGCAAAGTGTTTATCTTGATTTTCTAGACCCATTAAGAATTTAGATTTAGACTTGGGCTCTTCATTTTCGTTCAGTAATATGAAATTGGAGTCGGTTCAAAGGGCTGCCTCGGTCCCGTAAACAAGGGAGTACGGAGTTGTCCCTATTGACGAACGAATGGATATTCTATACGCCAGGAGTACTCAATGTAGCATGTCATGCCAATCCTTTTAAGTTACAGTTATTTTTCGATGATGTTCTTGTTTGCGGCATAGATAATATTCTATCTTAACGGTAGCGATAAAGACTCGATGGACGGTGGGCTTTGATTTCCGAAGTCGATGTCGAGATTCAATTCTTCCGTTTAGCTTAAATATCATCTTTCGGAATGCGACTATGTATATGCGTCTTAAAATCATATACGTTCAATGTCCAGTATTTCGTATTGTATTATTCGTGTTGGATAAAAAATATATGTTATGTTATTAGCTTAAACATTTAACGTTAAAATATTTATTGTTCAGTGGCAAACAAAATAAGGCAACTCTTGTATAGCTAGCTGTTCCTAATTTATAACCATTTGTCAGATTCCGACAGGGTAACGTGATCGACTGCCGAAGTTGATTTATTTTCGTGCATGTATCCGTTTCCCAAAACATGTTGACCCAAGTAATTTCATATGATTTTGGCAAAAAAAAGTATCACCGTATTAATAACTAACTACTTCAACTTATTATTTTATTAAATATATATAGTTAAACTAATGTGAAAGAGCACGCTGTATTCTTTCATTTTGATTTTTTTTAAAAAAAATTATGGAATTTATCGCGTGTTTTTCACATAATTGACGATCTTTCACCCATAAAAATACATCTCTGATTATACCAAGAGAACAACATCAATCATATAACTCAATTTTTTTAATGAAATCCAAACAGGTAATTCATAATTAAACTCGTTAATACTAAATCAATAAATTTATATGACATACTTTACCAATCACGTAAATAAATGTAACGTTTCGTTAAATTTTAACGACGGAGGAGCATAATCATTTATTCAATGATGTGCGGCTAAAATTTGGTTAAAAAAATAATTTAACTGGCTACTTGATTTTTTGATAAAACTGATTTTTTGATAAAATTTGGTTATTTACCTTCATATTTTCATTCCCATCACTTTTTCCCATCATTCTTTTGAGTTTGGAAAAAAAATATCTTTATCAATGTATTGCTTCTTTTAACACATTTTATGTCTAACTCGTTTATTTTCCTATAATAATTCGGATTTCTAGAACTCTATGGCCTATGCAATTATTCAGTAGACCAAACTCTGAATTTTTTAAGACCAAAAAAAAAAAAAACTGAGAATTTTTTGACAGTGCATTATTGTACGGAACGGTGTCAAGTACTAGTAGAAGTTAGGATAAGGGACAACGTGTCATAATACTCTATAGTCTATTCTCCAATCTATCTATTGTGTTATTACCAAAAATAAAAATATATCTACTGTCTGGCCAAAAAAAGGAAAAAAAATATATCTACTGTCTACATACATGCTTATTGCTTTCAGAAGACGAAAGATAAAAATCACGGGGCTTTGTTGTCCAACCATCTCTATATTTTATTTTATATATATATATATATATATATTCATTTCTTCGTTTTTCTCGTTTTTATATTATACGAAACTAAATGTCCTTAAAATAGTGGCAAAAAAATGTCCTTTTTAAATGATGTTATAATAATCAATTATATTTATGCATGTGTATGCATCTAAATCTTCATTTAATTCAGGGAAAATATAGTCAAATATCTATTTCTGAAAGATTCCGCTGGTCAAGAACCTTCCTTTTTCCTCCTAGATAGAATAGTATAATGATTAGGCCAACAAGGCACTTAATTATGTTCATGAAAGATCGCATCTTTCAATCAATTAATTATTAAGATTAAGATAAGAATGAGTCAGTGGTGTACACATGGCTTATAACGCGATCGATTTACCATCGAAATCATAACATTCTTACTATCTTATAGTTCTTGTTCATGGCAGAACTTAAAATTGTCGCACATGCTGATGGATCGAGTAGTCCGTAAAATGTAAGTTCGTTGGTCATATAATATTTTTTATTCTTAAAATTTGAATAGAATTTAAATAATCTAATTAAAACTAAAGTGCCGAATCACTATTACACCATATTATAATGTTTAATGTGTTATAATAATTTGTTCCTTAATTTTTTTATTGTGTTCATTTCATCCTTTAAATTCATGGGTTCTAATGAATTCTATCCCTGTCTTACAAATAAGGTCTAACTAAGAAAATCCACTTCCGCATTATTATCGTGTATATTTATAATTTACTGTATTAAACTAATTGAATACGAACACAGGAGATAAGTTTATTAATTATGTGATGCTTTACAAACATAAACACGATACTTAATTTTTATGCAAGTTGTTTTGTATTATCAACCCACGTTAAGTTATTCAGTTATACATCTACTTACGAAAACTTTAAGAAAAATTCAAAATAATGAACTTTATATAGCAAAAACTATAAATTAATATATATTCACAAGCTTTTAATAGAGAGTTAGCAAATTTTAATAATTAAACCACTAATTCAAGATTTGAATTTAAAAATAAGCGTTGAACGCCACGTAAATCAAATGGTTAACTCAAGTGTGTTACTACTTACTAGTTCAATTCACCGACGCAATATATAGAATTATAAGAGACGCGGCGCCACCGACAGGGCCCACACGATTGCCGCTCTTTGGGTTTGACCTCGAACAATAGTAAATACGATATCATATGGAAGTCGGCAGTATAAGATTTTTATTTCCTTTTATTATATGGACATAATAAATTTTCCTTTTATTATAAGACTATACTAGGCTGTTGGTGGTGCTACGTTGACGGGGCCAGTGCATGCGCTGGTTGTTCATAAGTATGATATGCTCGCAAACTGAACACGAAAGCCCGGACATTACGTAGCGGGATGGGCCTAGGGTCGCCACTACTAGCCCATTCCTTTTCTCGTACCAAAAAAAAGTACCGAATACTAAAAACTCATAGTAATTATAAATTGGGCAGAAAAAAACTAATTTATTTAATTAGTTTACATTTAATTTTCTACCGATCTAGTTTAATGGCATTCTATTAAAATCTTTTGTTGTGCAAGTGTAACGATCTTTGAATTCCGTGCCTTATTTTAGGTGAAGATAGTTATTATGCATCTACGTATTGTCTTTGAAATAGAGAAGGACCGTAACCAAAATATTTTTTCTAACAAACAATTGTGGGAAAACACATTTTTCATTTGTTTATTTAAATAATTTTATCATTTAAAATGAACAGGTCAACCATTCACCAAATAAAATAAAAAATCATTAAACAATATAAATCTTAAAATTGTATTGTGCTGGGTGAATAATTTGGTCGGGTGAATCCTATAAAAATAAAACTATTTAAACAATTACGTTTATCTTAACTTTACGTATTACTTAAAAGTGTATATAAATATCTACGTGGCAGTTTTAAAAAATACGATTTAAGTAAAATCATTGTGGATGCTCTTAGTAACTACTGGAGCGGGACTCCCTACCCAGATAAGACCGGCCGGGATGACACCATTATCTTAAGTTGATAGCTGACTTACAAGAACTAGCATTTCAGGTCGAAGAGCCAGCTTGCTAGTATCAGCAGACAAGTGACGACCTACTTATATCACCATCCTAATTTGGCAACATACTTATCATTATGAAGATGTGACGCCTTGCTCATCACCGTCATAAATATTTGGTTTTTATAGTTGATGCAAAAATATATGTATTAACACACAATATATACAGTTTAAGAAGTAAGTTAATTATTTGTTCTCAAAATAAATATTCTCATATTAATATATAGTATACTCTCATATAAATTAGTATGATAATACTAATAAAATCACAAAGCATATCAAACACTGTAAACCAACATTGCACTCTATATGACAACACAATCAAACACTACAATCTAATATTAAATTACATTACTTATAAATTTATAATCTCACATTTTAAGTAATCTCACATTAGTGTTATGTAATGGATTAATGGTAGCTCACATTTTTAGACAATAGTTCGAAAGCGATTTTATAGTTATACTAGATATTTGTCCGCACAACGCGTATGCACGTTGTCGTCGTGAGAATGTTACAATGACATGATCATGCCGACTCCGATGATGATACAAGAATACAAACCCTAAATTCTAAACCTTGTGCTGAATAAACGGTTAGGTCGGGTTAATTCTATGTAATAAAAGTATTTGAACAATTTTATCATATACGGTTAATTGGCCAAACCGTTCACCCAAATCAATTGAATTAATAAAATCATAAAATTACATAAACCCTTAGCTCTTAAAAAAGTTATAAACTGAAAATAAATAAATAAAAACATCATCGTTTTGCTTGTTTCGTAAAAAAAAAATATTTGCTGTTATATTTATATTTAATCTTTCTTATTTTGTTTGAGTCAAAATTTTGAATAATGGATAATCCAATATGGGTGCAACTTCACTAATAGTGAAGCCAAACCTAAGATAATGCAAGGTCTAAAAAAGCTACAAGATAGAGGGAAATAAATTTTGTTAGTTTGTGGAGGATAGTTTTTTTTTTTTCATTCTCATTTGAAGGAAAGAAAATCAGGTAAAACATAAATATTTGAAAAATATAACTTTTTTATACCAATATAATTTAAAATGTACAATATATTTCAGAACAATTGTAATTAATATTTTTTTCAATCATACGTCTAAATTTTTTAATAAATACATTATAAATTTACAAAATTAATTGAATAATTTTATAAATATAGCCTAATAAACTTATATTAATGTTAAAATAGTGCTCCGACTCAACTGATCCCAATCAGTTAAATTCCGATAAGAATTAATTGTAATATTAGTATAAGTCATTAGATCTTATTTGTGATGTATTTAACATATAATTCTTTACAGATAAATGAAGAAATGTCCAATTATCATTATTTTGAGACAATATATTTGAACATATGCCGATATTAAAAATCATCTTTTCAAATAATAGAACAATTATTATTATTATTATTATTATAATTATAATATTATTATTATATATGCATGAATATCGAGTGAGTACTACTCTACGCTGGTGCCCGCAATTTCGGCTACAGTCAAATTATGCTAATCATTCAACCAATCCTATTCCTATGAAATTTCGGTGTTGCGTTCTGTAGATCTACTACATACAGGTCCCATTCACACGACAGTGATAAAGATTGATTTTGTTCTTCTCTGGGAAAAAAGAGACTAGCATTTATTCAAATCAAATTAGGTAAAAAAGAAAGTTTTCAGTTAGGTTTCTGCTGGCTAGGTGGAGTTAAAGCACATTCTGTATTAATTAATAATCCTAGGCGACAGTTTCTTGCAGTCTAGAGAGAGAAGGACGCCATTGTTGCTGCAATTCATAGCTCAGCAGCAGATAGTTACTGGGATCATCCAATTCGCACAACTCAACTCGGAATTTGCAGTGTGAACAGATAACGAGATTCTTCGTTTGTCTTCCCTCCTTCTCTACATAGTTCGAAGCATTGAATCACTCGTCATTTCACGAGCTCAGATTGGATCGACTCTACTACTCTCTCTCTCTCTCTCTCTCTCTCACTGTCCAGCTACGGAGACAAGAGGAAGAACAGAGAGCGATTGCGCTTCGTTCCGCGATCATACATACATAAACTAACTCCGGAACTCGTTCCGGATTGTCGGGGTTCATGCAATCTCCGTCCTGCTTGAGGTAACTTTTACTGCTTTCGATTGATCTGGTTTGAGTCGATGAATCGCCGAATTGGTGTCCAATCTTTTGTGGGTTCAGTTCAAATTTCGATGACAGGTATTGATCCCAGTGGAAACTAGTCTATCTAAAAATATAAACTTTCCGAAATTTTGAAGTAGCGACAGTTAATTTATGCTTCATTCATCTCCGTTTCTGCAAATTCTATGTTTAACTTGGTAGTCCTGCTGATCAAGTATGATAGATCCAGTCTCCTAATTAAACAATTCTCTCAAAACATCATTAAACAACTTATGAATTCTTGATTCACTATACTTAGTAGGATTTGTGTAATTGTTGCTTAGCCTTTACAAATTTGTTTCTTGTGATGCTGTACATTATTTTCCTGATACATTCTTGTTCCTTTATACGAAATTTCCAGTTAGGAAATGTCCAGGCTACTCCTACGAGGGAGTTTAGCGTCTCGGGTCTCTGGTGGCTCCCAGGATTTCTTGGATTCCCAGATGAAAGACAAGAACGAGAAAGAAGATCTCGGTGCAAGAAAAGACTCCTTTGATGCATCCCATACTAAGTTTTCCCAGTTAAATAGCTTGAGTGGTTCTCCATTTAAGTACAACAACATCGAGAATGGATTTGCATCCGACTCCTTTGGTGTGGCAAATTCAAGAACTTGGCAGAAACATGTCATGCTCTTGCTTCGATTCAGCTTATTCTTTATTGCAGCCACCACGATATACGGGTCTTTCTGGTGGGCATTGACCATTTCAACCTCGTCTAGGGTGCAAATAAACAAAAACTACCGTGTCCTGCAGGAACGCGTATTAACAGATTTGTGGGACATCGGAGAGCTCTCTCTCGGCTCCCCTAAGTCCAGGGAGCTGGAATTTTGTTCTGATGAGTATGAAAATTATGTTCCTTGCCATAACATCTCTGAGAGTAGTGGTTTAGCTTATTCTGATGGTAGTAATGTATTTGAACGGCATTGTGCGTATGAATCGAGGCAAACTTGCCTTATTATTCCTCCTCTCAACTATAAAACCCCCCTGAGATGGCCCACTGGAAAGGATTTCATATGGGTGGCTAATGTGAAAATCACTGCACAGCAGGTTCTCTCCTCTGGCAGCATAACCAAAAGGTTGGTATTTGTCTCAAAATTGTACTTAATTTCTCTTCTCCGTTTGGTTTGAACTTTGAATAAATCTAGTATTACTTTTATTTCTAGGATGATGATTTTGGAGGAAGAACAGATATCGTTCCGAACAACCTCTATCACATTTGATGGTATTGAAGACTATGCTCAGCAAGTTGCCAAAATGATTGGATTGACAAGTGAGAATGATTTCGCTGAAGCTGGGGTAGGTTGAAGTAGTATTTTCTCTTGTAGTTTATTTGTTGCTTGTTCGTTTCCGATGTCCAAGTTTTAAAGTAGTAGAATATAGAAAATTTATGGATCAAGCTTAACTGAAAGCGGGACTTAATTTGGTTCACTGCGACAACCATGTAATAACAGGTGTTTTAGTAGTAAAAGAAATGATTTTTCACCGTTATATCTGTTAGATTAGGCAATATCTTGCAATTCCCCGATCTTGATAGAGATAATATTAATTGTTTGCAGGTTAGAACCGTCTTGGATATAGGATGTGGATATGGAAGCTTTGGAGCACACCTCTTCTCAAAACAGCTACTGACTATGTGTATTGCCAACTACGAAACTTCTGGAAGTCAAGTTCAGCTTAATCTTGAAAGGGGCCTTCCTGCAATGATTGCTTCATTTACCTCAAAACAGCTGCCATTCCCATCGCTTTCCTTTGATATGCTGCATTGCTTGAGGTGCGGGATCAACTGGGACCAAAAAGGTAATTTGAATATTGAAGTTTGTTCTTATCATTCTTTTGATGTAGTGTAGGAATTATTTTTGACACATCCTTCCATCATATTCATTTATTCAGAAATTGAAGATTTCATTGTGATATCCAGTAAAATTTCTATCTTGTGTCAGTATATATGGAAAATGACGTCCAAATTCATAGTGCTAGTAGTACAAGGTAGTTGGATGATCCTTGCTATACAATACATATAATTTTGGTAGTTATTGACGAGTAAAATCTCAGACTGATTTTTCCTGTGTGACTTCCCCTTATAGAATGACAGTAGTTGAAATAAAATTTGGGGAAAAAAACCTATTTAGTGTCTCAGGTTTACCCCCATGTGTCAGTTTGGTATCTCGGGATTAAATTGTTAATATTTGGTGTCCCAGGTTTGAATTTTGTTGCGATTTGGTTTTCCGTCCAATTTTGAGTTAATTTTGACAGATTGAGATGAAAAGACAATCTTTGACATCAAAGACTGGTTTAGGGTTCATTTTAACTGGACTCTTTGATGTCCGCTTTTAGATGAATATTATAACCTTTCCAAAGAATTCTTCTTTCTGACAAACAAAATTTTGCCATATGTCTTCTTTAAATTATAGGTGCAAAATGTCCCTTATGGTTTTTGTCAGTTATATTTGCCATATCTTCATTTTTTAAATCAAAACAGATGATGGCAGATTTTCCGGTCACAGCAGTGAGATGTAAATCTAAACTTTCAGTTAGAAGTGAATTCCAATAATTCCCCTTAACATGCAGTTAGTTTCAATCTGGAAAGACTTCTTTTATTTCTAAATACCAATTTGAATCATGCAGATGGAATTTTCCTAATAGAAGCTGACAGATTACTGAGACCTGGAGGATACTTTGTCTGGACATCACCACTGACCAATTCTCCTGGGAATGATAATAATAGCAAGAAGAAAGGGTCCCAGAAGAAGCCAAACTTCGTTGTCGAATTCGCAGATAGTCTATGTTGGGAGTTGGTGGCTCAACAAGATGAAACCATTGTTTGGAAAAAGACGAGTAGTAAAACTAGTTATGCTTCCAGGTAAAAACCAATATATATTTTTTCTTTCATAGCCCATCTAATGTAAGATGAATGAGTTTGATGTGCAATTTTCCTGATTCATTTCCTCAACAACTAGCAGGAAACTTAGTTCAGCCCCACCCATATGCGGTAGAGGCATGGATGTTGAATCTCCATTCTATCGCCCTCTCCAGAACTGCATAAGTGGGATCAACAACAAGCGGTGGATCCCAATTGAAGCAAAGCGAACTTGGCCTTCTAGAGCTAATCTTAATCGAACTGAACTGAAATTATATGGTAAAGTTTCAATTTTTTTCTGCAAAAGTTGTTGGAAATTGGAACATCTGTACCTGAGAATGATTTTAGGAGTTGGGTTTTGTGTTACTTTCAGGTGTTGATGCCGAAGAGTTTGCAGAGGACGCAGCAAAATGGAGAATGGTGGTGCGAGATTACTGGTCGCTTCTGTCACCATTAATATTCTCGGATCATCCAAAGAGACCTGGGGATGAAGATCCATCAGCTCCTTATAACATGGTTAGGAATGTACTGGACATGAATTCTCACTATGGCGGCCTCAATTCGGCTCTACTGGAATCTGGAAAGAATCTGTGGGTCATGAATGTGGTCCCCACAAATGGCCCTAACTACTTGCCCGCTATTCTTGACCGAGGCTTTATCGGCGTTCTTCATGACTGGTAACTTCCCCACCTCGGTTTTTAAAACTTGCCCATCATTTCTGTATAGTGTATATTCATGTATCCTGTTCTTAGTGACATCTCTTTCTCTTGGATGTGTTCTCATTCATACAGAATTCAAAATGCATTCTTATCTGATTGAGAAACGATATTCAAGTTTCGTAAATATTTTTGGGTGTTGGAATTTTCATGGTGCAGAAATGTGTCAATTTCAAATATATCCACTGTCCTCATAATCTCATGTTGAACCAACCTACTACTGGTTGTGTCTCTGCTGTTAAAATGTGGCAGAACCACTGAGTTTTTCTGTTGAACTGGATGATAGTATATTTTGGTATGGTTTTTGTTGTTCATTTTTAATTAAGGGAAATTTTGGTGTCTAAAGGTT
Organism: Clarkia xantiana subsp. parviflora; assembly: GCA_036873135.1. NCBI lineage: Eukaryota > Viridiplantae > Streptophyta > Magnoliopsida > Myrtales > Onagraceae > Clarkia > Clarkia xantiana. The sequence goes on from JAPTYO010000009.1 coordinate 3,719,692, forward strand.
TGCCCTATGTGAAACTGTCTGAGGTTTGCCCTATTTGAAATTTTGATGCCTGAAGTTTAAACAAAGTTGAAACTTCAGACAGTCAATATCAACAATTTAATCTTCAGACACCAAGATCTCACATAGGGCAAACTTCAGACAGTTTATAGGTTCTTAACCCTTTAATTAATTTACGGTGTGTAAAATCAATTTCAGGTGTGAAGCATTTCCAACATACCCAAGAACATACGACATGGTGCATTTAGCAGGTCTTCTAACTCGAATGACTAGTAGCAAGAAGCAACGCTGCTCCGTGCTTGATTTATTTACTGAGATTGACCGGTTGCTTCGCCCTGAGGTACCATTTCTTTTTCATGAACCCAGAAATCTTGTTTATCAGTAAACACTATAGTTTGTTCTTATGGGTTGATTTTTGGCAGGGTTGGGTGATTATTCGAGACACGGGTTCATTGATCGAGCTGGGGAGAGCTCTGAGTGTTAGATTGAAGTGGGATGCAAGAGTGGTTGAAGTTGAAAGCAATACCGACGAAAAACTCCTTTTTTGCCAGAAACCATTCTTCAAGAGACTGCAGCAACAGCAAGCAAGCTTGAAGTAGAAACAGCAGCAAAATCCACCTGGATTCAATATTTTGGTACAAATTTTTGAAGAAGAGGAGTGTTTCATCCATCATATAGATAAACAAGTTGCAGATCAAAAAACCAAGATCAATGAATGGGTAGGAAGAAAAAAATGGGAAATTGTAATTAGTGTGATCAGCAGCTGCAGCAGCAGTTAGGGTAAAAAGTAAAAACTTACTTTTTACAAGGCAATTCTTTATTATACAATATATTTGATACCTGATGATTTGTTTTGTTGTACAACCCAACCCTATATGTTGGTTTCTTAGGGTTATATATGTATCAGAAGTAAGGAAAATGTTCCTTCTGGTTATACTCTGGTATATATACAAATGTTTTGCACTTCAGTCCATCCATAAATATGATGATTTGTTATCAGGGCATTTTTTTGGCCATCAGTGCATTATGATATAAATATTAATGCAAAAGTGCATGAGAGTCATTTAGAATTATACATTTTCTTTGTTAATGCAAAATGTGCATGATATAGTCAAGTTTTTTAAATGCATGATACTGTCAGATTTATACTTTTCTCTCTCTTACTTTTAAAATCTTATACAATTTTGTATTTATTAAGACTTAAACTTTTCACTCCCTTACTTTTAAAATCTTATATAACTTTTTGTATATATTATTTTATTTGATGAAGTGACACTGACATGCAAATTTTTTTAATCTTTGCATAGAAAGCTGTCATTTTGATTATTGGTTGAGTTTGTTACCAAGTCCAACCATAAGCTGTGTAGAAGCGATTGCAGTTTTTGATGGATACATTGCACCCTGAAGTTATGAGTCACGTCCAGTGCATCCCTACCTTTAAAAAGTTGGCAAGTGAATTCTAATGTTTAAATTCTTTACAATGTGCATTGTCCATCATTTTGGGAACTGTCAAATTGAGAAGAGTGGTTGATCAAATAACCCACAATCTGTTGGTTTAATTGAGAAGAGTGTTACTGTCCAGCATGGACTGAGTTAGTTTAATGGTGGACTGAATTATCTGAAAGCCTGAAAGGTGTGTATTTTTTTTATTTGGCTATCTAGAGTTGACTTTTTTTAGTTGGCAAAATATCTGAGTGTATTCACAAAATTATAAAACTACTTTTCAAATTAGACTTTTATGGAAACTAATTTTTAAACGAGACTTCTTTATTTTTTTAATTATATTATATCATAAAGTTTACATTATGTTACAAATCACATAAAACAAATTATAAAAAAAATAAGGAGAATGTTAATTCGGGAGAAAATGTAAGAAATAAAAAATAAATAAAGAAGAAAATAATAGATGAAAATGCACATAAGAAATAAATAGAGATATTTTTTTTATAAATTTTAATTTTTTAATTAAAAAATTATCAAAAATAAGTACAAATATATGATACAAAAAAGTATTCATTTATAAATCTGAAATAAAAAAAGATACAAACTAAAATCCATTAACTCTCAATTTTATTTTTTTATATTACTTTTTTAAGTGAAAAATTTATATTACTTTATTCTTTATTATTTTTTAGTTATTTTTTCTAATCGCTAATTTTATAAATTTCGAATGTTTTATTTTGAATTTGTATATATTTTTATCTTTGTATTTTCATACTTTCAAAATAATAGGTATGATTATTTATTTTCTTTACATTTCCTATAATCATTTTTATAATTTATTTATGATTAACTTAAACATTTTATTTAAAAATAATCAACAGTTTATTATTTTTACATTATATCTTTCACACCTATTTTTTAAAAAAATATTTTAAATTTGTGATATAATAATTTTCTTTCGGTTAAAATTTATTTGGGTAACTTAATGTGCATTTAGGGTAAAAGGAAATAAAAAAAACGTTTATAAAGAAAACTAATTGGAAAATTAGTTTCAAAAGGTTAACCTGCCCAAAATATGACGTCTAGGGAATTCAATAGTCAACTGTTAACGATATCCAACAAAAGAAAAGTCAACTCATAACTGATGCATACAACGAAATTATAAAAGTTATAAAAGAATTAGGAGTAATCTGCAATTTCTACTAAATTAATATTCGAGAAAGAAAATATGAATTGACAGGTGCAATCAAATCAAAGCCAGCCACCAAACTCTCCCACAGCCAGAGTGATATCTATCGTCGTCTTCTCCAAACTCCAATCCCAATTAGAGCTTCAGCTCCTGCCGAGCCCTAATCAAAACTCACCATTTCAAAATTCCACCCTTTCCTCTGTAATATCACCATTTATTGAAATTGAAGAGGAGGTTATACCCATTGCTTTGCGGCTAGAGCGTAGATGGGTGACGGGTTAGGCTCCCGGGGTTTCTAATCGATTACGGTGTCTTTCTTTCTATTGCGGCCATGAGAGGGGTTTTGGGAGCGGCCGTCGCCGTATTGCTCTTCTGGACGAGGCTGACCTGCGCCGATCTCGTGAGGAGCTCCCCTCCGGACGCTGTTTGCTGGCCAGAGTCCGTCAGGGATTCGTTGCTGCGGTTTCGGGATAATCACTGCCTTTTGCACGGCCGTGGCGATTCGATCAAATTTATTGGGGTTCGAGAGGTAGTTAGCGTTCTGGGGGCTTAATTTCATTTTTGCAATTTGGTTGTTGGTAGTTGTTGATTCTACTCTGAGTTTAAAGCTGTGCTAATCCATGGTTTCGGGTGAAGTTGCAACTTTTTTGTATTGATTCTGCCAGATTTCGAGCTTTTATCAAAATCCCTGCATAGTTAATTAGCATCATTTGTAGATTCCTGACACTGCAGCAATAACTTTTTTAAAAAATTAAGTAGCCTAGAATGAGAAAAAGATCTGGGTTCTTCATTTGAATGCATAACTTGAGGTGGGTTCTGCAGATGCTATATTAAGGTTACAAGAATTACATTGTATGTGAATTACTAGGATCTTATCCATGGTAGACCTGCCAAAATAATGCCTTGAACAGTGTACTCTCAAATGTTCCCTTAAGTGTCTATAAGTTGGTTATCCATTAAAATACAATTGTGATGGATTTCATAATTTAATGGAAGTTCTGTTTTCTGCTCTTCAGGGAGATGAGGCTTCACTGCAAGGAGCACTCAATTTGGTTCAGAAGAATTATCACGAGTACGTGGCAGTGCTCTTCTATGCATCGTGGTGCCCTTTTTCGAGGTTGTTTAGACCAAGCTTCTCCGTGCTCTCCTCTTTGTATCCCTCCATTCCCCATTTTGCAGTTGAAGAATCATCTGTCCGCCCAAGGTTCATATTTTTGTCATCATGATCAATTGATTGACTTTTTTGCACATTTGTAACTTTGTTGATGATTAGACTTTAAGAATTAAAGTCAAATTCTCTTTTTGCAGCATCCTTTCAAAGTATGGTGTCCATGGGTTCCCAACACTTGTCCTTTTGAACTCTACCATGCGGATACGCTACCTCGGTCCCCGTAGCTTAAGTTTTCTTCTTGCGTTTTACAAAGATGTTACAGGTAAGACATCCTCCGTAAATCCTGCACCATTTCGCCTGTGAAAAGTTTGCATATGTGATTGTGATAATCTCTTCATTATTTGGTAACAAGGAGCAGAATTTATTTTGCATTACATACAAAAGCCTTTGAAGTTCATTTTTTCAATAGAAAATTTCTAAGCAATTGCTTTTTCTTATGGATTGAAGTAACTTGAACCATATGCTCATTTGATCTACGACTGATGCAAAATTTTGCACAATTTCATGCAAATCAGAGGCGTAATCCCTTAAGATTGTCTCTTTGTCACTTACTTATGTTTGAATATTGCTGAAAAGAGTTCTTCAAGAGAATGAGTTTCTGGGTTATGTGCTCTTGCCATATATAGGTGTAGAAGCTTCATCTTTGGAGCAGAATGCCCTACAAGAAATCAAAAATCTGTCAAACCTCGAAAAACATGGCGATGCTGAGGTGGAAAACTGTCCATTCTGGTGGGCAAGGTCTCCTGAAAACATGCTTCAGCAAGAAACATACCTCGCCCTGGCCACCATATTTGTGCTTATGCGATTGGTCTACATCCTTTACCCAACACTGCTCGTGTTTGGTACCCGTGTTTTAAATTATGTCAGAAACATGAAGCTGCTGAGTTCTTTGGACAATTTCTTGGTGTACTTGAGACAAGCTTTTCAGCCACGCAGTTCAATAGACGGGGAACCTTGTAAGAGGAGTAACTTGCAGGAAGGAGCTATGAATGCTGCTGGTGTTTGGGCTTCAAAGTCCCTGGCCACAGTTTCTATTGGCGAGGCTAGCACGAGCAGGAGAGTCGATTAGGAATTTGTGTGGAATCAAAGATGCTCGTATCATTGTGTGGCTTGGGAACCCTTTTCAGGTAACCGAGTCGATTCACCGACTATGCAGCCTAAATTTGGTCGTCGAATTCAGTACCATTACATTCAGGTTACATTTCATTTTTCTGTTATTTTTTTTTTTAACGAGAGAACGAATTGACGGCTGGTCTGGCCAATTCTGTATATTGTACCAAACTTTTGTTCTGAAAGTAGATCAGCTCCTATAAATTTGGCCAGAGTATATGTATCAGTAGAAGATTTGTGCATGTGTGGCCAAGTTAAGTCAGTCACAGATGTTTGTGCTAACTGCTAACTAATTGTTGTACACTTTGGACCATTTTCAGTTCACTTCTAGTGTAGGATGTTGTTCATCATTCTGTAATACTTGTGGATGATTCAAATTGTGAAACCAGATATATATATCATTGACTGTGTTGGTTCAGGAAATAGTTTGCCCACAAAATGTGCAGTGTTAGTAGATGATTGATCAAAAGAAGCATCCAAAGTTGTACATCATCTGCATCTAGTTTCTACATCTACATTTATGCCAAAAAGGGTACCTGAGGAACCAATAACACATTGCTTTGGCTTCCCTAATGGCAAAAATCAAAAGCAGAGTTGGTTATACAAAACAAGCACTGAAGAGAAGATCCCTGCCTCGCCTCTGGTGAATTAGGGATCACTGTCACTGCTCATTTCCGGCATATTGTCTTTCTTCACAAGCTGGCAAAAACAAAATAAATCACTTTCAGAAACCAAATTCAAGAGCCAACCACTAAACAAAGGTTGAAGTTGAACATTTCAAAAAGCAAATCAAATTCGTAGCAGTATGCATCAATATAGGCAGTCGTAATTCTACATCAACAATTTTACCACTCGGAATATGTTCAGAAGAAGAACAGCATCTGATATCAAAGAAAGGAATATAAAGTATCACCTGCTTAATGCATTCTTTTGACTTCTCCAATATCATGGGATCTAATGCTCTCTCGGCCAGCTCATAAAACATTGTGCTTCCTTCAGGACCATTCACTTTGTCTTTCTGCAGATACCTAGAAATACACAGAAATTCAAAAAAGGGTTTATGAAAAAAAAACAATACTGTATGGACTTGGCTTGGACTGTTTTAAGTTTAAACCTTTGCTGGACAAGCGCCTCCACTGCATGTTTGGTATTCCCGAATTCTGGGTGGTTCTCATCATTCTCCTTGATTCCTACTCGCTTTAAGTAGTTCCATAATTGCTCTGGCACAATGATCATCTTATGAGAATTAAACCCCAAAATAATAATGACAATAATAGTAAGGAATGAATTTGGTATTTCGTTCACTTCTTCATCTAAGCACATGTACATTTCGGTCATTATTGCAATAAAACCAAATTAATGCAGAAGAGAATATTCCAGGTTTTGAGTTGGATAAGAGATATCTATCATATATGAAAGCAAAATAATAAAAGAATGAAGATATTAAAACAAATCTATTCTTTTGTATTCTTAAGTTATGGCATTGTAATGGCACCTAGGATACAAAAGAATTACAATGCCAACCAGTGTGCGTTAGAAAGATTGCTCAAACTGCTGAAACTAAAAAACACACCTTCGGAAATTTTGCCTCCGCCAAGATGTATGATGGCGATAACTACGAAAGTAAACCCTTTCAGATGGACCTTGTCTACATCTTCTACATATTTCTTGTATAAAGCAGCTGGAAGCTTGCTGACAAGAACATAAGACTTGGCCTCTACTGTGCCTGAACAATGCATTATTTCAATATGGTCAAAATAATAAATAGATATATGAGGAACAAAGACTAGCTGTTTGTACCATGCAAACACTCAAGGAGAAAGCTATTGATACATACTTTGGTAGATGAAATAACAATACACATGCAAATCACAAAAGATAAGAGACCACACATGATTTCATAACCAGCATTTTCGAAATCAAACCTCAAAGAACCCTAAAATAAGACGTATTTATTTTTAAGGATTATATAATGCAGAAAATACACTGTGGCCCTGCAAGATCATACACATGGATAAATGTTATAATAACTTAAATAAACCGAGAATCATTGTCAGGCACATAAAAGAATCACGAAGGCTAGTCCTCAGAGTCAACCTCATAATTGGTTTACAGATTGGTTAGCTGTATACCTCATACTCCTTTTGATATCACCTTTATTCAAGGGAAAACATTCGACAGGGCATTGCTCTTATGGATAACAGCTCCTTCATATACTTATTAGATAGCCTGGCATTGCTACCAGTGAGGTTTCTCTTTCTATATTTATAAAAAGAATCCTTCTTAAATTACTAGCGATTATCATGACTCATGCAAAACTCAGAAAAGCAGTAGAGGAAAACTACCTAAGAAACACAGAGGGAAGCAATAGAAGGCGCATCATTTATTTTAAGGTGAGGGTACTGTCCCCATAACCTGTCAATTATCCCCTATGATCAGAAGGTACTCTTTGACCTTCTTCAACCTATGTGTGCCATAACCACATCATATTGACATCACCTAAGAAATCACTAACGCTGCTCTTCTAGAGACTAAAGACTTACTCTGCTGTGAAGGACGCTGAGATGCTGATGAAGGACGGCATCTTTGAAGCTCTTTCAGTTCATATCCCAAAACACTTGATAGCTTCTCTTGTGCTTCAGTGATCACTGCCGCAGGAAGATTTCGGTTTCGATAACTTCTAGTCACAATTTGGGTGAGTTCCTCTCTCTTGATTGGGCACCCTGAGTTTAGGTGCGTTTTGAACAGAACATAGCGGATAACCTCGGCTACAAGCTTGTCCATTTCCTGTTCTTGGAACAACTTTCCAGCATGAGCAAAACTAATTTGGCATAACAAATTATTCTTTTGGTAATGGTTTTACGCAATAAGGTCTAATAAGACCGGCATCAGGTATGCTATTACATCTTGACAATGACCAGACATTATTTTATGACAACTGATAAGTTCTTGACTAATCAAAAGGCAATGCATAAACTCTGACCAATAAGTTGAGACTTGAGAGACTCTTGCAGCCAAAGGCGCCAATTATTATACATATAGAAATGTATCAACATTTTCCCTCTACTCCTTACCTCAATGACTTGACAATCGAAAATTTGAAATATTAAAGCTTTGCAACAGTTCCAATTAAGGCGTCAGAACCAACCAGAAACAAACCAATATGAAAAGAGAAATCCATATACCTCTTTGGAGCAGTCGAATTGAGAACAGTCATCGGAAGCACTGGCCATGTATATACTCGCGCGAGAGAGACTGTGTAGAGACCAAAATTGACTGAGTAGCAGAAGCTCAATCGAACCGAACAAACCCTAAAAGAGAAGTAACATTTTGACAAGATCATAATGCGAAGCATGACGAACTCATTGGACACCTACGATCCTAACCGCGTTGAAAGGAAACTCACCGTCAGACAACAGACGTGACTGGGACTTCTTCAGCGGGCTTGATTAACCGACTGCTTCTGAAAGCCGACGAAGGCGATGTCGCCCGCGCCGTTATGGCAGCAATTTGCTCAGACACTGAAAGGACGGACCAACCAAAGAGAGTAGGAGAGCTAGACTCTCTGATGGAAACCTCCGGCGGGCTACAAAATTTGCTAGTGTCCTACTTTCTAAAGAAAATATATTAATTTCTTGAAATCCTCTTTCAAATGAGCCTTAAGTCCTTAACCGGCGGCACATACTATTTCTTTCTTTTTTTTTTTGGCCAAGGCGGCACATACTATTTCTGAATTCAAATATCTCACCAATCACTAATGTTTTAGAAAGAAAAAAATCACCTAAAACACAGTGAAACAAGATATAAGATATAAATTTCGGAACAATAAATCTGTATCCACTATATCCATCCAATTTGTCCGACTAAAAAAATAAAAATAAAGTTACCATATAGTTTAAATAATTTTTTATAAAATATCATTGTTTCACATTTTATAAACTAGAAAAATGATGAGACAAAAATGATTATATTTATTTTAAGCTAAATTTTATATTATAAACTGTATGTACTTATTATTCGAATGTACATATATGTTTTTTTTCCAGATAATATTCTAATAACAATCAATATGATAAATTTAAAGGTTAAAAATCTAAAAACTGTCTCAAGTTTGCCTCATGTTAATTTGATGTTTCATGTTAATATTTACTGTCCCAAGTTTCATATGTTGCGAGGCATCTCTGTAAAATTTTGAGGTTAAATTTGACAAAATTGGTCACTTGCCGATCACGTGACTGAACAAATTTGAAAATTCATAAATTATCCACAGTTGCCTGTCATGTGCCAATTTTTTTTTCCAATTCATGTTCCAGCTTGAAATGACGGAAATACCCCTCTTCCTAATACAAGTTTCAAACACCAAATAGCAACAACATTAATACATCAGATATTCTCTTTCAACAACGTTAATACTCCATACCTTCTCTTTAAACAACATTAATACTTCATACCTTCTCTTTCAACAACAGTAATATTTGCGTTCTAAACATGGTGGTCTTGGTTCAAGTAATCCAAACACGCTGAAACCTCATATCCTTGTAATATATGAGTGGAAAATGGAGAAAGATGGTAAATTTTTAGGAATTTTTTTATTCAATTTCATTTTTAATACTCTGGGTGGCCGGAATCGGAGGTGGGTGACTCAGAATCAAGGATGGGGCCGGAATCGGAGGACGGTGGCTCGGAATCGGAGGTGAGTGTCCGAAATCGGGGGTGGGTGGCCGAAAACGGGTGTGGGTGGCCGGAATCGGAGGTGGGTGACCTGAATCGGAGGTTTGTAAAAAAACATAAAGGGGTAAAATTGTATTTTCATCTCATTCTGTCAAAGTTAACTCCAAAATCTAACGGAAAACCGATTTGTAACAAGAGTGAAATTTGGGACATTAAATATCAACAGTTTAATCCTGATACACCAAATTGAAACATGAGACACCAAATTGAAACATAAGGCGAATCTCAAAGCCGACCTGGAACCATGACCGGGCTTGCAGAGAAAGGGCATTGCCAACAGGAGATAATATATGGTGTCAGTCTGACCCTACTACGTATGTGAAAGTACCTTAGTTTGGATCACAGCGAGGACATTACATGCATTAAGATGGAAGTATTGTAGTTTCCCATGTTTGTATCACATTGGTTTGAAATAATGAATTTGGGGTCTTAGTTAGCAAGAGATGTACTACTTAAACCCAATTATGAGTCTAGACGAGGACAACATGATCAGTCATGTAAGATTGGGCTAGTTAGGACAGTTGTTCGAGTTTTGGGGCGTGACAGAAATCGTCCCGAAGTAAAACAAAGTCTGAATGGTTGGGTTTTTTCCTCTATAATTTAGGACATAGCTCGCTTTGTTGTAATCATCCAATAATATTATAGCATTTGATAATTGTTTATCGACATCCATATTGATTTGGTATTTTTGATATATCTTTAATTGTATAAACTGTGCAAATTTTAAGGAATGATTAGAAGTGGAAATGCTTAAAGTTTGATACTTGAAATTGCTAAACACTAAATCTATTTGTTATTTGTGTTTTGAATTAGGTAATGTATTGTTGTGTGATATTTGATGAACTATGTGGTGATATTACTTTTAGGTAATTAGAGTCTTAAATTATGTCATGTTTTTTGTTGTTGAATTTTTAACTCGTGTAACGAATTGCCCCTCTTACTAAGGCTACAAAATGTTCTTGTGAATTATGGCCAATATCAGTTTATAAGCAGTTATTTCAAATTCAGAGGTTAATCGTACTCTAGCAACTTTAGTAAGAAAAAAGTTTGGCCGTCACCTCCTTTGTGAGGACCCGATCGTCTCGCCTGTGAGCTTCGACCATCTCCGGTGGAGAATTTCTCTAGCAACAAAGTGTTTGCCGTGTTCCGTCATCAGACGTGAGGAGTCCCTGTCACAATTGCGTTAAAACCCTATTTCTCTTTTGATCAAGACAACGTTTTCAATCATATATGTGAAAAGTTGAAACCCTAATATCATGATCTGCTACCATTTGAGGAGTGTGTTGGAGCTAGGCTTGCCCTAATCCACAACGTTTCAATTTCCCCCTAGTCTGACCCACCAATGCCAACATATTATTCTATTATTTCCTGATCATTATTACCTGTTTGTGTTGTAGGCACTGACCGAATGGAGACGCATCGTGGGCAGCAGCCTAGCCAGGAGCATACCAAAGCTAATGATAGAATAGTCCTCGGGAAATCCTTTCTGCAGCTCGAAAACTCTTCACAAGCCAAGGAGAAACTACGTTGTGTTGGCCGAGTCGTTAGTGATAAAGCTATCCGTTCAGTGGCGATTCATAACATCCTTAAGCATGCTTGGGGAAAATATGTGGAGGTTAGGATGAAAGATTTATCAGGGGACGTAGTCCTAATTGAATTTGAAAGAAAGGACTTTGATGATGCTATGGATTGTACCCTTGGGCTATACAAGGACATTGCTTGTCGTTGAAGCAATGGTCTTTGGATATGAAGTTGGAGGATATTAATTTCCAGTTTGTTCAATTATGGGTCCAAATACATGGGCTTGAACTGGGAAAACTGAATTCGGAGAATGCTAAGATAATCGGGCAGCATATCGGTAGATTAATTCAGATTGAAGATAAAGCTTCTGCAGAAAATGTCACTAGCCCGTATCTTCGAATAAAGGTTGAAGTCGATGCCTCAATGCCACTATTGGCTGGATTCTGGTATCCACGACAAAATGGAGAACTTGCTTGGGCGAAGGTCTGCTATGAACGTATTCCCGACTTTTGCTTTCAATGTGGCCGTCTTGGACATATTGAAAGGGTTTGCAAAGAGGAGTTGGCTATGTCGGAGGAGGATCCCTCGAGACCTATGTATGGTCCATGGATGCAAGTAACTCGGCCCCGCAAGGCGGATAATGATTGGACCTACATTGGGAGATCAAATGTGACTAAAGAAGGAGGCACAAGTGGTCGTAGATGGAGTGAGCTGATGAAAAGACAACAAGATGATACCACACACCCTTTACCATCCACACCATACCCTACTCATGACCCCTCAGTACCACCCTCTCAAAATGACTCACCAACCCCTCGTAACCCTACACAAAGCCTAGCATCTCAACCACCTAATGTTGCTCCTCTAAAGCCACCAACACCCACATCAAACCACCTAGCCATCTCGACGTGCCTTACCCCTTCTCACCAACCTAGTCAATCTCACCAGCCACCCGCATCCAATAACATTGATCTCGAGCTCGGGAACTCACAAGTACTCATTGATGTACCCATCTCCATAGTGAACCCTAAGCCTAGCCGTCCGACCTACCATATTTAGGCGCCCTACACCCCAATCAACCACCCTATCGCCTAACCATAAGCTGCCCATGGAAGTTAGCCATTATTATGTTGAGTTCCCGCATGAAGCAAATTCACCATCGAAGAATCAAGTTATGGTGCCAACTCAAACAGGCCTGAGTCCACTACTTGGGAAATTATCGGTAAAGCGCAAAAGATTGGATGAAGATGAGGAGGCTACATGTTCAGGAGGGAATGGACGTGGTAAAAAGAAGCTTTTGTATGATAGAAACCAAGTACAATATGAGGCACCTGTGAAGGGTAATGAAAGTGTGTTAAAAAAATAAGGTGAGGGCTTATTCCAAAACTAAAGGCGTTCGAGGACGAGGTAGACCAGCACGTCGACCCCTCACTATTGCAGCTGAATTTTCTCCTCAGAATATGGGCTCTGGTGGCTGTCCCTTCACAGCCACACGGTCTCCATGAGTCTAATATCATGGAACTGTCAGGTTTGGAATCGGAACTGACAGTTCCTACACTCACCGATCTCGTGAGGAAACATCAACCGAACGTGGTGTTTCTCATGGAGACGAAAAACAAGAAGGATGTATGTGAGAGAACAAGAAGAATGTTGGGAATGGATGAGGCGTGTTACGTTGAGCCAAGAGGAAGGTCCGGTGGACTAGCGCTTTGGTGGAAACATCATGTGAATTTACAAGTTATTCATAAGAGTGCACACATAATAGACACTTCGTTCTTGCACAATACGGTGAATGGTGTCCTCTATATCACTTGGGTGTATGGCCATATAGATGGTGGAGAACGTTTCAAAACATGGGATTTGTTGAGGCGAATTGCTCGAGGTAGAAGAGGACCTTGGCTATGTATAGGGGATTTTAATGATATCTCTTTCAATTTTGAGAAGGATGGAGGAAACCCTAAAAATCCGGGTGCTATGAGAGCCTTTAATGACATGTTATTTGATACGGGTTTAGTCGACGTTGGATTTAAAGGAAGTCGGTTCACATGGTGTAACAACCGTGATGGAGATGATCGAATTCGAGAAAGACTAGATCGAGGTATAGCAAATGAAGATTGGCTTGAGCTACTACCCAATACCACGATCTTTCATGGCTCACTAGTAGGTTCTGATCATTGCCCATTGATATTATATCTTGAATATCATGATTCAAAAGGGAGGAAACACTTTAAGTTTGAATCAATGTGGCTTCTTTATGAGGATTGTCAAAATGTGGTTAATTCATCGTGGACTAACTCCTATAGTAGAAGACGACATGGCCTTTCATCAAGGCTTCATCAATGTCGGTTGGCGCTATGTAAGTGGAGCAAAAGTTGTTTTGACAATAATAAAATCAAGATATCAAATATTCAAAATAAAATATCGGAGGTTCAGCAACTTTCAAATGAGGACTATGATCGTGAAGAAGAACGGGTGCTTAAAGTGGAACTTGCGATTTTGTGGCAAAGGGAGGAATGTTATTGGCGCCAACGCTCCCGAATCCAATGGCTAGACGGGGGAGATCGGAAAACAAAGTTTTTCCATCAAACCACTATAGCAAGACGGAGGAGGAATAAGGTGCTTAAATTACAACTACATGACGGTTCTTGGTCTGACTCGGAGGCTGCCATTATGACTGAATGTGAGACTTATTTTCGAGGCCTTTTTACCTCGGAGGAGACGAGTGGGTGGGATGAGGTATTAGATTGTGTGCCACAGTTAATCAATGAGCGCATGAATCAGAATTTGGTTAGAAGGGTTAGTGATGATGAGGTCAAAACGACATCGTTTCAACTTGGTGGAATGAAAGCACCCGGCCCAGATGGATTCCCAGGACTATTCTATCAAAAGTTTTGGGATGTAATTGGCAACGATGTTATCTAAGAAGTCAGAGCTTTCTTCGAAACAGGTAAAATTAATCCTACCCTTTGCTCAACCGATATTGTCTTGATCCCGAAAGTACCTAACCCCGTAAACACTACTCAATTTCGCCCTATTAGCCTATGTAATTTCAGTTATAAGATAATTTCTAAGGTTCTTGTTAACCGATTGAAATTGATCTTACCGTCTTTGATTTCACCTTTCCAAAGCGCGTTTGTGACAGACAGACTCATACACGACAATATCATTGTTGCACATGAGGCGTTCCACCACTTGAGAATGCGTAATGGGAGGGCGAGAAAGGAGGCCGCGGTCAAGATAGATATGAACAAAGCATATGATAGGGTGGAATGGAGTTTCTTATTTGCGGTGCTTAAAAGGTTTGGCTTCTCTGATACATGGATTGGTTATATTGAGGAATGTATCACGAAGGTCATGTACACAGTAGTGGTCAATGGGAAGAAGACGAATAAATTTCAGCCATCCAGGGGAATTCGCCAAGGAGACCCATTGTCTCCATATTTGTTCATCTTAGTGGCCGATGTGCTATCCCGTCAAATAATTCGAGCGGCGAAACGACGTGAGCTAAAAGGGATTAGCATCAAGAGGACATGTCCAAGAATCCATCATTTATTCTTTGCGGACGACTCGTTATTCTTTATAAAGGCCGATGAGCGAAATGCGAGGACTTTAAAAAGAATTCTCACTTCTTATAGTCGTGCATCGGGACAAAGCATAAATACGGGTAAATCTGAAATTTATTTCGGCGCTAATGTTGATGGCTCGACAAAGACGATGGTGGAAAGGATCTTGGAAATTAAGGCGGTGGACAATGCGGGAAAGTACCTAGGGCTTCCAACAATTTGGGGGCGATAAAAATGTGAGGCATTGGGGTTCCTAAAGGATAGAGTGAGCAACAAGATTTACGGGTGGAAGAACCTCTTCCTTAATCAAGCGGGAAAAGAGGTGCTCATAAAAGCGGTAATTACAGCAATTCCAACATATGCGATGTCTTTATTTCGTCTACCAAAAACGTGGTGCGACATGATCACAAGTATGATTGCACGGTTTTGGTGGGGTCAAAATGGAGAGGATCGAAAGCTACATTGGAAAAAATGGAGCCGCATGACGATGTCTAAGGAAGAGGGGGGTATGGGGTTCCGAGACCTAGAAACCTTCAATTTGGCCTTGCTAACCAAAACGGCTTGGCGACTTCAACACGAACCTTCCTCTTTTTGGGCTAGAGTCATAAAGGGGATCTATTTCCCGAATTCGGATCTATGGGAGGCTAGAAAAGGTGGACGCGCATCATGGGCATGGTCTAGTATTCTTGAAGGAAGGGATATACTTAAGGAGGAGGGTATATGGAAAATAGGTAACGGGGAGAAAGTCCAAATTTTCCAAGATGCTTGGATACCCGGGTCGCCATCGTTCCGCCTAGGTGAGACCTTCAGACCGATTCACGATATATCGATTAATTCCTTGTAGTTGTTGGAAAAGAAAAAAAGAAAAACTCTAAAATAACAGTTGTCAGTTCCTGATTGGTGATAGGTCCACCCGCTGTCCTCCACCTAGTAGGACCGAGGTAAGTTATAATTTCTCACTCAAGATAGATTTGAATATACTGAAATTATTATAACAAAATACTTTCATTTGCATGCTTAATTGAAGTTTCGCCCAATTTGAACTATTTTTTTTTTTCAATGGTGTCCAATTGAAAGTAATTTGTTACCATAATTTTAATTTATATATGATTTTATATTAAGTACACATGAAAAAACCCCACGTGGCTGAAATATGCTCAGTTTTTGTCTAATTTGACAAAAATTAAAATAGAAGCAATAATTTGCTCAAAAGCTAAAAGTTTAAATAATTAATTCAAATTTCGAATAAAAATTTATAAATTGGTCAAATTATAGGTAGGAATCTGATTATTAACCTTATTACTAAGATGCATTATACAATGTGCATGCTCAATTTTTTTTAATTTTTTTTTTAATTTTTCCACGAAATTGACTGGTCTATAAGAAAAAACTACGACCCACTCCAGATTTCTAGGCAGCATCCGAATCCCACCGACCTGACACCATCCGACGGTCAGCTATCAAACGTAACAGCAATCAACGCTCCAGATTTCAGCATCTGCTTTTCGCGTCACATCTTATCCGTTCACTTATCGTCATCTGATCAGGGGTAGTTCCGTAACTTCACCATCGTTTCTCTTCTTGCCATTTCCCCCTTTTTTACCAAGCGAATCTAAGCATCTTCCTCTGGGTTTTGCGTTAGCAGTTATTCGGCAAGAAACTTCCCAGGTGTGCGTTTACATTCTACTAGAGAGAGAAACCGAGCTTGAGAGAGAGAGAGAGAGAGCAACGATGGAGAAGGAGAGGGAGCAGCAAGTTTACCTGGCCAGGCTCGCCGAGCAAGCTGAGAGATACGACGGTACGTTTTCATTTCTTGTTGCTCTTCGCGGTTTCGCTCAATTCTCTACAGATCTCGTGTTCTTGGTCGATTCTATCTGCTCTGTATGCATTAACACTCATTCACATATTTGGATGAAGTTTGATTCTAGTGGAATTGACAGTTTGAGTGGTGGTTGGGTTGCTTTTCTGGTAGTTCTATTCGATCAGTTTAGGTTGAGTGAGTTACTGAGTTTTTGTTTAGCTGCTGCGAGGGCAAGATCGGCGAAATAAGCATCATATTTCGTCTTTTCCACCGGCTGTGTTTTATTTTCCTGCGTTTCTTTGCTATCATCTGCGCTTCTGTTCCTTGTTTTCTATTGCGATGATAAGTCTGATTTGGATCTTTGAGTACTTTGTGAAACAGTGAAAGGAAATACGAGTGAGTTTTTTTTCATGTGATCTGGAAAGATGTCCATCTCTGTGTTATAGTGTAAAGCAAGCTAGAGTATCTGCTACTATTTGAGTACTTTGTGAAACAGTGAAAGGAAATACGAGTGAGTTTTTTTTCATGTGATCTGGAAAGATGTCCATCTCTGTGTTATAGTGTAAAGCAAGCTAGAGTATCTGCTACTATTTGTTTCCCGTTCATAATTGTGGTTATCGGTGATATTGAAGTAGGAGAGATAACTAATTTGGTTAATTATTTTCTGCAGAAATGGTTGAAGCCATGAAGACAGTTGCTAAGTTGGACGTGGAACTGACAGTTGAGGAGCGGAATCTGTTATCTGTTGGATACAAGAATATCATAGGGTCGAGAAGGGCATCATGGAGAATCCTCTCTTCGATTGAGCAAAAGGAGGAGGGTAAGGGTAATGACCACAATGTCAAGAGGATTAAGGACTACAGGAATCGAGTTGAGAATGAACTTGCAGAGATTTGCAGTGACATCCTGTCAATTATTGATAAGCACCTCATACCCTCCTCCTCAAGTGGGGAATCTACTGTTTTCTACTACAAGATGTAAGGATTGCTTTCCACTGTTAATCCATATATCCTTTTGGACTTCATTTGTCAAGTGCAGGAAGAATTTGAAACCATTTTTGTTGATATATATAGTAGTTAGTTTTTTGATATTGTGATTGTCTGGCAGAATTTCATATTTGCAATGATTTTCCCCCTCCTAGATGGTTCCTTTGTAAATGGAGCTTTCACGTGAATAACCCATGAAATTAGCACAGTTAATTCAATTATGTTAATCCATGGCAATTGTTAATTGGAAATGACAGGAAGGGAGATTACTATCGCTATCTGGCTGAGTTCAAGCCAGTTGAGGACCGTAAAGAAGCTGGTGATCAGTCGCTGAAGGCATATGAGGTATGCACGGGTAGTCAAACTTTTTCTGCCGCTTTGTGAGCTTCATTTCATTGCTCTTGATTACAGTTCTATGTTTATTTAGTATCTAGCTGTTTCTTTGGATTCCAGAGTCTAATTTATGTTATATTATGCAGGCTGCCACTGCCACTGCTAACTCAGACTTGCCTCCTACTCATCCCATTAGACTTGGGCTGGCCTTGAACTTCTCTGTTTTCTACTATGAGATTCTGAACTCACCGGAAAGGTGAATTACATCTTCTATATCACTATGCACAGAGATGGTTATGATTAATTCCTTGTAGTTGTTCCACTTACTGCAGCTCTGGGGATGGTTTAATCCGTAATATACAATTTAGAAGCTTTTCTTTAGGTGCGTCTGTTGAAATAAAACTTGGAACGAGTCACAGTGATTTTCTGTTGAAAATGTGGACTGCCCTCTAATGGGAAACTAGCTATAGTTTAATATTGAATTTAATGTGTCTTGCCTTTCTAGTACTATTTTTTAATAGCAGTAGTACAATTGGCTGATAAACTGAAGAATACTAGAGGGATTAAACCTCTTTGTGACGCTTGATATTTTTTTGTGTGTTCTTGAATCTTCCTGCACATGTTTGTTTCTTAAGCACTTTGTTTGAAACATGCCTCATATAATTCAAAAAATTATCTATCTAAGCAGCTTTTAGATTCTGGTTGAAGTTTTTCCCTTCTAAAATATATGCTCAGATTGCCCAGTGGGATTGAGGTATATGCGTGAAAAGATATGATTTCTAATTGTTCATATGATACTTTGTTTGGGACAGAGCTTGCCATCTCGCTAAGCAGGCATTTGATGAGGCTATTGCGGAGCTTGATAGCCTTAATGAGGATTCATATAAGGACAGCACCCTTATCATGCAGCTTCTGAGGGATAATCTCACATTGTGGACATCAGATTTGCCTGAGGAGGGAGGTAACATCTCTCTCTCTCTCTCTCTCTCTCTTCATGTATGATGTGTGTTGTTTTTGTCGCCGTGAAGTCTTTGAATCAGTTGTTTTTGTCGCCGTGAAGTCTTTGAATCAGTTGACTGATATCAATCTTCCCCTGGCAGGTGAGCACTCTAGAGCTGATGAAAACCAACCAGAGGTGAGAGAATTTACTTAATAACAGGGTTATCAAAGGCGCTCTAAGTATAAATGCTGGTTTATATGTTACAAGTATATTCCTGCTTTTGCATGTTTTCTTTGTTCCATTGAACTTTTGCTATGGCTGAATGATGTGGAACGTGGAATCTTATAATCTGGATATTGCTGCATGTAAATCTTGGAGACATTCAAAAGTAATGAACCATTTTTTTTGTTGTATAAATATAAATGTACAATTATATAGGTCACATGTCATATATTGCATGTCTTTTTGCTAAGTTATGTTGAATGGAAATTGCATGGTCATGTCTTATACCTAGTTAAACGGTTAAATTAGGGTTGTGGTGATAGCTGCTTTAGTAGTGCAAAGATATGTTTAGAGTAGTTGATTTTGTGTATGTGATGATCAAAATATGCATTTTGTCTTGCAGAGTTAAGACAGACAGTCGACTTGGATTGTCTCACAGAATGAGAATGGAAGGAAAGTGAGGGAAGGAGAGTTTGTGAGGTTAGTTAGGGGTGAATTATTAGTTTGCTGTATTAAACTCGCTTCTGTTTTCTATATATACATATATAGGACGCTACTAGTATCATGGAGTGTGTCTGACTTGTGCACGTATGTTAGTACACCATCTGAGGTATTGGGTCTTATGATAACACTACATCTTGAACTACAAGTAATTCCAGTAGGTAGAGTTACACTCTACAGCATACACCCCTTTCTGATTCTTTAGAGGGTTGTGTTAACAGTCCCGTTTGGAAAAATCACCCGAATAACTATATTTGGGAACTCAAACACAAAAACAAGGTATGGTGAGTTTCATGTACCAAACCCTAAGCTCAACTGTGCAACTAGGTATATTTGTATCTGAAACTCACAATACCTTGTTTTTGTGTTTGAGTTACCAAATATAGTTATTTGGGTGATTTTTCGAACTCGTTTGGCAATACTCGTGAACCAAGAATACAAGAAACAAACTCGAATGCACCTAGATGGTAGGATTTGATTCGACGGTTTCAAGAATCTGTGGTATTCCCTGGTCAAATACCATAATTAAGCAGCATCTGCATAGAGAAGTATTAAATTGGGCATACATTTACGGTATAAGCTCAAGTTGTTGGAATTCCTAGAGGTGAACTAAGTTTGATATCTGGGTTAAGTTTAAATGCCTATAACTCTGAAATTGCGGAAGCAAGTAATCTGAGGACACTGCATGCAGATGCAGCAGATTTATATCCGCAAAACTGGAAAATTGCTTACTATCTAAAAAAACTAGATAGCTCAATATATCAAGACACCTAAATACATTTCTGATATCTAAAAAAATTTCAAGTGCCTATTTATCAAAATGTGATTTTTATATTTTTATCCCTAAATTGAATGATATACAATTATTATTATTATTATTTTTTTTTTTCCATTTGAGCAAATTTTGATTGGTTATATCCGATAAAAAAATGCATTATAACGTACGTTGTTACCATATTACAACAGACGCTACATGATTCGTTTGACTCTTTTAAATCAAATTTATTAGTTAAGAGAAGAATTATAGTACAACTTCTTTCTTCGTTCTAATTAACCATACATTTAACTATAACCAATATATATAATGTCAAAATGTAACTACAAAATTAATCTATATCAAAATTGCTTATATAATCTTTATAATGTGACAATTTCTGATTGTATGAGTTACATGGATAAAGAAAACTAATGCATCAACATATACATTTTGAATGTACTAAAAATCTAAGGCTTTATTCAGTGTAGGGGTCATATGTGCTTGCACTAAAGAAGAATGACTGGAACACTTTTCTCATAAATTTTGTTACAGAGCCCTATTGATATAAGCGTTGGTGGTTCGATATTCAAACAACTTGTTTAAGACGAAACTTAGCATGAATACCTCCGCCAACTTTCAGGCTTTGTTACTCCATGTCTGCATGCTTGCTCTTGCTCCTCTTTGCTCTTTACTCTTATATCGCTCAATGCCTCGTTTACACGTTAACTAGACTACTCAGTTGCCCTAATACGGTTCAAGGGTCTACAAGTCGGTTCTATCATTCCTTTCAGCCACAGCTAACCGAGTTCCCCGGTTCAAAGAATCAAGAGCCGGTTCATATAGCTAAACAAGTCAAACTCGAGCATACTATTATTCCGCCTTATAATGCGGTTCATGAAACCATCATGCAGCGGTCCGATTCTCCCCTTCAGCCACAACAAATTAAAGACTCCAGTTCATGGACTCGAGGATCGATTCTACTTCAACAGACAGCTGCCAATTGGAAGTTGTATTTGGTGGTAGTTCACTCTTTTTTGTTCGGAATAAAATCAATTTAAGTTTTTACACATATTTGCCTAGAACTTATATAATCTTTATGATGTATAAATTAGGACAAAGAAAACTAATGCTTCAACAATTTTGCGTAGGTACTAAAAAACTAAGGCTCTTATTCAATGTAGGAATCATATGTGTTTATGCTTAAAAACCTTGACAAATATAGATTTTGAACTCCCATTTGTTTAAGTCAAAACCAAATCAAATTAAACTTGTAATTCTCATTTTAAGCCAATTCAGACAAAATTGACATAGTAACTCAACAGAACCTAACATCATTTTGAATTCCGTTTATTTATTAAACTAATTAGTGTAATCAATCTCAAACTTCAACAATATCTTAACTTGAGTTACTTGGGTAGGTTATAGTATGATTGAAAGTTATAGTATATGTGCAATATATTTGACACTATAAAATTGGCTAACTCACACTAAAACCATAGTCATAACAAAATTGTGAAAATGTGTAGAGCCACAACAAAATTGTGAAATTGTGTAGACATACATTATTATTATTATTATTATTATTATTATTATTATTATTATTATTATTATTATTATTATTATTATTGGCCAACAGATAATACATTATTTTTGCCTTGACTAAATCCTATGCAGCTCTTCATAGGTAAAATATACATTTTCTTGGTATATATAACATTGAAAAGGCATGAGTTAAAGGTGCATAGGAGAATATTTTCAAATTGAAAACTAAATGACCAAAATTAGTTAAGGAAAAGTATATTGGCAACCACCAACTACTATTTCTAAGATCGATATTTACAATTATTCCCAATATCCTTATTCGTAGACCTTCCACGTTGTTGTGTGTTTCATTGGTAATATGTTGAAAATGTTATTTTATATTAATACATTAAATTTCTGTCCAGCAGCAATTCTACGAACTTTTTCGACCGTATAAACTTTGTTTACATAACCGCAAATGATTGAAATGTGTAAAAAAAAAAGTAATACCAGAATGAAATATAAAATAAATAATACTTAAGAATTATGAAAAAAAAAAAAAAAAATTCATAATTAACCATAATTTTACATATGGCCAAAAAAACCCGTAATTTTCATAACATTAAAAATTTAATGTTATGATCCGGGGTTATGAATCTAATGTCATAACATTAACTATAATTAATATTTTGAAAAAAATAATATAATTATATCTATTTAAATTAGATAATACAAGTGGCTTAAACGGTGATTTTGATATTTAAAATTAAAATTAGAGATTTTGATCTCAATTTCATATTATTAGTTCATAAACGACGATATTGAGTTTTAAAATGCACTAATAAAATCCACGTCATTAATTAGTACTTTGTAAATTAATATCTATAAATATATTATTATTTTTAATTTATTAATTGAATGTCGTAATTAAATAGAACTTTTTTTTTCTACCGTACCTAATTTACAAACGGGTCTTTTATGCAAAAGTAAAAATGAAAATCTTATAATGCACATATCATAGGTTATCACTTAACAAATTAACATACATGATATATATATATATATATTTGTACAAAATTGAATATCAATAATAGTTTAAAAATTTAATGAGTAAAATTCTAAGCAATGCGTGTGAATGACTAGGAAGGCTAGAATTTCCCTAACTACACTACTGTAACATTAATAATAATAAAAAAAAAAAAAAAAGCAAAACCAGTTCGTTCATGGGTTAAAATCTAAAAACTGTCTAAAATTTGTCCTATTTGAGATTTTAATGTCTGAAATTTAAATTGTTGATACTGTTGTCCGAAGTTTCAACTTTGTTGGAATTTGCCGTATCTGTCCAAATTTGCCGTTAAAATTGACAGAACTTGATCATGTGCTTGTCACATGACACAATAAAAAAACAAACCTCAAAACTACCCCTAGTTGGGTAATGGCCGGTCGAAATAGGTTGGTGGCCGGCCGGAGTAAACATAATAGTATCAGGGGCAATTTCGACTTTTCACACCATTATGTCAAATTTGACAGAAAAAATGAAGAAAAACCAAATTTCAACAAAGTTGAAACTTCATATAGTCAATATTAACAATTTAAACTTCAGACACCAAAATCTCATAGAAGGCAGCTGCATTTTTTTACCTTTGATTGATAAAGTGATCAACTGATCATCTATCATAATAGAGCATGCGTTGCTCAACTGTGGTTGATCAATGTCGGCGGAGAGTTTGTTTCAACAACATAAAAACAGACCCACCAATACTATCACTCACTGCTCTTCCAGTTGCACATCACCAGAAATATAACAGAACAGGCAAATTAGCAGCTTCCAGAGACAGTGGATGCCACAAACTTGGTTCCATAATTAGTGGAGAACCATAATCATAATGTACCTACTATTACATGATAACTCTCTTCTCCCAATTCACAACAACATACACTATACACAAGAAACATCCCCATATACATATATATATGGCACAACACAGAGGTCAAAAAAGAAAATAGAGCTAAAGAAGAGAGAAGAAGTTCAGGTTGTTTGGTTCATCATTAATATTTACCTAGGCGCATCAGCCGCTCTTCTACGCCGCGTAATGGCCCCCAAATCTTATCTTCTACACATTCTGCTGCTTGGTCAAGTTACTTCACATCCTCTCACCTGTGTAAAACAACATCAACCCATTTATATTAGTTTTATGGATTTTATGAACTTATTTATTTTGCTTCTCATCATCCCCATAACTCAATCTAGAACACGAGTAATTTCAAGCAGGAACTTGGAGATTTAAATGAATCTATCTTATCAATACTAGGATGCATTCCCTTACCTGTGTAAAATAATATCAACCCACCACATATATAAGTTTTATGGATTTTATGAACTTAGTTTGCTTCTAATCATCCCCATAACTCTATCAAGAACAGAAGTAATTTCAAGCAGGAATTTGGAGATTTAAACGAATCTATCTTATCAAGACTAGGATGCATTCCCTTACCCAGTTTGAGACAACCGTCTCCAATTCAAGATTTCATGAGACTGTGCAGGAGGATGTCTTGGCAAGTAAGCTGAACTGGCACCCATCCCATTTTCCTCATTCCCAAACTGGTCTGAATAACTTGGAGTCGAAGGCAACCAAACTGGAACAACACCACCATCCCTCTCTCTCCTAGTACTTGTGCTTGAAGATTCTGCAGTGGAATCTTCAGGGGCATTTTGCAACCCCATTGTAAAGTCATACTGATGAGGTGGAGGAGAACGAGGATCATTGTTGGGTCGAACTCTCTGAAACACCTGCTGCTGCTGCTGTTGCTGCTGCTGTTGCTGCTGCTGTTGCTGCTGCTGTTGCTGCTGTTGTTGCTGTTGTTGCTGCTGTTGCTGCTGTTGCAGTTGTTGCTGATGATGATGATTCGCGATATCCCTTCTAGGAAGAGGAGGCTCCTGATGTACTACTGCACCAGTTACATTATTGGGCACCTCACCTCGACTCTCTGCTCCTCCTATTGAGTTCCTAACACCAGAGGATGTCTCATCTTCCTCGCCTCTGACTATTGATGTGATGCTCGGTACCATCTGATCTTCATGGCGCCGAGTTAAATTAACGACCTGGTTGTTGTTGTTGATCCTCAAGGGCTCATTGATTTCCTCCATGTGTATGTCCTCAGGGAAAGCAATTGGTACAAATTCCGAGTCTCCAAGTCCTTCCTCTGTTCCATTCTCTATTGCAGCTCTCGAAGCTGCTTCATGCTGCCACATCAGCGAAAGAGCTTCTTGCAGACGGGCTCTCGCTGCATCTATGGTCACAATTGGCAGAGGGTAGTTCGACCCTAGCTCAATCCCAGCTGCTTGAAGCACACATTCAGGTGCATTCCATGGGTGGTGTATCCACTCAGTTGGAAACCTTGATAACTCCGGTAGCCACCGCCTCACATATTCTCCATTAGGGTCGAACTTGTAACCCTCAAACTGTCATTAAAGAAAAAGTTGTCAAAATATTATCACCAATTCTTTCTTTTGTTAGGTGACTATTTTAGTACCCAGGAGGTTGCTTTCCACTGAGCTAAAATTCATTTGAGTACCTCTTCAAGTTGTTTTACTGGGAATGGTTAAGAAAAACAATGATATATAACAAATCAGATAAATCTCCATAAAGTTTACACATTACTACCTGGGGATTGTCGATACGATCGAATTCACGGCTATCAGGAAGAGTGCCAGATATATACTGCCATCCAAGAGCATCACTCTCCAAATCTGCATCTAGCAGGGTGTCCCAAAAGTACTTCATTCCCCATCTCCATGGAAGTTGCAAAACCTTCACAAAGAAGCTTGACACCACAACTCTGATCCTATCATGAAGCCAACCCGTGGCCCACAACTCTCTCATACCCGCATCCACAAGGGGATAACCCGTCCTGCCTTGCCTCCATGCTTTGAAGTACCCTTCATCCACCACCCATGGGAAAAACTTTAAGTGTCCAAGGAGAGGTCGCTCGTGGCTGTAAGGGTGGTTGAAGCTCATGTATCTAGAGTACTCCCTTAGCCCGATAGACTTGAGGAACAAGTTAACACTCTCCTCGCCTGATTTATTCCCCTCATTGGCCCACATGACTTGCTTGAGTCGGACAAGGTGGAATACTTTCTTCACACTAACCTCCCCAAAGTGCAAGTGAGGAGAGAGGAACGAGGTTGTGGCGCTATCAGCTTTTCTACGGTTCTCAGAATACTCTATTAGTGGGCCGTTGATGAATGTTGTGAGAGCCTTGTCGGCATTGCTCCACCCTGGGGACCATGCTCGAGCTAGAAGAGCATTGCTTCCCTTCTCAGAATCGTCTTCGAACACCAAATTGTCTGATGGGCATCGTGACACGTCACCTTGCAAATTAAAAAGGATTTAGCATTGATCAAATCGATGGAATCCAACCTTGTTGATCTACTCCTAGTTTTATTGCATGGATTTCAAAATATTAAGAGAAGAATGTGAGAAGGCGCAAAACCTTGAATGATTCGCTTAGGTGGAAGAAGTGGAGCGTCTGGATCATAAGGCATACTAAGGCATCTATCCC
The DNA here is from genome assembly GCA_036873135.1 of Clarkia xantiana subsp. parviflora. Taxonomy (NCBI): domain Eukaryota; kingdom Viridiplantae; phylum Streptophyta; class Magnoliopsida; order Myrtales; family Onagraceae; genus Clarkia; species Clarkia xantiana. The sequence continues at coordinate 3,746,041 of JAPTYO010000009.1, forward strand.
AGAAAGCAGTAAAAGTCGAGAAGGCACAGCCTTGATCATCGTTTACTTCCCATGGCTCATAGAGCAAATCAGCATTGAAAGATCGGACTGCAATGCCTTGATCACTCAAAATTTCCTTTGCTCGGTGATCTCTAATGAGAGATAAAGGATCTGAAAAAAAAAATGCAGATTATAGTATTATACTCCATCATCAAGCTGTCAAATTACGTATAATCAGCAGTTCATCAGTAAAATAGTTCAAACTAACTAAGAACACTAACTTATCAATTGAAACTTGTTTTAACCACTAAAACACAGTGTAAATGAGAATCGATTACTAGTATGTATATATCATTCTATCTAAGCTACCAACACCTAAGCAAATGGGACTATATGTTTAGGTATCTCTCACAAATATTATGGTCTCATCACACATGGCAACAAAAACTAGAAACAAACATGGAGCAAAACCCTAAACGAAACGAATACAAAAAACTGAATTGATCAACCAAAGGAAGAGAATTTCTATCTAATAATTCAGATAACACCACAGAAACAGTAAAGACAAAGCAAATTCAATCTACCGATGCAAGAGACAGCAAAAGAATCATCATCAGGAATAACTAATAGGAACAACAAGCTAACTAACTCACTAACCATAGAGGTGATTGAAGAAGAGCTGGGTGGCACCAGTGGTTTTGACAAGCTCAAGCAGAGAAGATACACTATCACTAGATCTCTTGGTGACAAGAGAAGTCCCTAGCCTCCTGAGAGAAGAATCGAGCTCAGCGAGGCTCTGTTTCAACCACCATCGCGACACCCTCCCTGGATAGTACGGACCTTCTTCTTCCGGCGCCCAGATGAAGACAGGCACCACGGAACCAGCCCGAACGCCGGCAGCAAGGGCCGGATTATCCTCAACTCTCAGATCCCTCCTGAACCATACTATACTACATCCACCGCCGCCACCACCAGACATCGAGAATTGAACTCTTCACCTACCAACTTCTAGCTATCTACAGTACATGGACAGAAATGGCAAAGAAAATGATGAATCGCTGTATCTGATCGATTGTTGGGCAGATAGTACTACTGTCGGAAACGGATAGAATCTGGAATTAATATCTCCACTTCAAACTCTCATCTTCTAGAATTCAGCTTCTCAGAGGTAGAATTCCCCAATTCCCACCTGATTTGTCAGTTGGACCAATGAATTCTCAATTTTCTGGTGTACAGTTGGATTGATCTCATCTCATGCGCAGAAGAGAGAAGGAGATTGGTTAATGGAGAGAGAAAGAATACAAGAGTAAATTGACAGTGGCGAATTGCAGCCACAACTTTTGCCTAAAGGATTTTTGTTTTCTTAAAGTTGCTAATTTTTATTATTTTTTTCCATTATCCTCCCCACCCCACCTCACCTCACCTCGTGCAATAAAACAGAATCCACTGGTGCTCTAGTTCTTTCCAACTGTCTTTTTTTTTTTTTTTTTTTTTTTTTTTTTTTGGTATGGTTTTTTTTGTATGATATTCATTCATATTAGGAATGTCAGGTTGTGACACGACACGATAGCACGACACAAACACGAACGAAAAAAATCGTGTTCGTGTTAGCATATGGCAGAATAATAGTACGATAGCACGGACACAATTAGCACGATATAACTTCCGTGTCGTGTTCGTATTTGAGTATTATAACACGACACACACGATATCACGCTAAAGATGTGCAACTAAGAATAATTCTTAAGTATTTTTTGAAGAAATCTAATTTATTGCCTAAAAACTCCAATTAGTGGTTTAATTTTAAGTGTTTGTAAACTCTATATTATTAATATATGAATACTAACATATTAATTCATAGTTCTTTTTTATATATATAAAGTTCATTATTTTGATTTTTGCTTAAAGATTTTATATAGAGATGTACAACTCAAAATCCTTACATAACACGATAGCACGACACGAACACGCACGAAAATATCTGTGCCGTATTCGTATTTATAAAACGTGGCATGATAAGCTTACTGTGCGTGTTCGTGTTTAGTAAGTTTAGCACGATACGATTATTGACACGCACGATAGCACACACGATAGCACGAATTGTCACCCCTAATTCTTATGATATGATCCTATCAGTGACAAGGTGGACTTTTGTACTGCAATAGTAATAATAATATCACTGGTAAAGCGAGTTGTGTTTTCATAGACGACTTGAGGTTGAATTTCGCTGGAGATGCTTTTTTGGAAGGTTTTGACCATAACGCTTCCGGTCTAAAAAATGCGGAAGTAATATTGTATATATATAAAAAATATATATATGTACACTCTAAACTTAATTTCAACTTCCCATAAAAAATTAATTTCATCTACAACTCCATGTATTTGCATGCTCTATAATGTAACATGTTGATAAGGGTTAACAACTAAATCCATAATTGAATTTTGACTCGAATACAATTCAATAATTGAATTTAATTTTTAAAGTTAGCTATCTAAACTTTTTATTTACAAATAAATTGCTACTTTCAGAATAATAATTAAATAGGACACAAAACGAGTATGTGTCAACCACATGAGGTCGTTTAATATGTATACAAAATGAATTTAGATACAAATTGAAAGTATTGCAGCGAAATACATTCAATTGGGTGTTCGATTGGTCATTCGCCCAATTAAAACGATGTTTTTATTTGAGTGCCCTATTGAAGATATTTCATTGTAATCGTTTCAATTTATTGGCAAATTCATCTTCTGTACACATCAAAAGACATCATGTTGTCAGAACATGTTTCTTTCTGTCTAATTAACCGAAAATCATAACAAATGTGACATTTTACTTACAAATTAAAAGTTTAAATAATCAATTTAAATAAAGTTTTGATAAATGTTTTTATTAAGTTAGAGTTTCAATAATTAGAGCATTTAAAATGCATAAGCTATAAAGGAATAAGATATATTAGAGATAAATATATCTTATTATATTTAAATATAGGGTTAAAGGTACTTTTCATACCACATGTTTGACCGAATGTGGCTTTTAGTACTGGATGTTTAGTTTTGTATACTTCTGATACCAAACGTTTGAAAAAATGTGGCTTTTAGTACATCCGTTAGTTGGCCGTTAGTTTTGGCCGTTAAATGACATGTGCAAGTCACGTGATCGACTCTAAACTTTTAATTTTGTTCAGTTTAGTCCCTAAAATATATTCATAACTTTTATTTTGTTTAATTTAGTCCTGAAGCTTCAAAATCAAACCCAATTGGGACCTATCCCCAGTTGGTTAAATTTGACCCAAATTGGGCTATGTCAATTGATTTCGATTGGTTTAATTATGTCCGATTTTGAAGTGTTGTGACTAAGTTAAACAAAATAAAAGTTAAGAATATATTTGAGGGACTAAATTGAACAAAATTGAAAGTTTAGAGTCGATCAAGTGACTTGCACATGTCATTTAACGGCCAAAACTAACGGCCAACTAACGAATGTACAAAAAGCCACATTTTTTCAAACGTTTGGTACCAAAAGTATACAAAACTAAACATCAAGTACTAAAAGCCACATTCGGTCAAACATGTGGTATGAAAAGTACCTTTAGCTCGACCACCACCCAACTCTGGCCAGCCACCACCCAACTCCGGCCAGCCACCACCCAACTCCGGCCAAACACCACCCTCCTCCGAACGGCCACCACCCAAAAATCATATAGTTGTTGATTTAGCTAGGAGGGGTAATATTGTCATTTACCAAGGTAATGGAAGGTTAGATTTTCATGGAGGGGCATTTTTTAAATATCAATTTTATCGAACTCACGTGACGGTCACGTGTAACACTTCTGTTAGACTTAACTCAAAATAGACGGAGACACCAAATTTCAACAAACACCAAACCTGGGATAGTCAATTTCAACGACGGAGACTGTCATGGTATTACTACCACACCGGTTGTAAATAACAACTATGTAGTGTATATAAACCAAATGGGTCCTCCCACCTAATGGACTAGTTTATTGGGCTGGGCTCTTCCATTTGGTTTGTAACAGACACTAGATTTTAACATGGGTCAAACCTCATACAGTATTAGTTATTAACTATAAAGGAGTTTAACTTGAAATTATCTCTATGATAGTATCTTGTTGGACGTGAACTTCTGAGAGGTACTGGTGACAGGAAACCGTGATGCGAAAGTAAGATGAGATCTCCCAATGGTAATCGCTGAAGGGTTGATAGGTACAGAGTACAGACTATATGCCTATATAAGTAAAGTGTCAACTTTACTAAGGAATTATTGCTCTTTTCTCTGCTGATGATGATCAACGTTAGAAAGCAGTCAAGTTCATTGGCATGCAACAACTAATAGGAAATTAAGGAATATTGCAGATCCAACATGCTTGAAATCGCCCAATAGTATAATCTTAGCGGCCTTGTGTTTTACATTGCTCCAACCAACTGAATGAAAGGAAAAATAAGTACTGAGATCTTAGCGGCCTAATTTTAACAAATTCCCTCTCACGCAAAGTCTGATAAGGACAAATTAGATACATAATTAAATCGACAATGAGGACACAAACTCAGCAATGTCATTCGGATCAGGAACTGATACCATAGGAAGAGAGGGACAGGGCCAGCCCAAGAGAATTTGAGCATAAAGCCACATTTAGTTTGGAACCCTTTTATTAGAAGTATTTTTTGTCCAAACATTAAATTAAGGGTTAATAACCTATTAAATGTCTGAATTTTGACCCATGTTAATCGGAGAGGTCTGAATTTTTTAAAGTTAATTTGGAAGGTCTGAATTTTCAACTTTGTTGATATAAGAGGTATCCGTCAATTTTTGCCGTTTAAACTGACGGAATTTGGTCACATGCTTGGCGTGTGACTGGAAATAAACTTAAATCCCGAAAATGCCCTCCGACCAAAGTGTGCCCCTCACATGCTTGACCTGAAAAGATGAAAATGCCCATTAAAGCAAAAAAAAAAAAAAAAAAAAAAACATTTTCTTAATTTGACTTCAGGGGTAATTTTGTCATTTCACATTTTCTCAAATAAGGTATTAAATAAAAAATATATTAAAAGGAGTAAAAGTGTCATTTCACACAATTATGTTAAATTTAACCCTAAAAATGGACGGAAAACCAAAGTTCAATAAAGTTGGAAATTTAGACCTTCCAAATTAACTTTTGAAAATTCAGACATCTCCGGTTAACATGGATTAAAATTTAGACATTTTATAAGTTATTAACAATTAAATTAATAATAAACGTAATTTTTTTTATTAAAATTTTATTTTTTAAGCTTTTTTTTAAAAGTTAAAACTCGAGACCTAAGTCCGTTGCATTAGTGGTCTGATATGAAAATTCTAAGGAGGGCCCCTAGCTAGTTTGCAATCAAGGAAGTTAACGTGGAATGGTGTAATTAAAACGGCACACTTAATTAGTACAGGTAGCTAGCAACTACGTGAAGCATCCTAGCCAGCATTTGATTGGATTGCAAGGAAGAGTTTGCAGTCCAGTTCTCAAACTAGCTAGCATACACATGTGTTGAAGTTTTGCACTCTTCAGTACGTAATTTAAAAAGTCTTGTTGCATGTTGAAGCTTGCTTCAACGGTTTCCAAGACATTTAATAGCCAGTGGTGAAGCATGTAAGGTGCTGGCTATAAATAGAGTCAGCTCATGAAAAAGAAATGGAAGAAAAAGACATCTAGTCATATCTCCGAGTTCCTTACTGTTCATGCTCCTAAAGTCACGTGTCGGCCACGTCATCCAATCGGTCTCCAAGGATTCCGGAGAGAGGTATAATTTCTCAACATAATTAAAATCATTATGTACAATCTAGAGTTTTAAGAGCATTCACAGTGGTATTACGTAAAAAATACGTAAATGTGGGTCCTACATGTTTATTTAAGTAAAGCAACAAAAACTATCTACAGTGGTTTTACATAGCATTCCTTAAAGATGGGACCCACACGTAAATTTATGTTTTTACATAAAACATTCCTTAAATTTAAGTAATGCACTATGTATTACGTAACTAATTTTTTATTATAAATTAATTCATTTAATAATTAATGCTAATATCTTATTGGTGGTTGTTGGAAAATTTAATAATAAAATATATTTAAGAAATATGTTTAAGTAATACGATTGCAGAGAAAATATTTTTTACGTCTGTCTTAAATTTACGTATTACTTAAAGTGTACATAAATGTTTACGTGGCAACTTTAAAGAATACAGTTTATGTAAAACCATTGTGGATGCTCTAAGAGCATCCACAATGGTTTTACCTAAATTCTATTCTTTAAAGTTGCCACGTAGACATTTATGTACACTTTAAGTAATACGTAAATTTAAGACACACGTAAAAAATATTTTCTCTGCAATCGTATTACTTAAACATATTCCTTAAATATATTTTATTATTAAATTTTCCAACAACCACCAATAAGATATTAGCATTAATTATAAAATGAATTAATTTATAATAAAAAATTGGTTACGTAATACATAGTGCATTACTTAAATTTAAGGAATGCTTTATGTAAAAACATAAATTTACGTGTGGGTCCCATCTTTAAGGAATGCTATGTAAAACCACTGTAGATAGTTTTTGTTGCTTTACTTAAATAAACATGTAGGACCCACGTTTACGTATTCTTTACGTAATACCACTGTGGATGCTCTAACTCACGTAAACATTTATGTACACTTTAAGTAATACGTAAATTTAAGACAGACGTAAAAAATATTTTCTCTGCAATCGTATTACTTAAACACATTCCTTAAATATATTTTATTATTAAATTTTCCAATAACCACCAATAAGATATTAGCATTAATTATAAAATGAATTAATTTATAATAAAAAATTGGTTACGTAATACATAGTGCATTACTTAAATTTAAAGAATGCTTTATGTAAAAACATAAATTTACGTGTGGGTCCCATCTTTAAGGAATGCTATGTAAAACCACTGTAGATAGTTTTTGTTGCTTTACTTAAATAAACATGTAGGACCCACGTTTACATAATCTTTACGTAATACCATTGTGGATACTCTTAGTGGTCTTGATTTGGTTCGGACTTGTGTTAGATGTGATATTTCATATTAGGTGATCAGATCTAATATGAATTCGGGCCAATGCAAGCTACGGAACTAGGTGGATCCAGTCATGCATCATTAAATAATTATACTTTAAATAGTTGAGATACTTAAAAGATCAAAAATAAATTAGATACTAAAAAGTTAATAACCGATAATTGAAATACTAAAAATGTAATTTTCCTTTATTATTATTATAAATAAATGGTAATTATTAAAATAATAACTCATGTTTTAATAATTGGAGAAATTGCTAGGTGTAGTGTTTTTAAATATTTTGCCAGCTTAGATTTCTCATATGTACAAACTATTAGTTCAGTTAATATACTTGTCTAATTTGAACGAAATAAATCACGTGTAGTACACGATGAATAAAAATGTGATAAATTTGCTAATTGATACTCGAACAAAATGGAATTTTTTTTACCACTTTTTACTCAAATAAATTGTTAGCTGATTTTATTTATCATACATCTTACACGTGGATAATTCCGTTCAAATTACACGAATCTATAAGCAGAACTTAGTATTCATACATGTGAGAAATTTAAGGTAATATAAAATGTTTGAAAAATAGCTTACAATTTGTCCAATTGCTTTTAATTGAGCTAGCAATTTTTGTGAACGTCTTTAAATTTGGTTTGGTCGGTTGAGAATCTTGAGATAGATGGAGCTAGGGGACTACTATCCATTCCATTACAGATAACTTTAAGCTCGAAGCAGAGCAAAAGGCATCAATCAATATGTCTAGAGCAATTTGTATACGGAGCTGTAACACTACTTCTACGCCAAGGTTTATTTCCAGCCGATTCAGAGATTCGATGGCGGCGTTTGTTACTGGACAAATCAAGCCATTTGTGAGCCTACGCGGTGGCACTAGCGTCGCAGTTAGAGCCTCTACCCAAGCATCGATCGTGGAAACGAAGCAACTGGTATATGCACCTCTTTTCCTTCCATTGATTGATTACATTCGCCATTTCTATAGCTTTCTTCTTATCTACTACAGAATAGAATTGAATTTGAATTTGAATTGATTGCTGCTGTGAATTCAATTGCCTTCGATTTAGTATAGGATAATAGGAAAGGAAACAGATGTATTTGTGATTCTTCTGTAGTAAGTTTGCTCATCGGAGATCTGTTTGCTTGTTATTTATAGGAATCTGCAATCGATGAGAAGAATGTGAGCACCACCACCACCACAGCCAACATATTAGCTTGTCCGATTTGTTATGATCCATTCGGTGATCAAGCACTTTCAGTGTATGTATCTGGGTAGCATTTTCCTGGCTTTGATGTATACTTGTTCCTGGTTACTAATATACATGGCAATTTCTTTTCTGTTCGATTGATTATTTTCCATGCCCTAATCTGTTTGTACGTAATCGTCTCTATTCTCGAATATACGATGATAGGGATTCGATTTCTGGGACTAGCTTGCAATGCAATACATGTAAGAAGACTTACTCTGGCACTAAAACACATCTTGAGCTAACACTAGCAAGTGGAACCAAGCAATATGGTGAAGCTATGGCCTTATCCACTCAATTCTTCAGGTCTGTAAATTTATTAGATATCATTTTCTGCAATCCATCAGATTTCAGCATATTTCTATCATCTGTACTGTACTGTATGGTTTAAGATTCGGCTCATTTTGTATCAGGATACCGCTGATATCGTTTCTCTACGAGAGGGGCTGGCGTCAAAGCTTTAACATTTGGGGTGGATTTCCTGGTCCAAAGAAAGAGGTTATTATTAGACACTCTCATTTCGAGTCATTTCATCGAGTATATCTGGATCGATCTTCATTGATTAATTTGTGTGGTTGCAGTTTGAAATGATAAAAGAATACATGAAACCAGTCCTTGGAGGTAACATCATTGATGCAAGTTGTGGGAGTGGCCTGTTTTCAAGATTATTTGCCAAGAGCGGTCTGTTTTCGCTCGTGGTTGCTCTCGACTACTCAGAGAACATGTTAAAACAGTGTCAAGAGTTCATCAAGCAGGAAGAAAACTTCCCCAAAGAGTGAGAATAATTAACTCCCCTCATATCAAGCAAAATCATCATTTCTTATTGAAAATCCTGATTCAACAGCTTTTTGTTATATGTTACAGAAAGTTAACATTGGTCAGAGCTGATATTGCAAGACTTCCTTTTGCATCGGGTTCTATCGATGCAGTTCATGCTGGTGCTGCTTTACATTGCTGGCCTTCACCATCAGCAGCGGTGAGCATTTTCCATAGTTGTCTTGAGAATTGGCTAATTCGACATTCTTTACGTACCAAATGAAAATAAATCTCAAAACTTTAGATGAATAATGTAGGTTGCTGAAGTAAGTCGAGTTTTGCGTCCTGGAGGAGTGTTTGTGGCAACTACCTTCATACTCGACGGTCCTTTTGCCTATGTTCCTCTTCTATGGCCTCTCAGACAGGTTTGTAGTAAACAAAACTAAGTATAGGTTATGTGTTTTGATTTGATTGTCATTAAACAATGTATGGTTATGCAGAACATAATTCAAGTATCAGGCAGCCATGTTTTCTTGTCCGAAGCAGAACTGGAAGATTTGTGTAGAGCGTGTGGGCTAATCAATATTCAATGCAAGAGGAACAGAAGATTTGTGATGATTTCAGCCACTAAACCCAGCTAAATACCTTCAATTCATTTACAGCAGAAATATCAATTTGTACAGCCATAGTAGTATAATATGTGCAAATAACGGTGTGGCTGAATTTATGTAAAATAAGGTGACTCTTGTGATAAATAAAAGAAGAATGCAGTAAAAGGTTTTTTATGGTTAAAATCTACGCTATTCAGCACTAGGGATGGCAACGGGGCGGGTTTTCGCAGCCCCGGACCCGCCCCGCGGGTCGGCCTGGCTGACCCTGCCCCGGCCAAATGGACCTTCCGGGACGGGACAGGTCGGGTCAACAATCCCGCGGATCGACCCGCGGGCACCGACCTGCCCCGTCATGTGAACAATTTTTTTTTTTCACTTTTCAATATTCAATACATTTTTTTTTGTCAAAATATTACATTATATATAAATTCAAAACATAAATCTAACACCAATCAAATATAAACAACAAACACATCAAATAATACAAATTCAAATCCAAACACCAAATTGACAAATCCTAATAATCTAAATATACATTTATTTGTAATTTGGTACATGTTATTTATATAGGTACTATATTAACCATATTGTTTAGTAAATGTTAGATCATATTAATCTAAAAAAAATTTAAAAAAAAATATATTATATATATATGCATTTCGGGGCGGGTCTACGGGGCCCCGGGTCTCTAAACCCGGACCCGAGATCCGTTGCCATCCCTAGTCAGCACGTAAAGGGTAAAGTGCTGGCCATTGATGTTTTTCTATTCCCATGGTAACTTGGGGGTATTGAACCCTCGACTCTAGTTAAGGGATGAGGCGCTGAACCACCACACCATACTACATAGTTCATGTTTAAATTGTTGATAATATGCGTCTTAAGTTTAAATTGTTGCAACAATTTAGAAAGATCAAAATTCGCATTTTGCACAGTACTTGGTAGCTACTGATGTTATACATGCTTCTTTCATCCATTAATACACTTTTCATCATGAATGATTAAATACTACTTCTAGTAAGCAAGCAAATAAATTTCCAAGCCAAACAGAAGCACAAGAAGTAAACAATTCTCAAATTAATAACCCAATACTCATTAGAGCTTCTTTTACTCAACTATCTGTGTAGAGCATATGGGCTAGTCAATATTCAATGCAAGAGGAACAGAAGATTTATGATGATTTCAGCCACTAAACCCAGCCAAATACCTTATGTACAGCAAAAGCATCAAATGCTGATCCTTGTACAGTCATTTTCTAATAAGCACTGAATGAATATGATGTGGCTCAATATGTAAAGCATTGTTCTTCAGTTTGACAAAGAACCTCTACTCATATACCTCTCCCAGGTCCAGGCCCGTACCGGGCTCTGATACCATATAGAAAATGATAATTGTATTATTGATCTTATTTAGGGTTGAGTACATGAACCTATATATATATAGATACAAGACTATATATATATCAATAGACTAAATATATAATAATATAATAAGGAAAATATAATCTGATAATATACTAAGATATATCTATTCCTAGGGTTAAAACTTTTGATACCACATGTTTGACCGAATGTGGCTTTTAGTACTAGATGTTTAGTTTTGTATACTTTTGGTACCAAATGTTTGAAAAAATGTGGTTTTTGGTACATCCGTTAGTTGGCCGTTAGTTTGGCCGTTAAATGACATGTGCAAGTCACGTGATCGACTCTAAACTTTTAATTTTGTTCAATTTAGTCCCTCAAATATATTCCTAACTTTTGTTTTGTTTAACTTAGTCATAACACTTCAAAATCGGACCCAATTAAACCAATCGAATTCAATTGACATAGCCCCATTTGGGTCAAATTTACCCAATTGGAGATAGGTCCTAATTGGGTTCGATTTTGAAACTTTAGGACTAAATTAAACAAAATAAAAGTTATGAATATATTTGAGGGACTAAATTGAACAAATTAAAAGTTTAGAGTCGACCACGTGACTTGCACATGTCATTTAACGGCCAAAACTAACGGCCAACCAACGGATGTACCAAAAGCCACATTTTTTCAAACGTCTGGTACCAAAATTATACAAAACTAAACATCAGTACTAAAAGCCACATTCGGTCAAACATGTGGTATGAAAAGTACATCTAACCCCTATTCCTAATATAAATATAATAAAATATATCTACTAATATATTTTATTCCCTAATAATTAGACCCCTCTATTTTGAATTTAGACAATTGAAGTGACACTTTATTTTTGTTTCGTAAAGTAGCATTTCTAGCTTTCTGCGTAATTTAATAATTGACGTGTATTTTCTTATTAGCTAGTTCAGGTGATGTGTTAAGCTCTCACCATCAAAATTAATATATATATATATGTGATTAGAGATGTAATACGTGGCGTACATGCATTGGACCGTCCACATGTATGGATTTAATTTTAAAAATTTAAGGATTTTCAAAGAAATAAGTTTTGAAATAATGACATTCCGAATACGGACAAGAGTAGGTTTACTTTCATAAATAGGTAATTACATAAAGCAATTTTTAAATACTAAAAAGATATAATATTACTAAAATAATATTACTTACCATTGAAGATAGATATCAAAGGTTAATTATCTAACTTTTCATATATTTTCACCTTATATAAATAACGCATTTGGTCTTTCATTCGTCCCACATACAAAAGAACAGCACCTCCCTTCAAAGTCAAAAAAGAAGATGACCCTATTGCAAGTAGAGTGCCACGAGTCATCGGAAGATCAAACATCTATGATCGATGCTCATTCGTTTTCTCCACAACTTCCAACTAACCTCATCTTCATCAACGCAGAGTTCAAGTTCACATGGGCGGCGGACAAGGATGGTGCTGACGAGGAAGAAGAGAAGGAGCAAGCTGCAGATACCAACAATGACAGTATCAACGCCATCAGGGTGGAAAACGTCGGCCTCTATATTGACCGGTATGCTCTACTCGGCAGCATGAAGCTTTTCCTCATGTCTTTGCTCGGCATCCCCCAAGAGCATGTCACCCCTATCATGGATAAAATCATGTCATGTGGTCGTGGGGTTGCTAAGAAGGAAAACCCTCCAGAATTCATATGCATGAAATTGAAGGTGCACTGCTATCTTGAGAGGCGTGCATTAGTTGATGATGTAAAAAAGGCTTTCTCCAAGTTTTTACTTCACAGAGAAATGACAAGTATTAAGATTCCAGATAATGATGTTGAAGAGAAAAGAACAATAACATCTTGTGGTATTTGTTTGGAGGACATGCGTGCAGGGACGTTAGCAACTAGAATGACTTGTTTGCATTTCTTTCATCACCGTTGCATCTCTGCATGGCTTGCCAAGTCCGTCACTTGTCCTATGTGTCGTCACCCTAGCAAACGAATAACTATATTCACTGGTGACGACTTGATTTCTTATCTGGGCTAATTAATATATAGCAAGAAGGCTAATATCTTATCTATATATGATGTAATATGTTTTAAGAGTCAGTGGAAAATAAGAAAATAGAAGACATAAATGAGGCTGAATATTCATGACTCGGTTCTTTATTTAAACTTCATGTAGTTTGTACTTTGTATGATTTGATTTCTCCTTTAATTTAATATTATCTTATATTTTTATTGTCTTATTATATAAAAAGGTACCATATTATTTATGACTGTGCAACAATATTTTTTTTACATCATTCGTGAAAAAACGTTATATACTGTCCATTTTCTCATATTATGGATTAAATATAAATATATCTTTAATTATGCCTCACTAAGCTTAACTTTGACTTAAATTTAACTAAAAAAATACTTTGACTTAAACGACTAAAATACATATACTAAATATATATCCATAATAATTTTTTTATATATAATATCAAATAAAAAATGAAGGATAAAAATTGGTTTCTATCATTTATTCGATACATAACGTTTTGAAAATCGAATGAGAGAAGTTCAACTATAAATCGATCATAGTAACGACGATTCAAGCAAAAGAATACAAGTATAACAAAATCAGATCTGTTGATTGAATCGGCAGTTGTACTTAATTGGATGGTTAAAACTGACATCAATTTATTGAGCCGGATATTAAATTAACTCAGGATTAAATTGAATTAAAACTGGCTTGAACATGTGTTTTTGTGATTGGAGATGCAGTACGTGGCGTCCATGTATTGGCGTGCATGTATTGGATCGTCCATGTGCATAGATATAATTTAGAAAATTTGAGGAGTTTCAAAGAAATTATTTTTTAAATAGTGACATTCCGAATACGAACAATAGCATATTTACTTTTATAAATTGGTAACTTCATAAATAAATATCGAAAAAATATAATATTACACAAAAATATTAGTTACCATTTTTTTGAAGATAGATCTCACATGCTAAAGATATAACTTTTCACATATTTTCACATTAATATATAAACAACACATTTGGTATTTCACTTGTCCCACACTAAGCAACACCTCTCATTTAAAGCCTAAAAATGAGATGACCCTCTTACAAGTAAAGAGTCATGAGTCATCGGAAGATCAGACCTCTCTGATCGATGCGCGTTCTTTTTCTCCAAAGCTTCCAACTAGCCTCATATTCATCAACACGGAGATCAAGTTCACATGGGCGGCGGATAAGGATGATGCTTAAAGGAAGAAGAGAATGAACAAGCTACAGATGCCAACAACGATAATATCAATGCCGTCTAGTGGAAAACGCCGACATTTATATTGATTGGTATGCTCTACTCGACATCATGATGCTTTTCTTCATGTATTTGTTCGGCAACCCCGCAAGAATGTCACCCCTATCATGGATAATATCATGTCAACCCTCCAAAATTCATATGCATGAAACTGAAGGTGCACTGCCAACTTGAGAGACGTGCATCAGTTGATGTTGTAAAAGAGGCTCTCTCCAAGTTTTTACCTCACAGAGAAATGACGAACATTAAGATCCCAAAGAATGATGCTGAAGAGAGAGCAACAATAACATCTTGTAGTATTTGTTTGGAGGAAATTGATGCAGGGACCTTAGCAACTAGAATGGCTTGTTTGCATTTTTTTCATCAGAGTTGCATCTTTGCATGGATTGTCAAGTCTGTTACTTGTCATATGTGTCGTCACCCTGACGGTCGAATAACTATATTTATTGGTGACAATTAGATTGTCTATCAAGGCTTATATATATATATAGGGCTAAGAACACAATAGGGGCCTGAATGTTTGCCCAAGTTGCCAAAAGGGGTCTGAATTGAAAAATGATATTATTAAGGGCCTGAATTTTGAGTTATGTTATTATGAGAGGTCTCCGTCTATTTTTTCTGTTAAAAGTGACGGAAAGTGGTCACATGCTTGGCATGTGACAGAAAATAAACTGAAAACCCGAAAATGCCCTCCGACCAAAGTGTGCCCCTCACATGCTTGACCTAAAAAGACGAAAATACCCTTTAAGCCACCACGGCTCCGACGACCACCACCACCACACCGACTCCGGCAACCACCACCCGGCTCCGACGACCACCACCCAGCTCCGGCGACCACCACCCCGACTCCGGCGACCGCCAAAAAAGCTTCGATCGGAGCCAAAAAGCTCCGATCGAGGCCACAGAGCTCCAGATACCAATTTATTGACCCGGATGATAAAATAACTCAGGACTAAACTGAATGAAAACTAGCTTGAATAGGTGTTTTTGTTAAAACCGGTCAAATTGGTCTGAATTCAGTATAACCGGTCGGAACATAAATCGATCACCTCCGTGTTTTAAAACATAATAAGCAAGTAATGAGTAAAGCTAATACTTTAAAAAGAAGAAGAGGAAAGTGACATGTTTTTATGGCTTAAAAGTTAAAATCAAACGGAAAAAGTGGAAAATAACAAATATGAAACTTCGTACATTGAATAATAATAATAATAATAATAATAATAATTCACTAAATCACATTATGACCAAATATGTTTAGTTACTAAATCCTAAATTATGTCACAAATTAACAGGGCTGCTTCTTGTCATTCTTTTTTGTACAAAGAGTATCCACAATGGTTTTACATATTTTGTATTCAATAAAGGTGCTAAATAAGCTATTTATGTGTACTTTAAGGAATACATATATTAAAA
This sequence comes from Clarkia xantiana subsp. parviflora, assembly GCA_036873135.1. NCBI lineage: Eukaryota > Viridiplantae > Streptophyta > Magnoliopsida > Myrtales > Onagraceae > Clarkia > Clarkia xantiana. The sequence continues at coordinate 3,761,842 of JAPTYO010000009.1, forward strand.
ATAAGTAGTAGTTAAATAATAATAGATTTTCAACGGTTTTACTTAAATATATTTTATTATTAAATCTAAACAACCAACTTAAAAGTAGTTTGCTTTAATTGTATTTGAAATTATACTGTTACCATTTATTTACTGCAATTCGATATATTGTCGGTGTACATTTCCTATATATATACATATACATATACTTTCATCTCATTTCCAAAATTTACTCCAATCCCACATTATATGATCAAATGAGTTTCTCCACAATTTATTCTCGTTGATAGATTATCTGATTTTATGGGGTAGTCTGATTAAGAATAAATGAATATTATCAAAAGAAAGAATAATGTACTACATATATGTTGAACGTGAGAAAACTAATTAATAATTATAACATGATAATTTTATTGAGAACTCTACCTATACTGAGAAAAAATTTCGTAAAAGATTTCGAGTCGAGGATTATTTATGCTGAAATTGAAAGTAAGTTTGGTATTAAAAAAAAAAATTCGAGAAATAAATTTAAGTGATGATGAGGCATACATATTATGTATAAATAGGTGGACCTTACATACTTTTAAGGAATGCAATAAAACCGTTGTAGCATGTCTTTCTGAACTTTACATAAAAAATGGGTTAAATGTATTTTTATACCATATGTTGACCACTTCCCGCTTTTTCTACCACTTGTTTTTTTTTTTTTTTTTTTTTGTCAGCATTTGGTACCAAAAGTTTCAATAAAGTATGTTTTTAGTACATCTATTAGCTGGTCGTTAAATGTCATGTGCAAATCACGTGACCCACCCTAAACTTTTGATTTTGTTTAATTTAGTCCATCTAATACAACCATAACTTTTATTTTGTTCAATTTAGTCATAAAGATTTCAAAATCAAACCAATCGACCTAACCAGATCTAGCCTAGAGCTAGGTCCGGAAAGGTCAATTGGAGCCTAGCCCCAATTGGAGCTATGTCCCAACTGACCTAGCCCAGGGCTGGGTCGGACCAAGGCTTGGGATAGTCCGGGGCTTGGTCAATTGGACATAGTCCAACTGAGGTTCAATTCGGGCACCTATTTTAGAGCGCCAAATAGAACCCATCCTTGATTTGAGATATTGATAAGGTGAATACCCAGTCTATTCAATGCTAGGCCTTAATGAGTACAAGGACCTCAAAAATTCTCTTTTCGCCCTTGAACTTGAAGGTGTAGGAAGTTTCATATTTGGTTTTTTAAGCACATCGATAGAGCCTCCATTTAACTTAGGTTAATCTGATTTCAGCAAGAAATAGACCTATGTCAACATAATTCTTCTTTGAAACACTTTGGTAATACTTCCGAGTCGAAATCCAAATAATCAGAGGGAGCCATCTCCTTATTGGCAAGAAAAAAAGATAGCAGACTAACTGATATTTATATCAGTTAATGAAAGAGTCCAATGAAAAAAAGAAGAAGCATGTTGCGTCTTTGAAACAGTTCGAATAATTTTGATAATAGTCAGATTAATCTGTTTTACCGAGCAGGTCTACGGTTCGAGACGGTATTGGTTCAATTGGACTAGGTTCCAATTGACCTTGTCGGACCTAGCCTATCGCTAGGTCCAACCATGGGTCGGGATTGTTGGGGGCTACGTCCGGGTAGGTCAATTGGGTTTGATTGTGTTTAATTGGGTTAGATTTTGAAATTTTAGAACTAAATTGAACAAAATAAAATGGATGTATTAGAGGAACTAAATTGAGAAAAATCAAAAGATTTTGATCAGTCACATGACTTGCATATGTCATTTAGCGGCAAAAACTAACGGTCAACTAATGGATATATGGATATACTAAATTCTCCAAATGTTGGTACCAAAAGTAGACGGAAAAAACAAGTGATACTAAAAGCGGAAAGTGTCAAACATATTGTATGAAAAATACATTTATAATTTAACACTAAAAAGATATATTGGCCCCACATATATGTAATACTAAGTGATAACATTATGGATGCTCTAAATAAAATAAAATTATTGATTGCAGTGATATGGAACAAAAGCTTTCGGCTCTTTTGCCTTTCCCTTGATTACACCATTATGCACCACCAGGCTCAAACTAAGGCTTCTCCATGACAGTTTAACTTGGCTGTCAACAAGAATTGAACTAAAGTAACATAACGCTATTGCGAAATTGAGTTTAATCACCAAACAAGCAAATCCAGAGATGCAAATAAGTAAAACATCTAAAGTACCTGCTTATGAGAGCAACTCAACTTTCTCCAACAAACTTATTGTCTGTAATTGAATTGCACTAGTCCATGAAAGTAGAAGCAATTTTCCATGCACTATCAAGCTAAGATTCTTGGCACTTTTATGCGACTAGCTATGAGCCATTCAACCTTTTAATGGCAGCAAACTCATCTCCTAATTCATCTTCAAATCGAGACACAAACTTCATATAATCCTTTTTAGGCAACATGCACAATGTGATCAATTTCATCTTGTTCTTAACCAAATTCTTGCTCTCCAGGAGCTGATATACCTCCAGTCGAGGCTTGAGCCTTTTCTCAACACTGCAGAGGAAAATTTCAGGGCGGTTCACAAGTTGAGCAAGATCAACATTTCCAATTTCAACCAGAACATTCAACACATCTCTAAGCTTCTTCTCTGATACTGCAAAAAGCTGGGGCACCCGGTAGAAGCTGCGCAAAATATCATTTTCTGAGAACCCTAAGTCCTTTAGAACTTGCAGCTTAAGCCCCCAATTCTCAGTTGACATTGAGCTTAGAGTCCTTATCGCAGAAAGATACCGCCATGATAGTTGAGGCATACCCATCCGATCGGCTATATCAATGAATTCCTGAATCTTCTCAGGCTTGTGCAACAGAAACCTAGGAAACTGAGCTACACACCTAGCAATATGCTCTGAATTGACTCCACGTTTCTTGAGCAATTCAATATTGGGCAACAGAGTATTGTCAAGATTGGCCTTTAGGCACCACCCACCAGAAAGCTTGAGAACATCAGAGACATTAGCATAGGATTCCAAAATTCCCTTGAGTATTGATATGTTTGAGAGCAGCTGCTCAGTGCCTCTTCGTAGGATCCAAGGATCACCTGCAAGTATCTTTGCAGTTTCGCTGGGTTCAAACCCTAGATCACGGAACATTTTGATTTTGGGCTGAACTTTGTCAACATTGACGGAGAGTAAAATCGGGGCTCTCCGAATTGCGATCTCGAGCAGAGGTTGGGAGAATCCACTTTCCTTGAGTAGAGTTATGAGAGAGTATACCTTTTCGGGACGATTGAGAAGAGATTTGTTGGATGAGAAGTCGAGTGCTGCCTGTGGGGAGAAACCGTGTTGATGTATCAAGTGCTCGCAAATTGATTTTGATTTTAGGGTTACTGAATCGTTGGCATTTGAGGAGGTAGAGAAGAAGAGAATAGCGCCGGAAACTAATAATGGTTTGGAATGCAATGAGACGAGGGAGAATCGCCGGAGTAAGAGAGCCATGGCTTTGCAAGCTCTAGAAATCGATAATTGCAGCAGCTTGACGCAAGCGGAGAACTCAATTCACCGGTCGTTTTCTTCAAAATGACGAAGAAGATGCGGTTTGGCCCTTTTTTTCAAAAAATAATAATCAAATTGTTACCGAAATTTTACTAATCGTTATCAGAATTTTAATTTTTTGAAATTATCTATTTCAATTTTCAACTTATTGCATATTGCTACAAAAATTCAATTCCTGTCAAATTTGATAGAAAATAAGCATGTTTTCGCCACGTGAAATTTTTCTATTTGTACTCAAAATTAATTCAAACATAATAAACTGAAAGTATTGCAACGAAAGATCTTTAATTAAATGCTTAATCAAAATGCATTGTTCGAATTGGGTGGTAGTTCAATTGAACATCAACTGAGGGTATTTCGTTTGCAATACATTCAATTTATGTTTGAATCTATCTTGTGTACACATAAAAAGATCACACGTGGCGGGAAGCCGAAAACGTGTTTATTTTCTTTGCAATTTAACGAGAATTTAAAACACATATAGCAATTTTCAAATGCTAAAAGCTAAGATTCAAGGTCGGAGCTCTTCAATCACACCCACACTTTTCCCTGCATATGGTCCATTATTTGTTTTTTTTTCTTTTCCCTAGACTTGTCCTAATAAAAACTTAAGAATCGCATAAGAGGGTTAGGGGTGGCAACGGGTCACGGGTAATCCGTGACCCGCGGGGCCCCGCCCCGATTTTGACCCGTTGATCTGCGATCCGTGACCCGTGGGGCGGGTACGGTTTTGGGGTCGCCCCGCCCCGTTGACCCGCCCCGCCCCGTATGTAGATAATTTATATATATATATTATACGTATTTATATAAAACTATACATGTAATATAATACATAGTTAAAATAATTAGGATTTGTGACTTGTATTTGGATTTGAAGTTAAATTTATTATTTGTGATTTAAATTTTAAATTGAATTTGTATATGAAAAATATAGAATTTAGGGTTTAAATCGCTAATAATATATTATATACCACTAATAGGTGACCTGCGGGTCGACCCGCCCCGCCCCGCGAACTGTGTGGGGGCGGGCACGGGTCGACCATCTCGATCCGCGGGGCGGGTACGGGGCAAGCGATACCCGCCCCGACCCGCCCCGTTGACAACCCTAAAGAGGGTGGTTCACATGTTGCGCCAACCAACACTTAAGGAAAGATGGCAAAGTACTAAATACTTAAGATTCTCATATAGATTATGCTAGCTACTCTCTTTGCAATGTCATGGCTCATATATCTCTAATCAGATATTGTAAGACATCTCTATTTTAGTCATTCAAAATTTCAATATATGTAATCCAACAAATTAAAGGAAATAGTCATAAACAAAATAGTCATGATTAAAGGATATTCACGAGATAAATCCAAGGTGGACCGCACCGTATGCAAATGGTTTTAAGCTGATCAATCCTTCTAGACAACAAAAAGAAAAGCAAAGCAATCCAGCACTATCCATTTAAACCTTCAATGAGAGATCTTGAGATGTGAATACCAAAATCAAGCAAGATAGCACCCTTCATTTCAGTAATCACATATCTACTTAAAACTCAAAAGACAATGAAAAATCATCACTAGTCCCTCTTTTATCCAACAAAACACTCATCATTCTCACTGCCAAACATGTAACTACAAATGTTCAGAGATACTATTTTTCTCTTAAAATTTTCTCACAAGAAGCTCAATGAAGATTATAAACTAACTAAAAAAGGTAAGAACAAGTCCCCAAACTAAAGACCAGCAGCAAATCAAGAAATGCAAAAAAAGTAATTCATCTAAAGTACCTGCTTATCAGAACAACTGAACTTTCTCCAACAGTTTTATTGTCTGCAGCATCAAGCACTGGCCATGAAAGTACCAAAAAATTTCCATGCACATCAAACTAAGAAACTTAGTACTTTTACACAGATGAGCCATTCAACAACCTTTGAATGGTAGCAAATTCGTCTCCTAATTCATCTTCAAATTGAGACACAAACACCAGGAACTTCTGGTTAGTCAACTTGCAGAATGTGGTCACTTTCATCTTGGTTATATTCAATTTCTTTCTCTCCAGGAGTTGATATACCTCCAGACGCGGCTTGAGCCTTCTCTCAATGCTGAAGAGGAAAATTCCAGGGTGGTTCACAAGCTGAGACAGATCAATCTTTCCGACCTCGACCATAATGTTTAGCACATCCCTTAGCTTCTTCTCCGATACTGCCAAAACCTGGGGCACACTACGAAAGATATGCAAAATATCATTTTCGGAAAACCCTAAGTTCCTGAGAAGCTCCAACTTAAGCTCCCAACTCTCTGATGACATTGAGCTCAGAGTCCTTATTGCAGACATATACCGCCCTGTTAGTCGAGGCACCCCCATCCGATCAACCATCTCTATGAACTCTTGAATCCTCTCTGGCTTGTGCAATAAACACCTAGGAAACTTAGCCACATACCTAGCTATTTGCTCCGAATCAACTCCACATTCCTTGAGCAGTTCAATATTGGTCACCATGGTCTTGTCAAGATTGTTCTTTAGGAACCACCCACCAGACAGCTTTAGAACATCAGTGACATTAGCGTAGTTGCCCAAAATTCCCTTGAGGACTGATATGTTTGTGAGTATACGCTCAGTGCCTCGTCCTAGTATCCCAGGATTAGCTGAAAGAATCTTCGCAATGTCGGTGGGTTCAAACCCTAGATCGAGGAAAATGTTGATTTTGGGCTGAACTATATCAACATCGAGGGAGAGTAAATTGGGGAATCTCCGAATTGCTTTCTCGAGCTGGACTTGTTTGAATCCGCTGTCTTTGAGTAGAGTTATAAGAGAGTATACCTTTTCGGGTCGCTTCAGAATAGACTTGTAGGATGACAAGTCGAGTGCTGCCTGCGGAGAGAAATCGAATTGACAAATCAAGTGGTCTGAGATTGTTGAATTGTCGGCGTTTGAGGCGGTAGAGAAGAAGAGCAGAGCGTCGGAAAGTAGTAATGGTTTGGGATGCACTGAGACGAGGGAGAATCGCCGGAGCAGGAGAGCCATGGCTTTATACAAGGAAAACTTGACCAGGTTGTGGAAATCGACAGTTGCTGTTTGACGGAAGCGGAGGACTCAATTTCTTTGATTTTATTCAAAATGATGAAGATGGCAGAATTAAAGCTGCAGGAGGGTTTATGTTGAACTGTAATGGGCCTGGCCTAGTTGGGCCGCATGAAAAAAAGGACCGTTAATTATCGGCCTAAAAACTTAACATAGGACATCAACCGATTCACGTAGGTGTAGGTCTAACAATTCGTACGTGTTCGTATCGTGTTCTAAGGTTAGTCTAAACACGGTCTAATATGCCAAATCGGTATGAAAATTTTATTGTAAATTGAATAAAAAAAATTAATTATAATAAATTTTTAAACTAAAACTTTAAAATTACTTAATTTAGAGAGTTCATTCTAAACTTAAGTATCATTGCAAAAAAATGTTATGCTAGGTTTATACGTGTTTATTTTAATAGAAATTATTATATGTATACATATAACTATCGTGTTATCGTGTTGTGCCGAGTCACCAATATCAAATTCAAATCCGTAATTTTCGTGTCGGCCCATCACGCCGAGCCCGAATTGTCAGCCCTACGTAGGTGTGAGCAATTAGTCAATTAATCGATTGAATAAATTGAGGAAGACCGATTAAATATATATATATATATATATATATATATATATATATATTATTTCTTTCAAAGTTCAAACGAATCCTAAAATAATATAATAATATAAATCTTAAAAATCTAAAATGTCATATAACTTTAGAAGTTAAAATGGATTAAAAATATAAAAAAAGAAAATCAAGGATCACGAGTGGACTTAAATTTCGTACTTTTTTTTAATAAATACAAGCATAACTAGAAACTATTAGAGAATCACTTCCCTATTTTGAGATTGTCCTAAGCAATTATACAAATTAAACAGCTTAAGGTTTGAAGGAAGCTTATTAATAATTACTTTTGTCCATCATCATCACTTTTCTTTTGATAGTTGGTGTGCAATCTTATTGTTTACTATCGATATGTCTAAATTTTAATATTAATATTTTAAAAGACTTTATGGGATAAAAGTATTATAGGTCTATCTTCATTTAATTATTCGATAATGAAGTTAATAGCTTTCTTAACATCCCTTTTAACATAAGTTGAATCATTGTTTAGTTTATTGCCACGACTAAGTCATCTCTAAATTTCTAAAGTTCTGCCACAAGGCTATTTGTGATCTCAAATCTCCTTTAAAAACGTTTGATTCAACCACTAAATTCATTCCTAAGGATTTCCTCACTTAAATTTCGTACTTGTTAGGCCTTAGTTTTTTTGTGGCAATTTGTGCACGCATGATGAGCCGACACGACACGGTAATTTACGGGTTTTGGTCAAACAATTTCGTGTCATACCAAAATTAGGTCGTGCCAAGTGTCAACAAATTTCATATCGTGTTCGTGTTTGATATCGTTGGCACGGTCCGACACGATAACACGATGATAGTTAGATATATATATATATAGTCATTCCTTTTAAAATAAACATGTCGGAATCTAGTATGGCTTCTTTTTGCAATTATACTTTATAAAATTTGGATTGAAGTTTTTATATTGCCTAATTTTAAGTTTTAGTTTAAAATTTTGTTATGAGTGAATTTGTTATTCAATTTCTTTTTTTTTTTTGCCGGCTAAAACATTTATTAATATATGAATCAAAAAGTTCAGCAAATCTCAGGAGGGTTACAAGAGTAATCGTTACTAATTAAAAAACAAAGAGAGGGCGGGGGTTCGAGAACCCAATTGTCTAACATCGACCTCTTTCTAGCTTGGACGCGATCCAATTAGCAGCTTCGTTTTCTTTTCTCGGAATCAAACTCCATTGTACCATCGTTAATTGCTTAGCCATTTCATGAATCCTCTCCACGGAAAAAAGTAATATGCCAGTCACAAGCTTGTCCCTCGTGTGCGATAGAATCAATAACTTCCTTCGAGTATGATTCGATAATAACATGGTCCATCCCTCTTGAAGTGCGAGTCAGAGGGCTTCATGGATCGCATAAGTTTCCAATACGAGAGTCCCCTGTCGAGTGGAGAATCGATTTAATCCACCTTTGATTCGGTCGTTGACATCCCTTGCAATTATGCATATGCCTCTGGTTCTTATTCGCTCGTCCCACGACGCATCACAATTTAGTTTGATCATGCCTCCCTCAAGTGGGCACACTGAATCCTGTCTATTTGCACTGCTGGAGTTGGATCTTCTTAATTTGTTGCTAGTACATTGCCCCAGAATTCGTCATGGAGCTGTTTGGCCCCGGTGACAATAGTCATCACATCTGGTTTTGCATTGTTATACATAGCACTATATTGTTCCTTCCAAATCGACCAAGAAACAACTCCTATGAGCGACCATCTTGCCTCTTTTTCCTTTTTCGACAGTCAGTTAATATCAATAAATTGATCAAACCAATCTTTCATTGTCATTGAACTAGTATCTGAGCAGCGAACATTAAGCAAAGTGAACCATACAGAGGATGTCCAATCGCATCGAAACAACATATGCTCCATCGTCTCGATTTGGTCCCAAAAGGGATAATAAGATTTTTTCGTACCGATTTTTCGTGTCTTAATATAAATTTTTTGTACCGGTTTTTCGTGTCTTATTATAAATTTTTCGTACCGATTTTTCGTGTCATATTGTTACTTTCTCGTGTCGTATTCGTACTGAACTCTTACTTATATTTTTTTTATTGGCCCATTAGATTTAACTCGATCCAATATGAAATTTAAGAACATCAACACGACACACAGCTATAGCACGAACGGGCAGCCCTACCGTAAACTAACTCACTCCATGTGGGTACGTACGTAGGATAAACTTTGTTTTTTGGCCAATAGCAATAAATAAACTAATTAATTAAGGACAGACAACTGCATGATTTTTGAAATGCACAACAGGTGCCGCAATTGAAGAGCTTGTTCTCTGGTAATGCCACGTGCAATGTGCGCCATGTCTCGAGTTTTTGACCGATATAAGTCTTCATGGACAACCAAATACAAATATAGACTGCATGAAAAAATAATTACAAATCTAAGGCAAACCGAGATTTCACATCTCAGTTTGGATTTTTTTCATCCAAACCGAGATGTGAAATCTCGGTTTTTTTTTTTTTTTTAGGGTTTAGGGTTTTTTAGTGCCCTAAACCCTAAAAAAAAAAAAATCCAAACCGAGATGTGAAATATCAGTTTGCCTTAGATTTGTAATTTTTTTTCATGCAGTCTATATTTGTATTTGGTTGTCCATGAAGGTTTGTATCAGTCAAAAACTCAAAATTATCTACTACTTCGGCGGCTGTTCCACATCAACTTGTATAAAAAAGATAACATCAAACTTTTTACGCGGGTGGCCTATAGACCTATCAGAAGGGCAAAGATCAACCACTAAAGTGCAAATCATAATATCTTTTTTATTTTCAGTCATATCATCAAGATTTGAAGTCATGACTTCTTAATTAAGAAGTGTCATGTTTGATTATTATAATTTTAAATACCAAATAGCTAACTGGATGCGCGGATAACAAGTTAAACATTTTTCTTTGGAGTAAATAACTAGTTGGACTTTTATTAAAGTAGCAACTAGCTAGCTATGTTAATTTATTTTTATTTAAAAACCAATAGAATTTCATATATAAAGAACACGTGATGACGCGTAACCAAAAAAATCTACACGTCGTACACCCTCATTATCGGTAGCCGGTAGAGAACTGCTTGTTTGAGAATTTCGTAAGATGAATTCGCATCTAGGAATCAAATTGATTCAGTGCAAAAGAAAGAGGGACATGTGTATTTTGGCTACGAAAATATATTTGACACCAATTTCAGTCGGTCAAATACTCTTTGTGAGGAATTATGTTATTTTTTAACCAATAAATAACAAAGCTATCTAATTGTTACTTTAAGAAAAGCCTAACTAACTGTTCGCTAAAAAAAAATAATTTAGTGAACTATTTACATTTTTTACGCAAGTACTGCGAGCTATTTAGTATTTAACCCATTATTATATGGTTGTATATCAACCTTTTATACTACTACTATAGTTTAGTTATATTAGTAGAGTGGCAACAATAGTCTGAAGCAGTCTAATTAGATATTATAATAAAATATTTATAATTCCGATACTGCAAATCGGTTGTTAAGATCGTAATTCCAATAGTAAGATCGGTTGATCATAATATTCTAAAATGTTAAATCGATTTAGATCCCTTTTAGGATCTCTACTAGTTAGGATCGGTTTAGAATCGTGAACTAGATTTATGATCATTTATGATTGTGACTCTAAAAAATTCTATATAAATTGAGTTTTTTTAATTATTTAAGCTACTAATTATAATTTGGAGGCTCATTATACTTATTTATATCCTAATTCTAATTATATTTTACAATGATAAACAAATTAAATTTTTTTTTGGCCAAGATAAACAAATTAATTGGTAAACATAATGTCCGCAAAACATATACTGTATTTTTCATTCTCTCCAGTTATGTCTGTATTTGGTAATAATGTAACTTTATTTTACTTAGAATACTTTTTTATTACTATAAATACGTCGTTCTTAAGTTTCCTTAGCTAAACTTCTTTATAATTGAATTATCTTTCTTAGACCATTTGCAGGTATAAGTACGACCAATGACTCAAATGATCAAGGTGATTTGTACTTGAACCTGGATGATATTCTAGATATCACACGTGCTTATGATTTGGAGCTGATAAAGATTTGGATAAATTTTATGTTGCTATTGATTATTATTATTATTAGTTATAAGTTTGAATTGTCAACTGATTTAAAGCTATTAATACTTTGTTGGACTTGAATATTTATTTAGAAGTTTAGAACTTAATTTTAATGTCTAGAATGCTTTTAGATACTATTTTAGAAATTTATAACTAAGGAGTTGATTTTTGGTGCCATAGTTTTTTTTTATATATTTTGTTGTCCTAGATTTGCATTTTTATAGACTTTTGGTGCATTGTTAATCAACATCAAGAAAAAAAAAATAAGAGAGAACTTTAAAATATAAAATAAAATAGTAAAAATCAGAATTTTTGTTTTTTAATAAAAAAAAAAAAAAAATTGTTTAGAGAGTGATATTATCCTTATATATATACTGCCCAAAAAAACAGATATTATCATCCTATACATTAAATTTATTTCTTAAATTAAAAAAAGGAAATTGATTAAATATCCCATTCGCCTTATCTAATGCGGACAACAGGGGTACCGTTAGACCAGATGCACTGTACATTACAATCATGTCAACTGGCTCTTTTTTGGGCCAAACATATCAATGATGAGCATTGAGCACATTTTTGTACAGTCAAATAAACGAGTCAACACTGTTTCTGGAGGATTATGTACCGGGACTCACGACTAGACCAACAACATTTCACCGACACCATCGACACGTGGTGGTGATTGGCGTTAAGGGACACGTGTCTCTTTTAATGCTTCGTAGGATTTTTTTTGTAAAGCTTCCTAGGAATGAGATATTCCCGTTATTATCTTTTTCGGCTTTTTCGGCGGACAGTGCTTAGTACTTTTGTTTCACTTCTAAATTAATTTTCGCTCGCATTAAATAGTCATTAAGAGATAAAGTACTGAGAAATTCTCATTATTACAATAGGACTAGCCATTGGTTGGTATTTTTTTATCGTATTGATGGATTGAGTTATAAATTTTTATAGGGCCATGTGGATAAATGTTATGTGTAGGGGCGGACCTACATGTAGTTGAGGGGGTGTAGTCGCACCCCCTCAACTTATATAATTTGTATAGATATAGTAGTATATATGTAAATTTCGCACCCTCTCATTAAGTATGAAAAATGTTTGTTGCACCTTTCATTTAAGTGTATATCTAAGATTCTAAATAATAATTTTATATTTATTTAAATAAATAAATATAAAATTATTACCAAAATAATCTGCAATATTTTTTTATCCTTATTTTAGTTTAATGAGAGATAGTTTGATCAACGGTTTTTTAGAAATGCTTAATCAACCGATTCAAGCATGTGAATGACATGCAAATTTGTACAACATATTTAACTGTTATGTCTTAGGCAAAAAGACGTGTCTTTTGGGAAAAAGACATGTCTTTTTCTGTTAATATTAAAGTTCAATCATCACATCCATACATAAATTTCGAAATTATGATTGCTTGATAGTTAGCACGCGATCTTAGTTATTTTCACATTTTCAACATTAATATATATTTGGTGGTAATACTTACACCATGTTTGGTTCATGGAATGGAATAAGTAAATAGTAATGTGTATTCCTATTATGGTGTTTGGTTCATTTAAATTGTGGAATAAGGAATCCTAATTGCTAATTTTGATGGAATACTTAATCCTAGCCTAACCCCTAGGATTGACTATTCCATTCTTTCTAAAATTAATAATAAAAAAGAAAATACAAGTTTAACCTTCGTAGAGTGTCTTTTCTTATCTTCCATTATTTTTCTGTCTATCATCTATTATAATTAAACCTAAATTATTATTATTATATATTGCAAATTTGCAACGGTGTCTCCACTATAAAAAAAAAACGACATCTCCAACTCTACATGCGCATGCGACTATCTGCTTCAGACTGCAGTTGGCATTGATTGCCACCGCCCTGTCGTCCCCGTACTGCCGCCCCGTCGGCGTCTGCCTATATAAAACAGGAAGTTTTGCTACGTTCTTTTTTGTTTTGTGTTTTTTTTTTGCTCGGTCTGCTTCGTACTTTAATAAAAACAGTAACTTTGCCTTGTTTTCTTCGTACTTATTAATCTGGACATAAAAAAAATAAGAGAAATAATAGTTTACAATCATCTATTTAGTCTCAATATGTTGTTTGAGACAATTGTTTGTTACTTACTATTATTGATCAGTATAGTATAATTGTTTGTAAGTATTTTACACATGTATCTTACAATATATTTCTTCGTTTACGTACCTAATCTGGTTTTTAAAGTATTTTATAGTCTGTGTCTTACAATACATTTCGTCGTTTACATATATAATCTATTTTTTACATAATCTGTTCACGCAAAATGTTTCTTTTTGCTAGTTTTTTCATATACATTGTTTGTGAATATAGTTGATTTGCTATTTTTTAATATTTGTATTCTTTTCAGTCATAGATAACATGTCTGTCTATCAAGGAATAGTTAAGAATAATTGTTTTTTGTAAAAAAAATAATCGTTTTTGAAGATTTTTTTTTTTTTATTTTTTTTTTTCAGTTTTCGTGTAATAATGTATGATTTTCCCCTTTCATGTTTAATAATAATAATTTGGGTTAACATGTCAATTATGACTTATTTCATTCATTTACTACAATATTTTATCAACCAAACATTAGATTTGGAATCCTCATTCCATATTTCTCATGTCAACCAAACAACATCATACATATTCCTAATTCCTATTCCTATTCCTCATTCCCTATTTCTTATTCTCATTCCACGAACCAAACATTCTTATTAGTGAATACTCATTTATGGAATAAATTAATAATTATCTAAATATATTTTAGAACATGGTACTATTTAATAAACAAAATATTTTCCATTTACCAAATGGATAATAATTCGATATCCGGTCGTACTCTTAGTAGTAAGTACATTTTACTTTGGTTTGCACAATTCATCCCAAATCTAACTCTGATACTGATTGCACCCCCTAACCCCGGGTCTTGGGTTCGCCACTGGTTATGTGGGATTATTTTAAACGGAAATTACAAGTAATATAATTTATCTAATATACATTAAAATAATAGAATAATTTTAGTAAATTTATTTCATATTTAATAATATGAAATTTTATATTATTTTAAAATTTAGAATTGATGGTTGTGCTACATTTTAAATATATAAACAAATTGGGTCCGGAAACTCGAAAATTGATTCGATTTAAAAAAGTATTAATTTTGTTTTGTGCAATTATTTAACTTACTTAATACTCTTGGCCAAAAAAAAAAACTTACTTAATACTAAGAATGAATGATTACGGGTCGTGTTATTATCTGACTTAGCGTAGCAAAATTATATATACAATCAAAGAGAGAAACAAAACAATTGAATAAATTAATATTAAAAATGTGGAACCGACATGAACAGTAACGTGAAAGTTCATATTAGTAGGAACTTTCCTACTTCACTATTCACAATTGAATAAAATAATACAAAAATATGGAATCGACATGAACAGTAGGAACTGTCACACTTCAATATTCACTTAATAATAACAAAACAATAATATTTGTAATCTTAGTCTCGTCTAGTGGCGCCTAATGACAGATCTTAGAACTATAAACTCTCATTTTGGAACAACATTAGAACGTCAAGTTCATATTTAATCATTATTAGTAAAAACTATTCGTAAGTGGAATCAAAAACTAGAAACTAATTTACAACATAAATTAGGAACTAAAATTAGTAATTACCATTGGAAGTGCACTTAGTGGGATTATTTCCGCAACCTAATCATTATCAGTCCTAATGATTGCCAGCCTAGGTACTGCATGATCTGATTGCGACACCTAATACAAATGGAATTGACTGAGACTTATGCCTCATGTTTCTGGACATTATGAAATCAAACTAGTAGTATCTAGTCTACTGTCCAAATTTTTGTATTTATTATCCACATAAAAATAGTTGTTTCTTTTTATATTAAAAAAAGCCAAGCCACACAAAAGATTTGACGGTCAATTTGTTAGGGAACGATGGACAAAAAAAGATATTATGCAAAATTTATTATCTTATCTAATTTAATTTAAAAATTATATTTCTGTTTTTTTTTTTATAAATATATTTCTGCTTGATTTTAGTAGAATTTTGAAATGAATTATGGAGTTTTTGGTCCTACACGGTTGAAATCCCACATGTGGTATAACTTGATTGGATGATTTTGACTTTTAAAATGCACTAGA
Source organism: Clarkia xantiana subsp. parviflora (assembly GCA_036873135.1). NCBI lineage: Eukaryota > Viridiplantae > Streptophyta > Magnoliopsida > Myrtales > Onagraceae > Clarkia > Clarkia xantiana. The sequence goes on from JAPTYO010000009.1 coordinate 3,777,344, forward strand.
TAAATTCATAATATTAATAAACTATATATAATTTTAATTAACTGATTTTAATTATTTATTCACTTTTGTTTACAAGAGTATTATTCATTTCTAAATATTACAATAAAATAGTTACAACTTTTTCTATTGTATTGAGACTTAAAAATATTTTTTTAAGTGAAAGTAAACGTGAAGACCTTCAGAATGAATTATGATATATTAAATATGTCTAGCTTACGTACAATGCTGTAACAAATTATCACCGTTAAATTGCACACCTCATTTTCATATAATTAATTTCAAAAACAAATTTATACAAAATAAGAATCTATATTATAACATGAAATTTCATTACGTACAATCCTGTGAAAATACGGATAATGATTAGTTTTTATTATAATTAGATTAGATTCATTTTGGAGGGTAAAAAAGAAGAAGATAAGGACAAGATTGTTAAGACAGTTAGAGTCGAGGGGGCAATAATATCTCGTATTCTTTCTCTATAAAAGGAGGGTGGAAAACATACGTTGAAGTAGAGTGTGGATAGGGAGTATTATTATCTTACACAAAATATCATTACTCTATACCGTGTAGTAGTGCTACCCTTACCAAGTTACCTGTGAGTGAGTGATCGTGAGACACAAACAGAGGTTTAATCAAGATCGGCGGCAAGTGTTTTTCCCAGAATCCAACATCATAGTATTATTGTTGTTGTTCCTTTCTTTCATCAACCTCATTTAATCAGGCAGGTTAATTGCAGGGTAAATTTTTGCTCCCTCTAGCCTAGCCTATAGCATAGCATAGGATTTTTGTAATTTTATTTTTCAAATTAATAGTTAAGGAGAGGTTGAATTTTAAAAACCTCTTTTATTGTTTTTTTTTTTAATTTTTGGAGTCCATTTTCTTGATTTTTAGCAAGAAAATGGGGCATCCAAATCCAATGAATTTCGACAATGATAATCCAGTGTCGGGTTTATTTGGAAATGAGTTAATGGAAGCACTCACTCCTTTTATCAACACTGCTTCATCTTCTTCCTCTACCAATTGCTTCTCTTTCTCTTCCACTCCTCCATATCCATACCCGACCCATGACGACCCGATCCATGCAGACCCGACCCGTGACAACGGCTATGATTACACTTACACAGAGCCGAGCACAACCGAGATGGAGAGCCAGAAAAACTACGACCATCAGATTCAGACCCAGATGGCGTGGCAGAACTACAACCATCAGATCGGCTTACCCAATTTGGGCCCGAAGCCCACTACCCAACAGGCCCAGGCCCAACCCAAGAAGACCGCGAAGCTCTACCGGGGCGTCCGGCAACGCTACTGGGGCAAATGGGTCGCCGAGATCCGTTCACCCAAGAACCGGACCCGTATCTGGCTCGGCACCTTCGACACGGCGGAGCAGGCCGCCATGGCATACGACCGAGCCGCCTTCAAGCTGAGAGGCGCCTCTGCGCGGCTCAACCTTCCCCTCACGACGGCCGACGGCGACGTCTCCGATGACCTGAAGAGGTTGCACGCCAAGGTAGACGCCAAGCTCGATGCTGTCGCGGCCAACGGTCGGAAGAAGGCGGAAGGATCGGTGGTTCACGTCACTGATCAGCTTCAGCCGCAGAAGGTGACGTCACCTTCGCCTGAGAGTCACGGTTCGGTGCTTACGTTTGCGGAACCGCCGTGGGATTTTGGGACGGAGGGATTATTGAAGTGCCAGCTGGAGAGATACCCGTCGGGGATCGACTGGGCGGCGCTTTAGTTTTGATGGCCAAGTGAAGAGTTTTGTAAGGGCAATTTAGGTAATTAGTGGAAACTGCAATGACTTTTTTGGAATTGCAGGGATACGTTTAGATGTAGACTGGTTTTTTTTTGGAAACTGCAATGTATGTAACCTTTGGTCAGCCACGGTTTTAGAGTGCTTGGCCTTTGGAAATTTGGAATTTGTTAGTTCATTTTGGACAGATGTTTGTCCATTTAATTTAATTAATAATATATGTATTGCATCGATATAAGACAGGTGATCTATTATATTATTTTGACATTTCAGTAGTTTCTATAAAGTATTTTTTAGTATGCGTCTACCTTTAAGAGTTAAGACTATGTTAATACTTTGTCCTCTCTCTCATGGGTATATTTATTCATAAAATAGAAAAAAACACTGTTAGACAAATGTATCTTAACTAAGCAATACTTGCAGGAAGAAGATATGAGCTCAAGTGATGAAAGTTTTGTGCTAAAGAAGATGAGGGTGTTCAAGTGACTTGCTGTCAAAGAGAAGATACTTGATGCACAAGTGTTGCCAAGTGTTTGAAGTGTTTTGTATTTTAGTAGTTTTTAGTTAACTTTGGGTTGTTAGCAGTTTGATTATGTGCTTGTTGCAGTTGCTTGTAGTGATTTGGGTAGTTTTTGAGCAGTTACTTGCAATCTAAGTTTCAAACTTGTATTTGAAGTTATATAAGAATTTGCAATTATCGAATAGATGATGGTCTTTTGAAACTGCAGAATTTACTCGCTCCATTATCTGTTCAACTTAGTAGTTAGTTTTTAGTTGCAATCAAGTTCAAACATACATTTTTCATTCAAGTGGCATAAAAGCGGTAATGTTCAAATTCATGCAATTCGTTTTGCAAAATTTCATATTTGAAATGAAGGTTGATAATGATTTTTTTTTTTTATTGACAATACCAAGTTTAATGGTAATAATTATGATCAATAGATTTTTATAAGTTATAATATAGAATATCATTTTCTGAAAAATGAGATAACATCAAATAAATTGAAATATGTGCAAGGGAAGTAAGAGCATTGACCGATATGAAAACGAAAAATATATTATTTTATGATATTCATTGGACTACTTTAAAAAGTATACTTTACAAAAATACATTATATTGATAGACTCTGAAATGATGCTAAAGGTGTAGTTGCAAGCATTAAAAATTGAGATCGAATTGTTTAAGGTTTCAACCCGATCCGACCGCCTATTCGGGTTGGATCCAGATCATATTCTCGACTCTTTTTAATTTCTACATCAGATCGTGTCCTATCGTTAAGATTTTCACATGCGTCCTGTGTAATTAATTTTTTTTTTTTTTTTTATGAAACCATTGATAACGGTGAATATCCGAAAATTTCTTGGGCTTAAAAAGGAAAAGCTATTATTATTCTTTTATTATTATTATTAATAATAAAATAATTATTATTATTAACCCTTATTATTATTTACTTTTCGTTTATAGAGCCAATCTAGCCGCTGACGTCAATCTGCATTGGTTATAATGGACGGTGTAGATTTGCTCCTGCGTCTATGGCTATTCTTATATAAGCTTCTCCCCATCTCCTACACTTCGCCACTTTCCTCCCTTTACTCTCTTCTCTAGAGGAGCTCAGGCCTCAGGTCGCCGAACCGGTTAACATAAACAGGGAGGACGGCGGAGACGGGGAGGCAGGCAAGCAGAAAAGCGATGATGCTGGGAAAGAGGCAGCGACCTCCGATGAAGAGAACCACCAGCCTATCGGAGATCACCTTCGATCTCAACCTCCCCGTGGAAACTCCGCCGTCCGATCCGCACAGACAAACAACCGGTTACGGATGCTCCGATCAACGGCGGTCACCAATCCCCGCCGCCTCTCCCCGCATGAGGAGACACTCGATCGATTTCGCCGATAACGGCCGCCAGTTCCTCCGATCGTGCGCCCTCTGCAAGCGCCGCCTCGTCCCCAACCACGATATCTACATGTATAGGTAAGTAAGAGACGGATCTATCTGTGTATGCGTAAATTGTTTGATAATCAACGATTTGCTGTAAATAATTGTCAATTATATATTTGAATTGGATCTTATTGTAATTTAAATGGAGATCTGCAGAGGCGACAGTGCGTTCTGCAGCCAGGAGTGCAGGCATCTGCAGATGATTATAGACGAGAGGAAGGAGAAGAAGTGCGCCCTGTATAAGAAGCTAGAGGCTGCCACCGGACCGAAGGTCGCCGCCAAAGGGGAGACTGTCGCCACCGTGTGACCGCCTACGTACGGCGAGATCTCCGGCAGATCCAGCCCATCGTGTTAGCCTAGTCTCCCTTCTTTGGGAAGTTGGACATGCATTTGTGTGAATCAGTTATCTAATTATTATATCTATAAACACACAAATCATTATTTCTCTAGCTAATTATATTTTGTTGCGCTGGAAAATCCCTGTTCTGCCATATACTCACTTACCAAAAGGATGATTCCATTAATAATTGATTTCTCTGTGTAAATATCATTGCATAATGATTATGGGAAGAAGAAAGGCCAGCCGATTAGTAAAGAAATGAATTGAATGGACCAATTCTTTGGAAAGAAAGAACAGATTTAATTCAATGAAACCATGATAAATTGATAATTCCATTTAAAATTATGTGCTTGTTCAGATTACACTTAGCATGAAGCCTATGAAAGTGCCTAATAGTTCATCGCTCTCGTCTCTAAGGGAGTTAATTCATAGACTCGTTTACGGTCATTTGGATAGAGGTAATGTAGGATTTAATATCACATATCATCTTATATAACATTAACATTTAATATTATGTTGTTTGGTAAGCTGAACAATATAATGTCCTTTGTAATGTGAATTTCGTTGTAATATTATAAGATAACGATCGAACTCCCTATTTGTAACGTGAAATTATATTAAAAAATGGATATAATGTGAAGTTACAATCAAAATTACGTAGTGTTTATTATTATTTATTAAATTAATGACGATGTTCTTATTCCACTTGTATTATTAATTATTATATTTATATTTATTTCATAACTTATTATTAATAAGAAAAAATATGCATGATATTCATACAAAATGAATAAATATTCCGTATTTTTTTAAGTAACATATAAAATTATACAAATGGTTTCAAATAATCGAATTTTATCACCATTGCAAATTTAATTCTAATACTTTCAAATCTGGTTTGATAGTTCATTACATTAAAAACAAAATATAAAATTTATGGGTAAGTTAGATGTTCTTAAATAAATATACGTTTATATTAATATATAATATACTCACATGTATATATAATAATAATAATAACAATAATGTCACAGTACAAATATATCAAACACCTTTTCTTCTTTAATCTAGCACTACAATTTGTATTACAACGCAACCAAACATTGCAATCTAATATTACATTACTTATCTCACATTATCTGACATTTTAGGTTATCTCACATTACATTCCCCATTTGTGCAAGTTTTGTAGCAATACAACCAATCCTACCCAGTTTGTCGGGATCCAAAAAACTAGCTACTTCTGAATCAAACAGTAAAATACCTTAACTATGTAATATAGTGTGGTGGTTCAGCATTTCATCTCTTAAACAGATGTCAGATGTTCAATTCTCACTAGTGATCACCCCCTTACAGACATACCTATTTTATAAATATATATATAAATCTTTTGGTACCACATATTTAATATTGTATAAACGACTGATCGTCGGTCTAACAGTTAAATAGTCACGTGACTTGCATTGTTGTATATGCGTAGCCCTTATTTCTATTAGATAGACCGCAAAGTTATAATAGACTCTAGGTTTTTTTTTTTTTTTGGTCTTAAAGATATTCAAATATAATAAAGGTCTGAGAAACATACAACCGCTTAGCTAAGGCATTCCCAATGGCATTGGGATGTCCGAAGCAAGCCAAGATCCAGTTACACCTAGGTCCGCCGCACAATTAACAAGTCTATGTGCTTTGGATACCTTACTTCTAGGTACAGCGTAAGTAAAAGCCGAAAGAGAAACAACTAGATACTTAATATCCTGGACGACAGAAAAAACGGTCGGGTTACAGCTTGTCGAAGAGGGGTCTAACTGATTCAGCAGGAGTGTCGAGTCCGTGAACAGGATGTGGTTATCCTGTGGAAACGATCGGGCTAACAGCAGACCTGCCCGGCAAGCCAGTCCTTCCGCCAACATGGGATTGTCTCCAGGTGCCGATACTACAGAGGCGGCCACGACTCTACCCGAGTCATTTAACAAAAGTGCGCCTCCGAAAACTAGGAACGAACCGGCCCTAACTGCGCCGTCACACACGATGGTGGGCCTGGTGTGTGACGGCATACTCCTTCCGGCCATCAAGGTGCCGGGGGCGCGTGGGGCGCGTTGGTCTCCTGAGTTACAGAAAGCATCCAAATTATCAGTAATAACAGATAGTATACAGTCTAGTGTTCTAACAGGATCCGGGCGCCTATTACTAAATATTACTGCGTTTCTTTCTAACCAGATGCACCACATTATGATACACTTATTCACGAAAAGATCCATCGTCGGGACACTCAGGGGAGTGTGTGGGTGATGGAACAACCAATCGAACACGGGCTCTCCAGGTGTGTCTTCCACATGTAATCCGAAAGAGGAACCGAACCAGATTTTCTTTGCAAAAGGGCATGACCACATCAGATGATTCCAGGATTCCGACGCCTCTGAGCAGAGGTGACACTTTGGGTTGAAAGAGGGAATTCGCTTATGCATGGCTTGTCCCAGGGGCAAGCTGTTGTGGCAACCTTTCCAGATGAACATTCGAATTTTTGGAATTAGTTTGGCATTCCAAAGTTTGTTCCAATGGGACGAATTAGCGATCGAAGAGGTTGTTGCTGAATTCCCCTGCTTCTCTGAGATGAGGAGCGAATTAATGAAGTGGTATCCGGATTTGACGGTGTAATTTCCTGATTCGTTGTGCATCCATAGAAAGAGATCATTCGTATCAAAGAGCGGTAATTGGATCTGGAGGATGGCCGTTCTAATAACTGTAGGAATCTCGGGGGGAAAGTTCGTGAAATCCCATTGTCTTAGTGATATGAAGTCACTAACTTTTCTGCCAACGTCATGGTTGATGTGATTTGGCGTAGTTGTGGGACTTAGCCAGTCTTTCAGTAGACCAAAATTTGGGACCCATGGGTCCGTCCAGAAATTGATTTTCCTTCCATTACCAACGTGCCATCTTCCCCCTCGTCCTAGGATAGATTGGAGCCGTACAAGTGTTCGCCAGACCGGTGAATGGTGGGGGTGTGCTTTTGCAGTGAAGAAAGAATTTTGTCGCAAGTATTTCGCTTGTATGCATCTTACCCAAATTGAAGGTTGGTTTGTCACTATTCTTGCTGCTTGCTTTGTAAGAAGTGCTAGATTGAACGCGTTCATGTTCCTGAATCCTAGGCCCCCTTGTGTTTTTGATTTACAAAGCTTCTCCCAGCTGATCCATGGTATACCTCTTTTGTCAACCTTTGTGTTCCACCAGAACTGTCTATGCAGTTTTTCCAGGTTGTCCGAGGTTTTCTTTGTGAGGTTTACGCAAGACATTACGTAGGTTGGGATTGCAGCCGCTGTTGCTTTTAGTAGAATTTCCTTGCCCGCATGTGAAAGCAATTTTGTCATCCACCCCTGGACGCGTGACGTGGTACGTTGTATAAGGCCCTCCCCTATTTTTCCCTTCTGTTTCGCCCAATCAACCGGGAGCCCTAAGTATATTTCTTCGGGGAGCATTTCCCTTACTCCAATGATGTTCGCCATTGTTTGCCCTTCCTGTTGGGAGATATTTGGGCTGAAGCGAATGCATGATTTGCTGTAATTGATAAGTTGACCTGATTCTCGTTGATAGGTATCAAGAACTTGTTTAAGGTTCGTGATGTTATTGACGGTTGCTTCGAGGAAAAGGAAACTATCATCCGCAAAGAGGAGGTGTGTGATCTCCTCAGTATGCCTTCCTGGTTTTATTCCTTTTATTCTTTCATCCATCTGCGCTCTTGACAGCTCTTGGGATAACATCTGTGACATAAGGATAAAAAGATAAGGTGAGAGCGGGTCACCTTGTCTCAGACCCCTTGTTGGTTTAAAGTACTCCGTCGGGCGTCCATTGATGAACACGTTCAGCCTTGTTGAGGAGATGCATTCCATGATCCACAGGATGAAGTTGTCCGGGAATGCCATATTTAGGAGGACTTCCTTTAGGAAGGACCATTCAACGCGATCATATGCTTTGGACATATCCAGTTTCAGTGCCAACAAACCTTTTCTGCCTCTTCGCCTTTTCTTTATAGTGTGCAGAATTTCCTGTGCGAGAAGAGTATTGTCCGTAATGCTTCTCCCTGGTACAAAAGCAGATTGGAAGGGGGAAATGAGTATGGAGATGCAGGTTCTCAGCCTCTTGGTGAGTATCTTGGAAATCGTTTTGTATGTTGTATTGCATAGGCCAATTGGTCTCCAGTCCGCCATTTCCTGTGGGCAGGTTTTCTTGGGGATGAGTACCAAGTTGGTGGAATTGATTTCCTGGCTGAGTCTGCCAGTTAAGAAAAAGTCCTTGACTGCCTTTGAGAGATTTTGCTTTGTGATTTCCCAAGTGTGTTGGAAAAATCTTGCTGGATATCCGTCTGGCCCTGGAGCTTTATCCGCCTGGAACTGTGCGAGCACTTTTGTGATTTCCACATCGCCTACTTGGGTAATAAGTTTTACCCCTTCTTCCTCGGGGAGAAATAGAGCATTTCTTTGAGGGATTTCCGGGATAGGAATATCCCCTCTGGTTGTGAATACATGCACAAAATAGTCTGTGATGTGTTTTGAAATTTCTTCCGGTTTTGTGAGGCACGTTCCATCGGGTAAGGATATATAATTCAGATTGTTCCGCCTTCTTCTTGCTATTGTGTAGGCGTGAAAGAACTTGGTATTCCTATCTCCCTCTTTTAGCCATGTTTGTCTCGATTTTTGTCTCCACATGATCTCCTGGTTCAGATAGAGTTCCTTAATATTCAGGAGTATCTCATCGGTTTGGCCAGTGGGAATGTCCAACAGTTGTGCCTCGTTCAGGTTAGCTAGCTCCCTTTTGATTTCCATCTCTACGTGTCCAAAAGTGGTTCTGTTCCACACCTTTAGCGCATTTTGAAGTGTTGAGAGGTTTTGGCTCAAAAGTATTTGTGGTGGTGTGTGACAATTAAGGGCCTAATAGGATCTTAGGAGCTCAGTGAATGAAGGGTGTCTGAGCCACATTGATTGGAAACGGAAAAGGCGTTGGGATGAGCTCGATGGATTCGCCTCTTTAGTTATTAGTAGGATTGGGCAATGATCTGAAGCGATCATTTCTAGATGCACCACTTTTGCTTCTGGATAAGTGCATTGCCAAGTCGTGTTTGCTAGTGCTCTATCCAGTCTTTCCCTCACTCTATCTTCCCCCACGCGCCGGTTGCTCCACGTAAAAGGTTGCCCCTTGTAACCGAGATCGATAAAACCTGTTTGATTTGTCCAGGAATGTGCTCTTAGAATTCTGGATGCGTTTGCTGGAATCTTTCCCTCCTTTTCCTCAAATTCCCAAATATCGTTGAAGTCACCAATGACCATCCAAGGAATGTTCTGGGGGCGTGTTTCCCGGAACTGAGTAATGTTGTTCCAGAACATTGGTCGGTCTTCCGTTCTTGAGGGTGCATAGATAAAAGATGCTTCCCATGGAGGGTCAAGGGGGTTGGTGGAGATGCTCGTGTGAATGGCATTAGGATTTGCAGATAGGATGTTAATTTGAGCCGGTGCTTTCCACGCAAGAAGCATTCCACCTTTTGTCTCGTCCGGATTGATACAGAAATGGACATCAAGACCCGATCTATTTACCGTCTTGACTAGTCTACCCAACTGACTCTTAACTTCCGACACAAAAAAAAATATTTGGCCTATGAATTTGAAGTAAAACCGACACGTGATGAACTGTCAAAATGCTTCCAGCACCTTGACAGTTCCAAGCTAGTATTCTCATAATGCTTCCGGTCCAACCCTTAAAGGGCTGACCGTACTAAGGTTACAAGGAGCATCAACAATATCATTACCAAGCTGGTGGTCAATGAAAGGATGAGAAGCTAAAGGAGAAAGTACCTCCGAATTTAGATGTGTTTTCCCCGGTCTCAAACGAATGCCAATCTTGCGCTTTGGACGTGGTCCAATTGCCATCCTAGCCGTGCGACGTGGACGTGGCGGGGTTCTTGTTATGAGTCTCTCCGGGTTGTCAGTACGGGGTCGTTTCCTAAGTGGGTGCAGGACCTCCTCATTCCCTGGTTCGATCTCTTCAATTAGGTTTCCCGTCCCCTGGTCCACACGGGTGGAAGAATCCACCACGATATCCTCATCGTCTTCTATTTCTACTATCTCCATGATAGCTGGCTCTTTTCCTGGGCGGTGAGTTAGTTGGAGGCCCTCCTCCAACTTCCTACCCACCACCCAACGATCCTCCGGTGGTTCTTCTTGAATCATTGGGTTAAAGGCTAAGTCTGTCGTCACCGTCCCCACTGACTCCCGGTGCGGGTTCTTCTGGACTGATAGCCTTTCAGCTAAATTGGACAGGGGGGAGGAAGGCGGTGTGATGATCACTTGCAGGGGGTTGTGTAGTAATGGCACTGTGAATTCTGGCATGACCTGCCAGTTCATGAATGTCTGTTCTTGGAGGAGTAGAGACGATTGTGCCCATACTGACTGGGGTTGGGTGAAGTGTGTTTGCTCAATAGCTTGTGCATTCTGGTTCCAAGAATACCAGTCGACTAGTAAAGGGTTATGTTCATCCGCTTGTGGGTTGCTTGACTCGCCAATCTCGGATTGCGAGAAACGAGAGCTCTTGGATAGGTTTGATGGACTTTTCTTTAACCCCAACCAAATCCTCTCTTCCTCGGTGAAGTGATCCGACTCCTCTTCTTTCCCCACGTAGCTTGTGTGGTCTCTGGTATCAATGGGCGGTGAATTGTGCATCTCACCGACTGGGGCCTGTCCTGCGTACTGTCACGGAGGTTTTGTGGATTCCAAATCTCGCCCATCCGGGGTATTGTACTGGCCATCCGCATCCCAGTAGATCCATCGGCACATGTTTTTAGCCCCACGGTTGCAAACCGGGGTGTACCAAGGCTCCCCCCCTGTTTTGTAAGTACTTCAAAGCCTGGTATAGCGTTGATCCTCTGTTGCATTTCCGTAAGGAGGGCAATTGCGTCGTTCAGGGAGTGCTTGCAGTCGACTCCAATGTGCCCCGCACAACCACAGCGGACGCATGGTAGTTTAACTCGGTACCGAATGTATACTGGCTCTTTGAAGGGGGAATGCAGTAACTTAACCCCTGGTGGTACTGCCCTATTGAGGTTGACGGCTACACGAACTTTCAGGTATGCTATCACCCAAGGTTCCTCAAGAATCTCATCTAGATGTTCAATTTGCAGGACCGTTCCTACTGTTGCGGCTACTTTAGTAACAACATCAAAACCTATGGTGTTCGGGTCAATACCTCTAAGCTCGATCCACATAGACACATCAGTCATAGGGAAAGTTCTAGGGATTCCGAAATCACGGCATTCGAACATAACCAGTAAGGCATTATCAACCACAAAAGGAGCGTTCAGCATTACTTCTCGTAAGTGTAGTTCGTCGCTGAAAACGAATATCCAAAATTGGTCATTGCGAAAACTTACACGGGGTGGTGGATTGAATTTCCAGGTTTCGTTCGCCAATTTTCTGACTAGGTCCGGGCGAGGCCTTGATCCCGGGGCCATTTTTCCAGCGAGCATTCTGTTGAGTGGAGACGCGTTTGAAATGCACGGCCTTGTCATTTGCTGGTGTTGTGGTGGGCACTTCTTTTGAGCTTGGGGTTCCATATGGTTCGAGGTGCGTTCGATGAGGTCCCAAAGTGGGGGTGACGGGTAGTAGATGGGTGGAATATCTGTAGTAGGAGGGCGGGAATGGTATCTTTGTCTTTGACAGGTTAATTCGGCTGAGATTGGCAGTCTGGCAATGTATCGATTGGACCGGAAAAATACAATCTCCTCGAACCGGTTCAGAAGTGGCGGTTCAGTTAATGGACGGTTCGATGGGTGGTTTAATAGCTGGGTTGTCTTCTCAGCCGGTGACTGTGGTGTGTGGGTTTTTTGGTGGGCTTCTTCTTCTTTTTTTTTTTTTGGGTTGACTGTGGGCCGGTGACAGTTAGGTGTGGAATGTTTGGTGGGCTTTTGTGGGTGGGGGTTGACTGTGGGCCGGTAGTTAGGAGATGGGTTAGGTTGGCTGTTAGGTTTCTCCAGAACGGGTTGACTGGTAGGTGGGCTGGGCTGGACGTGACTTGGGCTGTGGGATTCTCCGGCGGGCCGCAGTTCTTCGTTTTGGGGCGAAACTTTGGGAGGTTTTCGTCTGGGGGAAGCTGGGAACGCTCCTGAGACGTTCAAGGGTAGGGTGGCATGGGACGTGAGTCTACGGGACTTAGGTGGGAAGGTGATTCTGGGAGGCAACGAGTAGATTAGCACGCGTCTGGGCACTGGTGAGGTCCAAGCATGACGACGTGGGTTCGATGCTGCGGGTAACTCTGATGGCACGGGATTCACAGTGGGTGGTGAGGGGGAATGATTTGTGATGTGAGGAGGTAAGTGCAGAGAGGGAGGGGTGAGGTTTCTGTGTGTATAGGATATAAAGGGGATAAGTGAGGGAGGTGAGGAAGTTGTTGGAGCAGTGTAAGGAGAATTAATTCCTTCAGTACCGAAGTGACCTCCGGCGTCATGATTGAAGGATGCAGAAGCTCATTTAGCGGGGTGGGAAGAGAAGATCTCAGTATCTTCTTTAGAGCAGGTGATTTTAGGAGATTGGGAAGAGAAATGGTGAATAGGGTTTATACCAGAGGGACATAAATGCATCGACGAGATGTTTTTCTGGTTAGCTAGTGCAGTGTGAGCTAAGATATGTCGACTAGAAACTGAAAAATCAGAGGAGAAGGATGGAGATGATCGTGGCTTGGTTGGATAATTCTTTCGCTTTAGGGTTTTGCCGGGTGTGAGAGCGCCCGTACTCATTTCCGATGACGAGGTCACCGGTTGCTCCCTTGGGAGCGAGAAAACAATAACCGTAGCTACCATTTTTTAGACTCTAGGTTGGGTGGCAGAAAAAAAATCAGTATAAAGACCTGCAAGATTGGGCCTAGTATAACTCTCATGACTGGGCTGCGTTTATGATACGTTGGGCCTAACTGGCTAACTTGCTACAACTATAAAGGTTGTTTGCTAATTATGTGACGCAAGTTGTAGAGAGAAAACGGCTCTAAATATAACTTGTTCCTAAGGCTTGAAAGTTGAAACAACCATAGTGACATCATCTCCGATCGATACAAGTTTGGGTTAATTATTAGTATTTGTAGAATACTCAAACTACGTAAGATTCTGTGCCCCAACATTTCATAATATTTGTTTATGTATCATGATGATGGCGTCTCTTTTCCTCAATCAGCAAATTGGAATGGAACAAGAAAGGAAACTCACTAGAAGTTGATTCCTTAGAAAAAGCCAGCGATGGGTCCATTAATTTAATCATTATTATTGCATTGCATGCATTTCTCTAGCTAACTCTAAGCGCAAGAAATCTTGGTCTTCAATGTGGTATACTAGTATGTATGTATACAACACATTTGAAAACGAACGGACCGAAATAATGCCATTAACAATAGTATAGGGACTAACTGTGGCTTATTGTTTAACTAAAATCAACCATTTTTTTCACTAAAATAAAAGAAATGAGCCAGTACTAACGAAATTAACTCAGGGACAAGTCCGATACAAGGTCGTCTAACTGATCAGATATTTGACTTTAATTTTGAGGCTAAATTAAATTAAATAAAAGTTAATGGACTACTAGAACTTAACGGAAAAATTCACATTAATAGATGCACAAAAAAACAACTTATTACAAATGTGTTGCAAAGAAAAAAAGAACTTATACCCCCAATTAAATTTGTACTAAAACACATGCATATTATATTAACCTTATTAATTGGTATGAGGCGTATGATCCTTTGTGTGGCGAGCTACAAGTAATAACATAGTTTTGTGTGTCCTACCTAAGCATCTTTATCCTATCCTACACCTCAACAATTCAATAAATGAAATCTCTGTTCTCTTATTTCTCTCTAGTCTTTACACTCTATCTTCGTTATTTGTAAATGAATGATTAAAGATACTTTTCGTATTTTGGATGTTTGATTTTGTATATTTTGTGTATCAAACATTTGAAAATTTTTGACTTTTGGTACATCTGTCATCTGTTAGTTGACCGTCAGTTTTGGCCGTTAAATGACATGTGCAAATCACGTGACTGACCATAAACTTTTGATTTTGTTCAATTTAGTCCCTCGAATATATTTCATAACTTTTATTTTGTTTAATTTAATCATAAAATTTCAAAATCAAACTCAAATGAAACAATCAAACCTAATTGACCTAACAGGAACCTAGCCTAGGACTAAGTCCGACCCTATGTTAGGGTCGCCGGACCTAGCCCCAGGCTAGTTCCGGTTAAATCAAATGGGACCACAACGAATGATTTGTATTGTATTGTAAGAAAAAATAAAGTGCGACCACAAAGAGTGTTCCTAGAATCAGACACATTACTGAGAGACGACGGGTTGGTCGACTAACGCAACCCCCAACCTTTCTTCTTTAATTATTATTATTATTATTATTATTATAATTTATATGCCTTTAAAAACTATAATAATAATTTCCACGTTCCATCTTTTTTTATTTTTTAATAAATTAATTTTATTTTCATCATTTAAAAAAAGTTATTGTCATTATTATTTTTACATTTACATAGTAGACCTTGCTTGCGGATGGCAACATGCATGGGCATATGTTTACCATAATATAGATAGATAATTTAATGAAAAAATATAATTGCACTTGTGGTAGTATTTAAATATTAACATCATCATCGTTCTAGTATTAATTTTGTCAGGGAGGAGAAAAAACCGTTAGGGCCGATGGGTAAGCATCTGACGGATGAAATGCATGTGTTAGGTAGCATTAGTATTAGCATGACATGATTCTTTCTATTAGTCAAACGCAAACCACAAGAAAGTTGTTAAAAAAAAAAAAACCTAAACCGCAAGAAAGTTGTCGAAAAAATGCTTCTAATTTTTTTTTTATAGTGTTGTTCTAACAAATTTTTAATTACTAATGAAATGATTGAAATTTAACTCGGTTCCTTTCATACTTTATTGCACTTCTGTCCGGTCGGGCCACTCATCACTACTATTTAACTCTGGAATTTAGAATATTTTCATAAAAGTTTCATCTTTTTACTCACGTTAATTGCAATGTCGGAACGTTAATTTCATAAAGTAACTTGGTTCTTTTTAATCAAATTTGATTATGCCGCATACGCTAACTCTGTTGTACGACTTTTCGATGATACGAGTCTTTATCCCTTTATTATGATCAATTTACAAGTTAATTAGAGTGTTTAAGATAATATATAGACCTGAAAAATATTATAAATATCATCTCTCACCTTTCATATTTAGAAGAGCTATTCTTTGTTACCTATCAAATATTATATTAAAGTTTTAAAGACTAAATTAAAATATTACTCATCTTAGGTTAAATTGCATAATACCAAAAGTTGAGGAAGGCTATCAACCATTTGTAGCATCGTGCATGTATGTAATATAAATATATGTCTTAATATGGTTAGAGCTTAATTCAAACAAGGTCGCTCGGTCTAAATAAAGAGTCCCTCGGTTAACATGTTTGTGGAAGGCTCGAACAGCCAAAGTGCCAAACTATAATATATCGCTACTTTAACTTTTTTTTTTTAAATGGATATTTGAATTTTTAATTTGCGAGCAATTTGCTGAATTCAAATTCTGTCAAATTAGACATAAAATGAGTATGTTTAAGCACATAAGATATTTTGATGTGTTACTCAAATGAATTCGTCAATAAATAGAAATAATTATATTTAAATAACTTCAATTGTGGGTACTTTAAGATAACATTGAGATTATCTGAAGATACAATTAAATGTATTTTGCTACAATCATTTATATTTATTGTTGAATCTATCTTAAGTATATATCAAAAAGACTCCACATATGCAGAATATTCTTATTTTATATCCAGTTTATTAGAAATTATAATAGATATAACAATTTACTCAGAATTAAAAATTTAAATATATTAAAAAAAATTAAAGTTTAAAATTGAGTCAAAATTCAGGTATAAATTCCGTTGTCAACTCTTTCGATACTTGGCCAAAAAAAAAAAAAAAAAACTCTTTCGATACAGTGAAAAAGTAATAAGGGTCAAATCAAAGTATAGCAAAAAGATGAATTACCAAAACGTCATTTTCCCAAAATGCGCGAGACGATGGATTGCATGAATTAAGGAGAGAGGAGGGTTGGTAAATCGCGTGGCGCAGGTGATCTCTCGCGTCCAAAAATGGTGGGTCTAGTAATGGAATTGGGTGTGGGCCCCCACTGAAACAGTTAATTTCTACTACTCGTCTTTCTTGTAAACGCGATCTGATGAACAGTTAGAGAGAGAAAGAAGTAAAGTTTTGATTTTTATTATTTTTTACAGAGAAGAGGAAGATGGGTAGGCGGAGCTGCTAACTACTTTGCAAGAAGAGCAGAGAAGAAGAAGAAGACGAAGGTAGAGAGGAGAGGAAAGGGGGCAGGTACCACGTGCACCTCCAATTAAAGCCGTCCACCACCTCTCTTCTCTCTCTCAGTCGCCCCCAAACTCAAACCTACCCTCATTCATTGCTCCTTCCTCTCCTCTCTTCTTCTTCTACTTCTTCAAAAACTCTGCACTCCACAATTTTTTTAACTCTTCCTCTCACACATTCTTTTTCTTCTTCTTCTTCTTCTTCTTCAACTCATCGCACTGAGCTGTGTTCCAAGGTGCGTAATTCTTATTCTACTATCTGTTTCCGTTTTGTGTTGATCACTTCACTGAAATGCTGATCCTATACAAATATCACTTTACTTGTTTTGATCCGCGTTCCATTAATGTCTGGCGCGCCTATTCTTTGCTATAGCATCGATGCTGATCCTGCTATTCAGTCTGGAATCGCCCTCTTAGCTTACGCTCCCTGTTATCAATTCAAGAATCTAGATTTTCTCTTCCTAGTTTTAAATTGTAAGTTCCATTTGATCACGATCAATTTCTTTTCATTTGGCGAACTGCTGAATTCCACTTGCTACTTAGTTAGCCTGTCCGCAAATCTTGGGGCTTTCCGCCAAATTCTGGATATGATTTTTCGAATGTTTCCGCCCTATGAAGAAAATCTGATTAATTGGGTCTCTACATTACTAAACATAGCTCTCAGCTCTTTCATTCTATTTTAGCCTTGCTGTTTGTTATTCTCAATTCTTTTGAACTATTGTATAGTTGATAGGGAAAAGCTCTTCTAAGAGATAATTTTATTCATTTATCACATAAGATCTACTTCTGATGATTCTTCAACTTTGTTGGTTGCAGATGTTAGAAACTCAAAGGGCAACAGTAACTCCTGGCCTTGGGCATGTAAATGGATATGTAAATGGCGTTGTACCCCTTAGGAGCCCAGATACAATCTCAAGGGTAGATGAGTTCTGCAAAGCCCTTAAAGGGGAGAGACCAATCCACAGCATTTTAATTGCAAACAATGGGATGGCTGCTGTCAAGTTCATTCGTAGTATTAGGACATGGGCCTATGAAACCTTCGGCTCAGACAAAGCCGTCATGTTGGTGGCTATGGCGACTCCAGAGGACATGAGGATCAATGCTGAACATATTCGGATTGCTGACCAATTTGTGGAAGTTCCTGGTGGAACTAACAACAATAACTATGCCAATGTGCAGCTCATCGTAGAGGTGGGTGTTCTAATAAACACAGTTGAAGTTTGATTCGTTGTTTTGTAAGGGTAAGCATCCTTATGTAGTAAGTCAAGGCTTCAAAACATGTGCTGGTTTGGAAGTTATTTTGCTTTAGCCTTAGGCATTTAGGACTCATTGATTAAATTATCTGGAAGCCCACCATTTTTTTAGCTCATTAGTTGTGCATTTGCTTCCTCATTCATAGACTCTACTAGTGTAAATTCTCAGAGGAAACTCACATATGATGACTTCTTTAAATTGTTTCCTCAAACTATTGATATGGAGTCATGGACTGAAACAAAATTTTCAGATGGCAGAAAGTACCCGTGTAGACGCTGTCTGGCCTGGTTGGGGCCATGCATCTGAGAACCCTGAGTTACCTGATGCATTAACTGCAAAAGGAATTGTGTTTCTTGGACCTCCGTCCACATCAATGTCCGCACTGGGAGATAAAATTGGTTCATCTCTTATTGCTCAAGCGGCAGAAGTACCAACACTTCCATGGAGTGGTTCTCATGTAAGTGTCTAGGACTGGGATGTATCTGGTACTATAGAAAAATGTCATCTCTCTTGATTACCTTTTCCTGAAGTGTTAAGTATTTGAATTCCAGGTGAAGATCTCTCCAGATAGTTGCTTGGTCTCAATTTCAGAAGAAGCGTATAGGGAAGCTTGTGTATATACAACAGAAGAAGCAATAGCTAGCTGTCAAGTTGTGGGTTACCCTGCAATGATTAAAGCTTCTTGGGGTGGGGGTGGTAAAGGAATAAGAAAGGTGAGTCGGGAAATGTCGAGTTAATATATGCCTTGGTAGTAACTTCTCTGAGTAGTTTGTATTTGCCTTTTTTTCCTGGGTTATTACTAGGAGTAACTTACTAACTTACATTTGGATCATCGGCGTCTGCTAGTATATCCGAATCAATTATGTTCTCCAACGTTTAGGCATTCCTCTCTGGTCAAATGCTGGTGATTTGCTTTGTCCCACTAATGTAGTTGGTCTGATCACGAATCTTTTTATTTTTGAATTAGGTTCATAATGATGACGAAGTGAGGGCATTATTCAAGCAAGTTCAGGGTGAAGTTCCTGGCTCACCCATTTTCATTATGAAAGTGGCTTCTCAGGTTAGATGGTCCATTCACGTTGATCTGAATGCATGTTCTTCCTCTCAATGTGATTGCCCATTTCTAGTATATGTTACTAACAATATATTAATATTCCTGTAGAGTCGCCATTTGGAAGTTCAGCTTCTGTGTGATCAGCATGGGAACGTCGCAGCTCTGCACAGTCGTGATTGCAGTGTTCAAAGGCGGCACCAGAAGGTTGTGTCTTGATCCTTCAATAATGTGTTTTGAGTCCATTTCATTGCTTACCTTTGAACTGCCATGGCAGAGTATTTAAAAGTTGTTATTTAGTTGAGTAATACAATCATTACTATGTTGTGTAGATTATTGAAGAGGGTCCAATAACTGTTGCCCCAATAGAGACGGTGAAGAAGTTGGAGCAGGCAGCAAGGAGGTTAGCCAAATGTGTCAATTATGTTGGAGCAGCAACAGTCGAGTATTTATACAGTATGGACACTGGTGAATACTACTTCTTGGAGTTGAATCCTAGGTTACAGGTAAGTTACTTCTCAGTATATTCGCATGTTGAATACTACTTTACTGGAACTCTTGATGTGTTTACTAGTTAATAGGAAACTATATAATATTATGACTCCTCACTTTCAAATGAAATTGTCAATTATAGGTGATCAGTCAGTGATTGCATATTAAAGGCGGTTACCCATCTTTCTGTTTCTAACTGCTAAATTCTAATGCAGGTGGAGCATCCAGTCACAGAATGGATAGCTGAAATAAATCTGCCAGCTGCCCAGGTTGCAGTGGGAATGGGAATTCCACTGTGGCAGATCCCAGGTATGATTTTTGTTGGGACTTTATTTATTTATTTATAATTCAGTAGTCATAATGTACCCAGTTAAATGCTTGTCATGATTCATCAAGATTGTATTGCTGTTCCACTTGCTTAGAGATTAGGCGGTTTTATGGAATGGATCATGGTGGAGGATATGTTGCATGGAGGACAACTTCTCTAGCTGCTACTCCTTTTGATTTTGATAAGGCTGAATCAACTAGGCCAAAGGGTCACACAGTTGCTGTACGTGTCACCAGTGAGGATCCCGATGACGGATTCAAACCTACCAGTGGGAAAGTTCAGGTTGGTGCTTTTGACAATATATGAGTGAATTTTTTCATATATGTTGAGACTGACGTTATATCTTGACCAGGAATTAAGTTTTAAAAGCAAGCCGAATTCATGGGCTTACTTCTCTGTTAAGGTATATCCATACTGTAAATTCTCATGTACAATTATTTGTTATGCTACTTACCTTCACAATAACAATCAATATGTTCTGTTTCAGTCTGGAGGAGGCATCCATGAGTTCTCTGATTCTCAATTCGGTATGTGCTCATGATCAGCTTTATATGTACATTCATGCCAATAATCTTGATATGAAGTTATATTTTCTTTCAGTGGTTGGGTCTCTATTAGTTCTACGCATACCGAAAGTAATATATTTAATGGACTGTCTGTTTTAAGATTCATTGAATATAAAGCTACAGTACTCTTGACGGTTTTTGCATTTGATCATACCTATTAGACTTCTGGTAATTCCGACATAAATAATTGTACAGTGCAGTAATCTGCGTCATTCATCAGAAAGAAATATCTTTTACCAATTTTCCTACATTCAGGGTATTGACAATATATATCACATGACATGGCATGTTATCATACAACGAGTCTGTTTGGCAGCTTTATCTGCTCAATCTCTGTAACTAGTCCCCGCTCTTTTAGCTTGATATTCTGCTATTATTATTAAATTTTGAATTCCATAATCCTATGTCTTAATTAATGGTAACTCTGTAAGTTTAGAATATGCCTCTTGCATACTCTTCAACTTCGTAGAAAAGTTACATTGCACTGAAAATGATTCTAAAGTTTCTACAGAATTGATTGCTCTCACAGGTTTCTGATAATTATTTGTAACTACATTCTTCTTGATTAGCGATCTGCATCTTTAGTATGACGCTATTGTATTATATTTTCTACCTACTAAATATTCATATATATGTTATTTGAAGTTAAAGTTGCATTCCTATCATTTTCATTAATTGATGATTATTATTCTTCAGGGCACGTTTTTGCGTTCGGGGAATCAAGAGAGTTAGCTATTGCAAATATGGTTCTTGCCCTGAAAGAAATCCAAATTCGGGGTGAAATCCGTACGAATGTTGACTACACAATCGATCTTTTGCATGTATGCATATTCACATAGTTTTGATGATTATTCAAATTGCTCAACATGAAGTTCAGTTATTTAACAGTGATATGTGCCACAGGCTTCAGAATACAAGGATAATAAGATACACACAGGTTGGCTGGATAGTAGAATTGCTATGCGGGTTAGAGCTGAAAGGCCTCCCTGGTATCTCTCTGTTGTTGGAGGGGCTTTATTTGTAAGTAAAGTTGTGCCATATTTTTTCTGTATTCCTATGCCATATTATATGATTCTCACATGCCATCTTCTTTACTCCAGAAAGCATCTGCAAGCAGCGCTGCTGTTGTCTCCGATTATCTCGGATATCTTGAAAAGGGTCAAATCCCTCCCAAGGTAGTTTAATCTAGTAGGGTGTTTCCTATGAACTAATAAACATGTTTTACCTCTGTTTTGTATTATGTTGATTTTATCCCTTTCTTAATGTCAGCATCTGTCGCTTGTCAATTCCCAAGTTTCTTTGAACATTGAAGGAAGCAAATACACGGTAAACATAACTACATAATCATGTAGACTTTCCCAGGAACTATAGTAATTTAGAGATAAGTTTTTATAACACATGAACTTTGATTCTAGATTGATATGATAAGAGGTGGGCCTGGAAGCTATAAATTAAAGATGAATGAGTCTGAGCTAGAGGCAGAGATACATACTTTACGTGATGGCGGTCTACTAATGCAGGCAAGTATCTTTTCCTTGAATCTGTAGGTGCACGAATTATCATGTACTTATATGCATACTGATTTTAGCCTGTGAAGTGACACCAATGAACCTCTATTCTTGCTATATCCTGGAGAAGACGCTTCAAATGTTCATAGTGCCATAGCCATTAACAAAAGAACTCTTAGCCCCTTTGAAAGTGATAGCAGCTTAGTCCAATATTTATTGAGGGATAAGATGTTTAATTGTTTATACTTCTAAGATATTATTTCCTTTATCAACTTGTTGGGATTAAATTTTTCTGTTCATGTTTTATAGTTGGATGGAAACAGTCATGTTATATATGCTGAAGAAGAGGCTGCTGGAACCCGTCTTCTTATTGATGGAAGGACTTGTTTGCTTCAGGTTCCATGAACTCTTTGCTTTCCTCCTTTCAATATCATCTGTATTATACTATTTCATGAATAACATTGTGAATTTGTATTACCTGTGTTCCTCAGAATGATCACGATCCATCAAAATTAGTAGCGGAGACTCCATGCAAGCTTCTCAGGTATTTGGTTGCTGATGGAAGTCATGTAGAGGCTGACACTCCATATGCTGAGGTTGAAGTTATGAAGATGTGCATGCCTCTTCTTTCTCCTGCTTCTGGAGTTGTTAGCTTCAACCTGTCAGAAGGTCAAGCCATGAAGGTAAGTCGTGTTCTTGAGGAATGTTTACTTCAAGGTCTATCATTATTCTAGTTTTATCGTGTGAAATGTGACAACATGCATTCTTTCCTCTAGGCTGGTGAGCTCATCGGGAAGTTGGAGTTAGATGATCCTTCAGCTGTGAGAAAAGCTGAGCCCTTCCATGGTAATTTTCCAGTCCTAGGCCCACCAACTGCTGTTTCTGGCAAAGTCCACCAAAGATGTGCAGCAAGCTTAAATGCTGCACGGATGATTCTTGCGGGTTATGAGCATAATATTGATGAAGTAAGTAATCTTGGTTCTTATATCTAATTCTTCAAGGTTTCTTCTTTAGTTGTTTGATAACATTAAGCTCTCTGTCGAGCTCTATAACTTGGTTCTAGCACAATAAAAGTTTTTTACTTGGGTAAGCCACTGGGTTTCTGAAACAGAAACAACTTTCTAGAATGTTAAGGAAATGATCTCAAGATCAATTATGAGAAATGTTTTTGAGAATATTTTCTTGAAGACAATTTTGGAAATTCTGGAATAGGAAACTAGTTCCTTAGTAGACAGTCACCTCTCCACCACCACTGCCTGTGGCTACTAGCTTTTGTAGTCAACTCTAGAAGCACCACAATTTTTTTTTAAACTTAAAATCTTTTCTCTGGAATTGCTTTGACAAGAAAGTTTCAGAAATCATTTCTAAATTGTACACTCGTAGTAGTTCCCGTTCTAGTTTTGTTGATAGAGTATAGCCCATTGTTTTATATCTTTGTCTGTTATCTCTGTCTCTAATGAGTTCTCATCTTCAGGTCGTGCAAAACTTGCTTGCTTGTCTTGACAGTCCTGAACTCCCTTTCCTTCAATGGCAAGAGTGTATGTCTGTATTGGCAACTCGTCTTCCAAAGGACCTTAGGAATGCGGTAAAAAAATTAGAGCACTGAATTGAGCTTAATGCAAACTACACTTACTTAATAGTGGTATGTCATTCTGAGGTTACCTCTGATTTGATGTGACAGTTGGAATCAAAGTTCAAAGAATTCGAAAACATTTCCAGTATTTACAGTGTTGATTTCCCTGCAAAATTGCTCCGTGGATTTATCGAAGTGAGTTTCTTCCTACTCTTATCCAATTTAATATGTTTTATCTGTATGAACATTCAGTTAAATGATGTTTCTGCTGCAGTCCCATCTTTCTCATTGTCCTGAAAAAGAAAAGGCAACCCAGGAAAGGCTTGTTGAGCCATTGTTGAGCATTGTGAAATCATATGAAGGAGGGAGGGAGAGCCATGCCCGTACTATTGTGCTGGCTCTTTTTGAAGAATACCTTTCGGTTGAAGAATTATTTAGTGACAACCTCCAGGTTTCTTTATCCCTTCAACTTTAAAATTTTAGTACAGAGCATCAGTTCAGTTCCATAATACATCAGCATAATAAAATCTTTACCTGGCCAATTGGCATATAAGGGGAAAGGACATATATTGAGGTGCAGAAGTTAGAATTAACTTGACTAAGAGATACCGTTTAGTATCTGTATCTGTTGGCAAGAAAAAAAAAACAGTTTTGTACTTGGGGGAACTGTAGTGGAAGTGATTTGACACAAGAGAATATCAGGAACTTTGTTAATTAATTTGTAATTGGGAGCTAATCTGTTGTTTTTATATTTTTCAGTCTGATGTGATTGAGCGTTTGCGTCTGCAATATAAGAAGGAACTGCTGAAAGTTGTGGACATTGTGCTTTCTCATCAAGTAAGACATATATACATATGTAATTTTTCAACGGACTATATATGTATCTCCTCTTGATAAAAAAGTGGGACGAGTATAAATGGTCTTGTCGGTTCTTTGCAGGGTATCAAGAGTAAAAACAAGTTAGTTCTACGCCTCATGGAGCAACTTGTTTATCCTAACCCTGCCGCGTATCGGAAGAACCTTATACGATTCTCTGGCCTAAACCATACAAACTATTCCGAGGTTAGTCACCAAAAATCTCATCCTTTTGTTTTTGTTTTCCAGAATCAATATTAGATCAAGAATCTGACACAGTTTTATCCAGTTGGCGTTGAAAGCAAGTCAGCTTCTGGAACAAACCAAGTTGAGTGAACTCCGTTCACACATTGCTAGAAGCCTATCTGAACTGGAGATGTTCACTGAAGATGGTGAAAACATGGACACTCCAAAGAGGAAAAGTGCTATAAATGAAAGGATTGAGGATTTGGTGAGTGCTCCTATTGCAGTTGAAGACGCACTTGTTGGTTTATTTGATCATAGCGATCACACTCTCCAAAGGCGGGTTGTTGAGAGTTATGTTCGCAGACTGTACCAGGTATATTGATTCACTTGCATTCTGGAGTTTAAATTAGTGGTTAGTGGTATTTCCTCATCTCACAATTTGCAATGAATCTCAGCCCTACCTTGTGAAAGGAAGTGTGAGGATGCAGTGGCATAGAAATGGTCTTATTGCTTCATGGGAATTCTTGGAAGAACACATTGAGAGGAAATCTGGTATTGAAGATCATAGCACTGATACGCCCTTGGTTGAGAAGCACAGTGAGAGAAGATGGGGAGCCATGGTTATTATAAGATCCCTTCAGTTGTTACCAGCAATCGTTAATGCTGCTTTGAGGGAAGCGACGCATAATCTTGGAGCTGTTCCAAAAGGTTCGGCAGAGCCCAAAATTTATGGTAATATGGTGCACATTGCATTGGCGGGAATCAACAATCAGATGAGTTTACTCCAGGACAGGTAAATTTTCTTCCCTTTTTGTGGCTTGTATTTGAAGTCGGTTGTGCTTATTACTTTCTGAACATAGCATGTAAACTTTTCTGACATAAAAAGCAAAACCATGACGAGTAATGTAAACTCATTATTGGTTCTTTCTGTTGGACTAGTATTTCAGTAACTTTAAATATACAGGATGGTCCCGTACACTTGTATAGTTGTAAGCCCATATTTCCTCTTTGGTTAACTATTGTGAGATTCAACTTTTCTCAACTGTATTTACCCTTTACTTTGTAGTGGTGATGAGGATCAGGCGCAAGAAAGAATAAACAAGTTAGCCAAGATCTTAAAAGAGAAGCAGCTAAGCTCGAGTCTGAGAACCTCTGGTGTTGGAATTGTTAGCTGTATAATACAGAGAGATGAAGGGAGGGCTCCTATGAGGCACGCATTTCACTGGTCAGCAGAGAAACTGTACTATGAGGAAGATGCCCGATTGCGTCATTTAGAGCCTCCTCTGTCCACTTACCTTGAATTGGACAAACTTAAAGGCTATGAAAGTTTCCGTTATGCTCCTTCGAGGGATCGACAATGGCATCTCTACACTGTTTCAGACAAGCCCCTGCCAGTCCAGAGGATGTTTCTGAGAACACTAGTAAGGCAGCCAACAGCCAACAGTAACTTCACGACATATCAAGGCCTTAATATGGGATCTTCTGTTTCTTCAAACATATCGTTCACTTCTAGAAGCATTTTGAGGTCGTTAATGGTCGCAATGGAAGAGCTTGAACTCAATGCACACAATGCAACTGTGAAATATGATCACGCTCATATGTACCTCTACGTTTTACAGGAGCAACTGGTTGATGATCTCGTGCCTTACACTAAGTAATGACTTTTCCCCTTATGTTATTTTCTTCCCTTTTTCCTTGGTGATATTATGCTGACCTTTAGTATTACCAGGAGAGTTGAGTTCGATGCTGATAAAGAAGAATCTACTGTTGAGACCATCTTGCATGATCTGGCTCGTGAAATTCATACATCTGTTGGTGGGAGAATGTACCGACTTGGTGTTTGTGAGTGGGAAGTAAAGCTGTGGATAGCATCTTCCGGGTCATCAAATGGTGCATGGAGATTTGTAGTCACAAATGTTACTGGTCACACATGTACAATACATGTAAGTTAACTTTCTACTTTGGTTGCTTTAATAGTTAATAATATGACAACAATGCTGGATCAATGTTTTTTTTTCCTATGCCTAGTAGTAGTGGTAATGAAAGTTGACTTTAGACGACTCCTTGGTGAAGTATGGGTTAGATATTCTTGATGACGAAGAGATAGCTATAACAAATCCTTTCATATTTTCCAAACAATTAAACAAATTTTTTTGGGTGAATATGCTTGAAGATTTATTTTCAATCTTCAATTGGGTTAAAGGACTAGATGCTTCCTTTTAATTTGTGTTAACCACGGACTTACAGATAACATAAACTCGGTGAGTTAGACTAAAGCAGTTCGTTCATGGATCTGGTGATTTCATTCTCTCTTGTTCTTTCTTTCTTTTCTTTTTCCCAATATAATCCAGATTTATCGAGAACTTGAGGATACCAGCAAATGTGGAGTAGTATACCACTCAATATCTGCTCAGGGCCCTTTGCATGGAGTTCCAGTCAACGCCCAGTACAAATCTTTGGGAGTTCTTGATCGGAAGCGTCTTACTGCTAGAGCAAACAGCACAACTTACTGCTATGATTTCCCACTGGTAAGCTCCTACTGAGTTGATAACAGATTTTCTGCATACAAAAGCTCAGAACTTCTCAGTAAAGATAAGTTTTTTTTCTCCCTGCAGGCATTCCAAACAGCTTTGGAGCAGGTTTGGGCATCACAGACTTCAAAACCAAACAATAAAGCAGTTGCCAAAGTTACGGAGCTGAAGTTTGCTGACAAAAGTGGTAGCTGGGGCACCCCTCTTGTGCCCGTGGTGCGGGACCCAGGAAACAACGACGTGGGCATGGTTGCCTGGTCCATGGAGATGGTCACACCCGAATTCCCTTCTGGAAGAACAATTTTTGTCATTGCCAATGACGTGACCTTCAAAGCAGGGTCTTTCGGCCCGAGAGAAGACGCGTTTTTCCATGCTGTAACCGATATAGCGTGCACTAAGAAACTGCCATTGATATACTTGGCGGCCAATTCTGGGGCCCGCTTAGGGGTGGCTGAGGAAGTGAAGGGAAAGTTCAGAGTAGGCTGGTCTGATGAATCGAGCCCCGATCGTGGGTTTCAGTACATATATTTGACCCCTGAAGACTACTCCGAGATATCATCTTCTGTGATTGCGCATGAACTGAAGCTGCCTAGTGGAGAAACCAGGTGGGTCATAGACACTGTTATTGGAAAAGAAGATGGATTAGGTGTCGAGAACTTGAGCGGTAGTGGTGCTATCGCTAGTGTCTATTCAAAAGCTTATAAAGAAACCTTCACATTGACATATGTGACGGGGAGAACGGTGGGAATCGGGGCTTACCTTGCTCGGCTCGGGATGAGGTGCATCCAGAGGCTCGATCAGCCCATTATCTTGACGGGTTTCTCAGCTTTGAATAAGCTGCTTGGTCGCGAGGTTTACAGCTCACACATGCAGCTCGGTGGGCCCAAGATCATGGCCACCAATGGAGTAGTTCATCTGACAGTCTCTGACGACCTCGAAGCGGTTTCCTCCATCTTGAACTGGCTGAGCTATGTTCCTGCCTATGTGGGTGGGCCCCTTCCAATCTCGTATCCCCTTGACCCACCGGAAAGAACCGTGGAGTACTTTGCAGAGAACTCCTGTGATCCTCGTGCCGCCATTTCTGGGTCTTTCGATGGAAGTGGGAAATGGGCTGGTGGCATTTTTGACAAAGATAGCTTTGTGGAGACCCTAAAGGGATGGGCAAGGACAGTTGTGACTGGAAGAGCTAAACTAGGTGGCATTCCTGTGGGGCTCGTGGCTGTAGAGACCCAAACCGTGATGCAAGTGATCCCTGCAGACCCGGGTCAGCTCGATTCTCACGAACGGGTCGTTCCTCAAGCGGGTCAGGTATGGTTCCCCGACTCGGCCAGTAAAACGGCTCAAGCCTTGTTAGATTTCAACAGAGAAGAGCTCCCACTGTTCATTCTCGCCAACTGGAGAGGTTTCTCAGGTGGGCAGCGAGATTTGTTCGAAGGAATCCTTCAAGCTGGGTCCACCATTGTTGAGAATCTCAGAACTTATAAACAACCCGTATTTGTATACATCCCGATGATGGGTGAGCTCCGTGGAGGAGCCTGGGTGGTTGTGGATAGCAAGATCAACCCGGACCACATTGAAATGTATGCAGAAAGGACAGCAAAGGGAAATGTTCTTGAGCCCGAGGGGATGATCGAGATTAAATTCAAAACCAGGGAGCTTCTCGAGTGCATGGGAAGGCTCGATCCCGAGCTGATCACCCTAAAGGCAAAGCTCAAAGAATCTAACACCTCAGAGTTGCAGCAAAAGATCAAGCAACGGGAAAAGACCCTTTTGCCCGTGTACACCCAGATCGCGACAAAATTTGCAGAGCTTCATGATACTTCACTAAGGATGGCTGCCAAAGGGGTGATTAAGGAAGTTGTGGATTGGAAAGATTCGCGCCATTTCTTCTATAGAAGATTGCGGCGCAGGGTATCAGAGGCTTCGCTTGTTAAAATCGTTAAAGATGCTGCTGGGGATCAGCTGCCTCATAAATCTGCATTGGAAATGATCAAAGACTGGTTCTTGAGCTCTCAGGGGAAGAAGGAAAGTTCTTGGGAAGATGATGAAGCTTTCTTTGCCTGGAAGGAGAATTCAACCAACTACGAAGAACGGTTGAAGGAATTGCGTGTGCAGAAGGTGTTGCTCCAGTTAACGAGTATCGGGGACTCAGTGCAGGATTTGCAAGCTTTGCCTAAAGGTCTTGCTGCCCTTCTAAGCAAGGTAACTAATATTCAAACAAACCTCCAACAACATTTTCTTTTCTTGAAGCAACCATTTTGATGAAATTGTGAAATTTGATGCAGGTGGATCCATCTAGCAAGAAGAATTTGATCGATGAGCTCCGAAAAGTGCTTAATTAACTCAAAGTGTGGATGCGTCGCCTGAAATTCGTAGATCCATGGTTACGATTTACGGTATGAACCGTAATATTATGGGCGCTTTTAATCAGGGTAGTGATAGATGGTAAGTTTATTGGTTATTAAGAAGAGGATTAGTTGGTGTTGTTTAGTATTGATTGAAGAATAAAAGAAGAGAATGGATAGATAGATAGCAGAGGCTTTGGCTCTGGTTCTAGGTTGATCCTTTCCTATCATTTTGTCTTTGTTATTGTTGTTGTAATTATTTATTTGATAATAAAATTTAGCTTGTTGCTGTCTTTTATTTGTGTATGTACTTTGATCAGATGCGGATGATCCTTGGAAAAGGATTGGTAGTTAACTTAGTGACTAAGTTACTACACTAACTTGCTAACCAACCACTGAATGTTAGTTACACCACGCCAATCAATGTCTTTCGTGCTCCTCAAGCTTCTTAAGCTAACTTTTTGAGAACGGCAAGAGATCAGACAATTCAAATGGACATTTATGATTAATAATTAATTCTTTGTGAAGGTTAAAACTTAAAAGTTTGTAAATTTGCCCATTATAAAACTTGGAAGCTTTTATTTGTTGGTACGGTGGTATGCCCTTGAGTGAAAATTTTGAGTTCGAAATTTTGAAAAACCTGTTCCGAAAATCTCATTTCGAAAATAGATGTATAAGATACCTAAGTTAGTAAAATATTCAAAAATCAACTTTAGATAAAATTTTGTTAGACTATCCAAATACCAGTTAAAATTTGATAATTAATCAGAATTTGTATAGTTATATGGGCTCTTTTTTTACTTTCTCCTATGTTTTACAAACATTTTGTTTCTAATACTTATTGGTTTGTATTTTTCTATTGATTTAAAAGTAAACTCATCGAAAACTGAGATTATTATGATACAAGTTCTAAATGTAGTTACAAAAATCGTTACTTTACATTTTTTTCTTATATTACAAATTATATAATTAAGTCCATATTAGTAAAAATAGCAAAAAAATTTGGTTTTTGAAGTATATAATAGAACACCGTTTTTCTTTTTACCATTTACGAGTTTTTTGGGCCGCATAAACCATATGGGCCATGTAAGTCAAATAAATTACATGGCCCAAATGATTGTAGAAGAAGAATCGAGTGATCATCTTGTTCGTACTTAGTTAGATCGGTGGCAAGGGAAAGGGATATGGGGGCAGAGGGAGAGCAGCAGAAAACTCAGGTTGAGGCCACTCCGATTTCGGAGGCTCAATTCCTTTCCTGGAAACGCCGAAAGGTTCTTTCTTTTACCCTCTGCGCTTGTTTGTTTTCTTTGCTCTGTTCATCATCAAATTGATTCGTTAATTGTTGCTTTAGGCAAGTTTAATTGCTCGATTGATTCGACCCAATTTCATGCATCAATCCCTTAATCAAAAGATTCAATATTTTTTCCTTTTCCGAATTGGGTTTTTCTCTATGATGTAATTGAACTGGTTATGATACAAACAGCCATGAAATTTTGGGTTTTCATGTTATTTTATTGTGTAAGCAGAATGTCATTCTTAGAAGCATGCTTGAATGCTTCTGGCAAATGAAAGTTTGTGACTAGAAAGAAACTGGGCATAAGATTGCAACTAACTTGCGACCGACACATATTCACCATCTATAACAAGTCTTTCATTGACCTCATAATACCATTCATGAGTAATTATTGAAAAATATACTAATGAGAAGCTTCAGCATTGTAAGCTGAACAGATTGGCAAACTTCATGGTGGCAACTAATGTGAATGTGGATTATAGCAATCGATGCCACTATGCTGATTCGCTGATTGTAACTGGAATTCTGATAGGTGCATGAGTATAGATCCGATATGATGTGATGTGACACTAGTTGCCTATTAATGAGATGGATTTGATTTATAATCTGAATGCAAGCCATGATCCTAAACGGACTAGGTTCTTTCTGGGGTTAAGAACCTAAAAGGAGTCTCAACTATAGGTCATGTTGCTAATCGTTGTTCCAAATTTAAAATGTTGATATTCAGTGTTCCAATTATCAGATTTGTTGGTTTTCACTTTTTTCTACTAATTTGGGCGTTAAAATTGACATTCTAAGCAACAAACATATGTTGTTTTCCACTTTTAGATTCGTTGCTCATGGTTTATACTTATTTGCTGTTTAAAAAACATGTCTTTGTTCCGTCAATTTAAAAGAAAGAAGTGAAAATCGATCAATCTAATAGTTGAGACACCGAATATCAACATTTTAAATTCGGGACAACGATTAACAACATGACCTATAATTGAGACTGTTTTTACGTTCTTAACCCTTCTTTATCTGATAAGCAAGAATGTTCGTTATCTTACTTTGCTTCATCTTGTGAGTATAATGTGTTTCTCTCAAGTCCCATGGTACATTAAGCTTATTAAACTATACAATGACTGGCATTGGATATTGCAGGATGCTGATGCATCTGCAAGAAAAGCTGAAGCAGCCAGAAAACGTGCAGAGGACATAGCTGCAGGAACTGTGCAGATGAATGGTCGGGAGCTTTTCTTGCATGATCCTTCGGTCTTTGATAACTCTCAGTACTGAACTGGAACAAGGAAGTGGTTCATCTTTAATGTAAAGGTGCGCTGTGGATCTAATATATATATATAGTTTCAAAAGTTGAAGATTGTTTCTTTGGTGTTGTGTGTGCTGCTCATGGATGCTGTTTCAGATTTTAGGATATATGTTTTATTGTTCTTCATACTATTGCAGTAATCGTTTGTTGTACTTCTTCTCCTAAGATGCTTTTTTGTCGATGGATTTATGGTTGTCAAGCTGTGGGATTCAAAGTAGAACTATGTGTTAGATATCGATGTTTCAATTATCAGATTGGTTGATTTTCATTTTTTTTTTAAAAATTGACGGAACAAAAAAATACATTTTTTAAATATAAAACAAGCTTAAACAATGATCAATATATACACGATGCATAGTAATAACGGAAGCATCTATGAAATATTAATGTATTTTTGTTGCTTAAAAAAAACTAAAATATGGCCGATCGGCCCAGACATCAATATGACAATATTTATTTTTTGTAGTGCAAACAATATGTGTTTTACTTCTTATGAGCTGACATAATATAAGTGAATATTAGTTTAGATGTGGACTAAGCATGCTATAATTGCTGTTTTTTTTATTGATGTTAATATAAGTGAATATTAGTTTAGATGTGTTTTACTTGGCTTGTCTGGTTAATACGTTAGTCTACACTCAATTATTTATTATGGCCAAAAAAAAGAAACAAAGAATGGTACAATATTGCGGGCAACTAACATATAATAATATACAAAAGTCGTACGAACGTAGTTCACCTATTTTACATCTTGTTTTTAATAATAAACCCTTATCCACGTTAGCGTTACCACATATGGTAGGATCTGTGATTTTACCGAGCATATCCAAATCAAAGCTTTAAATTATAGATAGATTTATAACCAAACAGCTCAGTGAGTTGTGCTGGGTAAGGCGTCAAATAGTGGCCAAACACGTACGTAAACAAAAATGTGGCGGCAAATATTTGGTTCAGTTAAGGTATTCCACCTGGACCTATAATATATCTAACTACTCTATTAAATATTAATTAATTAGGTGCCCCCATCTCCGTCGTCCCATTTAATAATTGACTTGACTACTCTACTCTCTCTGTCTGTGATAAAGAAAAAAACACTATCTATACTAAATATTATTTAGGATAAACATCAATATTCTCTGATGCGACCATTTCAATTCTTTTTACAAGAATGTTAGTTCAAACGGTGTTTTCATATCAATTTATCTATAGTGGCAAATAAAAAAAGCATATGTCTATTGCTATATTAAGAGTTGAAAATGACCTCACCATCAAAGATCATATAATTATCATAACATTTGGTAACACTCCATCAGTATAGCGATCATTGTCCAAACAATTAACCTATTTATCAATGTTAATTATTATCTATATTTATCAATTAACCGATTGTTTACATTCATGATGACTAGTGACTAAACTAAAATTTCCAATTGTTTCATATATTTCTTCTAGATGAATTTCAAATTATCTCTTTCAGTCATTATTAATTAAGAACTTTAAATGAGTTTTATATTATCCGGCAACAAAATAATATCTGGGTCATTTCACTAATATTACTGTTAAAAACTTTATTTTATAACTTCCATAATATGCACCACCACGTATAAGATTCGCAGTTACATACGCTGTTACATCTAATATACTAAAATTTACATAAAGTTCATAAAAGAAAGGTAATATATAACTCACGCACACACTGCAAAACCGTACGTATATATATTTTATTAATAATTATTATATATTATTAACTACATGATGGAGCAAGAATTTGGGTTGTCTTCGCTGAACATCTCAATATAGCGGTCATCGAAGGTGGTACCGGAGATGGTGGCGGTTGGCGGGACTTTACGGACATGATTGGGCGGAGCTTTCTTGTCATACGCCTGAGCAACGTAGGGATGAGCCACCATGGTGTATGGGACGTACGGCCATAGCTCCACCTTTTTCTTAGTCGACTGTGCTGCTTCCAGCACTTTCTTCGCCTCTACGTAACCGCTAACGGTCACCTTCTGCAGCTTCAGATCCACATCTACTTTCTTAGCTCCTGCAAAACCATATTTCAATTCCAAATTAAGGAAATAAGTTTTAAAAATTAATTAAGTGATTGGGTTAGCAATTTAAGGAAAATGATAAAGATTCCAACCATAACATCCGAGAATGTTCTGAAATGTCTTTGTAATAAATTTAGAATTAAATGTACTTTTCACACCGCATGTTTGACCGAATGTGACTTTTAGTACTAGATGTAGTTTTGTATACTTTTGGTACTAAACGTTTAAAAAAATATATGATTTTTGATATATCCGTTAAATGACAGTTAGTTTTGACAATTAAATGATATGTGCAAATCACGTGACCGACTCTAAACTTTTAATTTTGTTCAATTTAGTCCCTCAAATATATATTCTTAACTTATATTTTGTTTAATTTAGTCATACAATTTCAAAATCGAACCCTAATTTGAACCCAAATTATCCTTAAAGTTGCAAAAAATTACAAAGTGCGCATGCCACTTTGAGACAATTCGGAACTTGTCGGATGTTTTTGTTGGAATCTCTATTATTTTTCAGAACATAATTACAGTCTCAAGTTTGCACTATGTTATTTTTAGGTATTTCTGTTTAAATTGTTGCTAATAAGTGTTTCTATCTTTCATTTTTTCGCTACTTTTGGTTTTTCATCCGTAAATTTGACAGATTTTGTTCAAATGACTCCATGAAATTCAACAGTAAGAGCGTTTAAATAAGAGAAAATAACAAAATGTCACTTCTGTTTCCTTTTAATTTATGTCAATTAGTTTGTAGATACAATGAAATTAAAGAACTTACGTAAAATTGAAGTTTAATTTAACTTAATGTATATAAATATACATGATAAAAAAAAAATTCATACGTAAATCCGCCAATTTAATAGAGATAAAACGGAAGGAACACAAAAAAGAAACAAAAATGAAATCCGGAACACTTAAAAACAACATATTAGAAACACACGGTACTGTGATTAAGGTTGTTATCCCCAAGTGATTTAAGGTTATTTTACCTTTAACTCCGGAGAGAACACTTTTCATCTTGCGAGCACAGCCCTCACAGTCCATTCGAACCTTGAGAGAAACGGTTTGAAGTTGCTTCTTCTTTTTCTTCTTGCTCGCCGCTTTGCTTAGCAAGTCCGACAAGTACTCCAATGTTCCTGCAACTCCCATTTTTTCTCAGATCCAAAACACAACACTTGTATATATTTATTTGACTGAGAATACTAGGTGTATATATATAGCCTAGCTAGGGCCTACGAGCGAAATTACATGTTTCCTTTTCAATACGTTACCTTTTTTTAAAAAAAAATACATTATTTATTTTTGCATGTTGAAGTTGGTCAACGTGCCGAATATCCCAAAAAGTTTTCTTCATATATAATAACAATAAAATAGAGGGTTCTCTATTATTTTACAAGAATTCGTGTTATTTGGTTTATTTTTTGTTTTGCTTTTTTTTTTTTTTTCCAAGAAAAGGAATGGGCTAGTAGTGGCGACCCTAGACCCACCCCGTTACGTAATGTTCGGGCTTTCCTACTTACGGTCTGTCATTTGATGAGCTCGCTTTTGATGCGAAAATATTAACCTAGATAATTGCAGTTAATTAGCTTATATGCTTGTCCATCAATCACCTCTAAAGTTTTCATCCAAACAAAATGTTAAATAATTCTGAATGCGTTTTTTTTAGTTGGACATATCATAGATAAGTTTGTGCGGTAAACTAATTTTTCCAATTCATCATGATATATATATGACTCATGCAATAAGCTTTTGTTTATGTGAACATTATGAAGGATTTAATAGTTTTAGTAATAATAAGAAATATGGCTGACAATGACTCAATGATGTCTTTTCGAGATGTAAAAATGCAAATGTGAAATGAATCTTTTATATCAAATCAGCCAAAACTGAGGATAATATAAAGGGAATGGTGGTAGTTCAATGATTTATATTTTTGGCCATGAATAGTTCGATGATCCAAGGCGGAAAATCACTAGAAATATTAATGCCTTGATTAGTGTGTCTTTTAGAGCATCCACAGTGGTATTACGTAAAGTATACGTAAACGTGGGTCCTACATATTTATTTAAGTAAAGCAACAAAAACTATCTACAGTGGTTTTACATAGCATTCCTTAAAGATGGGACCCACACGTAAATTTATGTTTTTACATAAAGCATTCCTTAAATTTAAGTAATGCACTATGTATTACGTAACCAATTTTTTATTATAAATTAATTCATTTTATAATTAATGCTAATATCTTATTGGTGGTTGTTGGAAAATTTAATAATAAAATATATTTAAGGAATATGTTTAAGTAATACGATTGCAGAGAAAATATTTTTTACGTGTGTCTTAAATTTACGTATTATTTAAAGTGTACATAAATGTCTACGTGGCAATTTTAAAGAATACAATTTAGGTAAAACCATTGTGGATGCTCTTAATACTATATATATATATATATATATATATATATATATATATATATATATATAGAAAAAAATAAACATTTTTTTGTAGTGATTCTATGCCGTTATAAATAAATTATCAACACTAATAACATATTTGATCAATCTCTTTATTAAAGAATAACTTAATCACTCCACTATAATTATATTTATAAACAAATTACTTGCTATAGGACCATTGCTTTTGGAGATATATATATATATATATAATACATCTTCACATTTTTGTTTTGTAACCACAATAACTTTACGATGCATGGTGGTGTGTGTGTACGTAGTATAAAGTATTAGTTACTTTATACTATACGTACACACACACCACCATGCATCGTAATATTATTAATTAAGATCATTATAAAATTGCTTTATATATATATCCTCTAGCTAGGGCCGGTCCTTTTCTAGTAGCATGCATTTTCAAAATTCAATGGTACATAATGAGGTGCTGCAGAATGTTGTCTTTTTCAGTGGATAGTCGAACAAAAGTAATGTACATGCATGATTAAAATAGTAAAGTTAGATCCTCATCATCAATCAATGATTAAAATAGTATGTAGTCCCTTTTGAGAAACATTTATAAAGATATTTAAAATGGCATCTTACCGCTCATTCTGGACTAAAAAACATAAACAACATTTAAAAATTAAATAAATTGAAAAATAACACAAAAAAACATTTTATTTGAAAAATAGCATTGCACACAGGACCGTCCTGCGTGCTGTTAAATTAAATAATAAAAAAATCTGAAAATCATGTGGGACCCACTTGTCTCTGCCCGCTTCCTAATTCCTATTGCTTTCGGTGGATATGGAAATCCAACTAGCCCATCTGCTAGGCTGCTAGCGTAGGACGTGAGGTAAGAGAATACACGCAGGACGATCCTGCGTGAAGGGTTATTCTTTAAATTAGATATTTTTTAATGTTATTTTTAAATTTATTTAATTTTTAAATGCTATTTTTGTTTTTTAGTCCTCATTCTGCCATATCGATCTTTATAATTTTTTTAATATTACAAATTAATAAAAAAAATTTGGCCAATACAAATTAATAATATAGTTATATACTGTTTTTTTTTTTTTTTTTCAAAATAGTAGTTATATTATAACCTATAAAGTATAAAGTATGATTTGAAATATGATATAATAATTATTATGAGTTTGCGACTAAGATAATGCATGTATATATTATTTATATAAAATTATTTTTATATATTGTATTTCTTTATAAATAAAGAGAAAAGAGTTGAGGGGCAGGTAAAGTAAAAAGCATGAGTAGCAAATTAAGTTAAAGAAAATAAATAAATAAAAGCCAAAAAAGTGGATGAGACGCTTTCTTAAAATCTTTCCCTCCGTGATTGAAGAACAATTACCGAAATCCATATATAATTGAGCAGCTCCCAGTTCTATCTAATATTTAGAGATTTGTTGATTGAGGAATTATTATTTGGGCGGTGTCTGTCTGTAGAAAAAAAAAAAAGATATAATAGATATATACGATACAAAAGGATTAATTGACACGTTTCGAGTAGATTAATTTTTTAGAATATTCTATTCTGTATAAAATAATGAATAATTACGTCCACCATTCTCTGCATGAAAAAGATGTATTGACTTTTGTTTATAAAAATAATAAAAAAAATACCACCAATGGTTTAGGTGTATATATATATATATATATTATATATAATATATTTCTATAGCTTGAGCTGGGTGATAAAATCTAAGGTATATATATAGCCGTGCACGGCATCTTAAGTTTAGGCTAAATTAAAATTTTAATCTACCTTGTCTTAGAGGTGCCAACTCCCTTGATCACGTGAATGAATGAACATAATAAAGTGTTAAGTAATGAAATACAGTACTAAGTACGTATACATTATATGTTGTGATTTGGGTATCTTAAACTCTTTTTTTTTTTTTTGTGAAAATAGTAAATGGTAAAAAAAAAGTACGGTTTGCTCGGCGTCCATTATCGACAGATGCAGCGATTTTCCCCATTGTCATTCAAATTGATTAAAAAACAAAAACAAAACGTAGCAAAACGACACACATAAGTTGAGGCACTTAATAAACGTTACAAAATATAGTTAATGTACGAACTGATACATACACCCATTCAGTTGAGGTGTTAAATGTCATCTTTCTTACCTCAATAATAAAATTAAATTAAATTCTAAGTGAAAGGCCTGGCTCTAGGCCCAAACCCCAAGCTTGGGCCTTATGTACAAAAAATTAAGGCCCAATAAGGCCTCAAAAGTCAAAACTGTTGATCTCTTCATTAATTTTTTGGCCAACTTTTGATTCTTCATTAATTATTTGTCTTAATAATTATTAATAGTTATCTATATATATATATATATATATATATATATATATATATATATATATATATATATATATAAATTAGAAATACTCTCAAGGTTAATTATAACGGTTATTAAATATGTCAAAGTTTCAATACTAACTTTAGTAATTTATGATTAATCTCATCAATTCAATCCTATTTAAACAATTATCCAATACTCTAAGGACTATTTCTTTTTACCATAATCCTTTTAGTACTCTGTATAAAACGTAACTTGTAATAATTTTTCAAAATCACATTTTAGTGCGGTAAAAACAACAACAATTTGGGGTTACTCTCACCTTGCCTTTTAGGTCATAATATAGTTTGGTCTTTTTCCATATATATATATAGATGATGATAATATGATGAACAATCCATCAATTTATACAAATCTTTTAATTAATACTTGCTAAGGAGTGTTCCAACCCTAATAGAGACCATGATTATTTTTTTAAATCTAAAAGAGTTGGATCATAAGAAGATAAAATAATATTTGCCATAAATAGTTTTTCGATAAATTTTAAATGGAATCCGATAAATTTTAAAGCTCTATGTTATGTGATGTATTATATTATATTATATTAAAGCGTTATAGTTGTTTTATTTCCATTGCCATTGCCAATAATATTTTGCAGAAAAATGAACCATCAGGAGAGATTATTCAACAACCCGAGGCATGGTGGATGCAAATCCTGATATACATTAGCTGTCTCTGCTCATCTTTTACAATCTCCCATATACTTTCACTTCTCAATAAAAACTCTCTCAACTCAACGTTATATGTGATTGGTTAGAAGTGTTCAATCATTTCTAGAAAAAAATGAAAAATTAAATTTTAACCACACAAAATTATATTATACTATGTCCATTTTCCGCGCATCGCGCGGGGTGACTTACCAAATATGTATAATTAACAAACTAATATTTGATGAAATTTATACTGACTATTTGTAATATGTTGAAATACTATTTTTAAATAAAAGACCAGTCTAAAATTTGAAAAAGTAAACGAAAGACTGAAAATTTTGAACCATAAAATACCATTGCGCAAATTCACAGATAAATTTTAGATGCCCGTACCGCATGCTATCTTTGGTCGTCGGATCCTTGTCAAGTGTCTTTTCTTCAACAAATATGGCTTCGATGACCACCAGCGATATCTCGCCGTAGATAGAGATGGCTCGACCACTGAGACTGTCAGCCGATCGTACCAACTGGAATCTTCGTCCGCCGACTCCGCGTCATGCATCTGTTAAAAATCAGCGAAATTAATTTCGATTAATTACATACATTGAATCTTGAACGGTCCGAAATTTTAATTGCGATTAATTGCATACATTGAATCTTGAACGTATGAAATGTTAATTACGATTAATTGTATACATTGAATCTTTAACGGTTCGAAATCAACGAAATTTTAATTGCGATTAATTGCAACTTAAAAACCATCAGCTCCTTAGTGCAACCAATGCTATGGAGTTAATAACTACAAAACTTTTAGCTCAATTGTCATAAATGCATCGATTAACGTAAAAAATAAAATTTCAACTCCACATTCACTCTATTATTATCTTTCATTCATAATTTATAATATAATATATAGATTCTGCAATAATTTGTTAATTAGGATTTGCTAGCCTACTTAAAACAATTGTAGGTTTCACTGTTTGAAAAATTACATCTTGGAATTCATTAGGTGCTCACAAAAAATTGAGTCTCATATTTAGTAATTGCTATAACACAATTTTTTACTTGACACCGACCACAACTTTTGATGAATAAGATGCTAACAATTCTACTTACCAAGCTCTATTTATATGAGACGATTTTTTTTTGGAAAAAAGTCATGATTGGTCCCTATACTATGCATAATGGATCGATTTGATCCCTATACTATTTTTGGAACTGATTTAATCCCTATACTATTCAATTTGGGTCTTTTTTAGTCCTTCCGTTAACTTCCATGGAATTTTCCGTTAACTTTTGATGAGTTGTCATCTTATTTTCCACGTGTGTTGCCATGTCATCAACCTCTTTTCATTTTTCTCTCTCCTAATGTTTATATGAACACATATATATATTGCAAATAAAACATGGTAATTAATTGTTTACTATTCGGCCAAAACAAAATTTAATTGTTTACTATTAAAAATTGTTAATATTTTTGTTATTACCCGATGTTCATGTATTTGCTAATTTTCTTACAAAAATATCGCTTGTCCTTACTTTAAAAAAATATAATAAAGATAGTAAAAAAAATCATGAACTTAAAGAGTATATATAATAAACCCACACAACTAACTCAATCCAAATCAAAGCTTGTTCTTAATAAACAGACAATCTACAAAACATAGAGTAGAATATTTTGAAAATATTATAAGTAAATAGTCTGAATATAATCAAATAAACCTAAATTTAAATAACAAGTATCTAGAATTTCTAATTTTCATATATTCCACTTTAACCATCCTCGAGTGATGAAGGTGTCTCATGATCTTCAAACCTACTATTGCTCTTTGCTTGATTGAGGCTATGGATGGAAAAAAAAAATAGTACACCATATATTAAGAAAAAAAAAACATAAATAAGGAGAACTTTTATGCCAAGCTTACATTCGTCGTAAGTAGACTTTTCCTCATTCCTTTGCTTACCTTCCTTGAATCATAGGCTCCACCCTAAAGTACAGACAAATATATCTATAATTTCTCATAAAATAAAAATATTAATTATTAGACATTAGATTAATTTATTTCAACATACCTTATATTTCTCAAGACATGTTCTTGAATTATGACCACTTTTGAAACAAGTTTTGCAAGTCATTTTTCTTCCTTTGCGACTTATATTAGTGCCGACCGGGTTCTCCCACTCCTCTCTTATCTAAATATGCTTATATTTAATATAAATTAATATTTATTACATATAGTATATTTATATTGTAGAAGAGAGAGAATGTTACATGGAATAGAGATATCGATGACATGGCAACACACGTGGAAAATAAGATTACAACTCATCAAAAGTTAACGGAAAATTCCATGGAAGGACTAAAAAAGACCCAAGTTGAATAGTATAGGGATTAAATCAAATCCAAAAATAGTATAGGGATCAAATCGATCCATTATGCATAGTATAGGGACCAATCATAGCTTTTTTCCATTTTTTTTTAATAAGTAGGTGGTATTTACAGCATATGTGGGTAGTTCCTTTTGATAAAAATAGAGTAGCACAGTATTCTTTAAAACCACAATTTGTATCTTACTTTTAAAAATGTCTCTATATCAATCTCAACCATAGTTTTTCAAATCTTGATAACATTAAATACCTCTTATTTATGCTTTAAGAAATAAACTCATATCTTCATAATATTGTCATCAATGAATGTAACATAATAGCGATAGTCACCAAAAAACACAATAGGGGAAGAAACCAAACATCTGCGTGCACAAAATCCAGTTTTTTTGGTTCATTCATCCTGTCATATGTCAAGAAACTGGCCTTCTTTAGTTTTACTAAAATGCAACTGTTACATGAGATCAAGTGACTCTAGCTTGATATCAAGTGTCTTCATACCCTTCTGTCTCATATGATTCATTCTACAATAATTACACAAATATGTTGTGCTCATTACAAATTTAAAACTAGAAATAGTGTCACTAAAACCATTAGTCATATAAATATGTCAGTTTTCTTACATCGAGCCAGTACCAATGCGCATTTACACCTTCTAGGTGCTATTTGACCATGCCCCTATTCCAAATGTTTAGAAGCGGGATCCAATACCACTTAATGTCCGGGCTCATTAAGTTGTCAGACAGAAATAAAGTTCTTTTTCAACTCAGAAATGTGCATAACATCTTACAAGGACCACTTTTTATAGCTACGGAGTATAATATCGATGTCTCCCATCCTTGCCACATTCAGAGTCTCTCCATGAGCCAATCATACCATCCCAAAATCAACTGCAGCGTAGTTCTACATTAACTCCTGGTGGGAA
Organism: Clarkia xantiana subsp. parviflora; assembly: GCA_036873135.1. Taxonomy (NCBI): domain Eukaryota; kingdom Viridiplantae; phylum Streptophyta; class Magnoliopsida; order Myrtales; family Onagraceae; genus Clarkia; species Clarkia xantiana. The sequence continues at coordinate 3,819,934 of JAPTYO010000009.1, forward strand.
AATGTAGTGAAGGAGGCTCTATATTCAGTATCTAGTCATTAATTGAACCCTGAACTACAAGTAATATTGCATGATATATTTCTTTAGTTTCCACATTATGCTATCATCCTCCATCTTGTTGTTATTTCTAGTATTCCCCTATATGTGGCTAACTATTCCACAATTCCAACAAGTTATATGTTGCCCAGGTCTTGACGTATGTATTGAATTTAATCTTCATTTAATTATGATGTGGTTGAAATTCCAGATTTTAGCGTGCAAATACAGTTTTTCATGCGGAAATGACGATTGAGCAAAATTTATATTAAACTATGGAGTTTGACATTTTTGGCCAAATTTACTCGTTTAGAGGGTCAAATTTGCAGTTTTATGTTTCTTTCAGTCTTTTTTGTGTTTGTCGATTTTGTTGTTAAATTCAGATTTTGTCTAGGGTTAGGTTTTTATTTATAGTATTTAAACTATGTTAGCCGTCATTTACATTCAGTTGGATTATATATGAAAAAATCGAGAGTTGAATTTTATATGAAAAAATCGAGGTTTTCCTCAACCCTGCGTCAGATTTTCGATATTCCATGAATCAACGAATTCTACGCTTCCTATCCCCCACCACGCTGCATTAAATTGGTATCATAACCAAAGATTCAGCGCGATGCCACCACAAGGACGTCCACATGTTGCCAATAACAACGAACTGCAACGTTTGATCGATGAACATCAACGCCAGATCGATGAACGGTGACGTCGGATATAAAAACAGAAATGTACGATCAAAATTCTAACACAACGATTGGATGAGATCGAATATCATGATGATATGTTTCTTGATTGGCTAGAACTATATCATACCCGAACCGCTACTGTTTTTTATAATCCAATTTATGATGACTACGCTGACTATGATGATGTCATAGCGATGATAAACCATCACCCCACCTTTCGTGATCCTGGATTCATCATTTCCCCGATAGCCAGCAGCGACTTCGAATGCCTCTTGACCTCTGATTCCGAGTACATGCCATAAGGCAAATCGACTCAATGTCGGCACCCAGACCACCTTCGAACACAGCTTCGCGTGAAAAAAATTATGTTGTTCTGGCTAAGTGCGTTCTTCTTCCCACTTCCTATTAATGACATTCGTTGCGCAAGATTCGAGTGCGGATCTTCTCTTCCATGGAGAGAATGATGTGGTTGAAGTTTCAGATTTTAGCGTGCGTATACAGTTTTTCATGCGGAAACGACAATCTTAGTATGACTCATAGTATACCATGGGGTTTGACATTTTTTGGCCAAATTTATTCGTTTAAAGGGTCAAATTTGGAGTTTTATGTTTCCTTCGATCTTTTTTGTGTTTGTCAGTTTTCTTTGGGACTTTGTTGTTAATTTCAAATTTTTCTAGAGTTTTTCTTTACAATAGTTAAGCTATGTTAGCCGTCATTTACATTCAGTAGGATTATATATGAAAAAAATCGGAAGTTGAATTTTATATGAAAAAATTAAGATTTTCCTCAAACTCTGCGTCGAATTTTCGATATTCCTTGAGTCAACGAATTTTGCACTTCATATCCCATCACAGTGCATCAATTTGTGTCATTGTCGTGAAATCTTTCTAGCACATCAATATTTAAGGATGAACCCGAACTCAATGACTCGCTTGAATATGTTTTGTGCACTCCTTTATCCAAGATCAAATCATGAATATCTATATACACTTATTTATCTTTTTTTTCTCTTCTACCATGATTGTAAAATCACACTATATATACAAAAAAAATTCAAAAACAAAATATATCTATAAATAATGTAAATATACATATCTAATACTTAATATATATATATATATATATATATATATATATATATATATGATTCAATATATCTAAAAATCCCTCAACAAACCCTATAAAGATCAATCCTACCAGCCTTATTCTGCCACGCAATCATCTTCATGCACATCTAGTCCTAGAGACCGTACCCCAAAAAAAAAAAAAAAAATAACCGTTCGCCGTCAGCAGCAAAGCCACCATATAAATGGAAGAGGCTCCACAAGATTTTTCTCCCACGTCTCAAACCCAAGAGGAGGTCACAGAGAGAAAGGGTCGTCTCTCGGCCCTCCTCGCAAACTCCGTCACCCACAGCAGCAGCACTATGCCACCCTTCGAAGACTACATTGGCTTAGATAGCTGCGACGACACGGTCCCTCCGACCGACCAGATCGGCGCCGCCGAAGATTCCGTCGAGGATCAGTCCACGCACGTCATTGATCGGCGACGGCCGCTCCTTGTCAAGGGAAGGGAGTTCCCGCCGCTGATCCCGTCACTGGCCCGCACCGAGAATCTTTCCTCTCGGATGCCGTGGGTTCTGAAAAGACTCCACACGAGCGACGGCCGCTTGATTCTCCGGGAAGAAAAGGTCCGGTACCATGAATACTTCGAGGCCCGTCGCTCCGGCGGCCGCCTCACTCTCCAGCTCGTCCCTTTGGAGGACGACGGCTTTCACCTCCCCGTCGTCGACCCGGAAACCGACGACATTGACGTGAATTACGAGGAGGAGATCCGAGAAGAATATGAGGAAGAAGCGGAACCGCCGTTAGAGAAGGAGGAGGAGCCGTTGACACCTGAATGCGGCGGCGGCGATTGGAAGTGTTTGTATAGCGCGGTGAGCCCTAAGTCGCCTTGCTTTTTGGGAGTAGCCGCCGTAGCTGCTGCTATGGGGCCCGTTCTTGGTTGATAGATGACGTTACATATGATTTAGATTCGCCCAGATTGTATTCGCTGTCGTCTTTTTACTTTTACTGTGGCTTGATTTTGTCTTAGAGATTTAGGGTTTTTGTTTATTATTATTATTATTATTATTATTATTATTATTATTATTATTCTACCAAATTTTGCATTATCATCTTCAATTATTTTATGTTTGAATCGATTTCAGTTGAGGATTGAGCCCAGAAAGGCTTGATTTTTAGGTGGAAAACTCTATCTTTCTCTATGTATTTAAAAACAGCGTGCGTTTGATTTAACCCACTGAAATTAAACTGGAAATTTATACTAAGACACCTCTAATTAAGTTTGTTAAGTTATGAGATCTAGGTCAACGGGGTGTCGGTTTTGATCTCACTCCTTATAGGGGGATGTGTGCGATCCGGTGTTCTGAGTTGCTCTGCCTCAGTCTATCTTCTCCTTTCCTTCCTTCCTTCCTCTGCTCCTTCTCTCCTTCTACCCTGCAGAAGGGGCAATACCAGACACGGAGGAGGGGGGTGGTGCCTGGTGAACCCTCTCCGATGCCTAAGTCAGTACTTTTCTAGAGAGATAAAGCTAGAGAGATGTCAGAGCTAAAATGTCCAAATGGCCAAGATGATCAAATGAGATGTGAAGGTGGGGTATTTATAGGCAACGGTGTCATTAAGGTGGCTTAATGACATCGTTAGCCTTTAAACACAATTAATTAACCTTTAAGCACATAATTAATACCTTAGGATTCGGAGGAGGTAGGCGAAGTGAACTGATCATGGGAGTCCGAAAATGGTGTCGGGGCCCTTGGGGGGGGGGAGAAATCCGACCCCCAAGGGTAGGGGTTGGGTGAGGACACCCAACCCCTCCTAGGGAGGGTGGGGTTGGCCAACCCCATCCCTCCTAGGAGGGATCGGGTTGGCCGACCCGATCTCTCCTAGGAGAGATCGGGTTGGCCAACCCGATCTCCCCTAGGGGAGATCGGGTCGGCTGACCCGATCTCCCCTAGGGGAGGTCGGGTGTGGCCACCCAACCTCACCTAGGTGAGTTCGCCTCTGTCGGACGGGCGCTTCGGCCCCGTCCGAGCCGTCGATGTTCTCGCGAAGTGTCCGGGTTGAAGTTTCGATTTATAATCATAAATGGGACGATAAAAATACAACGGTTTGGAAGTCAACGGGTTCAAATTGGGCGTATATCCATCACATGCCCCCGAGTCAACCAATGGCCTAACCCTTGATTGACTCTATTTTAGGATGGTATGACACGCGCAATTTGAAACCGGGGTTTTACCTTCTTTGTCTGAATGCTTGCTTACCCGTGGATACGTGCCTCTGACTCTGCCCCCCTGTCTACTGAGATAGAGGAATTGTAAACGTCAGAGTAGCACGGACGTGTGCCTAGGCGCGCGTCCGTCTGAGGTGGGAGTAATAAACTTATCTCTGCTACAGGTGTATACTCAAAAAATACAAACTTGCACAGGGGTGTGATACGAATGTAACTAAATAACTTACGCTTCAATTTCGTGCCGGGATTTTATCTAAGTGAGGAAGAATTAATTTTGGCCAAAATTTTTTCTAAGTATGGAATGCTCAAAAATAAAACTAACTTGATAATTTTTCTAAGTATAGAGGTATACTTAGCTATAGGTGAAAAGGATAAAAATAATAGTTTTTCCTTGGCCCTTAGATTTTATTTAAGGCTAGATGGATGGTGGTGATTAAAACCCCCTAAAAAACCCTATCATCCTTTTAACATAAAAAAGGAGAGTTAGAAAGATACCTCCAAGAGTCACCATAGCCCCCATCTTCCTTCTTCACTTACCCTTGGAGAGCAAGAAAGGTTGGAGAGCACCCCCAAGGCTAGGGCCGGCCGGAATTTCCACCAAGAGGCAGAAATCCGACCAGCAATTCCGGTGGGAGGGAACCACCAGCACGGACGGAGCCGGCTAGCGGGTCGACGGCTCGAGGCGGTGGTGTGGAGGCGGCAGCTGGCTGGGACAGCGGCGCGGAGGGACGGCCAGGCGACGGTGAGGTCGCTGCCGGCGGAGACAGCTGCTGGTTCATCGGAGGCGGTCGACGGCGAAGGGAGACGGTTCCGGCGTGACGCGCAGAGCTCTCCGGCGACGGCGGGGCGGACGAGATCACCTCCGGCGACGGCAAGGCCCAAATTCCGGCGAGGGACTGATTTCCGGGTGTCTTCAAATTTGAATTCCGGACCCGTTTATCACATCGGGTCGGGTTTTCCGAAGGTCCGCTCTTTTCCCTTCCGTTTCCGCGTGAAACGTTGACTTTTGAATCGTTGATATTTGATTGCCGATGCTTGATTGCCGATGCTTGATTGCCAAAACTTAATTGAATGTGGGATTGCCGTAGATAGTCATTGGTAGTTGTGGATTTTGGGGAAAAATGTTTGCCGGTCGTCCGGATATGGTTTCTTGTCCGATTGGGTTATCTCGGTCTTGAATTTGATGTCGTGCCGCCGTTGGTGTGTTAATCTTTGTTGGAGGGTGTAATGGTAGTTTTTTCCAAAGCTCGACCTTAGGCTCGGATAAAATTATTCAACTTGGTTGTCGTGGTGTGCTTGACTCATGTTGACTGTCTTTGCTGGGTGTCTTTGGATCTTTGGTTGTTGTCGTTGGTCGGGTGTCGGAGTATTTCCGGTTCTTCGGAAATTTTCCTTGTCTTGATATTTGTCGTGTCGTGGCAGGTACTATACTCCTGGTGGTGTCCACGTACGCAGACTCTTCAGAGACGCCGTATTCTCCGAAGGATGAGTGAGTTCCTTTTTCTCTTCCTTTTCGGTCGCGTTACTTCCTTTCCTATTGCTAGCTTAGTATCGTGACCTTCATTGGGGTGTTAGTCGAAATTTGATTCGTGCTTTGGGGTTTCCTGCTATCTTTGCCTTAGGTCTTGCTATTCTGTCAGAGAACCATATCACTAGGTCCGATTACAACGAACATGTTACCCTAGGAGATATTAGTCCCCTAGATGAGCCTCTGTATCCTTTTCTCCCCTCCTTGGGGAATACTCGCGGGACGGTGACGGAGCCTCCTATAGGGAAGGTCGCCGTGTACCCCTCTCAGATCCGATTCGGGCTGAGGTTGCCTTACTGTGACGAGCTTATAGAGTTGAGCAGGTTCTTCAGGATTTCTCCTGTGAACCTTGCCCCCAGTGCCCTCCGTGTCTGGGTGGGCTTCCGGGTATTGTGCCATTGGTACTCCTGGAAGTACTCTCTCGTTCTATTCCGATGCTTCTATCGGTTCCAGTACCGGACGAGGGTGGGGTTTGCGAGTTTCGTAACTCGCCATCCGACCTTCAAAGATCCCCGATTTTCTGACTTCGGGTTGAGTGGGATCGAGTGGGATACCTCCCTCCGTTTCGTGACCCAGATTGACAATTCGGCCAGTCACTGGGCTAAGCATTACTTCTTCATTACGGACCGATACGTCACTTGGTCGGTCTTGAATGAGGATCGGTCCGATGGTTGGCCTGCTTTTGGAGAGTTCTCTTCGGATGATTTGAAGACTATGAAGATCATTCACGAGAGCAACAGGACCCGGTCTTACTGCCCCGTGTCTTTAATAACTGAGACGGATCTTTACGAGGCCGGGATCAGTCTGACTCCTGACTCCGGGGGTTCGGTATGTCACTTGGTCTTTCCATCTTTATTTACCTTCTGCTCTTCCTTTGTAGGTTGGTTTCATGGAAAAACCTATAACATGCAGGGAGCCCCTGTTGATCTGAGCAAGAGGAAGGCTCCTTCTAGTTCTGCTTTGAAGAAATCCCCCCTGCCTGGGAAGAAGGCTGGGGCCTCTGGTATGCTTTCTCCTATTTGCTTCTTTATGATGTAACTTATGTTTTCCTTATCTTGTTTTTCTTACCTTGCTAGTGCGTTCCCCCTTGGTGACTGAGAGGGTCGTCTCCGTTGGCAGAGATTCTGGACCTTCCAAGTCCAAGCCGCGACGATCTGATTCTGAGGCCGGGGCCTCGGCTGCTAAGAGAAAGAAGGCTGTGGATCCTGCTTCGCCTACTGCTCGTCCTCCGACCCTATCTCGTGATAAGGAGATGGTGGTCGAAGAGGTGCCTTCCCTGGCTGACAAAGGGAAGCGACCTGCTGGTGGTGGTTCCCCTGCCCCCCAGCCGAGGGCACGGTCCTCAGGTATGATCTCTACCTTGTGCTGATCCTTGTATGTTTATACTCTCCTTTGACTTGCTTTGCTTGTGTAGGTGGGCCTCCGACTTTAAGTCGGAAGGATTTCGCACGGCTCACTGATGAAGATGTTATTGGGTCTGAGTGGACTCCCTTCGCTGGTCTGAAGGAGTTCCACCTCGATAGCACTTCCTCTTTGCGGACTCCTGAGGTTGGCGTCCGCGTACTCCGCGGCGCCATCCCCCCTGGCGATCGTGTTGCTCCGCCCAAGTCTCCTGGGGAGACTCGGCGCTTTGTTCAGGGGGTACTCTCTCGTTATGCACCTGTGAGTTGTTCCTTGCTTTCCTTTCATTACTTTCATAATTGCTATCCTTTGGTTACTCACCCCTTGTTTGAATTGTTAGGGTATGTCTGACATGGTGAACATGTCTTCGCTCGTGCTCGAGTTATCTGACGAGAGGAAGACCCTTGAGGACAGCCAGGTTTCTCTCAAGGCGGAGGTCGCCACTGCTGCCGAGAAGGCGCGTATATCTGATTTGAGGCTGCAGGAGCTCCAGGGCCAGGTGTCCTTGCTTGAAGCCACTGTGGGCAGTTTGCGTCGGGAAGCTGAGGTTGCTGCGTCGCTTCATTCTGAGGAGCTGCGGAGGTTGGAGACTAAGTGTCGGGCGGAGGAGAGGGCTGTCGCGGTATCTGAGTACAAGGCCTCCTCTGCCTTCACCGCCGATTATAGCACGCGTCTCACCCAGGAGATGAACCAGTTCGGTGAGTATCTGGTTGATCACATATACCGGATTGATCCTCAGTTCCCCTTTGGTGACCTTGGTGACTTTGGGCCATATGCCACTGGCTACGCGACTGTTCTGATGGGTCAGGCTGCCGTTGCAGACGAGCCTGCCCCTGCCCAGGTGGATGCTACACCTGTGGAGATTGGTACCTCAGACTCCTCCTCTTCATCCATTTCCGCTGGCGGTTCAGCTTCAGGGGGTGAGGGTGACTCCCCCGAAGGTTCTGACTGACGTGTTTATCTCATGCTATCCTTGTATATAATTACACTCCTTCTCCCCTTGTATGGGTTGAGTGTCCGTTGAGATTGTGATGGTGTTTGTTGTTACTTTCCTTTGCCACATTGTGTTGTTGACTACGTGGTTCGTTTGCCTTTACATTAGTGCTTCTCATGCTTTTGTATATATTTCTTCTCATGATGCCTCCTTATGCCTTGTGTATGGCTCTTTAGGTATGGACCCTTCCCTTGGTATGTTTCCTTTACTTATCCTTCTTTCGTGTTTTCCTTCATGTCTTGCCTGCCATTTCATAAAGAAAAAACATTACTTGTTCTTCACATTACTTTTCTTAGAAATTTCCTTCTCATGGTATTCTTCTGAGCATGGTATCCTTCTAAGAATGGTATGATGATCTCTTCTGATACCCCTTACACGGTATACGTTGTACTGTTAGACCAAAGATACGCTCTTGGTGGGCGTCGAAATCTTTTCACGAGACAGGCTCTCGGACGGCACTTAACGTTTCACAGGATAGGCTCCCGGAGGGCACAGGTTAGTCCACCGATACCTTCTTGACGGGTGTCAAATCTGTTCACGAGACAGGCTCTCGGACGGCACTTAACGTTTCACAGGATAGGCTCCCGGAGGGCTCAGGTTAGTCCACCGATACCTTCTTGACGGGTGTCAAATCTGTTCACGAGACAGGCTCTCGGACGGCACTTAACGTTTCACAGGATAGACTCCCGGAGGGCTCAGGTTAGACCAAAGATACGCTCTTGGTGGGCGTCGAACTGGTAGTTTGAAATCTACCTCAAGATACGCTCTTGGGGGCGTCGAACTGGTAGTGTTTTTTCTACCTCAAGATACGCTCTTGGGGGCGTCGAATCTGGTAGGTTGCAAATCTACCTCAAGATACGCTCCTGGGGGCGTCGAAATCGTAGTTTTTGGAAACCACTCTCAAGATACGCTCTTGGTGCGTCGAATTCGTAGTGTAATAACTACTCTCAAGATACGCTCTTGGGGGCGTCGAAGGTCGTAGTATGAACACTACTCTCAAGATACGCTCCTGGGGGCGTCGAAGTTCGTAGTTTTTGGAAACCACTCTCAAGATACGCTCTTGGTGCGTCGAAGGTCGTAGTGTAATAACTACTCTCAAGATACGCTCTTGGGGGCGTCGAAGGTCGTAGTATGAACACTACTCTCAAGATACGCTCTTGGGGGCGTCGAATGTCGTAGTATGAAAACTACTCTCAAGATACGCTCTTGGGGGCGTCGAATTTCGTAGTATGAAAACTACTCTCAAGATACGCTCTTGGGGGCGTCGAACCTGTCATTGACTTGAAGTCATATCTGTGTAAGGATAACTTCGTGGTTATATCACTGCATTCACTGGAAAATACTTTTGAGTAACTACTACTCCTTTAGGAGCATTCATGTTTTTGTACACTTGGGATGCCTTGGTGCACCAAGACATCCTTTGTAGGAATGAAAGATAGTTGTAGAGTTGGAGGAACTTCGTGAGTTCTCCTTCTCCAAAGTTGTTTTTGAAAAGCTTGTAGAGGTGAAACATGCAAAGTGCTAGATATGAAAACTAAGGATATGGGGTGGCCATTGTGTCTGTTGCCACGTACTCCTTGAAGCCTCCATTGTAAATTATTTCTTCCACTTCCACCTTCAACACCATGCAGTCATTGGTTTGATGCCCCCAGGTCCCATGGTATTCACACCAACCCTGTGCATCTCTTCCTAGGAAGGCCTTGCCTTCCTCCCTGCATGTTGGTAGCTCTTGCTTGAGGTGCTTGTGGAAAATTTCTTATATGCTGAGTGTGAGGGGTGTGAATGTGAAATTGACACCTCCTCCTAATGTGTCTGTTTCTCTTCCTCTTTCTGGAACTTCATCCAACTGTTCCGCCTCTTGTTCAAATGCCCTGTCCAGCTTCGCCTTGAGCTCTCTCATTGTGCTCGTCATGACCATCTCATAGAGCCCTCCATAGGCCTCGAATGAACTTGGATGCATGTTTCTGATGAATGCTCTGACTGCTTCTCCCCTTGTGATGTCCATGTTGGCACCATAATCAAAGAATCTCTGGAAATAGCTTGATATAGACTCCTGCGGCATTTGCTTGATATCATCTATGTAGCGGAAGCCTTTTAGGATGGAGTTCTTTGTCCTGTTCCCTATTATGGTGTCTGGCTGCCAAGGTATGGATGTCACCTTCACAGCCTTGCTCCTGTGTCTCCTTGTAGGCACTGTTTGAAAAAACTGCCTGCTCAAACGGAGTGTTACTCCACTCCTCCTCCTTCTTTGTCTTTGTCTCCTTCCCCTCCTTCTTCTGTCCTGGTTGGCCCCTACCATGACTACAGCCACTGTATCTGTCCCGTGTGATCCACGTCTCATTGAGTTGACGTAGCATTGCCTTGCGGTGCGTTGATCACCCAGGACCTCTCCAACCCCGTTATCCGTGATGTACTTCAACTTCTGGTGAACAGTGGATGGCACTATTTCATATGGGTTTATGGTTGTCCTTCCTAGGATCCCATTGTAGGCTCCCAGGGTTTCAACCACCAAGAAATTGACATTTACCTTCAGCTGGGTCCATCCTTGGCCCATGGTCACTGGTAGGGTTATCATTCCCAGGGGGTAACTTGTTGCCCCTGAGAAGCCAACTAGAGGGAAGTTGACCGGTTTGATGTCTGCTTTGGTTTTCCCTATCTCTTCCAACACTCTCAGGCTTAGGAGGTCAGCTGAGCTGCCCCCATCCACCAAAATTCTCTTTACATCAAAATTGTCAATATCTAAAGTAATAACTAGAGCATCGTCATGTGGAAAGACGATGTGGCTCTTGTCCTTCTCCGAGAACTCGATCTTCACTTCTTCTCCTTCTCTTGGCCTTTTTCTCCACCTTGGCACTGAGCTTAGCTTCGATGCATAGACCTCTCTTGCGTTAGCCGTTGGGCCACCTGATGCTGCTCCTCCATGTATCATATTGATGACTCCTCTTTTGTTGGGTGGAGGGTTATAGTCTACCTTTCCCTTGCCCTTGTCTTTCTGTGGTGGCCCCAGTTGCATACTATTGCCCCCATGGTCTACGAACTGTTTCAGTTCTCCCCTCTGGACGATGTTGTTTATGCTTAGCTTTAGGCTAAAGCATTCATTTGTGTCGTGACCATAAGCCTCATGGTTGTCACACCATCTATCTTTATGATTTCCCACCATTGGGGCTCTCCACCTTGCAGGGGGTGACCATAGCTTTTGGTTCCGCATCTCTCTAAGTACGGTGGCTGGAGTGGCGTTCAGTGGGATGAACTTAATGACATTGATTTCTCTAGCCTTTAAAGGTTCACCCATTTGGTTTCTTTGCTGTGGCGGACGCCATTCCTGCTGCCTTGCATGCTGTGGTGCCTGGGGTGGCTTTCCTTTGTTTGGCCTTTGAGTATCCTCCTTGGCTGCCTGAATTTTGGCCTTCTTGCTTGCCCTGTGCCTCTCAAGGTCAATATGCGTTTTAACTCTCCATGCAAGCTCCTCCAAGGTGCTTGCTGGCTTTTTGGCCATCTTTTCAGCCAATGTTGACCCAAAGCGACCTAAGTTTCTGATAAAGGCTCGGATTATCTCCCCTTCAGTGATGTCTCCCTGGATGTCTGCAATATTCTGGTTGAACCTAGTATAGTAGCTGGCCAGGGATTCATCATATTCTTGTTTTACGTCATCAATGGAGCCTGTTCCCTTGAGGAGTTTCCTCTCCCCTAGGTATCTCTGCAGAAACTTAGCTTTTAGATGCTCCCATGAGTGGATGCTCTCAGAGGGCAGGCTGAAGAACCAATGTGAGGCCACCCCTGATAGGGTGTTTGGGAAAAGGAGTGCCTTGTATCTTTCGTCAGTTGTCCTCCCGAATAGAGAGGCCTCATGCTGTTGGATATGCTCTAGGGGGTCTCCCTTCCCATTGTACTTTGCAATTTGCACAGTGTGCAGGGAGTCTGGCACCCTGTTCATCTCCAGCTCCTTTGTGAAAGGGTGGTTCGTTTTGTCACTTAGACAATGCAAGCTGGGTTTCTTTGACTCATTCAATTTCCGGGTTATCATGGCTTCTATCTCCTCCGGGGTGATCACTACCTGTGCCGGAGTATAATCCCTCTGATATCCATTGTAGTTGTAGACTGGGCTTACTGGGTTCCCTTGTCCCTGCTGGTATGGACTGTAGGTGTACTCTTGATACGCCTGCTGGGGTGCTTCATAGAAGTCCTGCCTCCTTGGAGGTCTTGTTTGTCTTTCCTCCCCAAGCGGGGTGTAAGCCCTGTTGTTCTGCTGTTGCCTAGGAGGCACGAATTGTTGCCTTCCCTCTGGGGGTGGCTCCTGGTAATATCTTCTTTGCTCCTCTCGCTGCCCTGCTCGAGGGTGCGAGTAGTGCTCTTCTGTCGGGATCTGCTCCTCCTCATGAGCTTCAGTGTAAGTCCCTTGGGTGTATGCCGGCCTTGCATATGCTGTGTGGGCGCGGTTATCATCTCTTTGTTCCGGCATCCCATATGGGTACCTTTGTGGTTGCTCCTCATAATAGTATCCCTCAGGGGGTGCCGTGTTGTGGGAAGGCACTCCCTGTTGTCCTTTTGCTCTCTGTGGCCTTCTTGCCCGGGGGGTGGAGGCTGTGGAGGACTCAGCCCCAGCTGGGCGTGAAGGTCCTCCCTCCTGGTTGTTCTGTTGCTGAGGAGGTTGTGGTATTTCTTGGGGCTCTGGATGCATTGGCTGCTTCCCAGGGTTAGGCCGCCTCCCTGGGGGTATGGGTTCTCTTCTCCGCCCATTGCCCCCGGGTGGGTGTTGGGGCCTGGACACCCTACTGTTCGTCATAGCTCGTGTAATAGCCAGGCTTTCTGTTCGAAGCCTACAGACGGCGCCAAGTGTTAAGTTATGAGATCTAGGTCAACGGGGTGTCGGTTTTGATCTCACTCCTTATAGGGGGATGTGTGCGATCCGGTGTTCTGAGTTGCTCTGCCTCAGTCTATCTTCTCCTTTCCTTCCTTCCTTCCTCTGCTCCTTCTCTCCTTCTACCCTGCAGAAGGGGCAATACCAGACACGGAGGAGGGGGGGTGGTGCCTGGTGAACCCTCTCCGATGCCTAAGTCAGTACTTTTCTAGAGAGATAAAGCTAGAGAGATGTCAGAGCTAAAATGTCCAAATGGCCAAGATGATCAAATGAGATGTGAAGGTGGGGTATTTATAGGCAACGGTGTCATTAAGGTGGCTTAATGACATCGTTAGCCTTTAAACACAATTAATTAACCTTTAAGCACATAATTAAGACCTTAGGATTCGGAGGAGGTAGGCGAAGTGAACTGTTCATGGGAGTCCGAAAATGGTGTCGGGGCCCTTGGTTGGGGGGGGGGGGGGGGGGAGAAATCCGACCCCCAAGGGTAGGGGTTGGGTGAGGACACCCAACCCCTCCTAGGGAGGGTGGGGTTGGCCAACCCCATCCCTCCTAGGAGGGATCGGGTTGGCCGACCCGATCTCTCCTAGGAGAGATCGGGTTGGCCAACCCGATCTCTCCTAGGAGAGATCGGGTTGGCCAACCCGATCTCCCCTAGGGGAGATCGGGTCGGCTGACCCGATCTCCCCTAGGGGAGGTCGGGTGTGGCCACCCAACCTCACCTAGGTGAGTTCGCCTCTGTCGGACGGGCGCTTCGGCCCCGTCCGAGCCGTCGATGTTCTCGCGAAGTGTCCGGGTTGAAGTTTCGATTTATAATCATAAATGGGACGATAAAAATACAACGGTTTGGAAGTCAACGGGTTCAAATTGGGCGTATATCCATCAAAGTTGATTTGGTTAGGCAAGTGAATACAATAATGTTGCGTGATGTGATGATGTAAAATCAAACACGGGAATGTCACACATGGTATTGCATATTAAAAATGGTAACTTATTATTTTAAAATCTATTAATAATTAATTTTATACTTTAAAAATGTAGAATATGAAATACTTCATATTTTGAAGGAAAAAAAATAGAGAGGCTAAAGTCATTACAATAACCATGTAATATGGTGTACTAGTTCAGAGTTCATGGGTTCAAACTCCGTTAGTGACTATATGAATGAAAAAATATTCACGCCCAGTACCTTACTATTTACGGGCTGATCCCGGTGCGAGTGAGGATTAATATAAGCTTAGAGCAAGCGTAATACCATACGGGTGCTTCTCATCTGATGTGGTCCACCTAGGAGGCTAGGCTAGGACCACCCCGTGGGAAATAATAAATAAATAAATAAAGTGTTCGATTGATTAACTAGCGTGGCTCTGAGCCACTATAGGCGACTTCGGGTCTGGATGAAAGAAGTAGTTTGATTCGAACAACTCCAAGCCGACTCTGAAATGTTTGTAAAAAATAGTTACACTCCGAGGTCCTGACCGGTCTGAACCGTTTATAAGGTTTCTATTAAATTATGTAAAAAAAAAAATTCTGAAACTGGTTTCATTACAGTTTTTAGTGGGATATATACTTATGGTTTTGGTTAGGGCTGAGCAGGAAAATCCGAAAGCCCGAAAGCTCGAAAAACCCGTCCCGAGCCCGTCCCGAAAAACCCGGTCCCGAATAGACCCGAGCACGAGCGGGCGGGACTTTTATTTTCAATTCGGGCTCGGGCTCGGGCTTTTGTGCCAAAATCCCGAAAAGCCCGAGCCCGTCCCGATTTTTTTTTAATACTATATAAATATATATAATTATATATATTCCCCACTAACTATAGTTAGTATCTAACCATCTTCCTCCATATTCGATTTTTTTTTTTTTTTCAGATTTTTTGTTAAAATTCGGGCTAGCCCGAGCCCGAGTCCCGAAGTCCCGGCTCGGGCGGGCCATTTTCCTCATTTTCGGGCTCGGGCTAAAAATTAGTGTCCCGAAAATTTCGGGCTCGGGCTCAGGTAAAAGCCCGCCCGTCCCGGCCCGAGCTCACCCCTAGTTTTGGTACTGGTTTACCCCATAATAAACGGGTTTACTTGGAAATGTTCCGGATAGGGCCGGTTTGAAATAATCCTGTTACAAACCAGTTCCAAACCAATCCGACCGAATGAGTTTTTATTCTCATTCGTAACTTCAATACTCCCCCTCAAACCGATCGACGAGACATTCTAAAGAACGATTTTTGTTCTAAACTTATGATAGGAGTCCCGTGCTAGTGGTTTTGTAAAAATATCAGTCACTTGAGACTTTGACGGAACATAATGCGTAGTGATAGAGCCAATGACAGCCTTCTCCCTTAAAATTTGATAATCAATCTCGATATATTTTGTACAAGCTTAAAAAATCGGATTTTCCATCATGTGCAATGTTGAAATATTGTCTAAGAAAATGAGTGATGGTTGTGGTTGGCCTAGTCTTGGCCGGACACATCTATGGACTAGTTTATATATGTGTGTAAAGCCTTATTTTACCTACTCCCATTTTGCCTCCACAATAGAAGAGCCTCCGCATAAGGACAGTCTCTCATAAGAAGTGTTTCTGCATAAGAACAACCTTCGTAACATCTCTTTATTTTCGTTTATTTTCGAATATGGAACTCCTTATCTCGGAATAGAATCAATGTATATCGGCTTTATCCTTATCCGATATTACGGGGCACAGATCCCTATTAATACTCCATGATCTCCACCATTGGAGGTTAATCGCTATTTCTCTGCTCTTTCTTCACTAATGGATGTGTTAGGTCTAGCTTAGACCGGACGAGTCCGTGGTGTCTTCGATGATGTGACTGCGGTGAAGGCGAACTTACCTTGAATACTTAGTCGAACATTTTCCTTTGGATTGTGTAATCGTATCGTTCTGTTACTGAGTTAATCCGTTAACGTTATAATTGCGCGTATATCCATCAAGATCTAAGTCTAAATATAATTTTACTAAACTAGAATTTTAAGATTAAGATGTATATATATTCATATTTATCTTACATAATTTTGGATTTGCCCAAATTCACAAAATTCTCCGGTGTCTAACAATTAGATTCCAATAGCTAATTAAAAACTTTCGATAACTCTTAAACCTTGAAAGTTTTTATGTGAGAAAAAACATTGGTATTTCATCTAAAGTAATAATAAACCTTACAATCATTACCATAAATTAGGGATTAAAAACTAATCACAATCTTAATCTTAAGTTTACACCATATTTTTTTAGTTGTCTCGGATTTAATTTGTTTCTAATATATGTTTCGTTTTCTTTAATTTTTTACTTTTTTTTAAAATTAGACGGATTTGAGTATGAGGTTTCTTCAATTAATGATGTCAATTAAGTTAAATTAAACCTCAATTTTGCATAAATTCTTTAATTTTACTGTACGTATACGCAAATTGACATAAGTTAAAGTAAAGCAGAAGTGCCCTTTTATTTTTATATATTCTTTAAATGCTATTGTTGTTTAATTTTATAAAGTCTTCCATAAAATTTAACAGAAAAAACAGACGAAAACTAAAAAGTAATGAAAATGAAACTTTGAACATCTATTAGCAACAATTTAAGTTCGAGAAAACTAAAAGTAACATGGTGCAAATTTGAGACTCTAATTAAAATTAGATGTAATGGTTAAATTAATGGTTAATAACTAAAAAACTGTCCAAGGTTTACCCTTTGTTAAAATTAGGTGTCTGAAGTTTGAAATGTTAAAATGGACTGTCCCAAGTTTCATTTTTGTTGAAATTTGGTGTCTCGGTGTGAATACTTTAGAGAAGTCAATTCCGACGAAACCGTCTGTCAAATTCGAGCTCTCATACACACTCCCTTCTCGTCATCTTGCCGGGACCGTCACCTAAAAAGTTGGTGACATCCGGGCAAGTATATCTCGCTCTATTGTCCTTGGAAAATGGCTCTACACCACTCTTCTAGACACTTTTTTTTTAATGTTCAATTTTTAGGTGAAATTTGACGAATTTGTGAAAAGTAAAGAGAGATGGATTATGAGTGAGTTGGTGGGTTGATGAAAATGATGGAATGAAGATGAAAAGACGCACAAAGACACCATATTTCAACAAAAATGAAACTTGGGACAGTCCATTTTAACATTTCAAACTTCAGACACCTAATTTTAACATAGGGTAAACCTTGGACAGTTTTTTAGTTATTAACCCTTAAATTAAATATACATTTATATATTAATAACGTTCGAAATTTTACATGGTAACACGCATTTTATACGTTATTATTCTACACCAATATCTAGCTTAGCTTGGACTGGAATAGTCGGCAACTTCCACCTTTACGTAGCGAAGAAGGTAACTCATTTACAACTCGTCCACAAAATTTATCTCCTCTAAATAACTCCAATATCAGCAGCACTGACTCTATATCTGTTATGTACCTACTCATCGAGGCCATCCAATCCATCAATGGTCGCCGAGAGAAGCCGAGGATGAGCGGCTCAGATTCAAAGCTGCTGCCTTCTTCGATGACTGGACGCATTTGACGAGTGTCATCTTCAGCTTCTGCCTCTCTCCTTCAACCTCTGCAAATTGGAGACCCAGCTGCGAGTATCTGTTGAAGTATAAAGACTAAGTCATCGCCTTATAAAGGTTTTATGACAGTTGGTTAAGTGGTTAATCTAAACTTTTTCAGTACCTTCTGTGCATCTCTTTCAGCTTGCTTTCCACGGATGAGTATTTTCCTTTAAGATCGATCGTGTCTTTGATGAGCTCGTTTATGTCTTTGAAGCTCTCGGATATTGCTTCATCGTCCCCGTGTTGTCGTAAGAAAGAACTGCATTTTTTAAAAATTTAAAAATATCAACCATCTGTGAATTAAAGCTCTTCTTCAATAAGGTTGATCAAAAACCTCTGAAATTGGAAGTTCGACTTCTTTTTCGACTTCAATGGTTCAGCCAACTCGAGTTCCAAAGCAAGTACTCGCTCTAACGCGTTGCCATTTCCCGTAAAGTCACTGAATATGCTACCAAGTTCCTTGTTTGCCTGGCAAGAAAGCACATAACTATTGTTGAAGTATAAAGATTAAACCACGTCTTTACTTATAATTTTAAAATTTTAGGACAGTTGATCAAGTAGTTCATTTAAAATTTAACATGATATCAGTACGTGAAAGTTTAAATCTTTGTAGTGCCAGGCTAAACATTTTACTAATTGCATAGCTCTTTTAATACTACTCTTTTGAGATGGATGGTCAATGATTAATTATTGGGATACGAACCTAAAAACAATCTCGACCTTAGGTTATGTTGCTAATCGCTGTTTCAGTTTTAAATTGTTGATATTCGGAATTTCAACTATCAGACTGGTTGCTTTCCAATTTTTTTGACTGAATTTGGCTTTAAAATTGACGTTATATGCAAACATAAACATGTTTTCCACTTTTCTAAAGTATCAGAATTGTTGCTCATGGTTTAGACTTATTTGATGCTTACCAGACATGTTTTTTTATGGGTTAAGAACCTATGAAAGGTCTGAACTATCACCCATGTTAACGGGAGAGGTCTGAAATTTAAAAAGTTAATAACAGAGGTCTGAAATTTCTGTTTTGTTGATAACAGCGGTCTCCGTTAGTTTTTTCCGTTAAAACTAACGGAAATTGATCACATGCCAAGCATGTGACTGGAAATAAAATAAATTTCCAAAAATACCCTTCTATCAAGTGTGCCCCTCACATGCATGGAGTGAAAAGACCAAAATGCCCTTGAAGCCACCACGGTACTCCGGCGACCACCAATCGTACTCCGGCGACCACCATCGTACTCCGGCGACCACCACCAAGGCTCCGGCGACCACCACCAAGGCTCCGATTGGGCCAAAATCGAGCCACCGGCCCTGATTGAGCTCCGATCGGAGCCACCGGCCCCGATTGGACTCCGATCGGGGCCAAAAAAGCTCCGATCGGAGCTCTGTGGCTCCGATCTGGAGCTCTGTGGCTCCGATCGGGGCCACAGAGCTCCAGATCGGAGCTCTGTGGCCCCGGCCGGAGCCACAGAGCTCCGATCGGAGCTTTTTTGACTCCGATCGGAGCTTTTTTGCCCCGATCAGAGCTTTTTTGGCCCCGTGGTGGCCGGAGTCGGGTTGCCGGAGTCGAGGTGGTGGTCGTCGGAGTCGAGGTAGTGGTCGCCGGAGTTGGGTGGTGGTGGCCGGAGTCGGGTGGTGGTGGCCGGAGTCGGGTGGTGGTGGCCGGAGTTGGGTGGTTTTAATTTGACTTTAGGGGTAAAATTGTCATTTCACATTTCCATAAATAAGATATTAAATAAAACAAAATATTAAAGGGGCAAAAATGTCATTTCACACAATTCTGTTAAATTTAACCCTAAAAATGGACGAAAACCTCATATCAACAAAATTGAAATTTCAGACCTCTGTTATTAACTTTTTAAATTTCAGACCTCTCCCGTTAACATGGGTGATAGTTCAGACCTTTCATAGGTTCTTAACCCTTTTTTTATTGGGTTAACAGGTCTTTTGGTCCATGATGTTTGACAACTTTTGGGTTTTGGTCAATGATGTTTTTTTTTACCTAGTTTTAGTACATATGTTTGCAGATTTTTTCTAGTTTCGGTCTAACCGTTACATTCCGTTCATTTTTTTACATGTACAAGTCACGTGATTCACCCTAAACTTTCAATTTTTTTCAATTTAGTCCCTCTAATACTTTTCTAACCTTTTTTTGGTTCAATTTAGTCCCGTAGTTTCAAAAATTCAATTGGACCTATTGTCCAATTGGGGTCAATTTTGAAACTTCGGGACTAAATTGAATAAAAAAAAGGTTAAGAAAGTATTAGAGGGACTAAATTTAAAGTTTAGAGTGGATCACGTGACTTGAACATGTCAAAAAATGGACGGAATGTAACGGTTAGACCAAAACTAGAAAAAATCTGCAAACATATAGTTAGGGATGGGCACTGAACCGGTTCAGGCCGAACCGGTTCCGGACCGGACCGGAACTGTTTTAAACGGTCCGGTCCAATAATAACTAGGGTTTTTTTTGGCTTAGGTTGGTCTAAAAAAAACTGGACTGGTTTGAACCGGTCCAGAACCGGTCCAGAACCGGTCCAGAACCGGTTTTGGACTGTTTTTTAAAAAAACAAGTTCTGGACCGGTTTTGTATGTCGGACCGGTTTTATCAATAAAAATCGGTCCAAAACCAGTCAAAACCAGTCGAAACCAGTCAGAAACCGGTCAAAACCGGTCAGAAACCGGTCAAAAACTGGGTTTTTAAAAAAAAAAAAAAAATCGGTCAAAAAGTTTTTTTTTTTTTTTTTTTTACTAAAAAGCGGTTCAAAACCGGTCCGGTCCGGACTGGTTTATTGGACTGGTTTGGTATACCCCTTGGACTGGTTCCAATTTAGGGGTTATAAACCAGTCCAATTTGGACCGGTTCACTCCGAACCGGTTCCAAACGGTCCGGTTCCAGACCAGTTCCGAACCAGTCCGGCCGGACCGGTTTTTATGCCCAAGCCTACATATAGTACCAAAACTAGGTAAAAAAAAACACCATTGACCAAAACCCAAAAATTGTCAAACATCATGAACCAAAAGACCTGTTAACCCTTTTTTATTTCGTCAATTTCAAGAGAAAAAAGTGTAAATCAACCAATCTAATAGTTGGAACACCCAACATTTTAAATCTATGATTAGCTACATATCCTATATTTGCGACTGTTTTAAGGCTCTTAACCCTTAATTATTACCTTATCCAGCTGAATCAGTTCTCTTTGCAAATTTGGAGACAGCGGCTCAAACTGATCATCATCCTGAGGCTGCCAATTCTCATTCTTCATCTTCTCCAGCTGCAGAAAAAGAGATCGAAGTTGGTTCCTAATTCAATAATGCATCGTTCGTTAAAAATTTGTAAATATATGTACCTCTTTATTTAAGTTGTCCATGCTCAACCTTAACTCCTCAACTTTGAAATGATCATTGGTAACTGCAGAAGCATGCTCTGCATTAATCTCGCCAGTGTTCTCTCCGCCGTTCACAAATGCAAGGCTCGGGTTTCCACTCCCCACCCTTGAAAAATTAAGATCCTACACAAACAAACCAACAACCGAGATTACGGGTTTTCCAAGAAAAAAAAGTACTTAACAATGAGATCGAGAAAACAAGAATACCTCAACAGGCAGTAAATTTCGCTCGCTTGAAGGTTGAAGAACATGATTCGAGTATGCATCATCACCTATTCTGTTTTCCCCAGTCTCCAATCCAAGAGAATTTTCTTTCAACATTTTCTCAGAATTCTCGAGCAATTCCTTCACAACCGTAAGTTCAGCAGCAATCTTGGACTTCTCCTCGTTACATTCCCACAAAGAATGTTCAAGCTTCTGCTTCTCTTCCCTTGCAGCACTCGATGAATGCGATCCTCAGCGATTCTTGTGTGTCTTTCTTTTCACGAGCATGAAGACACTCTGCCTCTGCTTTTTCTTTGAGCTCCTTCATTTGAGAAGACAATTTGGTCAATTCTTCAGTTTTTGCACGGAGCTCATCGCATTTTCTCTTCAGCAGCTCCGTCTCATCGAACTGCTCTTCCAGTTTTTCTTTGAGCATCAAAAGTTCAATTTCAAGTTCCTCATTCAAGATCAACAGAGCATCCATCTCTTCTTCCTTGCTACCTAACTTGTTCATCAAGCTTTCAATCTCACAGCGATACTTCTTTCCTTCGTCTTGCAAAACTTCATTTGCTTTCCTTTCCTCCTCGAGCTCAGACATTATCACTCTGTTTTCAGAAACCGACGCTTCCAAATCACACCTCGTTGAGTTTAGAGATACCAGCAGTTTTCCATTCTCTTCCACATAGTTTGCTTCATTAGCAAGACAAAGATTTAGTCTGGTTTCAACTTCAAGACACTTCTCGCGAAGATCTGAATAGGCCGTTTCTGAGAAACGGAGATTCTGTCCAGTGCTCTCCATCAAGTCCTGATACTGATCCCTGCTGAAGATCAATTCAACTTCTGAAGCAATCAAGTGACCATGCAGATCTTCATTCTCCCCCTCCAGTTGGCATAATCTCTGTTGTGTAATGTTCTGAAATTCTTCGAGTTGAGACACGATCTCATCTAAGCTCGTGTATGCAACATCGCCATATTCACAGAGAAGATCATGTAATCTACCCTTAACATCCTTGACATACTTTTGTAGATCTTCTTTTACAGACTCACATTCGGTCAAAGAAATTCGAGCAGCATCTCTTTCCTTCAATATATTTTCTTTCTCCACCTCAAGGTCAGAGTTCTTATGCTGCGCCGTAGCAAGGCACTCCCTTAACTGGGACACAATCTCAAGTAAATCCACGGATTCTACATCTTTATGCGTTGAATCATTCAAGAAGGACAAACCACCATAGTTTTCACTCAACAAACTGCGCAATCTGCTCTGGAAATCATTCCCATATTTCTGCAGATCTTCTTTTATGGACTCAGCCTCGGTCAAAGAAAATTGAGCAGCATCCCTTTCCTTTACTAATACTTCATTTTCACCCTGCAGCTCCGATATCTTTGAATGTGCTATTTCGAAAAGTTGCACTACATTATCAAGCGAGCGCATTGACACGGCATCCTTGTGGCCGAACTTTTCACAGTGAGTAATACACAAATCCTGCAATTTCTCCTGCAATTCATTTACAATGTTCTGCAGGTTTTCTTTATCAGAATCCAATTCAGCCACCGAAGCTCTAGCAACCTCTCGTTCTTTCACCAGAACTATGTTCTCTTCTTTCAGTTGAGAAATCTTTTGTAGAGCAGTTTGCTCTCATGTACTCAAAGAAGCTTGAAGGTCATCCCTTTCCTCTGTTAACTTCTCATTCTCCCTTGCTAACTCGGACATATTCTGACTTGCCCGATGCTGCAACTCCTCCACTTCTGACAATATATCAAGCAAGTCGAGGGATGGCATTCCATCATTATTCAACAACTTGAGCAATTTTTCCTGCACAGTATTCATAAGCTTCTGCAGATCTTCCTTCACAGCTTCTACAGTTGCCAATTTTTCCTGTAAAGTAACATTTTCGATTTGAAGTTCACAACGTTCTTGTTCACCCGCATTCAACAAATTCTGCAACTCAATCTTCTCGGCAGCACATAACTTAAATTGGCTTTCGTGACTTCTATACTCCGCCATCAAGGACTCCATTTCACTTGTTTTCTTAGTGAGAGAACTAATTTCATTAGTAACTTTCCGTAACTTCACTTCTAATATCTCATTCTGCAGAATCGTCCTGTTGCACTTTGCTAAAGTACTAATCTTCTCCTCATTTAGAGTTTGAATTTCATTCATGGCGTTTTGCAGCTTCAGCATCAACAGACTGTTTGATTTTCTAGTAAGCTCGATGTCACCAACTGCTGCAAGCAATGCCTCCTGCATGGTTTTAGATAACACATCCAACTGAATGTTGTCAAGATGCATATCCTGCAGTTCATCTTCAACCTTTTTGTAGAGTTCCTCCTGAAAATGCAGAGATCTTCTCATGTCATACAATAGAACATTGCCGCCCGTCTGCTGCTTCTTTACCGTCACTGACCTGAAATCAGGTTTCTGCAAATTTTCAGGTAACCCTCTATCAGTAACCTCACTGTGGTCCTCAAAAGCTTGTTTGATGAGATTCTCATTAGCTTCATACATCGAGGAGACCTGGGAAGACAGAAGTTCAAGATCTTTCTGCAGTTGCCCAACAGCAATGGAGTAATTCAGACGGGCCCGCTTGAGGGCGGCCTCTGCAGCAACAGTCCTCTCGAGCTCCTTGTTGAGAACATCTAATTCGCTCTTTTCCTCCGCGAAAATCAGCAATTTATCGTTCATATCTTGACGCATCCTATCTATTTCCGTATTAGAGGACGAAACTGCGTATAAACATGCAGAATGCTCGTTTCTAAGATTCTGCAGCTCTCCCAAGATATGCCTCTGATTTCCTTCAAGCTCCTGAACAAGGGTCTCATAGTAACACTCCATCTCATCCATCTTCTTGGTAAGGCTTTCCTTCTCGACCCTTGACTCGGCCAATTCTCTCACGAGTTCGTCGATTCTGTTCTCCATAGAGTTGGTCAGTTCAACAAGGTTCATCTCTTGAGGTTGATACAAATCCGAACCAAACCCTAACCGCAATATGTGCTGATCACTTTCAACAATTGGGTTTGGACCCACTTCAAAATTAAGCTTAGAAACAGCTTGCCCAGTTCCTTGCTTGAGATCTTGCAATAGTATAAGCATGGCTTCAAAATCGGAGCCCAAAACCCTAAGCTCCATTTCATTGAACCCGAAGGACGCTTTGTTCTGAAACTCCCTCAGCTTATCTTCCATAAGCAGAAGCCCTTTTAACCATCTAAGCTGCAGATCTTGGGACAAAGGATCCGGGCTGTTCCCAACTGACATCAGTCTGTCGTCCTTTAGAACTTTTAGGTCACCTCTGAACTTGGAACATTCTGATTTCAGGATTGCTACCTCTCGGGCTAGGTTTTCACCAGAAGCCATCTCACCAGCGAGCTGCTGAGAAAATTTCTGTGCGTCAGCTCCTAATTCATCTGCATAGCTCTGTAAGGAACCCACCTCCATTTTCAGCTCAGTAACGGATGCCTCTGCAACCTCGAGACTTCCTCTAAGTTGAGTATTCTCTTCTAGTGCAATCGCCAAATCATTTTCTGGAGAAAAATCCGAACCCCATCTCTGAATCCAATCACTGGTCCCTTGCGACCTCTGGCTAGAAGGTTCTGCTTTCTCTGGAGTAATGCTATCGGTTTCGTGGGCGCTAGATGTTTCATGCTTATCTGCGTATAAGGATTCGGAAGTGTTTGAAAAGCCATCAAATGCAACGGAAGACTCCAATTGGTCTTCATTGAGATTAAGAGCTTGATCAAAAGACCGATGCTCTCTGTATTTGGATTCTGCTGGGAACCTGGAGCTTTCCTGTAATCAGGATACAGAAAAATGTTTAATTTTGAGTGGCTGAAATGTTGTTAAGATGTATTTCTCATTTTCGTTGAACATTAGTCCTATTATGAATCAAGCTTCCAGTTAGCAAAACTGCATAATAAATTCAATTTTCTGATAGTACAAAAAGAATTCTTACCAAATGATCATTGACAGTTTCATCAGATGATGATACTCTTCCAACAAATTCAGTAAGACTATTTTGGTCCGACTGCGTATGTAAGCCCCTCTCTCTAGTCTCCCGTTGTTGCTCGAACTCTCTGGTAAGCCACAACATATAAATCAAGCATATATATATAAGCATCACAATTATTGAATTTGAATATGTAGTTACCTGAATCCAGTTTTGGATGTCAGAAGCTGTACAGTGACCTGTATCGGAAGATTCGGTGGATAAATTAGTTCCACGATGCTTTTTTTCTTTTTGATAGAAAATGAAAGTTGTTATGATCATTAATCACAATGAAAATCATTAAAAAGAATCTCACGTGTAAAATAGCTCCAGAGTCGCAGCCAGCAAGAGGCAGAGCAACAGAAGAGGGCTTCAATGCATCAGCATAATCAGCAAGGTTGATAATTGCCTCACCAAGGAGGCTCGACCTTGAGGAACCCTAATCAAAAATAACAAAGACAAATAAACTTAATAATCCTCATCATAATGTTAATGAGGGTAAATGAGTAACTGCAGATAGGGAGGAGTGAAGATACCATAGATACAGCGAATTTGTAGAGCTTTTCATCGAATTGTCTGGTTTTGACGTCTTGAAGAAGTCTGGTGGTTTCGTAGATAGGATCACCCCATTTGCAGCTCCCATTTCTCACATTAGCCTTTGTAGTTTTTGCTGTTGCCTTACCGGAATCGGTTGGAATGAATGTTATGAAAAGCTTATCCCATCCACTTTGAGGAATCTAACATGATGAACATGGGAGGTCACTTCTCAGTGATTACAGGTGCAACTTTGCTTCTCTCTCTTTTTTTTTTCCAATTATTACTTTAACATGAGATCTTATGAAGCTGCATATGTTATTTTGCAGTGAGCATAGTGTAATTATTCCATATTGATGTAAAGTCTAAACTAACCGATAAGCTCCTATTTTTAATTTTATCACAACTCCCACTATTACAATAAATTATTTACTACACAACGACATTTTATCCAGGAAAAAAAAAGTTCTAAAAATCTTGGAAGTTGCAAGAGGTTAAAATAACTTGAAGATAGATAAACATTTTACTCACTTCCATGTAAAATACATAATACTATATTACGTCACTAAGTTATGTGCATGTTCCAGAAAGATGATAAAAACAGCTAATCAAGTACATGTTTAAAGTAATTGAAGGAGAAACATACATGTGTAGCGTGGAACTGCAAGCGAAAGACAACTTTTGTTTTTGTCTTCTCAGGCTTCCACCTAGTTACTCTTGACATCGCTGGATCATCAATGAATCACCATCTTTGAAACATCAGCAAGCAATATCATACCTGCCAACATTAAAAATCTAAATCTCGTTTAATAAATGGAGTTTCATAAACCAAGCTCGATAAAAGGATTAAAGTCATACACAGTTTCTGCCATAACTACTTACGATTACTGTCTGGAATTTTTGGACAGTAAGTATACCTTACGCAAGAAGAGAATTATCAATAAATGAAGAACTAAAAGAGAGCGCGGATGCACCTAAAACTTGTCAAGTACCAATACTCACTGCAAATTAAACAATGTAGAAGGATGTAATGTTCTGAAACTTCATATGTCAGAAAATACTTCAATTAGCTTAAATTCAGATTCAACATTCTTCTATTTTCTAAAATGAACCCATACAAGATATGCATGCAAGACAATTTATATATGCTCCCATAGTAGTTTTAAATAGAATGCTAGAAAAGGATCATCATGCAGTAGTTAAGCGCAAGACAAATTTAAGGGTTTTTCAGCTTCAGCATGATCCGAATTGTATCCCCACGTAATTGCAAAATGAAAAAAGGGTTGAAAATCAGAGGAAATCATGTTGACCCAGAAAGTAATTTGAAAAAGGGGAATTAGCAAATGATTCGAAATTCGTGTGAATGCAACCCAACTTTATGTACATCATTAGTAAGACCAGATCGATCATTAATATCTTCCAGTACCTCCTCAGCAATCAAACAGAGATAGTTGAAACGGAACTAGGATAGAGATGAAGAAGCTCATACCTTGTGCAAGGAGCCAAAAACAATCTCCACCCAAATGCCAATCTCGTAAATGTCAGATCGAGGTTCCTAAGAAACACAGTAAGTTTAGATTTTAACTCCAAGAAAGGACAAGAAAGAGACCCTTGATGATTTGAGAAAGCAGCAATCGACAGGAATTCACACTGGAGCAACAGAGACAAACTAAGTAAGAGGCGCTACAAAGCAAAAGACACGGTAATTCTATTGACAGCAAGCCTGCCAGACCAAATGTGGTTAAAATAAATTGTGCCCAGGCATGGAACAACAAGCTCAAGATTTTCAATTGACAGAGAAAGGCGCACTGTGATTGCAAACCCAAATTCTGTTAGAAAATATAGAACTTAAAAAGGGGAATTCTAAAGGATAATTTTCTGGATCAAATGAACGAAGAATTTTTAAACCGAGTCCCGTGCTGATCACGGTCTCCTTAAGACAATTTCGCCCCTCACCGACTCATCGGTTGTGCTAGAGGATAAACATGGGCGATTGTCTCCCAGGATAAAACGGCATTCCAGTGCGAGCTAGCACGAAGCCCCACCAGTCGAACAGAACCTTGCCTGAACTCCACCAGGAACAGGACTTGCGGTCGAAACGACCTAGAAACCTATCGACATCATAAAAGAAAATATTCGAATCCAATTGAGATTGTCTTCAAAATAGAGAATAGAAACTCTCTATTTATAGGGAGGTGGAAGCCTGTATTAATGACATCACAATAAATAAAATTAAATGTCCCTATTAATGAATCCGTCAGAATCATTAATTCGTCAAATTCAACGAATTTGGACGAAGACGGGACTACTCTGGCCGGGTGTATTAAGAACTACAATTTTCCATTCACCCGATCAGAAAAATAATCATGCCGATAATACATTTTTCCAACAATCCCCCACATGAATGGAAATTCAGAGAGTACCTAGACGAACTTCTAGACTCAAGAATAGTGGAGCTCAACGGTCAATACCTGCAAAGAATAGGTAGGGGTAACCCCTTTGAACCTATCCCTTGTGAGATCATGCCTTCTCTACTGACTGGTCGGTAGACGCGATGTCCTTGAACCGACTGTCGTTGGTGTAAATGACGACATAACCCACACAGATACCTTCCTAGCCTTGGTTCTGTTCTCGCCCTGTGATCCGGTAAGGCCATGGAACACGAGCCTGGTTCTGCAAGCGTTTCTAAGAATTGCGCCCTCAACAATTCCTTTCGAAGCGGCCCCACTTCTCACTCGCATAGGTGATTCTATGTCTCACGAGCATCATCACGACTCTGAGCTCTCCTTACGAATCATTAAAAGCTTTGCTTAATATGTGATCTCAATTAAGTAATTCACATTATAATGCGCGGTTTAACTGATACTTGAGGATCATCTAATGCAAAAGCTTAACCTCATCTCCATCACTGTTTCTCATCATAGGAATGGACCCGAGGGTAAGGACCCCCACAGTGATTCCACTCACTCTTGTGATTAGGTTGTCCCATTGAACCAAGTTCTTGGGATCTCCAGTCATCATGGTTGGGTTTTCCTTCTCAAGAGTGTTTCCTCCATGGGCATAGTCACATTCCCTTCGATGATTTATCAACTCGCTCTCTTTAACCTTAAAGGTTAGCGGATCCGCATTTATTTATAATACGTCATCATTAGACTTCAAACAGTCACTGATAAAATTCAACTGAGAGCAGTTTTTAAGCCGTGTATTGTCCGGTTGACTACGGATATTTATAAATACACGCTTTTATGAGACACTTCCATATTCAATTGTAATGCAAAGGTTTTCTACCTTGCACAATTTATGGAGAGTTCTCTAAT
The DNA here is from genome assembly GCA_036873135.1 of Clarkia xantiana subsp. parviflora. Taxonomy (NCBI): domain Eukaryota; kingdom Viridiplantae; phylum Streptophyta; class Magnoliopsida; order Myrtales; family Onagraceae; genus Clarkia; species Clarkia xantiana. Next base: position 3,848,708 of record JAPTYO010000009.1, read on the forward strand.
ATTATTCGGGGTACCTTAACAAATGAAAATGCTCTTGAATAGCCACCCCCCACATTAATCGTGTCTCCAAAACAAACATGGTCTCAACCACATTATTTTAATTTCTTCCATAAAATTTTAACGTGTTAACACACGAGTTGGGTATGAGGTTATTACAAACACTCAATCACCAAAACATTGATTCTCAGATCATTATTCATTAACATAAGTCCTCAGACCTTCATTTATTATCATCGGTCATTAGACCGTTGCGGTCCTCAGACCGTCATTTCATCAAATATTAGTCCTTAGACCATCGTTTCCGCAATACTGATCCTCAGACTCATGGTCATAAGACCGTCATGTGATCAATACTGCTCATTAGACAGTCATGGTCCTCAGACCGGCATGGTCCTCATTGCATGTCATAGTCATTTCGAATGACTTTCTCTATCATCGTCCTTAATTCGCCATGGTGGTTTAGCTCCAACACTTCGCCTCCAAACACCACCATTTCATGCCGCTATTGATTATTATAACAGTGGAGCTAAAAAATGCGGAAAGCTGTGAACCCGTGCCTATATGAGACTTAACTCTCAATCTAACGAGTTGCCTCCTGACAAAGAGGCATTATTCTCCATTTCCAATTCTCCAGAAACCATCGGATTTAGGTGCGGGATCTACGACCAAGATTTTTACAATCGTAACCTCCATTGGCCACCTATTCTTGTCCACTAAGCAGCGTTAATTAATACTGATAACTTGAATAATTATCAAAGAAAGTTACTGAAAATTCAGTCAATAAACAAGTGAAAATTCAGTCAATAAACAAGTGCAGAGAGTATAATCGATACTGCAACCTTCGGGTTACCATCTCAGTGACGCTAAGACGAACCTCGCAACCACTGAGCTAACCAAAGCATTTTGTTAGCTTTTCAGCACAGTTAATAATAATTGGATGATAAATGCCAACAATAAATTGCATATATATCAAACGTCACCGATTCGGGTTAAACAATTCCGACCCGAATTCATCTTCTCTACCCGATATTGACAGAACTGAAAGAACCCCATGGATACGACTTATCTGAGTCTAGAACGGCTCTTTTCCAATATAAGCAATTCATGCTCATCTTTTGTTGCACCTTGAGTAGTGGGCCATCGCTAGGCTAGTCCTGCCATCTGATAATTTAAATAAATCGCATCCACTGGAGTTGAAATCACGACCTTTGAATGTATAGCTCAAGACCAACCTGTCCTGTCATTTACTGAGCAGTCCGTTATATTCACACTTAATGATAATCAATATAAATTAACTCAAACTAAATGTCAGATAAGTAACCGAAAACCCTTTATAAATGACGAAGCCTCAGGGAGTCGAAAATAGACCTCTCGTCTACTACTCACGTGTAGACAAACCTGTCAACCGCCAGACTAATGCATTATTTTACTATTTATAATTGCAATAAATAACGAAATGAATGCATCCATAAAGTAACCGAATCGGTATCCGGGTTTTACAAACTCGATCCGGAATCCTCTTCTTCTCAACCCGACTTTGAACTGAACGCAGTCCATCGTTGAAGCATAAACTACTTCTATCAACCATGGTTGACTCCTCCATCAACCTTTAGGAACCTTTTATCCATGCCGAGACCATCAAGCATCTTCGACCCACGTGAGAAGCATGGAGACGAAGACACCAATTGCTATGGATGGTGCTTTTGTCCAAGCACACGTAGAAACTTATCTGCACAAGTGAATCATTCAACATTAGCTAAGATTTGAATACCATCAATCACTAATTCACTATTCTGTATTATCCTTAATCCAGAAGAATATGAAAGCTTTTCTGTGGACAGTGCTAGTGATACTGCACATGTCAGCTAATGCATGGTCACGATTGTGTAAGCGGTGCCATCACTCCGTTTCATGATATGATCAGGTAATTCTTCTCAGTCTGAAACCGAGCGACTCGTTCGACCAATTCCAGGGCCACCCATATATCGACGAGGTGAAGAATACATGCACACACAAATGTTTATGTTAGTTCTTTATAAAGAACACAGTATATATATATGTACCCAAAATACAAGTTTTCCCCAGAAAGCATATGGAAGACGAAGCAAGAACACGCTGCTCCATCATCCCAAAACCGATCAAATATATTGAACCGATTTTAACAAAATTCATTTGTTAATCCAGAAAAAATTATCCTTTAAAATATTTTAAAATATCATAAAATTGTCTTAAGATTGTTAGAAAATATAGAACTTAAAAGGGGAATTCTAAAGGATAATTTTCTGGATCAAATGAACGAAGAATTTTTAAACCGAGTCCCGTGCTGATCACGGTCTCCTTAAGACAATTTCGCCCCTCACCGACTCATCGGTTGTGCTAGAGGATAAACATGGGCGATTGTCTCCCAGGATAAAACGGCATTCCAGTGCGAGCTAGCACGAAGCCCCACCAGTCGAACAGAACCTTGCCTGAACTCCACCAGGAACAGGACTTGCGGTCGAAACGACCTAGAAACCTATCGACATCATAAAAGAAAATATTCGAATCCAATTGAGATTGTCTTCAAAATAGAGAATAGAAACTCTCTATTTATAGGGAGGTGGAAGCCTGTATTAATGACATCACAATAAATAAAATTAAATGTCCCTATTAATGAATCCGTCAGAATCATTAATTCGTCAAATTCAACGAATTTGGACGAAGACGGGACTACTCTGGCCGGGTGTATTAAGAACTACAATTTTCCATTCACCCGATCAGAAAAATAATCATGCCGATAATACATTTTTCCAACAAATTCAAGAACGATGGGAATTGATAATGAGTTACGGTGAGTGAAGGAGGGTAGGTACCTAAGGTAATGCCGGATCTGCAGGTGCGTGCTTAAGTTGAAAGAAAGACACTGGGTTGGAAATTTATCTTTGGAGTGAAGGTTCTTGAGAGAGAAAAAGAGCAACTGAGCTAACTTGGTGCAGACTGAGTCAGAGAGAAGAACAGTGATGTCGTCCGTTCTGTATTTTTTTAAATTGGCCGTAAACATTGCCATTTCTGTGGTTAAATAATAAAAACTCCGACAATTGACATGTATATATTGTCTTAAAAATGTGGTAAAAAGTCAAAGTTTGGAAGAAAAAAAATCCAAAATTTTAATGTAAAATAAAATAATAACAACAATGCACTTGTTATAAATTTGTTAAGAGTTCTTTTCTTTTTATTCGTTAACTAATAAACTAAGGATCTCCTAATCCATGACACCAAATAAAAATGCGATGATGGAAATTTATTATATGCCGCCGCGGAATGGTACCGTCTTTTTCTAAAATAGTAGGTTCAATTTAAAAAGGAAAGTTAGTTAAAAACATTTAAAAATTATAAATTCATGACCTGCTATAGCAGGTTAAAGAGAGAGAAAATTTAATTTTAATTTTCTCAATTTTCTTTTAAAATAAAAATCAGAATTTTATCCAAAAAAAAAACATTTGTCCATTTGTGAAATGGATAAACTGCCAACTGCCGAGTGTTTTTTTTTTCAAAACCATTTTTTACTTTTTTTTTTTTGTATTTGAACAAGTGGTCAGACCGTATTCGAGCCGGTTCGACCGGACGAAGTAGAAATTGGTTATCTCACCGGTTTAGTTTTCGGTTTGATTCTAATAACATGAGATTATATACAAAGATATTATTACTTTTCATAAAAAAAATTAGGTCATACTTTTTTTAGCAATATATATATATATATATATATATATATATATATATATATATATATATAGAGAATGCATTTACGGAAACAAAAAAAATGCATTTACTTAATAACATTGTACTTAAAATGAAAAATAGTAGCTGAAGCAACATACTGCTTTTATTTAATTGAAATTAACTGATAAACTTAATTAAAAATCTAACACTATATTTAGTTTGGCAAAAAAAACACTATATTTATTTGTGTTTAAGTTTATGTATATATATTGGCCAAAAATAAGTTTATATATATATAATAAGAGAACTAAAATTATTTAGCATAAAAAATTGTAATACTATAAAAAAAAATTTGGGTAATTTCTTTTTATTGTTAACGATTAAATAAATTATTTATATAAAAGTAAATAATAAAATATTAATATATATAGTCTAGTAACCTGCAACTTATTTGATAGGTAATTTGTTTTTTTTTTTTTAATATTTAATAGTTTAAGACATTTATAACCGTTTTAAAACATTACTATTTTTAGAAGGCGTGAGGATTTCGCTGGGGCACCGAAGTGGCTCCCTGCGATGATAGACGTAAGAGACCTAACATCATTGAACACCCGGAGATAATCCAACAGAAACATTGTCGGGATGTCGTTGGTCTTGCCGTTGCCAAAAGTAGATTGCTTCGACAAGTTATCGCATCCGCCAAAAGTGGATCGATTTACTGATTTCAGATCAAATTGATGGATATCTATATGCGAAAATCGGGTTACAACAACGTCTTACGAAGCGACCCACCTAGAAATAGCTCTCATTTATGTTAGGGGGCACTAAAATGGAACTTCGATCGGATGCGGGTATCCAATACCGCCGCTGAGATGTCCAGCGGATTCCTGGGCCTTGAAGAATGGGCGGCCACCTTGTAAGATAGAAGAGCAAAAGGCCCGGGTTATTATTTATGCATATATATGATATGATGATGTGAGGAGTCATATGATAAATAATAGTCTCCTCCTAATGATCATATATTGTACTCAAAAGGTTATTAGGATCTTAATTTTTTTAGTTGAAAAATGTTAAGGTTGCTTAACAGCTAATAAACAATGTCTTGCTTGCGCTTCAAGCTACTGACTGTTCAAAGTTTGCTAAGCTGGTAATTAAGCAACCGTAACAACGAACCGAGATGGAATAATTGAGATGAGAAAGCGTTGTGGTAGACGTTTGTAACTTGCAGCAGTCGTCACGGCAAGCCGATGATGCACTGTCTCAAGGAATGGATAAGATGCAGCAGATAATATCCGAGGAAGTTTCTGCTGCTAATCACTTTGTTGGATCAGATAAAGTGGGTGAAACTCTTAGAACTTTGTTAATCAGATAAAGTGGGTGAAACTTTTAGACGACCCATTTTACAAACTATAATGTTCTAAAATCTTAAGGTGATTGCTGAAATATTTTAAAATATGAGTGTGCATATTTATGTAAAATATGAATAAGAATTGCATAAGATTCATGGCCTTAGTGCAATGTTGTATTTTTAGACATACTTAGTGCTAGAACTTTTGTATTATATATATTGCAACATATATGTAGTCCTGGCAGTTAGTTAGTGTTCATTATATTGTAATTATTTGCAACATATATAGTCCTAGAGTTATGATTCTGATGCTGGGGAATTGAGCTTCTTTTTGTAATTACAGAATACAAAGGAAGAGAGTGTTCCTATAGTATTCAGTTACAAGAAGAACATCATATATATTGTAAGTTTTTTCTTTGTTAATCATTGTTCTGCAAATAAACAGAATCTACTTATTGATTATATATATGGATGAAGGACAATATTGATATTGGATTTTGACAATGGAGATCGAGGGACCAAATCAATGCAGATGCATTATTCTCTTTTGCTGGGTTTAGAAAGTATAAGTGACAGCAACAACCACACACAGTGACTGAATGTACAAAGAATAACAAAAAAAAATAATGAACCTGACGTGAATCGAACACGCAACCTTCTGATCTGGAGTCAGACGCGCTACCATTGCGCCACAGATCCCTTGTGTTATTATTATTGTCTAAAATGTAACTGTACAAAGTTTGACATTTATTAACAAATATTAAAACGATTAAGTGATAGGGATTAAAATCAAATTGGTACATGAGATAACACGTGAATACGAAATGGTACCCGAGATGGTTTTTATGAAAATTGGTGCTCGAGTAGATTCAGGTGTTGCAACGTCTATATTTTCGTTAGTTTTGGCCGTGACTAGTATTGGCCGAAATTTAAAAAAAATATCGACATGGATTGACCAAAAAACTCTTATGTTATAAATTATTAAATTCTCATTTTCCATACAAAACTAACGAAAATACAGAAGGTGCAACACCTGAGTCTTCTTAGTATCAATTTGTCACAAAAATCGTTCCGGGTAACATTTCGTATTGGCGTGTTATCTCAGGTATCAATTTGATTATGATCCCTTAAATGATATGCAAAAAAGAAAAATTTAAGAGAGTTGTTTAGCACAGTGTTATCAGGATCAGACCGGAGGTTAAACCGGTCAGGCCACCGGTCCCGATTCGGCCGGTTCAACATGGTTCAAACCCGATCCGGTCGGTTCTACTGCAATTCCAATAAACTTCAATAAAATTATAGAAAATAAAACATAAATTCATATTGTGAGTTTTCAACTCAATAAAATTCAATAAAAGGACTGAAAATACACCCCCGATTGATTTTTTGTTACGAAGTCCAAACTGGTGAACAGGCCGGTTCGTCGAAAATTGGGATTTCAAATCGGGTGCACTTCCATCCTCCAGTTTTGCTCGAACACGACCGTTGAAGACAATGGTTCCGGTTCGAACCAGGTCGGACCGCCGGACCGGTCCGGTTCTGATAACACTGGTCTAGCGTAAGGCCCATAATTTAATTCGAGACTGATCCAAATTAGTGATGATAGAAATCGAACTAGAAGAAATAATCTAGTAATCTCTCTCTTTGTACGTGGTTAGTCGAGATTACCAGTTGACCGACATCGCGACGTGAAGGAGTTAGGAATTAGGATTCCCCGGCAAGACGACCAATAATGTCTGTATTCGGAACATCATCCGACGTGTGGAAACGGAGGCGTGATTGGCGGGGAGAGAGACGACGACGTGAACATCACCCATTTTTTCTTGTCCTCTGCCTAACCATTATTTTCGTGCGCGGCGGCGCCACTGGCAGTCTCTGCGAAATTCTTTCTTTAATCCTTGAAAATCTTAATCTCTCCTATTTGAATTGAAGTCACCTGGAAAGAAAATCAACCAAAATTCCATTTTTTCCCCCAATCACCGTAATCTCTCGCACACACACACTCTCTCAAATGAAGCAGCAACGAAACAGCAGCAAAATTTCCGGCAAATGCATTCCTGTCCTCTGCATCTCCTTCTTTCTGCTGGGGATTCTCTACTCCAACAGGTTTTTGTCAAAATTCTCTCTTTATACTTCAGTTCGGCATTTATCGCTTTGATAGAGTTCCTCAGTATTGATCTTTAATTTGCAGGATCTGGTCCCCACCTGAATCTAGCGGCCAGCTTATATCTCGGGCACAGCATGATGAACAACAGCTCAAGATGGTATCTGAAGCTGGCAACACTAACAAGGTCCGGTTAACTCTAAAATTCCAGCTCAGTTAGCAATTTTTTGTGATAATTCTGTGCTAGATTAAGAATCCTGGGTAATTTTCACCTTCTGAATTTGAATTCCTTACATTTTGGAACCAGAAGCCTCTACTGGAAGTGGATGTAAAGGAACAAGTTCAGAAGAAGCATGAGGCAGTTCAGTGAGTAGCACATTTGATTCAAGGAGTTAAAATTGCTTTATTTGTTAAACCCATCACTGGATTTCGTCATTAACTTCGAGTTGCTCTGTCAAAAAAATGCTGGGTGGCTGGCAGATCTCTAGACAAGTCAATTGAGACGCTGCAGATGGAGCTAGCTTCTACAAGGAGCTCTACTGATAGTTTGGGTGGTGTCAGCAATGCTGATGAGAAGCCAAAGCCAAAGAAGAAAGTGTTCATGGTTATTGGAATCAACACGGCTTTTAGTAGTAGGAAACGCCGTGATTCTGTCAGAGAGACTTGGATGCCTCAAGGTATACAAGTTCCATGCCTTCTAAAGTTGATGCATCTTCTTGTTTATTGGACTGATGCCATTTTTTGAATTTCCATTTCTTAGGGGAGAAGCTTCTTCGACTGGAGCGTGAGAAGGGGATCGTCATCCGGTTCATGATTGGTCACAGGTAATAATAGCCTACTATGCTAGCCTTGATTAATTATTTTCTTGAGCTTCCTAAATATGACGTTTATCCCCAAACTGGAGAATGGAGAATACTGCAGTTGCCATGATTCTACGTGTTCCGATTCTGATTCATGATAAATATGTGCTCAGACAAGTAGCCTTTTTTTAGTACTAGCAAATAGCCAATTAACTTTTTTATGTTTCGAGCTAAATTTGCTTATCAGTTCAATATTTCATGATTCTTGTCTCTTGATGCAGTGCAACATCAAACAGCATTTTAGATAGAGCAATTGATTCAGAAGAGGCTCAGCATAAGGACTTCCTCAGGCTGGTACGTGAATTTGGTCTACTTATTACTGATATACGTCAGAATCTTGGGTAAAAAACCCCTTATTATGCATCGCATTTTACGATCTGGGCCTTGCAGGAACATGTTGAAGGCTATCATGAGTTGTCTGCAAAGACAAAAATCTTTTTTTCTACAGCAGTTGCAATGTGGGATGCTGATTTCTATATCAAGGTCGATGATGATGTGCATGTGAATTTGGGTAAATAACTCATTTCGTTATACTTCTCTCAAACTGTTAGTATTGATTCTTTAAGGGAAAAGTATGTAAAACATCCAACATGTTTGAAAAAGATGGTTTTATAGACCAATATGTTTTAAAATGTACAGCATGTTTGAAAAAGATGGTTTTATGGATCAATATGTATTAAAATGTACAACAAGCTTACAAAAAATGTTAAAATGACATACCGTCCACTTTTTATCAATAGTCTCATTAAGTGGACACGTGTGGAACACATTTTTAGAAAAAAATAATTAAAACAAGAAATTAATTTATACATAACAATTATTATTAGTGGGTGGATATAGATAATAATAAATATTATTATTGTTTTTTAAACACGTGATCCGCACGTATCCACTTAATGAGAATAGTGACAACAAGTGGACGATACGTCATTTTACCATCTTTTGTATGCTAGTTGTACATTTAAATATATTTTGGTCTATAAAACTATATTTTTCAAACATGTTGTACGTTTTAAAACATATTGGTCCATAAAACAATCTTTTTCAAACTTGTTGCATGTTTTACATACTTTTCCCATTCTTTAAATAATTTGAAATGTACTTTGCTTCTCTAGGTATGTTGGCCATTACTCTTGCCCATCACCGTTCAAAGCCCAGGGTCTACATTGGGTGTATGAAATCAGGACCAGTCCTTGCTCAGAAGTACTTAACATTATGCTACTCTTTCATTTAGTTATTATTTTATTCTCTTATGAAATGAAAAACATATCAGACTGCTTCTTTCTTTTTCTTAGGAATGTCAAATACCATGAACCGGAGTTCTGGAAATTCGGGGAAGATGGAAACAAGTACTTCCGGCATGCAACTGGGCAGATCTACGCAATCTCGAAGGAACTAGCTACTTATATTTCCATTAACCAGTAAGAATTTAATTAATTTATCTGCAATAAACTTTCTCAAGTTACTTGAACAGTAACCACTTATTCTCTTGATAAATCTTCTTACTCCCTCTTCTTTGTGAATCAAGTGATGATGAATTTCTATGTCAAATTGTCAATTTTGAACTGATAGAAAGTGTCTTTGAAGGTTCATACTGTCAAGATCTGAAAATTGGATGGAGTTGCCTCCTAAATTTCTTGAACTGATCTTTTCCGTAATAGAAGTTGCACTGGATTCTGAAAAGAGGCTAATGTGATGATTGTGATTTCAGGCACATATTGCACAAGTATGCTAATGAAGATGTGTCACTTGGATCATGGTTTATTGGCCTTGAAGTCGAGCATATAGATGACCGCAACATGTGCTGCGGAACTCCACCAGGTAATTTTATCCCTTGAAACATCTAGAGTCTATACGCTAATATCAAATACATTTGTATAAGGCCCAGAATCTTTTCTCTTATTGTCCCAATATCTTCAGCTCAGGATAAAGCTCATTCTAACTGATCTTTAATTGATTTTGTTCAAAGAGTTTGATCATTAATGAGTCGGGATTTTGGTTTTATGTTAATTAACAAGGTGAAGAACCTGAACTGACTAATGCAGAATGTGAGTGGAAGGCACATGCAGGTAATGCGTGTGTTGCTTCGTTTGACTGGAGTTGCAGCGGGATTTGCAAATCGGTTGAGAAGATAAAGGATGTACATGTAAGGTGCAGTGAGGGGGATGGAGCTGTCTGGGACGCGTTGTTTTGATGAAGACTACATTTAACACGATTGATGATACAGAGGTAGTTGCTTTTGGTTGAGCCAATTAAAGGGAAGTAAGTCTCTACCTTGCAACTCTGTTTGAGTAGGAAAAAGCCATTGATTTATAATATTAGAGCTGGAGTTGCTGCTGAGTATGAATACATGATTTTGGTTGGTCTGAATAGCTAGCTTGGAGGAAGAAGGCCCTAATGTGTTGCCAGAAACTCCTTCATGTGTAACTTAGGATACATGTCGTTTGTTGTTCAGGTTAGAAGAATGAAATTGTTGTGAAATGCCATTGAGTATAAGCCATGTTGCTAATCGATGTCCCATTTTTAAAATGTTGATATTCGGTGTTCCAACTATTATATTTCTTGATTTTTCACTTTTTTATCTTAAAATTGACGAAACAAAAATATGTTTTTTAATCATCAAATAAGTTTGAGTAACAAATCTGATATTTTAGAAAAGTGGAAAACAACACGTTTTTGTGCTAAAAATACCAATTTTGACGCCTAAATCTGAAGATTGCTTTTAGGTTCTTAACCCTCATATCTACTATCTACTTTAAACCAAAGTCAAGTCATGATTGCTTCTGAATGGCCCATAGTGGTAAGTATATAGTTAAGCCTTCTCTGCAATGTGAGGTGAGTGCTAAATCTCATCCACAACAGAACAAGTGGGTGCCAGAAACGATTTTGGTGTTGAAGTTGACCAAACACAATCTATAGCAGCAATACTGACATTTTTTTTACTGTATACAAATGAACTGAGCTTAATAATGCATATAAGACACACAAAGAAGGAGGATGAAGTAGAAATTTGTATGATCCTTGTAGAGTGTGAAGTTGCCATATATATGGTTGTCCTTGTATCCTTACATATTTATCCAATTTTCTCTATATATAGGGTTTAGTACGTGAGACAGTCTCAAGTATAAGTTATGTTGCGATTTGGTATATATATATATATATATATATATATATATATTTTTTTTTTTTGTTAATATTCAATATCTAAAGTATCATATTTATTGATTTCCACTTTTTTACTCTTAAAATTAACGGAATAAAAACATGTTTTTTTAGTATCAAATAAGTATAAACCATGATTAAATTGTTGCTCATGGTTTATACTTGTTTATTGCTTAAAAAATGTGAATTTTACCACTAAAATCAGACGGAAAAACTAAAAAGTAACAAACCTAATACTTTTTTGTTTAAGTTGTGAGTGAGGAAATAAAGTTGCGTTAGTATCATATATCTAAAAAAAACTAAGACACTAAATAGCAAAACGACTTATACTTAATATTGGTCTGAGATGATTAAAAAAAAATATATGTTGATTTAATCAACTATTGGAATAAATATGCAATCAACCCTTTAATTAACTGGCCAAAAAAAGTCACATAATCAAACCCTAGCAATTTGATAGTTACCACTGTATTTATAACCAGATTTGCAGGAGCAATTATTATTAAGTAATGGAAGAGGATCGCATTGCATTTCTAAGATGATTGAGTGAGGAACAATAACTCGACAACTAGTTAGATATGGTAATTTTTCCTAAATAGATATTTAGTTTTCAGAGTTTGACTGATGATGACCGTTGAGATCCGAACCATTTTTCAATTAAAAGAATCCCTTTAACCTATATAGATATTACCACAGAGACATAGAGGTAATGGTGATGTCATGACTAAGAAGGTTTATCAATTCTAATGTGGCTTGACTATAAGGTTTCGGGTTTTAAATTTTTTTGAATTCATTTTGTAGTGAATTTATTAAAATATTAAGTTGCGTTTGGGCTACATATCGTGTTAGGTATAAAGGGGATGCGAATAAACGAGATTAAGAGAATGACTTTTTTACTATACTAGGTTCCGGGAAAAAATCATAGACAGTGAGTATGAGAGTTCGAACATTACATAGCAAAGCATACTTAAACATTACTTAATTAGATAAATCTAGAGTCGCCGCTACTAAACAACATTTTTTGTTGGGTTAAAAACCTATAAACTGTCCAAGGTTAGCCCAATGTTGAAATTTGGTGTCTGAAGTTAAAATGTTAAAATTGAGAGTCTCAAGTTTCATTTTAGTTGAAAATTAGTGTCTCTGTATGATTATTTTAGAGAAGCAAATCCCGACGAAACCCACTGTCAAATTCGAGCTCCAATGCACGCTCTTTTCTCGACACCTTACCTGGACCGTCATCTAAGAAGCTGACCACATCCGCACAAGTAAATCCTGATCTGTTGTCGCTGGATATTGCTCCAAACTACTTTGCTGGAAACTTTTTCTTTTGGATGTTCAAGTTTTTTGGAGAAATTTGGCGATTTGGTAAAAAGTAAAAGTGATTGATCATGAATAGGTGGGTGGGTTGATGAAAATGATTGAAGAGAGAGGAAAAGACGTGCAAAGACACCAAATTTCAACAAAAATGAAACCCGGAATGTCAATTTTAACTTTTCAAACTTCAGACACCAAATTTTAACATCGAGCAAACCTTGGACAATTGATAGGTTGTTAACCTTTTTTTTTTTCCAAAAAAAAACCCTCTATAGATACTAGGGTTAAAGGTACTTTTGATACCACATGTTTGACCGAATGTGGCTTTTAGTACTGGATGTTTAGTTTTGTATACTTTTGGTACCGAACGTTTGAAAAAATGTGGCTTTTGGTACATCCGTTAGTTGGCCGTTAGTTTTGGTCGTTAAATGACATGTGCAACTCACGTGGTCGACTCAAAACTTTTAATTTTGTTCAATTTAGTCCCTCAAATATATTCCTAACTTTTATTTTGTTTAACTTAGTCATAACACTTCAAAATTGGACCCAATTAAACCAATCGAATTCAATTGACATAGCCCCATTTGGGTCAAATTTATCCAAGATAGGTCCCAATTGGGTTCGATTTTGAAGCTTTAAGACTAAATTAAACAAAATAAAAGTTATGAATATATTTGAGGGACTAAATTGAACAAAATTAAAAGTTTAGAGTCGATCACGTGACTTGCACATGTCATTTAACGGCCAAAACTAACGGCCAACTAACGGATGTACCAAAAGCCACATTTTTTTAAACGTTTGGTACCAAAAGTATACAAAACTAAACATCCAGTACTAAAAGCCACATTCGGTCAAACATGTGGTATCAAAAGTACCTTTAACCCTAGATACTATTAAATGTTTTTAGAAAGAGTGACAGAAGAAATGAATTATTAAAGAATATATATTGGGTTAATATGGTCAGCGTTTGGGGGTTTGGATTGGATCAAGTACACAGTGACCTATAGATATGTTGCAAATAGAAAAAGAAGCTTCCATCCCATGTATACATAGATAATAATAGTATATTAAAAATATACTATTAAAGTAAAAATATAGGATTAAAGCATCACTGAAGTGAAAAAACCCAATATAAAGTGCAAAGTGCTGCTGCCTTCACTTGTTCACTCCACTCTGCACTACTTCTCATTAAACTGTAACAGCAACACAACACTAGTTACTAATTACTAATGGGGAACACACACAACAAGCAACGCATCCAGTTTCTTCATAAAGAGCAGCAGCATCACCAACAAACAAACCTGGTGGTAAATAGCAGCAGATCATTGTTGTGCTGCAGAAATTCTATCAATATTGTCCAACCATCCATCAATTTCACAGATGAGGACCCACTGTCACCCAAGCTTGGCTGCATGGGCCAACTCAAGAACACTCATAATAATAAGCATTGCAACAACAACATCAAACCTACTACAAAGCACCAGGTATCCAGTAATGCCGCCATTACCGTCGCTTTTAACAACTCCAAGCTCAGGAAGAAGCTCTTCTCCTGTAAAAATCTCATCCTCTCTTCTGCTACTGCTTCCACATCAATGAAGACAGCAGCTATTAGAAGCAACAGTTTTGTGGGTCCCAGGTCGTCGACCACCATAAACAATCCAGTCAATTCCACACACCACCAGTTCAACTTCATTAGAGAGATGGATCCACCGTTGCCGGTGGTGGTCAATAAGCCCCAAGATGAAGGTGGTTATGCAGAAGGCCGTTCAAGCGTTCTCTGGAAGAGACGGTTCGGCGAGGTGTCATGTCTAGAAACCTTGGACCTCAATCGACTCAACAACATTCACTCTAGTCCTCCTCCTCAGCCTTTTTCTGTTTGATCATATCTTCAATTTATAGAATAATGTATGCATAAGTCAATCCATTCACCACTTATATGATATTGTACTACATATCTAAATACTACCAAGATTAATAAAAACTATGATAAAGAGTAATTCAAATTTCCATCATTCCAAAGTAAATTAAGCTTCCAATCATGTCAAGATGGCCGAGTTGGTCTAAGGCGCTAGTTTCAGGTACTGGTCCGAAAGGGCATGGGTTCGAATCCCATTCTTGACATGACTTTTGTTATACCAACAGTTGTGGTTAAAAAGTGTTTACTCCCATATGGTTTGACCACTACTAGCTCATATGTTGTCACTACTAGCCCATACTTTTTTTCTTGTCAAATCACATACATGACAATTGTGGTCTAGTAGTTAAGAGCTCTTATCCCATGTGATTTGACATTAATCAGGCATATAAGGAGGCGAGTAAGACTGACTTAACCTTAGACCATGAGTAAGAGAACTCGAACATTATTTAGTGGATCCTTTTTCATGGAAAAAAAAATAATTACCACCAACAATTGTGGTCTATAAGGGCGCTTATCCCATGTGGTTTGACCGCCTGACCGACATACCGCGTCAGGCATATAAGTAGACGAGTATGATTGACTTAACCTCAGACCGTTTTCACGGTTTAGGCTGCTCCCATTTCGCTCGCTTATCTTCACCGAAGAAAAGGAGAGAGAGGGATTCGAACCCTCGATAACTCTTTGTTACGAACTATGCCGGTTTTCAAGACCGGAGCCATCAACCACTCGGCCATCTCTCCGAGAGATCATTTCTATTATATATTTATTCCACCGAATAGCGTCCAGCATCTGATACACAAGTGGCACATTCGTCGTAGTTAGCAACTCCGTCATCTCGCTATCAACAAAATCGTCCATATCACCAGGCTCATAATCGTCCATATCATCAGGCTCATAATCGTCACTGTCACTATCCTGAAAATCGTCACTGTCATCGTCAAAAAAATCAAAAAAACTGTCCTCGTAATCGTCCGCCTCGAAGATGGAAGAGTGAACGTTGTGGAGCCTAGAGCCCGGGAAGCTCGTCAGGTAAGTTCACCATGAGCAGGAGAACCTAAACATTGCTTAGTAGGATCCTTTTTCATGGCAAAAAAGAAGTTACCAACATACTATGTTGGGTTGACTCTCCCCCACTTGATGAAAAAACCAATATGCTTCAGCACCTGGGTAGAATGGCAAAACTAGTAACACTCAAGTACAGAAAAAGTAGCAACACTCAAATATGTCCTACTACATTCCAGTACTATTAGTAGTAGTGTATGTATGTACAATACAAACTCCTACTTCCATCCCCTTCTTCAACTTGTATGCATCATCATACCTACACTTACATCAGTAGCAGTAGCAACAGCAAAGCTAGGTTGAACCCATCCATCCAACCAACCAAACACCTTCCCTATTCTATTCATTCTGTACAACAAATGATATTGAATGTACAAACATCATTACAATGCAATACAATGCTTTTCTCTCCCTCTCATCCACTTCTCAGTCTCAACCCTATTTTTTTTTTCTATTTTTTTCTCTACCAATTAATTATCTAACTCTACTACTACAGCTTCCCTTCTTTCTAGCTAGCTAGCTCTACTTGTCTTGGCTACAGACTGACCACATATTCTCTCATGCCCTATAATTCCATTCCAGTCAAATATTATTTATCCACCGTCTTCAACAGGCTCGTCACTCCCCCGATGATGAATCCACTTGTTCTCCCCTTCCTCCTTTGGAATGATCCTGTCGGATGGAACATATGCATACCCTTTTGGTAACAGCTTGTTCTTCAAGTCCGCTTGATCCGATGTCATTACCAGCTCTTTCTCTAATGTTGACGCTGTTGTCTCACTCTGTTGCTGTCATCATCACCATCATTTCAACAACTACATGTATTAGGGTGAATCACGGCTAACTCTCAGAGTTGCAACAATCTAAACGAGCAGCAGTTGAAATTACTTACTTACCTTTTTAATAATCCTTTGGGGAATTTGCTTCCCTGAGACTTGTGGAGCCTTTCCAGTTGTTGATGATTTCCGGATCAAATCATCGTCAGGTGGTAGTGGTGGTGGTTGGGATGCTGCAGACAGGCTCTCTAGTGCTTCTACTTTCTGCTGCTCACTACTCCCCCCAATTGCCATGGTGAATGAGATCTTCTGAGGTTTTCTTTTTCTAGACACTGTGCTGATGCTATCCACTGCCATGTCATCACCACCACATGATGATCTTTGTTGAGTAATGACTACTTCATTTTTATTATTCCCAGATTTGCTTTGTTCACTTCCACCACCCATCTTCGACAAGTACACTTTCGGGTGTCTCTTCCCAGACACTGTCATGATGCTATCAACATCATCCAACCGTTGAGTTCCTCCTGCCGTTATTTCATTCCCTGACTTGCAATTCAAAGACGTCGTGGTTGCCGAATCTGAGCTTCCTTCCCCCCCAGGGCAGAAGCTAGCCCCACCTCCTTGTGTCAGCACAGACCGTGCAACCAAATTTCTTCTCAGGCCAAGTATCTCATGATTGCAAACTACCATCTCTCGCTGCATTACATATAAAATAATTAGACTAGAAAGAGAAGATGTACAAGCAAACTTATTGGTTTGTGAATATATTGACTTAATCTAACTACAAATCACATGAACAGGTTCTTTGTTTAGGCAGGGTGCAAATTAAAGATTCTAACTCAAAGTAGGACCAAACATCACCCAACTACTATTGTGATTAACATCTTGATGTTAACTTTACAACTTCGCCTGATGGAATAGGATTAGTCTCTTAAATTTTAAGAAATAATTCATGCTAAAGCCCAAGGAATAGAGATATTTAAGAAATACTTTACAGGTCAATCCACAAGGAACATAGATATTTAAGGTACAAATCCAGTATGCCTGTGCCTCCAAGGATTGATGAATGATCTCATTGTATTTTTATTTTTCTTATCAGTGTCTCATTGTAGTCGAGTATACTATATTACTTAATTACACAAGTGCTCACCTTTACTTTTTCCCTTTTGATGATTCTCTCACAGAGAAGACGCAATTTTTCTAGTTCAACCTGCATCAAACCATAAGGTGTAACATCATTCATATTGTCCGAAACACACTATCAAAATGGACAAACAATGCTCCAATGATCACAAAAAGCTCAAGACAACAAAATAGCTGTTATACTACTTTATCTTGACAAGAATGACTAAGATGAAGTTTGCAGATAAACAGACTAAAGTCTCTCAGGGCTCTCACAGTCCATTACTAGAGTTTTTAATCTTCTTTTTTTCCTTTCTCACATAACTAATCTTCCTGATGTTACATCCATTTATACTCGGAGATGAAACACTGCACATACCCTTATCTGTTTGATGCTCTTTAACTCTTCAATTCCATATCTCTGAGCCTCAGCCTGCAATGCAAAATCAGAGTTGATTGTAAAGCAATCACAAAAAATCATGTGTTTCATTCATCACCAAAAACATAGAAGTCAATAAATTTAGGGGGGGGAGGGGGGAGCAAAAAAACTGTACCTTTGCTTTCTGGTCCAGGCTATGTTTTACACAATAAGCTTTATGCTGCAGCTTGCCAGCTATATTTTTCACATTCATAAATAAACCACTGTTTCTAGCACACGATGGATGAAATGTGCTCTGACAGTGACCAAAATTGCACTGCAATAATTGAACATTAGATTACTGAAGTTCCCATATCAGAAATTTCTGATAATAAATCAATCTTTGTAGAAGAAATAGTACAAATAGGCCGTAAATCATGGGAAAAAAAAAAAACAGGCAAGACAATTCACCTTTATGCAGGCACCAAATTTATGGCTGCAGATGTTACATTCATCTACTCCTCTAGGAAGTCCATCCTGCACCAGCGCCATTTCAAGAAAATTATTGACCTTTAATTGAATATGAACACCAGTAATCAAGTTAACAAGGTCAGAATAGTAAATATCCATGTAAAGAATTGCACATACCATTCCTGAAACGGGATTTACTTGTCCCCTTCTAAATGAAGCTTCAAGGATCCACTAGGGAGGAAAAAAAAAAGGTAAGTCTGTCTGTAGCTATAAATTTCAACTAGCAAATGAACACGTATATAAAGAAAATATTAAACCATAAGATTGCTACCATTCTTATAAAAATATTTGTTGACCTCAGGAAGCATGATATACTGCGAGTATGGAGCCCTACTAAAACAATAAATCATTCCCCCTAAGACATTTTTTAGTTTCTGTGTTGGAAAACTTTTAATGATATATAAAAATTAAATGAAGTCATTAATTCAATATTAGGCAACAACATTGTTTACCTAAAATAATGCAGCACCTATACACATGTTATATCCTAAAATTACAATCAAGAGTGAATATATTATAGAATTAATGTTTTATAAGTATATACCTTATGGAGTAAATTGTTTCTATAAGTGGGTGTGAATTAAGGATTGTTTATGGAATTCACTTTAGCAGAAAACATGTCAAATTGAATAGGATATGTTATAAAGCACGCTAGGCAGCAATTCAAAACCAAGACTGAAGACAAGAAGCTTACCTCAGCACAGAAAGCATGGACCCATTGCCGGTCAATACATTTCCTAAAAGCACCTGTAGTACCGCCACATAAGATACATTCTGCAGAAGGAGTTGCTCCCTCCCGGAACCCATTGTCCAAGACCCCAGAACTTCTCAGTTCTGCACATAGTTCACAATACCATGGTCCAGTGGAGTCTCTAAGACTGCGATAACAGTCCAAGTGTACAGCAACCTGACAAGCGCACTGTCAACACTAAAGCCACAGGACCATTTGAGTATTTCCATAAAAAAACAAAGAAATAATTCAAGACAGAAGACCTTGCAACTTGAACAAACTAAGATAGGCTTCATGATCGTATCAGACCGGCTGCAGATATCACATAATCTCACAGATTCATCAGTGTCCTCCGCTGGATCCCTCTGGATGCCCATTCTCTGGGAACTAGACCTACCCCTCCCATTCGTAGTATTGAACTTCAGTAACTTCTGCATGAAAAAGGAACACAATCAAAATATATCCCTTGCCATACCGTGAGTAAACAAATCTAGCTCAAAAGATTAGAAACCTGCTGAGTTGCTGAATCCTCAGGAGGATCTTTTCTTAGAGAAGAAGTTCTGGATGAAGCTGCTGCTGCTGCTGTGGCAGCAGCAAGGACTGCTTGGGCTTCTTTGTGCCTTTTCTCTTTCCGGCCTTGCTTCTTTGCCTCTTTACGCTCATAAAGATAACGGTTGATGAGAACATCATCCCATCTTTGACTACGTGTTGCATTTATTTCCTGCGGCAGAGTTTTCTTGATCATATGGATCAAATTATCTGCACATGATTCCCAAAGGAAACCTTTCAGTTAGTCTTGAACAACTTATGATATGAAAACATCTAAGTCAATGATATCAAAAAAAAAAAAACCAGATGAGAACAAATCCATACGAACCATTTATTGGTTTTCTTGCAATTGCGTTGTTAAGCAGCCGATGCTGGAAATAGACCATTTCTCCTTCCAACTCATCATTTGGAGAAAGTTCCAATACTCTTGATGCCTTAGAATTGGCCAATTGTCCGGCTTCCTCTTCCCCATTGTTAGAGGTGCTGCATTTGTACTGGAATTGCTCCTTGTCCAGGTTGCAAGAAGTACTAGCATCTGCAGAAGCAACTCCCGAAATGCTCTCTCTTTTAGCACCTGCTAAGCATAAATTCCTTCAGGCCTATTCAGAATGCATGGAAAGATAACGAAAGGACTTACCATCAATTTCACATGCTGGATACCCTGAAAGCCCTGTACCCTGCATCTGCAACAACCTCCTTCGGATATAGGGGTGCACATAATAACTTGGAGTTGCTGCTGGCTTTCTGCACTCAGCAATACATTTCAAGAAACACGGGTATAAGTTCCACTGAAGATGAACGGGAACAAAGAAACTGGAAGGAGCACATCCCATATGCATGAGAAAGCAGGAATCGAGTTTTGGAGAAGATCAGAAAATAAATATCCTGCCCTGGTACTAAAAAGCCCTCCACGCACAAGCACCGAGGCACCTCAAGGTGATCAGTTAATGTTTGAAGAGCTATAAATTCATAAGCGGCTCAATTCTGCTTGTTCAAAATGTATACGTATCTTTATAGCATAAGCACTCCACGCACAAACACCGAGGCACCTCAAGGTGATCAGATAATACTAGAAGAGCTATAAATTCATAAGTGGCTCAATTCTGCTTGTTCAAAATGTATACGTATCTTTATAGCATATCTTAGTTATCACATGTAGTATCTTTAAATTTCTATTAGTGCCTCGACTTTGCTCAAAGCATCAGGAGAACCCCTGGTACCTTGGGCAACCAAAGCCTTTGGCACCTTAAGAGCGCCTAATACTTTTTAATACTTTGAGAGTACCATCACACTGTATATTGCAAATTTGCAACCATATCAAGCCACTAGAGACTGATGATTAATATTCCACTACATAATCCATGTACCACTACTTCACTAGCAACCTTTCCAAGCATACAAAGGTAACTTTGAACCCATCACAACAAAACAATGCCATGAAAAGAGAGCTTCTGAAGTTGATTGTTCTAATAATATAGAATTAGGGAAATACTGTAGTTCAATCTAGATGTTCCACAACTTACAGGAGATCAGAAGCTTCTGAATTCTTATATGTGCTGGATATCTGGCTTCTGTCACTCTCATTTTTAGCTATCGTTGGATTATCTACGGAAACCTTCATGTAACTGCTCTCTGCAGAGATATTATTAGGGTTGCTTCCTGAAATATCCAACATTAAATGTTTCAGTTAATTATCAGAAAAAAAACAAAAAATTAGGGGGAAAACGACAAAGAAATAACGCAATAGGAATTACTCACACAAGATTAAATGAGTCACATATTTCAGAGAAAATTTCAGACAGTTAATTGTAATCCAGTAAAACAGTGGTACATGTGATCTCAAACAAATTATCACAACAAGGAATATATCATGTATCCTGACAGAGAAGATAAGTAGTTCCACTTAAATAAAAGGAGGAAATTGTTACATCATGAAATAACTACTACCAACAGGAGACTACCTACCTGACAAACCATCAAGCAGCCTATTCAGTAGCAGAATGACAAAGAAGGCAAGAATCAACAGGGAACAGACATACAAGGAAAAAAGTACCCAAGGTTTAATTAGAAGGCCATGTTTTTTCTTATTCACAGACTCATAGTCTTACAAGAAAGTAAAGCATTAGTCTAAGATAATGGCAGAACTAGAGAGATTGGGATATTAGTAACACTAGATAAGGAAATCCAAAAATAATAACCAACAGGACGGGCAAATGTAGAAATGTTATTACTCAGTCATCCCACAGAAAAGGAACTTCTTAGCAGATATTACTCAGTGATATTGTATTATGACAACTGATACTATGTTCCAAAATCCTATCACTTTGTAACGCCTCAGGTAATAGAGAGAATAAAATGCAAACAAAGAAGTGCCTCAAAATAATTACCGAATGCATACCATCAAGAGTACGAGAACTCCCGGCTACAGAATCCTCAAAGCCATCCTCATTCTTATGCTGCATCAAAAAGGAGCTTAAACAGATGAACTCTCGACCTTAAATAGAGTGAAGTTAATTTGAGAATAGATGCACATGAAAAGCTAGTCAATAAAGAAAAACAGTAAAGAAAAAAAAACAACAGGACATATACATAAAAAACATTTGACACTAAGTTAAAAGCTAGATTTAAACTTCTAATGTATACAGTACAAGAGCAAGGGAGATAAGAATAAAACTTCATCTGCATTCCAGATCTAATTAAGCCAGCTGAGTGGCCTCACCAAACCATAAACTAGGTTGTAATTTTCATATTTTGCTAATAAATCTAAAAAAAAATTGCAAGATCATATGAACAAGAGATGCCTAATTCTTAACAATTCACATAAGCAAGTTATACTGCATAGAATAATAGCAAACAAATATATGAATATATCTTTACTAAGTTGAGTTTTAATACAAAGAATATTTTCATCAGATATCAGTTACCTTTTCAGAGACATCAAGGATAGTGAACTCAATCATCCCATCTTCTGCTTCTTCACGTGCAACTTGGTCTATATTGTCCAGAATTGAGGTATTCTTAGAAGAGTCAATTAATATATTGTCCTTCCATATCCTTACATTGCTTTGAGTTCTTCTACGAGGTGGTACTGATTTAACAGCTACAGGATCAGATGCATCACACTCTGATAAAGCGACAGAATCAGAATCATTCGTTCCTCCTGCGTCACCTTTCATTGAGGTTGGTCTTCTTATCTTAACCATCAAATCTTTCGTCGTGTAGGCATAATCTTTAAGCCACTTCACCAATTTGCTTCGCAACTCCGGAACCACACTATCACCCTAAATGAACATTAAGTTAGTGATTACATGAAAATGTTAAAAAAGACTAACACTATTACATGGAAAAATCACAAGCTGTAATCCAGCTATGGGTATATTCAGATTTACAAATATGAATTTGTTTCCTCGGTACCACCTCAAGTGTCAAGGCCAATGTATCAGGTGAGATGCCAATTGCCAATGCTACTTCCGTAACATTCACATTTCCTCTTTCAATCAACTGCGCGTTGACAAAATCCAAGAACAGTCAGTCTTTTAAGTTCCAAAATAGAGAGGGATCAATAAACTGAGACCAAAGTTCAAATGAAATACTGATAACCACCTTCTTCAGCACCAGCAAGAAATTTAAGGGATCAGGCAATTTCACATCTTCGCTATTTACATCAACAGCCTGGCTGAGCTTCTGGCCATCATTATACTCAGAAATATGCTCAGAGCTTATTTCTCTATCATGCAGCAACAGTTCTTGTACATGAAAATTATCAGGTATCTCTGAACTGTTGGAAACTTCAGGTTTTATGATAGCATCATCCCCATTTCTGCAGTCAACATCTACATCTTGAGGTTCTCTAATGGACACACATCCTGGAAATGAATTCGATTTGGAAGAATCAGCAGCTGATTCAGATCCTGATTTTGACGTATCTTCACTGCCAAGGACATCAGAATGTTTTGAGCAAAAGGCTCGCAATTCAACCTATAAGATAGAACAAGACAAGATTACTGTAAATTGTATACACAATCAGCAGAATTTGGAACTTATGATCTGGATAAGAACACATGATTGTAGAAAAAGTAGTAGCTTACAACATCATATCCAAATTTTCCCCAAATTTCCATCCTGTGACTTGCCTCCCGTGCACAAATTGGATGGAATGGAATTCTGCATGTCCCTGAGAGGGAAAATAAATGCAAAATATAAGCATATGCAGCTGAGAGCTATGTTTTTGTGGCTGGACATATGTATCTAGCAATTTGACTTTTAAGCATTAGGAGCCACAAGTGCAGCATCACCAAAATAATCAATCACATAGTGCAATTATATACTTCAAGTCATGTAATGAAGTTTCTTGTGTTTTGTAGTACAATAGAATCTCCTCTAGTAACCTAACAGGTGACATATTACACGCATTATGGCATCGTCGGCAAAAAAAGTGAAGGGGGAGTAACAGTAAGAGTTTTGCAACAAAGTCAATCTAGCTTATAATAAATAAATAACTTAAATTCAACTGATAGGGCTACTTTCTATCAAGGCAACAAGGGGAATCCTGTCAAGAAAGAAAAGACAAACCATGGGTCTAATCCAAGCTGCTTCAGCAAGTATTTTGCAGATCTTTACAATGTTTCCACTAAATCCAAGTATACAACAAGTCCGAGTCGCAAGTAAGTACTTCTAACAAGATATCTTATACATTGCAAACCACAGAACACTGATTGTAATGTTCCACATATTTTAGTTGAGAAGAGAAGTAAGTCCATATTTTCACTTGATTACCTTAGTTGGCTGCGCGTCCAAACTACTTGTCAAATAACCACCTCAACTTACAACAAAATTTATGTGCGAAGCGATAGGACCAGTGCCATCCCGGCCAACAATTGATGCTGTGGAATTACTGTCATCTTGTTAAACCGTGATGGCAAAGACCTTGAGGGATTGTCTAAGTTGACCAATTTTCAAGCATATAAACTTTGGGAAAACACTTATGGAACTAATGAAGGGAAGGATTATCTTGAGACTGTAGTACATACCTATATTTATGTTGTGTTAGTTTTACACTATTTTCCTAAATTATTTCTACATGAAGTCACTTAGTAGCTCTATTTCCAACAAAACTTCCATATTCTTAAGCAAGATCTAAGCATGGCCACCATGCAGCGAGAAAACATTTTCCAAATAAGAATCCGCATACAAATAAGCTTTAATGCATCAGATGTTGAAAATAGAATAGAAAAGTCCACAAAGCACAACATCCGGGGAGACAAGTTACTATACTTATACGTCGTGTCTAAAAAGTTTCAATCATTACATTCTTAATCCTCTACACATCATCTCTACCAATAGAGGAAAATATTCCACTCTTCAAAACAACTGAAAACTAAGAAAAACTAAAACCAGGACATAATCTTATTTGAATAAGAGCAATCAGCATGTACAACTCTTACAATTCATGTATGGAAAACAAGATATGCACTAGCACTGGAAGCAGATAACAAAAATAATCATGCCAATATAGTCTATCATAGCAAGAGCTTATTAAACTATTCTAGCAAATCATAATTAACAATCAACAATAACGAAGTGTCAATCACCAATCCAAGAGGCAATTAACAACAAAGTAAAATTTTCAGAGGGCTGCTAACCAAAACTCAACAACAGACTGAAAATATATATACAACTTAAAGTAACAACACATACCATGACTGCATCGAACACAGACTCCGCACTTAGTCTTGCATATGTTACAAACTAAATTCCTCCGATTTTCCTTAATTCTGTCCACGTTCACAATTGGTTCCATCCTCATCAAGTCCTCCACATAAACCTCAGGCATCCACAATGAACAAAACAGGTGCGCAAACTCCAAAGACCCATCGTTTTCAACTTCACTGCGAACACGTTTTACTGCACCTCCATTCTTCGGACAAAGCACACAACGGTTACCACCAGATGCAACTTTCTCATATTTCTGACTGCACCAAGAACACAACCAGGACCCATCAACATCCTCCGGCATTCCATAACACTTCTTGTGGACAGCAACCTTGCAAGAACTACAAATGATTAACTGATTTGAATCTGAAGGAACTGTTTCCTTACAACAAAAATCACATATCGAGGAGCTCCAGGCACAAGGTTGGGCAGTCATAACTTTTTCCAATCCAGCATCACTGCCTAGAAACTTCCGCTTCTTGGAAGGCCGCTCCGAATTTAGGTAGATCCTGTCCTTGCAACCTAAAATCCACTCGAAGCTACTACAAGAACCAGAAACAGAGCATGCTTGTTCCTCCACTGAGGAAGGCTCTGTTCCTATGCTACCCACTTCTGTATACCTCTCAGTCCTGCTACAATCATCTTCTTTGAACACCACCCCGTCATGATGTACTGCTTCAATACATTCCACATTGTTCCTGGTATCATCACCTTCCAGGCAAGGAATCGATAAGCATTTCCTAGTAGCTATTCTACTACCTAAAGATATCTCAAACAGAGCATCAATATCAGGCAGCGTTAAGTCCCTGAAGTAATCCTCTGTGTCACTCCAAATATTGCGACCACGCGACTTTTCACCTGGCTTAGCTGATTTTTTCTTCTTCTCAGCTCCGGCAGGGAGCTTCTTCTGCCGCTTCCTGCCATCAGAATGCTTCAACAAGCTTGCCAACCCAGAAGGCAGCGTAGGTAAAGTGTTAACAAGAGCCGTGCCATCCTCAGCAACGTCAAATGGCGACAACTCACATAGAGCTTTACGAGCTTGTGAGAAGAAATCAACATCAACTGCCTGCTGCCTTGAAGTTGAAGCCTCATTCAATTCGGGTCGGAGAGACCCCCTGGAAACCGGGCAAGGCCTCTCCTCAGTGCCACAACCACCATCCGCACCCTTACCCATCACCATCTCCTTGCTCCGACATTGCCCTGCAGCAGTCATAGCACTTGCGAGCCAAGCTCACCATGACTAACGCATTCCATGCATGAAACCTAACCTAACTCTCCTTTTTACCAAGAACCCAATCAATATTCCAACCGATGGTAAAAGAAAAGGCCCACAGCCACCACAACACAAGCACCGATATCTAACCCTAAACCAAAATCCCCAATCCTATAGCAGAGAGCCTTAATTGAGTGGTCTTGGCTCAGTCTTGACGAGCAAAGCTGCAAGATTGTTGAACGGATAAGCCGCGGCTAGGGTTAGGGTTTTCAGTTATTCTGGTTAGTTATGGTTCGTCGGATCCATTTTCGGCTTTCCGTAGAGAGATGAAATGAAAAATGGAATAAAAAAGCAATTTTTCGCAGTCGGATATCGCTTTCGAGGAGTCGGGAAAGATTCGTGTTTTCGTTTCCGCAGGCAGCAGAGGACAAACGTGTGTTTCTGGGGAGAGGATTCCTTTTTTTTAGTGCCGGGTTTCTCAACCGTGTTCGTGCGAGTGACGCAGTAGATAGATACCGTTTCGGCAAGGCCCGGAATTTAATTTACCGCGTTTTGAGCTCTTATTGGTTGGATTATGCAAGCCCTTCCTAACCTTTTATTAATATATATAAATATATATATATATATATATATATATATAAATATATTATTATTAATTATTTTGGATTAATAATCAAATTGCTCCCTGAACATTAAGCCAAGTACAATTCGATGTCCAAATTTTTTTAATTTTATAAATTGGTTACCAAAACTTTCAATTTCTGATTAATTGTTACATCTATTTCAATTTTCGTCAAATTAGACGGAAAATAAGCATATTCTAGTCACGTGGGGTATTTACATGTGTACCTAAGATAGATTCAAAAATAAATCAAATGGATTGCAGGAAAATATCTTCAATTGGACATCCGCCCAATTTCAGAGATATCTTTCAATTGAGCATCTCACTGAAGGTATTTAACTGCAATCATTTCAATTTATGTCCGGATCCACTTTAGGTACACATGAAAAGAACTCACGTTGTCGGAAAATGCTCATTTTATATATAATTTGACGAAAAATGAAACTGATGTAGAAATGTGCTCAAAAATTGAAAATTCGGATAGTCATTTTTTTTAAAAATGAAAGTTTATGTAGAGATTTGTAATTGTGTTAAAACTAAGATATCAATTTAGTTATTAACCATATTATTATTATTATTATTATTATTATTATTATTATTATTATTATTATATTAGGATACTACTATCCTTGGTGGAGTTTTATGACGTCGTGAAAAAACATTGTACGAAGATGAGCATTGAATCCTTTAAAAAACGATCATCATTACGACATCAACAATAAGTTTCATTTTCAAGCGTGCTCGAGATAATCAAGATTGACTTATTTTACTTACCTCAAAAGGGCAGTGCTTCCAATGACGATGTCGCATGGATGGGACTATGTCTACACCTCTCCACGAGGGGAAGCGACACTCTCCTCATGGAAAGGGGACGACACTCTTGCTCATGGAAGATGGAAGACGGTGACTCGTCTTTATATTAGGAGATTGTTCTTGTCTGTGTGGATTTCTGAGGGATTTTTATAAAGTGTTCAGTTCCAATAATGTGTCAGTATTGTTATAGTGAATGCATCATCCATACTTGATTTAGTGTTCCAAACTCATCACCGCCATAGTAAGTTAAGTTTCATATTGATGCAAACAAAATTCATCTGAGCTTAAAAGTTTTAGAATTATTTTCATATCCTCAAGAGTTATAGAAGGCGACATGTGGCATAATATGACCTAATCAAGAAGAATTATATTTATTCAAATATGCCAGCTAGATTAGATTAATAAGATAAAAACTAGAGGATATGGGGGTAACAACACCCGTTTCACTGGACACATCTCCTTTCCAGATTGCATAGCAACCTAGCTGGCGCATCTATACGCGTTACTACAGACAATCTTCCAGTATTTTCGAGGCACAATCTGAACAAGGTGTTTGATGAAATTGACGATGTTCATGATGCTTCAATCAAATTGAACTTTTGGACCTTGAACATATGCACCAACCATCATCTTCCTCGTCGACCTCATGGAAGACGTCGTTTCCACCGATATTCTGATGCACATTCATCAAAACAACCAAAAACAACTACGAAAGGCCTCCAAAAGCGAAATTTCATATACGATTTACAGATCTGAACCAGATCTACTTCATAAAGTCTTAGTTTTACCAGATCTGAAATTTTACTTTGCAAAAATAAGGGCCAAATCGAGCTGATCGATTTTGAAAATTCATCGGGTGCTTCCAATACATTGAATAAATGGATGCTGTTGGCAATAATTCCCATGACGGGTAGACGAAAAGTCTTCATAATAAAAAGGCGAAAAACACCCAATAAGGGAGAACAAAGAGGAAACTGTTCGAATCATCTACTATGGACAGCCGCCACAGAACAAAAGCCTAACTAATATAAAAAAACTTACTGAAGAGAGAACATGTGCTGGTCACGACCGCCTTAAACGACCGAGCCGACGAAGAAATATTGCAAAGTTTGGCGGCTAGGGTATTTTTAGAGCAAGAACGGCGTTTTTTTAGAGCGAATACCTTACTTGAAATACTAAAAAAAATATAATTGAAGACCCCTTTACTATAACCTATCAATACCTTTCCAAATCGGAAAAAAAAAAAATATTATTATTTTTTTGCCATTAAACTAATATTCCTAATACCCGATTTTCTACCATATATCTCATTTATTTTTGGTAATGTAATAATGGTTATTTCTTTTTTAAGAAATTATAAAATAAAATATGTATAAATTATTATTTCCCATATTATCCTTTTAAGTCATATTATTTATTTATTTTTCTATAAATTTTATTTGAAAATATGATAAATTTATTAAAAGTAAGAAAAATATTTAAATAAACTATGTATAAAAAAATAATAATTCAATAAAAGATGTATTTTTTTAATAAAATTCAAAACCTTTTTTTTTTTAATTTAAACAATTGTATTTATACAAATTTTCAATGTTTAATTTTTTTTTTAAAAAAATATTGCTATTTTTTTTTATATAATACCAAAAAAAAACTTAAAGGTGAATTGGCAAGTTTTTAAGTTGCGGTATTTAAATAGCAATTAGTTATCTTCATATTAAATCTCCATTTATTTTAATGTACTAAACTCTCTAATAAGAAAATTTCTATAAAATTGTGGCATATTCAAAATTATAGCCTCTATGATGCAACTATACATGAGAATATATCTAAATCAAAACAATTATAATTCTAAAGTTGAAAAATAGGTAATTATGATGTTTAAAATTAAATTTAGAGCTTTTAGTCTCAAATGGATATCATTATGACATTTGACATAATATGTGATTATGTACTTTAAAATGCATTATAAAAATTCATGCTAATAAATAATATTATATAATTTTAATTTCTAAAAATGTACATGTGCATTATTTTTATTTACTACTCTAATGTTATTTATTCTCGAATATCATAATTAATAGACTATAAGTTTTCCCATGTTACTTTTATTTACGAACATTTCTTTTTATGTGAAAGTAGATATGAATAAATTATAAATAAAATATCATATTATATATGTCTAACTTGCCGTACACATATGTAATAAAATTAATCAATACTAAGATTTATATGTTATTTTACTATAATAATTTACAAAATGTAGATAAATGATTACCTTAGAGATAAAATGGAACTATTACAGAGTTATGGCAACCATAATCTATTATTAGAAAAATAAAAATAATTCACTAACTAAATTTTCAATGGAATAAATAATTAAAAACTACCATATTTTCCCCTATAAAGCCCCATCATCTCTTCATTTCATGCATGCATTGTCTCCTTACTCAAACATAGAACTAAGTTAATTTCTCTCGTGAGTTGCATTTTATGTTTTATTATTATATATCTTTTTCCTTCATAACCTTTAAAGCCTTGTCTCAAACTTGTTTTTATTGTATTAATTGATTTCTCTGTTCAGGAAGAAATCATGGTGAAATCAAGAAAGGGAGGTAAGAAACACGTTCAAATTCTCATCGCCGAACCTCAACTTGATTCGACAATGCATTCGATGGAGACCGAGATGAATGAAGATTTGCAAGAACTGAACATCAAATATGCTCAGTTGATGAGCCAGCTCGAAGAGGAGAAGAATCGCGCTGCTCAGCTCAAGGAAAAGGAGAAAGCCATGAAAGAGCAAGGTTTGCAGTGTGGAGAGATTCATGAGTTGGATATAAACCAACTTATAGATCTCAAAGCTTCACTTGAGGATCTGAAGAAGAGAATTGCGGCAGAGATTGCCCGAAAGATTCAGGAAGGAGGAGATGGAGATGGAGATGAAGGGTCTAAGTAAATTCTAGTTAGGGCTTCGGTAAACTCTAGCTAGGGTTTCAATTTCATCTATCTTGGACAATAATGTTATAATTTCCCTTTATTATGCGAGTCTATTTAGTTTGTTTATGGAGAAGATTACTTCTCTAATAGCTATCTTAATGGGATTCATGGCAGTTTTCAAATTAAATCTAAAATATGTTTTATGGAAGGCGGCGACTCGTTGTTACTTTAGAAGATTGTTCTTGTCAGCATGAATTTCAGAGAGGCTTTTATGAGAAGGGAAATGATTTGGATTCCGATCCTAACCTCTGAATGTGAGTGTTATAAAACCACCCACAAAGTTGTTCAATACTACCAGACATGTCACTTAGAGACATTCAGAGGTTTGTAGGAGGTTTTTTTTTTTTGTTGGAATCCCTATCAGGGATCTTATGAGAAACCCGGTTCCAATCATGTGTTAATCTCGTGTCAAGTGAGTATACAATCCAAAAAGGTTTTAGGGTTCAAATCCATCATTAACGGAACATGATAAGTTTCATATGATGCTAAATGAAATCAGATTAGCCTAAAAGTTTTAGAATTAGTTTTCATATCATCTAGAATTATAGAAGGTGACATGTGATATTATATGACTTAATCAAGAAGAATTATATTCATTCGTCTTACTTAATACATTAGTTAGTTACTTATGTTTGCCCACTGTGATCAAATAGTTACTTTTGTTTGTTGACTTGATAGTTTGGTTACATACGTTCTAGAATGTGATTAAATGGTTCAAACTTGTTTCAGTTATTCACTTATGTTAGATCCAATGTGATTACATGGTTATAAAATGATAGCTTTACCCTTACCTTCAATTAAGTCAAGTGTTTTTCAATGTGTTCTTCATCCAATTTTTCATCAAAAAAACTTTAACCTTTTTATATAAAAAAAAAAAGGTTTGAATCAGAACCCTAGATGGGTTTGATTGAACGCAGAAGAGTTGATGCTGGGTTCGATTTGAACCCAGTATCAGCTCCACCGGGTTCAATTTATATAATAAATTGAAAAACTAGTTTAAAAAAATGGTGAATTTGATGAAGATCAAAATGAAGAATGAATATATAAAGAGTATTTCAGACATTTTATCAAAATGTAACCAAACTATCACATTTGCTAACGTAGGTAACTAAAACACAAACGTTTGAACCAAACATTCAGATTGACATACGTAAGTAACTAAATTATGTATTAACACAATTTATATTAGGAGACCCAATTACCATAACCTATCAATAGGTTTCCAAATCCGGAATTAAATATGCAAATTAATATACCAAATTCGCGATTTTCTACCATATATCTCAATTTGTATGGTAATGTACAATTAATTATTTCCTTTTAATGAAATTATTATAAAATAAAATGCATATAAATTATTATTTTCCATTTTATTCTTAAAAGTCATATTATTTTATTTTTCTGTTTTATAAACAGTAACTGACCTGTAATATTATTTATAATAGTGATCAAGAGGCCAGAACTTTCTTCACATTACTTTAATTTAGGAACAATTCTTTCTATGTGAAAGTAGAGATGAAGAAATTTCAAATACAATAAATACAACACGATATCATATATTTCTTATTAACGTACACATCTGTAATATATTAATCAATAATATATATATATTCTTTTACCATATTAATTTACAAAATATAGGTAAACAAGGTAACTAAACTAATTATGTATCAAAATGTGGCTCCACACACTCTATGGAAGTGAAAGGCAAAACATATCTAGTAGAATGAAGATGCCAACTAAGTTGTGTGACTTGGAGATTTGTTAAACTCAATAAGATAATACAACCTGAATGAAGACAGCAATATAATCTTCTTATCTGCTGCTTTCTTTCTTATGTAATCCATTGTAGTTCCTGCACTAAATGACTAGTGTGTATTTTCTTGCTTATATGGGAATGTAGTTTGCAGATAGATGATGTAAATACTTTTTTAACACAAAACAAGATTTTAGAGCGCCCTTCTGAACTGGGGAAGTAGCTTTTGTTTTGTTATAAAAATTGAATAAAAAATGTTGGCTTCGCCCGGGTTCGAACCGGAGACCTTCAGTGTGTTAGACTGACGTGATAACCAACTACACCACGAAACCTGTTGTAATATATGTTAAAAGCAAAATATAAATTAAAGGTGAATTGGCAAGTTTTTAGCTGATAGCAATTATTTATCTTCATATTAAATCTCCATTTATTTTAATGTATTAGACCCTCTAATAAGAAAATTTCCATTCAAAATTATAGCCACTACGATATTGCAGCAATACATGAGAATATATCTAAATCTAAAGAATTATAATTCTACTCTATTAAATTAGATAATCATAAGTTGCAAAATAGGTAATTATGATGTTTAAAATGAGTATTATAATGCCATTTAATATGCGCTTCCGTACTTTAAAATGCACTATAAAAATTCATGTCAATAATTATTATATAATTTTAATTTCTAAAATATGTGTATTATTTTTATTTACTAATTTTATTTATTCTCGAATATCATAATTAATAGACTATAACTTTGTCAATGTTACTTTTATTTACGAACATTTCTTTTCATGTGAAAGTAGATATGAATAAATTTTAAGTAAAATATTATATTGTATAATTCTAACTTACATACACGTCTGTAATAAAATTAATCAATACTAAGATTTATATGTTATTTTACTAAAATAATTTACAAAATGTAGATAAATGATTACCTTAGAGATAAAACGGAACTATTACAGAGTAATGACAACCTTAATTTATTATTAGTAAAACAAAAATAATTCACTAACCAATTTTTTAGTGGAAAAAAATAATTAAATTTAAGGTTAAAGCCCTCCCCAAGGTGGCGTCTACAACGAGACTTGACCCCATGCCGCTCATGTGAACGCAACTTGCTTTACCAGGTTGTCAAACCAACCTTCGGGTCTCGGTGGAGTTTTATGACGTCGTGAAAAAATATCGTACGGAGATGATCATTGAATCCTTTAAGAAACTGCTCATCATTAAGATGTCAACCATGAATTCCCTTTTCAAGCGGTTCTTGAGATAATCAAGATTGACTTATTTTACTTAGCTCAAAAGGGCAGTGCTTCCAAAGACGATGTCATAGAGAGCAGCGTTGACAATTCGGACGTGACTCGTCATTTCGAAGAGATGGAGTGGACCGTGCCTACAACTCTCCATGAGAGGGAGTGACACTCTCTTCATGGACGGGGCGGCGCTCTGCTCATGGAGAAGGGAAGACGGTGACTCTTCGTTACCTTAGGAGATTGTTCTTGTATGTGTAAATTTCGATTTAATTTTTATAAAGAGCTAATTTTCTATAACGTGTCAATCTCGTATTAGTGAATGCATCATTCATAGTTTATTTAATGTTCAAACCCATCACCGCCTTAGTAGTTCAAGTTTCATATTGATGCAAACAAAATTCATCTGAGCTTAAAAGTTTTAGGATTTATTTTCATATCCTCAAGAGTTATAGAAGGCGACGTGTGACATAATACGAGTTAATAAAAAAGAATTATATTTATTCACCTTATCCATTTTTCCACAAAAATATATTCGATATTTATTCAAGTATGCAAGCTAGATTACATTGACTAATAAGATAGAAACTAGAGGAGATGGGGGTAACAACACCCGATTCACTGGACACATCTCATTTCCAAATTGCATAGCAACCTAGTTGGCGCGTCTATATGCGTTACTACAGACAATTTTCCAGTATTTTCGAGGCACAGTCTGAATAAGGTGTTTGATGGAATTGACGATATTCGTGATGCTCCAATCAACTTGAACTGTTGGACTTTGAACATATGCACCATCCATCATCAACCTCGCCAGCCTCATGGAAGACATGGTTTCAACCGATCTTCCGATGACCCAATCATCCAAAAACAGCTACGAAAGGCCTATATAAGCGAAATTTCATATATGATTTTCAGATCCGAATCAGATCTACTCCATAAACTCTTAGTTCTACCAGATCTAAAATTTTACTTTGCAAAAATAGTGGCCAAATCGAGTCGATCACTTTTTTTAATTCATCGGGTGCTGCCAATACCTTGAACAGATGGATGCTGGTGGCACGAATTCCCATGAAGGGAAGACGAAAAGTCTACATAATAAGAAGATGAAAAACACCCAATAAGGGAGGACGAAGAGAAAACTGTTGGAATCATCTACTGTGGACAGCCGCCACATAACAAAAACCTAATTAATAAAAAATAACTTACTGAAGAGAGAATGTTATGTCGGGCGCGAGCGCCTTAGACGACCGCGTCGGCGATGGAAGATTACAAAGTTTGGCTGCTAGGGTTTTTAGAGCAAGAGCAGCATTTTTTTAGAGCACATACTTACTTGAAATACTAAAAAAATTATAATAGGAGACCCATTACTAGAACCTATCCTTTCCAAATCGGAAAAAATATATTAAAATTAATATTATTTTTTGACCATGAAATTATTATTCCAAATACCCGATTTATTTCCATATATCTCAATTTTTTTTGGTTATGTATTAATGGTTATTTCTTTTTTAAGAAATTATAAAAATATTATATATTTAAATTATTATTTCCCATATTATCCTTTTAAGTTATATTATTTTATTTGTCTATAATTTTTTATCTAAAAATATGATAAATTTATTAAAAGTAAGAAAAATATAATAATTCAAAAAAATATTTAAAAAAAAAAGCTTTAAACCATTTTTTTTTATATTTTTTTAAATTGTGTGTATACAAATTTTCAATGTTTTTAATATATTTTATTATGTTGTTATTTTTTATAATAAAATACATATAAATTAAAGGTGAAATGGAAAGTTTTTAAGCTGGGGTATTTTTATAGCATTTGGTTATATTCATATTAAATCTCCATTTATTTTAATGTATTAGACTCTCTAATAAGAAAAATTCCATAAAATTGTGACATATTCACAAATATAGCCTCTATGATATTGCAGATATACATGAGAATATATCTAAATCTAAATAATTATAATTCTACTATATTAAATTAGATAATAATAAGTTGCAAAATATGTAATTATGATGTTTAAATTAAATTTAGAGCTTTAAGTCTCAAATGTGTATTATTATGCAATTTGCATAATATGCGATTCTGTACTTTAAAATGCACTACAAAAAATCATGTCAATAAATAATATTATATAATTTTAATTTCTAAAAATGTATATGTGTATTATTTTTATTTACTACTCTATTGTTATTTATTCTCGAATATCATAATTAATAGACTATAAATTTGCCCACGTCACTTTTATTTATGAACAGTTCTTTTCATGTGAAAGTAAATATGAATAAATTTGAAATAAAGTATTATATTATATAATTCTAACTTACGCACACTTCTGTAATAAAATTAATCAATACTAAGATTTATATGTTATTTTACTATAATAATTTACAAAATGTAGATAAATGATTACCTTAGAGCATCCACAGTGGTATTACGTAAGGGCTACGTAAACGTGGGTCCTACATGTTTATTTATGTAAAGTGAAAAAAAACTCTCTACAGTTGTTTTACATAGCAGTCCTTAAAAATGGGACCCACACGTAAATTTATGTTTTTACATAAAGTATTCCTTAAATATAAGGAATGCTTTATGTTTACGTAAAATTAATTGTCATCAATTTTTTTTCCAAACACAGTCGTTCCATTTCATATATATATATGTATTTGTTATATATCTGCTAGGATTATACATATTTTGTTTATATATATATATATATATATATATAAAACATAAATCTTGTTGCAAAATTAGACAAAAACTTAACTTTAACGACACAAATTTTCTTTTGGCCGATTGTAACGACACAATTGAAACTTTAATTATGAATATTTTTTAAATTAGTTGTTAAAATTTAATAAAAAAATATTTTTACGTAAAATGGTTAAGTAAAATCATTGTAGACCTACTATTATTTAAGTATTACATAAATTTATGTATTCCTTAAACCACACATAAAAAGCCTACGTGGCACCTTTAAGGAATGCTAAATATGTAATACCATTGTGGATGCTCTTAGAGATAAAATGGAACTATTACAAAGTTATGGCAACCTTAATCTATTATTAGAAAAACAAAAATAATTCACTAACCAAATTTTCAATGGAAAAAAATAATCAAAACTACCATATTTCCCTCCTATAAAACCCCATCATCTCTTCATTTCATGCATATATCGTCTCCTTACTCAGACATAGGAACTAAGTTAATTTCTCTCGTGAGTTGCATTTTATGTTTTATTATTATATATCTTCTTACTTTATAACCTTTAAAGTTTTTTCTCAAACTTGTGTATATTAGATTAATTGTTTTCTCTCTTCAGGAAGAAATCATGGTGAAATCAAGCAAGGGAGGTAAGAAACATGTTCAAATCCTCATCGTCGAACCTCAACCCGATCCGGCAATGAATTCGATGGAGACGGAGAGGAATGAAGATTTGCAAGAACTGAACATCAAATATGCTCAGCTGATGGGCCAGCTCGAAGAGGAGAAGAATCGCGCTGCTCAACTCAAGGAAAAGGAGAAAGCCATGAAAGAGCAAGGTTTGTGGTGCGGAGAGATTGATGAGTTGAATATAAACCAACTTATAGATCTCAAAGCTTCACTTGAGGATCTAAAGAAGGGAATTGCGGCAGAGATTGCCCGGAAGATTCAGGCAGGAGGAGATGGAGATGGAGATGGAGATGGAGATGGAGGGTCTAAGTAGATTATAGCTATGGTTTCAGTAAACTCTAGCTAGGGTTTCAATTTCATCTATTTTGGACAATAATGTTATAATTTCCCTTTTATTATGTGAGTCTGTTAATGGAGATATTATTTCTCTACTACCTATCTTAATGTGATTCATGACAGTTTTTAAATTAAAGCAAAATATGTTTTGTGGAAGGCGGCGACTCGTCGTCATAACTTTAGAAGATTGTTCTTGTCGGAATGAATTTCAGAGAAAAGATTTTATGAAGAGAAATGATTTGGATTCTAATCCCAAACCTCCGACAAACCTCTAAATGTGAGTGTTATAAAACCATCCACAAATTTATTCAATATATTACCAGACATGCCACTTAGAGACATTCGGAGGTTTGTCAGAGCTTTTTTTTGTTGGTACCCCTATCAGAGCTCTTATGAGAAACCTAGTTCCAATCATGCGTGTCAATTTTGTGCCAAGTGAGTATACAATTCAAAAAGGTTTTAGAGTTCAAATCCATCATTAACAGAACATGATAAGTTTCATATGACGCTAAATGAAATCAGATTATCCTTAAAGTTTTAGAATTAGTTTTCATATCATCTAGAATTATAGAAGGTGACATGTGACATTATATGAATTAATCAAGAAGAATGATATTTATTTGTATTATTTAGTTAGTTACTTATATTTTCCCGATGCGATCAAATGGTTACTTTTATTTTTTGACGTGATAGTTTGCTCACATACGTTCCAAAATGTGATTAAATAGTTCATACTTGTTTCATTTATTCACTTATGTTAGACCCAATGTAAATAACATGGTTACGATTTTACATTTACATTCAATTAAGTCAGGTGTTTTTCAATGTGTTCTTCATCAAATTTTCATCAAGTTATTCATAAAAAAACTTTAACCTTTTTTTTATAAAATATAAAATTGGGGTTCGAATCAGATCCCTAGCTGGTTTGATTGAACCCTTAAGAGTTATTGTTGGGTTCGATTTGAACCCAACATCAGCTCTATTGGGTTCAGTTTTATATAATAAATTGAAAAACTAGTTTTTTAAGAAAAAAATGATGAATTTGACGAACATCCCGATGAAGAATGAATATTTAAAGGTTATTTCATACATTTAATCAAAATGTAACCAAACTATCACATTCGCAAACGTAGGTAACTAAAACGCACCCGTTTGAACCATACGATCGTATTGACAAACGTAAGTAACTAAATTATGTATTAACACACTTTATATTAGGAGACCCATTTACCATAACCTATCAATAGGTTTCCAAATTGGGAAATAAATATACCAAATACGCGATTTTCTACCATATATCTCAATTTTTATGGAATGTACTATTAAATATTTCCTTTTAAAGAAATTATAAAATAAAATATATATAAATTATTATTTTCCATTTTATTCTTAAAAGTCATATTTTCTTATTTATCTATAAACATTAACTATAATATTATTTATAATAGTGATCCGGAGGCCATAACTTTCTTCACATTATTTTCATTACGAACAATTCTATTCATGTGAAAGTATAGGGATGAAGAAATTTCAGATACAATAATATGTATCATACATTTCTTATTAACATACACATCTGTATAAATTGATATATATATATATACTAGTTATTAACGCGTGCGTTGCACGCGTATTAATCGTCTAAATTTCAAAATACATAATTTATCTTTAGTTTTCTAATATTTTAACATGTAGTTAATACATGGCCAAGTTTAGGTGTTGCAAGAAATGAATCTGTGATCGAAAAGAACGACACAAAGTAATTCAAACAGGAAAAATAGAAGAGGATAATTAAGTCAAAAAAATAAATATTGTTTTAAATTACGATACTAATTTACTGTTATAACTAATAATGAGTTGGATTAAGCATGACGTGAGTTATTAACGACAAAGTTGTATTTAATTTATCAACTTGAGGGGTGAAGAATGTAAGTCCGTAATTAGCCACTTAGAGTCATCGGTGGAGCAGTTTGACCTATACAAACGTAACTATACACTTTTCATGCAATTTATATCATAATACCAACAAAAATTGATTTGACGCTAAAGGAAAAAAAAATTTGGCCACCGGGACGCTTAAGGAAATTTCAGTTCATTAAAATCTAAAATTTATACTTGATATGTCAATTACTTATTTAATTACTAATTAGGTTACAGTTTGATTTAATTGACAGACAGAATAACTAAATTAATGATTCGAGACCCTAAATGTTGGACAATGAGTAACAGGTTATCTGTAAAAGATCAAAATTCAAGAACCGTGGTTGACCCATATTTTGAAATTTGATATGATTTGACAAGTGACTGATCAATGTGATACAAAAAAATCTCAACATGTACTCGAAGTTTGCATAAGTTGAGTACATATCATACTTTATGGGTGGCTCAAATTTATAGGTATATTGTATTAATAAGTTAATGATAATTAATGTAACATGTCAATTAAGCGACCTTAACAAAAAAGTTAATGCAATTTATCTAATGAAATTTTTAGTAATACTCAAATATTGTAGGGACTAAACCATCAATTTTTTTAAAACACTAATGTCTAAAGTTTATACTTGAATTCAACATAACTATGTTATATGTAAAGTCAAACTTCAAGAACCACGTTTGATCCATATTTGATATGTTATATGAGTTAGCAAGTGACTAAATTATGTGATACAAAAATGTCAACAAGCGGAACATCCCCAAATCGGTGATATAGTGAATGGAAAAATGCATCTACCTTATATTTGCACCTACTGAATGCATGTTGACTCTAATTGATAAGTATATTTGATGGAGAAATTAATAATAACTACGATGATCTACCAATTAACCGACCTAAAAAACTAAAAATAACAAAATGTTTTTTTAGTAATAGTAAAGATAAATAGATGGGTCTCAAAGATAAAAAGACTAAATCGCCAATTTTATAAAAATATGAAAACTAAATATAATATATATATATATAATAAAATAAAATAAAATAAAAATGTTCAAGAGGTACCTTTTGGGGGTGAGGACAACTCTCACATTTTATATTGGTATAAAGATATATGTTCTTTTTACTATATTAATTTACAAAATATAGGTAAATGACTAGCTTACCAGATAAAATGCGGCTATTTCAGGTGAAGACGATGAAAGACCAAAGTAGTGGTGTGGAGAGATTGGTGAGTTGGATATGAACTGACTTATATATAAGTTAAACTCTTATGTATACCAATGAAAGTATACATATATATATATATCCATGAGTTCACAATTTTCAAAATATTCAGATTTGCAAATATTCAGTGAAAGGAAATATTGTTTATTTGGGATGATATTAGGACATGTAGATGCTCTTACTAAAGGGTGCTTATTAACACAAGAGCTTATGTAAAAACTTCAACTCATTTGACTGCTAAATTTTATATATGATTTTGATTTTTTTTTTTTAATAATAGATGTATTTCTTGAAAACAATTTACAGAGCTACAATTGCATGAAAATGTGTTTCAGAAA
Source organism: Clarkia xantiana subsp. parviflora (assembly GCA_036873135.1). Lineage (NCBI taxonomy): Eukaryota > Viridiplantae > Streptophyta > Magnoliopsida > Myrtales > Onagraceae > Clarkia > Clarkia xantiana. The sequence continues at coordinate 3,889,847 of JAPTYO010000009.1, forward strand.
CTTTCCAACATTATCCGGTTGTTGAGACTATTTGGAGTTCAAAACTCCTCCTATGCATTCTTTTGTAGTACTTGCATTTGACACAGTGTATGACTTAGTTAACTGATTTGTAAGGGATTTATGTACATATTGATACATTATTGTCACATTACAGTATACTTTTACTAAAAGGAAAACATTACAGTATACTTACACCGAACACCCAGCAACAAGATAGTTCTGAGTGCAAAATTTATCACTTTTTATGGCATTATTATGGGTTAAGAACCTATAAACTGTCTGAAGTTTGCCCCATGTAAAATTTTGGTTTCTAAAGTTTAAAATGTTGATATGGAATGTCTGAAATTTTGTTGAAATTTGATGTCTCCGTCCAAATTTGCAGTTAAAATTGACATAAAAGCACATGACCTGAATTTTTTTTTTTCTCAAAATTGCCCCTAATTGGGTGGTGACCGGTCGGAGTAGGGTGGTGTCCACCCAGAATAAGTTGTTGGCCGGTCACCGGTCGGAGTAGGGTAGTGGCCGGTCGGAGTAGGGTAGTGGCTGGTCGCCGAAGTTGTGGTGGTGGTGGCCGGAGTTTTAATGGTAGTCGCCGACCGGAGTAAACATAATAGTATAAGAGACAATTTTGACATTTCACATCATTCTGTCAATTTTAACAGCAAATTTGGATTCTAAACCAAATTTCAACAAAAGTGAAACTCCAGACACCAAAATCTTATATGGGGCAAAATTCATACAGTTTATAAGCTCTTAACCCACTAAAACTCGAGTTGGATGGGCCGCCCTTTTAATTTCTTTTTAATTTCTTGTGTAAATAAATGTTCATGATCGTTATACGTTGTGAAGAAATGTGAAACATATGGGACTTGCAAAGAGTAGTGGGTTTTATACACATTCTAAAAAGTCTGTTTTTGAAAGTAACACTGACATCTTTCATAGACATGAGCAAAGTAAACGAATAACATGGTTATGATACTTTTACAGGTTTGCATCCACATGATGATACTTGTTTCAGCATGCTCCTAAGTTTCCTCTGTAAAACACATACATGAAGTCAAGAATTAATTAACATACAATATGTTTAATTAGTTAATGCAAGATTTTGATTAGAAATTTACCCGAATAGTTGTTTTCCCAGACGCTTTCGGATCTGCCTTCTTCTCTCCCATACAAACTCCTTCACCAATGTCGGAGATAATCCTCTTGTACCTCCATCTTTTGTTCTTCCTTCGAAATAGTCGATTAAACCAAACTTGCATGCTTTTGGTGAAGGTAAACCATCTCTTCTTCTATTAAATATTCATCATCATAAATCACATATATCCTAATAGCATCATATTTAAGAGTTAAGAATCTAAAAACGGTCTCAAATATAGGCATTGTTGCTAATCGCCGTCACAAATTTAAAATGTTGATATTCGGAGACTCAAATATCAGATTAGCTACTTTTCACTTTTTTCGACTGATTTTAGTGTTAAAATTGTTGTTTTAAGTAACAAACACATACCATCAGCAGTAGTGGTATAGTGGTCAATAGCGCTTACTCCCAAGTGGTTTGGCTCCGAGATCCCAGGTCTGAAACCCTCAGGAGCGTCACATCGTGCTGACCTGATATAGGTCTCGTCTGGCCCACATACCGACGGAAAAAAAGTAACAAAGACGTAGTTTTTTCACTTTTCTAAAATATTGTTCAAGGTTTAAAGTTATTTGATAATAGAAAAAACATGTTTTTATTCCGTCAATTTCAAGAGAAAAAAAAATGAAAATCAACTAATTTGATAACTGACATATTAAATATCAACATTTTAAATATGAGACAACGAATAACAACATCGTACTGTTTTTAGGTTCTTATCCCATATTTAATTTAACAAGTTAATAATATATATATATATATATATATACCGTTTGGTATTTGAGGGTTGGAGGATGTTGTTCTCCATTTCTCAGTTCTCTAGTATACGCAAGAAGCTGAGCGCGGCGGCTGTAACTATTTCGACTCCGTTTAGTTTTGATGGGAACGGCTCTGCGTGTAGTCAATTTGGTCGGGTTTTCTGTATAGACGGTGATGATGACACCATTGTTGTTGCTCCATGTCTTGTTCTTCCCTTCACCGCCACTACCACCACTTTCTCTTGCTCTGTGGCGATTCATGGCTCAAAATAAAATGTTTGTTTTTTTGGCGACAACGTTAATTCTGTTTTTGTTTTGCACAGAAATAGAATGTCTCCTTTTGGAAAATTTCTATTTCCGTTGTTATTTTGTTTCTTTTATTGTGATTGTTACCAAAAGTAGCAAGATTAGGGTGTATTGCATCGATATTCTCCTTAGTTGGCTGGTTAGAACTCTGAACACCCCGATTTGGAGGTGTGGTGATTATAGGAACGTGAAAGTGTATGATTTGAAGAACGTTTTGAACGTTATATCAATTTTACATTTTACGGTCCGCGTTTTGAGTAATTTGTTTTTTTTATAAAAAATAATATCACTGGTAATGGTCTCGGTTAAAAACGTTTACTTGCGTATAGGGATGGCAACGGGTCTCGGGGCCCCGCTGACCCGCGGGGCCCCGACCCGGTTTTGACCCGCCGACCCGCCGACCCGCGGGTCACGGGTCGGGTCCGGGGCGGGTCAGGCTCGGGGCGGGGCGGGTCTAGAGACCCGGGGCCCCGTAGACCCGCCCCGAAATCCATATGTATATATATATATATATTTTTTAATTTTTTTATATTAATATGATCTAACATTTAATAAAAAAATATGGTTAATATAGTACCTATATAAATAACATGGACCAAATAGATTTATATTTAGATTATTAGGATTTGTTAATTTGGTGTTTGGATTTAAATTTGTATTTGTAATGAATTTGATGTGTTTGTTGTTTATATTTGATTGATGTTAGATTTATGTTTTGAATTTATATATAATGTAATATTTTGACAAAAAAAAATTGTATTTAATATTGAAAAGTTTTTAAAAAAAAAAAAAATTGTTCATATGACGGGGCGGGTCGGGGCCCCGCGGGCCGACCCGCGGGATTGTTGACCCGACCCGACCCGAAAGGCCCATTTGGCCGGGGCCGGGTCAGCCAGGCCGACCCGCGGGGCGGGTCCGGGGCTGCAAAAACCCGCCCCGACCCGCCCCGTTGCCATCCCTACTTGCGTATGGTTCCAGTAGTTGCTATTAGTATATTGATGTTTTTTTTAATAGGGTTAACAGCTCTTTTGGTCCATGATGTCTGACAACTTATGAGTTTTGGTCAATGATATTTTTTTTTACCTAGTTTTGGTACCATATGTTTGCAGATTTTTTTCTAGTTTTGGTCTAATCGTTACATTCCGTCCATTTTTTGACATGTTCAAGTCACGTGATCCACTCTAAACTTTAAATTTAGTCACTCTAATACTTTCTTAACCTTTTTTTTTTGTTCAATTTAGTCCCGAAGTTTCAAAATTGACCCCAATTGGACAATAGGTCCAATTGAATTTTTGAAACTTCGGGATTAAATTGAAAAAAAAAAGGTTAGGAAAGTATTAGATGGACTAAATTGAACAAAATTGAAAGTTTAGGGTGGATCACGTGACTTGTACATCTCAAAAAATGGACGGAATGTAACGGTTAGACCAAAACTAGAAAAAATATGCAAACATATGGTACCAAAACTAGGTAAAAAAAAAAAAACATCATTGACCAAAACCCAAAAGTTGTCAAACATCATGGACCAAAAGACCTATTAACCCTTTTTAATATAAAAATTAGATTGCATTTCTAACTTTTAGTTTGTCTAATTTAATCTTACAATTTACAGACCAAACTCATTAAGTCGGTGGACCTATCTCTGGGATAGGTCAGCTGAAGACCTAGCCAGGATATAACATATGGCTAGGTCCACCGACTTTATGAGTTTAATTTGTAAATTTTAGGACTAAATTAAACAAATTATAAGCCAGTGATGTACTGGAATGACTAAATTGAACAAAATCAAAAGTGTTGGGCAAGTATGACTTGCACGCGACACTTAACAGAGCAAATTAACGAAAAGTTAACATATGCATACAAAATTTACAAAACGCAAACGTATGACACCAAAAATCTACCAAAAAAATTACACCAAAAACTAACTTTGATCAAACATATGGCATAAAAAAAACTCTTTTAACCCTTTATTTTGAAAAACAAATAACTTAACCTTACCTTTAATCTTTATGTTTATTGTGAATGAACTATAAAAAATCAAATTGAAAATATTAAAACTAAATTGACATTACTATTAAAATTCTATTAGTTAATTATTTTTTTTTGTAAAATGTTATAAATTAATTTTCTTAAAAAAAATGACACGCAAAAATATTAATTCATTGTGACAAATCGTACGCACTATTTTTTATAATAATAAGTTATGAAATTAATAAAAAAAAGATTGGATAAAATAACATAAACACTATGTAATCTCAACTGTAATTACATCATTTTTTTTTATATAATCTCATTTTACAATAAAGGGTTTGATATTTCATTGTTTAATTTGTCAAACATAATGTGAGACGTATTGTAAGAGTATCTCACATTATGTCCGTGTCAGGGAATAAGACGTACGTCTTAACCAATCACATGGGTTTTTACATCGGACTCATCCCCAGGTACGTAACATGGGCTTCTACGAATCGAATTTACGGCTCTAATACCACTTGTTAGGGAATATGACGTACGCCTTAACCAATCAGCCCATAAGCTCGAACTTGTGAGTGAAGGCTTTCGGTATACATTTAATCTCTTTTTAGGTATTCTTTTTATACCCAAAAGTCCATCCATCCAAACTCCCAATCTTGTAGTTATCAATTGCATCATAAAATATTATTTGTCATTAAACTAAAAACACAAACAAGAATGGTAGACTAAAGTCGCCTCCAACAAAATCTAATGTCTATTTTTTATTTAAAACGACCGAAAAATAGCTTATATTCCTGAGCTCTTAACATGTAATAAGAGTATATACAACTGTTTCATACTCGCAATTGACTAATATAAAACTAAAAAAACAAAGCAGAATTAAATACAAGACTCACTAGGCAGGTTGTATTATATTATCATTCTAACCTAACTAGCTGCTAAAACTCATTTCCATCTGCAGAAAAATCATAGGTTAAGATCAGATTATTATTGATCAAGAAGACAATGGTTAGTCTAGCTACTGCTTCTGCTAGCTTGAACCTGCATCATAGCAGAAACATATCTAATTCTACAGCAAGCAAGCATTGCATGAAACTTTCATGCATAATGATCATAATAATCATCACTCTAAATTCAGATTTCTAGCTGGGAGTTCCATAAGCATGGTTATCCAGTAGACAAATATCTTCTGGAGACAACATCATTGCACCTGTGCTCAAGTAATGTCTTGAAGCTCGACCCCTGCACAATATAAACACCGAAAAACATCACAAACACACTTCTTATTGGTAATATGTGATTTATATACATGATATATATTACCTCCGACGCCTCTTTGTCTTGTCATTGCTGCTGTTTTCTGACAAGCGCAAAGCTTCTAGTTTGGAGATTTTAGTCAATGAAGACAGATACTCATGGAATGCATTGCCTCTCAGCGACAAATACATTCTTGGAGGAGTTAATGAATCAATCACCTCGGAAAGCCTAGAAGACTTCCTCATCTCACTGAAATGCACCAGATTCCACTAGTTAGTTAGACTTGAAGATCAATCCCAAGTATTAGATGGAACAGCATTAGGCTTCAAAACAAAAACAGATCTGTCCAGACTAATTAGCAAACATGTATAAATAGAATTTCTGTTTTCCTGCAGTAACAAGTTTCCACAAGGCACAATTCTATGATTTCCACATTCGCATCACTTTTAAGACATTAACAATCTATCTAAACAATAACCCATCATGTCATGTTTCTTTCTATCTTTCTGTTCAACTATGAAAAGCAAGCCATGGACCCTGGCCTGTTGTGGGATTACCTACTGCCAGATTAATATAGCAAAAAAGAGAACTCCTTATAGACAATACGTAATGAATTTGCAAGAAACCACGAGATTGCAACCAACAATGCTCTTTTCTGAGAGGAGTAATTCAAGGAAGATCCATGAAAGATGAGAAATACAAACAGCACAAGGAGATGCAATAACATTGATAGTAGTCAAAGTGCCAACATCCATGTAAAGTTCAGGGTAGTCCTTAGTATGTGAAATTGTGTCATGGGGTGTAAATAACACATGTATGATGTACCTTCTTGAAGTATCTGTAAGTTGAGAAATTGTTCGTTCAATTGTTCTCCCTTCTAGGACCTGGTTTCCTCCCATGTCCTGTTGGATTAGCTTGGCTAAAGCCATCTTGTTGCTGGATAAAGATAGCATCTCCTTAGCCAAGTCCAACTTCTTTCGTTTATCAAGGTTCACTTCAACAGCATCTAAGTCTTTGGCAAAGGAGCAGAAACCGTGCTCAAACATAGTTGAAACTATCTGATGTTGGTAACTGGACCAGCTGAAAAGTTCTGGTTTCTCAGCAACGAATGCTGTCGGATCCGGAGAATCCTGTTCAGTAACCAAATTAGATGCAATGAAAGAAAATGTAAGAGAAAACATTTGGCTTAATGCAAAGGGACTTACATCTATTACTTCGTTGCACTTATGGAGCAATAGATCAGCTTCTGAGATGAAATCAGTCATTCTACTAGCTATCTCTACAACCCGCATAGCATCTTTCGGATTAATTATAGTATCCTTCTTTGACTGTGTAGCACGAAGTCTTTTCCAAGATTCTTGCACTAAATTTGGCACCAAATCACACTGATTTATGGGCTTAAAGTTTCTATTAAAATCAATGCGGCTGCACTCATCCATCACATGATTACTCGTAACATCCTGCATACAATCAGACAATATAACTTCCTCTTCTGCATAATACTTTGCTGTCTTATTACAAGAATTTCCTGCTAAGTCTGAAAGTTTACGGATTCTTTTTAAGGATTTCCCAACTTTTCCTGCCTTATCTGGAGATGGGTACTCAGTCATCTTATTGACTTGAAACGTAGAAAGGGTATTGCATGAAACCTCATTTCCATATTCAATTTCGGTTTCAGGAACATAAGTGGATTCCGGAACACATGAGATATCGTCAGCTCTCCAAAGGTTATCTATTTGACTCCTAGATTCAGTATCCAAACACGGGAAGCACTTCCTTTCCTCTTTGACCTCGCTTAATTTGTCAATCACAGGGGTTAAGAAAATATCATTGCCCTTGCTGTCAAATTGATCATTCCCATTAAATGCTGCACTTTGGTCAATATAGGTCTCAGCTTCAGAATCAGAAGAGAGTACAATATCTAGTTTTCTTCCAGATTTCTTCCGTGAAAGTGAAATAGGGGTTCGTGGTGATCTGGAGAAGTCCCAAGAATTATCAATCTGACCTGCAAATTCCTCGTCCTGAATAGAGCAGTTTCTACTTAACATAGCTTTCTTCTTGGCTTCCAAGCTTTCCTCATTGATATCAATCTCCTGAAACCCCGAAATTTCCCTATCAAAATCCACCTCAACTATGTCCCTGAAGTTGGACCTTTCTTCCATCTTGTATAAAGCAAGAGAAGATTCTCTCTCAACTAGCTCTGACAACTCTGAAGGGAAACTCCAAGGCATTAACTTTGGCAGTATGCCATGGCCAGAGTCAAGATCTAGTAACTCAGAAGAAGCTCTTTCGGATTTTTTACCTGCAAAATCACGGATGACAAAAGATTAGTTTTTCTCTAATGTGTTAGTCTAAAAGCATGATCTGTACAACCCAGATATTCAGTGCCCCTCCAATAGTAAGATCAAGTCCCTGAATCAAAAATGGAACAAAGTTCTCCAGTCCTCTCCTCCCTCACTTGAAAGTTCTTATCACATTAGGGATAGCACAAAATTTAAATTAATGTTTCTATCGTGCATTTTTATCTGGAGAAGGTTCCAGCATCAACTAGCTAGAACCCAAATCGGCCATCCCTGTGTGATCCAGACAAGTAAGAAAGCAGCAAACTGCCTGTCAATAAGAAGCAGGGAGACACCCTTCAATGATTTGATTAAAACCCTGACAGAAGTTAGCTGCCACCAAGGTCAAGCTCTGGCTAGTATAAACTTGGACACTGCATCTTCAGGGACAATAGCAGCTTTGACGCAATTCCAGTGTTTGATTCCAAAGCAGTGGAGAATGGAGTTAAATCTTTCGTGAATAAGTATACATGTGAATTAAGCTTTCATTTGTTGTCTTTCCATATGTTCAGAAGTAATTGGTGTAAAAAATAGCATCTGAAAGGTTGCAATAAAAGATTCTAAAATATTTGTGCAAGCACATTTCAATTCAACTTCTCTCTCAAGTTTCTATAGATTTTGAGTCCCCCTGCATCACACCCTAATTATTAGGTTTAGGCTTCTACACATCCTGATCAGCAGTTAACCACTACAACTACTTCCCAAGAATTGTTTGCCCTAAACAACATTTTCTACTAGGAGCAGAGACTCATAACTCGGGAAGAAAGAAAAAAAAATTCATAAAATGTTTCCGTGATCTCTTTAGAAAAACTAAGAAAACATCTATGACTGCAAAATGATGGTCAGGTATAATATATGACATTATGACTTACCTTTCACATAGTCATCTCCCTGAAACCAGAACTGGAGTTGCATAATTGTTTTTCGGATATCTCCCTTACAACATTCAATGAATCTCTCCGCTATGTGCGGGTGGACACTGGCTTTCTCAGAAACACAAACCTGAAAAGAGAATATGTCAATGAGTAAGAATTTAATATACTAAAAAATCATACTATTGATGCAATTTAATTACATACCATGTATGCATGGGAAAGAAGCTCCAACCGTGAAGGCATCTTGAAGAACAACTCAAGCCTATCCAAACTCTCAGGCAGTACCAAATTTTCATCTGTTAAAAGTAAAAGTATACTCTTGTTAATTTGAGAAAGAAAATAATATAATCTTCCAGTTCCAAGTAAAGAAAACAGCAGAAAAAGAAAGTGGTCCTTACTGTTTGTGGTTAGAATCAAAGGACCCTTTGCTGTCTCAGCAATATGTTGTACAGCAGCAATAAAACCACGGTCTTCTAAGAAAGTGATATCAACATCCTCAAAAAGGATTAAAGACTTAACTTTCCTAAGCTCACAAGCTCCACCATTATCATTGGTTCTTGATTTATCAGTTCCAGTTTCATCAGATAAATGATGCTCATCTGGGATGGGTTTACCGTGAGAAAGAGCTTGATGAAACTTATCCTCCTTTGGAAAGTCAGCTGATGACCTGGACCAATGTACTCTACTTAATGGTCATGTAAATGTTTGACTAGTCATTCTCAAAGCATAAAATCATGGCAATGAGCTAATAGAAGTTTGAGTTAAGTATTCAGAAACTAACTTATTTAATGTATAACAAATTTATTTGAGGTGGCAGGTTAATATGAGAAGGCCAGTGGTGAGACAAACAAGATCAACAGTCAAGAAACTAAAGAGTTGCTACTTATGAATAAAAAGAGTAGATAGCAGGAAACTGCTTACAAACCATTTCAACCACTGTGATTCCAAAGCTTCTCCAAACCTTTGCTTCACAAGAGCACCATTTCGACACTCGGATGCATTAACCTGGTAAGCAAACATATCTTTCTGTTCAATTATTATTAAGCAGAAGCTGCTACTGATAGAAACAGTTAAAATGAAGTGACTACTTCTGACTGATTGACAAACTAACAAACCAAATATCACCATCAAAACCAAGCCAAAACTATATAAATGAACGAATAGCGACACTCCTTTGCTGAAAGTTCAGCTAAATCAGGGAAACTCCAGAGAGAAACACAAGTAGTTAATGCCTTATAGATGAAGATTCAGTGAAACTGGCAGACCAAAATCAAAAGAACCGCTCGCATTCGGCACATGTATTGATCATAGACTTTTAGCTTACCGGCTTACTCATAATCCTATATTAACTATTAGTGCTAAAAATTTAAGCTATAGAGTTTGCAAAGTCCAGCTATTTTTCACGATGTGAGCTTTTGACCAAAATTTTAATGTGTTGGAAGAACATAGATGTTGTCCAGAGTTTGGTCTCAAGTCTCAACTAACAATACATTTGAGGTTAGGAAATCTTTTGCAGCAAGGTTGCTCTCTGCGGAACAATCATAGACAAAATACCTAAAGAATTTCTAAAAACACCTTGATAAGATGAGCCCCATTACAACCAATGAGGCAAGCATGCCTAAATGTCAAAGTAGAGAATAGTTTTTTGTTTTCTTTACTCAGATACCCATAGAGTATTGAATTGAACTGTGAACCAAGCAGTACTTGTATTTTTCAATCAATCACTAGCAAGAGCTACCACCCAGCACTTGCAGTAGCAGCACCACAAAAGCTAATACTAATTGTTTTAGTTAATGAAAGAGGACAAGCAACTTTTGGCTGATCAGCTCCAGTTTTCATCGTTGGGTTGCCAAACAAATTCAACAGAGGGGTAAAAGCCTTAAAGGAAAAGTGCCTAATATTAGGATGGAGAAAAATTAAGCATTTCTGAAGAAAGAATTCATATGTTAATCATTACCTCTATAATATCAAAACCTTGTTCTTTAGCACATGCATAGATGGCAGCAGACTTTCCACACTGCAAAATTAATTAAAAAAAAAAAATCAGATACCTGCCACATAGGTTTCATGATCAACCTGAAAGAAAGCACTGGGACAGGAATGATGAATGATCCCAGTAGTAATGCTGGCCATGGTACCACAATCAAAGCAAGTTGCAATATGAATCCAAGGACGCTAGAGAATCAACTTTCCTTTTTTGGTGAACAATAAACTTTAAGTGGGTTAACTTCTACCTACCCCTACAGGTCCAGTAACCAACAACACATTCTTCAATCTAGCTTCCTCTTCTGTGTATTCTGAATCAGAGTTATCTGATTGGCAGTTAGCACCGTCGTCTAGGAAACTGGAGTCATTTACTCCATTTAACTGTTTACTGTTTTGATGGTCTCTCTGCAGCCAGAGATGTAGCCACTCAGTCAAAAACTTCACGGACTCATCATTCCCACAAACCTGAAAACAAATTTATGAATACGACCCAGATTGAATAATCAGTTTGTTTTCTTTTAAGGTATATAACAGTGTATAAATCTCTTTCCCTTGATCAGGTTTAAGATCTATTCAGTACAAAATAGTTACCTCAATAGACCTTTTCGGATGGAATTTATCAGTCCACAATGTATCTGAGGGCAAACTACAACTGCCAGCATAGTAGTATACCATCCTACAAAGAGAAATTCATTTAAACTGCATGAACTCAAGCTGCATAACAGTGCATATTAAATATGTATTTTTTAAAGTTCAACCATGAAAAGTTACGGAATCTAATGAATGAATGTGCAAGATGTATCATGTTTACTAGTGTGGCCTCACTCGCTTTATCTACCATGATGTGCCTCTATACAAATAAGGTTATATGAATCCTTGCTTAGAATCTTGCTTTGTTGCTGTGCAGGTTAACTTCACTAGGGGCCTGGGGCTTTGCAAATGATTTACTTTATACATCATGGCTGAAAAAAGCTTGTGCTTTCACATCATTAGTACAACCATAAATTTCAGGTCACGAGAACAGTTTTTCCAAATAGAATAAATTATTTAATTAAATTAAACAATCAAATCTGTTTTCATCTAAAATGGGCTTACAACCGTCCATGAATATTATATGTATGGGCCTGGTTAAAAAGAAGCAGAAATAGTCTTCTAAGTGATAACATAGTAGGTGGATCAATATGTCGAATGATCATAACATCTGAAAGAGGGTGGATCAATCTGCCGAATGATCGTAACATCAGAAAGAGGATACGTGTGACACTCTAAAGTTAATTATACCAATGTACTAACCTTTCCTCAAGAAATTTACATTGCTGGTCAACATCTAACTTTCTTAGATGATCAGCATGTATAGATACAGGATAGACTCTACTTGTGTCATGATCCTGCAGATTATGAAAATCAAAAGTGGAAGAATCAACCACATGCATTTATGAAGGGAATGATCTGAATTGATTTAATGCTTCAGCAGGAATACTTTAAGCTTAGAGCAAAATGACATACAAAGAACATAACTAGAAGCTTAATGATGCTCACATACCAGTGTAGAGCCCTTTGAGAGAGAACAGCTTGGCACTTCCTCGTAGAGCAATTCAACGGAGTTAGTAGATGATCTCTCATGCAAGCATGGTAACTCATCAAATGTTAAATGACTGAGGTTTCCCTCAAAAGCAGAAGATGTAGTATCTGAACTATAAGCATCTCCAGTGAATACGCTTTCACAAAATGCCCAGTCTCTCCAATCAAGCAATATGTTATTCTCAACCTTGCCATAATTCAAATGAGATCATCGGTTAGGTAAACGGAGAAAAGGTGGTAATGATGCAATACTCACACAAATTTTTGTGATAACCTTCAGATTTTAGGATCTATTGAATTAGCCATACCTGAGTTTCGTCCAAAACATGTATAGGCCCAAGGGTAATGCGTCGGTTCTTGGTCTGACTCGAGGTAGAGCCTTCTACTGAAGAAATTTCCTCAGACCTTCCAGATTTGTGTGATGAAAAAAATGGATGAATTTTCCTTCCGGCAAATATGCGTGAATTTTCCTAATAATGGTAGGGGAGATTGCATCAATATGGGCCACTCTACATTTACGAATACCATCAAAAGGGCTAATCTAACACAGACAGTTAGTAAGCCTAACCCCGAGGGAGCTAAATTCATTCCAAAAACTGCAACTTCAAGACGATAGTAAAGCAAAAATTAATCAGAAAGAAAATAAGAAAAGAAAAGGAATACCAACCTCAGCTGTGAGTTTTGCCTTTAATCGAAGATTAGGAACTGGAGGTGACTTGTTCCCAGTTTCCACAAGATTAGTCAGATTCTTCTTTTTTGGTGTTCCTTTCACTGGCTGCTTCACCTTATATTTTATCAAAAAGTAAGAAAACGAATGAATATTGCTATCTCATAATAAAGAAGATTAAGTATCCACAAGACATAGCTGAATTGAGTATATCTCAACAATCGAGCACGCCTGTGATGTAAAATCTCTCTATCGAACACACAGTTAAGCAATTTCGGACTGATGCGGGGAAGAGAACGCTTCTCACCTTTCCGGAGGAAGCCTTTTTCTGAGGGCTTGCTTTCACCACCCTCTTTCTCCGCTTCTTCTGGCTCCCACAACCCTCATCGCGTTCATCATCCTCGTCCTTACTGCAATTCTCATTCTCCTGATTCCCAGCAAGATCAATCACCAGAGGATTTTGAGGGAACAGTGTGGCCTGGACACTCACCTTTCCGGAGGAAGCCCTTTTCTGAGGGCTTGCTTTCACCACCCTCTTTCTCCGTTGTCTCTTCTGGCTCCCACAAGCCTCCTCACGTTGATTATCCTCGTCATTGACGCAATTCTTATCGTCCTGATTCCTAGCAGGTTCGATCACCAGAGGATTGGACGGGAACAAGGTTGCCTGGACCAGTCTCCGGCGGACAGTTGTGCATGCCGTGGGACCAGCTTCAGCTGCTTCCGGGAGGTCAACCGGAGCTGATTCAGCCATGGCAGAGTATAATTGGAGCTAGGGTTTAGCAGAATTTAGGATCTTGGGTTTGCAGATTTCCACCGCTTTTTAGTCATTATTATTACTAATACTTGAAGAGATTATACTCGAAAAGATACAGATAGAGTTATAGGGTAAGGGATATTTTGTTTCCTGAGAGTGAATGTCAGTAATGCCCCCTTTGATAAAATTTGCATTTAGATAGTCGTTCACATTCCCGCCAATTTCCACAGCTTTTCATAGATCTGAATTCTGAAGTAGTTACTTCGTATTTGGTCAAACCAAAAAAATCGCGACTTATTTCGCAACGGAAAATGATCTGGGCCTCCGATATATTCTCTGAGTGGAATATTAAATGCCACAAAAGTTGTTTAAATTTACTTGGGATGCCATTGTGAGAGTCTTGAGGTTTTCGAAACTTAAAAATCGGAGGTTTTCGGAACCTAAAAATTGGAGGTTGTATCACTGTTCTTTCGTAACAGCTTCCCGCTTGTTTTTGTTGGTAGCAGAAGAAACTAGTAAATAATTAGGAGTTTGTAAAATATATCATTAAATATACACAATCGAACATCGTTAGGCAGAATATCATAATCCGTAACAAATGTTGATTACATCAGTATTTCAATCCTAACAAAAGTATCTGTAACAGAGTTGATTTCACGATAAATATGCATAAACTTATATGTAATTATGAACTTGAATAACACATTCCTGCAATTCAATTTAAATTTCTAGTTAAATCTATTGTATTAGAAATAAAATGATGTACAGGCAGAGCATCAATTTCAATATGTAGAGACTTGGTCTCCGATTAGAGAGCATGGATAAGACCATCTCATATAACAAAGTTTCAGCATCCAAGCTGTTACTGATTTCCAAATCACGATAGAAGTCTAGTATTCGATTCTGTTACAGTCGCAGATTATTTCATATAACTCCAACTTTCTTCGAGTTTCCATGTGCGGCCTCATATGTGTTAAGTTTTTCCCACCAAAAAGTTAGGTGCAGTCCACTTAACATGGATGGTTACAGCTTACAAGTGGTGCATTAGTGGTCTGTTTTTCCATAATCTCGAGAAATAATCTAGATTGTTGAAGAGACACATCATTAGTAGTGTTGTCACCCTGAAAGATAACATGACCACAAACCCGAAGAATATGATCAATATACTCGACACCTCTATAACAAACATGGGGTTGGGTTATGATCTAAGACAATCTGAGGTCGACCATTGGCAAGTCGGAACCATCAAAGTCGGAACCAAGACACGAAGTGAATGTCGACGACTATTTAGATCCAAAATGGAAAGATAAAGACGAAAGGTCGAAACATCTCGTTTAAGGATTGGCGACATTGAAGGCGACAACTCAGCAGAATGTGACACCTCTTGACAAAACCATCCCTCTTAAGGAAATGGGGAGAGGCGACGACCTAGCACTTATGAAGAAACTCTTCCTTTTAAGGAAAAAGGGGTACGTGGCGATCTAATTGTCACCACCTCTCTGAAGAAATCTTCTCTCATAAGAAATGATGAGGTGGCAATCAATTTATGCCAACTATAGCAAACCTCTCTTCTTAAGGAACAATGAGGTGACGACCTGTTTGCCACCTGATTCTACCGACTCATGACGAAACTCCTTCTAAAGGGTAGCCGCCATTTTGAACTCAGTAAACTTCCCCTATAAATACTCTATAGTATTTTCATACATTTACATATTTATTTATTATCTCATAATTCATTATTAACTTAAGATTCAGAGTGGAATCAGAAGCAAATCCGCACCCCATTTTCAGGTTAGCGTCATAGAGCCTTACAAAGGGAATCTAAGTATCCCACGAGGTCGAGATAGACAACTAAAAAAGCTACCAATGCGATTTCCTGAAATCCATTACTGAAAGCTAAATGCCTGGCCTTGATCCAACACATGGCAAATGGAAGAATTAGTGCATCCTTTTGTACTTCGAACATTGTTAAACATATTTGTTGGGTTACAATTCAAGATGATGTGAGGTTGGAAAATCATTAGTCGGGAACATCAAAGTCGAGACTCCAAAATATGAGTCGACGACTATGTATGTCCATAATAGTCGACACTCGCTCTTGAAGATGTCGACAACACAAACGACATTTGAAGAATGGCGACAAGCCTCGATAAAGACTCCCTCTCTTAAGGTGTGAGTCCAGTCGACAACCAAACTTTATCAAGAAAATCCTCATCTTAAGAAAGAGATGATGTGGCGACATACTTGTCACTGCTTGGAGAAACCTTCATCCATAAGAAAAATGACGTGACAACCTACTTGTCACCTGCAAATTCATCATCGCCATTGGACGACCAATTAGAATGTAGACACCGTCATCTTAAAGTCGGTAAAATCTTCCCCTATAAATACCCTTTAGTATTTTCATTATAGATATACTTTTCAAT
Organism: Clarkia xantiana subsp. parviflora; assembly: GCA_036873135.1. NCBI lineage: Eukaryota > Viridiplantae > Streptophyta > Magnoliopsida > Myrtales > Onagraceae > Clarkia > Clarkia xantiana. The sequence continues at coordinate 3,905,908 of JAPTYO010000009.1, forward strand.
ATTATTCTCATATTTCATTACTGACTTAAGTTTCAGAGTAGAATCAGGGGAAATCCCCAGCCCCTTTTCAGGTTGACGCCACCAAAACTCCACAAAGGAAACTAAGTACCATGTGTAGTCGAGAATTGCTCCCGCAATTTCGAACCGGGAGCGTTAAGATTAAAGCCCTCCCTAATGTGGCGTCTACAGCGGGAATCGACTACGAGTCGCCTCTGTGAACGTAACTCGTTTTACCAGTTGGTCCAACCAACCTTGAGTAGGGCCAATAAAACTTTGATCCCAACAATATTGTTCTCGTATCCAATACTTGTCTTAACTAAAATATATACATTAATTAAAAATTTGAAAATACTATATCTCAATAATATATATTTATATAATAAAATAAACGCAAAACACTTTTTAGTCATATATTTCATGTCAGATTTATAAGACTAAACTTTATTAAATAAACTTTCATTTTGTTTAATAATATTATTTTAATTAATATTACTTTTTTTTTTAGAATAAACAATTTTTAATAAATACATTACTTCTTTGAACAATTAAATCATAATAAAGTGTATTTGATTTTTATTTTATTAAAAAATAATAAAGAAATATATATATATATTTTATTGACTAATATATTATATATACCTTTGTTATTAAATTGATTATTATTTTATTATCAAATTTCTTTTCATAATCTTATGTAATTTGGACGTTAAATTTTTTTGTCTTCCTTTCGTTTACGCAAATATAACAAATTTTCAAGTGAATGAGAAAATTTGGCTTAAATTTAGAGCGCGATGTGAATTATTATTATTATCATTATTATATATATATATATATTCACTATAAATATTAGTATTTATCAAAATCCAAATATTGATTTAATATTAATATAATAGAAGAAAAATAAAGCATATGTAAACTTTAATATATTTTAGTGTTTTAGAAGATTATTAATTATTTTTTATAGAAATGCAACGAATTTCAAGATTAAATATAGAGTTTTGGAAATATTTTAGGATGTACACATATTTAAAAATATTATAGCACATAATGATATGTAATTTTTTATTTGTATATTCACTATTAATATTAGGATCTATCCAATTCAAATTCAAATATTATTTTAATATTAATATATTTGAACAAAAATGAAGCACAACCAAAATTTATTTTATTTGTTAATATATTATTAATTAATATTGTTATGTAACCTATGAATTGTAACTAATTTTAAGATGAGTGTAACACATTGGAATAATTTTAAAATGTCCACGTATTCAAAAAGATGATGACACATTATAATTTGCAATATGTAATCTAGATGGAGTGATGGACCAATAAGATTGAATAAATAAATTTAAATTTACTTGTCAAAATTATGTATCAGAATATGGTCGGTTTGGCAATTGTTAATTAGATGCAGTTAATTAGTCACATTTGCATTATGTTAGTTCACGTCAATGTATAGTTAGATCTTTATGGCGTTAGATGTAACATGTTCTTGCTACGTTGATATTTAGTTCATCTTACCAACGATTTTTAATTAAAAAAAATAAGGCAACGTATAGAAAAGTAACATTATATATATATTGTCTATATACATAACATTTTTCTATTATTTATTATTATATATTAATCACTATATAATATTATTATTTATTATATTATAATTAAAATTTTTTTATACATATTGCTTATTATGGTAAGTTTTCGAGCTGTATAGATATATTATTTAAAAAAAAACATTTTAACTATTTTATTCCTGATTTTACTAGAGTTTAAAATAAGATATAAAAATATTTTTTTACATTTAAAATTATTCAATATTTTATATTTAATTTCATAAACTTCTAATTAAATTAGAAAACGATTAAAAACATACGTAACATTCGAAGAATGTCGCGCTACTCAAATTAATATGTTATTATAATATAAATAGATAATAGATGAGAGTGACCTAGAGTTAAGGGGCATGTTTTGGTGTTCCACTCCTAATTTTCTATATAAACTATATATGTAGCTTTTTGAATGAAATATATATACCTACTATTGATCGTTTTGGCAATTGTTCACTAGGGGCAGTTAATTAGTCACATTAGCATTAATTATGTTAGTTCACGTTAATGGATAGTTAGATCTTATGGTGTTAGATGTAACATGTGCTTGCTACGTTGATATTTGGTGATGGACATACGCGTGATCCGGGCTCGGTTTTAATTATTCGGACCTCGTGCACGTACGGGATTCACCGTTCCTCCCCAATTTCAAGCTAACCGGGGAAAACCGGGCAAGTTCGAACTTGCCCGGCATCCCCGGGGGCTTACCCGGAAAATTCCGGGTAAGCCCCAGCTTACCCGGAATTTCCGGGTAAGCCTAGCTTACCCGGAATTCCGGGTAAGCTTGGCTTACCCGAAATTTCCGGGTAAGCCTAAGCTTACCCGGAATTCCGGGTAGGCCTAGGCTTACCCGGAATTCCGGGTAAGTTCCACACCCGGGGGGTGTCGCGCACACCCCCCATTTTACCTCGGACGTATACGGAGACCCGGTTTTTACATTAACTCCTATGTGTCCGAGACCTTTGTTTCAGAGGCGCGCGCGTCCCGTCCATGACAGCCGCCTGAGACGCACGTCAGAACCCTTTTCCCGAAGCTTACCCCTACATCCCGGTTCACATTTCCCCATTGAACCGGGTCAAAACCGGTTTACGGTCCAAGGTTGCCTATAAATAGCCACCTTGGGGGTGAACATTTTCAAGTCAATTCATTTCATTCCAAAATCACTTTGGGCAAGCTTGGGAAAAAGCTCTGGCTTCTCTCTAAAAACCCTCTCTTTCTCTCTCTAGAAAACTACTAATGTTGACCGTCGGAGTGAGCACGCCAAGCACCCCCCCCCCCTCTCCACGGGGACTGCTTGGTAACGCTCCTTTGCAGGTGCCGACGGACGTCCCGTTAGAGACCCAGAGAGACTTGCCCTCATTTGGAAGACAAAGCTAAAGCCCGCGCGCGACACCAGAAGGCGGACTTAGCTCGCATCCAACCCGAAGATCTCGACAAGTTATCCAGCGGACAGCCCGCAATAACTTGGTCGAAACACTTGGCGCCGTCTGCGGGCTTCGAACAAAAAGCCTGCGTTACTCAAACGAACAAGCAAGATGGATAACACATACACCATACACGGAGGCTTCAGTGCAGGGGGCGAAACCTCTTACGCAAGGGAGAGGTACGCCGCCGGAGAGAGTGAAAAACCACAGGAGCCAGACAGGGAGGACACAATCATGGAAGACGTCATTGGTTTCTCAGCCAAAGACAAAGAACACATAACGTTCCCCCACAACGACGCCTTAGTCATCCAAATGACTATTGACGACATGGAAATAAAGCGAATTCTCGTAGATGGAGGCTCCGCCCCAAACGTGCTAACAAAAGACATTGTCTTAGCACTCGGAAGAAAGAAGGCCATACAAACAATGAACTCACCTCTAGTGGGATTCATGGGAGATGCTAGCTACCCGCTGGGTACCATTACCCTTCCAGTAACCTTGGGCGAAGGAGAGAGACGTCTGAATATCGACATACTTTTCATAGTTGTCGAAAAGTTAAACGCCTACAATGGTATTCTCGGATATGCAACCATGAACGAATGGAGAATGGTACCTTCAACGGCCCACCTGAAGATCAAGTTCCCAACCATTGCAGGTGTGGGAGAAGTTAGAGGAAACCAACAAGCAGCAAGAGAATGCCACAATGTCGCGCTACAACAAAACCAAGTGGGAAACATGCCAGTAATACCCACCATCGACGAAGACCCAAGAGATGACTACGGGAGGCCTACTGCGATGGACGAACTCCGCGAATTCAAAATCGATGAACCAGAAAGAATGGTGCACGTAGGAGCATCATTATCAGAAGACGAAGTGATTGAAATCACAGCGCTCCTAGCAGAATACAAGGACTTATTCGCATGGTCCCCAAAGGACATGCCAGGAATAAGCCCAGATGTCATTTGCCATAAACTCAACATCAACAAAGATGCTCGAGTGGTGAAACAAAAGTTAAGGTCGATAGGTGGGGACAAGAAGTCAGCCATTCGCGAGGAAGTTAGCAGACTGCTTGACGCAGGTTTCATTGAAGAATCCAAGTATCAAACTTGGGTGGCCAACCCTGTAGTCGTGCCTAAGCCAAATGGCAAGTCAAGAATGTGCATCGACTACAGAGACCTCAACAATGCATGCCCAAAAGATTCATACCCGCTTCCACGAATTGATCAATTGGTAGATGCAACTGCGGGCCATGAACTGATGACAGTTATGGATGCATACACAGGATACAACCAAATCCCGATGTTTTGGCAAGACGCCCCGCATACGGCATTCTACGCCGACAGCGAAATCTACAACTACAAAGTTATGCCTTTCGGGCTAATCAATGCGGGGGCAACATACCAAAGGATGGTCAATCTCATTTTCGGAGATTTGATTGGCGACAAAATAGAGGCATACGTGGATGACATGGTCGTAAAATCCAAGAAAAGAAAGAATCACGCAGAGGACTTACGCATAATCTTCGAGAGAATGCGAAAGTATCAAATAAGACTAAACCCCGTAAAATGCGCTTTCGGGGTGCGGTCAGGCAAAATTCTTGGATTTATGGTGAGCGAAAGGGGCATTGAAGCAAACCCTGAGAAGGTAAAGGCAATTGAAGAAATGACCTCCCCAACAAAGCATAAAGAAGTACAACAACTCAACGGGCGCCTTGCAGCCCTGAACAGATTCCTAGCCAAAATTGGTGACAGAGCCCTCCCTTTCTTCGAAGTGTTACGCGCAAACAAGAAGTTTGAATGGACAAATCTTTGTGAAGAAGCATTCCAACAACTCAAACAACACTTGAAGACGCTCCCAAGACTAGCAAAGCCACTTCAAGGGGAACCTCTCTTTCTCTACATATCAACCAGTAACACGGCGGTCAGCTCTGTGCTAATAAAGGAAAAAGGAGGAGCCCAACTCCCAGTTTATTACGTAAGCAAAACACTGGCCAAGTATGAAGTCAATTACATACCAATCGAGAAGCACTTGTACGCGCTCGTGATAGCCGCGCGCAAGCTAAGGCCTTACTTCCACGCGCATGAAATAACGGTCCTGACAGACCAGCCTCTGAAGCACATCCTTGCAAAACCAAACATGTCAGGAAGATTGACAAAGTGGTCTGTAGAGCTAAGCGAATTTCGCATTCATTTCGCTCCGCGAACAGCCATCAAAGGGCAGGCCTTGGCAGACTTCATAGCAGAATTCACAGGGATAGAGCCCGAGCTACAAGATGAAGTCCAGACGGATGTCCCACTCGCAGAAGTTTGGGAAATGTACACGGACGGATCATCCAACACCGGAGGCGCGGGGGCAGGATTACTACTAATCCCACCCGACGGCTCGGACCCCTTGAAGTACGCTTTGAACTTAACATTCAGAGCGACAAACAATGAGGCAGAATATGAGGCTCTGATTACAGGCCTCAGGATAGCCAAAGGAGTTGGAGTAGAACACTTACGAGTAAAGTGTGATTCACAGCTGGTCGTCAACCAGGTCAAAGGAGAATACACTGCAAAATCCGAAAACATGCAGAAATACTTGACACAAGCAAAGGAGTTGGTAGAAAGTTTCAAAACTTTCAACATAACTTCCGTCCCACGAGAAGAAAACCAGGAGGCCGATGCTCTAAGCAAGTATGCCCAAAACAATGAACAAGACAAAAAGACACACTTTGTGGAAAACAGGATAATATCCGTCATAGACCAATTGGAGGTAATGGCCATTGACAAAGAGGAAACTTGGAAAACACCAATCCAAGCATACCTCGCTGGAGGGATCCTACCACGAGACAAGACTCAAGCAAACAAGATCGAAAGGGTAGCCGTAAACTACGCCTTGATCGAGGGGCAACTCTACAGAAAGGGTTATTCTACACCCTACCTAAAGTGCATCACAAGCACAGCAACTGTACTAGAAGAACTCCATGGAGGAATGGCTGCCTCACACGAAGGAGCTCGCGCGTTGATCCGCAAAGCATTGAACTTAGGCTACTATTGGCCAACAATGAGAGCTCAAGCAACAAGCATGGTGGCAGAATGCGAAGTATGCCAGCTATATTCAAGGAACATCACAGCTCCAGCAGCAGACTTAAGCCCAATTGCAAGCGCATGGCCATTCGCACAATGGGGCATTGACTTGATCGGCCCACTCCCAAAGTCAAAAGGCCAAGCGAAATTCATAGTCGTCGCAATCGACTACTTCTCAAAGTGGATTGAGGCCAAGCCATTAGCACGTATTACAGACACACAAATCATGGACTTCATCCGAAATTACATAGTAGCTCGCTATGGTGTCCCGAAGATACTCATTAGCGACAATGGTGCCCAATTCAGAAGTGGAAATATGCAAAATTTCTGCAAACGTCTCAGGATAGACCACCGTTTCGCATCAGTGCACCACGCACAAACAAACGGCCAGGTTGAATCAGCAAACAAGATAGTCTTGGATGGACTAAAAAAGAGAGTTCATGCTCTAAAAGGAGGATGGGTTGACCAGCTAAGCAGTGTTTTATGGGCTGTGCGCACGACTCCCAAAGAGTCAACAGGTGAAACACCCTTTAGCCTGGTCTACGGAACCGAGGCAGTAGCACCTGTCGAAATCGCCGTCTCTTCATACAGAACGACGCATTTCGACCCCCAAGCCAATGAGGAAGAAAGACGCCTTGACCTTCAATTAGCAGACGAACAGAGATGGAAATCAGAACAAGTTCAAGCAAAGATGCGCTTAGCCACATCCAGATACTACAACAGAAAGGTCAAGGCGCGACAATTCCACGTGGGAGAAATGGTCTGGAGAAGAAACGAATTCTCACACTTGGACCAGATCAACAAGATGTCCCCCAAATGGGAAGGCCCTTACAAAATAGTTGCGGTTCCATACATTAACGCTTACCGCATCCAAGATGTGGACGGGAACGAATTGCCCAACACTTTCAGTGGGGGACACCTGAAGAAGTTCCACCCATAAAACTAAAAGCTGTCGTACCAAGCTCTTTAGTATTCAGTACCTCAAAAGAAGGAGATATGTAACTCCATACTTACGCATCAAAGGAAGTTATGTCTAACAAATTTCACATCTCTTGTAGGCACACTATTAACTCACATACAACGCCTAAGCTTACAACCAAGGCATCAAAACAACAACAGTGACGACAAGCCAACTTATACAAGGCTCATCACTTCACACCAAAACAAAGGACGTTAGACGCATACAAGGAGTTGAGGTATCCTCATAGCAAAGATGTGAACGCACTAATCTATTCACATCCTTGCAAAAAGTCGGGGAATAAACGGATCATTGGGAATCCTTCCTCGCAAACACATGCAAGTGTCGGACGTACTAATCTATCCACACTTCGCCATATTACAAGGATGTGAACGTACTAATCTATTCACATCCTTGCAAAAAGTCGGGGGATAAACGGATCATTGGGAATCCTTCCTCGCAAACACATGCAAGTGTCGGACGTACTAATCTATCCACACTTCGCCATATTACAAGGATGTGAACGTACTAATCTATTCACATCCTTGCAAAAAGTCGGGGGATAAACGGATCATTGGGAATCCTTCCTCGCAAACAAATGCAAGTGTCGGACGTACTAATCTACCCACACTTTTCCATATTACAAGGATGTGAACGTACTAATCTATTCACATCCTTGCAAAAGTCGGGGGATAAACGGATCATTGGGAATCCTTCCTCGCAAACAAATGCAAGTGTCGGACGTACTAATCTATCCACACTTCTCCATATTACAAGGATGTGAACATACTAATCTATTCACGTCCTTGCAAAAAGTCAGGGGATAAACGGGTCATTGGGAATCCTCCCTCGCAAACAAATGCAAAGGTCGGACGTATTAATCTATCCACACATTCTATCCTATGTTATAACTAAAATAACAAGGAGATATTCAGATATCACATCTATCTAATGCATTCATGTCAAGCATATATATATAAAACCAAACAGGTCTACGATAGCAAATTCAAACATCAAAACGACAGGCAGGCTCTAAACAAGTCCTTCGCCAAAATACTACGCATGCAAAGAAACAAACAAACATACAAAGAGTCCATATCGACCTAGTCAAGGAGATGGCGCACGTCAACCTCGCAGTCATCAGTAGCAAAAGGATCACAGGCAGGAGTATCACCAAAGATATCAGCATCCCGCTCGAAACTAAACATCGGCTCACCATCCGCACTAATGGTATCCTCCACTTGAAGAGTGGAAGCCCCCCCCCCCCCCCCCCCCAAATCGCTCAAACCAATCACACCAGGAGTATCCAACTTCTCAAATGGAAAATGGGGGGCAAGACGATGCATCAGGGGAACGAAATCATCAAGAAACTCCTTCTTCAAAGATCCGTAACTCGCCTGAACGGCAGAAAGGAAAGGCTCACTTTGAGGGTACCGCTTAAAAGCACCGGCCTTGCCTTCCGAAATGCCATCCTCCCTCGCCTTTTGCAACTCGGCAGCTCGCACACCCTCCCGAAGGGCCATCCGACTTCTCACAGCAGACAGCTGATCTTGGATCTCGGCAACCCGAGACTGACTCGAGGCAAGCGCTTCAGATAGTATGAGAAGCTCACCAGCATGGCCTCTCGCATCCTCAGTCAAAGAGACTTGCTCTTTAACCAGCTCCTCATGGCTCTCCAGAAGCTGATCCTTCTCATCAGATAGCTCGATGACAAAGGATGATAAGTTGGCAATATCAGCATTAACCTACATCAAAAATAGTATAATCATCAAAACACGTGCAACAATGAGTGAATCAACCCCAAAAGGAATAAACATTCACTGGAGCGAAGACACCGATGTTCTCCTCCACAAAGGCGCGCGCACTAGCAGAATTCGGGGGGCACTCCTTCCGATCAGCAGGAGGAACAGACCTCTGCACCACTCGAACACCAACTTCAGGAATGCTCAAGGACGCATCCTTAGGAAAGCAAAGGCGCGTACCCGAATAGGGCACCCACACACCATCTGTGACATCGCGTTCAAAGCGACGAACAAGATCACTTCTGCGAAGCGAAGGAAGTGGAGGAATATCTGCAAAGCACAAACATAAGCAACCATACAAGCGAAATGTGCTAAGCATGTAAAAAGAGATTTCACAAACCTGATACAGGGAGAATCTCCTCTGCAACCACATCCATCGACTCAGGGATAGGAGGAACGCGCTCACCAACATGCTTCCTCTTGTCACGCAAAGACACACGGGAACCTGGGAGGACCTCCTCCGTCGTCCCATGCCTCGGCCCGGGGGCAGGAGGAACGCGCTCGACGACTTGCTTCCTCTTATCACGAGAAGGCACGACAGACGTCCCCTCAACTCTTGAGCGCTTGGGATCGCCCGAGGCACGCGCCGCAGCATCGGTCCTCTTGGTGGAAGGACGCCGGGAAGAGTCAGTAACGGGCTCCGCCCGCTCCCTCTCAGCAGACACGCGACCTACAAACAGAGAAAAGAAAATATTGGAACTATAAACAGGATACAGCCGAGAATGATAAGAAGGAAGAAGTATTTTACCCATAGGTCCCTTTCCTCTCCCATGACGAGACCTGTCAGCAGAGGCCGGAGCAGCAACAGGGAGCCCTCGCGCAGCATCAGTCTGCAAGGCCGGCTGCTTGTTAAGAAACCAACCTACAGGATAACATAAAACAGGGTTATAAAAATTCGAAAGCATACCAAGACACCCGGGGAAGAAGATACGATGATGCCTGCAGCAAGCAACTCCTCTTCAGAACCCTGAGTCAAAGGGACTATAACCCCCGCCTGATTATCGCGAAAGATCTCGCGAAAGGCCTTCTCATCCTGAGAGGTATACTCGGACAAGGAAGGAACTGGGTCACGCTCCAGAACATGACACGTCTCCCACTTGGTCCCGACGTCGCTCACAAAGAAATAGTGATTTTGCCATTCCTGCGAGCGAGGATAAGGGGTGGCAAACCGCCCGCTCGGCTTCCACTTGGCGCCCCCAAGATCGAATGAGGAAAGGCAAGGCCACCGACTGCAGAAGGTGGACAACCCCGATTTGTCTCGTCGCTCCAGACGGTAAAAGGTCCGGAAGAGAATCAAGGAATAAGCCCACGAGTGCTTGTGACACTGGATGCGAAAACAGGTCCACGCGTGAAAAGCAGCAGGGGAGAGGTTAAGGGGCGAGATACGGAAATAACGACACAAGCGGACAAGATCCTTGCAATAAGGGAAACGCAAACCCTCCTCTATCTGTCCAGTGTACACTACATCTAAGTCCGCAGGAGGGACGGTAACTGAGCCAACCTCGACTTCTTTGCATACGTCAAACGGGAAGTATGCTTCAGAAATAGGACAGACCCCTGACTTATCTACGCTCTCCACAAACTCCTCCGTCGTGATACGGTTGGGAGGATAGGTCTGAGTCATCGCAATGGCTTCGTGGCTGACACCTGTCCCGGGAAAATCGAGTCGAAGTAAAAGGGGGGTGTCCTCGCTTATCGCCAAACCATCACAAGAAAAGTAATATGTGCAAAGAAAGGGATCGGGAGACTCACTCATGTCAACAGTTCGAGAATGACAATTTCTGAGAATATCCTAAGTATCAGAATTGGGCGCCGGCAAGCTCGTCGACCAAGCCCTGCAAAAGCCATACACCAACCCAATCAAAAAACCAAAGCAACACATCAACCACACTCATCAAAATCCTTTGCAAGGACATTCAACCCAACGGACCGACTGTCCGCATGCAAACAGCTAGGGACCCTCCCGCTCGGGAGTCAAGAATCCTTACGCTCATCAAAGGCCTAGGCCACCTACTAATCAAATTTTCATATATTTGTGCAATATGTCACAGGTATTCAAGCCCTCCACAAAACAACAAGTTCAAGAGATAAAGAAATCAAAGGCATACAAAGTTGGTAATAATTACCAAAATGCCATCCGACCATCTTTTGATCAAATTTCATCCTTAGAATGGCTCAAGGCTCCGGGGGCACATACAACCAGTGAAAAAGCACTCAAGCAAGCCCATTACACACCACGAAGGGACTTACCCCCCTCCGAACAACCCGAAAAACACTCGGGTCAATTAAGCCACTAACGAAGGCAAACTACCAAGCATTCACCTAAGCTCCGGGGGCATGGCAATCCGCTCATAAACAATCAAGGGGACTTTATTACAATAGGAAACATCATTTCAAGTTACCCATATCAAGATACAAGGGGTCGAGTTTTTCGCTCGAAAAACTTCGATTTCGAACCCCCGCGATTCCCCCTCGGTTGATCGGAACCTAAGAACCTCTTCACAAAGGGAGTTCGCTATCCTTAACTCTATCTATTTACACCTAGAGCTTAGCCAAAAGCAAATTTTGAAAATCAAGCAAAAAACTTCACTCATGCATTTTATCAAACACCTACAAGGCACCTTATTGAAATTCAAATGTGCAGCCCTATAGGTCTATTCAACATCAAGAAAAGTGAGTGGAGGACATTACCAATCGATGCTCGACAAAAAGGACTCGAAATCGGATCGAATCGGGCTCAAAATCGAACCACAAAGGTTGCAGCCGCCCCGCCACAGCCGCCGGACCCGCCGCCTGCCGCCGCCGCCTCGCCGCCGCTGCGCCGCCCTGACGTCGCCGGTGGTGCTCCTGGTGGTGGCCGGCCGGAATGTGGTCTCCCTTGCACCCTAGAGTGAGTTCCTAAAATCCCTACCTTAGCCCCTCCAAAACTCTCACCACAACCAATTCAAAAGTTGATAGTTTTATAAACTATCATGGAAGAGAGGGGACTACACAACATGGTAAGTACCATACATCAAGGAGGTACATTCTTATCCACCATTCATTTTTTTAAATTGTTGATGGCTTGGGTTTTTGACTATCAAATGACTTGGATAAATTTAACTAAGTCATTTCAAATATCCTCAACTTTTTGAAAACGTCGAAATTATGATTTTTTCGTATTAGGGCCGTTGCATGTGATTTTCCAAAACTCGGCCCTATTTCATTCACTCAAAACCGTCGTCTCGCCGTCAAGACGACCGTCTCGGACGACGAGCTCCCAAAAACTATCGCACTACACGAAAAACATTTTGTCAAGACTTACATGATTTATTATCATTTTGATACATTTAGTCCTATCATGAACATTCCGTATTTATTAGCTCATCGTACGAGCTCGAAAAATTTCGTGCGTGCTCGCACCTTAATTCTCCAAACGATCATATTTTTCATATTATTCGTAGTCTGTTATGCTACTAACCCTTCACGCAGTTACCAAGCATGACCATCTCAAAAACTAAGGCAAGGAATTCGTCGGAGCCACGCGCGTCCACCCTTGGTAGGTTAAAACTCAAGGTGAGCGGACGGCCCGACTCACGCATATGCCCTATCTTATAATAGAGTTAAACAAAGGTCAAGCCATTGTTTAACTCGGGGGCAAGTGATGGACATACGCGTGATCCGGGCTCGGTTTTAATTATTCGGACCTCGTGCACGTACGGGATTCACCGTTCCTCCCCAATTTCAAGCTAACCGGGGAAAACCGGTCAAGTTCGAACTTGCCCGGCATCCCCGGGGGGCTTACCCGGAAATTTCCGGGTAAGCTAAGCTTACCCGGAATTCCGGGTAAGCCTAAGCTTACCCGGAATTCCGGGTAAGCCTAAGCTTACCCGGAATTCCGGGTAGGCCTAGGCTTACCCGGAATTCCGGGTAAGTTCCACACCCGGGGGGTGTCGCGCACACCCCCCATTTTACCTCGGACGTATACGGAGACCCGGTTTTTACATTAACTCCTATGTGTCCGAGACCTTTGTTTCAGAGGCGCGCGCGTCCCGTCCATGACAGCCGCCTGAGACGCACGTCAGAACCCTTTTCCCGAAGCTTACCCCTACATCCCGGTTCACATTTCCCCATTGAACCGGGTCAAAACCGGTTTACGGTCCAAGGTTGCCTATAAATAGCCACCTTGGGGGTGAACATTTTCAAGTCAATTCATTTCATTCCAAAATCACTTTGGGCAAGCTTGGGAAAAAGCTCTGGCTTCTCTCTAAAAACCCTCTCTTTCTCTCTCTAGAAAACTACTAATGTTGACCGTCGGAGTGAGCACGCCAAGCACCCCCCCCCCCTCTCCACGGGGACTGCTTGGTAACGCTCCTTTGCAGGTGCCGACGGACGTCCCGTTAGAGACCCAGAGAGACTTGCCCTCATTTGGAAGACAAAGCTAAAGCCCGCGCGCGACACCAGAAGGCGGACTTAGCTCGCATCCAACCCGAAGATCTCGACAAGTTATCCAGCGGACAGCCCGCAATAACTTGGTCGAAACATTTGGTACATCTTACTAACGGTTTTTATCGAAAATGTAAGGTAACGTATAGAGAAGTAACATTTCTATATATATAATATAATTATTTATCATATATATTGTTTATATATTAATATTATTATATGCATATATATTACTTATTATATAATATATCTATTAATTATTCTATTATAATAATTTATTATATATATATATATATATATTGCTTACGTAACATATTATAAATGTTCTGAACCACATATATATATATATATATATATATATATATATATATATATATATATATATATATATATATCATTTAAACATAATTTTTAACTATTTTATTCATTATTTTATTTAGAGTTTAAAAGTGGTAGAAAAATCGTTTCTAAATTAAAGTTATTTAATATTTTATATCTAAATTTGTAGAGCCTGATTAAACTATGAAATGATGATTGTGAAAAATGCATACATCTCATTTAGAAAATGTCCGTCTGTCGAATTAATATATTCTAATAGATATTATATAGATAGATATAGAAATTATATGTCATTTAGAAGATGTTCACTTGTACTTTCACAAGAAAAAAAATATGTATGTAAATTAAAATATCATATAAAAAGTTATGGCTCTTTAATCACGATATTCAAAAGTAAATAATATTAAAATAAATATATATTTTTTATATAATTTATTTAATGATATGAATTTTTCTAGATCTATCGGTTGTGCGACGTGGCACATTAATATGTATTTAATTCCACAAATTCTAAAATTAGTTTTAAATATTAGAATTGATGATTTTACTACGTGTTATTATATATCTAACTTTGTGAAAATTCAACTGTCTTTTGCCCAAAAAAACTATATCTCATCTTTATGCATTAAGCTTCAAACCATTTGCTTTTTTTTTTTATTTTTTTTTTTATATTGGATTATTGTATATAATATGTGATAATAGTGAAACTATAATATCTTTTTGGGTATAATGAGTAAACTCAAAAAAAATATGTGTAAGAAACATATAGTTTCTCTTGAAATTTGATTTATTTTATCTTTTGATTTAACAATTGAAAAATCAAGCTAAAATTAACCAACCCAAATATAATCTGGTGACTAAATAAGATAATAATATTTTACTAAAAAACAAATACACTTGAAAAATTATTCACGTACGTTTCTTAAAGATGATGTTAGGAAAAAAGTGCAATTTCTTCACATAAAAAAAGAATGAATAGCATTTTTTTTTACTTTCTCAATAATATATAAATAAGAAATTTCATCACTTTATTTTTATTTTAAAAATCTATCCTATTAACTAATAAATCACCCAATGTGAAGCGCTGAATGTTATTATGTACGAAAACTACATCTTACATATCATGTTCATCCTACCTATCACGTTCATATCGAATCCAATTTCACTTTTTTACATACATAAAAAGATGCATAAATTCAGGATATAGAATTTTATGTCTTATGTCTTTGTAAAACCTACATAAAAAATAAATTGATTGCTATTTATTTATTTTTTCAAAATTTCTATTTCTATAATGTCAGGATAAATATGCTTTAACACTAATGAGGTATAATATATTTATTCTATATAAGTCACTTTTTTTACAAAAAAATTTTGTTTTACAATTTTTTTTTGTGACAAACCCGTGGGTATAGTACGTAGTAATTATATTTGTTTGGATTATTACACCGATCATTTGAGAAGGATTATTACATCCCCCCTTAATTAAATGAGATCGGTTAATGACGAATGAAAACTGTTTTGTAACACGAATTAATAACAATAATAAATACATAATAATTAATAGTAACCAATACTGTAAAGTGTAGAGTAAAACAGTAGACGTGGAGATGGGTGAAACCGTATCGGTTGGACCGGTTTTTTGCTTGTTTCGGTCGGGTATCTATATTTTCGGTATGATTTTTTTCTTTGGAAAAACACGATCAAAAAATCGTGTGGGAAAAAATAAACTGTCCATTTACACCGATCAAAAAAATTATTTCATTTTTGTTTTCGATTTACACCGAAAATCTAAAATTAACAATTACCATTTAAAAATTCTCTTTATTTTCATGGACTTTATCAAACCAAAATGAAAAATAACGTCCATTCATATAATTAAATAAATTATAAAATAAAAGTAGAAAAAAATCTTCATAAGTGCCTCTTATATAATTTATATTAACTTAATTATTTAATTATATTGTTTAATATAAACTAACATAATATATATTGTATATATTTAATTAGCATAACGGTTGGTTCGCTATTTACAGTAGCTCAAAATCCGAACCGAACCAAAAATCGAAGTAGAGTAAAAAAATCCGACAAAAAATCAAATTAAATATTTTAGATTCGGTTTATTCGGTTCGGACCGGTTCGATTTTCACCGATTTTTCGGACCAGCCGGATTTTGGTTTCACCCCTATAGACGTAGTACTATATATGGACAACAAAAGTAGCTAAGCTATCTAGAGTATTGAAGCAACAAAAACATGGAAGAACAATCCTACGACGAGACATCAACAAATAACAACATTAAAAACGGTGTTGTCGATGAAGATGAAGAAGCCAACATAGTATATGCGTCGGTTGTGACCAGCTCCTTCATTTTACCCACGATCTTGAACGCCACTGTCCAGCTCGGCATTTTTGACATCCTTAATCAAGAAAAGGAAGGCAAGCAACTCTCCGCTTACGAAATCGCGAACCGGTTACCCGGTTTACAGGCGGTTTCTGCGTCGGTACTTGACCGGATGCTGCGGCTACTAGCCAGTCATTCTCTTCTTAAGTGCTCTATCCGAAGCGATGATGAGGAGGGTTCGGTGCAGAGAGTTTATGCAATTGCACCTGCCGGAAAGCTGTTTCTCAGGGATGAGCCATCTTTGGCTGGCTTCTTAAGTTTCTCGCATGACCAGGCTATATTCGACACAAGGTATATATCATGTTGCGATTTGGTGTCTCGGGTTTTTTTGTTGCGGTTTGATAGTCAAAATATCTGATTTGTTGCTTTCCACTTTTTCGTCTTAAAATCGACGGAATAAAAAAATATTTTTTAAGCATTAAAGAAGCTTAAATCCACTATAAGAAAATTAGCTTCTCGTGACGCAAATTGGGTCGTCATGAATCTGGCGACAATTTTACCGATACATATGACCTTTCCAATCACTGTTGCGAAAAAACACTGCATCGCTTGTAGTAAGTGTCGCCAAAAATCTTTAAAGAGACGACGATGTTGCTTACCATTGCATGCAAGTGGCAAAACAACTAAGAGTTGTTATAATAACTTTTTCTTGAAAAGTGTTTGGATTTTTGTTAAGCAATGAAACTCAATATGATTGGTACCTTAAATCAAAACTTAATGACGCTTTCAAAAGCGACAAAATAACAGAAAAATAAATGACGCTACTACAAAGTGTCAGATTTGATTACTGTGAAGATTTTGCGACGTTTAAACAAGAATCAGCAGTAAAAAGTCATCTAAAGTTTTTTTTTTCACAAATACGATACTTTAGAAAAGTGGAACAGTATCTTTTTGTTGCTTAAAAATGCTAATTTTAACACTAAAACCAAACGAAAAACTGGATATCAACAAAACCTAATACTTCAAACATCGAATAATAACAACAAAGACGAGACATAAAAAATCATAACATTGCATATTATGCATAGTGCTTTTAAATTCAATCCTTAATTAATACATATTATAACAAACCGTAGACAAACACCCGTTATTTATAATAGATACCAGCCCGCGCTACGTGAGCGCATATTTTGAAAATGTTATAGAGACATGTTCAAACTGATTCCGAAGATAATACAAAAAGCATGATTGTCCGACTCCGATGATGATACGTGGGTATGATCGACCCAGCTCCAAGGATAATACAAGAGTATAACCTATAAAAATATTAACTTCAATTATGAAACGTAATATTATATAAATTTTGCAAAAATAAAGCTTAAAGTTTTCAAGAATGTAACTTTATTTTTTGTAGGGAAATTAAATTAAAATTTGTTTAAAACGTTAAAAAAATTCAGTTATTTTCAACCAATTTATTCGCTCCAATATTGCAAATTTTTTGAAATCATTATAGGCACTACATAAAAGATGCGTTACTTGAAGGAGGCATACCCTTTAAACTGGCTCATGGAATGTCGACATTTGAGTACATCAAAACCAACCCAACATTCAGCAAGTCGTTTAACAGCGCCGTGAGTTACCACTCCTCTATAATCACCAAGAAGATTCTCGACAAGTACGACGGTTTCGCAGGTATCTCAACCCTTGTTGATGTCGGAGGTGGACGTGGCACAACACTCAATCTCATCGTTTCCCGGTATCCACACATTAAAGGCATCAATTTCGATTTACCTCAGGTCATAAAAGACGCGCCTTCATACGACGGTACGGAAAAATTATAATTTCACAAGCATTCATGTAGGGTTGGTAATTTGTGACACGATAGCACGACACGATCGTGCTAGCATATGACAGAACGATAACACGAATACGATTAGCACGATATAGCTTTTGTGCCGTGTTCGTGTTTGCGTATCATAACACGACATGCACGATAGCACGGCACGAACACGTCTTCGTATTTGTAAAATGTAGCACTATAAACTTACCGTGTGTGTTCGTGTTCAGCAAGTTTAACACAATACGATCATTTACATTAGGGCTGGCAATTCGGGCTCGGCACGATGGGCCGACACGAACACGACACGAAAATTACGGGTTTGGGTTTGATATTAGTGACGGCACGACACAATAACACAATATTTTAAACTAAAATGGTTAAACATTAATTTTTTTATTCAATTTACTATAGGTTTTTAGTGCAGGTTTTTCATGTTGGGCGGGTTTGGGTTTGATATTAGTGACACGACACGGCACGATAACACGATATCTTAAACTAAAATGGTTAAACATTAATTTTTTTATTCAATTTACTATAGGTTTTTAGTGCCGGTTTTTCATGTTGGGCAGGTTTTGGCTGACCCCCAGAACACGACACGAACCTGACACGACACGAATTCGCACGAATTGCCAACCCTAATCTACATACACGATAATACGAACTGATACCCCTAAATTCAGACCAGTAATACATATAGTTGATTAATCGTCTAATAACTATGTATATCTTTTAGTTTCCATGTATAGACTAAAAAAACTTTATATATATAAGATAAGATGGCTAATGTGAATTTGTGTAGGAGTAACGCATGTTGGCGGGGACATGTTCGATGAAATTCCTTATGGAGGGGATGCTATTCTACTCAAGGTTAGTAAGAAGGATTAAGAATCTAAAAACAAGATCAACTATTATGTCATATTACTAATCACTATTCTTATTTAAAATATGGGTTAAAGAGTCTTTTATATATTTTGACCGAAGTTGATTTTTGGTGTCATATGCATCAGACTCTAGTTGGGTCAAATTTTAGCTAGGGTGCGATTGAGCTTGTTTAGAGACTAAATTGCAAAAATTAAAAGTTGTGATATGAATTGGGAGACTAAATTGAGTAAAAATGAAACTTACGGGGAAGTCACGTGACTTGGAACTTAACGGTCAATCTTGCACTAAAAGTTTACAAAATGCAAACGTGTGACAACAAAAGTTTACAAAAAAAAATAATATAATATAGGCCACCAAAAACCAACTTTAGTTTAAACATATGACATCAAAAGACTATTTAAGCTCAAAATATAGATATTTGGTGTCTCAACTATCATATTTGTTAATTTCCACTTTTTTGGACTGATTTTGGCGTTTTAAGTAACAACAAATATATTAATTTTCACTTTTCTGAAGTATTAGTTGACTGCTCCAGATTTATGCTTATTTAATACTTAAAAAACATGTTTCCATTTCGTCAATTTTAAGATAAAAATGTGAAAATCAACACATCTGATAGTTTTTTTTTTGCTAAACTCATCTGATAGATGAGACACTGAATATCAACATTTAAATCTAGTATATCGATTAGGGTTAATAACTAAAAAACTGTCAAATGTTTACCCTTTGTTAAAATTAGGTGTCCGAAGTTTCAAATGTTAAATTGTAGTGTCCAATGTTTCAATTTTGTTAAAATGTGGTGTCTTGGTGTGATTACTTTAGAGAAGTCAATTCCGACGAAACCGTATGTCAAATTCGAGCATCCATACACACTCCCTTCTCGTCATCTTGCCGGGACCGTCACCTAAGAAGTTTGCCACATCCGCACAAGTACATCTCGCTCTGTTGTCCTTGGAAAATGGCTCCACACCACTCTTCTAGAAACTTTTTTTAATATTCAATTTTTGAGTGAAATTTGACGATTTTATGAAAAGTAAAGAGTGATGGATTATGAGTGCGCGCGTGAGTGGGTTGATGAAAATGATAGAATGGAGATGAAAATACGCGTAAAGACACCAAATTTTAACAAAAATAAAACTTGGACAATCCATTTTAACATTTCAAACTTCAGACACCTAATTTTAACATAGGGTAAACTTTGGACAGTTTTTTAGTTATTAACCCTACCGATTATGAAGGTAACCTATAATCGAGATTGTTTGTAGGTTCTTAACCTTAGTAAATGTCACATATGGATTTTCCCGCCATTTTTCTAATCATATATATTTGGATATACAACAGAGGATATGCCACAACTGGAGTGATGAGAAGTGCTTGAAGTTGTTGAAGAAATGCCACGCAGCACTAGATCGCAGCGGTGGCACCGGAAAAGTGATCATTGCGGAGTCGATAGTATCGGAGGCGCCGTCGTCGAACAAGTTAATGGAGGAGAAGTATGTGTGTCACTACGATAACATAATGCTCACTCAACATGAGGGTAAAGAGAGGACTCAAAGAGAGTTCAATGCGTTGGCCGTGGAAGCTGGATTCTCCACCTTTCGTCTCGTGTGTTGCGTTTGTGCACATTGGGTTATGGAACTAACACTTGCCTAATCAACAATTAATACCTACCTATACTATGCCGCCTTAGAGCATCCACAGTGGTATTACCTAAAGATTACGTAAACGTGGGTCCTACATGTTTATTTAAGTAAAATAACAAAAACTATCTACAGTGGTTTTACATAGCATTCCTTAAAGATGGGACCCACACGTAAATTTATGTTTTTACATAAAGCATTCCTTAAATTTAAGTAATGCACTATGTATTACGTAACCAATTTTTTATTATAAATTAATTCATTTTATAATTAATGCTAATATCTTATTGGTGGTTGTTAGAAAATTTAATAATAAAATATATTTAAAGAATATGTTTAAGTAATACGATTGCAGAGAAAATATTTTTTACGTGTGTCTTAAATTTACGTATTACTTAAAGTGTACATAAATGTCTACGTGGCAACTTTAAAGAATACAATTTATGTAAAACCATTGTGGATGCTCTTATTATACAGAACATCTATGTTATGCATATTATTACATACTAATAATATGTGGGAACTATATACATAGTCCAACTCGTTTGACAATAAATGTAATTTTATTATTATTATTATTATTATTATGGCCATTGTAGTTGATTATAATAATGCCATCCCACTCGTCATGACCTTAGACGACTATAGTCCCGACTCATAGCAAAAATGCTGCATTATCGAATAATTTCTACATTTTAACGGGTTGCGATATTGTGCAAGTGAAAATTAGTATAGAGTTACTGAACAAGTAAAAAAACGTAAAATACTGAAAGATGTTTTATTTTTATTTTTTCAAGTTCCCATGGGGTGTGTTGAGAGATTTAAAACTAGGCAGTGAGTACATATTCACTACATAGCA
This sequence comes from Clarkia xantiana subsp. parviflora, assembly GCA_036873135.1. Lineage (NCBI taxonomy): Eukaryota > Viridiplantae > Streptophyta > Magnoliopsida > Myrtales > Onagraceae > Clarkia > Clarkia xantiana. The sequence continues at coordinate 3,927,102 of JAPTYO010000009.1, forward strand.
TAAGCCCACTGAGATTGTATACTAAAATCAATTTGTAATTGTAGAAGTAGTCCATCAAGCTTATATAGTGTTTTAATTTTTCAATCTAACCGATGCGGTACAACTCACTCTCATATACACTTAACAATCCCCCCTTACATGTGACGTGAGTGCACCGCCGGAAATACAGCACCAAACCGTAGAATTTTTTCAAATCAGTAATTTGAACGGCCACAACATGCACCGAGCCAGAACTCACCACTTTGTACCCTCCTAGACCTTCCGGACCGAGCTACCTGCTCCTAACATGGTGGTCCTAGGTGGAGCCCCCATTAGAATGGGGCATGCGTAGCATGCTCGCTCTACATTTAGATTAATCATCACTCGTACTGGGGTCAGCCCATAATAGGTAAAATGCTGACAATGAATATCTTTTCATTTTCATGATCAACGACATGATTTGAACCCCTAAACACTGGTTACGAATGAAGCGTTGATCACTGCACCGTTTTATTTATGGTTAAAATACTGAAAGATTGTTTGTTAATAGTTTGAGGATTTTTTGTTGGGGTAAAAGTTTGAGGAATTGATATTTTCAGCTTCTCTTATTTTGTTGGTAATAAACTAAACTAATAATCCGCTTTCTCTATTGTATGCGGCTTGTTGGCCAAAAAATTGTATTCGGTTTGGGATTAGCACTCCAGTTTTCTATTAGAGCTTCTTGCCGGACATATCCCGCCGCCGACGGCCACATCAACCATCTCCGTCTTCCTTCTCCATCTCCGCGAATTGCCCATCAACAATTTCACTCCTCCGCCGCCTCAGTCTGTACATCTCTGTTCCTGCCGATTGCACCTGATATTCGACACTTTTGGATCTCGATATCGAAACCCTAATTTCTAGACAGATCCTTCATCTGCTTCGGTAATCTCCATCCTCCATCTACAATTTCTACCCTGCTTGTGTAACTCGGTTGTCTCTCAAACCAAGTCAAGATGAGGATTATGATAAAGGGAGGTGTTTGGAAGAATACTGAGGATGAGATCCTCAAAGCTGCTGTGATGAAATATGGGAAGAATCAGTGGGCTCGTATATCTTCCCTTCTTGTCCGAAAGTCTGCTAAGCAGTGTAAAGCTCGATGGTATGAGTGGCTGGATCCTTCAATTAAGAAGGTGATATACAATATCCTAGTGATATCCTGTCTTAGCGATGTTTGCTGTTTTGTGCTTAATTGTAATGTGCTCATGTTTCAAGGATATATCATATTTCATTCTATAATATGCTTATAATCCGTATAATCCAAAGTTATATTTGGTGATGTTGTTGGTACGTTCTAAGCATGTCATGCTGATGAAGAGTTATTGAATGTTCTTTTGAATTGTATCTGTTACCTTGAGGAGCTATCCAATGTTTTTCGAGTTATGCAATGTTTTTCTAGTTACCTAAATTCATGTTTCCAATTTTTTTTTTTTTTTTTTTTTAAAACAGACTGAATGGACCAGAGAGGAGGATGAGAAATTGCTTCATCTTGCAAAGATTATGCCACTACAGTGGCGAACGATTGCGCCAATTGTTGGTCGAACTCCATCGCAATGCCTTGAACGCTATGAGAAGCTACTTGATGCAGCTTGTGCTAAGGATGAGAACTACGAAGCTGCAGATGATCCTAGGAAGTTACGGCCAGGAGAAATTGATCCCAATCCAGAATCAAAGCCTGCACGTCCTGACCCAGTTGATATGGATGAGGATGAGAAGGAAATGTTGTCAGAGGCTCGAGCTCGATTGGCAAACACTAGAGGTAAGAAGGCGAAAAGAAAGGCTAGAGAGAAACAGCTTGAAGAGGCAAGAAGGCTTGCTAGTTTACAGAAAAGGAGAGAACTGAAGGCTGCTGGTATAGATAACAGGCTACGTAAAAGAAAAAGAAAGGGAATAGACTATAATGCGGAAATTCCTTTTGAGAAGAGACCTCCTCCGGGCTTTTTTGACGTGGTTGGTGAAGATAGGGATGTTGAAATGCCAAAGTTCCCTACGACAATTGAAGAACTCGAAGGGAAAAGAAGAGTGGATGTGGAGGCACAGTTAAGAAAACAGGACATAGCAAAAAATAAAATAGCTCAGAGACAGGATGCTCCTTCTGCAATACTTCAGGCCAACAAGATGAATGACCCTGAGACAGTTAGAAAGAAGTCAAAATTGATGCTTCCTCCACCACAGATAACAGATACTGAACTCGAAGAGATTGCAAAGATGGGTTATGCAAGTGATCTTCTTGCTAGCAGTGAGGAACTTGCAGGAGGGAGTTCAGCAACACACGCTCTTCTTGCTAACTATGCTCAGACACCACGGTCGGGAATGACTCCATTACGGACACCCCAAAGGACTCCTTCTGGGAAGGGTGATGCAATCATGATGGAAGCGGAAAACCTTGCAAGGCTGAGGCAGTCAGAAACACCACTATTAGGAGGAGAAAATCCTGAATTACATCCTTCAGATTTCTCTGGCATTACTCCTAAAAGAAGAGAGGTACAGACACCAAACCCAATGCTTACACCTTCTATGACTCCAGGAGGGGGTGTAACCCCAAGAGGGGGAGTCACCCCAAGACTTGCCATGACACCATTAAGGGACGGACAATCAGTTGGAATGACACCAAAAGCTACCCCCATCAGAGACGAGCTTCACATAAATGAAGAAATGGATGTCAGTGATAGTGCCAAGCTCGAACTAAGGAGGCAAGCTGACTTGAGAAGGAATCTTCGATCTGGTTTGAGTACCCTTCCTCAGCCTAAAAATGAATATCAGATAGTGATACAACCACTTCCCGAGGATAATGAGGAGCCTGAGGAAAAAATGGAGGAAGATATGTCCGACAGAATGGCAAGAGAAAGAGCTGAGGAAGAAGCACGGCAGCAAGCACTGCTTAGGAAGAGATCGAAAGTACTGCAACGGGATTTACCTCGGCCTCCTGTGGCTTCCTTGGAGTTAATAAAGAACTCTTTGATTAGAGCTGAGGGAGACAAGAGTTCTTTTGTTCCACCAACTGCAATTGAGCTGGCCGATGAAATGGTTATGAAGGAGTTGGTGGATTTGCTTGAGCATGATAATGCAAAATATCCACTCGAGGAAAGAGCAACCAAGGAGAAAAAGAAATCTTCTAAGCGGTCTGGTGGTTCTGCAGTTCCCGTGATTGAAGATTTTGACGAAGATGAGCTTAAAGAGGTAGTTTGGTTATTCTCAGTTTCAGTTTTTAGTTAATTCTCAGAAGTACACCAATGATGCTGTGCATGTTTTCTTTTATCTGTTTTTCCATGCATCTGATTGTTTCTAATCACTATACTATACTAGACCTGCAAGGAATCTTACCTGTTGATGCCCTTACTATCTAAAATCGGGGTTTTTTTTTTCCGTATACATAGAACTATAATGTGTTGTCCCTAAAGATGAGCATTGTTTTCTAAGTGTAAAGCATTTACATGTATATTTGTATGCCATGGACACTCCCGTTGTTGGCTGCTTCCCATACTTAAACTAGTTGCACAATTTTTTCTTCGAATTCATATTAAGGAAATTGTATGCACCTTTCGGTGAGCAACTGAAAATCTATCCTTTGTAGTTTAGTTAATGTGTATGAACAGTGGCTATAATACTTATGACAAACTCTAGTTCTGTATGCTTTAACATATTGTATGAAAAGTGTGCTTGAGTTGCAGTATTTTAACATCAAATTATCTTGTGGTACAAACAGGCAGATAAATTGATAAAAGAAGAAATTCAGTTCATTCGAGTTGCAATGGGTCATGAAGATGAATCACTAGAGAATTTCATTGAAGCACACAGTACTTGCCTAAATGATCTAATGTTCTTCCCGACACGGAATGCTTATGGGTTGTCAAGTGTTGCTGGAAACATGGAAAAGCTTGCTGCCCTACAGAGTGAATTTGAGAGTATGAAAAAGAGGTTAGATGAAGACCATGAGAAAGCGATCCGCATTGAGAAGAAGGTCAAAACTCTCACGCTCGGTTATCAGGTACGTCTATAGTCGTAAGTAGGATGTCTTACTGTTTCACCATGTTTTGATTTGAAAGGAAAAAATTTGACTTGTATGATTGATTGATTTATCTCAGATGAGAGAGAAAAGTCTTTGGGACAAGATAGAATCAACATTCAAGCAGATAGACGTGGCGGGAACAGAGCTGGAGTGTTTCCAAGCTTTACAGAAGCAGGAGCAGGTGGCAGCATTGCATAGATTGAATACTCTAAGAGAAGAAGTAGAGAAGCAGAAGGAGCTAGAGAGAAGTCTTCAAGAAGGGTATGGTAGTGCTTTGGCAGAGCTAGAGAGAAGTCAGCATCTGATGGAGAAATACAGAGCTGATGAAGAAGAACTGAAGAGGAAGAAGCAGCAAGAAGAAGAAGAAGCTGCAGCTAAGAATGTTATTGTTACTGAAAATGCTGTTGCACCAAATGATGCAAAAAAAGATGATGATGTGAGTGATGTTGTGGATCCTCCATTTTCTGGGTCTCAGGATGAACAGACTGTGGTTCTTACTTCTGAAGGAGAGAATGCTGCTACTGCTACTGTTGCTGCATCAAAGGTAGTGGAAAGAATGGAGGTGGATTCTCCGGTAACAGAAGCAGAGAATGAGGAGGTTGAGAAGCAAGCTGAAGCTGCTGCTGAAGAAAAGGAAACTCCTATTACCACTACTACTACTGCGGAGTGAGCGAGTTAGTTTGTGTATCACAGAGACAAGACTATGTAATGCGCGGATTTGAGTTTTGTTGATGATTAATCAATTAGTGGTTACTATTGCTTGCTCTTTTGAAGATTGAGAACTTAATCTTCTGAGAAATATGCCAACTTGTACTTCCCAAGGATGCTATGATGTTGTAAAGTAAAAAGGTGCTGCATTTCTATTTTCCACTGCATGATGTTGTCCGGTTCAAGGTATGTCCTGTTGAAATTTGGTGTTTGAAGCTTTAAATGTTAAAATGGACAGTTTCAGGTTTCATTTTTGTTGAAATTCGGTGTCTTTGTGCGTGTTTCCCTCTCCCTTAGTCATTTTCATCAACCCTCTCATAATTCATCACTTTTTACTTTTTCACAAAATCGCTAAATTTTTCTAGCGATAACGGAGCAAAATTTATTTGTGCGGATGTGGCCTACTTCTTAGATGACAAGAATTGAGCGTCATAGCGTGCATGGGAACTCGAATTTAACAGCCGGTTTCGTCGGTATTAACTTCTGTTAAACTTCAGACACTAAATTTCAAACATTAGGCAAACTTTAGACTGTTTATAAGTTCTTTAACCCTTATTCCAAACATGAAGTTGAACTCTCAGGTACCCACTTTTTTTATTCTGCTGTTTCAAATTCAAACAATGCTGCTTCTGCACTGCAATAATGAAAAGCAGAAACACCATTCTAATTTCAGTACTGCCCGCAAGTGATATTCGACAGGCCAATAGCAACGGCCACCTAACTAAACCATAATAGCAACGCAATTGCATTCTTTTTTACTATCACTTTCTCTTGAGCTTCTCCTTCATCCTTTCAACAGCAGCTCTCAATGTCCCCTCATCTTTGCAGAAAGTAAACCTCACCAGATTCTTCCCTTCTTCAGGATTCAGATAAAACACACTAGTCGGAATAGCCACCACCCCAACTTCCTTTATCAGGTACTCGCAAAACGCAATATCGTTTTCCAACCCAAAAGCCGTGTGATCCACCACCACAAAGTAAGTCCCACTTGACGGAAAAACCTCGAATCCAACTTCATTCAAACCCTCCACCAATATCTTCTTCTTCGCCGCATAATCCCTCCTCAGCTCTTCATAGTACGACTCTGGCGCCCTCAGTGCAGCTGCTGCTGCTGACTGGAACGGCGTGGCAGTCGCAAAGGTGAGATACGCGTGTGCCTGGCGGACCCCCCATATCAGATGTGGTGGAGCTATGGCCCACCCGACCTTCCACCCTGTCAGAGAAAACGTCTTCCCTAGAGAATTCATCGTCACGGTTCGTTCGTACATTCCAGGAAGTGACGCGATTGAAATGTGGTCCATTTCAAACGCTAATTTATCGTAAACTTCGTCACTGAACACCAGGACATCGTTCTCAATGCACAGAGCAGCGATCGTTTCAAGCTCTTCCCTAGTGAACATTTTTCCAGTGGGGTTGTGAGGTGTGTTTAGAAGAATTGCTCGAGTTTTCTTCGATATCTTGGACTTGAGCTCCTCGATTGGAAGAGCAAAATCAGGTGGGCGCAGTGTAATGCCTTTTACATCAGCTCCAGCCATGGACAGAGTTGCTTCGTACGAGTCATAGAAGGGTGCAAAGAGGATGACTTCATCTCCTGGATTTATCAACCCTAATATGGTTGCAGCAATGGCTTCCGTGCACCCTGAGGTAACCGTGATTTCTTTCTCAGGGTCCACCACAAGGCCTGTGTCCTTTTGGAACCGAGCTGCAATGGCTGCATTTAGGTCAGGAATCCCGTAGCCCCGTGCGTATTGGTTCTTCCCTTCTGTAATGGCTTGAATAGCTGCCTGCTTAACAAAATCCGGTCCATCAAAGTTCGGGAACCCTTGGCCGAGGTTAATTGCTCCATGTTTGATAGCAAGGGAGCTCATCTGGGTAAAAATCGTCGTTTTGAACTTCTCCAATCGTTTTGCTATCTGTAAATATCAAATGCCAAATATATATAAAAATTCCCAGGGTAGCAATATGAATGGAGCAGTAACTTAACAAGTTCATCATGTCTGAGAAGGTATTGTTCAATCTCTGCCCATACGTAATAACACAAGTCAATTAGCTAAACTAGAACTTCCATGAAATTGATAGCTCCAAGCAAAAATCTACATAAGGCTCTACAGATTAGTTGCGCAGATTTTAATCCCATAAACCCTAAAATCTGATCTGAACTGAATCTGGTCTCCACCACACTAAGAATTACAGCATGCACATCAAAACCATGTTTCAATCGAATCGCCCAATTCAACGATGAGGTCTAAAGCAACAATCACTTTTGAGCTAATCCAACAAAAAACTCCAATTAGCAAAGAATCAAATAGAAATAGTAGATGAGTATTACCTGCAAGGGCTTAGGGGCCGTCGGGTTGGAACCTTCGTGCTCCAAAACCGCCTTTTTCTCATTGGAAAGGGTTGATATGGTAGCCATGAAAGATGGGTAGCTGTTCTTGTTTCCGATGGTGCGGAATCTGGGCAAATGCTTTGAAAATGAGAACAAATTGGAGGATTTGAAGCTCAGTGGTGCGAGCATTTCATTGTAAGTGCAATGAATCTGCATGAAAGGGGGAATTGTTGAATTTAGGGCATCAACTACAAATAAAGTCAGAAGCTCCGATCTAACGGCAGTAGTCAGGATGAACGGGGACTAAAGGGTGTGTTTGGATGAACGTTTAATGCGAAATTAGGTCATTACATCAAATATATTAATCAAACGTAGGTCTTAAAATTTGGCCAAAAAAAATGTAGATCTAAAAACAGATATAATATTATATGACGACCGATATTCTGCATTGTTTATATCTTATTGTTATATATATATATATATATATATATATTATAAATAAATAAAATTATCTGTTTAGTTTTTTTTCACTACTATTTATTAATAATATTATATGCATTATATTATGTTTATTTCTTTTTATTATTACTGTTAAATGTTAACATTATTTATCATGTTTTTTAAATAGATAAAATATAAAACTTATAACACTAGAATATAACACTACAATCCATTTTATACCACAACTAAACACTGTAATTTAATTTTAACTTCTTTATTGCATTGCTGATTAAGAACCAACTCGTAAGTGTTGTCTACAAAAATCGAGTGAATTCCCAAATTAGGCTCTTACAAAATTTATTATCAAACCTCTTCATAAACTAATTCTCAAACTAGTTAGTTTTTTTTAATCGTCTCTATTTACTACTTTACATCCCAAAGTTTATATTTTTTTAATCGAACCTAAACTAAAATATAATACAAGAAAGATATGAAAAATAAATTGAATAAATTAAGATGGACATATGGTCTATTGGTTTGATTCTCACTTCGTATGTAAGAGGATCTTAGTTTAATAGTCAGAACGCCTGTCATGCAGATTAGTGTGCTTTCAATTTGCATAGTTTTGTAATTTAAGCATAGTACAGTTATTGACTTGAAAATCAATATTTCTTACACACTAATTCATCAATTTAGCGAACTTATTAGTAAGGTGAGTTGTATAAATGGTCATGATGTTAAATGCAACTGAAAATATTCCAATTACATGATTACTAATAACAACATGTCCTGGCCATTTCGTCTAGTGGTATGATTCTCGCTTGGCTGCGAGAGGTCCCAAGTTCAATGATTGGAATGCCTTAAAATGTATTGTTTTCCCTATTCTCCTTCCTCCAATAAGAAGTATAATTTTCAAAGAATGATCGAATTTAATGTATGTTAAAGCAACTCTTTTGTATGTTCACTTTTACGTTGTTGCTCTGGCCTAGCTGACCACTTGTTATACATAATTTAAATTCATCACATATAAAGAAATTAAACTGACAAGCATACATTTGTTTTTGTCACATGTTTATTATGAATATGAAAGATTTAACTTTAGAAGTGTAATACAAAAGTTATTTGATCTAGTTAGTTATGATTTCATTTGTTTATTTTTCTATATGATTTCAACTAAGCATAGAGGGGTATCAAAAAATGAAATTTTAGATAAAAATAAATGACAGTCCAATAAATTGACAGCTGGCAAAACAAAAAAGATTATCATTCATAGTTTTGATGTATAATAGAACTCTTATTTTAGCGACATGCCTTCCTTCAATATACAATTATTATGTTTTATCATCCATTTCTACTTTACAACAAAAAATCAAGCTTAGAAGGGAATAAGAAATTTCTTAATATTACCAACTAGATTACTTGGTATAGTATCTGAAACTATACTACACTAACTAAATGTTATTAAATTAACGCTTGGACATTTGGTCTAGTAGTATAATTCTCGCTTTGGGTGCGAGGTCCCAATGCCAATTCTCATAATGTCCAATATCGCAAGTTAAGTAGAGTTCTCAACTGGAGTAGCTCAGTTGTTTAGAACGTGTGGCTATTAACCACAAGGTTGAGGGTTCAAACCCTTTCTTTAGCGTTTGAAAATTTTATTTTTCAAGTTGTTTCTTCATATGTGAAAATTAGTTTGATAGTCGATAATCATTCTTATTTATACACAACTGATCAATTCAGCTTAATAACTAGTTAGATTGGTCTAGTGGTATGATTATAACATGCGAGAGATCCCTAGTTTAATTCTTGAAATGCCCAAAATCTTGGTTATTCACTTAGTCATGTAATGTAATTTTAATTTTCAAGAAAATCAGTTGAAAGAGGCAATCAACTTTGCCTCTAATAATAAGTATCATAGTAATGATAATAGTCTTATGACTTGAGCTGAGTAAATAAAGAATAAAAAAACAGCTTCTTCTAATAAGAAGTATAACTTTCAAAGAATGATTGACTTTAACATATATTAAGCGCAACTCTTTTGTAAGTTCACTTTTACGTTGTTGTTTTAGTCTAGCTGACCAATTGCAATTCATAAGTTATATTCAACACCTATATTAAGCGTGACTCTTTTGTAAGTTCACTTTTACGCATTTGGAGATTTTTTTTTTTAAGTTATTTGATCACGATTTATATGTGAGAGGACCTTAGTTTGATAATCAGAACGCTCACCATGTAGGCTAGTGTGTTTTATTTCATAGTTTTGTAATCTAAGTTTGTACATTACTGACTTGACAATCAATCTTGTTTACATGCAACTGGTGAATTTAGCAGACTTACTGGTTATATGGGTGTCGATATGGTCAGGATGTTAAATGCAACAGAAACAACTCCAGTAACATGGTAACTAATATTACAATGTATTTGGAGTTTTCAATTCTAAAAATCCCTATATTTTGGTTATTTACTCATTCATTTAATGAGATTTTACTTTTCAAGAAAGCCATGTGAAAAAGACAGTCAACTTTCAAAGAAATATAACTTTCAAAGAATGATTGACTTTAACCTATATATATTAAACGCAATTTTTTTTGTAAGTTCACTTTTACGATGTTGTTCTAGCATAGCTGGCCAATTGCTATCATAAGTTAAATCCAACACATATAAATAAATTAAACTGAAAAACTTACATTTATTTATAACATATCTTTGCAACAAAATTCATCACATGTCTATTGTATGTATGAAATGTTTAACGTTAGAAGTGTAATACAAAAGTAATTTGGTCTAGTTAGTTATGATTTCATTTATGGTTTTTTTTTTTCTACATGATTTCAACTAAGAATAGGGGTTTCAAAAAATGAAAATTTATATAGAAATATATGACATACAGTCCAAAAAATAGAAAGTTTACATAACAAAAAATGTTACAATTTAGAGTTTTGCCATACAACAGAACTCTTTCTTTAGTGACATGCCTTCAATCAACATAATTTGTACTTCTTATCATCATTTTCTGCTTTAAAGCAACATAATCAAACATGAAAGACAATCTGAAATCTCATCGTATAAGCAACTAGATTGTTTGGTTTAGTATGTGAAACTATACTGCAGTAACTAAATGATGTTGATTTAACGTTTGGACATTTGGTCTAGTAGTATAATTCTTGCTTTGGGTGCGAGTTGTCTGTCAATTCTCATAATGCCCAATATTGCATGACAACTTCAATTCTCCACATTACTAATATATAGTATTTGCTGGAGTAGCTTAGTTGGTTAGAGTGTGTGGCTGCTAACCACAAGGTCGAAGGTCCAAACATTTCTTATAGCGTTTGTATAATTTTTTTTTTTCAAGTTGTTTGATTCTCACTTCAAATGTGATAACCCCTTAGTTTAATAGTCGGAACGCCCTCTGTAGGGTACTTTTGCCTAGTTTTGTAATCTAAGCTTAGTACATTACTTGCTTGACAAGTTTTATAATATAAGCTTAGTACATTACTGGTTGGTAATCAATCTTGTTTATATGTAACTAGTCAATTTAGCAAATGTACTGGTTAGATAAGGTGTTGATATGGTCAGAGTGTTAAATGTACGAAAACAACTTTAGTAACATGGTAACTAATATCAAAATGTTTGGGCATTCGGTCTAGTGATATGATTCTCGCTGAGGGAGCGAGAGGTCTTGAGTTCAATTCTTGGAATGCCCCTCATCTTAGTTATACACATTTTAAGAAAGTTAGTAGAAAGAGGCAGCAAAAATGATATATTAAGCGTAACTTTTTTTGCAAATTCACTTTTACTTGTTTTAACCTAGCTGACCAATTGCTATTCATAAGTTAAATCACATATATTAAGCTCAATTCTTTTGTAAGTTCAATTTTATGCATTGAGTAACTAATATCAAAATGTCTTGGGCATTTGGTCTAGTGGTATGATTATCGCTTAGGGCGCTAGAGGTCCTGAGTTTAATTCTCGGAACAAGTTCAATTTTACTTGTTTTAGCGTAGCATACCAATTGCTATTCATAAGTTAAATCACATATATTAAGCTCAACTCTTTTGTAAGTTCATTTTTATGCATTGTGTAACTAATATCAAAATGTCTTGGGCATTTGGTCTAGTGGTATGATTCTCGCTTAGGGTGCGAGAGGTCCCGAGTTCACTTTTACTTGTTTTAGCCTAACCAATTGCTATTCATAATTTAAATTACATATATTAAGCTAAACTCTTTTGTAAGTTCAATTTTATGCATTCAGTAACTAATATCAAAATGTCTTGGGCATTTGGTCTAGTGGTATGATTCTCGCTTAGGGTGCGAGAGGTCCCGAGTTCAATTCTCGGAATGCCCCAAGATCTTTGTTGTACACTCTATAAAAAAGAGGCAAAAAATGATATAGTAAGCGCAACTCTTTTGCAATTTTAATTTTACTTGTTTTAGCCTAGTAGACCAATTGCTATTCATAAGTTAAATCACATACATTAAGCTCAACTCTTTTGTAAGTTAAATTTTATGCATTGTGTAACTAATATTAAAATGTCTTGGGCATTTGGTCTAGTGGTATGATTCTCGCTTAGGGTGCGAGAGGTCCCGAGTTCACTTTTACTTGTTTTAGCCTAACCAATTGTTATTCATAATTTAAATTACAATTTATTAAGCTAAACTCTTTTGTAAGTTCAATTTTATGCATTTAGTAACTAATATCAAAATGTCTTGGGCATTTGGTCTAGTGGTATGATTCTCGCTTAGGGTGCGAGAGGTCCTGAGTTCAATTCTCGGAATGCCCCAGATCTTAGTTGTACAATTTTTAAGAAAGTCAGTAGAAACATGCAGCAAAAAATGATATATTAAGCGCAACTCTTTTGCAAGTGCACTTTTACTTGTTTTAGCCTAGCTGACCAATTGCTATTCATCAGTTAAATCACATATATTAAGTTCTAACTCTTTTGTAAGTTCAATTTTATGCATTGTAACTAATATTAAAATATCTTGGGCATTTGGTCTAGTGGTATGATTCTCGCTTAGGGTGCAAGAGGTCTGGAGTTCAATTCTTGAAATGCCCCATATCTTAGTTTTACACTTTTTAAGAACCTCAGTAGAAAGAGGCAGCAAAAAAATGATATATTAAGCGCAACTCTTTTGCAAGTTCACTTTTACTTATTTTAGCCTAGCTGACCAATTGCTATTCATAAGTTAAATCACATATATTAAGCTCAACTCTTTTGTAAGTTCAATTTTATGCATTAAGTAACTAATATCAAATTGTGTTAGGCATTTAGTCTAGTGGTATAATATAATTCTTGCTTAGGGTGCGAGAGGTCCCGAGTTCAATTCTCGGAATGCCCTAGGTCTTAGTTGTACACTTTTTAAGAAAGTCAGTTGAAAGAGCCAGTAAAAAAATATATATTAAGCGCAGCTCTTTTGCAAGCTCACTTTTACGATGTTGTTTTAGCCTAGCTGGCCAATTGCTATCCATAAGTTAAATCACATATATTAAGCTCAACTATTTTGTAAGTTCACTTTTATGCGTTTGGATTTTTTTTCCCAAGTTATTTTATAATCGCTTCAGATTTGAGAGGACCTTAGTTTGATAGTCGGAACGCCCACCCTGTAGGTTAGTGTTTTTTATTGCCTAGATTTGTAATCTAAGCTTAGTACGACACTGACTTAAAAATCAATATTGATCGCACACAATTGATCAATTTAGCAGACTTACTGGTTAGATGAGGTGTATATATGGTCATGGTGTTAAATGCAATAGAACAAGTCTAGTGACATGGTAACTAATATCAAAATAACTTAGGCATTTGATCTAGTGGTTTGATTCTCTCTTAGGGTACGAGTGTTCCCAAGTTTAATACTTGAAATGCTCTAAATTTTGATTCTTCACTAAGTCCTGTAATATGATTTTACTTTTCAAGAAAACTTTTTCATTCCTTATAGCATTCAGTAAATGGGCATATAGTCTAGTGTTATGATTCTTGATTCAAATGTGAGAGGACCTTAGTTTGATAGTCGGAACGCCTGCCATGCAGGTTTGTGTGCTTTTAGTTGCCTAGTTCTGTAATTTAAGCTTAGTACAACTATTGACTTGGAAATCAATCTTGCTTACACACTAATTCATTAATTCAACAGAATTATTGGATATATGAGGTATATATATAGTCAGGATGTTAAATGCAACGGAAAAACTCCAATGACATGGTGGCTAATAACAACATGTCCTGGGAATTTGGTCTAGTAGTATAATTCTCGCTTAGGGTGCTAGAGGTCACGACTTCAACTCTCTAAATGCCTTAAAAGGTAAAAATTCCCTCATCTTAAAAAATAAAGAATATAAAACAGCTTCCCCAACCACATCGGCGCATGGGGTGGCAACTTGGATCGCCGGTGGGCAGCCAAAGACCAGCCATATCGTGCTCGCACGCAATGAAATTTACAAACCGTAAATACAACATTTACAAGCTCTGATACCGCTGTGGGAAACAATATGATAAATTACAAACATTCAGATAAGTAGCCGAAGTTACTAACCGATAATGGCGATATAAAGCGAGATTGTTATAATCTATTATCGCAAATCTTCTTTCAGTTACATCTATGAATGTTACAATATGTATCTACAAGTCAGTCTCACGACAAGCGAGACTATTACAGTCTGCTCTCGCATATCGCATTTTAAGGATAAATAGAATTGTTACGATCTGTTTCTACAAGTCAACCTCACGACAAGTGAAACTATTACAATTTGATCTCGTAAATCACCATGGACGAACGAAACCTTTAGGTGTTCAACCTTGAAGATTCACAAACGGACAAACCGAACATTTAATTAAATGTTCATCCTCCGCAATAACAAAAATTTGCATTTCAAATTATATTGTATTATATTTTTATTTTTATATATTCAATATTGTATACATATATATTATATTTAATCAAAATTAAAATTATAATTATAGCGTTGACATAATAGTAAAAATATTAGGAATAACTACAATTTTTTTTTTGTGAAATACTATTTAACTATGATTAACAATATTATAATGACATAAAAAAAATGGAAACAGTTATTCCAATGCAAGGTGGAACATTAAGACAATTTTAAAATGACAATTTTACTTACAATCTAGTTGAATCAATATAATTAATTAAACAATTATTTTTTATTATTTGTCAACATAATATTATAATTAGATTGGATTCGCATATTCCCACAGATATATTATGTTCATGTGTTAACACGAAAAGCTTACGTCAGCCCAGCGGCACCACAAATTGGCTGCAAACACCAATACAAATTTGGCACGTTTCCACAAAGATGTGGTGGGTCAACGTTGTGTGGTTTTGTTTTGTTTACGGAGATCCTTTCCGGTGTATTGCAATCCACACTATTGAGGCCGTAGAATAACCAACAGAGACAGAGACAATGGCCATTAACTGTTGTATTCCGTGCGTCTCTGACAATTTTATATTTGTCCATCCATTGCAATTTCCGTCTTCTTCTTCCATTTCACTAGTTTCTCCCTCTTCGCTTCCGATTCCAAAGCAACGTCAACCTGCTGCCATTCGTGCTTCCTATTCTTCTCCGTCGTCTTCTTCTTCGGGTTGGTCTCTCTCTCTCTCAATTCTGTGCTTATCATGGATTTGTTTCTTTGTCCCTACAGCGATTAATTCATCGATACACTACAGATCGGTTCAATACTGTTCTCTTCCGCTCATTGTCGTATGATAGCTTGATTTTATTTTCAATCTCAACGATCTGGTGAAGTTTTAAAGTCAATGCTATATTTGTTGATTGATCGGTGGAAGGGGAGGAACTCGCTATCTATTTGTTTTTGGTGAAATTGATTTCAGTTTTTTCACCGTTCTATTTGTTCAATTAATATTGGTTTGATCGAGTTTCTACCTGATTGAATAACGATGTAATTAAGTAATTTAGATATTTCCTCAGGTTATGCTTATTTGACTTCTTTTCCTGAGAGTTGCGAGTTTTTGCTTGTAGATGGAAGGTGTTACCGTCAGTTGGTGTAAATTTATGGATTCTTTTTAAGATGCAAGCTTCTTTCCTTTTGCAGATATGGATTCAGAAGCCACTACAGCTTTGTACCCATTGCACCGCTCCAAAACACTTCATTTGGTTAGCCTTGATTTATCTGCTTTTTTTTCTTCAAGTTTTTGTTTGATAGTTTGAAAGCTCCATAGAGTGAATTTGGATTTTCTTGTAATTCCTACCTGAATTTCTCATATATATATGTATCCATGAAATACAGGTGAGACATGCACAAGGAGTTCACAATGTGGAAGGAGAGAAGGACTATAGCGCATATCTCTCATATGATTTACTCGATGCACACCTAACACCTCTTGGGTGGCAGCAGGTTGGAGATTTTCCATCGACCATCTCTTTCTTATGATGTATAAATAGTATGTAATTAGTTAAAGAAGAAAATATGTGCTTATATGTGTGTGTAGTCCCTTTGGTTGTATGTTTAAAGCATCTCAAAGTTATACTGTTTATATACAAATATCTTGTGTGTTTAACTTACTCTGGATATTCCATTTCCACATTTGGCTATAGAGGACTTGTTATGTTGTAGGGCTGCTTTCTTCACTGCCTTAATCCACCTCCATGAGTTTCTTATCTCTTATGGTCTAATTATATACCGTGATGTCGCAACAGGTTAATGGTACTCGCAAGCATGTTCAAGCTTGTGGACTCTCCAAGAAGATAGAACTTGTCATAGTCTCTCCTTTATTGAGGTGATTCCAAATAAGTCCTTCCTTTTGTCACAATTGGTTTTTATAAACTGACAGGATTCTTGTCAGTTACGTTACTTGAAATGTCAATCTATCAAAATCTAAAGCATATCTCATTGTACATTGAAAACTTATTATTGGGATTTGATACCAATTTCTTCTATTATATTTGTTGATATGAAGTGTTTAATCTCTATAAGGGTCTTTCAACATTTTAGGATTACTTTCATGTTCAAGAAAACTCATCGTCATGCAATCTATAGAAAATGAAGCTTGTTCAGAAAGTTACAGGATAATCGTTCTCTCTGATGCCAAATGTTCCTTCCAGTACTTGCATTCCCCTACGAGCTCTTCTAATGTTGCAGTAGGTTCATACCGTCCAGTTTAGATGGTTGCCCATAGGAATAAAATTTACAAATACATCTTTTTGTGGAGGGAATTTGATGCTTCAAAATGGACTTACTTGAGAAATAGTTGTATAAGTTTTCCATTGATATAAA
This sequence comes from Clarkia xantiana subsp. parviflora, assembly GCA_036873135.1. Taxonomy (NCBI): domain Eukaryota; kingdom Viridiplantae; phylum Streptophyta; class Magnoliopsida; order Myrtales; family Onagraceae; genus Clarkia; species Clarkia xantiana. The sequence continues at coordinate 3,943,861 of JAPTYO010000009.1, forward strand.
ATGTACTTTAATTACAAAAATTCTATTTAAAATCAAGACGGACAAATTGTACAACCAAACCCAACATATACACATGCACGGACCATATCTCCATTTTCCAGGCTGTACAGTTCTGTATATTATATGCCCAATAAGACGTGAAGAATGTCCCTATCTTTAATCTACTTCCATTTTTTTCAGAATACTAAATGCTCCATTGTAGTTTATATATATTACTCTTTTATGAATAGAATTCCATCTCTTTCTTTTCATTTGAAGAGTTTGAAAGACTCCTCCTGGAACTCAGAACCTTTCTGCCCGACCCCTCCCATGATATTTTAGCTCTATCCTATGATATGCTTTAGTAGTGCCAAAATTCCATATTTATGGATGGAGTAGAGACTAGTTCCATAGGTCAACTGGGATATAATTCTTGATGAGTTTGTCGATGATATTTTATGTTTTGTAGATGTGATCTATTTTCATCTTCTGTATCATAAGTTTACCTCTATTTTTCTCTTTCTTGATAGAGAATCTTCAATAATGGGTAATAGGTGAACTGCCTGATTCTCTTATATTTTTCACTGTTGCTCTTTTGGTCAGGACGATGCAGACAGCAGTTGGAGTTTTTGGTGGTGAAGACTACAAGGATGGGATGCATGCACCTCCCCTGATGGTTGCAGATGCAGGAAACAGTAACCATTCAGCTATTTCAAGTCTGGATTGCCCCCCATTTATTGCAGTAGAACTTTGTCGAGAACATTTGGTATGTCTATGTCATGACATATATGATAACATTAGAAGCTGAAGTATCTAATCATAGTATTAGCTAATTATATTCTGCTTGCACTTTTTTTTAATCCCATATGTGGTTTTCTCACATCACTGACAATATCTTTTGCTTACAGGGAGTTCATCCATGTGATAAACGACGAAGCATTGCAGAGTACCGTCCTCTGTTTCCCGCAATAGATTTTTCATTGGCAAGTAAACTTGGTATCCTTTTGTTTGAGGAAAGTAGGGTACTGCTTTTTATGAATTTGTACATGACATTGCTCCATCTTCCACACAGATTGAGAATGAGGAGGACGTCTTATGGACTCCAGATGTTAGAGAGAAAGATGAAGAAGTTGCAGCAAGGGGAATGAAATTTCTTAACTGGTGCCGACTTTATTTATATATTTATTTATTCATTTTCCAGTCCCCAGGCCTGGTGGTTTAAAGATATGACTACAATAGAATAATAGTTTTTCATGTTCATCAAGCGGCGACCATGACAAACAGCATCCGTAATTTGATATATAAAGTTATTTTCAATCTCTTAAAGCATACTTTGTTATTCAGCTACTGATGTGTGTTTTTGGAACCTTTTTTCAAAACTCTGGAAGTATACTGTTCTTTGAATTTTAAAAGCGTTTATGTCTGAAATGCAATTGAAATGGAAAGATTTTCTCTTTCTTTGACCTTTTTTTTTGGCGCTGCAGGCTGTGGACACGGAAGGAGAAGGAGATTGCAATTGTCAGCCACAGCGGTTTCTTGTTTCATGCCCTTAGTGCCTTTGGTAATGATTGCCATCCATCAGTTAAGAAAGAAATATGCGCACAGTAAGTACCATGATTTTGGTTCTTAATAATTCGTTATTTTCCTGCGAGTGGGTTTTCATATTTTCTCCACTGATAGTGGATGCTCCTCAGGTTGAAATTTGTTTATCATTGAATGATTCATCTGATGTACCATATAGTAGATGAAAAGTTGTCTTTTTCCACGAAATCATGGACAGTGAAGTTACAACAAGCTAGATGGTTTCCTTCCCAATTGGACTCAGTAGTATATATGCTTGAAAGCAATGACTTTATGGCTGCAAGTAACTAACTGAATTGATTTATGCTTATTTTAACTGAAGTGGTATTGGTGATTTAGTTGGACTTAAGTTAGTTGGTTCTTCAGAGATGATCAATTGCTCAGTTGTAACTCAATCCAGTGGAACCTTCTCCTACCCAAGAAATAGTTACATGTGTAATTTGATTCCTACCTAGCTAGCTAAGTTGATGAAATTTAGTGTTACTGATGAACTCTCAAGGTAAATAAGATGATGTTACATTGACCTTGAACTTTGAGTTACATTGAGATACATTTACTGAGATGGAAAACAACTTATTGCGTCTTCTTGCAGCTTTGCGAATTGTGAGCTCCGATCAGTCGTTATCGTGGATAGAAGGTAAGCAAATCATGATGCTGCCTCATTGTCACTTGGTTTATTTTGATGAAATGTGTTTTTTTAAAACTTAGTTTTCATTGTAATATGTGTTTATGTGCAGTAATATTGGGTCAGTTGAGGCAACTACTAACTATCCGGGTAAAATTCCTGATGGACTTGACCTCCCAAGTGATGTTGCAAAGGCAGAGCATTCGTCTTCAACTTAAGAAAATGAATATATTGGGTCAGGGTCGGGTCGGGTCGTGCGGTTCCATTCCAATCCACACAGACTGAGACGTGCTTTCTTTTTTTCCAAGCAGCTCAAACACAGTACATTGAATTAAAAGTGCAATAATTAAATGTGTCAATTCCTTTCTTTTATGCCTTGAGATTATTGACATTATGTATTTTAATTGATTGTGTCAAATTACATTCATTTTAATTGAATATGCTTTTGTTACAAAATATTTATCTCCAATCCAGTTACTTCTGAAATTTCGAAAGTCAATTTAAAATTCTTTTCAAACTGATTTCCAATCTATTGCATGTAACTACTTGTAAGTGACTAGATTTTTATGTTATTTTTTTACTTTCACTCTACGATTATTTTAACCTGCTAGCAATTGTTATAAAAATATTGTAACATTACATATAGTTGAGATTACTTTTAGAATATTAAGCCTAAATTAATTAACACTTTTTTGGACTCCTAATTAACACTGTCTTAAAAAGCCAAATGAATGTTAATCCACAAATTTACCCCAAGATTATATCTTTACTTAAACTATCAAATTAATATCTTACATTATGGTTTTGGCCAAAAAAAAAAAAAATCTTACATTATGGTTGAATAATGTAATCTCGTGTGCAGCATAACTAAATCATTAAGTCAAAAATGTGGACGTAACAGTGGAAACCATATTACTGAATATCTCTGGCCACAAACTATCGTATTATGTAAAGTTAATTTATTTTCAGTATTGAGTTTCAAAGCAAGCAATAGACATAAATGAAGTGAACGTGTATTGAGAAGGGCTTCAATAGAATTCCCTCATCATATTAATGATGATTATCCATGCAATAGTTAAAGTCGAATTCAATATAGGAGCCCGATCAGCCGTTCTAAGATGCTAATGCCTAATGTAACGTTTCTACACGGACAATTTTTTTTTTCTTATTGGACGACGGGAAACAATTATTTTTTTACTATATATTATTAAAAAATAAAAGGAGAAACATAAATAGTATAATTGATTATTTTTTTTGTGGTAAAAAATCTTGTGAAATTTCCATAAAAAATGGGATAGTCCACATAAAACACTAATACATTTTCATAATTTTTTTTTTCTTTGCCAATAGCATAATAATAATTGATGATCAATTCTGTGTTTCTTGCGACGTTTCCCATGCCCAGAGCAGTCTTCATTAAATTCTCGCTGACGACATACACATACTTTTTTTTTTTTTTTGGTAAAAACGACATACACATACAATATACATATATATACACATTTTCTCCATATTTTTTTCGCTTTTATTTTTTATTTTTTTGTTATTCACACATTTTATTATACACTCGGACAATACTCAATAGTATCCATCCTCCATTGTTATTGGTTGCTGGATTTCGTTCTCTCCACCAAATTGTCATCGAGGAAGAACTGGACTGATATCTGATTCCTAGTCAGAAACAGCCTGTTCGCCGGAGTGAGAGGAAACAGTTGTCGAAATGCCGTGATTTCTGCAGATCCAGGTTTATTTTACAGCAGGAACTCACCAAAGAGTAAATAGCCTGAAGAATTAGGATGCATGAAGCTCTAGCTCTGGATGATTCGAAGAAAGATGTCTTTCCTTTACCGTTCATGCGCAGTGTAAAGAAATCGGAGGTAGACAAGGAACCACCATTGGAGCTCGTCATCAGCCGTAGCACGCGCCGAGTCACTCCCACTCTCGCCTCTGAGTCCTCAAGTATCGTCGAGAGGCTGCTTCCCAACGGTGATTTGTACATCGGAAGCTTCTCCGGCAATGTGCCACACGGATCCGGCAAGTATCTCTGGGCCGACGGGTGCATGTACGAGGGCGATTGGCGGAAGGGGAAGGCCTCTGGCAGAGGGAGGTTCTCATGGCCGTCAGGAGCCACCTTCGAGGGAGAATTCAAATCCGGTCGCATGGAGGGATCCGGAACTTTCGTTGGACCGGACGGCGATACCTACCGCGGATCTTGGAGCGCGGATTGTAAGCATGGGTATGGGCAGAAGCGTTACGCGAATGGGGACTTCTACGAGGGGCAGTGGAAACGGAATCTCCAGGATGGACAAGGAAGGTATGTTTGGAGGAACGGAATTGAGTATGTAGGGGATTGGAGAAATGGAGTCATTTCTGGTAGAGGGAATATGGTCTGGTCGAATGGGAATCGGTATGATGGTCAGTGGGAGAATGGGATTCCGATAGGGAGTGGAGTGTTCACTTGGCCTGATGGGAGCTGCTTTGTTGTGGATTGGAACAAGGAATCTGCGGACCACTCACAATGTGGTGGTAGCTTTTATTCAGCTGAAGGGAAGGAGCTCTATCTTAGTGAGGATTTACTGCTTGCTGCTACAATGAGGAAGAGGTCCTCCGTTGATGGTGCAGGGAATTTTCCCAGGATTTGTATATGGGAATCTGATGGAGAAGCTGGGGATATCACCTGTGATATAGTTGATAATATGGAGGCATCTCTATTTTGTGGCAATGGAAAAATGGGCTTGAGGGATTTTCGGAGAGGCCGTCCAAGCTGTTTCACTGATGAGGTGAAGAAGCCTGGGGAGACTATATCGAAAGGGCATAAGAACTACGATTTAATGCTTAATTTACAGCTGGGTATCAGGTATTTCATAAATGGGTTTGTTGATTGAGTGCGGTTAAAGAATTTTTGCATTATTCACTTATGCTTCCCTGTATATTGATGCTTGTGTAGGTATTCTGTCGGGAAACATGCCTCGATCTTGCGACCGCTAAAGGCTAGTGATTTTGATCCAAAGGAGAAGTTTTGGACGCGGTTTCCACCTGAAGGATCTAAAATCACGCCACCCCATCAATCTGTGGAGTTCCGGTGGAAGGATTATTGCCCTGTTGTCTTTAGGTAGTGTATTTGGATTGCGACTGCTTAAGCAAATTTTGTTATATTTTCTAGTTCAACTTGGTTTCTGGAGTGTTGCGTACTTGCGTTAGACCTTAGCTTAATTGATGCTTGTTTTGATGTCCTTGTTTTGGCTATTGGCTACCTCTTATCTTACTTTACTGAATGAGTTGTTTAATAATCCAGGCACTTGAGGGAGCTGTTTCAAGTTGATCCTGCCAACTACATGCTTGCAATTTGTGGTAATGATGCTCTTAGAGAGCTTTCTTCTCCAGGGAAGAGTGGCAGCTTCTTTTATCTTACTCAAGATGATAGGCTTATGATCAAAACTATAAAAAAGTCTGAGTTGAAGGTTAGTTTCTTTCTCCGGATCCTAGATTTTTGTCCACTCTATTCACTTGATCTAGCTAAAATTAATTCATATGATAGGCAATCAGTTTGGTCTGAACTTGGTCCGTTGACTTGCAGGTGCTAATAAGAATGCTTCCTAGTTATTACAAACATGTCTCTAATTATGAGAATTCCCTGGTAACAAAATTCTATGGTGTGCACTGTGTCAAGCCTATAGGTGGACAAAAGGTATGTACATCTCCTGTCCACAATTTTTCATTTTCCATTTATTGATGGAATACTGGAATTCACCACATAATTGGTTTCTCATTTCTTGATCCCAGACCAGGTTCATTGTAATGGGCAATCTGTTTTGTTCAGAGTATCGAATACATAGACGCTATGACTTGAAGGGATCATCACATGGGCGCAGTACCAATAAGACCGAGGGGAAGATTGATGAAACCACCACTCTCAAGGACCTTGACCTAAATTTCGTATTCCGCCTCCAGTCAAATTGGTTTCAAGAGTTCATAAAGTAAAAATTTCACAATATCGCCTCTTCATTGTGTTTCTAGTTGTAGGGTTCAGGTATTAAGATGTCATGTTAATCTTTTGCCAGACAAATTGAACGTGATTGTGAGTTCTTGGAGGCTGAGGGAATTATGGATTACAGCCTCTTGGTTGGTCTTCACTTCCGTGATGACAGTACATGTGACAAGATGGGATTATCACCATTTTTTATGCGGACTGGTACATATAAATTGAATTTTCACAGCAGCTATGATTTCCTGCAGTATGTTTGCTTTAGCTGTTTCCTCCTTTGAATAATTTGCATTAATTATGATTGCAAATATGACTGACCTCGTAGGAAAAAAGGATTCTTACAAAACTGAAAAGTTCATGCGAGGTTGCCGTTTCCTTGAAGCAGAGCTACAAGATATGGATCGAGTTTTATCTGGCAGGTGTGTTCTTGAACTGAAATGTATTTCTGGTAGTTTCTACTTGTGATGCCAGGGACTTTGATTATTCAGTAAATTAAATTGCTCAGGTGAAATTAGTGATTTTTTAATTTGGCTACCTTGGTACTCTTCCCAATTTTTTTGGCTGATTTAGTTTAGTCATCGTCTCATCCAGCATGTTGATCAACTGGGTTTTTCCCAAATTGATAAGTGAATATCCACATGAATGATGGTAGTTTGGTATGTAATATAGTTTGCAGTTTGCACACTACATAAACTTGTATCATCACCTATGTGTTTCAGTGTCACTATGATATAAATGATTTCTAGTTCCCTTTTTTAGTCATTTGCATCCACGGTATGATAAGTTACTGAGACTGCAATGTGTTTCTTATCTAATTATGGATCACAAGAATCATCGTAAGATAAAATTACCTAGTTTCGGTGTTACTGTATAGATTAGAAGCGTAAAGTGTAAATAACTAAGATTGAAATTGTGTAGCCCTCTCCAATCTTGATAACAATGGCAAGTCTGAAGTGCTTATATATATATTAAGCAAATTGTTGATGAAGTGACAGAAGACGACGATGTTAATATTTTTGTAGGAAACCATTGATAAGATTAGGAGCAAACATGCCCGGGAGAGCAGAGAGGATGGGTAGGAGAAGTGATTGTGATCAATACAGCCATGTGACACCAACTTCAAGAAGTAGGGGGGAAATACGTGAAGTAATTATGTATGTAGGTATCATCGACATATTGCAAGATTACGACATCACCAAGAAGCTAGAACATGCCTACAAGTCACTACAAGCTGATCCGACCTCAATCTCAGCCGTTGATCCTAAGCTGTATTCTAAGAGGTTCCGGGATTTTATCAGGAGAATCTTCATAGAAGACGGGTAGAACAAACAAAAGGCTCTAGAATGAAACCACAATAACTGCTATTGCTGTCTTCTATCAGATGACCAGAGAAGAGATAGAGACTAATTGAGCATCTTGGTCCTCTTCTATCATTTGTGATCGATTCAGCGAACACGCCTTCAATTTTGGAGTCTGGGATATTTAATACATAGTCTGTGGTGTGGACAGGTAGGCAAGATTGATTGTATGGGGCCGATCGGTAGCTGCAATTTGGGAGGTTAATGACTGAACCTATATTGTGTGAGGACCACTGTGGAAATAAAGGGTTGCTTAGCTCAAGTGGCCCTGTTATATGTAACAAGACTGAGAAGTAAAGAAGAAAGGAGTTATCAAGATGGCAAATTCATGTACAGTGGAGACTGGAGAAGTTGGAGAGAAAGGGAGAATTGTGGGCTGCTTTCTTTTCTTTTTTCTTTTGAGTATGGGTGTGATGTGTTGGTGGCAAAAGTAAGTGGTGATTTGAAATTTGTTTTGTGGGAGCCAAGAGAAATTTCAAAGAGGGTGGTTGATGATGAAATCTAGGTAGGAATAGGGAAAAGAAAGACACATCTTCCCCATAAATAAAGATAAAAAGAGAGAACAACAGTGAAGGAGGGACCTCAATCAAGACTTGGGGATTAGAAAAAACAATTGTACAGCCTTAATTTTTTTTTATTAGTATTAATTCCAAAATTCTAGGGATAAGAACCTATGAAAGGTCTGAACTATCACTCATGTTAACGGGAGAGGTCTGAAATTTAAAAAGTTAATAACAGAGATCTGAAATTTCAATTTTGATTTGAGGTTTTCCGTCCATTTTTAGGGTTAAATTTAACAGAATTGTGTGAAATGACATTTTTGCCCCTTTAATATTTTGTTTTATTTAATATCTTATTTAAGGAAATGTGAAATGACAATTTTACCCTAAAGTCAATCTAAAGCCACCCAACTCCGGCCACCACCACCCGACTCCGGCCACCACCACCTCGACTCCGACGACCACCACCTCGGCTCCGGCGACCCGACTCCGGCCACCACCTCAGCAAAAAAGCTCCGATCGGGGCCAAAAAGCTCCGATCGGAGCCAAAAAAGCTCCGATCGGAGTCCAATCGGGGCCGGTGGCTCCGATCGGAGCCCAATCGGGGTCGGTGGCTCCGATTTTGGCCCAATCGGAGCCTTGGTGGTGGTCGCCGGAGTACGGTGGTGGTCGCCGGAGTACGATTGGTGGTCGTCGGAGTACCGTGGTGGCTTCAAGGGCATTTTGGTCTTTTCACTCCAAGCATGTGAGGGGCACACTTGATAGAAGGGCATTTTTTGAAATTTATTTTATTTCCTGTGACATGCTTGGCATGTGACCAATTTCCGTTAGTTTTAACGGAAAAAACTAACGGAGACTGTTGTTATCAACAAAACAGAAATTTCAGACCTCTGTTATTAACTTTTTAAATTTTAGACCTCTCCCGTTAATATGGGTGATAGTTCAGACCTTTCATAGGTTCTTAACCCAAAATTCTATCATTCTATGTGTGTATGACTGTATTATATTTATATAAATAGTTTTAACCAAATATAAATGTGAGAAATGTATCTCACCCTAAGGATACCTCCTATTCTACCTTTTCATTTTATTAGGAAAAAAAATACAATTTTTTTTTTTTTTTGGGTGAAAATGAATATATATTATTAAAGGATTACAGTACAAAAGAAAACAGATATAAGTCCCACAACGGCGACGGAATACTTGGGTGTAACCAAGTTTCCGTTACAATGAAGGTCGTTGGAGTAAAACCTATACTGACACACAAAAGAACAACAAACTAGTCCAAATGACCGAACATAAACATAAACAGACACAATAAAAGAAACAAGCAAATTGCGACAAGACTTGGAAGGAACGAAACAAAAGTTGTAGAGGACGACAACAGCTGATTCAGCGAAAACGATCAGAGACGATCTAGCTAACAGCAGGGCTGCTCGACAAACAGTAGGTTCCACCCGAGGCACAATATTACTGGTGATTAAACATAAGGCGGATCGAATGGTGAAATTGCGACCAAGACGGGAACTGACCAGAACAACAATATAGGTAGTCCCAACAACACACAGGTAAAACCAAATAAGGGTAGCGAGTAGGGTAAAGATTCCTCCGAGGTAGACATGGCAAAAAACCAATCTACCAAAGCAAAACTGACAGAGGAACATCCTCGAAGGACTAGCGCACTGAAAGGGTGCTAGAGGAGATCTTTGCTTCTCTTCAATGAAAAGTGGTTTAGAAGAACAATGCCGAGCAAGAAGCGGGGCAATGATCGAGTGGGGGAATATGTGGTCACCTGTATGAAAAGAAGACAGATATATGTGTTTGGGTGTGTTCCCGATAGGAAGAGGAGTATGACGATGAAGTGGGGAAAGTGCCCGCACCAAAAGACATTTTCGGAGTTTAAACCGGTGGACAGAGTCATCCCCAAAGAATTTATCTCGGCTTCTGACCAAGTGAGGAACAAACGTGAGAAGCCCAAATAAAGATGACCAAACCTCTGCGTAGAGGTAAGCTCCAGCTGTTTTCTTCTCCTGGAAGTAATTCCCCCAGTGACGTCATGTCCACCCTTTCCAACTGGCCGATGACGTAAATGACGTGATGAACAAACGACCATGGAGAGACGAGCGCTCGGAACCTCGTCGTGTAACGATTGAAAGATGGATCTCTGGGAATTGAAGCACCTGGCTTTGCAACGGGACCACAGTGATGTAGGGGGGTGATCGATTCCGATAAAGCTAAATGATTGTGACCGAGAAGGTGAAGACGACCGACCTAAAATCGACCATGGAAACAACGATAGAGAGACCCACTTACCAATCCTACCATGTTCTCTGAAAATATGATGGCTGCAGATGATCCCCTCTCCCAAGTTCGGCGTTAGTCTGGGAGCTCTTTCCCCAATCAACACAAACTGAGCAGATCGAAGACAGACGAATCGGAGGCGTCGTACACATGTAGAGGATGGAGAAGAGAGCCATCCTGGTGTTCCTATCCCCGTCCGAGCAAATTCCGACGGAAGTCGGGTATCGGCTATACCACTCGCAGCAAGCGGTGAAGCTCTATTGTGCAAAAAAGTAAATACTTGATCTGAGTAAAAGTTAAACCGAAGGAGGTGCAACTTGAAGACAGACCAAGGCGTAAATGGGGTAAATTTGTTGAAGCTAGAACGATTAGCCGTAAGGGGGTAACTGTGATAATTAGGGTAATGGGGATGGAGGGAATGGAGGGGATGGAGATGATGAAGGTGGAAGGAAACCCTCAAAAGAGGGTTTCCTTTTCCAAAAAGCTTCCTTGAGAGAAAACCTCCAACGGAGGGTTTTCCCATGGCATGCCGAGTGTTCTTCTTTACAATTTCTTTTTTAGATAATGGTTTATTTGGTTCATACTATATTCGAAACACATTTAGTGACTTCATCATTATTAATAATTTTTTTATTTTGTTAAATTTTTTTTAAAGTTAAAGGGTATTTTGGTGTCATATGTTTACCAAAGTTGACGTTTGATGTCAAAAATTTTTGTACACTTTTAGTACATATATTTGCGTTTTATAGACATTTAGTGCATCTGTTAACTTTATTGTTAATTTGGTTCGTTAACTAACATATTCAAGTTATGTGACCTCATATGCATTTAATTTTGCTCAATTTAGTCCCTCTAATACATCCCTAACTTTTTTTTTTTTAATATAATCCTAAAATTTTCAAACTGAACCACACAACTCAATGGACCTAGCCCGAACCTAGTCTAGGTCTAGGTCAGACCCTGGTCGGGATCCTTGGACTAGGTCAGACCCTAGTCTGGGTCCCTGGGCTAGATCAAAACATGATAATCGTATACTATAGAATAGACATCATAGCCATAGGAGAAATGTTGTGCTTCCTTCATTCGAAAAATCTAAACTTAATTGGACAATTCGCTGACATCAATAGGGAATAGTTTCATTAATTATAGGCGGAATTCAAAGCGATTAGTTTTATGGTACTAAAATAGGAGAGTGCATTTTCCACTGTGCTTCACTATCCTGTAGAGTATAGAAGAGCCTTTTGTTAATTGCAGTACTCTAATAAATGAAGAAAGGCTTGATGCATTAATTCATCAAACATCACCAGTTAGTTTGATAGAATATCAAGGCAGACAGAAGTGAACAATGAGCATAGCAACTAGCAAGCAAAACAACAAAATACCAACGTCATTCACTGCTAAAATGGACAACAATTCTGATACTAGCTAAAGCTTTAACCACAAAAAAACATCAATCTTTCCTAGTAACCGACCACCGTGCTTCATTGGTTTATCAAGAATAATACTGGATCATTCATCCTTGCAGCAATAGATTGATCTTACACAACCCAGAACCTTAGATCAACTTTTCGCCATTTCGTTCATATGTACTCCTTGATCATCTAACTGAATGGAAGAGGACAGCTTTTTGATGGTTTGTTACTGCATAATCAAAAATAGGAAGAGTGCTATAGTTTAGGTCAATTCAGGGGGCATAACTATCTACTTGCACCAGATCCATATCATTTACCAGGGACCGATAATATCCCTATTTACTGCATAGAATAAGAAGCAGAAAACTAATATGTAAAGAGATTTAAGACTTACCAATCAACTACTAGATATCCTCCGTCCAATGCTTTCCTCGTTAGGTCGAACCTACCGGGATCATCTTCAAAGCAGCAGCAATCGGCATGCCCAAGAATCCTAGTGTGACTGTCACAAACCACTGCTCCAAGCTCAGAGGGTGTGTATTCGCAAATGTCCCCAAAAACTCAATGATTATGATTTGGAAGAACACGGTGCTGCTGAGAACCGCTGCAAACACGTAATTCTGCAGTATGCCTTTGAAAACATTTATCTTCTCCATCTCCCTAGAGCTGATTTCATTGAACACCTGCAAACATCAATTCCAATCTCTCCAGTGATCAGCTCAAGGGGGGCCACAAAGCAGAAAATCCAAACAAAGTTGTGGAAAATTCAAATTAAAATCTCAAAATTATTCGCATGACAATTACCTGACAGAAAACGAATGAGTTGAATATGATAGTGTTCAGTATCAAATCAGAGTCGGGACCATCGAGACGGAAAGCGGTTTTTCCTTGTGTCTGGAGATACCACATGACCACAAACTGATACATGGACTGCCCCAAGATATTCCTCCACATCACGTTACTGATGAAATTCCCCTTTCTACCAACAGGAGGCCTTTTCATCAAGCCCTCAGTGGGAGGTTCAGTAGCTAATGCAAGAGCTCCTAGAGTGTCCATTATCATATTGACCCATAATAGCTGAACAGCAGTAAGAGGTGCATTTCCTGCAAAGCAAGATTAAATTTATAGCAGAAACAGAATGAGCTGAAGAAAGAATCCAGGATCAACCTTATGTTGTTATAAACACAAATATATAAGCATACCTGTTAAGCAAGCAGATGAAAAGTTAACAACTAGGGCGACAATGTTAACAGTCAGCTGGAACTGGACAAACTTTTGGATATTTATGTAGACAGAGCGGCCCCATTTGGCCACCGTTGCAATTGTGGAAAAGTTATCGTCCAGAATAATGACATCAGCACTCTCTTTTGCAACCTGAAATGAAGAATCGTTGCTTAAGTTAAGGTGGTAGTTTTCTTTTTCAGTTAATGCACCCAGAAAAACCAATGTCTGAGGAAAATAGAGGAAAGAAAAGATGGAAGAGTACCTCAGTTCCAGCAATTCCCATTGCAAGTCCAATATCTGCTTCATGAAGGGCTGGGGCATCATTAGTTCCATCACCAGTCACAGCAACCACTTCTTGAAGAGTAGTCCTCAAGAATTTCACAAGTTTATGCTTATCTAGAGGAGAAGATCGGGCCATTACCTGCAATAAACGAAACATTATTCTATCAGGAAAGATCTTAGATGCGCAAGGTATAACGGAATAGTTAGGTTGACAATATTGATCAATTTAATAGGAAGAAGATGGGTCTCAGTCAGTACCTGAATTTTTGGAATGAGCTCGATTAACTCCTCGTCCGATTTGTCCCTGAAATCTGGACCTTCAATTGCTATACCATCGTCAGTTAAGATCCCACATTCTCGGGCAATCGCCTTAGCAGTGTTTATATTGTCACCGGTGACCATCCTAACCACGATTCCAGCAGCTCTACAAATTGCCACAGACTCCTTGACTCCGGGACGGACAGGGTCTTTGATGCCAACAATTCCTATGCAAGTGTAACCTTCGGTAGGAATAGGGCTTTCAGGAGAGAACTCGCTCTCAACATCCCTGTAGGCAAGGCATAGTGTTCGAAGAGCTTCATTTGCAAACTTCTCAATTGTATCCTTGAGGTTATCAGCAGCAGCTTTATCAAGAGGAACTACATTGCCATTTGCATCAATGAACTTGTCACAAGTATCCACAATAATTTCAGCAGCACCTTTACTATGAGCACGATGACCTCCTCCTTGAAGTCGAACCATTGCACCCATCCGCTTTTTCAGAGAATTGAATGGCTCAACCTTTACAATGGTGGATTTCGCTCTTTCTGCTTGGAAATCTCCTCCTAATTTCAGGCCAAAATCCAGAATGGCTGTTTCAGTGGGTGTTCCAAGTATCTCTATGGTGCTTCCTTCATTCTGAACCACCTCCCCACAAGTGTTGTTAAAAATAGATTGAAGCAGAATTTTGCTAGCAGATTCAGGTACTACAGAGTAGACACTTGTGAAGTCATCAGAGCTGTCAACATCGATGACTTTCTCACAGATACATGCTTTCACCACAGTCATACGGTTAGTAGTTAGGGTCCCTGTCTTGTCACTGCAGATTGTCGTAGAAGAGCCCATAGTCTCACAAGCTGCCAGATGGCGGACAAGTGCCTTGTCATTCATCATCTTCTTCATGGCAAATGCAAGGCTTAGAGTCACAGCCAGTGGAAGTCCTTCAGGAACTGCAACAACAACAATTGTAACAGCAACAGCAAAAAACTCCAATATCTCCATTGCTTCATCTGCTGACCAGGACAAGAGGCTCCCTTCTAGTAGCTTTTTGCTAAATAAACCTTGAACTAAGACAGCAAAAGTAACCACAGCAAAGACAAGGCCAACCTTTCCAATAAGAGTAGCAACACCATTAAGTTTGACCTGCAGTGGAGTCTCATCATCACCTCCTTCACTGAGAGTAGCCATCAGTTTACCCCATTGGGTCCTCATCCCGACAGTAGTCACAATCATCTTGAATGACCCGTCCTGAACTTTTGTTCCAGATAGAAGAAAAGGGTTAGTAGCATTTACGTGAACCGGCTCACTCTCGCCAGTCAAGCTAGATTCATTTATCAACACAGAAAAACCAGAAACAAATAGCCCATCAGCTGGAATCTGATCCCCAATGTTAAGATGGACAATATCCCCGGGAAGCAGATCATATATGGACATCTTTTGTCTGCATCCATTTCTGCTAACCTGAACAGATATTTTTTTCTTCTCTTTGTCCAAATCCTTAAATTGCAGAGATTGCTTATAGTCACTAGTTGCAGTGACAAACACAACAAGCAAAATACTAGCAACAATACCAAGTCCATCATGGGCACCTTTTGGCCACCCCTCCATTAATATTCCAACAATCAGAGAGACAACTGCACAGGCAGCGAGTATCATGAGAGTCATATCTTGAAGGGCTTCCCACACAAAGAACCAGAATCCACGAGGTGGGCTTTCAGTAAATTTATTGACTCCATAAATTTCTGTTCTACGCTTTAGTTTATCTCCAGAAGTAGAAATCCCGTCAGTTAGTGATGTGGAGAGCTTCTCAGCAAGACCCTCAACGCCACCATGACCTTTTAGCTTTTTGACATCATGACGCTCAACAATGGAGCCCAGTTCATCAGCTCCAATCTCAAAACCAGCAGCTTTAACTTCCTCAGGTGCTTTGTAATCGCTAAGACCTGCAAATGGTCAATTAATCAGAACCAAACATATCAAAGCCAGAGAAAAAAACAGGAAATAGCTGTTATATAATGAATGTACCCGATAGATTAGTTCACCGTTTACTTTGGTTACCAATGAGCATTACACGTTGTAGTTTTCTTGTTCGGTCTACGCATATTAAAATGCTATTGCTAATAATAAAAGTAAAACAGAGAACTTATGCTGGAGTAATTAAAATTTGTGCTGTACTATATGGCCAAGAACATGTACATCATTATCACTTTTCTTCCTTCTTCACTCTCATTCCAATTGTTCAATTCAACAGGAAATCTTATCTAGGATTACAAGAATTCACCTTGTATAAACTGAAGTGCAGCTTGCGAGACGATGACTGCCACCCTAAAATTTGCCTGTTTCATCCAGGGAAGCAGATAAGAAAGCATGCAAGAAAACAAAACTGAAAATAAAATTCGCAAGCAATGGAGGGAAGGAATATACACTCTGTTCCAACTTCACAGGAATTGTGCATTTCAAATCAGAAGTTAAATGAAATAGATGTTTAGAAGTTAGAACTAAATAGGATAATTCTCTTGACAACTTAAATTATCTTTAGAATAAATATTTCTAGTAGAAAAGGGCATCTTCAACGAATCTTCATGCTCATGCTGGATTAAAGAGATCCCCATAACTCAGAATCCTAATGTGTACAATGTCAACATGGGTAGGTTGTAAATCACATTAGATAAATTAGTAATATGTCTGTTATACACGAGACAAGGTAATAATGCATCTGATGTACTACAACTACTAATAGGATAATCATTTGAATCTTATGCTGAGGAATGATTGGTAGGACTTTTATATAACTAAAGCTTGGGAAGTAGCCAAACTAGTTCTCTTTTCAATTGCTATACCGTACTTAAACAACCAGATAGCAGCACTCTACTTAACCATGCAATGTCAGCATTGATTATCAATTAAGTATGTCGTCTAATAACAACGACACTATCTCCTCATCCCAACTGTAAACTAAACTCAGACTCTTTGATCGTAGTATAGAAAGCCATCCGATCCGTAGAGTACAGATCTATAGTTGACCACAAAAAAACGCGTGACTACAATACACATAAATAACGAAACCTGGAACTTTTTGTTGAAGGAGAGAGTGATAAGATAAGAATGTAGAGAGAGACCTGAAAGGTTTTACGAATGGCCTCGGCTTCGGAACGCTTAGTGAGATTAGCAGTGAATCGGAACCTCCTCTTGGGGTTCTTAACAACCCAACACAGCTTCCTCCATCTCTGCAGCGCCTCATCCGAAGAGTTCTTCGGTTCCACTTCAAAATCCCCGTTCAACAGACTCTCCATCCGTGATCTTCTTCTACTCCACTCTAAGCTAGTAAAAAGCTGATCTAACAGCTGCCGCAAGCTCGATCTACGTTCGGATCCTACAAATCGGGGAGGAAACTTAAAGAAGCACGAGTTCGTACGATTCTAACCGCGTAAAACGAGGCAAGACAGAGACAAAGATAGAGAATCGAATATGCAAACAAGTAATGGACACAGTAGCCTCTTTCGTACCTAAGAAGTAGCTTTGGCTTTAAGGATTGAAGACCGGAATGGACTGAGAAAGAGGATGACTGGTATTTCCTTCTTCTGGTCTCCAATGGCTGCTGCTTCAGCGATTCTTCGATGAATCTGAAGAAAGGGCTGCGAAGGAGAAGGAGATCTAAAAATAGGAAGAAATGATTTGGAAAGAACGTCGTGGGTGTGAGCAGTAGTGCAAATTGGGTTACGGTCAATGACTGCGCTTCGGCCTCTCATATTCATGGATGGTCATAGTTGACTCGGAACCTTTACGACACGACGACAGTGGGGGCCAACAAAAAAGACCGCTTAGAAAAAGGAAGAAATTCTCAATTATTTACGACGACTGAAAATTTAAAGTCGTTTTTTCTTTTAAAATAAATTAGTTCTCAATTATTCATATACAAGCATACAACATTATTTCGTCACAACTAACCGTTTAATATATAATATCAACATGTTAGTCACCACCAACTAACAATGTAGAACTACAAACATGTTAATTGTTACGTTACTGGAAATTTTAAATTTGTGAACAGAAAACCAAACTCTATTTACTATTAAATTATAATTTCGACGATAAATTTAAAAATCCATATATAACTTATGTATTCCCACCTAAAAAAAGTGTAATAAATTAGAACACACCAAATTAATGATTTTGTAAGTGGAGATTTACATCTAGTTGTAGTTGTGTATATATAATGTGTATATATTAATAATAATAAGAATAGTTAAAACTTAGCCGTCCCACTTGAAGCGCCGAGTAATAAGGGGATCCTTTTTTAATAGTTTTTTTTTTTTTTTGGGTAGAAACCTTTTTTAATAGTTTTGTCGTTGTTAGGTTAAAGTTAACGCGGCAAGCACGCGGAAAAATAAATAAAAATCTGTTGGGCCGGTTTCCAAGAAACTACATAAATTTTGGGAGATAACGTTTAATATGACAATTCGTCATTATCCTACGACAAGTGGTAGTTGGTACGGACAACTTTTTAATTGGGCTGGGCTCAAGTTGGTTTAGTTTTTCTCGGTCTTCCTCGAACGTGTCACTTGTAATTGTCAATTCGTGCGGGCTGTGCGGGTTCGTGTCGTGTTAAGCTTGTGTCGTGTTCTGGTGGTCAGTCCAAACACGGCCCAACATAAAATATTGGCACAAAAATTCTACAGTAAATTGAATAAAAAAATTAATATTTAACCATTTTAATTTAAAACATCGTGTTATATCGTATCACTAATATCAAAACCACACCCGTAATTTTCGTGTCGTGTTCGTGTCCGCCCATCGTGTCGAGCCCAATTGCCAGCCCTAGTCACTTGTATTATTATAATAATTATTATTATTATCCACCAATCGTGGCTCAGACTATATTTCTCAAGACTTTTTATTTAAACTTGGGCTCAGGTTTCACTCGGTACATGAGTTAAAAAGCCCAAAAATTTTAAACTTAAGCCTTTTTTTTTTATAGAAAAATACAGTTCGTCTTGCGTGCAAGTGAAGCCTGTGCACACTGCATGTGAATTGTGAACTAACAAGTGCTGTGAACATCCAAGGAACGCAGGGAAGTTCAATTTGGGTGACGGCCAAGTCCGAGTTGCGACCGAGTGTTGAGATTGGTCCAATAATTGATCAAGATGCAATCTTGAGCGCTGCTATAATCTGTTTCTTAACCTGCAGGGGTAACTGATCTATCCAGGTGTTAGGTATTCTGTGTTGAATTATAAGAGTGTGCTAAATGCGTTCATCCATAAGTTTGAACTTATGAGACAGTTGGTTAAGACGCGCATCTTATTATTAACATGGTATTAGAGTGCACAAGTTCGAGTCTCCGCGGCGTGGATAATGTTGATGCAACCCATACGAGCGCTGCTTGAGACGATTGTGAACCTCCATGATGAATTGATTACGTTGCGCAACCAATTTGAAATTTGGGAAGCAAGGTTGGCTGAAACGTGCAATAGATTGTGATATCCGTTTACGATGTGGAAGCTTTCGCAAAACGCATACACGAAGACGTGACCGTAGTGAAAAGAAGCGTAACTAGCAAGTTCGGTAGGAGTACTCCAACGATCAAAGTCCGTGAACCAAACCCCTTCTTGGACGTTCAAGATTCTCAAGATGGATCAATATTTCGAAGATGTCAAAATCCCTAATTCCAAACGAGTGCAGTGTGCAACTGCGTACTTTAAAGGCGATACAATTGCTTGTGGCAATGTTATATGATATCTTGTTCGTTACACATTTGTTATTTTTACATTTCCAAGGTAACAATAAGATTTGTATCCATGACCTTTAAGTGGATCCATGTCTTCTTGGATGAATTGAACCACTACTTCATATTAACATGTTGATACAAATTAAATTTCTTGTTATCCTATATATGCAACGGGAGGTATTGAATGTGATACATATAATGCTTTGGAAAACGTCTTATGGACCAAACTACTCCATTTCTTTACGACATGCACAATAGAAAATTCACAGAGAAATAACATAATACATAAAGTGGAGAATAGATCCACCACAAGATTAACGCAACCAAATCTACAACAAACATATAAAAGGAGTGCACCACAAAATTAAACTACGTACATCCAAAGAGAATTAACCCCTGTCCTTTTTTATGTGGACAGCCTTAAGCATTATAAATGTACTATATATATGTATCGGACTGTGTCGTCCATTGACTTCGCAGTCGCAAATATTATCAGTACTTAGAGACGAGACGACAGTCCCCCAGTAGCTAGCTAGGAGATGATGATGATACATAGTAACAATAATTAAAGTTGCTAGATAAGAATACATTCAATATATATAATCGAAATTAAATTCCCATGAATGGAAAAAGATTGCCGGTTCGGTTGGGTTGGGGTGCGTAAAATCCGATTAGGACCGGTTCACGGGCCCAAGCGATACGGACCGTCGCTCATGTAGTGAGCAGCTGCTGAACCGTCCATGTATAAGTTTTGGCCGGGATGGAGACCATCCATAACCATGAACTGCATGTCTTCAGAAGGTTTCCAATGGCGCTTCCTTTGGTTAATGAACCAGTTATTTATCTGCTTCTGATCTAACCCTGTTGATTCCGCCAGTGCCACCTTCTCAGTCTCCTGCATGCATGCAAGGACCAAGCCAAAATAAAGAAATTTATGTGAGTGGGATAAAAAAACATTGTAATAAGTTTCGGATTTATAAGTGAAGACATTCAGTATATACTTATATATTAGGTACACTTTTAACACACTTACATAAAATTAGAGTGGGTAAATATAAGATTGTAAAGAGCTAAATTGAAAATAACTGCGTTTTTAAGTCTAAAATTGGACAATACTATAAAAGTCACTAGTTCTGTTCGTGCCTATATATGCATGCTGTTGTAACCAGTATAAGCAGGATACAAGGGTCGACGACTTCAAGAAAGAAAACAGTTAGAAGAAATACCTAGGAAGATGTAGAAAATAAGACGTGCACTTTAACCAACTATCTCATAAGTCCGAATTAATGAGTGAAGACATTTAGCACAATCCAATACTTCAACATCCTCCCGGCCTTTGGCCTTGACCAACTCAGGGTCAAACATAATGGGCATTAAACTCTTTTTTAGTAGAAGGTAACATTTTCATTTAAAGCGGCGTCATCAGTCGATCTCGTGCGCTCTGATATCATGTAGAAAATAAGACATGCGCCTTAACTAACTGTCTCATACATCCGAACTTATGGGTGAATGAATTTAGCAGAAGAAAGGTACCAAGGTGACGCTAGAAGATACATTTCATTTTAAGAAATAGTAGGTGACAACCAACTTTGTTACCAACTTAAGAAGAAACTCATCATCTTAAGGAATGATGAGGTGACGACCAGCTTACACGGCCGTCATAGAGGAAAACTCATCATCTTAAGGAATATAGTAAGGTGGCAACTAGCTTGTCACTTGCTTAAACCGCCACAAAGAAAATCCATCATCTTAAGTAACCAGATTGCCACATGCTTAAACCACCACAGAGGAAAACCCTCTGAGTAGAGTCGGTTTACAAACTCTATAAATAGTAAGGCATTTACTTCAGTATTAAGATTCCCATTATAAAATTCAGTATACTAATTTAAGTTTTAGAGTGTAATTAGGGACAAAACCCCACATACTCTCTCTTGTAAGTTCCGACCAAGGAAATAATCAAGCCTAAAAAAGTTTAGAAGTTCAAATCGACGATCTAGACGCGAGACTGTAAGAGCCGATTCCAAATTAGCCAAGACTTTATGATCCCATCACATGCCAAAATGCCAAATTGTACTTTTAACTAAGAGTAGAAAACAAACAAGATTCTATATAGAATTTAAAAAAAGATAACTTGTGAGAATGGGTTTAGGGTACGTACCGATGGATATGGCCATTTGTAGTGCAACTCCCACCAAGTGAGAAGCTTCTGTCTTGCCTCTTTGGGAAGCTTCCCTTTCTTTTTCTTCTTGGAGAGCTCTTGCTTGAGGCTGCTCAGGTATCCACTGTATTTCCTCAACAGATGATTCTTCAGCTCTCTGTCCTCCGCACGTGCGTCTATCTCTCCGCCTTCTGTTTCTCCGCCGCTCATGTTGTCTTGTTCTTCCTCCGACGAACCACCACCACCGCCACCACCTTCTCCTGATCCCTTTTCATTATCTGCATGAATTGAAAAATATAATATTCATTATGAAAAACAATCAAAAGTGTCTCACTCTTCGTGTCTTAGATCGTATCTTATTCTGAGTGTAATTAATTTTGTGATTTTTTTTTTCAAATCCTATTAGAATTGGTGAATCTTAAAAGAAAAATATAAAATATAAGATTTTAACGGTGAGGCACCATCTGGGACACGAAGAGATCTGAATCCCAAAATAGTCCTTTGAAGCAGGCACCGTACCTAATTATCCAATGATTTGGTCAATCTTTATTATTGCAAGTACTAGAGCAAGTTTATCAATATTCCTACAATTATGAGTTCGTATCAACAACATGTACAATAAGAAATTTACAGAAATTAATTAAATGCAAGCATCGAAACTACATGTGCCGGAAGATCAAAATGATACTTGAATGAAACGTAGATGGTGCTAGGGAATTAGATTTACGTCTTAATTAACTTTCTCATAAACTCGAATTTGTGAGTGAAAACTTTTGATATATTCTTAACCACACTTTAACTTGAATTTTCATACCCTTCCTTATAAACTAATGTTTGCTAACATGAGTTTTATACACCGACTCATCAGTTAATCTGTAACATGAGTTTCCACTTGGCCACCTCGACCTATTTTTATAAGGGGTTTCATCATACTTCAACAATTATAATTCTGTTTTAATTAATCCAAAGCAAAAATATAATCATCATTTTGGAGCTGCAAGTAATATCTTACAAATTTCCTCCAATCAGCGCATATATCATGCATGGAGTGAGTTATTGTTAGAAATAAATTGTTATCAATATTTGATTTTGATATGTCGACAACAAGAATAGAGAACAAAGCAACATAATTGCATTGTTCGAGAATACATGTTGGCACATAAAGTTTTATGTTGCAAGAGCTAGAGCAATTGTACTGCAATGCAAAATTGTATTTGGTTGATTGAACAGAAGAACATGCTTTTATTAATTGACTATAAATGTATATAGTTGTTTGATAACTAATAATAAGGAGATCCTAACAGACCACTTACTCAACTAAACAATAAAATCAATGTCAGATTTTTAGGAACTAACTAATATGTGGTCATATCTTCTAGCTAAGACCTCCAACTAAATCTGAGATGTTTCAACTGAAACGATAATCTAGGACTCGAGTCAAACTCCAACAGTTAAGATGGTTCACTATGTAAATTGTAAACTATTAAATAAGTCTTTCCTATAAATACTACCTCTTCAAAATCCTAAGCTTAACAAGTTTCTCTCAATAAGGACTAATTAGGATTTATATGAATATTTCTTGCCAATTTTATAGGTACTTGAAGAACTGACAAACTTGCAACTTCCTTCACTTTAGTTGCAATTCCCACCAGATAGCTGGATACCTATATATAATATATATATACTCCTATCCAAACAAAGCCTAAGTTATGCTTAGTCTTAACATAGCCATGATTATGCTGATCAGTAAGATGAAGGTGTCATCAGCAAGTGTCAAACCCACTCTTGGTATTAAATACACCAAGGTGATGATGATAGGCTATCTGGGAATTAGGGAAAATTTAATACACTTAACAAAATGATTAAGTATAAAATTATTCACCATACAAAATAGATAATTAATTAATAGTAGCCTAAAAAGAAGCATATTTTAACCTGGAAGCTTGGAGAAGAAGTTAATGTTTTATAAAGTGGGTGAATGGTTAACCAAAATGGAAGAAAGGTTTTTGGTTTTTCCTAACATGCGTGCAGAATCCAACTTACTCTTTAGACAAAGTACAAGGTACAACCCAAATTACATGATTTTATTATTTGTGTACGTATGTATGTATAGCAAAAAAAAAAAAATTTCTTTTTTTTGGTTGAGACAAGAAGAAATAATGAAAAGGAAAGAGCACATGAACTCAGTAATAGAAGTGCAGTGTGGTTTCTCTCTCTCTCTGTGTAGACACTAGCTAGACACTTTGTGCAGTCATGTGGAGTTCTCTCAGCACTGTCAATCAAAAGACATGACAGAGGTTTAGACCATTTGTCTGGAGATATATCCACCTTATAACTAAAAAAACCAATCCAATTTTATATAACTATTGATAAGTAATTTCCACTTTATTATATAATAAATTTAATTTCAAAGAAAATAATACATTAGTTATAAAGAAAGGACTGACATAAACCGTACAATACTTGCTACGTGGATGTAACGCTGACTTGACCAGCATCCGATGTATCTTCTTCTTAATAATAATTTGCATTACAATTTACAACATCTGAATTGAATTGTCTTGGGAACTAGCAATTTTAATCATGTCGTGTATTTATTTGTATTATATCAAGGCCGGTTTTATTCATCATTACAAAATCAGATCTACTAACTCGAGAAGCTGGTTTAGAGAACTTAAATGCGCAAATGTTTATAGCCAATCGCTTATGTGGATTAGAAAACGTAAAGCATTTTATGTATTTTTCACTAATTGTAATTGCCAATACATTATTTTAAGAAAATTAAATCTCTCATGAATTATAAACATTTTCTAGGAATTTATTATGTTTTGAGGAAACTATTTACAAAAATAAAAAATTTGTAAGTGATTTTTAAAGATGTTTCTATCCAAAATTTTGGTTTGAGTCATTCCCTTAAAAAATTTAAATATTATATTTGTAAAAGATTTTCACAATTCTCTTATACGTCTCTCACAAACAATTAGGATCTCTTATAGTGGGATTGTTAATATATATAAAAATAGTTTATTTGCTTATTTACTATATCGAAGATTAATGTGGCTCAAAATGGAAGACAAAATGGTATTTACCTTTTTGAATGCTCTTAGTACAAGCAGATTGGAATGAGAAGATACATGCCGGAGCTAGCAAAAATTAGGAAAAGAAATGAAGGAGAAAGAATCTCCACATTTAAAAAGAGACAACTTTAAAAAGATTTTAATCCTATCTTAGCATTCATTATTCATGCTTAGTTTAAACAAAAACTTAAAATACACAAACCATATATATATTGTTAAATTTAAGATTTTTATAAAAATAACAATCAAATTAATGCACTAGGTAGCTCTAGAATAGGGTTGTGATTTTAGGGTAGGGTTTCACTAGACTCTTCTTCTCTCTCTTAGTCTTTTCATTCACTCGATCTACTCTTCTTCGTAATACATAAACTTATTAATGAAGAGACCACATTTATATTAGGTATTAAAAATGATGTATTATTTAATTACCTGCAGTGTTGAAGATCTTCACTGGAGCATTTGTGAGCATATTGAGCTGCGTTTCCACTCGCCGCATGAAATCCATGGCTTCTTGTAATGGCCTTGTCAGCTCCTCTCGGTACTTAACCAACATGTCGTAATAACCCTCCTGTAATTTCATTTGTAGATTAATTTAGATTATTAATCCAGGCATATTATTATTTTATTTAATTAATTACATAAAAAAATTAATTTAATTTTCTAGAGAGAGAAAAAAAAAAACCATGAATTGATCCAGTTCTGGGTCCTTGAAGGCATCCGATGTAGAAGATGAAGATCGGTGGCGAGACTCGAACTCCTGTCTCACCGCCGCCAACTTCGTCACCACCTCCGGCGGCGCTCCAATCTGCAACCGACCAAAATATATGAACAAAAAATGAATTTGTAAATCAAGAATTATGAAAAAGAGATTCTTTTTTTTTTGTTTGAATTATTAATTACCTTTTGGCAGTCCATGTAAGCTTCGAGGATATTAGTGTACTGCGGATGAGCGATGATCTTGGCTTTAATGGCCTCCGCTTCGGTGGCGGAGGAGGCTTCAGCGCCGCCTTGGAAGGAGAACCGGAGCTTCTGTGCGAGATTCAGCGCGGTGCTGTTATAATAATGAGCGGAGGATTCCGTCTTCACAATCGACGCGTGATCGGAGCACTGGCCGTGAAATCCGCCGCCGACGGCCATTTGGTTGCCGCCACCGCCGTTATTGTTAGAATCATTATGAACCCTCACGAACCCACAAGAATTGGGCGGTGCACCCAGAATTGTGGACGCGTACAAGAAATTATTACTTCCTGTACCAGCTGATCTGCTCTCACTCATTTGATTGTAATCCTCCATTAAACCCTAGAAAGCTACCAGAGGAGAGAAATTAATGGAGATGGAGGAAAAATTACTGGATTTAGCTAGAAACCCTAGCTATAGTTTGTGCAGAAAAGAGCTGGACTTAAAATAGACCGACCATTAGGGTTTCATGAAGCAGAAATTATTTTCTTTGTCGTTCTGGTGATGGAGGCCGTGAAGTGAAGCTGCAATTCAAGGAGTTGGACATGTTAAAGAAGAAGAGGATGAGGAAGAAGAAGAAGATTAGAGAATCTTAAAGCTTTGTGGGGTATATGTGTGAGAGAGAGAGAAGAAGAGAGACCGGAACCGGCGTTTGTTTGTGTAGTGGCTTGACAAGACGTCCCTCTCGTTTTGGAGAAATATAATTATACTATAATAATAAAATTAAAAGTATTAATTAAACATAATATTATTATTATATTAAATAATAATTAAGAATATCTTTGTGAAACACTCTTATTATGTAATTAAAATAATAAAAAAGGTGAAAAATTACAACAAAAATAGCCCTTCCCTACTTTATTTTTTATATGACCGGGTGAACTAAAAAAAATTTAAAACAAAAAATTATTTTAGGGTTTATGTAAATATTTTTTTTTAAATATCTATTGATTTGTGCTATAAGAAGTGAACTATAGAGGGTTGAGTTTAAATAATTTTATTTTAAAAATCTATTAAATTGGCAAACAATGTGATCAATTAATTAAATTTAATAGATTTTAAAATAAAACGATTAAAACTCATTTACCATCTATAATTTCCTTGGACATACTGTTCGACCCAAACCAATTGATTTTTAGAAGAAAAAAAAATCATCGACCCCTAAAATATAACTTTTTTTTCTCAATTTTTTTTTAGTTCACTTAGCTGTAAGGTTCGCCAAATTTAAAAGATGTTTAAAATAAACCTGCATAAACTTATTTAGCGTCTATGATTCAACCGACTATACTGTTCGCCTAAGTCAACAAGTTTTTTTTTTTTAAAAAAAAAAAACATAAACTACTTAAGCCCTAAAAAAAAACCTTTCTTTTCTTAAATGTTTTTTTTTGGGTTTACTCACCATTCGATGAATTCAATAAATCTTTAGAATAAAATTGTTCAAACTCATTTACTCTTTAGGATTCGCTCTAAACATACTGTTTGTTCAAACCTATAATTTAATTAAACCCTAAGAATTTTATTTTATTTTTAAGTAAAAAAAAATCATCCTCCACGAATTGTAATGTTAGGCCTAAGTCCTCATTTCTCTAAGAAATGATTTGAATTAAGTCGTTGGGATTCGAACTCGTAACTTTAGAGCGAAATTATAAAGAGTTAGTGCTCTAAACCACTAAATCACAACTCCCTGGGGTCAATGGAGTCTATTCTTGTTATTATTTTATATTGCAGAGACATTTTGATTTTTTTTTTTTTTCAATAAACAACTAGAAAAGGCAAGGGTAAGGGAAGACATGAAGAGATAAAGGCCACTCAATTCTGTTTGATTTTTCACCCTCCTTTTCCCTGCGAACTACATTTGAATTTGATATATATTATTTTATTTTATATTATATATAATGGGCAATCATCAATTTTTCTAACAAAAAGGTGTGGTTCCCTAATGCTGATTTGACTTAATTAATCTATTTGCCTCTTTTTGCATTATTGGGCATTTCTGAAATTTGAAAACGTTAAACTTATGTGTAGGCAATCAAACTAGTTAAACTTGAATCAGACACTTGTATGTAACTTCTTTGATTATATCCTTCCATAGTTCTATACAGTTAGGGGCCGTTTGTATGGACGTAATGTAAAATTACTTAAAATGTAAAAGTATAAGTAATGTGAGCTACGTAATGTTATGTTAAATTACAGTATTTGGTTGTGTAATGTAGAGTGTAATCTTAGATTACAGTGTTTAGTATGTTCTGTAATGAGTATTGTAATATGACTTTATTATTATTATTATTATATTAATTTATATGAGAGTATATTATATCTTAATATAATAAGATTTAAAATAATATATATTTTGACTAAATTTAACTTATTAAAGTTTATGTTTTATAGTTAATACTAAAGTCATTTATGATTTCTAAAAACTAAATATTTAAATTCGGTACACACAACTATTAAAATTTTATTAAATAAAACATTATGTATAGTTTTATAAGATAGTTTTCATAAAAAATGCAACGAAAAAGACTTTACTCATTTTATAGGAACATTATGTGTATTATTATTATTTATTATAATAATGAGTTATGAAGTAAATAAAAAATAAAAAACTAATAACAATAACAATATTATTACAACTATAAAGATATACAAATTATTTTATTTATTTAATAAATAAATAATAATAAAACAATAACACTCCGTAATGTTGGACGTAATCTCACATTACATGCGTTTATGGATGTAATCTCACATTACATAGAATGGAGTTTAGACGTAATCTCAAATTACAATGGACATTACATTACAATGCACATTACTTCGTTTGACAAACCAAATAACATTATGTCGATATAATGTGGGACGTAATGTGATATTAATCACATTAAATCCATCAAACACCCCCTTAATATATTCATTTTACTGTGCATATACTAAACTTTCAATAAAACGTACATAAATAAATGCATGCGTTTTGTATAGAAATTAGATCTTTTCTGCAAAAATCATGCTTGGTTTTAACACTGCGGTAAGTAGGGTCTTATCAGCAAGGAATAGAGAAGTAGTAATGGGTTTTGGATATCGAATGATATAATTTCACATTAAGTCTCACCAGTGGAGTATCCAGGAACTCGATTAAGTGGGTTTCTATTACGGTCTTTTATAACATAAAAAACAAATAATGTCGATATTCATTCGAGTCGAACTTTTTAAGCAAAAAAATATATAATCCTTAATGAAAATTTTAAATTAAAATAAATTTTTATTATACTAATCAATATGTACAATTGATGAAGATGAAAAAATGAAATTAGATCGAGTTGTCGACTTAGAGAATCCGTTAATTTGTATGTAGAGAAATAAACAATTCGTATGAGAAAGAAAACGTCTTCTTACTGATAAAAAAAAAATTGAACAGGATTGCTATGCAAAAAGTGCATTTTCTACTCAACATGATCTTCTGTTCTGTATAAAAAATAATGTTGTCTTCTTTGGCATTCTAAAAATTTAAATATATATATTAATAAAATATTTTTTCTGTTAAATATCACATTCATTTCTTTTAAAAATGTAGCATTCTTTAGCCTTTTAAAAACTTGGAAAAATAAAAATAAAACATTTGTTGGCCTCTAAATTGGAAAATTATTAATTTTTGTCTTTAGTTTTAATAAAAATGTATTCTTCGACCTCTAATAAGTTAGAAAAATTAAAATTCTTTAGCATTCTATAAAGTTTAAAAAAAAAAGATAAGAATTTTTTTTATAAGAAATAAGATTTTTTTTTTTTTTTTTTTTTTTGCAAGAAGAGAAGAAAGTTGTAGAAAAAAAATGAAGAAATTTAATTATTTGTAAAGGAGAAAGAAAAATATAAAACAAATACGTAAGTTGTCTAAGCAAGGAACCGAACTTACAATCAAAGGGAAGGAAGCTACTCGCCTTATCAACAGAGCTAGATGGTTAAAAAGTTAATTGGTGTCTTTTTAAATATTTAATGGGTTCCTAAAAAATATCACTTGAAAATATATCGTATATTACAAAAAAAATAAAAATTGTGAGTCAAGTGGTGTCTCGAAACCCCGCTTTTGGTACTATGGATCCGCCCCTGCATCTCACGTTATATCATCATTTCATCATTTGTCAAACTAACTATGTAATGTGAATCTCTATATCGTGAATTGGTTTGTAATTAGATTATGACACCGATAAAACCTATTCACTTAGGCTTTTATTATAATGTGAAATTACGTTAAAACGAATATAGTGTGAGATTATAATACATATTATATAATATTTATTATTTTATTATATTTTTAAATAGAAAAAACAAATTTACTTACTATTTTTTTCACGGATGTTATTTATTATTAGTGTATTATTTTAATATTATTATATATTAGTATTAGTTTATTTTGTTATTTTATTGTTACTTTGTATTATATATATATATATATATATATATATATATATATATATATATATTAAAAGGATAAAATATTTTACTTACTTTTTTTATAATGCAAGAAAAGTCTACATGACACGGATCTCGACGGCGAGCACACTGGAGAAACGTCCTCGCTCGGCGAGGATCGATTAGGGGTTAGGGAATGGTTATCCCTTTCTCTAATATATGAGCCACGTCACTTATCCGCATGATGACGCCTTGGTTATTACCTTGTGAAGCGACATTTTTGACGTGAAAACGTTATCTCAGCAAAGTATGTTCCAAAGATTGATATACGCTACCAAATTTATGTACTTTGTGTTACTAATTAATCAATAAATAAAATACATTTGTAATTTTAGAATCTTATTTTAAAAAACAAAAACAAAAATCTCATGCAAAATACTTATTAATAACTATTATAACACCATTTATTGAACTGCGTGTTGTTTGCGTTTGTAAATAAATAAATAATAAGTTGTTAATCTATGTTTTTACATGAATTTTTTAAGTAAAATAATAAAAGAACATATGTGTTTTTTAATATTTAATGGTTATTGATATTTGCATAAATTAAAAACATATAATATATAAATTAGAAAATTATTTATATCTATTTAATTTTATTAAAATATAATTTAAAAATAGTGTATCTAAGAAATAAGTATTACATTTGTTTACGATATTCAAAATTTGAAAGTATTACAGTAAATAAAGTTAAATAATATTTAAATGATATAATAAATACTATATACCATGTATTCTTCAATGTCTTTTATAAATTAGAATTATTTGTTTGTCTAACCTAACAAAATAAATATAAGAAATTTGAGCCAGAAGCCAGTCTATATATTAATTTGATTACGTCTTCTAGAATTAATGTCTGAAAAAATCATTCATCTGTTTTGTTGTCAAAATAAACCATATCTATTGGACAAAGAATTCTTAATGTTCCACAAAAAAAATCTTAATGGAACGTTTGTTGATGTGGGTTTGACGCGTGTATCTTCACTAGCCATATTCATCCAAAGTTCGTTATTCATTCTAATCAATCATTTCGATTTTTCATCTATGTTCATTTCTAGATTAATTCCCATTGTTTAGTTAGGTTTTTTCTGCTTTGTATGAGGTTTATTCATAATAATAATATCTCCAGTATCTCCACACCATTGGAACAATTTTTTTCCATTCTGTCGTAACTTTTGTTGCTATGAAAATCTCATCAAATCTTCGTATAAATCTCAGTATTAGGGTTGATGTTCCAAAATTTCTGAGGTATTTTGAAACTTTTCCAAACTCATAGTGAAAGGAATGTTTAATTTAGTGACATAGCTATATGGTGGCACCCCTCAAATTTATATGTTTCTATAAATAAATATATAGTGCATATAATTTATATAGTGCTATTTGGTTCTAATGGTGCACTTTAGCTTGAGTTCGAACTCGAATCGATTAGGTTTTTACCTCGAATTCGAACTCAATCTCGATTTGAATAAATATAATATTACGCAAAACTCGAATAAACTCGAGTTCGAACTCGAAGTCGACTCGAATAGGTAAAAAGAAAAACTCGAATAAGCAGATGAGCCATTCGAGTCGAGTACCAATGAACTCGTATTCGTCTCGGTACAAAAAAAAAAAAGCTCGACTTGAGCTCGACGACTCAAAATTTAGCTAGTCGAATTCGAATATCGACCAAGCCAATCTCGAGTAGCTTGACTCGTTTACACCCCTACCCCTAGCTAAATACAAAATTGGAACTACATTTACTTATAGTATAAATTATCTTTTATATTAAATTCTGCCCAACGTGCAAGTTAATGATTAGTTTAACTATAATTTAGCGTGATACGTAGTGTTACATATAGTATATTTTTTTTCGTGGGTGGTTTTAGGGCGCTCATCAGGAGAGCAGCACACGTAGCATGTTTGTTTTATACTTAGACGAATTCGCACTCACATCGGGTCAGTCGTGTAACAGGTTAAAATGTTGGCCATATATATTTTTCTATTCTCGGAGTTTCAGGTGAGATTAAACATCTGACATCTTGGTTAATGTGTGACATGGCGAATAACTTTAAAAAAATGGTTAATACATAGTTTGGTTACTTACATTTGGTAATGCGAGTGTTGGTTCAAATGTGCGTGTTTTAGTTACACGTGTTTGTGAATGAGACCGTTTGATTACGTTTTGATGAAATTTCTTTTTATTCATTCTTCATCATGTTATTCGTCAGATTCATCAAGTTTTTCATTAAAAAATTATTTTTCTAATTTTTTTTTTTCAAAATCGAACATCGGGTTCGAAGCAAACTCAGTGTTCGCTTTTTAAAATAACTGAAATTTTTAATTTTTTTTAATGAAAAAATCTATACATTTAATGAAGAACACTTGAATTAATTGAAAATAATGGTAAAATCGTCATTTTATAACTATTTAATTACTCCGTATCAAATATAAGTAACTAAATGTAACAAGTTTCAATCATTTAATCACGTTTTGTAATATAAGTAACAAAACTATGACATCAAAAAATTAAAATAACTATTTAATCATATTGTGTAAACGTAAATAACTAACCAATATATTAATTTAAAAAAAATAAAGTATAATTAGTAGTGATGTAATATGTAAGTGAAGAAACATGTGTTAGCATATGGTGATTAGGCGCGCGTCGTAATTGGAAGCCCATTAATATGTATATGTTACCTAAGAAATTTGGTAAATGTCACAATACGGCAATTGAGCTTGACCCAAATCCATATTGACATGAGAGTCCCAAAATTGGGCATCCCTTACACATATAAGCCGGCCGAAACTTACTATGGGCAAAGTGGACTTTTGTCCACTTTGCTCCTCCTATAAAAAAAGGGTGTTAGAGTTTTATTTAGGGTAATTCACAATTCCTCATAATTGGTGATTTGAGAGAAAACTCTCCTCCCTAAATACTAGTTTCTGCCGAACCCACCTGCTACACCAAGGGTGTGCCAATTTGCTTCAAGCAAAACTCTCCGGAAATCCGTCCCTGCCAAGAATCGATCAGAGGCTTTGCTGTGGAGCTAATAACGCGTGGGGTTCCTTAACAGAACCTCTACGGGTCCGTCCGGTGGATCGTGAACTCCCCCAGCAGGATTCTTGGGACTACGGAAAAAGTTTAAGGTATGTGTACATCTTCTGTTGCGTAATTCTGATTTCAAACATATATCTATGTTTATGTTTCCGTAGTAATCAACCCCGGATGGATGATAGAATAGGGAATTAAAGACTAGCATGCACCTAGTCTTTGTTTCTATCTAGCAACGTATTGAATTTGTGTTGAAGCGTAATGGAGATAAAATGCACAAAAACTCATTGATTCAAAAAATATCGAGAATTTAATGCATGATTGAGTAAAAATTTCGATTTTTTCATTAATCAATCAATATTGAATGTAAACGACGGCTAACATAGTTTAAATACTGAAAACTCTAACTCTAGGACAAATTCAAAAATAACAACTAAATTAAAACAAAACCGATAAATTGTGAAAGAGGCCTAAAGAAACTTAAATTACGATTTTTATCCTCTAAATGAATGAATTTGGCTGAAAAAATCAAATTAAATGGTGAAACATACCGTTTTCACATGCAAAAATCTACTCGTACGCCAATTTCCGACTCTTAAAATTCAAAGACCGAAAATTGCAGAATTAATCAATTCCACGTGCATCAATTTATAAGAGAAGATATCAGCAATATCACCCGGGCGGTTGGTGTTAATGAGAAGTGAAGCTGGGTCGGACCCGCCCCGAAGGATAGTGGAACAGAATCGCCCGGGTCTCCCGCGCTATAAAAACGTGTGGGGGAGCCCATCCTCACTCCATCACTTTCTTTCTCACTGTCTGTGACCATGAATTAATTAATAATGAATGATACCATAAAGTTCCATGTCTTCTCTCTATCTCTCTTCCCCTTTGTGCTGTGTAGTACATTCATTGTACATCAATTAGGGTTTCGGGCCCCCCTACCTTCTTAGCTTTACTATTCTGTTACCTTTCAAACTGTTTTCCAACTCATTTTTATCCTACTCACTATCTAGGATTAGTAATATGTGGTAAAATTAACAATCC
Source organism: Clarkia xantiana subsp. parviflora (assembly GCA_036873135.1). NCBI lineage: Eukaryota > Viridiplantae > Streptophyta > Magnoliopsida > Myrtales > Onagraceae > Clarkia > Clarkia xantiana. Next base: position 3,977,828 of record JAPTYO010000009.1, read on the forward strand.
TTTTTGTCTTTATAATTTCCCATTATTTTATTTTCTGTATTTTTAACTTTTTGACATTTTCCAATTTTCTTTTTGTTAAAAGGAAAATAAATGGACTAGTAGTGGCGACACTAAACTCATCCTGCTACATGATGTCCGGATTTTCGTGTTCAATTACGAGCATATTATACTTATGAACAACCAACGCATGCATTTGTCCCGTCAACGTAGCACCATCAACTTAGTATAATCGAGAGGTCGGCCCATTAGGCCAAAGTCCTCAGGAAATGTTTTAATCAAGCTGCTGGGGATTCGAACTTGTGACCTCAGAGTCAACCCAATAAAAAAATAGAATCAATTACTTACTGATTTAATTTAGGGTTAACAGGTATTTTGTTCCATGATGTTTGGCCATTTTTGGGTTTTGGTCCATGATATTTTTTTTTTTCTAGTTTTGGTACCATATGTTTGCAGATTTTTTCTAGTTTTGGTATGACCGTTACATTCCGTCCATTTTTTGACATATACAAGTCACGTGATCCACCCTAAACTTTCAATTTTGTTCAATTTAGTCCCTCTAATACTTTCCTAACATTTTTTTTGTTCAATTTAGTCTCGAAGTTTCAAAAATTCAATAGGACCTATTGTCCAATTGGGGTCAATTTTGAAACTTCGGGGCTAAATTGAACCAAAAAAAGGTTAAGAAAGTATTAGAGAGACTATATTTAAAGTTTAGAGTGGATCACGTGACTTGAACATGTCAAAAAATGGACGGAATGTAACGGTTAGACCAAAACTAGAAAAAAATCTGCAAACATATGGTACCAAAACTAGGTTAAAAAAAAACATCATTGACCAAAACTCAAAAATTGTCAAACATCATGGTCCAAAAGACCTGTTAACCCTTTAATTTATAAAAGAAAAAAATAATTACATAATTAAGGGAATGAATTGTTAAACCAGCGTATCATATTATATAATTGTATTAACTATTCTATTTATGTGTACAATAGGATTATCATTGCATGTTCATCAGTTTAATTTAAACTACTACGATATTTAACATTTGCATGTAACGGACCAAAAAAAAAAACATTTTTCTCATTCTTTGTGGCACATGCATAACTATAATGGGTGGTTAATGTGCGTTATAGAAGGTGGTTAATTTATTAGTTTCTGAATTATTAATTAACTGTAAAAGAAAAAAACTAATTTAATAGTTCAAAAGTAAACGATAGCTTGGGAAAATCACTCAATTGGATTGGACGTTTCCATGGACGCACTCCTCAATCCAGGTATAGGTACTCTATCCCACTGTTCTGCAGCCCACCACCTAACCAGATCAATTCATCCTTCTTTTATGCAGGTAATTTTAATTAATTTTTCTTAGACTTGATTATAAAATTTCTAATTGATATTAATTAGGAGTTTTAACTGAAATTTTCTGTACATTTTAATTTTTACTAACTCAACTTAGACATTGTACAAATTTCTAGTGCCATTAAAATTTCTATTAAAATTGGTCGAAATAATTCACATGTCTAACTCGTACTGAACAACAACACGACAAATTGCTAGCTGATGATTTGTCATTCGAACAAATTTCTATTTGATATTCGATCGTAAAATCAAACAAATTAATAGCTATTTTCTTCCTCACGTACCCAATACAAATATTTATTTAAGAAAGACACAAATCTTAATGAAACTAAACATTTTTGCATATGTAAAACTTGAATTAGCATAATATTAAAAAAAACTATTAAAATTTGTTTAACTGTTACTAATTTAATAATTAACGCTTTTTATCAAGACCAAAATAGACTTTACTTTCCAGTAAAGTATTTACGAAAGTAGACTTTTCAAATTTACCATGGCACTCGAGACGATACACATGCTGGAGAGCTAGCTTACTGAAGACGGCAATTAACACCCATGAGTTTAATTTCTTATACATGTGGTAAATTTAACACGTGAAAAATGTTGTGGCAATTTCATTTTATATATCCGGAATGTTAAGTTACGGCGCATAAAAAAGCCATCTATTAAATGCTTCTATAATTTGATGAAACAATTAAGGCTAGCTTGGGTAAAGTGAATGTTTTTGTAATTAATAATAGCCTCTCACCGTTGGGAGGACGAGAGGCTCTTTTATGGGAGAATCCCAGTCTCCATCGACCATATATTTTTTTTTTTCATTTTCTATATAATTTTATTGCACAAAGTATTATAGTGATTGGGCAAAGAAACAAATCGAGTTTTGTTATTTGCTATGAAAAAAAAAAATGGTGAAATAAACGAGGGTTACAAACTTAAAAGTGTTTATTTAATTTTGTGTGTTTGAGACTTTGAGTAACGAACTAACTAGCCAGAGTAATATATAGGGGTCTTACTAAAAAAAGGTATTGAGTCGAGTAGGAGTTCATTATAATTGCGAGCCTATTCAAATATTTTTATTTTTTGCCAAAATTATTTTCGAGTCGAGTTCTTTGAGCTAATTCAAATTTTACATATTATTATTAATATTATATATATACTCAATTGAAGATCTAGTAGCCACTAACTGGTGCCCATAACATCATAAACATTTTGAAAACAACTATCCAGTCGAGTTAAAAAACCAAGCTAATTTGTACTATTTATGATTGAACTTTAACAATTTTAAACTTTACGAGTCGAACTCGAACTCATCGAGTATGACACCAAGTTGAGTTTGAGATGTTGAAAAAATCAGGTTGAACCGAAATCGAGCGGAGTAATACGATTTGAGTTGAGTTTACCAGATAATCAACTTGATTCAGACTAACTTAATCCCTACCGGCGGTGCATCCGTGCAATGCATTTAAGCATAACATCACGACTTTTCCCATGATTCCCGTAACTTTCATAAATTCCAGTTTAAGTAAATATTTGATGCTATAATAATATAGTTATTTGGCGCTAAGTGGGAAAAAGAAGAGAATATAATTTAGAATTGAAATGGTGAAAGTTTGGGTTAATATGGGAATTTGATGGTTCCAAGAGGAGGGTCAAAATGCAGGAACTGGAAAAAGACTGAGACCAGATAGACTCGACAGGACATAACAGAGGCGAGAGAACAAGACAACTGAAGACAGCTTGACGTCCATTACCATTAGCTAGAAAAAGATATGTATATATCTATATATGAGTATATATATTGAGTAGTAGTAAATATATAAATAGTATTAACTGAAACTTGGATGGTTCGATTCAACTGCATACCACCGCAGCAAAGAAAATGGATGGAAGCTTGGTTTAAATATGAATGAGTTTTCCATTCTTTATATATTGTCATTACACAATATATAACAAAAAATTGTCTGAATTTCGCCAATGAAATTTGGTGTCTGAGGTTAAAATTGAGTGTCCCAGGTTTTATTTTTATTGAAATTTGGTGTTTCGGTGTGATTATTTTAGAGAAAACAATTCTGACGAAACCGATTATCAAATTCAACTTCCATGCACGCTCGCTTCTTGTCACCTTGCCGAGAACGTCACCTAAAAAGCTGACCACATAAACGCAAGTAAATCCCGCTCCGTTGTCGCTAGAAATTGCTCCACACCACTCTATTGGAAACTTTTTATTTTTGGATGATCAAGTTTTGGAGAAAATTTGGCGATTTTGTGAAAAGTAAAACGTGATGAATTATGAGTATGTGAGTGAGCTAATGAAAATAATTAAACGAAGAGGATACAGATGAAGTTAACAAAAATGAAACCTGAAATATTTATTTTAGTATTTTAAACTTCAAACACCAAATTTCAATATTGTTAAAACTCCATGCAGATTATATCATAACCCTATATATATATATAGTGCATATAGTGCAAGAGAGATAGAAAAGCTAGGGAAGGGAAGAGAAGACAGAAAACAAAAACAAACAGAAGAGTTGAGTTGAGTTGAGTCTCATGTCATGTGGGTCTGATGTCATAATTCAGTGCAGTGCAGTGCTTTGCTGTGCTGGGGACGATACAAGACTCGCGTAAACAGCGCGGGAGCTGTTTCCCCATGCACCACATATAATTATTAATATACACACTAGCTTAGTTTACCTTTCTCTTTAGCTTCTTTTCTTTATTTTTTTTCACCCTAGGACCTACATCAGTTAAAAAAACATATTTATAGCATGTTTGTTTCAAATATAGACCAATCATCACTCACACCAAATCAACACGTAAGAAATAAAGAGTTGATTATAAATATTTCTCAATTTCTCGAATCTCAACGGAGTTTTAATGCTTAACATCTTGGTTATCCAATAGCAGTGGTGGTCTAATGGTTAAAAACACTTAATCCTATGTGGTTTGGATATGAAATTCCAAGTTCGAAACCCCTCAGGGGTGTCATCATAATATCAGGTCATGTCTGGTCCACATACTGTGTCAGCAATATAAGGATGCGAGTAGAACTGGCGCTTAACAGGTCGACATCTTGACAATATTAGGCTGCTGATGAGGCTATGTTAACGGGCAAGTGCATGCGCTGGTTGTTCGCTTAGTCTAGTTGGAAAAAAACTCCAGACTGTGAGCATGCATAAGAGCACGGACATTATGGTAGTAGGATGGACATAGGATAACAACTACTAGCTCATCCCTTTTTTAGAATAAAAAAAACGTCTCGGTTAATGGGTGACGTATTGAACCACACATTTATTCCTCTACTAGTTTTGTTTTATCTCCCGAGGTGGTCTTAAGAGAGTCATCATCAGAAATGCAACACTCGTAACATGCTTACTTCATCTAAATAAGTTCCCACTTGCACCAAGTTTTTTTTGCTCGGTACTCGCATCAAATTAACTTGTAAAAAGTAAAGTATTATTCATAAATTCATTTTTATATCAATAATTATTAGCGGAGTTTGAACTTATATTATTACGTCTTTTAATTAATAGACAGAATTCTGAATCGTTACACCAAATTATATAATTTTCTACTGTAGTAAGTGGTAGTGCATGCATGGGTCCCTCCCCAACGACCCTACATCGCCAGTGTCCTTTCAAAGGTTACCTCACTTACCCCATCTATCTTTTCTTTGATTGACCCCCACTACACTACACCACTTTCTCATATTGCAGACTTTGATACAGCGCCCAGTTACTAATCAATTACCACTAATATTATTAATTATAATAGTAGAAATAACTTCTTCTCTTTTCCAATAATGCCATTCTATAATTTCTATTCCGAATTCTTTTTAAACAAGTATTTGACCAACTATTCCGACCGGCTTGGGGTTTACTTGGTTAATAGCTTAAATTCGAGGTCATTTTAAAAAAAATATATTTAGTTTCTACATCATCAATGATTAGCTATTAATGCATTCCTAACTTTATTAGCTTAAAAATAAGACATATGTTTTAATCAATTTGTTCATACGCTCAATCTTAGAAGTAAAAATATTTAAATTATTACTAACCCCTAAATTATACTGCTATTTGCGAACATAGTTTAAACTAGGTAAATCACTTGGTCTGTAGTCATAGGCTTCAACCTGGCCGCTTGGAATTTTATAGAAAGCTTTTTAGATTTTTTTTAAATGATGTCATCAAATTTTAAGTATGTGCGCTCTAATATCAGAAGTAGTCTGCAAAAGCAAGACATATATCTTTTTTTTTTTTAAAAAAACATGTACATAAGTTTAAATATACGAGTAAAAGCTTCAACATTCTCTTAACTATATTTTAACAACTAAAAACCATAAATATTAAAATACATACACGAGAAAAATATTGTATAATAGTCAACACAAATTATATAACTATCCAAACTTAGGAAGAGTTGGTCAAATATTTATCACTACCAACCAGTGTTATCAGAACCGGGCCGGCGGTCCGACTGCGGTCGGACCGGAACCGGACCCCTCCACGGTCCAGTTTGCTTATTTTCGGAGGATGTAAGCAAACTCGATTCTGAAGTCCGGTTTTCACCGAACCTGGCGGTTTTGGGTGAACCGGGCGGTTCGCCGGTTCGGCCTCCTTTCATTAAAAATAATAATAATAATAATAATTGGGTTAACTTACAGAGAGGCAGAGATCGACATTCAGTTCTGCAACTGTTAAACTTCTGCAGCTACTGCTCTGCAAATCTGCATGTTTTTTTTAATAAAACTGGTCGGACCCGGTTCCGAACCGGGTCCGACCGGCCGAACCGGGAACCGGTGGCCTTGCCGGTTCAGGCCCCAGTCCGGTTCTGATAACACTGCTCCCAACACCATCTTTCATTAAAAAAAAAATGTTAAATAGAGTAACGGGGTTTGGCCAAAAAAAATAAAATTGGAGTAACGGCTAAATCGCGTTGCTGTCTTTAAGGGGGAAGTAGATTTGAATCTTGCTAGAAAAGTTATAAACAGACCATTAAAGAAATTTTAATTTTAACGCTCATGGTAAAAAAATTGCGATATCATGATTTAGGGTTTACAAAAATACTTAATTTTTCATAAATACCCCGGAGTTCGTGTTTGAGTGGATATAATCATGGTAGATGCAATGATAAAACTTAATATAATAATACAATCTTATATATATGATGCTAGACTAGATATTATTGTTATTTTTACAAGGTGAAAATAAGTTATTTGTGTAGAGAGCGGTATGAATTTTCAAAGTATGCTTCTTACTTTCAAAAATTAATTATCAAATTAGGCTTCTTTATAAATTAATTATCAAATAAGGTTTTTTTTTCTAATTTTTTAAATATTATTCTTTACTTTGCAAATTTTACATCATATTTCAAATAAACCTAAACAGAAATATAGTAAAATGAATATAAGAGTTTTTTTGTTGAAAAATTAAAGATATTAGATTTAAAATATATACAGTAAAAATAAATAAATAAATAATTGAGAAAAAATTGAACTTAAAAATGCTAAAGAGAAACCATAATAAAAAATGATCATATAAAATGTAAAGAAATAAATTATTCTGATTTTTTTTAAATGAAAATAAAAAGATAAAGTGTACATTAATTCAAAAGGAAAAAAATTACAAAATGATATAGTAATTAAAAAAATTGAAGAATAAATTAGCATAAATGGATTTTACTTAGTACCATTTTTATTTAATACTTTAAATGAATAATTTTTGTAATATACTATATATATATATATATTTACAAATCTTATTTTTTTTATTATTTTTATCTTTGAATTTCAATTAGTTTTTAAAATATTTAAAATCTAGAAAAATGTTTTTTTTTTGTATGTGCATCAATTTTTTTTTTCATTTTTTCAAACTTCTCTTAGTTTTATATTTATTAAACTTTCTCCTTAATTTTTCTCTTAGTTTTATATTTATTTTGTTTTAGGTTTATTTATAATATAATGTAAACTTTAAGTTCCAAGTAAAAAATAAAACTTATTTAAAAGAAAAACCTATTTTAGAAAATTTAAAAAAAAAAACATAATTTGAGAATTAATTTGAAGTATAAATGAATTTCTTCTCTAGATTATATAATAAATTAATAATATACATATGTATAGCGGCAACTTACTATGCAACCATGTGGCGAGAGGGACCCGATGAAGCTGTAACGGAGACAAGGATGAGACTGTTGGTGTTGGGTCCCACATTTAGTCTCATCATCCCGTCCTATGCTCCTCCTCTAGCTATGCTAGCTAGCTCCTAATTAATTAATTAATTATTAAGCAGATAGATCTTTTTGGGTAAGAAAAATGAATGGGCCTATTAAGAGCATAAGTCCATCCCATTACGTAATATTCAGACTGATATATTTATTTGCGAGTATATTATACTTTTAAATAATCAGCGTAAATACTGACTCCATCAATGTAGCACCACCAACAATATAGTATAGTTAAGAAGCCGGGCCGTTAAGTATCAATTGTACTTTCCAAGAAATGATTTTAATTAAGTATATATATATATATACAAGGGTGGATGCACATTAAGGAAATGGAGACATTTTGTTCCCATTTTTTTTTACTAATATATATATATACTTAGTTAGAATCATACATTGGCATCAAAGAGAACTCAAGATGAGTAACTAGCAAAGTTCATGTTAATAAAGTAATCAAGTACCCAAAGTAATAAAGTATGTATTGTCATTATTCGGTGATAAGATAAAAAAAAAAACTAATCGTAATCCTATGAAATAAAGTTGTGGTTTAAATTTAATAGCTAATAAATTATTTACAAAAATAAATTCGAACTATAAAATTGTCTACAAAAGAAAACTTGAATTAATAAATTTTTTATAAGATGAAATTTGAGTTAAAAAAGTTGTAAAAAATCAAACTAGCAATTTGTCTGTCAATTAATACCTAAACTAGTATATTGTCCAAAAAACATCAATTTGTCATAGTGCTTAAATATGAGTTAACAATTTAATAATAAAAAATTTTCTTTAATATCAAATTGTATAGTATATTAAATATTATAATTTAATACATAATGTGATTTAAAAAAAAAAATTCATACTATTTTTTCATGTATGACTTTTTTTACACAATTTTTGTTATAAAAAATTGCCCCTATTATTCAATCCGCTATATATATATATATATATATATATATATATATTGGTGGCTCAGCTATTGCCCTATGGATGTGATTGATTGTCTCGGCGCAGTATTTGGGGTTTCCTAATCCATGTATGATTTTTTCTGGGCCGAGAAAAGCTTGATGCATGATAATCTTGATTATTCATTGAATTCTTGATCGGCCCATTTAGCCTCGTTGGGCCCATTTTGCCTTGTTCAGCCCATTATGCTCAACTCATTATTTGTAGAGAACCAAACCTAGAATCATTTCCAGCTCTTCAGTACGGGAGAGTTCAGTGAGGGTTTGGAGCCACTTGGTTTGAGACTAGAGTGAGTGTGAGCTTAAGTGTATTTTAGCTTGTGTGAGTTACAGCATTGTGTATTTTACTTTTATATATATATATTCTGAGAAAAGAGTGTTTGTACGTGTCTCATCTTTGCAACACTTTAGTGATCATTGTCCTAGTGAACATATGTAATCTTCATTGTTTGTGAATGTAGCCTGCCCTTCCGGTTGCGCCTGCCGCTACACCCGATTTGCCGCTTAGCCACCACGTGGTTCACCTAGTTTCGGTTATTCTCTTCTTTGTTGTATCGTTTAAATTTGTACACGCCACTTTTATAATAATGTTCAAAATGCCTTAAATCTAATGCGACCAAAACTCCGTAGGTTTAGTAGAGTATGACCGGAGCGACTGACAACCAGTACGATTCTAAAAAACTTCACTCGCTCTTTAGGTTTTGTGAACCCTATGATAGGGATGAGGAAACCACCATATCAGCTATCCGTGGAACTTATTTATAGAGAACCCCACACTTTTCTAAAACTCATAACACATCGTTTTTTTTATCATGTTTATTTGTTATAATTTATCAGGTAAAATTGTAAGTCTTCATAACTGTGTAACATTCATTTTCAAATGTGCATCACTTTTCAAAAAAAAAAAAAACCCATTACATTTTAAAAAATAATAAATACTTTACAGCCAAGTCGTATATCTCTTAGTTATATACATTTTATTTTAAAAAAATGCATTTTGTAAGCACTATTTAAAAAAAAAAATTGTAAAACTAGGTATTTAAAGTTTATTTGTGATTTGGACTTAATAATTTGCGTTACTTGTAAATAAAATTGAGTTCATTAAAACTCTATAGAAGTACTAAAACTTGGTATTTGATTTTTTTTTTTCTTTTACAATAGCAGTTGTTTTAATGGTTAAGAGCATTAATTTCTATGTGTTTTAGCTTTGAAGTCCTCAAATTTTTTCACTAATAATTCAGCTCAATGCAAACGACGACTAATAGAGTCTTAAATACTATAAACGAAAATTCTAACCCTAAGAAAAACCCGAAAATAACGACTGAATCCAAATAAACCGAAAAATTACAAAAATACCCAAAAAAACACAAAAATGCGATTTTAACACTCTAAACGATGAAATTTGGCCGGAAAGCATCGCAGTTTCTGGCAAAGCGAAGTCTTTTGCTCTAGGCACCATTTCCGCGTAATAAACACTATTTGTGTGCCAAAATTCGACACTTCAAAGTCACAAAAAATCGCAAAATTTTCGAAATCGCAGAATTAGTCGCTTATTAGTAAATAAAAGTGAATTAAAAAAAAAAAAATCTATCCCATTTCACCACCCACGTTATACGGAATCTGAAACCAGAATCTGAGGATTACGAATTCTCTCTCAAGGGCATCACCTGTAAATAGTGCTAACTTTTGAGGTTTTTATTTTTCCCTTGCTAAATATCAGAATCACTAACATTTCCGTGGTAAGATTTGTCTCTTTCCTTTTAATGGTAAGAATTGTTCCCCACTTTCCAACCCAGGAAAAGATCCAATGGATTATTGACAACTAAGCAATCACACTACAAAATTCTGCCCACAGTTTCCCCCCACTATAACAAGGAGTTGCTTAATGACTCACCAAAAACTTAATTTAATTTGTCCTTATCTTATCATCTTTATTGTGTGCTGCTCTGGAAATCTCCAAAACCATCATCTATCTTCTTTTCCTCCTTGCCTTGTTCTTACGCCACTACTCTAAACCTTATATAAATCATCACTCAGCACTGTGAGTTCCTCGAATAAGAAAAAAAAGCAAACTTTATCACAACATGACGAAAAGCAAATCTACTCATGGAGGCCAGAACCGGTTCATGCGGATACTCCGGTTACCCATTCGGGCCCTGAGCCACGCCAGAGACTTATACGTCCGGAGCATGACCGACTACGCCGATCGGGTCGGGTACGGCAATCTGGGCGTCGCCGGAGGCCAATACCCCGCCCTGCCGAGGAGTTTCAGCTCCGCCAGGTCCGGCGAGATTGAGAACGACGATTTGGGGCAGCTTATCAGGGCGGCGTCTGCGGCGAGGTTTGGGGACAGGATCGACGTGGACGCGATAGGGCGGAAGCAGTACTGCCGTTCGAGTACTGTGCGGTTGTCGAAGGTGGTGGCGCAGCCTAGTGTGGGGATGGAGAGGATTGATGAAGAAGAGTTTGAAGATGGTGATGACTCTATGAAGAAGAAGAATGTTGATGGCAATGGGGTTTCGTCTTCGTTCTATCGGAGAAGTAGAAGCTGTGTGGTTTAGTTAAAAAATTTGCTTAGGAGATTAATTATTGTGATGTACAAAAATGTTTTCATCTTGTCTTTTCCATTTCTTTTTACTGGATCTGTGAAAAAAAAAATACAAAATTAGGGGGTTTCAAATGTCAACATGATATTGTGATAATAATATACATGTGTCTGAATCAACTATCTCATAAATCCGAACTTGTGGATAAATACTCTTATACTATATCTATCAACATTATCTGGCAACTTCGACTCAACCTTGATATCACTAAGGGTCTAAACATAAGAGGTACATCTTAACCAATATCTTATAAATCTGAACTTGTGGTTGAATATATCGACACTATTCTTATACCATTATCAACATGGTGCTCTATGAACCACAATGCACGGCTGTAATTTACCATGCATCAGGGTAAAATGCGGCTTGAAAGGAGTGTTAAAATTTTCTGGGTGGGGCGGGTTACGGGTTACCGGTAGAGCTAGTGATGGTGAGGGTATGGTGCGAATAACGCTAATACCATAACCATACTATATTTTTTTCATTCATACCATAACCATAACCATACTATATTTTTTTCATTCATACCATAACCATAACCATAATCATAATCATAATCATAACTACTGCGGTTATGATTGTTCATACCATAACCATAACCATGGTTTTTAACCACGATTAAACCATTTAACTTCAATCATTCAAACTAATACAACATTATTGTTTCATACAAGAAAAGTAAACATACATTCATTGTTTCATACACGAAATCTAAATTAAACATAACTTCATTGTTTCACTTAATTAAAAAAACATATATTCAATTGCCTATCACTTGCGATTATCGATCATCATTCGCCATCACCTCCAATCGTGGTTACCTAATAATAAGAAATATAGACAAAAAAAATGGTGGGTGGGAAAGGGAACGGAATAAGAATGATAATATTTGAATAATAATTAAAGTATAATAATAATGTGTATATATAACAATATAAGTATTAGTAATATATATATTAATATTATATATAGAGGTGGTGGTTATAACCGCGGTTATTGACTGAATACCATAACCAAATTATTGCGGTTACAAGATTCATCGCCATAACCGCCCCTCACCATAATGATACGGTTAACCATTGCGGTAAATAGTACGAATAACCATGGTTATTTGATTTTCACCGCACCATCGCCGACCCTAGTTACCGGTCAATACGAACCCGTACCATTAATTATTTAATAATAATAATTATTATTAATGATACAAAAGTAAAGTATACTAGTGATCTTACCTAATTTGGTGAAGATTTGGTATTGGAAGTTTATAATTTGTCATTTGAACTGAATAACTTGTATTGATTGCAATTTGTAGTGAATTAGAAAAAATTGGTCACAGTCTGTTTGGCCCACGATAAAATTGGTCTCTAATTGGGTTGTTGAATTGGGCCTAACAAATTGGGTTGTGGACTGGGGCGGTTATATTTTAGCTGGGCGGGACTGTGGTTCTCGTGTTATATTAGCTAGACCTTGTTGATTTCTGGGCTTAGACTTAAGTCTTTTGTTTTTGCAAGTTGGATTCTTTTCTTGTTATTAGGCCTTTGTCTATTATTTTGGCCCAATCTGGTTTCTAGACGAAGTTGTATTTTTTTTTTTTTAAATGGAATGGGCTAATAGTGGCGACTTTAGGTCTATCCCGCTACGTAATGTTCGAGCTCTCATGCTCACGGTCTGGATTTTTTCCGACCAGACTTAGCGAGCAACCAGCGCACGCTGTAATTGTTTTGTTTGTTTGGGATTATATTCATTCCTTTGTAAAATTGTAGGGTTGAACTGTATCTTCTCAAGAGATTCGGTTCCTTTTAGTGATATAAAGAGATCGAGATCAAAATAAAGAAATGACTCCTAATTATTTATCTTTTGATTTTTCTATTTCTCCTTAGTGATTCTAGAATTGTCTACCAAACGTTTATGATTTCTACATGGTATCATTGCAACATGCTTTACTTGTTCGATCATATTTTTGACCATTTTTTAATTTGTTTGACAATTTGTTTCCACATAGTCGATTCAGATTCCTTCATCGAATCGATATCCTCTTAATTGGCTTATTCGTCCTTTCCGACGAATCACTTTCACTAATCGCTTTCCAATGATACAATCTTCATGTATTTAGGCGAGGAGCAAGTCTCTCTTCTTCGTTGAGAGGTCAGCTAAAAAAAGTCATGCAATGATAAGGGTGTCAAGTCTTAAATTGGCTTTCTTAATCCTTTCCTCCGGAAGTACATGATCAAGAAAACGACTAACACGAGGTTAGAGATTTTGTCAAGGCCGCGGTGGTGTTGCTATTGGCATAAGAACTGGCATAAGTTGGCCCAACCCAGTCTTCTCGTACTAGGGTTGGCTCCTCTCAGTTCTCCCTTTAACACCAACTTTGTAATTTCAGTTATGTGGATGTGTATGAATGACTAGGGATGGCAACGGGGCGGGTCGATGCGGGTTTTCGCAGCCCTGGACCCGCCCCGCGGGTCGGGCTAGCTGACCCAGCCCCAGACAAATGTACATCCCGAGGCGGGTCAAAAATCCAACGGGCCGACCCGTGGGGCCCCGACCTGCCCCGCAGTGAACAATTTTTTTGTTATTGTTTTTGTTTTTTTTCACTTCTCAATATTAAATACACTTTTTTTAATCAAAATATTACATTATATATAAATTCAAAACATAAATCTAACACCAATTAAATACACACAACAAATACATCAAATTCATTACAAAATACAAATTCAAATCCAGATACCAAATTCAAATTAACAAATCCTAATAATCTAAATATACATTTATTTGTAATTTGGTCCATGTTATTTATATAGGTATTATATTAACCATATTGTTTAATAAATGTTACATTATATTAACATAAAAAATATATTATATATATAAACATTTCGGGGCGGGTCAACGGGGCTCCGTGCCTCTAGACCCGGACCCAAGCCCGTGACCCGCGGGTTGGCGGGGCAAAATCGGGTCGCGGGTCAGCGGGCCCCGAGACCCGTTGCCATCCCTATGAATGACTATGTGGACGAGAGCAATTTCATCATTTTTGTCGTTTTTATTATTTAATTAAGTGCAAGTCGTATAACCAATTATGTTCATATTTGACAGAGCTAGCACCACAGACAAAACCTGAGCTATTAATTGTAAGAAAATCTTCGACTAACAAAGTATCCGAGTAAAATTTTATAATTAACCCAAATATATATAATTATAATAAACTAGTCATAAATTCGCGCATTATAAGAGAATCTTATGAAAACATATGGTATAATATTATTGTCTCACGCTTTAGAAACGCTAATCGTGCCACGTAACACAATTCTATGTATTTAGAGAAAAAAAAAACTTAAACAAATTTAAAGTTCAGCTACATGTTATTATCTAATTTAATCGAATAAAATTATATTTATTTAGTTAAATATTTAAGTATTGAGTGGGAAAAAAGAAAAGATAAGTAGTATTTATTGTTTGTAAGGAAAAAAAATACAAATAAATAGATTACAGAACGATTTTCAAGACGCAGCATAAATTTTTAGAGATTTTTTAGTAACAATTGCACATATTAATACACATCACTGATGAAAAAAAATAGTATGGACCAATAATATACTTCAGTTTTTTACGCGTTGAGCATCCACAATGGTATTACGTAAAGATTACGTAAATGTGGGTCATACATATTTATTTAAGTAAAGCAAAAAAAATTACATATAGTGGTTTTACGTAGCATTCCTTAAAGATGGAACCAACACGTAAATTTATGTTTTTACATAAAGCATTTCTTAAGTATAATAAGGAATGCACTATGTATTACGTAACCAATTTTTAAATATAAATTAATTCATTTTATAATTAATGTTAATATCTTATTGGTGGTTGTTGGAAAATTTAATTATAAAATATATTTAAGGAATATGTTTAAGTAATACGATTGCAGAGAAAATACAATTTACGTGTGTCTTAACTTTACGTATTACTTAAAGTGTACATAAATGTCTACGTGGTAACTTTAAAGAATACCATTTATGTAAAACATTGGGATGCTCTATGGTAAGAGTTTAGAGCATATCTATAACTATAACTACTCCTAAATTAGTCCTAATAAATAATATAATATATATAATTTTAAAATCTTGCATACAATTAAAAAAATATATATATTAGAAAATAATGTTAAAACTATAAAATAATTAGTGGCAAAAAATAATAAAATAAGTAAACGTTGTTTTACAATAAATTTTATGTTATTTTATTATTTCGGAACGTGAGCTCTTGTTATTGATAAGGTATATAGTTTGACAGATGGGATAAACATACATCACCCATGATATCACACATGATATAGAGAGTTAATTAATTATTCTTCTTATCACTGAAGATGAAGATTATATCTGAGATATGATGTTGATATATTTCTGTGTTTCCGGCCCGAGTCTAGAAGGAATTCAAATAAATGCTACCGTGGAAAGAAAGTCACCCTTAAACTATTATGTAAACAAAATACAAAAATCATAGAAAACAATCTATTCAATAATGATTTTTGTATTTTGTTTACATAATGGTGTTATTGAATAGAACAAAAATCATTATTTTTTGGATATAAATATGACATTAATAGATTTCATCTATAAATGGAAGAAGGAAAAATCTTATCCTTCTAGAATCTAATTATGTGTTCATATAGTACATTAAAATTGAAAAGAATTTATGACATGTCATATTTTAATTAGTTCTTATATGACATGTAGACAGACACCATGCAATAATTTCTCACTATTATATATATATGATTAGATTAATGCAGTCCGATTAGAAATGAGGATTCAGCGTCATTTGCCTTCTCTCCAAGAAATACACCAAGTCAAACAAATCATGGTATAGAGTTTCGAAACTTCTATTTTTTTTTTATATTTTTTTTTTATACATAAGAATAATAATAAATCTATTATTCTTTCGTTTTCCTTGTTTGACCATACATACATTTGAATTTTAAAGTGTTTTAACGAGTCAATTCTTATGTAACACGTTAAAAAGTCTCCCATAAGCAAGCAGCTTGCCATATATATGCAACAACTCCATTTCTTTCCCACAATCAAAACCACTACAAACTTTCTTGCTTTCCTCATGAAACCTTCTATTCAGATGTTGAGTCCTTTCTTTTGCGGCACTTTCCAACCCGAAGACGACGACGATTACAACGAATCGCCGATCAAAACCAGCCCGTCCTCGACTCCGAGACGGTCGTTTATCAAGAGACAAAGCTTCTGCACCCGAACCAACACGACGAACAAAAACCCGTACTCGAGCCGTGGCCTCGAAAAGTTCGAAGCTCTCCTCGCCGATCTCGAGGAGAAGAAGAAGAAGATATACACCCAGGTGGGCCCCGGCGATATCTCGCTAGTCCGGTTCGCTTTTACGAGCTCGAACAACTGCGTCCCGATCGTCGTCAAATCGAAGGACACTAAGAATAACGCTTACTCAAAGAGTCCGCCTCGAGAAGAAGAAGACGAAGTGAGTAAAGCCGAACCGACGAGTCAGCGACCCGACCCGATCGGCGATATCGATACTAAAACGACGAAATCGTTGATCGTTGACCAGTGGAGGAAACCTTCGTATTACATGCCGGCGGCAGTGATGTTGATAATGGTGCTTTTGGTGTTTTTCGGCCGGTCGGTGGCGATACTATGTGTCTCGATCGGGTGGTATATGATTCCGGCGCTCGGAAACCCGAATAACGCGGTTTATAGCGAGAAGAAGAGGAATAATAAGAATAAGGGACGTGATTTGCAGAGAGATGGATTGAATTCGCTGGAGAAGATGAAGAGCCCTGTTACTAGTCCTCATGCGCAAAAGCACGGCCACCGGAGAAGCTGGTGACGGTCGGTGATGATAAGAAGCTGAATCGAGATTTTGTTTGCTTCTTTTTTTGTGCATACGAACACGTCGAGTCTTTTGATCTTTGTCTATATGATAAGTAATTAATGTAGTTTCATTTTGTTTCAATAAGGAATGTAGATATAACATTGGTGTAAAGGGAAAATATATATAGGCCAAGAGTCGCCTATAAATTTTAGGATTTTTGTTTGTAAGATAAGATTGAAGTTTTCAATTCGAGACTGAAGCATTAGACCGGCTGAGGGATGCTAGTTAGGGATGGCAAAGGGTCTCGGGGCCCCGCTGACCCGCGGGGCCCCGACCCGGATTTGACCCGAGGACCCGCCGACCCACGGGTCACGGGTCGGGTTCGGGGCGGGTCGGACCCGGGTCGGGTCCGGGTCTAGGGACACGGGGCCCCGTTGACCCGCCCCGAAATGTCTATGTATATATTTTTTACTTTTTTTTTTTTTTAATGTTAATATAATGTAACATTTACTAAACAATATGGTTAATATAGTACCTATATAAATAACATGGACCAAATTATAAATAGATGTATATTTAGATTATTAGGATTTGTTAATTTTGATTTGGTATTCGGATTTGAATTTGTATTTGGTGATGAATTTGATATGTTTGTATTTGATTAATGTTAGATTTATGGTTTGAATTTACATATAACGTAATATTTTGGCAAAAAAATTGTATTTAATATTGAGAAGTGAAAAAAAAAAAAAAAAAAAAAATTGTTCACGTCGGGTCGGGTCGGGGCCCCGCGGGTCGACCCGCAGGATTTTTGACCCGACCCGACCCGACCCGGGAGGTACACCTACCCGGGTCCGGGTCAGCCAGGCTGACCCGCGGGGCGGGTCCGGGGCTGCGAAAACCCGCCCCGACCCGCCCCGTTGCCATCCCTAATGCTAGTACCGTCTCTCTTACGCTCTTAAGTCTGAAGACGGTTACCACTAATTCAATCCAGTTTAATTTTGTCGTCAGAATCTATAAATTGTCTGAGATTTGTTCTACGTTAAATTTTGGTGTCTGAAGTTTAATTGTTGATACTGGCTGTCTGAAGTTTTAATTTTGTTAAATTTTGCTTTTCCGTCCATTTTTTCTATCAAATTTGACAGAATGGCGTAAAAAGTCGAATTGCCCCTGATACTTTTATGTTTATACTCCGGCCACACCAAACTCCGACCGCCACCACTCAACTCCAAACAACACCTTACTCCGGCTGGCCACCACCCTATTAGGGAAATTTTGAGATTTATCTTTTAACACATGACCAATTTTTATCTGTTTTAACAGTAAATTTGGACGAAGACATCAATTTTCAACAAAGTTGAAACTTCAGACAATCAATATCAACATTTTAAATTTCAGACACCAAAATTTCACATAGGGCAAACTTCAGACAGTTTATAGGTTCTTAACCCATCTATAAAAGAAGAAATTCATGTTAGGCAATGTTATGGTTTATAATATATATTTTAAACGAGTCATCTCACATAATAGACTAGTTTATTGAGACTGACTCTTTCATTTGATTTAAGTCTCACACCTAATTGGTATTAGTATCAGACCTTAAAATGTTGGTCGGAAAAACCAGATGTGACCAACAATGGCTCGTAGTAGACTAGTAGTGACTCATGAAGTGTGGCCTGGAAAAGCCCGTGTGGCCAGTGGATATGCGACTTGTATCACATTGGTTGTATAGGCAACTTATGTGGTGTATATAACCTAAATGGTTCATCCTACCTAATAGACTAGTTTATTAGGTTTGATTATTTCATATAGTTTGTATCAAGTTTTATTTCTAATCAATATGGAACAAATATGGGGTATTACAATCACGATTATCAGAGTCTCGTTGCAAATCGTCCCACTCTGGCTAAGGGTCCGCGTAAAATAGTAATAAAGCAAAAAAAAAAATGATAAATATAATAAAGCAACTTCATTACATGCATTTCTAAAAACCTTTTACCACGTCCATATCAATAGGACAAATAAACATAATAGCGTACAATATCTCAAATTTCTTAGAAGATGTTATATTATTTATATCTTATTATACTCAATATACTTGTATATCTTATAGGATAGTAATCTATGTACAACTTGAGTTTATGAAATACATAAAAGCATTGAATTATTTTCTTGCGTCTCTTTTTAATTATAGTATCAGAGCATGATTGTTCTTTACGACCCTATATTTCTCTCAACCAACTTTCTTGAAGTCAATTGCTTCCAGTGTTTCCCTCAGCTCCACCAATCCATTATTGACATCAGAAGCAACTTCTCTTCAATATATATAGTGGAACCACACTTTTTTTTTTTTTTTTTTTTTCTTTTTCTAGTCTCCACCAACTTATCCACACCACTCTCATTTATGCCTTCATAATCGGTTATCACAAATTTCTTAACCTACCCATCCACTATTTTACAGGTCAATCTCCCAATCATTTAAGTTTGGGTTAACATGTCTTTTGGTCCATGATGTTTGATAACTTTTGAGTTTTGGTCAATGATGTTTTTTTTTACCTAGTTTTAGTACCATATGTTTGCAGATTTTTTCTAGTTTTGGTCCGATCGTTACATTCCGTTCATTTTTTGACATGTTCAAGTCACGTGATCCACTCTAACTTTAAATTTAGTCTTTTTAATACTTTCTTAACTTTTTTTTTTTGTTCAATTTAGTTCCGAAGTTTCAAAATTGACCCCAATTGAATTTTTGAAACTTCGGGACTAAATTGAACAAAAAAAGGTTAGGAAAGTATTAGAGGGACTAAATTGAACAAAATTGAAAGTTTAGGGTGGATCACGTGACTTGTACATGTCAAAAAATGGACGGAATGTAACGGTTAGACCAAAACTATAAAAAATCTGCAAACATATGGTACCAAAACTAGGTAAAAAAAAAACATCATTGACCAAAACCCAAAAGTTGTCAAACATCATAGACCAAAAGACCTGTTAACCCTTTAAGTTTTGTTGATGGTGTTGGCACACATAATAGGGCCCCTGTTAAGAAGATGGGCTTCTTATTGATTAATTGGCCAGTTGTCCAAGCTGGACTTATTAGTCTAATGTTTGGGGCCTATTATGTTTTTGGGCTCGGTTGTTTTTTTGACCCAGTTCGGTTTGATTTTTACTTGGACAATGCTCGACTAAATAAAGAAACTTGGTACTAAAAACCTGAAGTTTTGATTCTCCTTTACTCGGATTAGTGTTTTTGTTAATTACTATAGTTTTATCAAAATATTATTAAATTTATTTACCAAGTCAATCCGCATAATGCGCTCGAACTATGTAGTTAAAAAATCGATTCTAATTCGTAGAAATGCACGTTTTTACTACCATAAAAAACGAGTTAAAATGTAACTAGATTCGTTTTTTGAGTAGAAACAGGTAGACACGCATGCAAAGTCGTAAAAATGGGTAAAAACATAAATTTCTACCCCTTTCTAAAAAATGTAACATTATTTCTTAAAAAAATTCTCAAATCTAATAAATTATACCAATCTCACAAATTTATCGACCAAACCACGAGAGTTTTATGACGCTCGAATAAAACATCCCATTAAAGATATATTTTTTTTTATATAACATAAATTTTGCCTGCGGACAAGTTTTTTGTAATTTCGAACATTTTGTTTATAAAAGTGGAGGGAATGATTTTAATTTTGTTTTGGCCAATAATTTAAATTTTTAATCATACATGACATTCAGGATAACAAGACAGAACAGAACGCTGACAACAGTAATTAAAAAAAGCATCACTAATTAACTACCCTCCGCAATTTGTGATTCATCATTATATTTATTGATTTATAATCATTATTATATCTGTCGGTGCTAGTGTTTTGAAATGGTATGATATGAATGGCAAAGCATATACACTAACACGAGAGTTTCTTCTTCACAATTATGTTAGACATGTCATGATTATTTGATTTGACCCTAAAATAATCAAACTCCGAATGTTGCACAAAACTACAAAAACATCAAATCCAAGTAAACCTAGCTTGGTAGAGATCATAATTTAGTTAGTAGAAGCATGCGGACTTCTCATGTGAACATTAATTTGAATATCACGATCTTCAAGTTACCGCCCAACGAAAGCACCGAAAAGGGTCTTCATATATAGGAATTGATATTAGTTCCGAAACAAAATACAGGATGTTTCGAAAGTAGAGAGGATGGCACTATGTGTAATTTTTTAAACTTTTGAGGGGAAATAACAAATCACTCTAAAATCGGAACATCTCCTAATTTCTTTTCAGAATGAGAATCATTACAAGGATAACATTATCCATCTCATTCTCGAATGCTTAAACTACTGAGGTTATAATCTCCTCTACCGTGAGTCCTTATCACAGAGGTTGGCCTATAAAAATTTCAACACTATATTTCTTTAAGCACAAATATACACGTATCTGACTATCTCATCGTATCATCAATTAATTTAAGATGAAATATCACCTGAATAGATGGTTGTTCCTTGTTGTCTTGTTAGAATTGACTCGGTTAAATGCGAAATTTAACATGGTATAACTGAGTCCGGTTCCGATTTACGGTTTTGATGTTCCCGTTATTGACTCCATATACCAGATTTGTCACATCAGACCTGGACACGAGAGAGATTGTTGAAATTGGTCACAACTCGTCCGAATTTGATAAGCTGGTATCCTCCACTGGTCGGTTCGTAGATATTTGAGCATTATATATATGATGTTAATACCTCATCCTATCACAAATTGTATACATAGTTGCTATAAATTTGCAATTAGGCTTGACTTTTCTCACAATTTGAATGGTGTCGTATCCAGGACTCGGGAGATAGTGAGTGCGCAATAATTAATTGTACATGCTTATTTATAGAAAGTTATCTGATCAAAAGAGTCTTTCGGGTCG